>CM061541.1:243404881-244754048 GCA_030864215.1 Capsicum pubescens | reverse complement strand
GTGACTTGGGACACCATAACTCAATTTCAAGTGGAGACTCCGTAAATAAAAATAATTCCTATTCAATATCGTCACTTTAATTGAAAAAACTCTTTAACTTCGACCTTCCGGCGAAAAAGGGGTGCGACGAATATAACTCATTAACTCTTTTGTTTAATGTATCTTTCTCGTCCAAAATGATAAAAAGGGTAATTTTTTCGGAAAAGCATTTGTGAAAACACTTTTGAGAAAGTACAATTATTAAAAAGTTTGATCATGTACCAATTAATGTCCAAAATATTTTTTAAATTTATCGATCAAACACAAATGATTCTCACCAAAAATATTTTTAGAAAAATATTAAAGTTCTTCAAAAGTCTATGACATACTATCAAGGGAGTAAACAACTTAAATGGTCACTCAACTTTAGATTTTTATCCTAGAAAGTCACTTAACTTTGGGCTTTACTCAGAAAGTCACTCAATATTTAATATTTTACTCAGAAAGTCACTCAATCCATTTTATTACTCCCTCAGGTTAAAAAAGAATAACCTTCTTTGACTTGTCGCAAAGTGTAAGAAAATAAAGAAGACTTTTGAATCTTGTGGCTTTAAATTAAAGTTGTGTCAATGTACTAAAACGCCCTTTAATCTTGTAGTCCTAAACATGCCATGTGAAAAGTTGAAATTAAACTAATGCCAAAAAGGGAAAGGGGTCATTCTTTTGAAATGGACTAAAAAGAAAAGTAGGTCATTCTTTAAACGTATGGAGTATTTTTTAAATTATTTTTTGCTTATTGTGAATTTTTTTTAATAACAAAATTTTGGAAAATATAAACTGTTCATTTAATGACCCTTTTACCCTTTTATCTTCATCCCCTTTAAGTTAGGATTCTAGCTTCTCCTTCCTGCTTTTCCCCTTTCCTCTTTTCCTAGTTAGGAATTTCTCATCTCCCTCTTTCTCGATTTAGGACTATATTTCAAAATTTTACTTTTGAAGATGGAATCAAGGAGAACAATAAATGAATCTCAAATAGAGTGCTTGAAGTGTCTTATTTTGTTAAATCTTATGCTTGTATGACCTTTACGTTTTAGTTGCATATGTTAATCTTATAAGCAGTATTTTTCGTTAAGAATGTTGCTTATTCAGTGACATTTGAATGATATTTATAGATTATTTGTTAACAAGGCAATTGAAATTCACCTACTTACTATCAAATTGTGAACTTGTAGACGTTGTCACTATATGATCTTACTTACTACAAGATGAACTGGTCCTTGGAAGAAAGACAACTATAAATCATCTCTTTGATCATTTTTGGAGCTTCTATTTTGACTATTATTTGTTGCAAGCCAATCTGATGAGCACAATGAAAGAAAACTACTGTATGGTCAGCTAGCTTCTAAGATTTCATGAACATAAAAAAATTCATGCAGTACTTGAGTGATTGAGACTCTACCTAAAAACAAAGCTATGTGCATCGAACAAGATCAAAGGCAAGATAAGACTCTTCTTTCAAAGGAAAGGCAGCAACTATGTAGGCCACATAAATTAATATATTGGTGTCATAGTTAATAGAATCTCGCGAATCAACCATGTAATATTGTAGTCTCTCAAGAATTTAAATATAGGTATGAAATGAAAGAAAGGGTAGAAGGTCATTAAATGAATATTTTGTATTTTTCAGAATTTTGTTATTAAAAAATTTTCACATAAGAAAAAATTAGTTTAAAAATAATAAAAAAGGTTTAGTAACTTTCTGAGTAAAACATTTAAAGTTGAATGACTTTCTGAGTAAAGTCCAAAGTTAAATGACTTTCTGGAATAAAAGTCAAAGTTGAGTGACCATTTAAGTTATTAACTCACTATCTAGGCACATATCTCTTCAACTTTGATGCTTATTAGTTATTACACTAATAATTAGTTTGGCCAAGTTTTGAAAGGCTAAAGTGTTTAGTTTTCTCAAAAAATGTTTATTTTATAAATCTAATATGTTTGGTCAAGTTTTTTTAAAGAAAATAAATATTTTTGGAGAGTACCAGAATAAAATTTTCTCTAACACTCTTTTGAAAATTTATTTTGAGAAAAATATTCTTAAAAGTATTTTTAAAAAGTTTGATCAAAAATCAATTATTACTCGAACGTGTTTTTCAGGTTTATTATAAAGTGCTTGTCAGTGAAAATAATTTTTTTTTAAAGAAAGCAGACATTTTTTTAAAATAAATAATTTTAAATTTAGTCAAGCCAACTATAAATGTGTGTATAAATTTTCCAAGAAATGTGATTCCTTTAGATCATAGGTCAATTGTATAGGTGGGGATCCCCTTTCCTTTAGATGGAGATTTGGGCTGTAGGTGACAAAGGAGTTTTAAAATGAGGTGTAGGTGTCACAAGTTTTAATTATTGAGTGGAGGTGAAAATTACTTTATTATGGATAAAGAAAGTTGGAAAAGTTTGAAAATAACCCACAAGTTTTTTAATTTACACTTTGATCCAAATGTTAGTTAATATAACAGGAAACAAAGGAAAAAGATGCATTTCTCTCTCTTCTCATCCGTTGTTGTTTTCTCTCTCTTCACGATTATTGTTGTTCATTGTTGCTGCTGCTTTATTCATCATCTTCTGCTTCATTATCATCATCTTCTAATTCATTATCATCTTCATCTTCTTTTTGTCGACCATTGTTGTTGTTATTGTTGTTACCGCTACTGCTGCTATCTGACCAATTTCTTAGGTCAAATTTTGTTCCCTACATCACTTCCTACTCTGGGATTACTTCATAGGTGACTTTGGTTAGTAAAATTATAATTTGTATTTGAATTTGTCATCTAGGTACACAATTACTGCTGTTTTTCCAACAATGGATAGAACCCGATGATGAATCCAATATAAGTGCCCACAATTTAAATAGATCACTCATCTGGTGCATCAGATGTGTAATCTGTTGCAATAGAAGATTTATCTGTTGCAATATACTAGTTATCTATTGCATCAAATTGATTATCTATTTCATCAGACTGCTTATCTGTTGTAACAGATAATTAATCTGTTTGGAACAACACAAATCAACCCCTGTCACAAACCCAACAGATAACCAATATGTTTCAACTCTTGCTATTTCTACTGGATTCAAAATTATTCCTTACATCCAATCGTCGACATATTTGTTGAGAAGATAATAGTCAAAATAAAAATTAAATATTCCCTCCGTCTCAAATTACCCGTCCTTATCTGTTGCAACAAATGATTAATCTGTTTGGATCAATACAAATCAGCCCCTGCCACAAACTCAATAGATAACCAATATGTTTCAACTCTTGCTATTGCTACTGGATTCAAAATTGTTTCTTACGTCCAACCTTTGACATGTTTGTTGAGAATATAATAGACAGAATGAAAATTAAATACTCCTTCCGTCTTAAATTACCCTATCCCAAATTTACTAATTTGATTTCTCATTTTACTTGTCTTTTTTCATTAATCAAGAAGAGATAAAAAATTCCATGTTTTACCCTTTGCATTAATCACTTTTTTCTTCAAATTAAAATGTAAACATCATTTAATAGGGGTATTATGATAAACTAGGCATGTTATTAATTATTTTTCTTAATCAATATGCCATCTCAATTTGAGATGGGTAATTTGAGAAAGAGGGAGTATGAATTAAAACGTCAAAACCGTACAACCAACTATTTATCTATTGAAATAGACTAGTTATCTGTTGCATCAGACTGATTATCTATTGCATTAGACTGCGTATCTGTTGTAACATATGAGTAATCTGTTTGGAACAACACAAATCAGCCCTTGCCACAAACCCAACAGATAAATCTTGCTATTGCTACTGGATTCGAAATTATTTCTTACATCCAATCGTCGACATATTTGTTGAAAAGATTAGAATGAAAATTAAATATGAATTAAAACGTCAAAGTTGATCAAACATAATTTTCTTATTAAACTAAAACAAATAAAAATACATATACATAGACTAAAGGAAATAAAATAATCTAATTATTATTATCATTATTATTATTATTATTATTATTATTATTATTATTATTATTATTATTATTATTATTATTATTATTATTATTATTATCGCCAGCCGACCAATCTTCGACCGGTAGCAGCAACGCCATCCTCAGCCTGCAGATCTCACGGAGCATCCTTGCTTTAACTGCTCCCAGTTCCCATTGCAGGTCACGACTCTGCATCCAAAGTTCATTCACGTCGTCTTGAAGAAAAACATCGTCCTACATTAGATTAGCCATATCTAGAACACATATGAATTGACAAAAAACATAAAAACAAAAGTAAAAAAAGAATATCTGAATGTAATACAACATATATTACATATTGGCAAGAAAAAAACTTACCTGAGTCCGGAAAGAGGAAGTGGTGGAAGGTATAATATGAAAGACAAGATGCAATAAATAAATAGAGTGTAGTTGAATGAACGAATGAGTAAGGAGAGACATATTTATAGAGGATTGAATTTGAATGAGTGGCAAAAAGGCGTGACTATTCACCTCCATTTATTAATTATATTTTTTATTACTGTCAAAAGTTATGACATAATTAAATTAAGAAATATTTTGATAATTCACGACTTTTCAGATTATTATTATTAATTAATTCTTTTCTAGAACCATTTTTATTGAGTTGTGACAACAGATTCTATATCTGTTGCATCAGATAAGTCATCTATGACAACAGATATGCCATCTGTTGCGACAAATAGAGAACCTTTGCATCTGATATCTATCTGTTGCAATATATAATCTAACTGTTCACCTCCATTTATTAATTATATTTTTGATTACTGTGAAAAGTTATGACTTAATTAAATTAAGAAGTATTGTGATAAGTCATGACTTTTTAGATTATTATTATTAATTAGTTCTTTCCAAGAACCATTTTTATTGAGTTGTGACAACAGATTCTATATCTGTTGCATTAGATAACTCATCTATGACAACAGATATACCATCTGTTGCAACAAATAGAGAACCTGTTGCATCAGATAATCTATCTATTGCAACATATAATCTAACTGTTCACCTTCATTTATTAATTAAATTTTTGATTACTGTGAAAAGTTATGACTTAATTAAATTAAGAAATATTGTGATAAGTCATCACTTTTAAGATTATTATTATTAATTAGTTCTTTCCAAGAACCATTTTATTGAGTTGTGACAACAGATTCTATATCTGTTGCACCAGATAACTCATCTGTGACAATAGATAAACCATCTGTTGCAACAAATAGAGAACCTGTTACATCAGATAATCTATCTGTTGCAACATATAATCTATCTTTTTTATTAAAAAAAATTATCATCATATCATTAATCCAAATTTGTTGACTTTTTATTTTATAAATTAAGAAATACCTTATCAATAACCATTTCTTTAATAAAATAATAACCATTTTTATTGAGTTCTGGGAACAGATTGTATATCTGTTAGATCAGATAAATCATCAGTTGCAACAGATATGCCATCTATTACAACAAATGGACGATCTGTTTTAATAGCTTTTTTGATTTCTTCTAACGGCTGATACATCAGTTGCAACAGATGGGGAATTTGATGCATCCGCAACATTGTTGAATATGATTTAGACAAAAAGTCACGACTGTTCACCTTTTTCTTAACAATCATCATATAAGTTAATTAATCCAATATTGTGACTTTTTTAATTATATAATAAATAAATAATTTTAAAAAATAAATTTAATAACAAAAATAGTGAAAAGTCACGATAAGTTATTAAAATCAAATTACCGTTCTTTTACGGTTATAAATTATGTTTATCATTTATTTTCTTATTATTTATTTACTAACCATTTTTCATATTAAATAATCGGAAAGTCATGTATTTTCACCCTCTTAATAACAAGAACCCTTTTTTATTAATAACCGCCTGTTGCTACATATGATCGATTTGTCGCATCAAATTAACCTCTGTTGCCACAAATGCTTAATCCCTACTACCAACCATCGAAATATTGAGAATAAGGAATAAATAGAATGATAATTAAATACTAAATAAGGATTAAAAATTCAAAGTCGACTACCAAACATAGATTTTTGAATCCCTTGGATAGATCCGATGTATAAAAGAAGGAAAACACATACGCTAAAAGAAAAAAAACATAACCTAATTATTATTACTACTATTATTATTATCATTAAGATTATTATTATTATTGTCAATCGAATAATTTTCATCAGGCAGCAGCAGGGCCCTCCTCAGCCTTGCTCCAAAGTCGACCAAATCACTCTGGAGTTCATCAAACTGCCTTTGAAGTTCCCACAAGGACTCAATATGAATCTTCTTGCATGAAACTGGATCAGCCATATTTGTAAGTGTAGTAGAATGAACGAGTAAGGAGGGACCTATTTATAAATGATTGAATTGGAAGGGGTTAGTCAAACAAAAAGCCACGACTATTCATATCCCTTAATTAAATAAAACTGATAACTTTTTGAATATGTAAATTAAAAAAAAAATGGATCTAAATACAACATTTTATCTTTTATTGTATTTTGAAAAAAAAAATTGCTTTAAAATAAATCTAACAGAAGGATAATCTGTTGCAAAATATATTCCATCTGTTAGATAAACAACATATTGATAATTTGTTGCAACAAATGGATATATCTATTTTCTTTTTCAATAGATATGTCATATGTTGCAACAAATTGATCATTTATCGTAACAGATGTATGCAATTATTTCACAATTTAAACAAAAGTGTCATCTGTTGCAACTTGTTAGTCATCTATTTATTTAATTAATCCATAGATGGGATAGGAAGAATAAGCTGTGTGTATATGGATGGATCCACTGTCATGTGTGGGAGTTAAGTATTACTGATAAGGTCATCGAGACAACACAAACAAAGTATAATATTTTTGTGAATGCAGTTTTAAATTGATTAGGCACTAATCATTCAAACAAGATCCTGCATTGTACAATTAAGTTTAATGGATTTGAATTGATAAGGCTGAGGTCCCCATGAAGATGGTGCAGATACCCTATTACAAATTACTGACGGTTGTTGCTCGTGTTCATGCGTGTCAAGTTTTGAGAAAGGATCAATATTTGGTGTCATTGTAGAGATCCAATAGTGATTGGACTTAACTTTAAGTGCGCATTAGACTTTGAGAAGGCCTTCGAAGACTCGCACTGCATCAAACAAGAACGAAAAACTAATAGAAATTCCCTTGGTCCAAATTTATATGGAAGGGTTATTCGAGAAGATGATTATGCACCAGAAGGAGCCAAAGGAGAAAACCTACGAGGGAAAAGGGAGTTGATGAAAGACTATATCATCTAAGAGCTAATTGCAGAAGAGACATAGGGTAGCAAGGAACTTCTAGCGAATCTAGCCGATGAAATTATCTTAAAACATGAGAAATCTGAATCAAGTGCAAATATGAAAGTGTATTCGGTAATCTAAATTCGTTTGATGTCTCTCTGAAATAAAAATAATGTAGATGGATACTTTGCTAGGTATAATACCCCGTACTTCTACCTAGCTTAAAATCATTTCAGAAATATTAAAGACTTGTTTCAAAGATGAATCTACTTTTATACTTATGGTATTTTAAATATTTTTACTTTTTATCACGTAGGAAATTCAATTAGCTTCCCATCGATATCAAATTCGCCCAAATTCAACACCCAGGCGAAGAGTTAGAGTCCTTTAAGTGAGACAATGTATCACCAGAGCCATCAGCGGGTCGTGGAGACAAGTTAAATGGAAATTGTCTATTTCCAGTGTTGCTCCGTGATAGTGGTGCATCGCGCCAAACTTCCAGGTCGCAAACAAAGTGGCAACGCGATTGCTCCGCATCGCGCCACCGTGCAATTTCCTATTTGTTACATTCCAGAGACACGATGTGACAACGCCGCATTACGCCAGGGGTACAAATTGGGAAATTTTCACAGAATTAAAATATGTGTCCAAGGGTTAAAAAGGTCAATTTCTCACCCCTATATATACCCAATAACATGTGATTCATCCATAATTCACCCCAAATATATTGTTTCTCTCAAGTTGCTCTCAAGAACAAGCTAGGGTTTTTAATTGGGGATTCAAATCCAAGACCCAAATTCAAGAATATCTCCGTCAATATTTGTAGAATCAAGAACTAAGGTATGTACAATGTTGATTCATTGACTCTTTTCATCCATGAAGCTCAAGAACCCTATTTTAAACTATATGTCATGATGTTCTTATTTTGAATTAATTATGTTCATGTTGTTATTGTTGTATGATTGCCAAGATTGCATCCTTATCATGTTTTAATGAAACTATGTTAGTATAGGGTTGAAATTTATGCAATTGAGTTAAATTGTAGAACTATGTTGAATTAAATTGATGATCATACCTATGCCCTAAGTGTGCATGCAAGGTGTTTGATAATATGCCCCAATGAATGAATGATGATAAAGTACTTAGTTTCCATGTGTCAAGATCATGTCATGCTTCTTAAGTTATACTATACTTACTTGATTAAGATGATTCCCATAAAAACCTATGCATTTTGATTGCTTGATGAGATGTTCATAAGATTAGAAGCATGAAATTATGCCATGTTTATATGCATTGCTATCCATGGACAACATTATGATGATCACGTGCTTTATGAAATTCCCAACTATGAAATTATGAATTGTTGATATTGGTCATGTGATCAAAAGTGTCAAGCCTTGTCATTTTCATTCTATTGAGTCCTAGGGGTACTTGTACCTGACAATTTAGCTGTGTTCCTAGAGCCATGTCATGTTTTCACGATACTCTCAGTCAAGCCATGATCAGTAGAATTCAGTCAGTCATGTGATTGAGGAAAACTCAGTAAACTCAGTATTAGTCCAGTCCCATTCAATAATCTCAGTAATCTAAAAAGTCTCAATGATCTCAGTCAGTCATCATGTCTCAGTAGCATTTTGTCAGTCAATGGAACTCAATGAACTCAGTTTAGCTCCGCTAAATAATACCATTAGTATCAGTTCAGTTCAGTTAACCAGTTCATTTCTGGGGCATGTCGGTTAGATGATTACCTCTCACCATCTCAGTTTCAGTCTCAGTCTCAATCTCAGTAATAGAACTCAGATAGTTCTACAAATTTCATGACTATCAGATACAGTCACTCAATATAGTAAAAAACCCAGCTAGTTCCATCAGAGCTTAGACTGTCAGATACAGTCACTCAGTATCAGTATACTAGTTATACGAAACTCATGTTATCAGTATTCAGTTTCAGGATTGTCAGATATAGTCAACCAGACCAATTCTTCATAATCATACAATTATTCATGTATCCGTAATATAGTATTAGTCCCTTAGTATTCAGTATACCAGCATCAGTAAACTCAGATGTCTATAAATTTATGTTATCAGTAGACTCAGTAGTCAGAACTTAGTATTCAGTCCAATCACGATCTCAGTTAGAGTCACGTATTCATGCATGTATTCTCACGTTCATATTATTCAGTCAATTAGTATTGTTCATGCATATGAACCCTTTGCATTCAGCCTACCTCACTTGCATACTAGTACATTCAAAGTACTGACACATTTGTGCTATGGTATTTTATACCACAGTTTTAGTAGCACGAGCTCCCGAGCATCCTTAGTAGATCAGACATTCAACAGCCAGACTAGCAGTGAGTCCTCATCATTCGAGGAAAGCATGATAATTTTATTACTTTATTATTTCAGTAGTTCAGAGTTAGTTGGGAACATATCCCATCAACTCCACAGTTTTCAAATAGTTTAGAGGCTTTCAGGCTACAACTTGTTTCATACAGTTTTATTTTAGTTTTGGGTATTGTTATGCCGCTTTTCAGACATTGTTTTATATTTAGTATTAGTTCAGTTTTAAACCTTATGGCCTTACAGCTCTTATGTATTCCGCTTAATTTTAGTAATATTCAGTGCTCAGTTACAGATATCAGTCATGGGTTAGCTTGTGGTCCTTCGAGGTCATAGGCACCGTGTAGCATTTCAGGTACCAGATTTGAGGCATTACAAACTTAATATCAGAGCCTAAGGTTCAACAGTATCCTAGGAAGTCTGAAAATCCGCATCTAGTAGAGTCTTGTACATGGGTGTGTTGTGCACCACACTTATGTGCAGGAGGCTATGAGATATTTTAGGAACCGTTTCCCTTCTTTCTTGTTTCAGATCGAGCTATAGAAAGGTTCTCTAAGAAATTCATGTAGGTTCTCATCATGCTCTACTTATGTCAACTCTACCTTACTTTTAAGGTAACAAAAATAGTGAAGCTCAAGGTCCTAGGGGTAGGGCTTTCTCATACAGTCCCCGCAGACAATTATGGGATTTCCCACAGGCTCAAATGTATCCCATCAGTTTTGTTATGTTCTAAAGTTGTATAGATCTTATTCATGATCATGAGAACTCATTCGCGAACCCAAAATTAGATTGCCATCAGTTCCCTTCTCAGGATCCTATGATAGTTTATGACCTAGAGTTAGAAGCATGAACCCAGGAGTTTAGCAGCAATAGAGTTGGGATAACCTTATCCAAATTGAGGAGATTATATATTCATGGGGATAGTTGTACCAAGGTAGACCAGTAGGCTTGAACAGTGCAAACAAGAATTTAAGATTATTGATCTAAGATTAAGTATGAAGGTGTGGATGTGAATTAAGAGATGCAATATTAGTAGTATATAAAGAAACAAACTTAGATGATGTGTTTAGTAAGGCAAGCATATGTAGAACAGAGTGTAAGTATGTGATGATGATTGCAGTTCAGTTCAGGGTTTAATAAAGTGTTCACAGACTTATGATGATGGCTTAAATCCAAGGGGGGGGGGGATGATAGATCAAGTGACAAATTCAGGCACTCAGATTCCAGTAGTAGTTCCAGTACGTATAGAAAAGAAGTAAGGGAAGATAATTCCCGACTCATCCTTATCTCTGTGTAAAGTTTGGTACTTCAGTCGGCATGATGCCTACGCATGCTTCACATTTAAGTTCCATAAACACAACTTATATTCACACGCTTTCCATAGAATCATGTACGATTCTAGTTTCCTAGCATAAGGAGTTCAGTTCTATTCCCTTCAGTAATACAAATCATGTCCAACGAATGTAAAAAACTCCAAAATCAGGTCATACAACTCATGACTCATGCACTTATGTCATTCTTTACAGTATGATTAGCCCGTACGATTCATGACTTCACTCTTAGGGTTTAGTTAAACTCAGATTATGTCACATATACTCTCAGTTTAGATACATTATTGAATCTATTGTGTTAATGTTCCGTTCTGTAGGCCTCAGTTACAACGTCATTCAGTAGTCAGTATCTAGTAAAGGACACAAATAGTCCTATAGAACCATGGCTTTTAGCTATCAGTTATTTAGCCATCAGAATTCAGTGCTCCCATACCAGTCTAAACCTTAGTTATCAGAAACCAGTATTTAGTCCCAGCTACAGTCTTAGTTATGGTTACAGTCTCAATTATTATCTTATCTGCAATCTCTGTCCCAATCCTAGTTCAGCCAAATCAGAAACTCAGTTCACTTTCAGGATTACCTGACCAAAGAATATAACTATCAGTTACTCAATCATTAGTATTTTAGTACCTTAGTTACAAAATGTTTCTAAATCATGTCATATGCTTGGTCTTGCAATTCAAGTAATACAGTTTTCATAAATCCATGCCCAGACACCTCATGTCAATCAGTCAGTCCTTACCTCCTTTGCATAGTACTCTACAGCCTCAGGCTAATCGTTCAGACTAAGTGCAGTTCAGTCTTATAGGCCAACGTTCATCTATAAGTCATTCAGTTAATCAGATTAATTAGTATATTTATGCATTCGTGCTCAACACCATGTGAACCTTTTCAACAGTCTCAGTTGTAGTGCATAAGGTTTGGTCACTTTATCTTAGATGATGTTTCATAGGACTTGCCTCCTAATACAAGAACCCCAGCCATATAGTGATCTCCCATTCAGATTTCCTACTCAGACCAGGCCAAGATTTTCTTTCTCTCTAAAGTCATTAGAACTCTATAGAAATAGTGTCATAGAAATGCTCCAATCGAGTATAAGTTTTTAGCATGAGTTAGTCCACAAATATAGTACTTCAGTTTAGCAGTAAAAATAGACAAGTTCAGATGGTGTGGTTTCCCCATCTTTCCACCTAATCGCACTATTCAGAATCTCATGAATGTGATCATTCTAAGATGGACCATCTAGATAGTTGCGTGTTCAACTTGGTTCATGTATTAAGCCTTAGTTTCATATCCTAGATATTCAGTCATGATTTAGTTCGTTGGTGCCCTATGCATCATCCCAGTTTTCCTCAGTATCACAGTCAAGTCAGTATTCTTCTAGGGACCTAGTGTCCCAAGGGGGAGTGATGTGCTAGATTTTTGTAACACATTTAAGACTTTTTAACTTGAAATAATTGTAAGTTCTTAAGTAATTATTGGTTTTTTTGATGTTATTTCTTAAGATTTTGTAGGAAAGTCAAGATTCATGAAAATAAATAACAATGGAGCAAAAGAGCTGAAATCTGGTGTAAATAAGCTGAAGTGTAGCTGACGTCAATTCTGAAGCGCCGTCATACATGGGACAGACTGTCAAAGTTACCATCAAGATTAGACAGAACCTGAGAAGCTGAGATGAAATGGGACGACATTTAGGATGGGCCATCAAATATGTCACATGGCGTCAAAATCGCCGTCATCCAAATGCAGAGTATGTTGATTTTCAGTGAAGTTGTGACAACAATTTTCACGCGCCGTCAAGTTTTTGACACGCCGTCAGGTTTGCTGTCTGAAGAGTCAGAAGATAACAATTCACTGGAATCTTTGACTACATCTCGCACACGTTGTCAGGTATCTGACGCGCCATCAAAAGCATCGTTGTCTAATCCAAAGAGAAAACTGAAACTTTAATTTTATTTCCTTATTTAGGGTTGACTATGTAAAGTCTTGTTTTAGGGTTTTTAAAAGGGGGATCATTGTCTATAAAAAAAAGGGACGTTGGGAAGAGAAGCACGTACATTGCTCTCTTTCACCAAATATTCTTCTTGTTTCTTATCAACTATTTTTGGGTTTCTACCTTGTGATAAAATTGAAGAAACTACTTGTTGTTTTCCATCCATTCATAATTTTATCCTTAGCATCATGAATTCAACTTGTTATTTCGTTCATCAAATCATGAGCGGCTAATTCCATTAGGTGGAGTTATGGGATCCATGGAGTAGGGTTTGATGGGTTACTAGGTATTTAACGAATTCAAAGAGTAGTAGAACGTCTTGAAATTTTGTTATTTTAACTAAAATCTATTGGTTGAAAACATTAGATTATGCCTTAGGTTTTATTTGCTTCTAACGGAGAAATAGACTAGAGGTCATGAATTATCAACAGGTACTTGAAAGCTACCAACCTTCTGTTTAATGATTGATTCCATAACTGGATTAATCTACTTGAGATAACATCCTATTGGAAATAGATAAGTTATCTAAGTTCGAGAGAATTAGATAATAAATTATCTGGTGAGGTCTAGAGATAAGTCAGAAAGTATCATAATCAAGGATAGTCTACTGTTATACTTACTTCAAGAATCCCAAGAACTACCTAGTACCTATAAAGTCACAAAGGCCATGGTGAAAATAACTCTGGTTTCCCATTTATATTGATTATAAATAGTAATATTGAAGTGACAACATTACTTGATACTTTCAAAAACCCCGTCTTAATTTTATATTTTCGTACCATTTGTTTGAATTGAACTTGTAGCTATAGCTTCAAATTAGCTTAATTGCCACTCACATTGTTCCCTGTGGATTCGACCCCAACTCCAAAGTTGGGTAAATATATTGACGACGACTGCCTTACACTGATTTGAAGAGTAAGTTGAGCGTCGTTATCAGGGAGATACACTATAATTTCCCGAAACATTCATGAAATAAACATGCCGCTCTCTTCTCATAACATATCCAGTTTGGAGTAGTGAGAACCTATAAGTTGACCCTCTAGCTTCAATCATGGTCGTACGCCATGTACTCAAGATACTCAGTTTAGATCACAATATTCAGCTCATGTATCACGTTCCAGACCCAATTACGTTCTCATGTTTCCGCTCATGCATATTAAGTAGTTAAACTCAGACTCAGCCCAAGGCAATATCTTCTCTTAAGCTTATCCAGTTTTATGTTCAGATTTCAGTTACAAATGTGGTATTCAGTTCCATGCTCAATTTTCATTTCAAACTTGGTATCTTTACCCTTTCATGTTCAGTCACATGTTCATGAGTCAGTTTAGTTATGTATTCATGCATCAGATATACATGATCAGCTTATCAGTACTCTCAGTCATGCAGTCATGCATCAGCTCAGTCATGAAATCATACATCAGATATGCAGGCTTAGTATGAATCATAGTAATGTTAGTCAAGTAGTCATTTTTCAGTTGTTCATGTTCAGTATGTACTTCAACTTATCGTTTCTCCCATCTCAATCAGTCTTATTCAAGGACAAATGTTCCCAAAGGGGAGATATTGTAATATCCCGTACTTCTACCTAGCTTAAAATCATTCCAAAAATATTTAATACTTGTTTCAAAGATGAATCCACTTTTATACATGTGTTATTTTCAAGATTTTCACTTTTTATCATGTGGGAAATTCAATAAGCTTCCCATCGATGTCAAATTTGCCCAAATCCAACACCCGGGCAAAGAGTTAGAGTCCTTTTAGTGAGACAATGTATCACCTGAGCCATCAACGCATCTGTAATACCCCATAAATTCCTAAGTCCGAAATTCATCTCGTTTATCTATTAAAGCTCTTTAAAATATTCAACACTTAGAAAATTTTGGCAAGTACTCCAACACTTAGCCTATTTCAAGCCTCTGAACTTCAGGGATTTATTTGACGACCTTCCCGACCTCCGTTTTTGTATTTTCAAGTTGCGTTACGATCAGGGAAGTCAAGAGTACTTCACAGGTAAGTTTCAGAATTTTTGGAGTAGTTTAAGGGCACGTTTGGGTGCCAAAAATAGTGGCACCATGCGATTAGCATGCTCCAGAAATTTTCAGTATTTCATGGTCAACTTCAAATGATCATAACTTCCTGTATATATTTAAATGTGAGATCTTCTATATATCAATGGAAATATCTTTGAGTCCTCTTTCCAATGCAATTGGTTTCATCGAATTTGAACAATGGAGTAAAAAGTTATGATCAATTTACTTCAGCCTATCAGACAGTCAACAGAGGGACAACTGCGTCTTTCTCTCTTTCTTTAGGGGCATTTTGGTCATCTTCCACCCCTATATAAACCCCTTAATACCGAATTAAGCCTCATTTTCAGAAAAATATACTCATTTTCTCTAATTTCTCTCAAGAACAATAAGAGGGGTTTTCAATTGAGGATCTAAATTCAAGAATTTTCTCCGTCAATCTTCGTAAAATCAAGAATTAAGGTATGCGTAGTGTTCATCCATGGATTCCTTTCATCCATGGAGCTCAAGAATAAAGTTTTAAATTATGTATTGTGAATACTTTGTTATGGTATGATTATGTTCATGTTGATGGTTGTTGCATGGTTTCAAGTTGGGATTTTTATGTATTTTAATGAAGCTATGTTAGTATGTAAGTTGAAATCTATGAAATTAGTTGTTTATGATATCTATATTGTTGGATGTTGATCATCAAGTTGTTGATGTTGAATGATTCCCAAGTTGGAATCATTATGTGTGATTATGAATCTATGACACCATGTGAGTTGAAAACATGTAAAACTTGGTTGTTCATGATGTAAAATCTTATGGTTTCACCTATGCCTAAATTATACATGCAAGGTGTTCGATGAAATGTATAGAATAATAATAATCATGTTTTCATGGCTAAGAGTACCAAGTAACAAGTCCATGCTCTATGCTTTATGATTCTACATGAATTCCATGTTATTGATGTATTGTGGTGGTGATATGTAGTGAACATGATGTTGAAGTTAAGAAAGCACTTCCATGTTGAATGTATCCCCTCCCACGTATGAAATGTTGAGAACCATGTGTAGTATTGAATCCCCTACTTATGATATTGTGAATTGTGGACTCTATTCCTATGAACAAGTCAGTCATGTGTGTCAGTTTCTTTCCATCGAGTCCTGGGGGTACTTGTACCCGAAAATATAACTGTGTGCCTAGAGCCATGTAATGTTTTTACGATATCCATAGTCAATCCATGTTCCATAGAAATCATTCAGTCATGTGACTCAGGAAAAATGCAGTAACTCAGTATTCTCAGAAATCTCATGAACTCAGTCAGTCGTAAGTAGTATTTTGTCAGTCAACAAAACTCAGTAACTCAGCTCAGTATTTATGTTCAGTGTCTATTCAAATGGAAGTAGGATTCAGCACTGAGCGAACCCCAGGATGGGAATCCACACTTCCAGATTGAGGGTAAGATTCCTAGAAGCAATCCTTGTGTTCCAGAACTATGTAGCCAGCATAGGTTGAGACATTAACTCTACTAACTTTAGAGTTGATGAGGCGGATACCCACTGTTTTCTTATGGGGACACCTCCATATTTGAGGGTCACTCACAACTTGTCTTTACCCGTGGCATGATATTGGCACCCTTCCAATCAGGGTACAGATTGGACCCCGATTTAGCTATTGAAGCACATTTGGGGCAAGTCGGTTAGATAAATTCTCCCACAGTTACAGTTTTAGTATCAGTCTCAGTAAAAGAACTCAGATAGTTCATCAGAATATCAGGACTGTCAGATACAGTCAACTCAGTTACAGTACGGAACCCAGCTAGTTTCACCAGCATCAGACTCTCAGTTACAGTCACTTATGTTATCAGTTATTAGTATCATGTTATGACAGTTTTAGTTTTGTAATCATATATGTATTCTCACGTTCATATTAGTCAGTTAGTATAGTTCATGTATATGAACCCTTTGTATATAGCCTACCTCACTCGTATACCTAGTACATTAAGTTGTACTGACGCATTTGCGCTATGGTCTAGTACATTAAGTTGTACTGACGTATTTGCGCTATGGTGCTTTCTCTTATATTACACCATAGGTTCAGAGGCACGAGCTTCAAAGAAGAAGTAGTTGACCAGTTCCCTCTTTCAGCGTCAGTGGTGAGTCCTCATCATGCGAGGACATATTTTGGCTTGTCATTTCAGTACTCAATTTTATTTTATTATTTCATTTAATTTTTCTAGATGGAGTTAGTTGGGGACATGTCCCATTCAACTCCTTATTCAGACAGTTAGAGACTTTCAGACGATTATAGTATCTTCAGATTTAGACTTCAGTATTTTAAGTTGTTTTGGTATTGTGATACCCTTTTTAGATATTATGTTGAACTTTATGGTCTTACAGTATTACGTATTACGTATTTATACTCTATATTATGTGGTGTATAGGTACAGATATTAGTCATGGGTTATATTGTGGTCCTTCGGGGTCATGGGCACCATGTAGCATTCCGATTACCAGAATTGGGGAATTACAGCATCACAGAGACAACTTAAATGACAATTGTCTATTTCCAGTATTGCTCCGCGATAGTGGTGCATCGCACCAAACTTCTAGGTCGTAAACAAAGTGGCAACGCGATAGCTTTGAGTCGCACCACCGTGCAATTTGCTATTTGTCACTTTCTAGAGACACGACGCGATAGCACCGCGTCGCGCCAGGGGTCCAAATTGAGAAATTTTCATAGAATTAAAATATACGTCCAAGGGTTAAAAGAGTCAATTTATCACCCCTATATATACCCAATAACACGTGATTCAACCATAATTTACCCAAAATATATTGTTTCTCTCAAGTTTCTCTTAAGAACAAGCTAGGGTTTTCAATCGGGGATTCAAATCCAAGACCCAAATTCAAGAATCTCTCCCTCATTCTTTGTAGAATCAAGAACTAAGGTATGTACAATATTGATTCATGGACTCCTTTCATCCATGAAGCTCAAGAACCCTATTTTAAACTATTTGTCATGATGTTCTTGTTTTGAATTAATTATGTTCATGTTGTTATTGTTGTATGACTGCCAAGATTGCATCCTTATCATGTTTTCATGAAACTATGTTAGTATAGGGTTGAAATTTATGCAATTGAGTTAAATTGTGGAACCATCTTGAATTAAATTGATGATCATACCTATGCCCTAAGTGTGCATGTAAGGTGTTTGATAATATGCCCCAATGAATGAATGATGATCAAGTACTTAGTTTCCATGTGTTAATACCATGTATGCTTCGTAAGTTATGCTATACCTACTTGATTAAGATGATTCCCATGCAAAACCTATGCATTGTGATTGCTTGATGAGATGTTCATACGATTAGAAACATGAAATTATGCCATGTTTATATGCATTACTATCCATGTACAACATTATGATGATCACGTGCTTCATGAAATTCCCAACTATGAAATTATGAATTGTTAATATTGGTCATGTGATCAAAAGAGTCAAGCCTTGTCAGTTTCATTCTATCGAGTCCTGGGGGTACTTATACCAAACAATTTAGCTGTGTGCCTAGAGCCATGTCATGTTTTCATAATAATCTTAGTGAAGCCATGATCAGTAGAATTCATTCAGTCATGTGACTCAGGAAAACTCAGTAAACTCAGTATTAGTCCAGTCCCATTCACTAATCTTAGTAATCTAAAAAAGTCTCATTGATCTCAGTCAGTCATCATGTCTCAGTAGCATTCCACCCATCAACAGAACTTAGTGAACTCAGTTTAGCTCCACTAAAAAATACCATTAGTATCAGTTTAGTTCAATTAACTAGTTCAGTTCTTGGGCATGTTGATTAGATGATTACCTCCCACCTTTTCAGTTTCAGTCTCAGTTCAGTCTCAGTAATAGAACTCAGATAGTTCTACATATTTTAAGACTGTCAGATACAGTCACTCAGTATAGTACATAACCCAGCTAGTTCCATCAGAACTTAGACTATCAGATACAGTTACTCAGTATCAGTATACTAGTTATATGAAACTCATGTTATCAGTATTCAGCTTCAGGACTGTCAGATATAGTCAACCAGACCAGTTCTTCATAATTAGAACTATCAAAAAACAATTATTCATGTATCTGTAATGTAGTATCAGTCCCTCAGTATTCAGTATCCCAGCATCAGTAAACTCAGATGTCTATAAATCCATGTTTTCAGTAGACTCAGTAGTCAGAACTTAGTATTCAGTCCTATCACGATCTAAGTTATAGTCACGTATTCATGCATGTATTCTCATGTTCATATTATTCAGTCAGTTAGTATTTTTCATGAATATGAACCCTTTGCATTTAGCCTACCTCACTTGCATACCAGTACATTCAAAGTACTGACGCATTTGCACTATGGTTTTTTATACCATAGGTTTAGAAGCACGAGCTCCCGAACATCTTTAGTAGATCAGACATTCAGTAGCCAGACTAGCAGTGAGTCCTCATCATTAGTGGATAGCATAATTATATTATTACTTTATTATTTCAGTAGTTCGAAGTTAGTTGGGGACAAGTCCCATCAACTCCACAGTTTTCAGATAGTTTAGAGGCTTTCAGACTACAACATGTTTCATATAGTTTTATTTCAGTTTCGGGTATTGTTATGCCCCATTTCAGACATTGTTTTGTATTCTATATTAGTTTAGTTTTGAACCTTATGTCCATACAGCTCTTACGTATTTCACTTAATTTTAGTATTACTCAGTGCTCAATTAAAGATATCAGTCATGGGTTAGCTTGTGGTCCTTCAGGGTCATAGGAATTGTTTAGCATTCTGGGTACCATATTTGGGGTGTTACACTAGGGAGATACGACTGGGTAGCGTGGCCGAGATTATCACCTAGATGAAAAATAGCAGAAGACCAAGAAAGCAGCCTTACAAGCATCGAGGGTTGAAATGATTTATAATAAGTCTAGAAAATTTGCACCAATAACAAATGCAATTAAATCAAGGAATCTAAGAAAAGGCGGCGGCAATTTCTGAATTTTAAATTGTATTCCATGCCTTCTTGTTTGTGGTTTCGATTAGGTCCACTGCTGTTGACCTGATCGGAACCACAAAGGAGATTGAAAGACAAATTGAGTGTCATTACTTCCTTAGCAATATGGATTAATTGATTGTGTTTTCTTGCCTTAGCATGATTTTAACATTCCTTAGAGAAGATCAAAGGCTTGCTGTAGTATGTGAATCCCGATAATTTTCAAGTTTGCCTCTAGCTTACTGATTCAGTTTTCAAGTTTGTCGTTGCCGTCTTTGAAGTTGGTATAGAGTTCCTGGTCTCTTTTGAGATCGATTAGGTACAGTTTCTCCTTCAAAGTTGTGGTATTGAAGAAGACCTTTAGAACACTTTCTTCAGAAGCCTTAAAGAATACATGGAGGGTCGTTGTGTTTGTTTTAGGTCAAAATGTGTTGATGCACACTCAAAATATAGTGCCAACCATTTAATAGATCACTTTTATCGAGGGTTTCTCAATGCATCTTGCTCAACCAACCTTAAAGGGATTTGATAAATTAATAAGAAAGGAGTTACGTAATGTTTGATCTAAACCGACTCTACCAAGCCTATCAAATGTTACGTAACTTCAGGTTCATTACCCTATCAAAACACTTTGCCCAATTTAGTGGACAAATCAAATGAGCTCAATCTCTCAGCCTTTCTATTGATCGCTCTTCTCCAATATAGATGACAAGATATCCGCCATGCAAAAGTGTACACCATTGCTAGAAATGCTTGCTAGAACGCAAGTCTTGAGAAGGCATCAATAGTAATCTCTCAATATCAAGTGATATTAAGAGATTCCTAGTCATGCTTTCCAAGACTTTCGCTACGACAAGCATTTCTGCTGATGACAACATATCCACCATGCAAAAGTCGACACCATCAGCAGAAATTCTTGCTAGAGAGAAAATCTTCTGAAGGCGTTATTAGTAATGTACAAGGGCCACAGAAGAACAATTATCAACTTTTCTGTCTTGCTCAAGTATCCAAAAAAAAATTTCAACTCCTCTGTCTTGCACTGTTGAGCAGTGTATAGAGGAGTTGAAATATACGACAAGCTTATACATTGCTCAATAGTGCAAGACAGAGGAGTTGAAATTTTTTTTGGATACTTGATCAAGACAAAGGAGTTGATAATTTTTCTTCTGTAGCTCTTGTACATTACTAATAATACCTTCTGAAGACTTTCATACTTGCAATAATTTCTATTGATGATGTAAAAATTTTCATGGAAGATATCCTGTCATCAGTAGAAATTCTTTGCAGTAGCAAAAGTCACTAGAAGGCATGACTAGGAATCTCTCAATATCTGTTGATATTGAGAGATTACTGTTGATGCCTTCTGAAGACTTGCACCCTGGCAAGAATTTTTGGGGATGGTGTAGACTTTTGCATGGAGGATATCTTGTCCTCTATAAGGGAGAAGAACAATCAGCAGAAAGGTTAAGAGATTGAGCTCGTTTGATTTATCCACAACTCGAGAAAAGTTTTTTGACAGGGTAATGAGCCTAGAGTTACGAAAAATTTGATAGGCTTGGTAGAGTCGGTTTAGATCAAATGTTACGTAACTTCTTGCTTATTAATTTATCAAATCCCTTGAAGGTTGGTTGAGCAAGCTGCATTGAGCAACACTCGATAAAAGTGAGATATTCAATGGTTGGGGCCACATCTTGACTGTGCATCAACATATTTTTACCTAAAAACATACACAACGACCCTACATATATACTTTAAGGCTTCTAAAGAAAGAGTTTTGAAGGGCTTGTAGAATGCCACAACTTTGAAGGTAGTGTTCCTGATCGATATTACAAAAGATCAGAAACTTTATACCAACTTTAAAGACGGCAACAAAAAGCTTGAATACCAAACAGCAAGCTGGAGGCAATCTTGAAAATTATCAAAATTCACATACTACAGTAAGCCTCTGGTCTTCTCCAAGAAATGTTGAATGCATGCTAAGGCTAGAAAACATAATCAATTATAACCATATTGCTAAGGAAGTAATGACACTCAACCTATCTTTCAATCTTGTTTGTGGTTCTGATTAGGTCAACAACAGTGGACCTAATTGTAACCACAAACAAGAAGGCATGGGATACGATTTAAAATTCAAAAATTGCCGCCTTCACTTAGATTCCTTATTTTAATTGCAGTTTCTGTTGGTGTAAGTTTTCTAGACTTACTGTACATCATTTCAACCCTCGATGCCCGTAAAACTTCTTTCTTGGTCTTCTACTATTTTCTATCTAGGTGATAATCCCGATCACACTACCACGACATAGCTTCCTAGCAAAGAAACCATCTGCACTATTTTTCTTTTAGAGAAACACAGACGAATTTTTCATTGCCAGATACAATTTCATAGTTGCACTTAATACAGATTTCTCATGTTCTTAGATAGTTTCATTGGTCAGATTCATTATAAGTTACTTTCTACCCTATGTATTCTCTTCAATTAGCTCTCAGATGATATAGTCTTTCATCAACTACCCATTTTCCCTCGAAGGCATTCTCCTACTGCACCTTCTGGCATATAATCATCATTCCGAGCAAACCAATCATATAAATTTAGGCTAGGGAAATAACTATATTGATTTCGTTCATGGTTGAAGCAGTGGGAGGTTCGAAGGCCTTCTAAGGGTCCAATGCACCCTAAAAGTTAGTCCAATCGCTATTGAATCTCTTTATAATGCCACCAAAATAAGATCCCTTCACAATGCTTGACACATAAACACAAGCAATAATCAACATTAAATCTTAACAAGGTATCAGAACCATGTTCATGGACCCTCAGCCTTATCAGTCTAAACCTACCAAACTTAACTGTAAAATTGCAGATATTTTGGTTGAATGATAAATGACTAATCGGTAAAAAAATATTCACAAAATTAGTGTACTCTATGTTTGTTTCCACAATAACATTATCATTAATACGTACCTCCAACATATGAAGTGGTTCCATCTACATGCAACTTATTCCTCCAAACCCATCTTTACTGTAGCCTCTTGTGTTGGTCGGGCAAAAGTTGATCAACTTTTAGTTCCTTATATCTACAAAGAAGAGGAAAAAATTGATGTCACAGAAAGAACATTATCTATCTGTTGCATCTGATGTAAAGTATTTGGCATCAGATGTGGATTCTGTTGCATCAGATGTGGAGTCTGTTGCATCAGATATGGAGTCTGTTGCAACATATGTAGAGTTTGTTGCAATAAATGTGAAGTCTGTTGCAACAGATATGGAGTCTGTTGGGATACATCAAACCAGCCTTGTTGGTGGTTTGATTTGTTCCAACAGTTTCTCCATCTGTTGCAACATCAACAAAAACATAAACTACAAAGAAACAACAAATAAAAAACATTAACAATAAAGAAACAACAACATTTATTCTAACACCATCAACAACATCATCAACAACAAAGAAGCAAGACCCTTTGTTCCAACACCATCAACAAACCACACAAGTTCCAACAATGTCAACCCCACCAACAATATCAATAATAACATCAACAAACAAAATAAATACAAAAAAAATGATACTGCCAATAAGCTTTTAAACTTCTCCCAATAGATGATTTTTTTTCGCATATTGTAATAAAAATTCTCGGTTCTTTTATTCAACACTTAAAAGTTCCTTCAAATTTTTTAAATAAATATGATATGGGTAAATGGTAATTAAATAAAAAATCAATGTAAATAACTTACAAAGAAGAAGACGAGAATAAAAGAGCAATAGTGAACGATACCTTAATGTCAAAAGGGGATCAAAACAATAATTTTAGTCGAGGAAAGATATGGATTGTCTTAGATCTGAAATGATCTTTATGAGAAAGAGAAGAGAAAAGAGAGATAAAAGGTTGTGATAACCCTAAAGAGGACAGAAAGAAAAAGATGCAAGATGAATAAAATAAATTTAGGGCTGAAGTTGAAGGAGAGATGAGTTAATTATAGATGTTTATGTGTATGTAGACGTGGGTTTCAATATTCATTAATAATTTGAGGAGCACGATGAAGACTAGTGATATTGAAAAGACAAGATAAGACTACTCAATGAACTCATTATTGAGTTATCTAAGAAATATTTTCTACCGACTTTAGTAGTAGTACTGCTTTATCTACTCGAATAGAAGTTGCTTTAAAATTAAAAAAAAAGATTTTCAAACCGATATGTCATCTGTTGCAACAGGTAGAAATATCTATTAAAAAATCCCAACAGCTCAGTCATCTGTAAAAACAGATGCAAATGTCCATTTGATAATTAAATTAGATATGTTATCTATCAAAATAAATATCAATATCTGTTTAAAAATTTCCACTAGCTCAGTCATCTGTTATAGTAGATGAAAATGTCTATTTGATAATTAAATCAGATATGTCATCTCTTGCAACAAACATGAATATCTGTTTGAAAATTTCCAATAGCTCAGTCGTTTGTTGCAATAGATTTCATTGCAATTGATTTAGGTTTAACTAGAGATGAATGAATGAGTTTATAGGGTCAACTACAACTTCAATTGATTCTTTTCAATTGCATGGTGTTGGTATTGCGTTCATCCCGAGCCGAGTAATCGATCGATCACTCTGAGTTGAAAAGATTCTTATTAACTTAATGTTAAGCTAGTACCTAAATTGATTTAGGTGGAACTAGGGATGAATGAGTTCTCATTAACTTGATTTTAAGATAGTACCTCAATTGATTTAGGTGGAACTAGGTATGAATGAGCTCATAGGGTCAATTACAACTTCAATTGAGTCTTTCCAATTGCATGGTATTGGTGTTTTGTTCATCCCGACCTGAGTCATCGATCGATCACTCTGAGTTGAAATGAGTTCTTAGTAACTTGATGTTAAGATAGTACCATAATTTATTTAGGTGTAACTAGGTATGGATGATATCATAGGGTCAACTACAACTTCAATTGAGTCTTTCCAATTGCATAGTGTTTGTATTGTGTTCATCCCGACCCGAGTCATCGATCGATCACTCTGAGTTAAAATGAGTTTTCATAAACTTAATGTTAAGATAGTAACACCATTGATATAGGTGGAACTAGGGATGGATGAGCTTATAGGGTCAACTACAACTTCAACTGAGTCTTTGTAATTACATGGTATTGGTGTTGCGTTATCCCGACCCATGTAGTCGATCGATCACTCAGAGTTAAAATGAGTTCTCATTAACTTAATGCTAAGATATTACCATAATTTATTTAGGTGGAACTAGGTATGAATGAGCTCATAGGATTAACTATAACTTCAATTGATTCTTTGCAATTGCATGCTGTTGGTATTGCGTTCATCCTGACCCGAGTCGTCGATCGATCACTCTGAGTTGAAATGAGTTCTCATTAACTTAATAGTAAGATAGTACCTTAATTTATTTAGGTTAACTAGGGATGAATGATATCATAGGGTCAACAACAACTTCAATTGAGTCTTTGCAATTGCATGGTGTTGGTATTGCGTTCATCCCGATCCGAGTCATCCATCGATCACTCTGAGTTGAAATGAGTTCTCATTAACTTTATGTTAGGATAGTACTTCAATTGATTTAGGTGGAACTAGGGATGAATGATCTCATAGGGTTAACTACAACTTCAATTGAGTCTTTTAAATTGTATGGTGTTGGTATTGCGTTCATCCAGACCCCAGTCATTGATCGATCACTCTGAGTTGAAATGAGTTCTCATTAACTTTATGTTAAGATAGTACTTCAATTGATTTAGGTGGAACTAGGGATGAATGATCTCATAGGGTTAACTACAACTTTAATTGAGTCTTTGCAATTGTATGGTGTTGGTATTGTGTTCATCCAGACCCGAGTCATCGATCGATCACTCTGAGTTGAAATGAGTTCTCATTAACTTAATTTTTTAAAAACTATATCTTTTAAAATTTTAAAAATTAATTAATATCAATTCGGACCAAATTAACAATTTCAAAACTTGTCATTCTTTCCAAAATTACAAATCAACCCATACAAATCATTCATTTGCGTGAAAAACTTTTCCTCATCTCAAATATGAAGTTCTCGCTCTTATTATCTCTCTACCTCTCTCAACAATACAAACAACAACAACTCAACATATTGCTCAACCCTACAAAACATATCAATTTTCTTCCCATTTTTGACTACATAATTATTATTTTCGACTTCTTTCTTGCTTGTATCCATCATTTTCTCTGTCTTCATAGGTAACAGAGTTCGAGAAGATTTCTATATTTTTTTTACTATAAAAATTAGGGATTTTTAGTTAATGATGAAAAAGAAGAGCTTTAGTTGTACTATCTTCAAGAATGTGTTAACAATTTTAAGTTTTGATGCCAAAAAAGTAGGAAGCACTCAAGAAAACCCTAGTTTTTTTCTCAGTGTTTTGTTGACTGTCATGGTATTGTTGGATGATATTTGTTGTATTGTTGGTGGCTGTTGTTGGTGGTGTTGGTATTTGTGTTTTTGGTGGTGGAGTCAGTGGTCTTGGTGTTGGTATTAGTGGCATTGGTAGCGGTCTTGGTGGCATTGGAGGTGGCATTGGTTGTGGTGTTGGTGTTCCATCTGTTTCAATAGGTGGAAGATCTTTTGGAAGATATTAAATAGGTCTTCAAATAGATTCCCCATGTGTGCCAACTGATGGGTTATTCGCTGGAGTATTTTTTTGTAATGTGGCGTAGAATAATTTATTGAAATTTGTCTTACCTTTTTTGGAAACATTATGCAGACATCAAATGAAATGTATTTTTTTTATTGTTTGTAGTTAAAAAATGTCTCCCCAAAGAAAAGAATCTAAAAGTGGATCAACTTCTGACCACGCAACAAAAAAGGCTAGAGTACAGATAGATTCGGAGGAACTTCCTGAACAATCACAGTTAGGGCAAAATGAAGCTGAGGAAAGTGATAACTCCTTCTCAATAATGGGGCGTGAATTAATATCAAAATTCTAGCGTAATCCTATCAAAACCATTAGTATCAATAGGTTTCGAGTTGCGATGCCGATGGATAGCCCTAAAGAAGTAACTGGTGATGTTGTACTTAAATATCAGTTGGGGAAAGGTTTTGATGAATTTAGGAGTATTATGAAGAATGAAAACATAGATGGACTTTTTAACAAGAGATGCTTTGCATACTTTCTTGAGCTGCCTGAGGACCGTACTCTTTGTTTCCTAATAAACATGGTATACGGTCTTCTCAAGCACAGGACCAAGTATACGGGGGATGATAAAGATTCGAAGGAGGAAAAAAAAAAGATGGATGAAATCTGGATCAACTACTGTGGCATGCCGATTTGTTTTGGATTGAAAGAGTTTGCCATAGTGAGGGGCTTGAGATGTGAGCGTCCTGAAGAACCTCTCATCAAGGAAATACCCCACAAAGGGTCCAACAAATGCAAGGGCAAAAAGATGGGTTGTGGGCATTGTTCGACGTAGCTAAAAAGTGGATGACTTTATGGTAGATCTCGAGGATAACAACATACCAAAGTGATGTGTGAGCAGATGCTAATAGATTTGAGGATATTAACTGAGAATAATTACAAAGTCTTAAGCAAATTTTGTCGTTTTTGATTGTTTTATCTTTGATTTTACAGTGGAATTCAAGATGTAAGAGAACCAACAATGATGGAAGTAAAAGAGTTGAAATCTGAAGTAAATAAAAGAGAAGTGTGGCTGACGACATTCCTGATAAGTCGTCGCACTCATATAAGTTATTAGCTTCATCGTCAGCCTTAAATAGAGAATGAGATTCAGCTGGAAAAAGTGACGACGACATGTGATAAGCCGTCAGAGTTGTGATAAGCCATCAAGATCGTCGTTTTCCTAAGGGAGAACATGAGGACTGAAGTAAATCATCGACGACATCTGTGATAAGTCATCAAAGATCTGATAAGCCATTATGCTTTATCATCAGCCTAAGGCAGCGAATGTCAAAAGTGAAGAGGAGTTGATGACATCTGTGATAAGTCGTCAAACTCCTGATAAGGCATCACAAAATGTCGTCACCTATCTTAGAAATTACTGAACTCTGTGATTTTGTTTCCATAATCAGGGTGAACTATTTAAATTATTGTTTAGGGTTTTCTTGGAGGGGGGTACTGGACATTCTAGACTTGAACCTTACATGTTTGCTCTCTAGTTTTTGATACAAGTTTACAGTTAGCTTTGGACAGATTATCATATTATTTTTCATGATTTTTCTACTGCAATTTAATCCGAGATACAACTGTTGCTATTCACTTTTGTTGTAAGTATTATTCCATAGCATTATGAATTCAACAAGATGTATTGCTCTTTATAGTATGAGTAGATAAACCCCTTAACCCGAGTTATGGGATCTATGGGTTTGGGTTTGTAACGTAACTAAGTATTCAGGATTCTAACGGTGGTAGTAACTTCTTGGTAATCCCTCTACTTTACACTTTATCTATTGGTTGCAAACAATAGGTCCTGCTTACTAGTGATTTACTTGAACTAAGAAATTAACCCTAGTAAAAAACGTATTATCAATAGGGACTTGGAAGCTACCAACCTTTCGTGTAAGAATTAATGCTGTAGCAAGATTAATTAACCCGAGATAACATCCTGTTATGAAATATAAACTCCCTAAGTTTGAGAGAATTAGGTAGCTAAATGCGTAAGTAGGCCGAGAGACATTTAGGCATAAATTTGACAAGGATAATCTGTTGTTCCTACCTACCACAAGAATCTTGAATCGTTACTAGCGTCTGTCAAATCCCAACACCCATAGTGAACATAACTCTGGTTTTCCATAAAATCTGGATTACAAACACTAAAACTAAAGTGACCAACAATTATTTGTTTGATCATCAAAAACCCCCATTTTATCTTTTCGTGCCAGTTGTTTGAATCTAACTTGTAGCTTTAGTTTCAAACTAGTTTAATCGTTACTCACATTATTCCCTGTGGATTCGACCCCGAATCCTAAGTTGGGTAAATATATTGACAACGAACGCCTTTCACTAAGTTGATGTGTAAGTTGAGCGTCATCAAAAATGGCGCCGTTGCCGGAGAACAATTTAGCGTATTGAGTTGGTTTGGAATTTTAGCCTACTTGCTTGAATTCAAACTTGTAAATATTTGTTTTTATTTTCTTTTATTTCTTGTGTTAGGTATATTTTATTTTAGTTTACTTATTACTAAGGCATCGTAGAATGAACATGAGATTGGTGGTTGGAAATCTTATCTTGATGATCCATGTCCATATTGTGATGGACCTCACTTTTGGCAAGATTGTAGATATGCTCCTCGGAGAGAGATGTGTGCACCGTCTTCATCCTACCAGGAGTATGATTTTTCTTTATGTGGTGGTCAAGAAGGACATTGGAGTGATTGCCAAAATTCCCCCTCCCCCTATTGCGCTAACCCAAATTCTAGTTCTTCTTATGAGTTTGATAGGTCTTATGGTCAAGAAAAAGAAGAATGAAGCACTGGGAAGAGTGGCATTAAAGCTATGTTTCAACGAATGTTGGATCTCCAGAAAGAAACGTATGATATAGAATGTGATATGTGTCAAGACATGAAGACAATCATTTATGAGGAGATGGATATAGAGGTCAATCATTCAAAACATTCTTCTATATTATGTTTAGATGATATCTAGTCTGTGGAATCTTTTAAAATAATGAAAGAGTGTGAAGATGAAGAGCAAGAACCCTATATTGATGTTGAGCAACCCTTAGTGATTTCCCAACCAAACGAACCATGAGAGATGATACCAAGTTTGAGGACACGATGCTAGAGGCAAAAGAAGAAACAAAGAAAATCTCTAATAAAGACTCTAGCCCAATTCGAAGTGAAGATGTCGAGAAGGTTAATAAAAGTGAGTGTGTAGTAGATAGTGTAAATTTTGAAGTAGGATTGATTGGGTCTCATTCGAAGCACTTTTCTACATTAAGTTTAGATGATATCTTGTATGTGGAATCATTTAAAATAGTAGAAGAGTGTGAAGATGAGGAACAAGAATCCTATATTCTTGATTTTACATTAGACAAGAAGCATAAAAACACACCTCACTTTAAGGCCGAGTGGTTTACCATGAACAATCCATTACTCGACTTCTTATTTTTTGTACCACCCCCTACGAGCGAGGCAAGAAGATAGACTCTAAGTTGGGGGTGAAATTCATATCCTCAAGGTGGAGGAAAAAGCTGAGTTAGGTCATACCACGACACTAAATTAGGCGCTTCTTGGGAGGAAACCCAAGGTATTTTGTTGTTTGTATTCGTATTATGTGATTGACATTAGATCTTCGTACCCATGGTGCCACAGGTATGTTTCTAACTTTCTTGTTTTGGTTTGACGCATTGGGGACATTGCATGATTTTAAGTTGAGGGTGGGGATACTTGTGGGTGTTGATGTCCTCTTGGGGTTTTTGTTTTCGTGCCACTTTTCCCCGGAGTCTTGTTCCTAGTAGAGCCGATATGTTTAGGCGTATTGTGATTTGTTGTAAAATATTGTAGTTGACTAGGAGAAATACAAGTACCTTAGGTAGTTAACATGTTTTTGTAAATTTTTGAACACCTCTCCAATGGTCTATTTTATAACAGTATGATATGTATTTATGTGTGACCATTATGCATTTTGTTATGGCATTAGTACTAGTGACATGATAACCATTGCTAAATAATTGCATGAACCGAATGGGTAGTATCTTGTGATGTACCTTTGTGCCATGCGTGTGTGAGATGCTACCTAGTTCCTGTTGTGTGTTAAATCCACAACTTGCCCGATTGGTCTTGCCTTGGTTGTAGGATAGTGGTTAGGAAAATATCATAGGCCGTTGTTGATATTAGTCCACTTTTAGCCTAAATGACCTTCCATTTGTAAATAATATCCCTTGATCCTGATTTTGAGCCTGGATGCCTATTCTTTTTATTATACCTATCACCTTCCCATTTGTATCACAATGAACCTGTTTTGGCCCTGGTCCTCCTTGGACATTATGCACTTTAACTTAGGCAAATAGCCTAAGTTGAGGGTGGCTACCATAAGGGTGCGTGATGTAAAATGAGTATGAAGAAAAGTAGAATAAAAGAAAAGAATAAAAAGCTGGGTGCGATGAAAAAGAATAAGAAAAGAAAAGTTGTGAAAAAAGAAGAAATGATTTTAAAAAATACCGCACCCATCCTGAATATGTGTGATCAAGAAAAGAGAAGAATAGAAAAAGGTTAATAAGTGAGACCCCAGAAGATAGTGTAGTGTCAAGGAGGCTTAGTCACTTTAAATATCATCGAGTATCATACCAGCCCCTAGCCTACATTACAAGCCAAAGAGAAAACCTATAGTGATCCTAGCTAACCTGTCTGAAAGTCTTGGTAATGAAAATAAGGGCAAGCCTATGGTATTCGGCATACAGTGATTGAAACTTCATTCTGAGAGTGAGTGTCTGGTGATTGTCCCCATGGTTACATATATAATGTCTGATATAAGTGAAGTGGGACTTCTTTGTAGTGAGGGCACACTGGTTATGTTGCTAGTTGCTAACTTGTTTGGATAGTGTAAGCTTGATACATCCATTGTTGTTGTTGCTGAATTGATTCCATATCTTGATTCCTGTGTGTCCCATTGTTGTTCTTCAGTAGTATACACAGTTGATTTGGAATTAATTGACCTTGGAGAAGGTAAAAATGGTTTTGAGATAATATAGATAATTGACTGCCAAATGTACTTTGTATCCTCTTGGTTGTGATTTAGTTGCTTGAGGACAAGCAATTGTTTTAAGTTGAGGGTGTTGATGTGTGAGCAGATGCTAACACATTTGAGGCTTTTAACTGAGAATAATTGCAAAGTCTTAAGCAACTTTTGTCATTTTTGATTGTTTTATGTTTGATTTTGCAGTGGAAGTCAAGATGCAAGAGAACCAGCAATGATGGAAGTAAAAGAGTTGAAATCTGAAGCAAATAGAAGAGAAGTGACGACGACATGTGATAAGCCATTAGAGTTGTGATAAGCCGTCAAGATCTTCGTTAGCCTAAGGCAGAACATGAGAGCTGAAGTAAATCATCAACGATATCTGTGATAAGTCATTAAAGATTAGATAAGCCATCACGCTTCATCGTTAGCCTAAGGCAGCGAATGTCAAAAGTGTAGAGAAACTGATGACATCTATGATAAGTCATCAGACTCCTGAAAAGGCATCACAAAATATCGTAACCTGTCTGAGAAATTACTTAACTCCGTAATTTTGTTTCCATAATTAGGGTGAACTATTTAAAGTATTGTTTAGGGTTTTCTTGGAGGGGGTACTCAACATTCTGGACTTGAACTTCACGTGTTTTCTCTCTAGTTTTTTGATACAAGTTTATAGTTAGCTTTGGACAGATTATCATATTATTTTTTGGGATTTTTCTACTGCAATTTAATTCGAGATACAACTTTTGCTATTCACTTTTGATGTAAGTATTATTCCATAGCATTATGAATTCAACAAGCTGTATTTCTCTTTACAGTATGAGTAGCTAAACCCCTTAACCCGAGTTATGGGATCTATGGGTTTGGGTTTGTAACGCAACTAAGTGTTCAGGATTCTAACGGTGGTAGTAACTTCTTGGTAATCCCTCTTCTTTACACTTTATCTATTGGTTGTAAACAATAGGTCCTGCTTACTAGTGATTTTCTTGAACTAAGAAATCAACCCTAGTAAGAAGCGAATTATCAACAGGGACTTGGAAGCTACCAACCTTTCGTTTAAAAATTAATGCTGTAGCAAGATTAATTAACCTGAGATAACATCCTGTTATGAAATATAAACTCCCTAAGTTCAAGAAAATTAGGTAGTTAAATGCTTAAGTTGGTCGAGAGACATTTAGGCATAAATTCGACAATTATCCCTGGGGATATGACTGCTACTACTTGACTGTCGAATATTTACTGACAAAGCTATCCCCAAAGACTATCACATTATACGGTTTTCCTTGGGCTTTCATGGTAAAATTGATCACTATTTTTACTCATCCATTAATTTATATTAAATATAGTTATTATGACTTTTTTTTTGCTTGCTTCCTGTTTACATTTTTCGGCTTGGGCAAGTGAAGCCATTCCTTCCCTCCGAAAGTAGTTCAAGGATTACTCGGATGAGGTTTTTCATCCAAGGATCCTTAGGTGGTTAGATGAAAAGGGCACCAAAAAAATATTAAGGAGGCTAATCTCTTTAACCGTCTGTATGATACAGTTCATCTTTTTTCAACTAAAATAATTTTCCTCAAAAAAGATATTGAAACAGATGTGCCATGTATTTTAGATGGGTCTTCGTTGCAACAAATTACCCATCAACTGCAACTGGTGCAACAGATGGGTAATCGGTTATGATAGACGATCCATATTTTACAATAGATTAACCATCTATTGCTCTGGTCCTCTGAACCAAACTTAATAGATTACCCATCTACTACAAATTATGCAACAGATGGGTAATCTGATGCAATATGTCTTCTTTCAACTAAAATAATTTGCCTTAAAGAAAGATATTGAAATAGATGTGCCATCTGTTGTGATAGATGGGTTTTCCATTGCAATAGATTACCCGTCAACTACAAATGGTGCAACAGATGGGTAATCTGTTGTGACATATGATCCATATTTCACAACAGATTAACCATTTGTTGCTTTGGTTTTCTGAACCCAACTCAAAAAATTACCCATCTATTTCAAATTATGCAATAGATGGGTAATATGATACAACATATTGTTAATCTATTACAACATACAAATCATCTATTGCGGCATCTAGATCGTTTGTTGCATAAGTTGGTTGTGTTAACATGTAATCTAACTGACTGCAAATTATTTTTATATGATTTAAATGTCTCCTTTCTTTTTTTTATAGGTTGTGCATCCCTGGATCATGCCTACTGGCTGGGAGTTGGGGTTGAGTTCTTTTATTACTCTAGGTCTTGTTGATACAAAAGCAGACCCAACGGTGGAGTCAATAAAGAAGTATTTGGCTAGAGAAACAACCATAAGAAGAGCAGTTAGGCAAGGTCAGCGTAATGTGGAAGCTCTTCACGACCAACCTACTACAACAGATCTGGGTGCTTCTTCTGGGGGTGTTGCTGGTGGAGTTGTTGATGATGGTGGCAGCCATCCTGCTGCTGCTGCTTCTTACAGTCGTGATTATGAGCATGTTGGTGCTCAGAAAAAAATAAATACATTTGAAAAAACCCCTTGCACAGTTCCCTGTCACCCCTATATCGATCCCTCCCACCCTTACAAGGGTCTCTCTCACTCCTTTTCACCCGCGGATTCTCATTGAAAATGAAAAGTATGCAAGGATAGAGAGGATAAACTCCTTGAAAACCTAGAGGCTATTGCTGAAGCTGCCGAGCAGTTGAAATCCAAGAGGAGTTTCATAGCATCCAAGAAGCTGAGGGAGCCATACACTCCTACAGTGGTGGTTAGGAGGAAGACAAGAAATATTAGACAAATACTCTCCATTGTGAAAACAATAAAATTAGAACTCCTCCCGCTCCCAGAGTTGTTGAAGTTCAGGGGTCACTGAAAATAGTGGACATATATGCGGTACTTGGCGATGAGGAGAAAGAGGAATGGGAAGAAATCATGATTGACAAGACGAAACCTCCAGAAAAATACACCATGCATTCATTTGATGCCCAAGACTTTAAGAGTATGACAAATATACGTGTGTGGTACATGGACAATGTAAGTTTACTTTTACTAGCCTAGTCAATCTACTCCATGAAGAAGAAGCTACGCAACAGATGTGTAATTGTTGCAATAACTGGGTATTCTGTTGCAACATAATGCACATCTGTTGCATTAGTTGCATTAGCTGGGTAATCTGTGAACTGATTCAGAGAACCCTCAGCAATAGAATCATTCCACTGTGTTTTTTTTCTTTACAGTCTAACCTATTTTAAAGTTGTCTTCTTATACCACAGTATGGTAATGAAATTCTCTGCCTCATAAGGGGCAGACAATTAGCGTACCCGGATGCTTATGATGCTGCCGATAGGATAATGGACCCCAAATTCTACAACAATTTCAAGAGTAGGTACGATTATCTCCATAGGAAGGCTGGTCCCAATGGTAAAAAATTTGATAAGTTAGTTTCTACGTTCTTATGGGATGAAGACATGATTAAATATGTTAGAGAGAAGAGGCCATATCCACATGGCAAGAGTTGGGCCAAGGCAAAGAGAATCCTTGCAGTCATGAATGTGGAAGTCAAAAATTTTATCACTGTTAAGAGACTACTCTATGAGGGAAAGATTAAGGTTTATGACTGTAACTTACCTGTCTTCAATGAGGACACGTTTTAACCCACGTGAAGCCACTTTTAAAGTTGTTCCCCAAGTTGTTGACGTAGAGTAAGCTGATGGATCATTTTCTGGTGGAAGTCTTGAGGAAGGAATCATGGGATTTTGAAGGTCGAAATAAGAACATCCAGCTCCAAAAGAATAAAACTAGAGCAGCGTGCGGGCCGTACTCGCTTGCATACATCGAGTGTTTGCTGACCGACATAGAAATGACTGGTATGTGCGACGCCGTTGTGGGAAAGATGCAAGGGGTCTGGTCCTATAGGGTGCTAACTAAATGGTTGGATCCCGTGTGTAAAGAAGAATATGTACAAAGACATAAATTAACACAACAATAATTTTTTATTTCAAGCCACTTCACTTTACATGTTGTGGCAATAATTTTTATGTCTATCGAAAGTTGAATTTGTATAACGCAATAGATTGTATATCTCTTGTAAAAGATATAATACCTGTTGTGACAGAATGATTATCTATTAGAATAGGTTGGTCATCTATTGCATTATGCAGATGTTTCCCAGTCTATCTGTCGCAATAGATATACAAGCTGTTGGAACAAATAAAAAATGTAGGAAGACATGATATATAATTTCCAGCAGCTGACCTCTAAGTTGCAACATATGTCTAAATCTGTTTGATAGTATCTGTCGTCTGTTGCAGCAGATGTATAATCTGTTACGATATTTAAATCTAGTATTCCATTTTAGTTAACATGCTCAAAGTTAAGGATTAAATTATATTCATACACAGCATAAAATAAATCGAAGCCTTCGAAAATTACATGAAATAACTCAACAAATAAATAAAATGTAAAAAAATATTATGGGTAAAAATGATCTACTCTACAAATAAATCAACAAGTTAAACCAAGGAGGATATGTTATTACATTGACAGACCCAAGCTATAAAGATCTAACTAATATGAACAGGTTGTTCTTCATCCGGTGCTAAGGAATTTGGTTTTGGTCGTCGTGGATCTTTAATGTTCTTGCATATGTCTTATGAGCTTTCGCTTCTCCGAATTTCCATAAAAGAGCAGCATATATTTTACGGAGTAATTCGGCATCAAGGCCATCATTTGGTACTTGTAATCCATCGCTTGAATTCTCGGCGTAAACGGCAACAAAAGGACTGCAATCTCTGCATTTAAAAAAAATAGATAATCCATATCTTGCAGTTCATGTAAGGATTGTGAAATTTATAAAATGTAGCTAAATCATGATACTTATACTTACATGCTACCAATGGTTTGTTGAGAAATTCCTTCAACATATTGTACATCAAATGGATTACCCATTTTATCTCGGAATGCTTCAATTGTCGACCAATCAGTATGAACCTTTTGGTCCAAAAAGCCACTCATATCAAGGTAATTAGGAAATATTTTGGCCAGTTTTTGTATCTCAGACGATGGCCCGAAACCTCTCCTTCATGACATTGAGTCATAAACTCGGATGCGCCTCTCTTTTAGAATGACGACAACCAACACCCAATGGAATTCATCACCACAATTGATTGGGATGTACACTTCATTGACCAAATGTCAAGGTAAGCCAACTGGAAATCTAAAACCTTTGATGATGTTGATTAAGCATTCCTCATTTCGAGAAACTTTCGGCTGTTGTTGATAGTACCTATCGTAGGCATTATTGATGTAAACTTTGTACAAATAATTGCCTGTCGTGTATTTGTATTGTTCTGGTATTTGCAACTTGGCCTTTTTTCGGAGGTAGTAAAAAATGACATTGATGTTCTGCACATATTATCAAACATTTTGGATTACGTGATGAAAAAATTAATACGCAGATACAATTAAATAAAGTATTAATTAATAGTAATATGTATGACATTTAAACCTCATCATTCCAACAAGTTTAGGGCTGTGACATCAAATAAAACCAATTCTTCATTTCGGGATGTGCAACAACAAAGTGAACATATCAAAACTAAGACTCGATTCATTCACTTTGTAGTGTTCGTCATTCTATTTTCTACATGATGATTTAAATGTGTTAATTTCATGTTCTTACAACAATAATTGTTTAAATCAATATCTTTAAAGTTGATTTATGTACTTTCCGACATGATGCTTTAACAGCCCATCAACAATCCATTCTGAATAGTTATTGATCAACTTTGTTAGTTTTTTTGGAGCCTCATCCGAGATGTTGAACTCTTCAAATGGGTAATTCCTCCGTTCTCCCAAACTGACAGGCTCTATTTTTTTTTCTTTGAAAGCAGTTGATGGATTATCAACTGTGATATTATGCTCTTCAGCAGTAGCTTTTGCTGTGACATCCACGTAAAAAGCTAGAATTGTCAATGCTAATTACAGATATACAACAATCTTTCTATCTATTACAATAGATGAGTTTTATGTTGCAACAGATGGATCATCTGTTGGGACAAATTCGAATAGGTAAGATAAAGCAGTAGGATAATTTCGAACAGATGACCCATCTGTGGCAACATAAGACTCATCTATTGGTAGAAATTAAAACATTACAAAAACCTGTTTAATTTGCTCAAACAGATGGACATATGTTGCAACAGATAACACATCTGATGCAATAGGTTAGACAATAGTTGCAACAGACATATATCTGTTTGATAATTTTAAGCAGATGTATCATCTATTGAAATAGATATGTGCCTGTTTGTTTGTTGGAACAGATGATGTACATTCATCTTCTTTAGCTCATGCTACTCTTCTGTGGCCTTGGCTCACTGAACAACAGTGCAAGACAAAGACAGAGGCATTGCAATTTTTATTTTTCCGATGCTTGATGATGCCTTAGAAATATCTTTCCTTCTCCTCTTAGCCACCTTGATCTCTAGTGGAGTGTATGTATATGAAATCCTCTTTGATGGAATGACACCACTCTTGGATGTCATTTGCTTTACATAAGTAGTTAGTGAATTAATAGCATTAATCACTCTATCATCTTTTGCCTTGCAGACTTGACATTTGCATGCAGAACATTCACTAGATGTGGCACAATCTGGAGAAAAATTTATACAACCAGTATGATCATAATCATAATGGCTTAGTGTTTCAAAAACTATAAGAGGAGCATCATTAGCCCCAACAACAGCACCACTACCACTACCATCATCAACAACAACAAGCCTAACCTTAAAAATTGTTTTTCTTATGATGGCTGTTGCTCCAAACAATTCCATCTTTATTCCATCAACGACTCAGGGTCCAATAAAGTTTGCACTGATCGTAAAGTAAGAAAAATTTGCATCTTCAACTCTCGATTGGTCAAAATAGCCATGGATGGACAATCTAAAATAAATTAGTACATATATTAGAATGATGGTCAAATCATTTAAAATAATCATTAATTAAAACAAAAACTTGATTAGAATTAGACTTACTGCTTATTTCGAGGGATTGAAAAGATCAAGAAATTTTGTATTTTTATCAGTTTTGGCCGACAACTATCTCAGGATTCTTGGACAAGAAACTTCTTCCTGGTAGTTTACTTGTTGTCTAAAATAAGGAATGACTTCAAATGCCCAAGCCTATAATATAACACCAATAAATCAAAAGCATTATTGAATACAAAAATGATGAATCATATAATGATAAAAGAAATATTTACCATGAAGGCCCATGGAAAGCCATATAAGTTGACTATCTTTGGCGTTAATGGAATCAACAAATATTTGACAGTTATTTTGAAGCTTTCATAACCCCAAGGATAGTTGTTAAATGCCTTAAGATCCTCGGAGAGATTTATTTAACCGAGGCTTATGTTTTTGTTAACATCACTCTCCCAAAGAATATTATGTACAAACCAAACTAAGCACAATGATTGCTTGTGCTTCGTTGAAAGTTCTTTACCTTTCAATGCTTCTATCAAATTTTTGTTTTTGAAGCTTGGACCAACAATGGTGTAACACCCCGATTCTGCACCCCGGATGTCACATGGTGCTCATAATCGTGAAGAACCACAAGCTAACCCATGACTAGTACTTGTTGCAATAACTGAGTAATAATATTATAATAATTCGGAAATTTGGTTGGAACTGCAATAAGGTTCATAACTGAAATTAAATACTGATAAATAAATATTGAGAACTAAGCATCTATCTGAAATAATCTACTCAGAAATCCCCTAACTATCTGAACATGGAGTTGATGGGACAAGTCCCCAACTAACTCCAACTACGAAAAAATAAGCTGAAATACTGAAAAGATGACTATGTCCTCAAACTATGAGGACTCAGCACTAAATATGTTGCTGATAATCAGGGCTTCTAAGTACAGTCAGGAGCCCGTGCGTCTGAACCTATGATATAAGACATCATAGCCTCTAAAGAAAGGTATGCATCAGTACTTTGAATGTATTGGTATGATAAGTGAGGTAAGGCTGAATGCATGGGTCCATATACATGAACAATACTGGATGAGTATCATGAATATAACTGCATGAGAGTATATGTATATATGAAACGACTGTAAATACTGATATGCAATACTATGCACATAACTACGTATACAAGAACTTTGATCATATTAACACTGGGTACTGAGTTTTGATAACTGAACAACTAATATCTGAGTTCACTGATAACTGTATTACTATTAGATGGGTGACTATTTCGACAGTCCTAATTTTGTAGAACTAAACTAAGTTCTATACTAAGCTGGGTGACTGTTTCAGATAGTCCTGATTCTCTAGAACTGAATTGAGTCCTATACTGAGTTGGATGACTATTTTTGATAGTCCTAATTCTGTAGAACACAACTGAGTTCTACACGGAGGTGCTACCAAGATGTACCGCGACATGCGGGAAATCTATTAGTGGAGTGGCATGAAAGAGATATAGCAGAGTTCATAGCCAAGTGCGCAACTTGTCAATAGGTTAAGGTAGAGCACTAATGACCTGGTGGTACATTGAAAGAGTTTGGTATTCCCACTTGGAAGTGGGATGAGGTGAATATAGATTTTGTGACTGTTTTACCCCAATCGCGTCATCATCATGATTTGATATAGGTTATTGTAGAAAGATTGACTAAGTCAGTGCATTTCTTACCAGTTCACATAGCCTATACAACTGAGCATTATGCTAAGTTGTATATCAGAGAGTTAGGTAGATTGCATGGGGTTCCCTTGTCTATCATTTCAGAAAGGGGTACTCAGTTTATTTCCTAGTTTTGGAAAGCCTTTCAGAAGGGTCTAGGTACCTAAGTCCATCTTAGTTCATTTTTTCACCCTCAGTCAAATGGTCAAGCAGAGAGTACCATCCAAACTCTAGAAGATATGTTGAGGACATATGCTCTTGAATTCAAAGGTAGTTGGGATAGACATTTGCCATTGATTGAGTTTGCTTATAATAACAGTTATCATTCTAGTATTCGAATGCCTCCGTTTGAGGATCTTTATGGGAGGAGATGCAGATCACCCATAGGTTGGTTTGAAGTGGGTGAGGCCACTTTGCTTGGGCCTGATACAATGTTTGAGGCTATGGAGATAGTTAAGTTGATTAGATAAAGATTGAAAACAACCTAGAGTCATCATAAATCCTATGTAGATGTGAGAAGAAGAGACCTCGTGTTTGAAGTTGGTGATTTTATATATTTAAAGATTTCACCCTTAAAAGAGGTGAAGAGATTTGGCAAGAAGCGGAAGCTTAGTCCCCAGTATGTTGGCCCTTATAGAATTTATAGTGGTGTTGGGAAAGTAGCTTATGAGCTTGAGTTACCCATAGACTTGTCAGCCATTCATCCTGTATTCTACATCTCTATACTTAAGAAGAGCATCAGTGAATCCACCGTTGTAGTTTCTTTAGAAAGCTCAGATATTCAGAATAACCTTTCATACATAGAGATTCTAGTTGAGATTTTAGACCATCAGATCCGTAGACTAAGGAAAAAAGAAATTTCCTTGGTTAAAGTTCTTTGGTGAAATCAGTCTGTTGAGGGCGCTACTTGGGAAGCAAAAGCAGATATGTTATCCAAGTACCCTCACCTCTTCTCAGCAAACTCAGATATAGCCGAAGGTACTACTGTTCCTTAATTCAGTTCCTTTCCAATCATACATTCATCTATATAGTTGTCCTCATGTAAGTTCATGCACTCACAGAATTACTCAGAAGCTCAAAATGATTTACATTCAGTTATTCAGTTCACTTGAGTTGTGCATGCAATCTTATATTCTCCGTTTCCTCAGAAATTTCAGCTTAACTAGCCACATTTGAGGACGAATGTTCCCAAGGGGTAGATATTGTAATACCTGATGATAGGCGTATTTACACGCCTAAAGAACCTTAATGTACCCATATTTTAGCTAAGTTTCGAGGACAAAATATACAATTCATGCACTTTTAGTCCTTTTTCCTGTAAGTAAGCTAACAAATGTGATTAGCAAGTTTTCAGGTATAAATGATGAAGATTACAGCACTTTATGGATAACTTGACGCCCAAGGAATCTTCATGAAAGAAGGAAAGCAGCGTTTGGACGCCTATGGACTGAAAGTGATGCATGGGTAACTTGTCCCGGGCAAAAACAGCATTTCTAAAGACTTTGGGGATCAGCAGTAACTTAGTAGGATTAGGATAAGGATGCAGTAACCTAGTAGGATTAGGATAAGTACGCAGTAGCCTAGTAGGAATAGGATATGGGTGTTATAAATACCCTATTTTGCTGAAACTTTTTATTATCTCTCTCCAGTCATATAATTCATTCAACTCTTACAATTCAATTCACTCATTAATTCAAGTATTTCCCATTTGACTTTTTCTACTACTTCACGTTACAATATTCTGTAAGTTTTAACAGAGAAACAAGACTCTCTTGAGAAGAACGGAAGGAGTAAAAACGTCCAACCCTAGTTGACGTTAACATCATCTATTGCAAAGATCTTTCTAGATTTTGGTATGATAATGATGTCTATTGTGATTTTCGTTGCGCTCATGAGTAGCTAAACTTCTCTGTTAGGGTTATGGAAGCCTTATGAGATACTATCTGTTGCTATGAGTGTGTGAATTCTTGATACGTATGCTGCTTATATCATTACTCTCTTCATCTTAATTGAATTTTTGTGGTTGCAAACATTTAGAATACGCCAGTATAGCATTAACTTGTTCGAAAGAAAAGTTACATGTATGGAAAAGAGAGAATGACAAGGAAATAGGTCTACTAAACCCTGTTTAAAAGTTAGTGCCGTAACTAGATTAACCTCTTGGAGAATTCGTACCATTAGTATACGCTTTAAGCTCGAAAGAGTTAAAGTGATATAATCCTTGATGGTCGAAAGACGCTAGGATTTACCATAGAATACGAATCTCTATAAGCGCATGCATGTCTGAATTCCACATAACTCATAGCCAATAGATACGTAGAACTCATAAGGTGGACATAACCCTAACTTACAATTCTCATTGATTAAAACCTACTAAACATTCTGTTTTTACTTTGCTATTTTATTACTTAACGTCACAATCCAATTCCCCCCTTTTTTTTCGTAGAATTTTCGACTAACAGTCTAATAATAGTTGCATACTTAGTGACCGAGTATTACCTATGGGATTCGACACCCAACCCAGTTGGGTTCTATATTTGACGACGACCGCTTACACTCTTACGAGAGCTGTAGTTTGAGCGTTATCAAATTTTGGCACCGTTGGAATACGGTTGCCAACTAAGTTTGTGATAGTTACTAGACCCTTTGGTCAAAGATTCTCGTATTTTACTTTTAGTTGTAGTTTTTGTTTTATTCAGGTTTGTTTGAGTGCATGCCAAACACTCGAAGTTCAGGTCAACCGTTATTACCTATCAATCCTGAACCACAACTTATTGGCAGAATGGATGCACAACGTGACATTGACAGAAGGGCGGCTCAACAGGAGCAGGCTAGACTAGCTGCACTGACAGCTGCTTAAGTGCATCAACAGAATATTGATAACCCAGGTCGGGCAACAAATCCTGATGATGAGGACCTGGGTGATGATGAGTTGCTGAATCCTAGGCGTGCAGATGAAGTGGCAGCACCTATGCATAGGACAGATCGCCAAGCTAGAATGAGACCTGACCACCGAGCTGTGCAGGCTCCTTTTGATGATGATGATGACGATCTTGATGGAGCTGGTGCTACAGGAGCTATTATTCCTCCGCCCTTGGCACCTGGAGCAAAGTTCAATATTACCAGCACCTTGCAGCTCAAGCGATTATTTGGTGGACTTGCAGGCGATGATCCGAATATGCATCTGATCAACTTCATCTCTACATGTAAGTCATTCGACAATCCAGGCGTTGGACAGAATGCAATTCGGCTGTGCTTATTTCCATTATCTCTATCTGGGGAGGCAACTCTATGGTTGAATGGGCTGACTCCTGATTCTATCACCAATTGGAGGCAATTGAAAGACGCTTTCCTAGAAAGATTCTTTCCGCCATCCAAGAGAGCACAGTTGAGAGATGAGATCAGCAACTTCCGACATCTTCCAACTGAAGCTCTCCACGAAACATGGGAGAGATTCAAGAAGAAGCTTATGCGGTGCCCAAACCATCATATGACCAATGTCCACTTGATGGAGATATTATACAGATCTTTGAATTCGGTGACTAAGATAGTGGTTGATAATGCAGCAGGTGGGTCATTCATGGACCTCACTTTTATTGAGGCAAGTGATATGCTAGATCGTATGACAAAGCAGAGCAGAGCTTGGCATACCAGGGATTCTGAGGTAGCAAGCTCTACTATATCTATTGGCATGACTACAGAGCAGAGGCGAAGACAAGAGGAATGTGACCAAGATATGGCCCACATGAAAATGCAGATGGATCTTCTTACCAAGAACTTATTATCAGGGAAGACCGAAAAGGTTAAGGCCGTTGTATCACAGGGAAGAGATGAATCCGACTATGAGGAAGAAGCGAACTACTTGAATAATCAGGTGGGTTTCCGAGGCAATGCCCAAGGTCGGAACTATTATGATAAATTTGGATACACGGACCGCGATCAAGGTAGTTGGAAGAACAAGACTGACAGGAGTGGTTTGTATATTCCTCCTGGAAATCGTGAGGACGCGACATATGGATCGGGGAAGATGTCAATGGAAGATATGATGGCGAAGATGTTGAAAGGAGTAGAGGCAACCAATACGGGAGTGAATGAGGTGAAGAACGACTTGTCTTCAATAAATCAGTTGGTTGACTCACATTCCACTGAAATAAGACAACTAGAGCAGCAATTGAGTCAACTTTCAGCGGCATTCAATCAAAGAAAGGCTGGCACCTTACCTAGCGACACTGTGCAAAACCCAAGAAATGACGGATCGAGTATGGCTATTACTACCCAAAGTGGTAAAGTATTGGAAAATCCGTCCAAAGGCAAGCAGGTAGTTGATGATAGAGCAGAGAATGTTGATGAAGCAGAGTTTGAAGATGCCGTAGAAGCTGAAGTGAGTGCTCATGATGTTACACCTAGACGTCACTAGCCTGAAAAGAGTGATAATCGGAAGCAAGATAAAAAGGAAGTGGTGGAGAAAATGATTCCTCTTCCACCACCACCTTTTCCTTAGAGACTGAAGAAGAAGGCTGATAACACCAGGTTCAGTAAATTCATGACCATGTTGAAGCAGCTGACTATTAATGTTCCGTTGGTGGAGGCGCTGGAACAGATGCCTGGGTATGCTAAATTCATGAAGGATCTTTTGACAAAGAAGCGGGCAGCAAGTTATGAGTTGACGGATACTGTTCATCATTGCAGTGCAATCGCTACCAGATCACTAGTTCAGAAGAAGGCTGACCCCGGTGCTTTCACTATCCCTTGCAAGATTGGATCGTTGGATTTTGCCAAGGCATTGTAAGATCTGGGTGCTAGCATAAATTTGATGCCACTATCCGTCTACAGGAAGTTGGGGTTAGGTGACCCTACACCAACCAATATGTGGCTTGTGATGGTAGATAGGTCGGTAAAATGACCTGTGGGTATCTTGAATGATGTGTTGGTAAAGGTTTCCACCTTCATCTTTCCTGCAGACTTTGTCATTTTGGATTGCGAGGTGGATTCTGAAGTTCCCATAATCTTGGGACGCCCTTTCCTCGCAACTGGAAGCGTGCTTATTGACATGAGAGATAATGAGCTTTTATTTTGAATGAATGACGAAGTGATTCATTTTGATTTGTGCAAATCGATGAAGCATCCAAGAGATATGGATGTGTTCTCTGTAGCTGATGTTCATTATGAAGATAAGAAAGCATTATCTGTAGAGAAACAGCTTACTGTTGAGCCATTGTCTGCTGCGCTGCTGAATGTTGAGCATGAGGATGATGAAGATTATGAAGAAACTATGTGTGCTCTAACAGAAATAGGGTCCTATTCTCATACTCATAAGCAGTCGGACCTTGATCTTAAGAATCAACCGTCACCAACAGCGAAGACTTCCATTGAAGAGCCACCAGTGCTAGAATCGAAAAAACTCCCCAATTATCTAAGGTATGCGTTCTTGGGAAGTAGAAATACACTTCCAGTGAGTGTTGCGATTGCGGATGATCTAAGTGAACAGCACGTAGAGGCTCTCATCTCTGCTCTGAAAAGGCACAAGAGAGCTATGGGTTGGACTATTGATGATATAATTGGTATCCCTCCTGGGATATGTATGCACAAGAGTCATATCGAAGAAGATTGCATGCCTACAAGTAAGCATCAGCGTCGTCTGAATCCATTCAGAAAACGATGCCCCATCTATCTCAATGAAGTCTAAGTAATCGAGATAGCTATGTCGTGCCGCGACAATAAATCAGGCGCTTGGTGGGAGGCAACCCATCGTTTTTAATTGTTTTGTTTTCTTAAGATTTTGTCGAGCCACGAACAAAACTAAGGAGCTTGATGGGAGGCAACCCATCGTTCTAATCGTTTTTGTTGTTTCTGAGTAAGTGTAGGTGCAAGAGGTATAAAGGAGGAGATTGGTTTCAAATTTTGATTTGGAAGTATTGCATGTTGAAGGTGGTAAGTTAGGAATGAAGAAGCAAAAGGCTATGGGTTAGACATTGCCTATGAAAATATAGGCAAAGAACAAGGCAAGGCCTATGTAAATCTAGGCCACAAACAAGGCATGGCCTATGCTATGGCCTAAGATCTCGGATTCTAGAGTGCCATAGCATAGGCGCCGCCTATGCTCAACAATGCCATAGCATAGGCGCCGCCTATGCAAAAGCATTTTGTCTTTGAATCTAGTATGCCATGGCATAGGCGCCGCCTATGCCTAACAATGCCATAGCATAGGCGCCGCCTATGCCAAGCATAGGCAAAGCATTAGGCGCCGCCTATGGTCACTTTTGGTCTCCAAATTCGATTCCAAATGGGTCAAAACCCGACCCAAGCTTGTCCTATAAATAGAACCTTAGTCTTAGAACAAAAATGCATTGCAAATTCAACCTACGTGCCGCCTACCTCGCCAAAATCTCTCAAAAATTTTCCTTTTGCTCTTTTACTTTGCAAGAACATCTTCCGAGTCCATCAACCAAGTAAGTACTTCTTTGTTCTTCTTTTATATTCCGTAAGTACTACACTACTACGCCTATAATGAATTGTTAAATCTTGAAGTAGTATTGGTGATTTGAATGTGGTTGATTTGTTGTGATACATCTCGTTGAGTGAAAGAATACGTGTGGGTGTTCTTGATTTTGTTCCGACTTGTATTTGATTGTTATACACTGTCATACTTTTGCGGAGTCGACATGGTGAAGTTAATTGCATAATCTTCAAAATTGAATGCTTGAATGTTTGAATGACTCATTCATCGAGATAAAGATCATGATTGAATACAAGCATGAGATGTTGTGATTATTTCTATGCCAAAACTTGATACGATCTCTATGTAGTAGTCTTGTTCAAAAAGTGCATTAATCCAAACATGAAAGTATGATCAAGATTACATGAAATAGAGTTGGAAAGGATAGTTAAGAAGACATGAAAGTATGACTGTGCTGAACATATGGTTGGAACATAATGCCTAAACGTATATCGATGAAGTCTGAGTAATCCACAATGTTCACTTAATTAGTTTGTGCCAACAAATTAAGTGTGGGGTGGTGCCACTACTGTTTGTTTGTCGACTGTATCTACCGAGATGAATCTAACATGACTATCATTTTAATCTCAGGTACAATGACACCAAAAGCACGCCAAGGAAAAGACAAAGCAACCACCTCACAGAAAGGCCAGAAAAGGGGAAGAAAAGAGCAAGCTGAATCCTCCTCGCTACAAATACCTCAACGCACTTTTGGATCAAGTGGGGTACAAATTTAGGAAACTCTGAGGATGACGACTCTGATGATGATTCCGACGCAGGGGGAATGACCCCAGACATAGAAGAGGAGTCCGGCTAATCAGGTTTTTCGTATTTATTTTCCACTGAGGGCAGTGTGCCCCGTCTAAGTGTGGGGTGCTGGTATTCGTATGCTGTACTTCTTTGCCTACATTTATGGTCATATTTTTTTTTTGTTTGTTTTAATTAGTCGTAGATTTTTTTTAGATTTTGATGCATGAAATTGTTCTGATAAGCGGCATGGTGTTATGACAAGAGTTTGTGCTAGAATCATTACTATTGAGACATTTAGGCTCTAAATGTGACTCATTATGTGATAAGTGTGTGGTTTAATTTCTTCATCTGTTGGGTCAAGAATCTGTACTGCTCCCAATAAAGTCGACCATGTGCCTTGTGTGTGTGAGGTGATAGTATATTCTGTGTTTGTGGCTGATGCTAGAACTTGCCTGGTGTGTGTGTAAAGCGAAATAAAGAGTGTGAGTCTAGGAGATGATTTAGGCATTTCTTTGGCAACCGATACTTGTTGACCTTCGTTTTACCTACCCGTGGACATTATCCTAGTCAACCCCTTTGAGCCTTTAGCCATTTTCTTTGACAGCCTCATATGTAGCCTAATCCATTTTTTTCAAGACCATAATTTGATCCAAATTCCTAAGCGCTTTAAATTGTAAAGTCATGTGACAAAATAAGAGGAAATTGGGTGAGTGTGATGCCTTAGAATGTATTGGTGCTTGAATTTGTTATGAAAAAAAGAATTGCTATCATAGAGGTGTGTTATGAAAAGAAAAATGAAAAGAAAACTAAAAAGTTAGTTATGTTTAAAATTGAAAAACATAAGAGGTGAGAAGGGGTGGTAGATTAAAAGAAAGTAGAAAGGTTGTTTGAAATAAAGTGTAAATGGCATAATGTGATGTATTAAAGCGCTTAGGAACATAGTCACTATTTCTGGCCAAAATAGTCCTACCCGTCCCTTATCCGACATTACAACCTGTAAAAGACCTATTTGATCCTAAGCTTAGCATTCTGATATTAGTGGAACATTACACTAAGGGCAAGCCTATGGTCATCAGTTGCAACATATGAATTCTTTGTGAGAGTGAGAGCAAGGATAATATTATACCCATGTTCTGAAAAATGCAATACTTGTGAGTGATTATGGGTAATATCTATTGTGAGACACACATGGTTGATGAGTTTTGGGTAGTCTTGTATGATTCTTTGTGCCTTAACTTTTGAATACGAATTAACCATCATCACGAGTCTATGTTGGAGGTTGAATTGTTTCTAGAAGTGATTAGAAAACTACTCTTTGTTAATAATTGTTGTGCCTGTCTTGATGAATATTTTGTGTTGTTACTGTGAAACCCTAAGTAGATGTTTATATGGACATGATATATTGTTCGAGGATGAACAAAGCTTTAAGTGTGGGGTGTTGATGATAGGCGTATTTACACGCCTAAAGCACCTTAATGTACCCATATTTTAGCTAAGTTTCGAGGACAAAATATATAATTCATGCACTTTTAGTCCTTTTTCCTGTAAGTGAGCTAACAAACGTGATTAGCAAGTTTTCAGGTATAAATGATGAAGATTCCAGAACTTTATGGATAACTTGACGCCCAAGGAAGCTTCACGAAAGAAGGAAAGCAACGTTTGGACGCCTATGGACTGAAAGTGATGCATGGATAACTTGTCCCGGGCAAAAACAACATTTCTAAAGACTTTGGGGATCAGCAGTAACTTAGTAGGATTAGGATAAGGATGCAGTAACCTAGTAGGATTAGGATAAGTACGCAGTAGCCTAGTAGGAATAGGATATGGGTGTTATAAATACCCTATTTTGCTGAAACTTTTTATTATCTCTCTCCAGTCATATAATTCATTCAACTCTTACAATTCAATTCACTCATTAATTCAAGTATTTCCCATTCGACTTTTCCTACTACTTCACGTTATAATATTCTGTAAGTTTTAACAGAGAAACACGACTCTCTTGAGAAGAACGGAAGGAGCAAAAACGTCTAACCCTAGTTGACGTTAACATCATCTATTGCGAAGATCTTTCTAGATTTTGGTATGATAATGATGTCTATTGTGATTTCCTTTGCGCTCATGAGTAGCTAAACTTCTCTGTTAGGGTTATGGAAGCCTTATGAGATACTATCTGTTGCTATGAGTTTGTGAATTCTTGATACGTATGCTGCTTATATCATTACTCTCTTCATCTTAATTGAATTCTTATGGTTGCAAACATTTAGAATACGCCAGTATAGCATTAACTTGTTTGAAAGAAAAGTTACATGTCTGGAAAAGAGAGAATGACAAGGAAATAGGTCTACTAAACCCTATTTAAAAGTTAGTGCCGTAACTGGATTAACCTCTTGGAGAATTCGTACCATTAGTATACGCTTTAAGCTCGAAAGAGTTAAAGTGATATAATCCTTGATGGTCGAAAGACTCTAGGATTTACCATAGAATACGAATCTCTATAAGCGCATGCATGTCTGAATTCTGCATAACTCATAGCCAATAGATACGTAGAACTCATAAGGTGGACATAACCCTAACTTACAATTCTCATTGATTAAAACCTACTAAACATTCTGTTTTTACTTTGCTATTTTATTACTTAACGTCACAATCCAATTCCCCCCTTTTTTTTCGTAGAATTTTCGACTAACAGTCTAATAATAGTTGCATACTTAGTGACCGAGTATTCCCTGTGGGATTCGACACCCAACCCAGTTGGGTTCTATATTTGACGACGACCGCTTACACTCTTACGAGAGCTGTAGTTTGAGCGTTATCAATACCCCATGATTTTTCCTAGGCTAAACTCATCTCGAAGATAACAAGGAGTAGCTTCTAGAATTAGTGATGTTTATTTCGTGTGAAATTCTTTATATTTTGACTTTCCATGGCGTAGGAAATTGAATTAACTTTTCAACGATATAAGATTCGCCTAAATCTGATAACCGAGTAAGAAGTTATGGCTATTTAAAGTTCCAATCTCAAAACACCGTGATTTGGGTCCTTAGCGCGATGCGGAGAAACGTAAAATCATAATTGTCAATTTTCAGTGAGACTCTGAGATATTGGCATGTCACGGAGAGGCCCAAATTTCCATTTGGAAATTTCCAGTATCACTCTGCGATACTGGTGTGTTGCTTCATTGGTCGAAATGGCAAACTTAGTGGTTCCGCGATGGTGGCGCGTTATGGAGGGAACCCAATTCCCACTCGTCCTTTTTCCTGTGAGCCACCAAGATTGTGATGATTCGCGGTGGCCACCCAGATTGGGAAAAATCTATATTTTCTAGTTCCGTTTAACAGTTAAAGGGGGCATTTTGGTAAATGCCCCAACCTCCAATCCATCCAAAACATAGGATTACTCGAATTTCAAAGCACTTTATGCTTTATTCATCTTTCTCCTCAAAGAAAAACCCTAGTTCATTTTACTTTCTCTCCAAGAAACTCAAAATTTCTCCATTAATTCTCTAAGATAGTCTAAATTTAATCCATTAATTCTCCAAGATAGTCTAAATTTAAGGATTCCAAATACAAGAACACTAAGAAGCCATTTCCAAAACATCAATAGGAATCCAAGATTCGAGTTTCTCATCAAAGATCATTAATTAAGGTATGTGGGGTTCTAAACAAGGATCAATATTTCATCCTTGTGCCCAAAAACTTACTTTAAATTACAAATTTCTGAGTTTGGTATGATTTTCCATGAAATTTAAGTTAGGGTTTATACCCAATGTTGCTAATTAAGTGATTTTGATATTTTAAGTGATTTAGGTATTGATTACATGTCTACTTTAAAAAATTAATGCGTATGATCATATTTTCTAGATTTTAATTTGAATTATTAATATTTGTATTATCAAGCATGAACCTTATGGTGTTTGACATGAAATTGAAGCATGGGTAATTTAGCCCTAGTTTTTATGTTGACATTTCAAGCATGACTATGTTTTAAATATCCCATGATTAGCTATTTTTAGATTTAGATAAATAAAGTTGATCTTTTGATCCAAGTTAAGATAGGAATCCATATGATTCATACAGTTTATGATTTAAAGCAAAGCAAAGCATAATTAGTTTTCATTATAAACCCTTGTGCTGTTTTAAGGTGGATTTCCTAAAGGTTCTGAGTAATAAGTATGGGAGTAGTATTTAGCACTAAGGTGGGTATGATTCCAAGGTCTCATGCCCCAAAACTACGTGCCACTGTAGGTTTCTGATTTGCCTCTAATGGGTTAAGATAGTGATCACTAAAGTTAAGGGTCTATTCCGATGGAAATGGTAGAACAACTCTCCCTAACGTGGGTAGGACATTGGACTCTATGTCAGCTCACATGGTTTATGTTGGTTAGAAGAAACTCCTTGAGTCCCAAAGTCCCTACCAAAGTTCCAAGATTTCCAAAGTTTCCAAAACTTCTACGTTTCAAAGAAAAAGAATGATAGAAAATCTTTTATAAGGCTAAGTGTTATGGCTCACTAGAGTTACAAGTATGATTGGTTATACATTATTATGTATTTTGATATTTTAGATATTCAAGCTTATGGGAGTCATATACATCCATATGCATTTATTTTCTAATTACAATGATGTTTACGTATGCATTATACCCCCATATACTTAGTACATCCTCAAAGTACTGATCCAAATATATGTCTATGTGCTACATTGTCCTATAATGTAGGTTCAGGTGCTCAGTCTCAGCAGTGTGATTGATCTTCGAGCATGTTATCTAAATCCCTATAGTTCATGAGTCCTCATAGTTCGAGGGCTTAGTTATTCATATTTTCAAGCTACTAGTAGTTATGTCTTTACTCATTTCAGAAAATAGAGTCAGCTGGTGCCTGTCCTAGTGACTCTCTAGATTCAGATAGTAGAGCCTTGTTGGACTATTAGATTCAAATTTAGATCTTTGAGTTAGTATTCAGATTTTCAGCATTTGTTTTGTCATACTTTTGAGATTTAGTATTATTCAGATATACTCAGAAGATTCATATAATTTTTCGCATATAGTATGATTTTTCATTTATGATTCACTATTTTGAGATTCAGATATAGAAAAGGCAGCCAGGGTTAGCCCAGGACTACTTGTAGTTCGAAGAACTGTGTGGCATCCCGGGAACAGATTTTGGGGCTTTACAGTTAACTTTTTTTTACTCACTACTAAGGATGTGTGGGAAGCCTTTAGGGAGATATATTCAAATTTATAAAATTCCTCTCAAATCCTTGAGTGAAAAAATAAAACTATGACAAAGTAAGTAAGGTGAGAAAGAAGTCACTGCTTATTATAATGAAATGGTGTCTTTGTGCCAAGAGTTAGACCAGTGTTACAATGATGAATGGAAGTGTTTTGGGGATAATGTTAGAGTAAATAAAAGGAAAGAAAATAAGAGAGTTTACCTTTTTTAGTAGGATTAAATTAGGAGTTTGATAAGGTCAGGTCACAAATTCTAGGAAAAAATCTTCCACCCTCAATTTGTGAAATTTTTTCTAGAGTTAGAAGAGAGTAAACTAGGAGAAAGGTTTTGTTAAAACCAGATTTAAGAATTGAACTAAAATATGTTATAAACTCTTCAGCTCATGTAACAGTGAAAAATGAAGATGACAAAAAGAAAAGGTCATGGTGCGATTATCACAAGAAACACCCGCACACCCGTGAAACATGTTGGAAGATTCATGGAAAACCATCAAACTGGAAGATGAAGGGAGTTGATGATCATGGCTTTTAATTTCAGCATGATCAGGATCTCAAACAACTTATTTTGATTGAGAGCAACAACTTTTTCTAGAAACATGATCGAGAGCAACAACCTTTTCTAGAAACATCTCCATTTATAAAGGAATAGTTGGAAATTCTATACAAACTCCTGAAATCTCCACAATTTTATCCAAATGCTCCAAATTATTTATTCCTTCTTGTTATTTTGCTGAAACAAGTATGGTACCATCCATTTTTCTCAAGGCCAACTCCAACTAAATAGATTTTTGGATCATAGATTCAGGAGCTATTGATTATATGATTGAAAGTTTCCATTTTTTCTCTACTTATGCTCCTTGTGCGAGGAATAATAAAATCATGAAACACCTTGGATTTTGACTCTTACAAAGTTTCCTGAGTGTTTTTTCTCTGGACAACATATAGTTATAGCATACTAGTCTATGCTTGGATATGGTTTAGGGTCTTCCAAGTCGTATGTTAATAGGTGAGTTTTGATATGCTTCTATCCAAGATACAACTAGTCACCTTATTAGAAGTACGTTAAGGTAAAAGTCGTATGTGGTTGGGTCGTATGATTCTCTATACTTAGCTTAGGGGATTCTTTCTGGGGTACTAGTTAGAGGGTACTACTCGTATGTTCAGATACGAGTTAGGCCGTTGTGGTCGTATATTGGTAAGTATGAGGGACCAAGGTGGTACTAGGGTATGAGACAAGGGCACCAATCGTACCATAGTGTACAATTTAGGAGGTGTGGTCGTACCCTTCTACGAGTTAGTTTTCAGCTTTTAAGCTGAGGGTATTTGTAACACCCTGCATTTTTGGACTAGTCTTTGAACAGTCATTATTATGTGTATAAGTTATAATCCAAGTGATTCTCATGTGAATATAAGTTTCATGATCTTTATACTAGTGTGTAGTGTGCTCATGAGGTTAAAAATGTTCATAGAAATCATTTAGAGCCAAGTTGAGCTAAGATCCTTTGATTCGTCCAAAGTTTGGTATTCAATTCTACAAGGATCTACTTTAAATGTGTATAAATTTTAATATATGTGGAATTTTTCATCTTAAGACCCACCAAATAGTATAAAATTGAATTATTTTTCCAACGATACCAATTTCACCTAAATCTGATACGAGAGTGCAAAGTGATGCCATTTTTTATGTAGGGCAGTAAGGGGTCGCGATAGCCTTGCGATGCGAGGTCTGCTTGAACCAACTAGGGGTCGTGTTGCGAGGGATGCTTGACTCAACTAGGGGTCACGACGCGGGGTCTATTCCCCCACAGTTTTTGCTTCATAAAGGTCAAGGGGAACTTTGGTCCTTCCCCTCAACCCTAAACGTCCAAGGGACGATTTATAGCTTCCAAAAGGGAATTACTTGCCCATCTTCTTCAATATTCCTCACGTAAAAACCCTCCCTTTTCGCAAGGTCAATAATTCAAACTTTTACTCTAAATAACACCAGGATTCAAGCTTCAATTTCATGATTTCTTCAAGAATTCATCGAATTAAGGTATTTAGGAGTTCATCCATGGGTTCTCGTTCACCCATGGAGACCAAGAACCCATTTTGAATTTAAAAGTTATGATTTTTACATGTTTTATGTCCAAAGTTATGATCTTTACATGTTAATATGAATTATATCCATGAAATTTCATGAGTTTCAATTATATATCATGTTTACAAATGGTTTTTGTTGAAATTTCCTTGAGAGGTCCGAATGGAGATTTTCACATGTTAAATCCTTAACCTATGTTTCTAATATTGAGATTTATGTGATTTTAATGGTTTAACTACTCCCATATTTTAACTTATGATCCTCATGTGTTTGATTTCAAGTTATGAGTATATGTGTTTTCAAGTGGACTGAGCTAATACATATTTAGAATGTTATGATCTTCATATCAAATCCCTAAGTGTGAATTGATTCGTGTAGCCATGATATCTTTGCATTCTTTCTCAATACCATACATAAGTTTAGAAATTCCCATGTTTAAGACATTCCCATGTCCAAGTTCATGATCCCCATGTGTTTGCTGAATTGCCCCATGTCAAAGTATTAATCTTCATGTGTTTGATGAAATGACTACGTAATGGGTTTCTTTAAATAATGCTTTCTTATTATGGTTCCAGAACTTTAGTATGTCCCTGTTGTTATTTCTATCAAGTCTGGGGGTTGTGAATACTCGAAAACTTAGCTGTTTACTAGTTTCAGCATTTTCAGAATGGTTTCAGATAAACCATGAGTCTTTTTATTCAGTTAGTCATCACAATCAGTTTAAATGTTAATAATTCCCCTAGAATCCGTATACACTATTACTTTTAGAATATCATGACCTGAGCTTATCAGTTATTAGTTATCAATGCATTCACCAGTTAGTATTTTAGTGTCTTCTAGTTGGGAGTAGGATTTAACACCGAGCAAACATAGGGATGGTGTCTCCCCCGTTAGTTAGGCATGAGGCACTAGTAACAGTCCCTATGTTCCAGACCTATGACGCAACCATAGAATTTGAGGGATCCCCCGTTAGTAAGGAATGACACCCTCGTCCTTTAGGATATCAATTAGTGATCACTACAGTCCAGTTTCAATTTTGATGTCAAGGATAGAACAACCCTCCCCAATGTGGTTCAGACGTTGGACTCTATGATAGCTCACATGGTTTATGGCGGTTGGATGATACGTCCCACAGTCTCAGTTACAATCTTAGTTCAGCATTCAGTTCAGAATTCAGTTCAGTTCTACTTGACCATAGCATATAGTTATTAGTTGTTTAGTTATCAGTATTTTAGTTTACAGATAATTCCAAAATCATGTTATACTCTTGGTCTTACATTTTTTAATAGTACAGTTTACATGTATTCATGCTCAGTTATCTTATGTTGCTCAGTCAGTCCTTACCTCATATGCATAGTACTCTACAGTTTTAGTCCAGTTACTCAGACTAAGTACAATTCAGTCTTACATGACCAGTAATCAGCTATTAGTCATTCAGTTAATCGGATAAGTTAGTACATTTATGCATTCGTGCTCAATGTGATTGTATACTCAGATCCTTGAGTTATGGACCCTTTGATTTCACCTGTTTCAGTCTGTGCTTTAAAAAGTGCTTCGGCACAAAATAAGAAACGATCTCTCCAACGCATAAATGGTTGTGAGTTCACGTTCTCATCATCTTTGTCAGTCTCCATAACGTAGTTCAGACCCAGTATTCATACAGTATCAATTTTTTACCATATCCCAGCTTCAGCTCTACTTATATCATTAAAGTAAAGTTTTACAGAAACTAAGTGTAGTGATTCTCCATCTTATCAGAGTATAATATGTTTGTCACTCATGCATTAAAATTCTTTCATGTTTTAGTTTATTCTAGCCTATTGGTGAGTCTACTTACACATAGGATGCATGTTTTAAGATTACGTATGAAATTAGTTTTACTTATTGCATTCACCCCTGTATAATCAGTACATTCCAGAAGTACTGATCCACATATACGTCTGTGTGGATACATTGTTTCATAATGTAGGTACTATTTGTAGCTCGTACATCACAAACAGACAATTGTAGATTCTAGCCAGCAGGTGATGCGTTCTCCTACTTTGGGAACTCCAGATAGTTTTAGTTCATGTACAGTTTATTTATTTTCCATGTGTATTGATTAGTGGTAGTTGGAGGCATGTCCCAACTATCTATAGTCTGTATAGTAAGGCTTTATAGATGTTAGTCAGAGTCAGTCATGTAATTTCAGTTTCATCCTTCAGATTTATCATATTGTAAAGCTTTATTAGTATTGTATCTATTTTAGATTTTCAATATGATTATGTTTCCGCATAGTAGAACAACTATTTATTATGTTATAATTCAGTTGCTTAATAGTATGCCAGTTCATGGATTAGCTTGGTATTGCTTGTGGTTCCAAGCATTGTGTGATGACTAGGGGTAGTCTCGGGTAGTTACAAAATTCTAGACATTTCCCACCCGATGTATTACAACAAGTTGCGACCTTTCATAACATACTATTGGAAGAGTAAACACTCCAATATTCTCTAAACTCTCTCTTGAAGATTGGGGCTAGGGTTCTTCAAAGGTGGTCATCTTGAGGCTTAAGAGTCGAATTTCTTTCATGAATCTTCTTGAATTAGATATGTGACTCTCTCCTCATTGTTAGTTCATAAATATCATATGTTTTAAAGTGTGATTATGGTTCATAAATAGTGGTTTTGAAAACCAATGTTGAGGGTTTGTTGTACATGGTTGAGTATTGTTTACTCTTGGTTTAACTTGTGTTTATACATATTTTGGTGATGGTTTGCACATGTAGCTTCTTGGTAATTGTAGTTTAACAAATGGGTCATGGGTAACCCTAAACTTGATGGTTTTTACCTTGATTTTGGATCTTAATGATGACACGCCCTCAAAGTGTTTGTGAAAATGTCTAAGAGAATGAAATAGTCACACAACAATGGTTTTTTGAACTAAGGTATTGGCCTAATGACTATGAATGGTTGGTTAATAGTTTTGTGAAGGACTTATTGGCCATGTAATGATTTAAATAGTAGCATTGGTGGTTTATTTGCCTAAATGAGTTTTGAGTCCCTAAATATTAACTTGATTTATGTTTTTGTTAGACAATGAGTTTGAGTCCCTAAACTTTAAATTAAACAAGTGTCTTTGTTAGACGATGGTTTCGAGTTCCAAAGTCAATTGAATTAAAGGTCGATTGATAATGGTAATGGCATATGGTATACTTACAAGTAGTGTTGGTATGACGATACCAATTAAATACCTTTGGTAAATGATTGGCTTAATGGTTGTGTATGTGGAATGATGGTTTTAAATTGCGCTTAATATCGGGATGTGTAATCATGCTATGGAAGTGGAGTTTGAAGGACTAACATTTAAAATCGCACTAGCCAGTGTGGGTATCTTATGACCGGGTGGTTTGAGTCACCGGGATGAATATATGAAGGGAGGTTAGAATACCCCTTACTTCATGTATTGGTGAAATGTCATTTTGGTTATGCCTGGAGGTTCGAGTCCCTTATATAGAAATATACGGATTTGGATATTCTTTGGTTCATGTGGCTACACGCAATGGGGCCTTTCCAGCTGGGTAAATGGGCCCATATAGCCCGTAGGTGCCTTGTTCTACGACAACCATGATACACAACCAAGGTTAATGATTTTGAAGTTCATTCTAATCTTGTTCCCTATCTCGGCATGGTATTAATATATATATATATATTGCATTGGTTATGTATATTGGTTGATTGGTTTTGAATTGTTGGCACTATTTTATCCTTATCCTTAAGTTATATGCTAGCGCTCCAACCGCTAACTGTCTTCGATGTTGTATCCCCATGGAATGTAGGTGTTGGTCATACTACACCTCCTACTCAATGATGGACTCGTGATTAGCTTGTGTTGACTTAAAGTAGTGAGCTTCCATACTCTGGAAGGCTCCATTTATTGGTGCGGCTTCTTATTTTTTCATTTGGTTTAGTCTTGGACACTCAATTTTGCTATAGTCAGGGGCATGTCCCGACCAGATATTGTTTTACTTTTGGATAGAGGATTTTTGGAACTATTATAGGTTGGTATGGGTGGTGTCAGTATTGGTGTCAGCCTTGGCATTGGTATTGATATTATGGCTGATATCGTTTGACTGTATTTATGATTGTTCCATACTATTATGTTATGGACATGAACTTGGTTATTGTTTCAATTTTTGTTATGGTTGTTGGTTGGCTTTGGATGGTTAGACTTGTTTGGATTATCCATGGTCGTGGACCTATACAAAAGTCTTTGAGTTGATAATTACTCTATCTTGTTATATGTTTGGAATTCATCCAACTCAAGGTATGTTATTGGAGGTTTGATTGTGTATCAAGAGTAGTCTTCGGTCCTTCATGGGCTTGGGGTTCCTATTATGACAAGGCCCTATATTGGGTCGTGTCAAGTTGTATCAGAGCTTTAGGTTTAAGGTTAATAGGGAGTTTACAAAGCCATGTCGAGTAGAGTTTCTTTTAAGTGTGTGTAGCGTGCCACACTTATAAGGGAGAGGCTACAAGGCATTTAGGAAAATTTCACTTTCTTGTTGTCTTATTTCAAGATATAGAGTCTAAGTTCTTGGATTCTTCTGATTTTCTTTTTCTTATATTTCAGATCATGTCTCGACTATCTGAAGCTCATGGAAACTTCTCTATCCCAACTGAGGATAATGTTGATAGAACACGCTCTACACATGGGATCTATACTAGATCTAGGGATCCAGTTCCTAATTATCATGGAGTTCTACCGATTCCTTCTAGTCCTCCTCGAGATAATAAGATAAATGCTGAATGTCGTCAGTTAATTAATATGATTGCTCAATTGGTGGCTTCTTAAGCTGCGTGGTACATCTGTTACTCCATCTTTTGAGGACACAAGGGTTAGCCAGTTCATAAGGTTGAATCTTTCAAATTTTGTAGGTGTTAAGGCGGAGGAATATACTCAAGGTTTCTTGGATAAGATGGGAAAACTTTTTGGAGTTATGCATACCACGAATATGGAAGGGGTAAAGTTTGTGGCATTCAGCTAAAGGATAGGTATACCAATGGCACGAAGAGTGGGATCAGGCAAGGGATGCAATTAATGAGACATCTTTGTGGGAGGATTTAACTAATGAATTTCTGGACCACATGTTTCCCTAGGAGGTGAGATAAGTGAAAGTAGAGAAGTTTGATAATCTGAAGCAGGGAAAGATGTCGGTCAAGGATTATTCCTTAAAGTTTCACCAGCTGTCTTGGTATGATCCAGAGATGGTGTCCGATATGAGAGTCAAAATGAGGAAGTTCTCTTTGGGACTATCTCATGAGTTGATCCTTGAAAGTAAGGTTGCCTTGCGGATCAAGGACATGGATATCTCTAGGCTGGTTGTTTCCATGCAACTAGTAGAGGAGGAGAAAAGGAAGCAGTCTGAGTTTAGTGAAATAAAAGGAAAGAAATTTAGGCGTTCTAAGAAAAGTAGTAGAGATTGGGGTATGTGGTCGAAAAAGAAGTGGGGGAGTTCTGTCTCTTCTTCAACAGCTAGTATTCCTTACCCAAAATTGTCGAGTGATCATCAGTATTAGCATGATGGTTTATCCTAAGAACAAGGTGCCCAACTGCAGGCTAGTGGGACATAATTGGCTCCTTCCCACCCTCCTTGTAGATTTTACGGGAATTCACACTATGGTTTTTGTGAGAAAAAGAAGAACATGTGCTTTTATTAGGGTCAGATTGGTCACATGCAGTGTGACTGTCGTGCTAAAATGGCTTTTGGGGATAGTAAGGCTCCTGTTGCTTCTTTATCTTCCCTTGTACCAAGGGGTGTTACTTCTGCATTGGTTTCTGCTTCTGGTACTAGCACTGGTTGGAGTCGATTATATGATCTTATGTCTCACCAACATTCTGAGGCATTCCCCCCAATGTAGTGACTGGTATGTTGAAACCTTTCTCTCATGATGTGTATTTTTTATTTGATCCAGGGTCCATTCTTTCTTATGTGACCCCGTTTGTAGCTATACATTTTTGTTTTGGTCCTGAATTTATTTCTGATCCTTTTTCTGTATCTACTCTAGTTGGTGACTTTTTGATTTCTAAAAGGGTCTATGTGGGGTGTGTAGTATTTGTTAGTGGTAGAGAAATTCTTGTGTATTTGATAGAGTTAGATATGGTTAACTTTGATATTATTTTGGGGATGGATTGGTTGCACTCGTGTTATGCTTTCTTCGATTGTCGAACCCGTAAGGTAGTGTTTAATTTCTCTAATGTGCCAGTCATTGTATGGGAAGAGGGTTCTTTAGTGCCTAAGGGGAGGTTCATCTCATACCTTAGAGCCCGAAAGATGATTTCCAAAGGCTGTTTGTATCATTTGGACTGAGCTAAAGATTTCAACCCAGAAGGTACTTCTCTAGAATCTATCCCTGTGGTTAATGAGTACCCTGAGGTTTTCCTTGATGATCTTCCCGGTGTTCCTCTTGATAGGGAAATCTATTTTGGGATTTATCTTGTTCTGAACACTCATCTTATTTCCATACTTCCGTATATAATGGATTCAGCTGAGTTGAAAGAGCTTAAGGAGAAATTGAAGGATCTCTTAGATAAAGGTTTTATTTGTCCTAGTGTGTCTCCTTAGGGTGCTCCATTGTTGTTTGTGCACAAGAAGGATGGTTCCCTTTGGATGTGCATTGACTATCGACAGTTGAATAAGGTGACCATAAAGAATAAGTATTCTCTTCCTAGGATGGATAATTTGTTTGATCAGCTTCAAGGTGCAAAGTGTTTCTCTAAGTTTGATCTTAGGTTGGGTTATCTTCAGCATAAGATTAGGGAGGCGGATATCCCTATGACTGCTTTCAGAACTCAGTAAGGTCACTATGAGTTCTTATTTATGTCTTTTGGGTTGACCAATGCCCCGGTGGTATTCATAGATTTGAAGAATAGGGTCTTTCATCAATTTCTGGATTTATTTGTCATTATTTCATTGATGACATCTTCATCTACTCTAAGAGTAAGGTGGATCATGTCGATCACCTCCGTGCTGTGTTGCAGACCTTGAAAGATTAGTGTTTGTATGCAAAGTTCTCTAAGTGTGACTTTTGGTTAAAGGCTGTAACTTTTCTTGATCATGTTATATAACGCCCCGAGTATGGTACCCCAGACGCTACACGATGCTCATAATCCCGAAGGATCACAAGCTAACCCTTGACTGATATCTGTAACTGAGCACTAAATAACATACTGAAATAAATGTGGAAAACTGGTGGAAACTTGCCATAAGGTTCAGATATCTGAAATAAAACTTAATTAAGTATAATAAACCAAGACTAAAACAACGTCTGAAAGAATACTCAAGTATATTTGAATATCTAGTTTGAAAAGCTCTAAATTGTTTGAACTGTGGAGTTGATGGGACAATTCCTCAACCAACTCCATCTACTGAAATGCTAAATCTAATGCAATAATAAAATAAGTAACATCCTCAAATGATGAGGACTCACTGCTCAATCAACAGCTGCGGGATGAGTCTGAACTGCTAAGGATTCTCTGGAGCTCGTGCTTCTGAACCTAAGGTATAAGACACTATTGCATAAGAAAAATGTAAGCGTCAGTACATGAGAATGTACTGGTATACTAGATGAGGTAAGGCTAAATGCAAGGGTTTTCGTATACATGAACAATACTGACTGAATACACGAGTATGATGAATGAGGATACATACATGAATGCATTAACTATAACTGAAATCGTAGTAACACTGATTATTGAGTTTACTAATATAGAGATACTGAATAACTGGGTCTACTGATAACTGACATCTGAGTTTACTGATACTGAATTTTGATAACTAAGTCTACAAATACTGAAATCTGAGATCAAGCATATCTAGTGGGTGATCTTTGAATCTTCTAATACTGGTACTTATTGGCTGAATCTGAAATCAAGCATATCTAGAGGGTGATCCTTGAATCTACTGATAGTGGTACTTATTGAATGAATTTGAGATCAAGCGTATCTAGTAGGTGATCCTTGAATCTGCTGATACTGGTACTTATTGACTGAATCTGAGATCAAGCCTATCTAGCGGGTGATCTTTGTATCTCTTAGAAATGAAAAAGAATTGATTGAATCTGAGACCAAGCCTATCTAATGGGTGATCTCTGAATCTACTGATAATGATAATGATTGACTGTATCTGAGATCAGGCCTATCTAGCGGGTGATCTCTGGAACTATCTAAGTTTTTTACTAAGCTGATTGACTGTATCTGACAGTCCTGATTTTTGTATAGCTGAACTGAGTTCTATTACTGAAACTGAATATGAAACTGAGACTGTGGGAAGTAGTCATCTAACCGATAGGCCCTAAATCTGGACTAGTGGGGTTCAACCTGTAACCCTAGCTGGAAGGGTGTCAGTAATGTTCCATGGGTAAAGACACTTCTATGGTTAAGCCTGTCTAATGGGTGACCCTAAATAGGAAGTCAAGCCTAATCTAATGAGTGACTTCTGGGAAGTAGCCAAGCCTTAATATAACGAGTGACTCCTTATCCTACGCTGTCTATATAGTTCTGGAGTACAGGGACTGCTACTAATGACTCTGCCTCTCTAATGGGGAAGCCGTCATCCCTGACCTCGCTCGGTACTGAATCCTACTCCTAACTGAATAGACTCTGAACTGATTCTTAGACTGTACTGGACTGAACTAAATCTCTTACTGATCATAATGATTAACTGAGCTGAACTAAATCTACTGAGTTCTATTGACTGATGGGATACTACTGAATTCTATTAACTGACTAAATGTTACTGAGTTCTGAACTGAATACTTGAATACTATTGAGGTCTGAACTACATACTGAGTTGGAATAGACTGCTACTGATATTACTGAGTCTTTTTAATTTCTGTAACTGACTGAGTTCTACTAATCATGGCACGACTGGGATTATCTTGAAAACTGACACTGGCTCTAGACATTCAACTAAATTATCGGGTATTAAATACCCCAGGACTCGATAGCATAAAAATAAATAGGACATGACAATTCTTGAATACTTGACAATGGTCAACAACTTACAAAACAATCAATGAGGCAGTTCATCAAGCACTTGATAGTCATAAACTTGTACATGAATAGGCATGCATACTAACATATCATAATTCATTCACTAAGACCTTTCAACAAACGGTTGGCATGCATTAACTTTTACATAAAAGGGGATTTCATATTAACATGCTATAATGGCACTATCTTCTTCACATAGAACATTTATCAAACATATGGGGAGCATGCTTTGGTTATACAACAATTTCGACATCTAATTAACATGGTTACATAAATCAACATGCAACTTGAGGGTTATATCACGAAAATTACACAAATCATCACATACTAGGACTAAATCATGAAACTTGTAATTTAGAACATGAATCAAAACTCAACAATAACATGAACATGAACTTCAACTCACATAAATCATGAAAACTCCTACATATACAATCTTTATAGTTTGAAAAAGGATTCTTAAACTTCTTGGGTGGAAGGAACCCAAGAATCAACATCTAACATACCTCAAAAGCTTGAATCTTAAAGGAGGTTAACTTTCCTTTAAGGTTCTTGAATGGTGACATTTTGATTCTTGAGTTTTCTTGAAGAAGGGTTTGAATCTTGTTCATGGGTTTTGATCTTGAAAGAAACCCTAATTTTGATGTTATGGATGAATGAGGAGTTATGTGCTTTGATTTAATGTAATTAGGAGTTAAAAAGGGAAGAAAAAGACAAAAAAACCTTTTTAAAAATGGCTTTAAATCACTGAACAAGATCTGCGATGGCTTGGCCGATGGTCCGTCGCTGGCTCGATGGTCCATCAGCCTGCCCATCGCGCCTTGACAGAACACAAGTTTACTGCCTCGGTTCGAAGGCTTATGCGATTGTCCATCGCTATCTCGATGGTACGTTGACATGTCCGTCACACTTTGGCCAACAGATGAGGTTACTGCCTCAGTTACGATGGCTTGGGTGATGGTCCGTCGCAGGAGCTATGGTTCGTTTGCCTTCTTATCGCACTTTGGCATCCCGGAAAGCTCACTATAAAATGGCCATAACTTTTTACTATGATATCATATTTTGGCAAAATTGGTATGATAAAAAGTCAAAATTAGAAAATTTTTATCTGATTTAATTATTATTCGCTTAGAAAGTCATCCCTAAATCTTCTGGAGACTAAATTAGACTTAAAGAAAGTTCGGGGTATTACATATTATCTCTAGTCAATGAATCATGGTGGATCCACAAAAGGTTGTGGTGGTTAAGAGGTGGCCTAGATCTACGACTCCAACCGTTATTCAGAGATCTTGGGTTTAGCCAGTTACTATAGGAAATTTGTGGAAAGTTTTTCAACTATAGCTGCACCATTGACTAAATTAACCCAAAAAAGGTCATGTTCTTATGGTCAGATGTGTGTGAAGGTAGCTTTGAGAAATTTAAGGATAAGTAGACTTCAGCTCTAGTTTTGACCCTGCCCGTGGTTAGTGATTGCTTCGTAGTGTATTATGATGCTTCTCGTGTTGGGATGGGTTGGGTGTTGATGTAACATAGTAGGGCAGTGGCTTATTCTTCTAGGAAATTGAAATTTCATGAGAAGAACTACCCCACTCATGACTTAGAGTTATTAGAAGTGGTATTTGTACTGAATAGTTGGCGTCACTAGCTCAATGGTGTTCATGTTGATATCTTTTTTGATCATAAGGGCCTACCATATGTGTTCAGTCAGTAAGAGTTAAATCTCAGGAAAAGGAGGTGGCTTGATTTGCTGAAGAACTACGATATGAGTCTTCACTATCATCCAGGTAAAGCTAATTTGGCTGCTGATGCTCATAGTAGGTTATCTATGTGGAGTTTGGCTCATGTGAATAAGGATAAGCGAGAGTTGGTGAAGTACATTCACTATTTGGCTAGTCTTGGAGTTTATCTCATGTACTCTGAAGGTGGTGGTGTGTTTGTGCATCCGATATTATAGTCATCTCTCTTGTTGTGAAGATAAAGAAAAAGCAGACTGTAACACCCCAATTTTCTGAACCGGAATGCTACACGGGGATCATGACCCCGAAGGACCACAATCTAACCCATGAATGATATCTGTACCTGTATACTGCATAATATATCATAAAATACGGAAACATGAACATGAAAGGCCATAAGGTTCGAACAAAATAAACGTCTGACAACAAAATGTCTGAAAAAGGTATAACAATACAAAAACAAGTCATAAATACTGAAAATAATAAGATCTGAATATCTAATCTGACATCTAGTCTGAAAGCCTCTAACTGAACTGAATAAGGAGTTGAAGGAACATTTCTCCAACTAACTCCATCTAGAAATTGAATAGTAAATATAGCAATAATCATATCTTCCTCGAATGAGAAGGACTCACTGCAAACTCTGAACACTGGAATGCTACTGTTGATCTGGAGCTCGTACCTCTGAACCTATGGTGTAACATAAGGGAAAGCACCATAGCACAAATGTGTTAGTATGTCTGAATGTACTAAGTATACGAGTGAGGTAGGCTAAATTCAAAGGGTTATGTGCATGAACAATGATAACTAATATGAACGTGAGAATACATACATGCATAACAACTATAACTGAACTCGTGATGATGCTGACTACTGAGTATGAATGCTGACGACATGACTTTACTGTTACTGAGGTACTGAATAGATTATTGACTATTTCTGACAGTTCAAATTATGAAGAACTAGTTTGAATGACTGTGTCTAACAGTCCTGAAACTGAATATTGGTAACGTTAGCTATGACAACTGATATAGCTGATATAAATGTAATAATCGGACTAATCGATATAACCGTTACTGAGCGACTGTATCTGACAGTCTAAGTTCTGATGAAACTATCTGAGTTCCATTCTACTTAAGAGTAACTAAATTTGAGATCAGTCCTATCTAGCGGGTGATCATAAGTATACTGATAATAAGGATGATTTAACTTAGTCTGAGATCAGTCCTATCTAGTGGGTGATCTTTAAATCTAATGATTCTGATGCTGATTAATCATAGTTGAGATCAGTCCGAGCTAATTGGTGATCTTGAAGTATATTTATAATGATAAGCATTGACTGTATCTAACAGTACTAAATCTGTACTACTAAGCTAAGTTCACTGTATATGAAAGCTCTGATTCTGTAACTGAAACTATGGGATGTGTTCATCTAACCGACATTCCCTAAGCTAAGCTGACTGGGGTCCAATCTCTGCCCTGACTGGAAGGGTGTCAGTACCATGCCACTAGTAAAGACATCTGTTGTGGAGTCAGTCCTAATCTAACAGGTGACTCCTGGGATCAGTCCTATACATATAAATGTGCTAACGGGTGTCCCCTGAGTATATCAGTCTTATCTAATGGGTGACATCTCGTACCTACGCTGGCAACGTAGTTTTGGAAATTAGGGATTGCTTCAAAGGATCTCAATCCTAATCTAGCGGGTGAGTCCCCATCCCTAGGCTCACTCGGTGCTGAATCCTACTCCCATCTAAAAGACACTGAACTGAATAGCTGGGCTGAACTAAATAACTTAACTAAACTGATTTGCTGAACTGATACTGATTAACTGAACTGAGAATAGTGGTATTGTTTGGCGGAGCTAAAACTGAGTTTACTGGATTTTGATGACGGATGGAATATAATGAGTTCTGAGGACTGATTAAGAATACTAAAGTTACTGAAATTTACTATGATTACTGAGGTTACTGAGCACTGAGACTACTGAGAATACTGAACTACTAAGATTACTGAGTTTTCCTGAGTCATATGACTGACTGATTTCTATAGATCCTGGCTTGACTGAGAGTATCGTGAAAACATAATATGGCTCTATACACACAGCTATATTTTTCGGGTACAAGTACCCCAGGACTCGATGGAAGGAGACTGACACACATGACTGACTTGATCATAAGAGTAGAGTCCATAATCCACAGTATCATAAATAAGGGATTTCATACAAAGCATGGTTCTCAACAATCTATTTCATGGAAGGAAATTTCATAAAACATGTATATACTTTCATAGCTTTCAATATCATGCTCATTACATATTACAACCACAATCCATAATATCATAAATTTAGGTGAAGGAACATTTCTCCAACTAACTCCATCTAGCAACTGAATAGTAAATATAGCAATAATCATATCTTCCTTGATGAGAAGGACTCACTGCAAACTCTGAACACTGGAATGCTGCTAATAATATGGAGCTCGTGCCTCAGAACCTATGGTGTAACATAAGAGAAAGCACCATAGCGCAAAGGTATCAGTATGTCTTAATGTACTGAGTATACGAGTGAGGTAGGCTAAATTCAAAGGGTTATATGTATGAACAATGCTAACTAATATGAACGTGAGAATACATACAGGCATAACAACTATAACTGAACTCGTGATGATGCTGACTACTGAGTCTGAATGCTGACAACATGACTTTACTGTTACTGAGGTACTGAATAGATTATTGACTATTTCTGACAGTTCAAATTATGAAGAACTGGTTTGAATGACTGTGTCTAGAAGTCCTAAAACTGAATACTGGTAACATTAGCTATGACAACTGATATAGCTGATATAAATGTAATAATTGGACAAATCGATATAACCTTTACTAAGTGACTGTATCTGACAATCTAAGTTCTGATGAAAGTATCTGAGTTCCATTCTACTTGGAGTAACTAAATCTGAGATCAGTCCTATCTAGCGGGTGATCATAAGTATACTGATAATAAGGATGATTTGACTTAGTCAGAGATCAGTCCTATCTAGCGGGTGATCTTTAAATCTAATAATTCTGATACTGATTAATCATAGTTGAGATCAGTCATAGTTAATTGGTGATCTTGAAGTCTATTTATAATGATAAGCATTGACTGTATCTAACAGTACTAAATTTGTACTACTAAGCTGAGTTGACTATGTCTAAAAGCCCTGATTCTGTAACTGAAACTATGAGATGTGTTCATCTAACCGACATGCCCCAAGCTAAGCTGACTGGGGTCCAATCTCTTCCCTGACTGGAAGGGTGTCAGTACAGCGCCACCAGTAAAGACATCTGTTATGGAGTCAGTCCTAATCTAGCGGGTCACTCCTGGGATCATCCTATACATATAAATATGCTAACGGGTGACCCCTGAGTATGTCAGTCCTATCTAACGGGTGACATCTCGTACCTACGCTGGCTACGTAGTTTTGGAACTTGGGGATTGCTTCTAAGGATCTCAGTCCTAATCTAGCGGGTGAGTCCCCATCCCTTGGATCATTCCGTCCTGAATCCTACTCCCATCTAAAAGACACTGAACTGAATAACTGTACTGAACTAAATAACTTAACTAAACTGATTTGCTGAACTGATACTGATTAACTGGACTGAAAATAGTGGTATTGTTTGGCGGAGTTAAAACTGAGTTTACAGGATTCTGAGGACGGATGGAATATAATGAGTTCAGAGGACTGATTAAGAGTACTAAAGTTACTGAGATTTACGGTGATTACTGAGGTTACTGAGCACTGAGAATACTGAGAATACTGAACTACTATGATTACTGAGTTTTCCTGAGTCATATGACTGATTGATTTCTATTTATCATGGCTTATCTGAGAGTATCGTGAAAGCATGACATGGATCTAGGCACATAACTATATTTTTTGGGTACAAGTACCCCCATGACTCGATGGAAGGAAACTGACACACATGACTTACTTGATCATAAGAGTTGAGTCCATAATCCACAGTACCACAAATAAGGGATTTCATACTAAGCATGGTTATCAACAATCTATTTCATGGAAGGGAATTTCATACAACATGTATATACTTTCATTGCTTTCAATATCATGCTCATTACATATTACAACCACAATCCATAATATCATAACTTGGGGAATTTCATGAAGTACATGGGTATTCTACATCTTGTACATGAGTGGGTTTTGCAAGTAAGCATAGCATAATTCCATAAGACTAGTTCATGAGTAATCCAACAGTGTTCATAAGACACATTATCCACATGGATGACATTGAATAATGGAGGCCTATCATGACTCCTTCCCTTAGTCACAATTTAGCTATAATGCATGATTTCTAGTCTCTTAGGTATTTTATCAAACACCTTACATGCACAACTTAGGCATAGGTGTAAATCATACAATTACTCATCATAAATAATCAAACTTACATGTTTTCAAATCATATGATGTCATAGATTCATAATAACACAAAAAGATTCTATCTTGGCATCATTCAACACATAAACATGATCAACAATCCATTCATAACATGAAAACTTGGAAAAAGGCTTGAATCTTGCTTGTGAGGGATGAGTTTGATGGAAACCCTAATCTTGAGGTTGAGAGTGTAAGAGATGGTTTTTGAGATTCTTGACTGAAGAAAAATGGGAAAAATTATGCCTCTTTAGGGTTATATGTTTTGGAAGGTAAAGGAAATGACCAAAATACCCTTGCAAAAATGCCCTTGAATAGCTGGAAAAATATACTTGACGCCATCCGTGACAGGCCGTCAGGTCCGTGATAGGCCATCACGAATGGTCATCACAAAAGTGGTCCAAATTATTGGTTTTCTATCTAGGGCAGATGACATCATCTGAAATGTCGTCATAATGTGACGACGTCGTCAAAAAGGTCGTCAGAAACGTTATAGCCCGTCAGAAACGTCGTCACCATTTTCAAGCTTGACATGCTGGAATAAAATGGGGATAACTCTTTGCTCCGATATCGGATTTAGGCGAAATTGGTATCGTTCGAAAGATAATTCAATTATTTATCTTTTTATAGGTCATGAGATCAAATATTATAAGTATAATGAGAGGTATGCAAATTTGAAGTTGACTATACCAATATCCTTCTCAAGAATTCAATCGGTAAGGAATGTTTTGATTCGTCTGATAGATGGGAGTTATTTGAAGCCTTAATATACATATAACTTGCTCATAAAACTATAAAAGAACTATGATGTACTATGCATGATCTTGGTACCTGGCTCTAATATTAGTTTGGACTTTTCGGGGTATTATAATATCTCCCACTTGGAAACATTCATCCTCGAATGATGACTACTTGAGAGGGGAGAAAAGATAAAATGACACATATATAGCATGAATGACTGATCATGATTTCATGTTTGACATGACTAAGAACTTAGCATATCATACTGTACATGCATATCTGATGCATGGGTAACTGATTTATGAATGTAGGACTGACTGTTTCGATAAACTGAGTTTCTCAAACTGAGAGTGCATATCTGATGCTTAAATGATAAGTTGAATCCATGCATATCTGATGCATGATTATATGATTGACATGAAACGTGAATCCATGACTGAAAGTACTGATAAGCTGACCACGCATATCTGATGCGTGAATACATGACCGAAATGACTCACGAATATGCGACTGAACATTCAATGGTAAAGGCTCTAGGATTGAACTGAAACATGAGAACATGACTGATTCTTCTACGTGTCATATGGACTGAACATCATGAACTAAACTAAACCTCTGAATACTTGACTTATAGCTGAGGTTTAAATTGAAGGTCAACTTATGAGTACTCTTTATTCTAGACTGAATTCGTTATGCAAGTAGAAATTGAAGGATTTAAGGCATGAGAGCATTAAGAGAAAGTGGGGTATCTCCCCCTTGGGATGCTCTGTCCCTCTAAGAATGCTTACCTTATGGAGATACTGGGTGATGCACATGGAATCTATGAACTAGATTATAACTAAACTTTGGGAGTCTGAAACTAATGCATGATGCATGAGATGAACTGAACTTGCAACTACTAGGAGGTTCTACCTTAAAATAGTTACATTTTTTGAGATTTTGGATAGCATGAATAGATGCAAGGATGAGAAAACAAGATATAAAAATTCGACTGCTCAATTACTAAACTGACTTGTTGGCTTTACTAGCTAACTCATATTGAAACATATGCTCGAATGAGAGAAATATATCTAACAATGCATACTATGATAATGAAAGACAGGTAATATATCTGAATCTAAGTCCGGGAAACTTACTGGATTAGGACGGGTCTGGAGTGCATAAAGTCTATTTTGACGCTAACCACTATTGGTACCTTGCTGATGCAACTCCATACCCCTATGTGCTATAACTCTGCACTCTCGCATCCTGTGTCCTATCTTAGCACACCCAAAGTATACATCACTTCTTGCCATACATGCACCTAGATGATTCTTACCACACTCTTCGCAAAGCGGCTAAGTACGACCTCTATTTTCACTACCCTGGGCCTCAGAGCCTGGCGCTCTATCATAGCGGTCATTTATTGAATTAGGTGCTGGTACACTAGCTGATGATAGAGCTGGGACTAAAAATTTCTAACTATGCTGAGAACGGTTACCACCCTGTGACTTAGGCTGAGCAAAGCTGAAACTACCTGTCCTTGCTCTCTTACTCTATCTGTCTCCCATCCTAATCTTCTGCTCCTCAATCTACTGAGCATGCGTCATAAGTCTGGATAAAGTCATATCACTATTCAACATGGTAGATCTGCACTCGTTTACCATACTATCATTCATCCTTGACAAGAACTTACTCATCTTTGCTCTACCATCTGCAACCACATGAGGGGCATATCTGGCTAATTAAGTAAAATTGAGAGAATACTCCTTTACCATAATACTGCCCTACCTGAGGTTGATGAACTATTGTACCTTAGCTTCTCTAAGCTCTAGAGGAAAGAATCTATCAAGGAAAGCAGAGGCAAACTCCTTCCACTCTATAGGGCCTGTATCATCTAACCTTTCTGACTTTCATTGCTTGTTCCAAGTATGAGCGACATCCTATAATTGGTATGTGGCTAACTCATCACTCTGAACAGTAGTAACCCCCATAACATTTTTCACCTTTTTAACCTGATCTAGGAATTCCTGCGGGTCCTCATCTGACTTAGACCCCGTGAAGGAAGGAGGATTCATTTGAGTGAAGTGTCAAATTCTAGATGCAGCTGAATTGTCAACTGGGTTGGCTAGAACGACAGCTGATCATCCATTCTGGGCAGTGATTGACTGAGCAAAAGGGGTGAATGCAACCCTGAACTCCGCATGAGAAACGTGATCACCCAAAGGGTCTTCGGGCTGAAGGGTTGACTGATTCCCATTTCTTCTTTTAGGAGGAATGTCTGTAGAAGAAAGGGATAAATGGATTAAAATGAGATTATGCTCAATGGCACGACATGAATACTGAAAGAATGGAAACTGTTTCTAAAACATCTCGTAGCCTCCTGCACATAAGTTTGGTGCACAACACACGCATGTACAAGACTCTACTAGATGTGGCTTTCAGACTTCCTAGGACTCTATTGAACCTTAGACGCTGATACCAAGTTTGTAACACCCCGATTTTCTGAACCAGAATGCTACATGGTGCTCATGACCCCAAAAGACCATTAGCTAACCAATGATTGATATTTTTACCTGTATACTGCATAATATATGATAAAATTCAGAAACATGAACATGAAAGGCCATAAGGTTCGAACTGAATAAACGTCTGATAACAAAATGTCTGAAAAATGTATAACAATACCAAAACAAGCCATAAATACTGAAAATAATGAGATCTGAATATCTAATCTGACATCTAGTCTGAAAGCCTCTAACTGAACTGAATAAGGAGTTGAAGGAACATGACTCCAACTAAGTCTATCTAGCAACTAAATAGTAAATGTAGCAATAATAATGTCGTCCTCGAATGAGAAGGACTCACTGCTAACTCTGAACACTAGAATGCTACTGTTGATATGGAGCTCGTGCCTCTAAACCTATGGTGTAACATAAGAGAAAGCACCATAGCGCAAATGCATTAATACGTCTGAATGTACTGAGTATACGAGTGAGGTAGGCTAAATTCAAAGGGTTATATACACGAACAATGCTAGCTAATATGAATGTGAGAATAAATACATGCATAAAAACTATAACTGAACTCATGATGATGCTGACTACTGAGTCTGAATGCTGACGACGTGACTTTACTGTTACTGAGGTACTGAATAGATTATTGACTATTTCTGAAAGTTTAAATTATGAAGAACTGGTTTGAATGACTGTGTCTAACAGTCCTGAAACTTAATACTGGTAACTTTATCTATGACAACTGATATAGCTGATATAAATGTAATGATTAGACTAATCGATATAATCGATACTGTGCGATTGTATCTGAAAGTCTAAGTTCTGATGGAAGTATCTAAGTTTCATTTTACCTGGAGTAACTAAATCTGAGATCTGTCCAATCTAGCGGGTGATCATGAGTATACTGATAATAAGGATGATTTAACTTAGTCTGAGATCAGTCCTATCTAGAGGGTGATCTTTAAATCTAATGATTCTGAGACTGATTAATCGTAGCTGAGATCAGTCCTAGATAATTAGAGATTTTGAAGTCTATTTATAATGATAAGCATTGACTGTATCTAACAGTACTAAATCTGTACTACTAAGCTGAGTTGACTGTGTCTAAAAGCCCTGATTCTGTAACTGAAACTATGGGATGTGTTCATCTAACCGATATTCCCCAAGCTAAGCTGACTGGGGTCTAATCTCTTCCCTGACTGAAAGAGTGTCAGTACCGCGCCACCAATAAAGAAATCTATTGTGGAGTCAGTCCTAATCTAGCGGGTCACTCTTGGGATCAGTCCTATACATATAAATGTGCTAACGGGTGACCCCTGATTATGTCAGTCCTGTCTAACGGGTGACATCTCGTACCTACGATGGCTACATAGTATTGGAACTTGGGGATTGCTTCTAAGGATCTCAGTCGTAATCTAGAGGGTGAGTCCCCATCCCTAGGCTCATTCGGTGCTGAATCCTACTCCCATCTAAAAGACACTAAAATGAATAACTGGGCTGAAGTAGATAACTTAACTAAACTGATTTGCTGAACTGATACTGATTAACTGAACTGATTATAATGGTATTGTTTGGCGGAGTTAAAACTGAGTTTACAGGATTCTGAGGACGGATGGAATATAATGAGTTCAGAGGACTGATTAAGAGTACTAAAGTTACTGAGATTTACGGTGATTACTGAGGTTACTGAGCACTGAGAATACTGAGAATACTGAACTACTAAGATTACTGAGTTTTCCTGAGTCACATGACTGACTGATTTCTATAGATCATGGCTTGACTGAGAGTATCGTGAAAACATGACATGGATCTAGGCACACAATTATATTTTTCGGGTACAAGTACCCCCAGGACTCGATGGAAGGAAACTGACACACATGACTGACTTGATCATAAGAGTAGAGTCAATAATCCACAGTATCATAAATAAGGCATTTCTTACTAAGCATGGTTCTCAACAATCTATTTCATGGAAGGGAATTTCATACAACATGTATATACTTTCATAGCTTTCAATATCATGCTCATTACATATTACAACCACAATCCATAATATCATAACTTGGGGAATTTCATGAAGTACATGGGTATTCTACATCTTGTACATGAGTGGATTTTGCAAGTAAGCATAGCATAATTCCATAAGACTAGTTCATGAGTAATCCAACAGTGTTCATAAGACACATTATCAACATGGATGACATTGAATCATAGAGGCCTATCATGAATCCTTCCCTTAGTCACAATTTAGCTATAATGCATGATTTCTAGTCTCTTAGGTATTTTATCAAACGGCTTACATGTACAACTTAGGCATAGGCGTAAATCATACAATTACTCATCATAAATAATCAAACTTATATGTTTTCCAATCATATGATGTCATAGATTCATAATAACACATAAAGATTCTATCTTGGCATCATTCAACACATAAACATGATCAACAATCCATTCATAACATGAAAACCATAATATATAGTTTTAGAAAAGGGTTCTTGAACTTCATGGACGAAAGGAGTCCATGAATGAACACACGCATAGAAAGGAAACCTTGATGATTTTCTGGAGAGTACTTGGATTGGGAAACTTAATTCTTGATTATCTTGGAAAAAGGCTTAAATCTTGCTTTTGAGAGATGAGTTTGATGGAAACCCTAATCTTATGGTTGAGAGTGTAAGAGAGCATTTTTTAGATGCTTAACTGAAGAAAAGTGGGAAAAATTACGCCTCTTTAGGGTTATAAGTCATGGAAGGTGAAGGAAATGACCAAAATACCATTCCAAAAATGCCCTTGAATTGCTGGAAAAATATACTTGACGCCATCCGTGACAGGCCGTCAGGTTCGTGATAGGCCGTCACGAATGGTCATCACAAAAGGTGTCCAAATTCTTGATTTTCTATCCAGGGCTGACGACATCATCAGAAATGTCGTCATAATATGACGACGTCATCAAAAAGATCGTCAGAAACGTGATAGCCCGTCAGAAACGTCGTCACCATTTTCCAGCTTGACATGCTGGAATAAAATGGGGATAACTCTTTGCTCCGATATCGGATTTAGGAGAAATTGGTATCGTTCAAAAGATAATTCAATTATGTATCTTTTGATTGGTAATGATATCAGAAATTCTAAGTATAATGAGATATATGATCGTTTGAAGTTTACTATACCAATATCCTTCTCAAGAATTCAATCGGTAAGGAATGTTTTATTTCGTCTGATAGCTGGGAGTTATTTGAAGCCTTAATATACATTTAACTTACTCATAAAACTATAAAAGAACCATGATGTACTAAGCATGATCTTGGTACCTGGCTCTAATATTGGGTTGGACTTTTCGGTGTATTATAATATCTCCCCCTTGGAAACATTCGTCTTCGAATGATGACTGCTTGAGAGGGGAGAAAATATAAAATGACACATATATAGCATGAATGACTTATCATGATTTCATGGCTGACATGACTAAAAACTTAGCATATCATACTGTACATGCATATCTGATGCATGGGTAACTGATTTATGAATGTAGGACTGAGTGTTCCGATAAACTGAGTTTCTCAAACTGAGAATGCATATCTGATGCTTAACTGATAATTTGAATCCATGCATATCTGATGCATGATTATATGACTGACATGATACGTGAATGCATAACTGAAATTACTGATAAGCTGACCACGCATATCTGATGCGTGAATACATGACTGAACTTACTCACGAACATGCGACTGAACATTCAATGGTAAAGGCACTAAGATTGAACTAAAACATGAGAACATGACTGATTCTGCTATGTGACATATGGACTGAACATCATGAACTGAACTAAACCTCTGAATACTTGACTTACAGTTGAGGTCTAACTTGAAGGTCAACTTATGAGTACCCTTTATTCTAGACTGAATTCGTTATGCAAGGAGAAATTGAAGGATATAAGGCATGAGAGAATTAAGAAAAAGTGGGGTATATCCCCCTTGGGACGCTATGTCCCTCTAAGAATGCTTACCTTATGGAGATACTGGGTGATGCACAGGGAATCTACGAACTAGATTATAACTAAACTTTGGGAGTCTGAAACTAATTCATGATGCATGAGATGAACTAAACTTGAAACTACTAGGAGGTTCTACCTTGAAATAGTTACATTCTCTGAGATTTTGGATAGCATGAATAGATGCAAGGATGAGAAAACAAGCTATAAAAATCCGACTGCTCGATTGCTAAACTTACTTGCTGGCTTTACTAGCTAACTCAGACTAAAACATATGCTCAAATGAGAGAAAGATAACTAACAATGCATACTATGAACATGAAATACTGGTAACATATCCGAATCTAAGTTCGGGAAACTTTCTGGATTAGGACGGGTCTGGAGTGCATAAAGTCTATTCTGATGCTGACCACTATTGGTACCTTGTTGATGCAACTCCTTAACCCCTGCTAGAACTCTGCACTCTTGCATCCTGTGTCCTATCTTACCACACCCAAAGCATACATCACTGCCTTCCATACATGCACCTAGATGATTCTTACCACACTCTTCGCAAAGCTGCTAAGTACGACCTCTATTTTCACTACCCTGGACCTCAGAGCCTGGTGATCTATCATAACGGTCATTTATGGACTTAGGTGCTGGTACACTAGCTGATGATAGAGCTGGGACTGAAAATTTTTGACTATGCTGAGAACGGTTACCACCATGTGACTTAGGCTGAGCAAAGCTGAAACTACCTGTCCTTGCTCTCTTACTCTGTCTCTCTTTCATCCTAATCTTATGCTCCTCTATCTACTGAGCATGTTTCATAAGTCTGGCAAATGTCATATCACTATTCAACATGGTAGATCTGCACTCATTTACCATACTATCATAACTTACTCATCTTAGCTCTACCATCTGCAACCACATGAGGGGCATATCTGGCTAATTGAGTAAACTTGAGAGAATACTCCTTTACAATCATACTGCCCTACCTGAGGTTGATGAACTCTAGTACCTTAGCTTCTCTAAGCTCTAGTGGAAAGAATCTATCAAGGAAAGTAGAGGCAAACTTCTCCCACTCTATAAGGCCTGCATCATCTAACATTTTTGACTTTCACTGCTTGTACCAAGTATGGGAAACATCCTATAATTGGTATGTGGCTAACTCAGTACTCTGAACAGTAGTAACCCCCATAATATCTGTCACCTTCTGAACCTGATCTAGGAATTCCTGTGGGTCCTCATCTGACTTAGACCCCATGAAGGAAGGAGGATTCATTCGAGTGAAGTGTCGAATTCTAGATGCAGCTGAATTGGCCACTAGGTTGGCCAGAACGACAACTGGTCATTTATTCTGGGTTGTGACCGACTGAGAAAGAGTGGTGAATGCAACCCTGAACTCCACATGAGAAACATGATCACCCAAAGGGTCTTCGGGCTGAGGGGCTGACTGATCCCCATTTCTTCTTTTAGGAGGCATGTTTGTAGAAAAAAGGGTTAAATGGATTAGACTGAGATTATGCTCACTGGCACGACATGAATACTGAAAGAAGGTAAAATATTCCTAAAACATATCGTAGCCTCCTGTAAATAAGTATGGTGCACAACACACACATGTACAAGACTCTACTAGATGCGGCTTTCAGACTTCCTAGGACTCTATTGAACCTTAGACACTAATACCAATTTTGTAACACCCCGATTTTCTGAACTAGAATGCTACATGGTTCTCATTACCCCAAAAGACCACAAGATAACCTATGACTGATATTTGTACCTGTATACTGCATAATATATCATAAAATGCAGAAACATGAACATAAAATGCTATAAGGTTTGAACTGAATAAACGTTTGACAACAAAATGTCTGAAAAAGGTATAACAATACCAAAACATGTCATAAATACTTAAAATAATGAGATCTGAATATCTAATCTGACATCTAGTCTGAAAGCCTCTAACTGAACTGAATAAGGAGTTGAAGGAACATGTCTCCAACTAACTCCATCTAGCAACTAAATAGTAAATATAGCAATAATAATGTTGTCATCGAATGAGAAGCACTCACTGCAAACTCTGAACACTGGAATGCTACTATTAATATGGAGCTCGTGCCTCAGAACCTATGGTGTAACATAAGAGAAAGTACCATAGCGCAAATGCATCAGTACGTCTGAATGTACGAGTATACGAGTGAGGTAGGCTAAATTCAAAGGGTTATATGCACGAACAATGCTAACTAATATGAACGTGAGAATACATACATGAAGAACAACTATAACTGAACTTGTGATGATACTGACTACTGAGTCTGAATGCTGACGATATGACTTTACTGTTACTGAGGTACTGAATAGATTATTGACTATTTCTGACAGTTTAAATTATGAAGAACTGGTTTGAATGACTGTGTCTAATAGTCCTGAAACTGAATACTGGTAACTTTAGCTATGACAACTGATATAGCTGATATAAAAGTAATGATCATACTAATCAATATAATCGATACTGAGCGACTGTATCTGAAAGTCTAAGTTCTGATGGAACTATCTGAGTTTCGTTCTACTTGGAGTAACTAAATCTGAGATCAGTCCTATCTAGTGGGTGATCATGAGTATACTGATAATAAGGATGATTTAACTTAGTCTGAGATCAGTCCTATCTAGAGGGTGATCTTTAAATCTAATAATTCTGATACTGATTAATCATAGTTAAGATCAGTCCTAGCTAATTGGTGATCTTGAAATCTATTTATAATGATAAGCATTGACTGTATCTAACAGTACTAAATCTGTACTACTAAGATGAGTTGACTGTGTCTAAAAGCCCTGATTCTATAATTGAAACTATGGGATGTGTTCATCTAACCGATATGCCCCAAGCTAAGATGACTGGGGTCCAATCTCTTCCTTGACTGGAAGGGTGTCAGTACCGCGCCACCAGTAAAGAAATATTTTGTGGAGTCAGTCCTAATCTAGCAGGTGACTCCTGGGATCAGGCCTATACATATAAATGTGCTAACGGGTGACCCCTGAGTATGTCAGTCCTATCTAACGGGTGACATCTCGTACCTACACTGGCTACGTAGTTTTGGAACTTGGGGATTGCTTCTAAGGATGTCAGTCCTAATCTAGCTGGTGAGTCCCCATCCCTAGGATCACTCGGTGTTGAATCCTACTCTTATCTAAAAGACACTTAACTGAATAACTGGGCTGAACTAAATAACTTAACTAAACTGATTTGCTGAACTGATACTGATTAACTGAAATGAAAATAGTGGTATTGTTTAGTGGTGCTAAAACTGAGTTTACTGGATTCTGATGACGGATGGAATATAATGATTTCTGAGGACTGATTAACACTACTAAAGTTACTGAGATTTACTGTGATTACTGAGGTTACTGAGCACTGAGATTACTGAGAATACTGAACTACTAAGATTACTGAGTTTTCCTGAGTCACATGACTGACTGATTTCTATAGATCATGGCTTGACTGAGAGTATCGTGAAAACATGACATGAATCTAGGCACACAGCTATATTTTTTGGGTACAAGTACCCCTAGGACTCGATGGAAGGAAACTGACACACATGACTGACTTGATCATAAAATTAGAGTCCATAATCCATAGTATCATAAATAAAGGATTTCATACTAAGCATGGTTCTCAACAATCTATTTCATGGAAGGGAATTTCATACAACATGTATATAATTTCATAGCTTTCAATATCATGCTCATTACATATTACAACCACAATCCATAATATTATAACTTGGGGAATTTCATGAAGTACATGGGTATTCTACATCTTGTACATGAGTGGGTTTTGCAAGTAATCATAGCATAATTCCATAAGACTAGTTCATGAGTAATCCAACAGTGTTCATAAGACACATTATCAACATGGATGACATTGAATCATAGAGGCCTATCATGAATCCTTCCCTTAGTCACAATTTAGCTATAATGCATGATTTCTAATCTCTTAGGTATTTTATCAAACACCTTACATGCACAACTTAGGCATAGGCGTAAATCATACAATTACTCATCATAAATAATCAAACTTACATGTTTTCAAATCATATGATGTCATAGATTCATAATAACACAAAAAGATTCTATCTTGGCATCATTCAACACATAAACATGATCAACAATCCATTCATAACATGAAAACCATAATATATAGTTTTAGAAAAGGATTCTTGAACTTCATGGACGAAAGGAGTCCATGAATGAACACACACATACCTTAGAAAGGTAACCTTGATGATTTTCTGAAGAGTTCTTGGATTGGGAAACTTAATTCTTGGTTATCTTGGAAAAAGGCTTGAATCTTGCTTTTGAGAGATGAGTTTGATGGAAACCCTAATCTTGTGGTTGAGAGTGTAAGAGAGGGTTTTTAAGATGCTTAACTGAAGAAAAGTGGGAAAAATTATGCCTCTTTAGGGTTATAAGTCATGGATGGTGAAGGAAATGACCAAAATACCCTTGCAAAAATGCTCTTGAATTATTGGAAAAATATACTTGATGCCATCCGTGACAGGCCGTCAGGTTCGTGATAGGCCGTCACGAATGGTCGTCACAAAAGGGGTCCAAATTCTTGATTTTCTGTCCAGGGCTGACGACATCATCAGAAATGTCGTTAGAATGTGACGACGTCATCTAAAAGGTCGTCATAAACGTGATAGCCCGTCAGAAACGTCGTCACCATTTTCCAGCTTGACATGCTGTAATAAAATGGGGATAACTCTTTGCTACGATATCGGATTTAGGTGAAATTGGTATAGTTCGAAAAATTCTATGAAAAATGAGAGATATGATTGTTTGAAGTTGACTATACTAATATCCTTCTCAAGAATTCAATCTGTAAGGAATGTTTTGATTCGTCTGATAGCTGGGAGTTATTTGAAGCCTTAATATACATCTAACTTACTCATAAAACTATAAAATAACCATGATGTACTATGCATGATCTTGGTACCTAGCTCTAATATTGGTTTGGATTTTTTGAGGTATTACACAAACGTTGGATCCCGAATTGATAAAGATTAAGAGTAGTATAGGTCAGCAAAAGGTTTTTTACTTTGAGATTGGTGGTGATGGTATCCTGAGGTACCAAGGCAGGTTATGTATTCCCAACTTCGATGTATTGAGGGAAAGGTACTTGGCCAAATCTCATAAATCTCGTTATGCTATTCATCCTGGTTCTACTAAGATATACCATGATCTTAAGGAGTTCTATTGGTGGAACAATATGAAGCTAGATGTGACTAGATTTGTGGCTATGTGTATGGTGTGTCAACAAGTGTAAGTTGATCATACTTCGTGCTTACGCATTTTATTAGGGGTTATCATGAAGCCCTTTTGATTCCTTTTGATATATATTGTTAAGGAAAAATGTTCAATGTGAGGTTACGTTCCTTATTACATACCTTTAGAGCTTCAAAAAGTCCTTACCCATCATTCAGGGAAAAATAATCTGAAGAGGGAGATAATGTAACACCCCGCATTTTGGGATAGAACGTAAACCTTCATTCCTACGCGTAAAGGTTCCAAAAGTCATAAATCCAATGTGAATTTAGTGTGTAAATCAATTTTGTAGTGTGGTAATCTATTTGATCATAAATTGAGATCATAGAGGTCCCTTAACTCAAGGACGAGTTGAAAGCTTTTCTATTGATTGAGTTTTGATGAGTGTTTAAACTTGGGTTATATTCAATCGACCATAATTTTATGTATATAACGAATTAGAGGGCCTACTACATATAAAATGAAAGGTATTTGAATCCTCTTTCCAACTACACTAGTTTTTCCTTAACCTGATATCGTGGTAAAAAGTTATGCCTATTTTACAATAAGATGTCAGGCTGCATAAGGAGTAACGGCCGGGCCGACAGTCTGTCGGTCCCATGACGGTATGTTGAGGGGCCCGTCACCCCAAAATCAGTAACTCAGTCACTGGAAATGCAACGAAGGTTCTGGGGATGGCTCATCAGACCCGTGAAGGTCTGTCGGGCCATCCATCGGCCATCCCGAAGCTTAAAAATGTGATTTTTTTAAAAGGGTTGTTTTGGTACTTTTCCACTTCAGAAAACCTCCCCAATGGATTTTATTACACCCTAAAATGCTATTAATTATTTTCCATCAGTTACAACATCAAAAACTTCCTTATTCACTCTCAAAATAAGATCAAATTAGGTTTTTTCCCCAAGAACAAGGAATCAAGAATCAACCTTTAAGTTCAAGTTTTTCAAGGTACAAATCAAGATTTGAGTCCTACTCTTTAAACCATTTAATCTAAGGTATGTGGGGTTTTCCTAAATCTACATGGGCATAAGGAAATTGTTTCAACAACATTTAAATATTTTGAAATCATGAATCCTTGAAGGGGTTTTGGATGTTACATTATAATTTCGTTTTATGAATCCTTTTATGGTAAAATTGATTTGGTCTGGAGGCCTTTCTCCTAACTTTGAGTTATAACCATACTTGTGTATATATATATGTATGCATTGATGAGTTTGAATGATGAACTGAAACCATGAATTATTAGAAATCCCTCTCTTGTTTACATGCTTCTTGTTTTCGTAAGATATGATTTATTCGAAATGCATTGTTGGGAACATGCTAAAAATGTCTTGATTTTGTTTATGACTTGATTATGGTTTAGAATTTAAGAGGGGGTTTTATAATTCGTGTTAAAGGTTAAAGATGTTTACTAATAAGATTGCATATTTTGTCACAAATTTCATAACCACCACATATTTGTTGAAATGCAAAAAAGAGTGATCTTTGTATAACTTGATAAATGTTTTGAAGTCTGAATCTTCTTGAATTGTTTGAAGTATGGTGGTCCAAACTTTATTTTTTGAAAGAAAAGACTATGATATGATATTTTATGGCTCCAAAACATGACTTGCAAGTCTTGGTATGACGATACCAATACAGATAATGCCATATCAGATTTAGAACAGATTACAGATACAGATTTTTCTTAGATTTTTAGAATTTGATTTCTAAAAGATGTATGTTTAGAACAGACTAAAAATGGGCTTAAAGAGATGTTAGGTGATTACCCAAAGAAGGAATGAGTCATAAAACTCATTGTTCGAAATCGTGTTTTTCCGATATAGGCTATTATGTTACCCGAATGGGAAACTGTACGCTGGCGACGGCCCTGTGATGTAGTAGATAGGCTGATACTCCAACCCTTGCAACAAACTTTGGTTGGGGGTTTGGCTGCCGAGTTAAGGGCGGATCCCATATAGCCCGTGGGATACTTTCAGATATGTAGGGTGTACTACCTAGCTCAGCAGTAACACAAAGCATAGAATTGCATTGACAAGATTTTTTTAAGATCATTTGAGATGGCCCATGTATTTTAAACTATTTTATGCATAATGTTTTATGAATGCTCTCACCTATGTTATATATGTATAAATTCATTATTTTGGATTGCTCTTCATACCAGTACAATTTTATAGACCCCCTACATTTTAGGGTTTGAGGCTCAGTCTAGAGGTCCTGCTAAGCCGTAGATTTATTCTGACATAAGTGAAGTGTGCAGTTAGTGAGCCTTCTTTATTTTGGAAGGACTATTTCTTTTCAGTCACTTGTTATTTATTTTGGTTTTGGTCCATTGGGGGCCTTGTCCCTGATTCAGACAGTTTGCTGATGTCCTATGTAGTAGAGATTTCGTAGACTAAAAAAGATGTTGTCTAGATATTGATGTCATATGTCGACCATTTCCCTTTGATTGAGTAGGCTTATAATAATAGTTATCACTCTACTATTGGTATGGCTCCTTTTGAGGCATTGTACGGTAGGAGACGTCATTCTCCTATTGGGTGGTATGAAGTTGGCAATGGTAAGTTGTTTGGCCCTGATTTGGTTCAACAAGCCTTGAAAAAGGTTAAGATGATTTGGTATAGATTGAAAGCCGCTCAAAGTCGTTAAAAGTCCTATACGAATGTAAGACATAGAGATTTGGAGTTTAATGTTCGTGAATAGGTGTTCTTAAAGGTATCTCCCATGAAGGGAGTGATGCGGTTTGGTAAGAACGGAAAGTTAAGTCTTTCATATGTTGGTCCTTACTTGATTTTGAAGAGGGTTGGAAATGTTGCCTATGAGTTGGGGTTGCCTCTTAGTTTGAGCTCCATTCATCTGATTTTCCATGTCTCTATGTTGAGAAAATGTGTGGGTGATCATTCTTCAGTTGTTCCTTTGAAAGGGTTGGGTATTTTGGATTCCTTATCTTATAAGGTAGTCTCGGTTGAGATCTTGGATCGTCAAGTTTATCGGTTGTGGAAAAAAGATGTGGCTTCGGTAAAGGTTCTTTGGAGGAACCATAAGGTTGAAGAGGTTACTTGGGAAGCGGAAGAGGACATGAAGTCCAAGTATCCATTCCTGTTTTCTTCTCCTGTAATTCATGTGGAAGGTATGTGTTCTTCATCATACTTTTATTTTCAAACTTTGTAAAGGGAAAAGTTGATTTCCTTGCATCTTTGTTTTTTAACGTAGTTATAGGTTAGATTAATGTGTGATAATGTATTAACTCATGCTTGTTCTTGACTTATCAGTCATTCGAGGATGAATGATCCAAGTGGGGGAGAATTAAAACACCTTGGCTTTTGATCCTTAGAAGATTTCCTGAGTTTTTATTCACTTGACAATATACGGTAAGAGTAGTTATACGCTTGGATACGATTTAAGGTCTTTCAAGTAGTATGTTAATCAGTGAGTTTTGATAGGTTTCTATCCAAGATATGACTAGGTACCTTACTAGAAGTACGTTAAGTACGAGTCATATGTGTTTGGGTCGTATGATGCTCTATACTTGGCTTAGGGGATGTACAAGTCATAGGGTACTACTCGTATGTTAAGATATCAGTTAGGCCCATTATGGTTGTATGTTTGTTAGTATGCGGACCAAGGTGGTGCTACGGTACGAGCCAAGGTTACCACTCATACCCTAGGGTATAGTTTAGAGGGTATGGCCATACCCTCCTATGAGTTAGTTTTCAGATTTTATGCTAAGGGTATTCTAGATATTTCCCACCCCAAAACCCTTAAGTCCCCACGTCTTGAAACATGTTGTGACCTATCATAACACACTATTGGAAGATTAAAAACTCCAAAAATACTCTCGAAACTCTCTCTTGAAGATTGAGGCTAGGGTTCTTTAAAGATGGTTATCTTGAGGCTTAAGAGTAAAAATTCATTCATGAATCTTCTTGAATAAGGCATGTGACTCTTCCCTTATTGTTAGTTCATAAATATCACGTGTTTTAAACTGTGATTATTATTCATAAATAGTGGTTTTGAAAACCAATATTGAGGGTTTGCTGTACATGGTTGAGTATTGTTTACTCTTGATTTAACTTGTGTTTATACATGTTTTGGTGATGGTTTTCACATGTAGGTGCTTGGTAATTGTGGTTCAAAAAATGGGTCATGGTTAACCCTAAACTTGATGGTTTTTACCTTGATTTTGGTCTTGATAATAACATGCCCTCAAAGTGTTTATGAAAATGTCTAAGAGAATGAAATAGTCACATGACAATGGTTTTTAGAACTAAGGCATTGGCCTAATGAATATGAATGGTTGGTAAATGGTTTTGTGAAGGCCTTATTGGCCATGTAATGATTTAAATAGTAACCTTGGTGATTTATATTGACTAAATGGGTTTTGAGTCCCTAAATATTAACTTGATTTATGTCTTTGTTAGGCAATGAGTTTGAGTCCCTAAACTTTAAATTAAACAAATGTCTTTGTTAAACGATGGTTTCGAGTCCCAAAGTCAATTGAATGAATGGTTGATTGATAATGGTAATGGCATGTGGTATACTTGGAAGTATTGTTGGTATGATGATACCAATGAAATGCCTTTGGTAAGTGTTAGGATTAATGGTTGTGTATGTGGAATGATGGCTTTAAATTATGCTTGATGGAGGGATGTGTAGTCAGGCCGTGAAACTGGAGTTTGAAGGACTAACACTGAAAACGGCACTAGCCGGTGCGGGTATCTTATGACCGGGTGGTTTGAGTCCCCCGAATGAACATATGAAGGGAAGTTAGAGTTCCCCTTACTATATATATTGGTGCTATGTCATCTTAATTATGTTGGGAGGTTCGAGTCCCTCATATATGCATATACGGATTTGGATATTCTCTGGTTCATGTGGATACATGTACTGGGGCCTTTCTAGCTAGAGGGGCTGGGCCCATATAGCCCATGGGTGCCTTGTTCTATGACGGCCATGCTACACAACCCAGATTAATGATTTCAATGTTCATGTTAATCTTGTTCCCTATCCCGGCATGGTATATATATGTATATTGACTGCATTGGTTATGTGGATTGGTTGATTGATTTTGAACTGTTGGCACTATTTTACCCTTATCCTTGAGTTACATGCTAGCGCTCCAACTGTGAACCGTCTTTGACATTGTATCCCCATGCGATGCAGGTGTTGGTCATACTACCACCTCCCACCCATTGACTAGACTCGGGATCAGCTTGTATTGACTTAAAGTGGTGAGCTTCCATACTCTAGAAGGCTCCATTTATTATTTTGGTTTCTTATGTTTTCATTTGGTTTAGTCCTGGACACTGGTTTTGGCTATGGTTGGGGGCTTGTCTCGACTGGATATTATTTTACTTTAGGATAGAGGCTTTCTGGAAATGCTATGGGTTGGTATGGGCGGTGTCAGTATTGGTGTCAACCTTGGCATTGGTATTGGTATTATGGCTGATGTCGTTTGATTGTATTTCACTACAAAAAGGTCAAAAAATGACACATAAAAAATGAGCACAGTGTCGCTTTTAAAAAGCGATGAGAAAAGCTACATTGTCCGTCGCCTTTTTAATTTAATTTTAATTTTAATTTATTTTTTATTTAATTCGACGGCCAACGTCTTAATATCCGTCACCTTTTTTCATGCTAGATATTTAATAAATAATTTATAATTTTGTAATAAATGTGACGGATATCGTCGTTATTTATTTAAAAATAATAATAATAAATTTTTAAAAAGCGACGTTGTCCGTCGATTTTTATTTTTCTGTTATTTTTATTTAGTTTATTAAAATTGTCGGACAACATCGCTATAATTTTTTATTTTAAAAATATTAATTCTAGAAAAGCGACACTATCCATCACAATTTCTAATTATATTTATTTTTCTGTATTTTTACTAAAGACGGACAATGTCGCTTTTGTTAAAAATAAATAAAAATTAAATTTATGATAAAAAGCGACATTGTCCATGGGTTTTTAAATTAAATTTTAATTTTTATTTATTTTTACTAAAATCGATGGACAACGTCGCTATAATTTTTTATTTTTAAAATATTAATTATAGAAAAGTGATGTTGTCCGACATAATTTTTAATTATTTTTATTTTTTCATATTTTCTACAAAAAACGACAGACAATGTCACTTTTGTTAAAAATAAATAAAAATTAACTTTATGAAAATGACACTGTCCGTCGATATTTAATATTTTTAATTTACTACTAAATAAATAATTTTTATATTTAAAAAATAAATGTATTCAATTATATATTGAATACATTGATATCATATGATCCATTGATCAAGATAATAATATACAGTTGAAATTATGATATAATAATATAAGTTAAATTAAATGATAATTCATCAGAGTATTTATGAAATACGTTGTATTATGAGGTAATATACTCGTGTATGTAATGTATATAGTACATATTTCGAAGTTGATAGTCAATCATATATATATATATATATATTGTTTAATTTAAATTATATTATTATATTATAATATATATATACATGTATATATATATATTTACATTTATTTATGTATACATATATATTTATATATATATATATATATATATATGTATATATATGTGTGTGTTTGTGTATGTGTGTGTGTATGTATGTATGTATGTATGTATGTATGTATGTATGTATACGTATCTCTCGTGTAGTCAAAGTTAGCTAACTTAATCTATATATCAAAATATTTTAAATAATACGTTAATATCATACGATCGAGATAATAATACACTACTGAAGCTATAATAATGAAGCTAATTAACTAATAATTCATCAGATTAATATGTTGTATTACGATATACATACATACATACATATATATATATATATATATATATATATATATAATACCGTATTAAAAATTAATTAATCAAAAATTATTTGTAGTACACGAAATACATTGACATTATTATGCGATTGACATCATTAATTTTATTTACATAATTTATTTATAATTAATTTAAAAGTAATAAATTTACTTATTTTTTAAAATTAATTTTATATAGTTACTATATTTATTAAACATCAACCTAATTCAATTCAATTTTTCTAATTTATTTAAATTCTAGCCATTTTATGCTTAATTTGTGTCAATTGAATTTAATATTACTCAATCGAAGTCCCCAATCCAATCTTTTTTTAACCCAATTTCTAATCTCATTTTGACTTATCTCCTCAATTATAATCTCAACCGTTCATCATATTTGATCAAAGATCAATATTAAATCAATTTTCCCTAATTTTTTCTTGAAATTGGACAGCTTCAGACTATTTTTCTTGAATCGAGTGTCTATTGGGAACAACCTATTGACCTTAGCAGTAAGGTCTGCGTACACTATACCCTCCATCGACCCCAATTTATGGGACTAAATCGGGTTAGTTGTTGTATTCATTTTCTCGAAATCTCATAGAGAAAACAATCAAAAGTCTTCACCTTGTTTGATTTTTTTTATTATTATATTTGTGCTCAATTTATTTCAAATTTATTATCAGTAATTTTTATATAATATTTTCTATGTGACATACGTAATTTATTTGTAATAATAATAATTTTATAATACTTTTTAATTTATTATTATATTTAAATAGTAGCTTAAATTAATTCAATTATATTCTCAATTTTATTTAAATTCTAACCAACCTTATGTCTAATTGATGTCAATTTTTACCTATTTTTGAATTCCATTTGGTTCATTTTTTAAATCAATTTTCAATTTCCTTTTCAATTTTAATCACAGTAGTCGATCTCATGAGATTGACGGTTGAGGTTAAATCTTGTTTTTCATATGAAAAACACCCAATTACCAAAACCCTAATCTAACTCTAAAAAACTTTAGCCGCATCTCTTCTCCCTGCTCTCTCTGATCGTTTTTATCATCGTCCCCATCGCCGGGGACAAGCTGGCCAAGCTGTTTGCACCACTGCCGCGTCAAACAGGCACTGAAAACCACCCTCATCATCGTCATCACTGGCGACAAGCTATCCGCACCACATCCATGTGAAACAGCCGGCGGCACCCTTCATCACTACTAAATAGTTGCCGACAACCACAACAGCCGGCAAAATCGCCAACCAGACTCCAGATCTTTGTGGTATTGATGATTCGTTATAATCCTTCCTATTTATATGTTTCATTTTAGAAAATTAAGATAACTTTACTTTTTTCTCATACTACCCTTGGTATTAAGTTCATGAAGTAGCAGTTTATCCGTATAAAACTTTGAAGTAAATTCTTAACACCGAACAACAATAATTATACAGTGTATGCTCATTTTGACCTCTAGAAAATACAAATTCTTTTCTTGGGAGCTGAACAAAATGAATGTTGTACTCTGTAGGAAAACAATTTTGGTTTTATATACAAGACATGATGAACTATTGAATCCTGTCCTCATTGCTCTATTTGTCTACTGCTTACTACTATAAGTTATTATCTCCTTCCTTAGTATTTGGGTATTTCTTTGTCATAGTTTTTGTTCTTCTCAATGGTCTAGTGTAAACTATAGTTATCTAGCTAATACTACTAATGTTGCAATGGAGTTGTCTCATTGTGGTGACAAAAATTGGTTTAGTTAAATGTTTACAAGAATAGATCAGAGGGTTGTTTCATTATTGTGACAAAAATTGGTTTAGCGTTGTCACTTGAAAATGGTTAAGTTTACTCACTTGAAATGCGAATTAGATAGTTGAAAATGGTTAAGTGTATTGTTTTGAAATGTGTACTAGTGATTTCAAAATGATCAAGTGTAGTCACTTGAGAAGTGGATTAGTGACTTGAAAATGATTTATTCTAGTGACTTCAAAGGTGAACTTGTGTTTTGAAATTAGTGAAGTGTAATCATTTGAAAATGTGAATTCATGTCTTGAAATTGGTTTAGTATTTTCACTTGAAACGTGAATTCATGACTTGAAAATGGTTAATCTTAGTCACTTGAAATGTGAATTCATGACTTGAAAATGGTTAAGCTTAGTCACTTGAAATGTGAATTAGAGAGTTGAAAATGGTTAAGTGTAGTGTTTTAAAATGTGTACTAGTGACTTTAAAATGATCAAGTGTAGTCATTTGAGAAGTGGATTAGTGACTTGAAAATGATTTAGTGTAGTTACTTGAAAGGTGAATTTGTGTTTTGAAATTAGTAAAGTATAATCACTTGAAAATGTGAATTCATGACTTGAAATTGTTTTAGTGTTGACACTTGGAATGTAAATTCGTGACTCTAAAATGATTAAGTTTAGTCACTTGAAATGTGAATTAGAGAGTTGAAAATGGTCAAGTGTAATGTTTTGGAATGTGTACTAGTGACTTCAAAATGATCAAGTGTAGTCACTTGAGAAGTAGATTAGCAACTTGAAAATGGATTAATTCAGTTACTTGAAAGGTGAACTTGTCTTTTGAAATTAGTAAAATGTAATCACTTGAAAATGTGAATTCATGACTTGAACTTGGTTTAGTATTGACATTTGAAATGAGAATTCATGAATTGAAAATGATTAAGTTTACTAACTTGAAATGTGAATTAGAGAATTAAAAATGGTCAAGTGTAGTGTTTTAAATTGTGTAATAGTGACTTCAAAATCATCAAGTGTAGCAACTTGAGAAGTGGATTAGCGACTTGATAGAAAAATAAATTTTTGTAAAAGAGAATTCATGGACATAACAAAACAAACCTTTTCTTCTTCTTCTTCCTCTTCCTCTTCTTCTTCCTCTTCTTCTTCTTCCTCTTCTTCTTCTTCTTCTTCTTCTTCTTCTTCTTCTTCTTCCTCTTCTTCTTCTTCCTCTTCTTCTTCTTCTTCTTCTTCTTCTTCTTCTTCTTCTTCTTCTTCTTCTTCTTCTTCTTCTTCTTCTTCAGTTTCTTCTTCTTCAGTTTCTTCTTCTTCTTCAGTTTCTTCTTCTTCTTCTTCTTCTTCTTCTTCTTCTTCAGTTTCTTCTTCTTCTTCTTCTTCAGTTTCTTCAGTTTCTTCTTCTTCTTCTTCTTCTTCTTCTTCAGTTTCTTCTTCTTCAGTTTCGTGGGTTCTACACTATGGTTAATGTTGGGTTCAACTGGTGTGAATGAAATATGGAGGGACACAACCTTTGAGAAAAAGACATATTATTTTGGAAAAGGAGTGACTGTTCGGAATGTTGTGTCTGTTAAAAAAAATACAATGTTTCGAATGAACAGACATGACTCTTCCAAAGTTTACACCTTTTCGGATGAACCATTGCCACCTTTCGGAAGGGGCACTTGATGGCTATATAAATTTGTATTTATCTACAGGTTTAGATAAGAATTTTTTTTTGCAATAAAGCTCTTCTTGTTTTATGTAAATATACTCCGTGTGATCATCTAATCGTTGAGTGAGTTCGAAGAGAATCCGATCGTTTGAGGTACCACTACAGTCGAATTGTTAGGCTGTTTTATCCTGGGAGGAAAATTCTGTAACCTCGGGTACTTGAGGGGAATTATTTTCTTAAGGACACTTTGTGAAGTCGAAGGACTTGGCGTTTTCTGTTTCATCTAAATTTCTGGAAAAAAACACACTTCTTTGAAAGATCTTTTTGATCCTGTATTGAGGGTGTTATATAACTTCATAGGTGTTCTTGTTTTAGACATGAACTTGTGTTGGAGTTGTCGTCCCTAAATATAGATTATTTTACCCGAAAACATTGAAAACAACAATCTTAAGAAATAGCTTTGAATTTTTTTTTTTGTTGCTTATTTGGTGAATTTTTTTTTTTCCACTAAAGTTTTTTGTTTTCGGAATCTGTATTGCTTGGTTTATGGAGATTAAAGCTTTTAGCTTTCTACTCTGTTTGAACTTAACTAGTGATTTGAAGAAATAAAATCTTCATCACAAGTTGAAGATCACTCGGTTGATGATTGGAAGGCATAAAAGCTTCATCGTTAAACTAGAAACAAGGGGTGTTTAAAGTTGCTGCAACTTGATTAATAGTATTTTGATATACTAAAGTTACTGTCTTGTTGTGATAGGAAAATGACTATTGAAAGTCAAGTTTATGATACTGCAACAACTATGGGAACAACTAATGTTGCCACAACCAGTCATATGAATGCTCCACCAGTAATAGCACTAGTAGAGAAACCCAAAAAATTTGCGGGCATTGACTTCAAAAGGTGGCAGCAAAAAATATTCTTCTACCTTACAACTATTTGTCTTCAAAGGTTCATATTTGAAGAATCTCTATAGACCATGAGCGATTTGTCATTGTGGAGGCTTGGAAACACTCAGATTTCCTACGCAGGAATTATATTTTAAATGGCCTCCAAGATGAACTATACAATGTGTATAGTAGGATAAAAATGGCAAAGGAGTTATGGGGGCGCTGGAAAGAAAGTATAAGACTGAGGATATGGGAACCAAAAAGTTCTTCGTTGCAAGATTCCAAGAGTTTAAAATGATTGACATCAAGTCTGTTGTATCGCAAGTCCAGGAACTGCAAGTAATCATCCACGATCTCCTCGTGGAAGGTATGATTTTGATGAATACGTTAGTTAAATATATTAAAAATATTCTTAATGTTCACATGAACTTAATTTTAGGTTTGATCATGAACGAGGCATTTTAAGTCGCGGAAATTATTGAGAAGTTACAACATATGTGGGAGGACATCAAAAACTACTTGAAGCACAAGAGAAAGGAGATGTTAGTCGAAGACCTTATAATAAGACTGTGCATTAAAGAAGATAATAAAGCTGCAGAAAGAAGGTCGAAGGAAAATTCTATAATAAGTGGAGCAAATATTGTAGGAGATGACCAAAACAACTCAAAAAGTAGAAGAAAGCTGGACATGAAAACAATCAACCCAAGAATAAATTCAAGGGAAAATGCTTTAACTGTGGAAAGATTGGCCACAAGTCTACGAATTGTCGTGCCCCAAAGAAAGAGAAGAAAAAGGACCAGGCAAATATGGTTGAGTCCAAGAAAGAAATGGACGATCTGTGTGCCATGATGTCCAAATGCAACTTGGCGGGAAATCCTCGAGAATGGTGGATGGATTCTAGTGCCACCCCCACGTTTGTGCTAATAAGGAGTTATTTGTTGTTTTTGCTCCGGCTCAAGGCAAGGAAAAGATATATATGGCCAACTCTGCAACTGCTAATGTTGAAGAAACAGGAAAAGTTTGGCTAAAAATGAAATCAAGAAAATTGTTGACTTTGAACAATGTCCTGTATATACTGGAGTTACGAAAGAACTTGACTTCTGTATCACTTCTTGACAAGAATGAATTCAAATGTGTATTTATTTTTAGAAAAATTGTACTTAGTAAAGGACAAGTGTATGTAGGGAAATGCTACCTCACTGAGAGCCTATTCAAAATGAATACAATGAATGTTGAAATCAATAAAAGAACAGTTTTTTAATTACTTGCTTGAGTCTTATGATTTGTGGCATGAACGATTAGGCCATCTTAATTACAAAACATTGCGAAAACTGATTAACTTAGAAGTTTTGCAAAACTTTGAGTGCAATAAATCAAAATGTCAAACGTGTTTGGAATCAAAACATGCTAAGCATCCGTATAAGTCCATTGAAAGGAGCTCCAATCCCTTAGACATAATCCACACTGACATTTGTGATATGAAGTCAACACCATCATGTGGTGGAAAAAATATTTTATAAATTTTATTGACGATTGCACTAGATACTGTTATGTCTATTTTCTAAATAGTAAGGATGAAACAATAGATGCGTTTTAGGCAATAAAAAATAGAAGTTGAAAATCAGTTAGAGAAAAAGATCAAAATGATAAGAAGTAATTGGGGCGGAGAATATAAATCTCCCTTTGCGTAAATATGTGTAGAAAATGGAATTGTCCATCAAACTACAACCTCTTATTCTCCTCAATTTAATGGAATTGCGGAAAGGAAAAACCGAACCTTGAAGGAAATGATGAATGTCTTACTAATAAGTTCAGGTTTATCGGAAAACTTGTGGGGGGGAGCAATCCTTATGGCTAACCGAATACTCAATAAAGTGCCCCATAGTAAGACACAATTAATTCCATATGAAAAATGGAAAGGAAGGAAACCCAACTTGAAATATTTCAAAGTGTGGGGGTGTCTAGCGAAGGTCCAAGTTCCTATGCCAAAAAGAGTAAGGGTAGGACCTAAGACGATGAACTGCGTGCTCATAGGATATGCTAAAAGTAGTAAAGCATGTCGGTTTTTGTTTCATAAATCAGAACATCCATATATCAATGAAATTACGATAATTGAATCATATAATGCTGAATTTTTTTGAACACGTTTATCCATATAAAACTAGACATGCACAGTCTAGTGGGGGTCTAAACTACTTTGAGATGAACCAAGTGAGGATGTACATCATGATGAAAATCCAAGACGTAGTACATGTCAAAGAACATCAACTTTGTTTGGATAGGATTTTGTAACATTTCTCTTAGTAAATGAGCCACAAATATTTAAGGAAGCGATGACGTATTCGGACTCATCCTTTTGGAAAGAGGCAGTCAATAGTGAGATTGATTCAATCTTAAGCAACCATACATGGGAGTTGGTTGATCTTCCTCCAAGAAATAAACCTTTAGGTTCTAAATGGATCTCCAAAAGAAAAATGAAAGTTGATGGTACTATTGACAAATATAAGGCAAAACTAGTTGTAAAAGGCTTTAAACAAAAAAGAAGGCCTTGATTACTTTGATACATACTCTTCTGTAATGAGGATAACATCAATTCGGATGTTAATTACCTTGGCGGCGGTATGTGGTCAAGAAATCCATCAAAAGGATGTGAACATAACATTACTAAATGGAGAATTGGAGAAAGAAATTTACATGGAATAACCTGAGGGTTTTGTGGTTCCAGGAAAAAAAAAAAAGGTGTGTAACCTTGTTAAGTCACTTTATGGACTAAACAAGCACCTAAATAATAGCATGCGAAGTTTGACCAAACCATGTTGGCAAACGGGTTCAAGATAAATGAATGTGATAAATGTGTTTACATTAAACACACTCCAAATCACCAAGTCATTGTTTGTTTGTATGTGGCTGATATGTTGATCATCAGAACAAACATTTATGACAGAAATTCTACGAAACTAATGCTCAAGAGAAAGTATGATATAAAAGATCTTGGGGTTGCAGATGTGATCTTAGGAATAATAATCCATCTAACTTCACAATGGTTGGCATTGTCACAGTCTCATTACATCAAAAAGGTACTTGACAAATTCAAGTATTTGGAATTTGGTATTGGCAAGACTCCATTGGACGTGAGTTTCACACTTTAAAAGAATAAGGGTGAAAGTGACTCACAGTTGGAGTATGCAAGAGTGTTGGGATGTTTAATGTATATCATGAATTGTACATGACCAGACATAGCACATGCTATTAGTAAGTTGAGTCGGTACATTGTATTCCTAATAAAACTCATTGGATGGTAATGAACAGAGTTTTGTGGTATCTTAAATACGCTCAAGATTATGCTTTGCATTATAATAAATATCCCTCGGTACTTGAAGGATATAGTGATGCAAATTAGATCACCGAATTGAACGAAGTAAAATACACGAGTAGATATGTATTTACTATCGGTGGAGGAGAGGTCTCTTGGAAATCATCCAAACAGACACGTATTGCTTACTCTACAATGGAATATGAGTGTATCACATTGGATAAAGATGGTGAAGAAGTAGAATGGCTCTTGAATTTCTTGGAATATATTCCTTATTGGCCAAAACCAGTGGCACCAATATGTATACACTGGGATAGCCAAGCGGCAATAGGTAGAGAAGGGAGCATGATGTACAACGGTAAATCTCATCACATAAGACAGAAACATAATATGTAAGACCCCGCAAAATTATTAGCTTAACTCAGTATTTTAAGCTTATTAAGGGGGTCCCATACATAGAATATTTTAGCTAAGTATGAAGACATAGAACCATTTTAGCCTTCCAGATTTGGAGGGTTTTATTTCCAACCTTCCCGACCTTAGTTAGTCGACTTTTAAATTAATTCTGGTCAGGGTCACTTGTAGGTCATCTCAGGCGAGTTTTGGACTTTTCAAACTAGCAAAAGGGCGAATTTGGATGCCTAAAATAGTGAAGGGTCGCGATAGGCCTGCGTCGTGAGAGCCATTCAACCCAAGTAAGGGTCGCACCGTGATGGCTACTTGACCCGAGTTGGTGTCGCATTGCGATGGCTACTTGAACCAAGTAGGGGTCGCGATGTGAGGGCAGCCCTGTTCAACATTATTTTAATACGGGTTTTGGGGGAAATGGGTCAGTTTCCCCACCCTTATTCAGCCTTAACACAAAATTAATCAGCCTATAGGGAAAAATCTCATTCTTTACTCATAAAATCTCTCAAGAGCAAGCCCTAGCCTCATCAAGTTCAAGAATTCAAGTATAAAGAACTCACTTCAATCTTCTTGAAAGTAGTAATCAAGGTATGTTAAGTGTACATCCAAGGGTCCCTTCCACCCTTGGAGTCCAAAAAACTATTTTAAACTTTAAGTATAGATTTCATGAATTCCATGTTGGGTTTGATTATATCCATGTTTATAATCATTAATTGGGATTCTAATTTATGTTTTATGATTTATATCATGTGAGGTTAATTGATATGCATGTAATATCATGAGGATCCATGTAAAACTCTTGAAATTATCAATAGGGATTTGAATTATGATGTCTACTTGTTGTTTAGTGTTCTGTGCATATGTATGCTCACCAAGTGCTTGATGAATTACTCATGTGAACTAATAAGGGAAAGAGATCATGTCATGTTAGCTTATGTGCAAGTTGTATCATGCAAATGTTTGATAAAATATTTTAATGAATGAGTTGTGAACAAGTGCACATGATTATGCTTTTCAAGATTATGCTATGATTTACCTTTCATGCTATCGAGTCCTGGGGGTATTGAATACCCAAAAACTTAGCTATTTACCTAGAGCTTCAGTCAGTTACAGAACTCAAGAAAATCGCAGTAGTATTCATAAGTCAGTCACAATATTCAGTTCAGAACTCAGTGGTACTCAGTCAGTTAACAGAATTCAATATTAGCCATCAGTCCACGAAACTCAGCGAACTTAGTTCAGTTCAGCCAAATAGTAAAATCAGTAATGGTTCAGTCAAGATCAGTACAGTCTACGAATCAGATTAGTGTCTATTCAGTTGGGAGTAGGATTTAGCACTGAGTGAACCCAAGGATGGGGGCTCACCTGCAAGTGGAGGGTGTGGTCCTTAGATGAAATCCTTGCATTCCAAAAATATATAGCCAACATAGGTTGAGATATCTCCCTTCAAGACTAGGGTTGATTTATCTCATTTAAGTTTTCCTACTAGCGAGGGTTGATGGAAGATCTTCCTATCAGAGAGGGCTAACTCACAGCTTGTCTTTACTCATGGAACGATATTAACACCCTTCTAACTAGGGTTACAAGTTGGACCCAAAATCATCTAGAAAGAGGGCATGTCGGTTAGATAATTATTTCCCATAGTCTTAATTTTAGATTCAGTATCAGTATAGAACTCATTTCAGTTCTACAGACTCAGGACTATTAGACACAGTCACTCAGCTCAGTTTGGAACTTAGTATAGTTACACAGAATCAAGACTGTCAGATATAGTCATTCAGTTATCAGTAATTCAGTATTAGTATACTCAGATATTAGTTAATCAGTATTTAGACTCAGTATTTAGTGTTATCACGATCTCAATTACAGTTTACGTATTCATGTATGTACTCTCATTCAGTTATATTCATGTCATTCAGTCAGTATTGTTCATGCATATGAACCCATGCATTTTAGCATACCTCACTTAGTATACCATTACATTGAAAGTACTGACGCATACTTTTCTCCTCCGCTATGATGTTTTATACCATAGGTCCAGATACACGGGCACCCGATTATCTTTAGCAGTTCAGACTTTCAGCAGTCAGATCTACCGGTGAGTTCTCATAGTTCGAGTATATGATTGTTTTATTTCATTATTTCTGTTATCAGTTCGCTTTCAATAGTTGGAGTTAGTTAGGGGCTTGTCCCATCAACTTCACAGTTCAAATAGTTTAGAGGATTTTCAGACTAGAGTATTTTCAGACAGATATTTCAATTTAGGTATTGTTATATTGTATTCAGTTCTATTTACAGTGTTGAACCCTATGGCCAGACATGGGTTTGCTTATGGTATTATTATTCAGTTATTGCAGCAGGTACCAGGCATGGGTTTTCTTATGGTCCTCCGGGATTATGATCATCGTGTAGCATCCGGGGTACAAACTCTAGGCATTACAAACTTTGTATCAGAGCCTAAGGTTTAATAGTGTCCTAGAAATTCTGAAAGCCGCATCTAGTAGAGTATTATGCATGGGTGTGTTGCGCGCCACACTTATGGACGAGAGGCTACAAGATATTTTAGGAAAATTTTCCCTTCTTTTCATATTTATGTTGTGCGAGTGAGCATGAGCTCCAGTAAAAATCTCAATCGAATCCACTTCTTTCTTTCTCTTACAGAACATGCCTCCCAAAAGGACTAACGAAGGAAGAACTAAAAATCAGTCAGCACCACAGCCCGTTCAGGAAGATACCCTCGACAAACACGTCTCTCATATAGAATTTAGGGCTATATTCACTACTCTAGCCAATTCATTTGCAAGTCAGAATGAATGGACAACTGCTGTTCCGTCCAACCTAGTGGCCAATACTGCTGCAGCCAGGTTTTGGGACTTTATCCGAATGAATCCTCAATTATTCTCTGGTTCTACGTCTGAAGATGATCCACAGGAGTTCCTTGACCAGTTTTAGAAAGTCACAGATATCATAGGACTGATTTCCAATGAGAATGCTGAGTTGTCCACCTATCAGCTACAAGATATAGACCATATATGGTTTAGACGGTGGAAGGTAGACAGGGGTGCAGATGCAGAGTCCATAGAATGGGAAGAGTTGGATGCGGCCTTCTTAGATAGATTCTTTCCCTTAGAGCTGAAAAAAGCCAAGGTATTAGAGTTCATCAATCTCAGGCAAGGAAGTATGACTGTGAAAGAGTATTCCCTTAAGTTTACTTATTTAGCCAAGTATACTCCCCACGTAGTAGTAGATAATAGATCCAGAATTAGCAAGTTTGTGTCTGGGGTATTGGGTAGAGTAGTTAAGGAGTGCAGGACTACGATGTTGATTAGGAAGATGGACATATCTAGGATTATGGTCCATGCTCAACAGATTGAGGAACAAAAACTTAAGAAGAAGGAGAGAGAAAATCATAAAGCCAGAACGGGTAGCTTTAGTTTTTCCCAGCCAAGGTAAGAGGGTGGTAACCATTATCGATTTAGTCAGAAGTTTTCATCCTAGTTCTATCTTTATTTAGTACACCAGTACCAAGGTTTAGGAATGACAGTCATGATGGGGCGACAGGCTCCAAAACCCAGAGTAGTGCAAGCAGTATTCGTACTAATTTGTTTTGTGAAGAATGTGGTAAGAATCATAAGGGTATGTGTATAGTTGACAGTGATGTGTGTTTTGGATATGGCGAGTCAGGTCACAAAGTCCAATACTGTCCTAAGGATGGTCTACAAAGTCAGCACAGTTGTCCTTTAGCTCATTCCGGTTGCCCAAATTAGTAGGGTGCCACTTCCAGGGCTGCCAGTGGGCAGCGCCCAAATAGGCTTTATGCTCTTCAGTCCAGGAAACATAGGGAAAGTTCCCCTAATGCGGTCACTGGTACATTATAGACCTCCCATTTACCTGTTTATGTCTCATCGAATCCAGGAGCTTTTCTGTCTTTTGTAACTCTTTGCATAACAGTTAACTTTAAAGTTAGACCAAATATTAACAAAACCTTTCTTAGCCTCCACCCCAGTGGGTCAGTCTATCATAGCCCGACGGGTATACAGGAACTGTTCGGTTATGATTTCTCAGGAAGTTAGGCATCCAGATTTTAGTAGTAATATTAGTATGTGAAGAAAAGTAATGGGTGGGAATGATGCCCAACCCGTCTTTACCTTAGTTCAATGTTTTGTACTTCAGTCATCATGTTACCCACACATGTTTTACGTTTCAGCTCCATGAACACAACTTGTATTCACGCACTTTCCATAGAATCATATGCCTTTACAGTTCCTAGTATGAGGAGTTCCAGTTCACTCAGTAGTACGAATTATGTTCTATGAATATGAAAACTCCAAAACTTATGTCATGCAGCTCATGACTTCTGCACTTATGCCTTACAGTGTGTTCGATCCCAGCTACCATCTTAATCATAGTCTTAGTTACAGTCTTAGTTATAGTATCAGTCTTACTCCAGTAATCAGATCAGAAACTCAGTTCAATTTTAGGTTTGCTCGACCATAGCGTACAATTATCAGTTTCTCAGCTATTAGTATTTTATTACCTCAGTTTATAGAATATTTCAGAACCATGTTATATTATTGGTCTTTCATTCTCAAATAATATAGCTTTCATGAATTCATGCTCAGTTATCTCATATTGGCCAGTCATTTCTTATATCATATACATGATGCTCTACAGTTTTAGTCAAGTTATTCAAACTATGTATAGTTCAGTCTTGCAGACTCAGTATTCAATTATCATTTATCAGTTATTCAGTTAATTAGATAAGTTAGTATGCTTATGCATTCGTGCACAACGCCCATGCAAATATTTTTCAGTAGTCCCAAGTAAAGTATCGTACTAAGGTGGAGAGCATATTTGAGAGAGTATTCAAGGGATATGTCTAAGCTTGAAAATTTTTAGTTACAGTGCATAAGTCTTAGTCACTCTATCTTAGATGATGATTCGTAGGCCTCGCCTCATATTACAGAATTCTAGCCACGTTGTGATATCTTATTCAGACAATGCCAAGCTTTCTTTGCTCCCTAAAGTTGCTGGCAACTCAATAAAAAGAGTGTCAAAGAAAAGCTTTAGTTGAGAATAAGTTTTCAGTATGAGTTAGTCCGTAAAGCCAGTAATTCAGTTTAGCAGTCAGTCGGACAAGTTCATATGGTGTGGTTTTCCATCTTTCCATCTAGTCGCACTATCTGAAGTCTCATGAAAGTAACTATTCCAAAATCGTGCAACCCTGTGGTTGCGAGTTCAACTCAGTTTGGGTGTTATGCCTCAGTTTTAGATCCCTTATATGCAGTCACAATTCAGTTTGTAGGTGCCTTGTGCATCGTCTCTATTTTCCTCAATATCTTAGCCAAGTCAGCATTCTTTAGGGGATATAATGTCCCAAGAGGGAGATGTACTATAACCCCCTGAGTTTTCATGACCTAAACCTTCCATCTTCTCTTCACGTACTAAATCCAGTTTTGAGTAGTGGGTACTCATAGGTGGACCCTCAAGTTCCAATCTCAGCCGTAAGCCAGGAATTTAGGGGCTCAGTTTCGTTCATGATAATCAGTTCCTGTATTACATTTCAGGCTCAGTTATGTTCTTATGTTCCCGTTCATGCATATTCAATAAATATTCTCGAGTTTAGGATCGGTGATTTGGTATTCTTGAGAATCTCTCCTATGAAAGAAGTGAAGATATTTGAAAGAAGGGGGAAGCTCAGCCCCCGATATATCGGTCCTAACCGAATTCTCAGTCATTTTGAAAAGGTTGCTTATGAGCTCGAGTTACGTTCAGACTTAGCTTCAGTATATCTAGTGTTCCATGTCTCCTTGATAAATAAATACATAGGTGACCCAGAAGTCTTAGTCCCTATAGAGGGCATAGACGTTCAGAACAGTCTCTCTTATGAAGAGGTTCCAATCGGAATCCTTCACTATCAGATTCGCAGACTGAGGAACAAACAAGTCCCTCTAGTCAAAGTTCTTTGGTGGAATTAGACTGTTGAGAGAGCTACTTGGGAAGCAGAAGCATATATGCGTACCAAGTATCCTTACCTCTTCTTCACAAATTCAGACCTAGCTCAAGGTAACAATTATCTTTAAAAACTTACTCAGTTCCATGCTCAGATGTTTCTTGTGAACTTGGTATCAGTTACTGATGCATATTCAGTCATGTATTCATGAATCGTATTCAGTCATGTACTCATGCATCAGACATGCATGTTCAGCATATATAAACTCATCTTATCAGTAATATCAGTTACAAAATCAATGCATCAAATATGCATGTTTAGTATGAAATTCTAGTATAACAGTAGTCTCATCCTTGAAATCATGTTTCAATTTTGTATGTTCAGTACGTACTTTTAGTTTGTCAGTTCGCCCATCTTATCCAGTCTCATTCAAGGACGAATGTTCCCAAGGGGGATATATTTGTAAGACCCCACAAAATTATTAGCTTAACTCAGTCCTTTAAGATTGTTAAGGGGGTCCCAGTCTTAGAAAATTTTATCTAAGTATCAAGACTTAGAATCATTTTAGCCTTCCAAATTGGGAGGATTTTACTTTTGACCTTCTCGGCCTTAGTTAGTCGATTTATAAATTTATTCGTGATCAGGGTCACTTGTATGTCTTCTCAGGCGAGTTTTGGATTTTTCAGACTAGCATAAGGGAGAATTTAGATGCCCAAAATAGTAAAGGGTCGTGATAGCCTCGTGTCGCGAGGGCCAGTCAACCCAAGTAAGGGTCGCGCCGCGATGGCTACTTGATCCGAGTATGTGTCGCATTGTGATGGCTACTTGACCCAAGCAAGGGTCGCGACTCGAGGGCAGCCCTGTTCAGCATTATTTTAATATGGGTTATGGGAGAAAATGGGTTATTTTCCCTACCCTTATTCAGCCGTAGCACAAAATTAACGAGCTTATAGAGCAAAATATCATTCGTTACTCATAAAATCTCTCAAGAACAAGCCCTAGCCTTATCATGTTCAAGAATTCAAGTCTCAAGAACTCACTTCAATCTTCTTAAAATTAGTAATCAAGGTATGTGAAGTGTTAATCTAAAGGTCCCTTCCACCCTTGGAGTCCAAAAATCTATTTTTAAACTTTAAGTTTATGGATTTCATGAATTACATGTTGGGTTTGATTATATCCATGTTTATAATGATTAATTGGGATTCTAATCCATGTTTTATGATACGTTTCATGTGAGGTTAATTGATATGTATGTAATATCATGAGTATCCATGTAAAATTCTTGAAATTATCAATAGGGATTTGAATTATGATGTCTACTATTTGTTTAGTGTTATGCGCATATGTATGCTCACTAAGTGCTTAATGAATTACTCATGTGAGCTAATAAGGGAAAAAGATCATGTCATGTTAGCTTATGTGCAAGTTGTATCATGCAAATGTTTGATAAAATGTTTCCATGAATGAGTTGTGAACAAGTGCACATGATTATGCATTTCAAGCTTATGCTATGATTTACCTTTCATGCTATCGAGTCCTGGGGTATTCAATACCCAAAAAATTAGTTGTTTACCTAGAGCTACAGTTAGTTACAGAACTCAGGAAAATCTCAGTAGTATTCATAAGTTAGTTACAATATTCGATTTAGAACTCAGTGGTACTCAATCAGTTAACAGAATTCAGTAGTATTCCGTCAGTCCATGGAACTTAGTGAACTCAGTTCAGTTCAATCAAATAGTACAATCAGTAAAGGTTCAGTAAAGTTCAGTACAGTCTAGGAATCAGTTCAATGTCTATTCAGTTGGGAGTAGGATTCAGCACCGAGTGAACCCAAGGATGGGGGCTCACCTGCCAGTGGAGGGTGTGGTCCTTAGAAGCAATACTGGCATTCTAGAACTACGTAGCCAGTGTAGGTTGAGATATCTCACTACAAGACTAGGGTTGATATATCTCATTTGAGTTTTCCTTCCAGTAAGGGTTGACGGAAGAGCTTCTTGTTAGAGAGGGCTAACTCACAGCTTGTCCTTACCTATGGCACGGTATTGAAACCCTTCCAAGTGGGTTATAGGTTGGAACCCAAATTAGTTAGAAAAGGGGAATGTCAGTTAGATGATTATTTCCCTCAGTCTCAGTTTTGGATTCAGTCTCAGTATAGAACTTAGTTAAGTTCTACAGACTCAGGACTTTCAGACACAGTCACTCATCTCAGTACAAAACTCAGTATAGTTTCACAGCATTAAGACTGTCAGATACTGTCATTCAGTTATTAGTTAATCAGTATTCAGACTCAATATTCTGTGTTATCATGATCTTAGTTACAGTTTACATATTTATGCATGTACTCTCATTCAGTTATATTCATGCCATTCAGTTAGTATTGTTCTTACATATGAACCCATGCATTTCAATCTACCTTACTTAGCATACTAATACATTCAATGTACTGATGCATACTTTTCTCCTGCACAATGATGTTTTATATTATAGGTTTAGATGTATGAGCACCCGATCATCCTTAGCAGTTCAGACTTTCAGCAGTCAGAGTTAGCATTGAGTCCTCATAGTTCGAGGACATGATTTTTTTCTTTTAGTATTTTTGTTATCAGTTCACTTTCAGTAGTTGAAGTTCGTTGGGGGCTTGTCCCATCAACTTCATAGTTCATAGAGTTTAGAGGCTTTTCAGATTAGAGTATTTTCAGATAGATATTTCAGTTTTGGTATTGTTATACTGTATTTAGTTCTATTTACAGTGTTGAACCTTATGGCCAGTTTTCGCCTACTTTCTGCATATTTACAGTATTATTATTTAGTTATTGCAATAGGTACCAAACATGAGTTAGATTGTGGTCCTCCGAGATTATGAGCACCGTGTAGCATCCGGTGTATAGACTCGAGGCGTTACATAATATCGCTAGAGAACTTCTCTCTAATGAAATCATCATTGTTTAATAGCTAAATTTAAAGGATAATGTATCGGATCCACTTACAAAAGGGTTGTCTAGAGAAGAAGTTGAGAGTACATCCAACGAAATGGGTTTACAGTCTAGGATAAGTCAGCATGGCAGTAACTCTACCTAGCAGACTGGAGATCCCAAGAGTTAGGTTCAAAGAGATCAAATAATTTGTGTCTGATAGGTTCAATATTGTCAATATACCCAACCCATTCTCATGATATGGACAATGTTTAGTAATGAAGGATAAGACTTATGGTGTGAAGTCTTTTAATGATTATATAAATTTGGAAGATTTGACCAAATAGCTTAATCTACAGGATTGGATGATTATAAATCACCTTTGCGAAGGTGAAGTCGAAGCCGCTTCAAGGAGAATGTTAGTAAAGGCCTATTTTCTAAAATCTTATAAGACCGGAATGTGTTCATTGCCGAAAAAACAAAACCATGAGAACCATATATGGTAAAAGGCTGGTTGTGTGACATGTGTTTTCAAGGTGTATATTAAAGCTCGACGGTTCAAAGATATTAAATCTACCGATTGGTCGAGTGTATCCGATGCATGTTCACTATGTAAATTTCAAAGGGAAACCACTTATCCAGATGCAATTAGTCTTTTCTTGATGTTCACATACTTGTCCGTACAGTTTTACAAAGAATAGTCATTGCCCATTCATGTGGGGGATTGTTGGGTTCAATTAGTATGAATGGAAAATGAAGGGACACAACCTTTGTGGAAAAGACATATTGTTTTGGAAAAGGAGTGATTGTTCGAATAGTTGTGTCTATTCAGAAAAAGACACCATGTTTTGAATGAACAGACATGACTCTTCCAAAGGATAAACCTTTTTGGATAGGCCATTGCCACCTTTCGGAAGAGGCACTTGATGGCTATATAAACCTGTATTTATCCACAAGTTTTGGTAAGAAAATTTTTCTTCAATAAAGTTCTTCTTGTTTTCTGAAAATATACTCCATGTGATCATCTAATCGTTGAGTGAGTTCGAAGACAATCCGATCATTTGAGGTACCACTACAATCAGATTGTTAGGTCATTTTATCATGGGAGGAACATTTCATAATCTCGGGTACTTGAGGGGAATTATTTCCATAAGGACACTTCGTGAAGTTGAAGGACTTGGCCTTTTCTGTTTCATCTAAATTTATGGAGAAAAAAAAAACACTTCTTTGCAAGGTATTTTTAATTTTGTGTTGAGGGTGTGATATAACTTCATAGGTGTTCTTATTTTTAGACTTGAACTTGTGTTGGAGTTGTTGTACCTAAATACAAATTCTTGTACCTGAAAACATTGAAAACAACACTTAATCTGTTGCTCCATTGTTGCGGATGAATTAATAATCTGCTCATTTACTTATTCAACATAATTTAATTCGTCCAAATTCAACCTAATCCAGAACACACATATAGAAGATTGAATGAAGTCAACAATCATTTTTGGTATTATGAAACATATTGATTCAACAACCATGATAAAGCACGTTGTCACAGAAATGCAAAGTCTTATTATACCCTTCAACTTAGGGATTTAGAGAGAATAAACAACTCGTTAAAAAAGTGGTGCACAAACACCACACCAAATAATAAATAATGCATATTTACCATTTTGGAGCAAGAATTCCAAGAATTCTTTTTAAAACCACACCAAATATCCAAAACAACAAAATGTATCTGACTGACATAAGCACAATATCAAACCAACATGACTGAGTATCTTAGTTAAATGGACAGAGTTGCAAAAAGGTGGAAATTGAAATGAAACAGTAAACGAATAACAAGATACAATGATAGCAACGTCTAACGGATTTCTCATACTCCACATGAACCATAACGCGCAGTCCCCCACTATGTTTAGTTACCCAGCTCCACGACATAAATCAACTAAATTTGTTGGGTAGTATTTTAACACGGTTACTTGTTCTACGGTCAGTACGAGTACTCTGATCTCCTGTGTTAGCTCTGCGGTCCTCGACATCTTCACTATGGTTCATAATAGAATTTGCCAAACCTGTGATTGAGATCATCTGTCAGTGAAGTTGATGGTCATCACAAAGCAACCCAGTCTGAGGAGTACTATGTGTATGATTCTCGATGCAATTATGAACATCCAGATATAGGATCGACTCATTATGAATTTCATACCCAGATAAAGTACGGGAATCAACTAAACATTTTCCCTCTAACCTAAGCTCTTGTAGATGAACAGGTATTCCTAGCTTATCTAGAACCATTTCCTTCACTTCCTTGACCGAGTTGTTCTAGTGAACGTCCAGTATTGAAAATTCACAATCAATATATTTAACGACAAAGATCTACATCGTTCCCTCCATTTCCTTCACTTCCTTGACTGAGTTGTTCTAGTGAACGTCCAGTATTGCAAATTCACAATCAATACATTTAACGACAAAGATCTACATCGTTCCCTCCACCACCAGTAAGACGAAGCCTTATTTGATATCATAGTAATATAGTTGCTTTTCATCTTCCAGTTTCTGTTTTCTCATGAAGAGAGGCTTATCACCATTGACTGACCAGCCTTGCTCTCTATAGCTGTTTTAACATGGCGAACAGATAAATTAGCCCTGACCTCTATTTCTTTAACTTGATAATCTGGCATTACAACAGTGATTAGAAACCTATCTCCTGGATTGCACAACATATGAAGGGTTGGGCCATCATCAATATTGAGAAAAGTTGAGGTTTTGTCATCTTCAAGAAACTTTCCATCATGAAAAAGAGAGAATTTGCCCGAGTTTGTTCCTTCTTTTCGCAAAATCCTATATTTCATATCCTAGATAGTACTCTATAGATCTTTGAAATAACATTGACGATACCTTCAGCATATGATCTCTTTACATACAGTTTGATCACTGGGACTGAATCTTCAACATAAGCATGAAGGGTGGAGTTCTCGAAAATGCCATAATCAACTAGCTTCCGTCCATCCGCTAGCTTATCATCTCCTGAAAGTAGTTGTTGAAGACATACCGGTATGCCCTCCTTATCATGTAGCAATGCTTTGAAATTTCCAATACTATCTGATTAATTAATGCTTAACTTGATTGTTTTAGTGACTCTCCGTTGGTGTAATATACCACAATTACATAAATGATTATAGTTGAAAATAAAATGAACAAATACACCAACACTCTCAAGTGTATAGGTATCTGCAAGAGGATACCGAGAAAAGATAATGCAAGATATGGTCATAACGGTGCACGTCTTCATAAAAAATTAAAATTTTAGGCATTAACACCATGCATCCAACAGAAACATAATGCTGCTAAATATTTAATAGATGTATATTGAAAAAAAAGGGAATTAACAATGTTGACAATTATAAACACCATCCAACAGAAATACTCTAAATCACATATTAAAGTGTGGTGATTAAAATACAGATATCATGGTCAAATATATTTGATGACTAAATACCCTACATATTACACATCACCACTCTTTCATCTTATGTTATATCTCTTCCATTAGATTGTAGGATATAGTTCGTTCTATCATCTTAGTTGATACAAGCAATCGTATGAAGGCACCAGATGTGTGGTACATCATGTAGTGCATTTTTCAAGGTAGTGAAATAAGGAAAAATTCTCAACTATGAAATTAAATGAGAATGTTCAAGCTCAAATAGATGTATATGTCAACAGAACATAGATTTCTTGTATACGGCATGACAGAATGTGTATAAGGAAAGATTTCACATTCTGTAACAGTATTTGAAATATAGATGAAACTAGCATCCTTCCATTATTAACCACCTTTTTATGGCATTTATTGAACCTTGTTTAGTGCTTATGATTCAAATTAATTTCCACAATACATAAAGTTCAACGATCTCCAATCAACTAGCAACGATCATTCATTTCTCACTAATCAATGAATAGCAACTATTTTCTTTTCCATTCGTCTTCTTCAAATTTCTAACATTTCATGTTTCATAATCTACTTTTTTCCTCTAATGACACAAGTTGGCTCAATAGACGACAAAAAACTGTGTACCCTGTGATTCCATAGTCACCAAGACAAAGAGAGAAGTTCAAAGCTGTCCCGCCAATGATTTGTTCTTTCACGGGTTATTTTTATTTTATTTGTGATTAACTTTTTCAAATAAACAAAAGAAAGCCTTGGAGTAACTGGTAAACTTGCTCCCATGTGACTAGGAGGTCACAAATTCAAGCCTTGGAAATAACCTCTTGAAATGCATGCCAAGGTAAGGATGTGTACAGTAGACCCTTGTGGTCGGACCCTTCCATGGACCCCACGCTTAGAGTGAGTTATAGTTCACCGGGCTTCTCTTTAAAAAAAAAAGTTTTTTCAAATATGCAATGGGGTAGAGCTAGATAGAGAATTTTCCAAACCTATTACTAAGCTTATTTTCATCTGGCGGTGAGGTTGAGTTTCGTCACACAGAAGTCTCGTTTGAGGATTATCGTATGTAGGATTCTCGCTGTAATTACAAAAATCCAAACAAAGAATCAACTAATTAAGAATTTTGTAGCTAGCTAAATCACATGAATTAGCTAAATCTTTTCCCTCAGAAAAATATGTGTGGATTCTTTACAACTCTTAGGCAAATATACAAGAAACCTATCTTCTTTCTAAGTGGATATTACCATCTCCAACCGAAACGTACAATTTTTTTCAATTTTCATGCAGTATAGCACTTCTTGGGAAGTTATCTCATGCTTGACATTAATTCACAAAAAATTCATCCCAAAAAACTTGCTCAAACCTAAACACATATTTATTAGTATGGACATGAGACAAATTTCATCCTATTATATGAACCATGTCCTCATATGAGGGTTTTCAATCGAACACCGTGATTCAGAGAGGCAAAGAGAGCCCATATTTGCCAGCCCTCCTCTTCCCCGTCCCCAAAAGTATTGTGATCAATCTAAAACACATCCTCTTTAGTATGGAAACGAGATACATTTCACACTCTTATATTCGAAGAAACTCTTTCAATCCACATGTTCTATGTAATACCCCAAATCTTAAATTAGAGAGTAATTATAGTTGAAAAAAAAATAGGAAAAAAAAATTTATATAAAGAAATGAGAAAAATTGGCTAAAGCCCATGTTATATAAGAAAACGGAAAAGGGAATGAAGGAGTAAAGGGTTGTGGCCCATTTGGCCAATTCATAATGGAATGGAAAATATATGTATATATATATATATATATATATATATATATATATAAAGGGCTTTTTCCATGTAAGACCCCACAAAATCCTAGGTTAACTCAGTCCTTTAGAGCATGAAAAGAGGTCCCAGACTTAGAAATTTTAGCTAAGTGTTTATACTTAGAATCATTTTAGCCTTCATAATTTGACAATCTTATTTTGTGACCCTTATGACCTTAAAATGTCGATCCTTGGATTAATCATGATCAGGTGTGTCAATAGGTCACTTCAGGTGAGTTTCAGATTTTTTAGATTTCATTTGAATTATATTTAGGTGACCAAAATAGTGGGTTGACGAAGATCATAACGCGTCGCATCGCCCATCGCGTCGACGAATATTTTTCCCAGCTTTTAGTGAAATTCCAGTGAACCAACGCGAAGTCGACACGATGCGTTGGTCATCGCGTCGATGCCATCGACATGACGCATCGATCTACGCATCACATGCATATTTTCAGTAATTAAAAGTCCGCGTTTAGAGGGGTATTTGGGTTATTTTCCCACCCTTAATCATCTCCAAAAATACGATATGAACCTAATCTAAAGGAAAAATCCCTCATTCCCTCTCCAATTTACTCAAGAACAAAACCCAGAGCATTCAATTTTAATGACCAATCTTCAAGAAGACACCATCAATCTTCACAAATTTAATTACCAAGGTATGTTAGATTTTCATTCATGGGTTCATTTCACCCATGAAGTCCAAGAACCCTTTTTAAAACTACAAGTTTATGATTTCATGATTTACATGTTGAAATTGGATTGTGTTTATGTGTGAATTGATGTTTGGGGTTTGATTCCATGATTTCTGACAAGTTTCATGAAAACTAGATAATTATGATTTGATTTATTTGATCTTCATTTTGAACTCTTAAACTAGAAGTTGAATGTAGTAGCCATGATAATATTACATGTTTATTGATATAAGAAATAACCATGCTCCCCAAGTGTTGGTTAAAATGCCTATGTGCATTGACTAGTGAAAGCTTGACATGTTGTTATGTGATTCCATTCATGCATAAGCTTATGTATATCAAGTGTTTGACAAAATGTCTAAATAAATGCATCGTTAGTAAGCAAGTATTATTATGCTTTTAAGGTTATGCTATGTTTTACTTTCTATGCTATTGAGTCCTGAGGGTATTTAATACCCAAAAATTTACCTATTGACCTAGAGCTACAGTAGTTACAAAATAGTCTAAAAAATATCACGATCAGTAGTATTCAGTCAGTACAGAACTCAGTGTATTCAGTCAGATATCAGAACTCAGTAAACTCAGTTTAATTCAGTCAGTTAACACAATCAATAACAGTTCAGTCCAGCCTAGTACAGTTTAGAAATTATTCTAGTGTCAATTCAGTTGAGAGTAGGATTCAGCACCGAGTAAACCCCAGGATGGGGACTCACCTACCCGTAGAGGGTGTGATCCTTAGAAGCAGTCCTTGCATTCCAGAACTACGTAGCCAGCATAGGTTGAGACATCAACCTGCCAGTTGAGGGTTGATGAGGTGTCTTACCTACCAGTAGAGGGTACCACTGTTCTCATTTAGAGCACCTTCCAGATGTGAGTGACTCAGCAACTTATCTTTACCCGTGGCACGGTACTGACACCCTTGTAACTGGGGTTATAGGTTGGACCCCAAATCAGTTCAGAGAAAGGCATGTCGGTAAGATGATTACCTCCCACAGTTTTAATTTTAGTTTCAGTATTAGTGTAGAACTAAGTTTAGTTCTACAAAACCATGACTGTCAGACATAGTCATCCAGCTCAGTATAGAACTCAGTTTAGTTTGACAGAATCAGGACTGTCAGAAATAGTCACCTAGCAAACATTAATACAGTTATCGGTGAACTCATATATCATTCATTCGTTATCAGAATTTAGTATCGAGTGTTAATATGATCTCAGTTACAGTATAAGTAGTTATGTGCATAGCATTGCATAATCAGTCTTTACAGCAGTTTCATTTATACATGTACTCTCAATCAGATATATTCATGTTACTCAGTCAATTATTGTTCATGCATATGAACCCATGCATTCAGCCTTACCTCGCTTAGCATACCAGTACATTCAAAGTACTAATGCATACCTTTATTTTGCGCAATGATGTCTTATATCATAGGTTCAGACACACGAGCTCCTGATCGTACTTAGCAGCCTAGTTTATCAATAGTAGACTTAGTGGTGAATCCTCATAGTTTGAGGATAGAGTTGTTATTTCAATATATTTTTAGTAGATGGAGTTAGTTGGGGGCTTGTCCCATCAACTCCACCTTCAGACAGTTTAGTTAGAGGCTTTTCAGACTAGATTATTTCAGATAGATACTCAATTTTTGATATTTATATAGCAATATTTGATTTCAGTTCTGAATCTTATGGCTGATTCAACCTAATTTCTGCATTATTAAAGTATTATTACTTAGTCACTACATCAGGTACTAGTCATGAGTTAGCTTCTGGTCCTTTGGGATTATAAGCATCGTGTGACATCTAGAGTACAGACTTGGGGAGTTAAAAACTTGGTATCAGATCCTATGGTTTAACAGAGTCCTAGAAAGTATGAAAGATACATCTAGTAGAGTCTCGGGCATGGCTGTGTAGCACGCCACACTTATGAACAAGAGGCTATGAGGCGTTTTAGGAAAAGTTTCCCTTATTTCAGTATTCATATCGTGCAAGTAAGCATGAGATCAAGTTAAAATCTCTATCTAATTCAAGTTTTCCTTCCATTTACAGAATATGCCTAAAAAAAAACTAACGAAAGAAGAACAGGAAACCAGCCAATACCTTCGCCCGTCCAGCCAGATCCCCTGGATGAGCATATTTCCCATGCTGAATTTAGAACAACTTTCATCACTCTAGCTTATTCTGTGGCAGCCTAGAATGAACGTCCAACTACCATTTAGGCTAACCCAGTGGTCAATGCTGTTGCAGCTAGAATTTGGGACTTTAACCGAATGAATCCCCTATCATTTATAGGGTCTAAGTCAGATGAGGACCCATAGGAATTCTTTAATAAGGTGGAGAAAGTCACAGATATTATGGGGGTGACTGCTAGTGAGAGTGATGAGTTGGCTACATATCAGTTAAAGGATGTGGCTCACTTATTATTCATGTAGTGGAAGGCAGAGAGGGCCGCAGATGCAGGGCCCATAGAATGGGATGAGTTTGATACTGCTTTTCTGGATAGGTTCTTCCCATTGGAGTTGAGGAAAGCGAAGGTTTTGGAGTTTATTAATCTGAAGTAGGGAAACATCAAAATGAAGGAGTATTCTCTCATGTTTACTCAGTTAGCCAGATACGCTCCTCATGTGGTAGTATATAGCAGATCTAAGATGAGTTTGTGTATGGTATGTCTAACAGTGTGGTCAAGGAGTGTAGGACCGCAATGCTAATTAAGGAGATAGACATATCCAGGCTCATAGTCCATGCTCAGCAGATAGAGGAGGCTAAGAATAAAGAGAAGGAGAGAGAGAGAGAGAAAAAAAGGCTAGAATAGGTATCTTTAACTTCGCTCAGCCTAAGTCAAAGGGTGGAAATCGTTCCCAGTTTCGCCTGAAATCTTCAATTCCAGCTCTATCCTCAGCCAGTGCTCCAATGCCAAAATTCAGAGATAGAAATAAAGATAGGGCACGAGTCCCTAAACCCAGGGTAGTGTTAGTAGTGCTCGAACAAATCCTCTTTGCCAGAAGTATGGCAGAAACCATCAGGGTGTCTGTAGAGATGACAACAATGTATGTTTCGAATATGGAAGCCATGCCATAGAATCAGATATTGTCCTCAATCAGATTCTCAGGGTCAGTATAATTGTTCTTTGGCTCAGTCCGATCGACCAAATCAGCAGGGTGCCGCTTCCAGTGGCCCCAGTGGGCAGATCCCAAACAGACTCTATGCATTCCATTCCCAACAGGATTAGGAAAGTTCTCCTAATGTGGTCACTGGTCCATTACAAGTTTATCATTTACATGTTTATACTTTTCTAGATCTAGGAGCTTCTTTGTCCTTTGTAACTCCTTATATAGCTGTTGAATTCAGAGTCAGTCCCAAAATCCTAGAAAAGCCTTTCTTAGTCTCTACCCTAGTGGGTAAATCTATCATATCCCTATGGGTATACAGGAACTGTTCGATTATGGTATCTCACAAAGTCACTTCAGTAGACATAGTAGAATTAGAGATGACAGATTTTGATGTCATTCTTGACATTGATTGGCTTTATTAATGCGATGCTTCGGTTGACTGCTGAAACAAAATTATCCATTTTTAGTTTCCGAATGAACCTATCCTTGAATGAAGGGGTAGTACTTCAGCACTTAGGGGTCAGCTTGTTTCTTACCTAAGGGCAAGAAAAATAATATCTAAGGGATGTGTTTATCATCTTGTTCGAGTTAAGGATTCTAGTTCTGATACTTCAGTCTTGAGTCAGTTCCAGTTGCATGTGATTTTCCTGATGTGTTTCCTAAATATCTTCCCAGGTTCCTCCAGAATAGGAAATTGACTTTAGAATAAACCTTCTTTCCAATACTCAGCCTATCTCTATCTCACCATACAGAATGGCTCTAGCAGAACTCAAGGAATTAAAAGAATAGTTGAAGGATCTCTTAGATAAGGGATTCATCATACCCAGCGTATCTCCTTGGGGTACACCAGTTCTATTCATGTATAGGAAAGATGGTTCTCTCAGAATGTGTATTGACTACTGTTATTTGAACAAAGTCACAGTCAAGAACAAGTATCCGCTTCCCAGAATTGATGACTTGTTTGACCAACTTTAGGGTGCCAATTAATCTTCTAAGATAAAGCTCAGATAAGGCTATCATCAGCTCAGAGTCAAATAATGTGACATTCTGAAAACATCTTTTAGAACTCGATATGGTCACTTTGAATTCCTAGTCATGTAATTTGGTCTTACCAATGCCCAAAAACTTTCATGGACTTGATTAACCGAGTGTTCAAGTAGTACTTGGACATGTTCATCATAGTCTTTATTGATGACATCCTTGTCTACTCCCACAGTGAACATGATCATGCAAACCATCTCAGAATAGTATTACAGACCCTCAGAACCCATCAGTTGTTCACCAAATTTAGTATGTGTGAATTTTGGCTAATTTCAGTAGCTTTCCTTGGTCATATAGTTTCCAGTGATAGCATTAGAGTTGATCCTCAAAAGATCGAAGTAGTAAGAAACTGTCCAAGGCCTATCTCTCTATCAAATATTAAGAGTTTCTTGGGTTTGGCTGGCTATTACCAATGGTTTTTTGAAGGATTTTCGTCAATTGCATCCCCCATGTCCTGATTGACTTAGAAGAAAGTCAAATTCTAGTGGTCAGATTCTTGTGAGAAGATTTTTCAGGAGTTGAATACTCGACTCACTACAGCCCCAGTTTTTACTTTACCAGATGGTTCATATGGGTTTGTTGTGTATTGTAATGCTTCCAGAGTTGGTTTGGGGTGTATTTTGATACAGAGAGGTAAGGTCATATCCTATGCCTCTAGACAGCTTAAGCCCTATGAAAAAAATTACCGCACTCATGATCTTGAGTTAGTCGCTATAGTGTTTTCCTTAAAGATCTGGAGGAACTATTTGTATGGGGTGCATGTTGATGTGTTCATAGACCATAAAAGCCTACAGTATGTATTTTCTCAGAAAGACCTAAATTTGCGTCAGAGAAGGTGGATAGAGTCTTTGAAAGACTATGACACGAGTATTCTATATCATCCGAGAAAGGATAATTAGTGGTTGATGCTCTTAGTAGGATGTCTATGGGTAGTGTTGCCCATGTGGAGGATGGTAAGAAGAAGTTAGTTTATGAATTTCACCAGCATGCCCAACTAGGTGTTCGCTTATTCGATTCAGCAGAGGGTAGCGTATGGGTGCAGAATAGTTAAGAATCATCTCTAGTTTCTGAAGTAAAAGAAAAGCAGGACATGAATCCCAATATAGTTAAACTAAAAGAGTCGGTTAGAGATAAAAAAGTACAGGTTTTCTCCTAAGGGGAGCTGGGATCTTATATTGCCAGGGTAGACTATGTGTGTCATGTATAGATGGTGTGAGACAGTGGATTTTTGAACAAGTGCATGGTGCGCGCTACTCTATTCACCCAGGGGCCACCAAGATGTACCCCAACTTATGGGAAATCTATTGGTGGAATGGGATGAAGAGAGACATTGTAGAGTTTGTAGCTAATTTCTCAACATGTCAGCAGGTTAAGATCGAGCATCAAAAGCCTGGTGGATCTATGCAGGAGTATAGTATTCCAACTTAGAAGTGGGAGGAGGTGAACATGGATTTTGTGATGGGTTTTCCCCGTACTCATCACCAGCATGATTTGATTTGGGTCATTATAGATAGGGTGACAAATCATCTCACTTTTTACCAGTTCATACCTCTTATTCAGATGAGGATTACACCAAGCTCTATGTTAGAGTGTTGGTTAGAGTGCATGGAGTTCCACTGTCCATCATTTTAGATAGAGATACATAGTTCACCTCTTATTTATGGAAAGCCTTCCAAAAGGGTCTTGGTACCTAAGTTCACCTTAGTACAACCTTCCTTCCTCAGACAGATGTTCAAGCATAAAGGACCATTCAGAGTTTAAAAGATATGATAAGAGCATGTGACATTGACTTTAATGGTATTTGGGATGACCACTTAAGACTTAGCTTCAGTGCACCCAGTGTTTCATGTCTCTTTACTAAAGAAGTACATAGGTTACCCAACAGTTGTAGTCCAGATAGAGAGCATTGATGTCCAGAACAACCTTTCTTATGAGAAAATCCAGTCGAAATTCTTAATTATCGAGTTTGCAGACAGAGGAACAAAGAAGTTCCTCTAGTCAAAGTCCTTTGGCGGAATCAGTCCATTGAGAGAGCTACTTGGGAAGCAGAAGCAGATATGTGGACCAAGTATCCTCACCTCTTCTCCGCAAGCTCAGACTCAGCTCATGGTAATAGTTTTCCTTGAATTTACTCAGTTCCTTGCTCAGATTACCTTTACGAACTCGGTATTGGTTTCAGTTGCATAATATCCTCATATCATGCATACCATCGTGAAACAGCTCAGTCATATGTCATGTCTTTAGAATTCAATCATGCTTTAGTTATGTATGTCCAGTATGAAAACTCAGTATGTCAGTAGTCTCATTCATGTAATCATACTTCAGTTATGCGTGATTCAGTATGTAAACCCAGTCTATCAGTATTCTCATCTTAGTCAATCTCAGTCGAAGATTAATATTTTCAAGGAGGACATATTGTAAGACCCCGCAGAATCCTAGCTTAACTCAGTCCTTTAGAGCATGAAAAGAGGTCCCATACTTAGAAATTTCAGTTAAGTGTTTATACTTAAAATCATTTTATCCTTCATATTTTGGCGATCTTATTTTTCGACCCTTATGACCTTAAAATATCAATCCTTGGATTAAATGATGATCAGGTGTGTCAATAGGTCACTTCGGGTGAGTTTCAGATTTTTTGACTCTCATTTGAAGCATATTTAGGTGACCAAAATAGTGGTTCGACGCGATCTCAATGCGTCGCATTGTCCATCATGTCGACGGATATTTTTCAAGCCTCCAGTGCAAATTCCAGTGAACAAATACGAACTCGATGCGGTACATTGGTCATCACATTGATTCTATCAATCTGTCTCATCGGTATGCATGTCTGTAACACCCTGAGTCTGTACCCCGGACACTACACGATGCTCATAATCCCGAAGGACCACAATCTAACCCATGACTGGTACCTGCTGAAATAACTGAATAATAATAATACTAAAATATGCGAAAATTAGGCAGAAAACATGTCATAAGGTTCAATACTGAAATAAATCTAATTGTAGTATAGTAATACCAAAAATGATAGATCTGTCTGAAAATACTCTAGTCTGAAAAGCCTCTAAACTGTCAGAAATATGGAGTTGATGGGACAAGTCCCCAACCAACTCTGACTACTGAAATTAACTGAAATACTGAAATAATAATCATGTCCTTGAACTATGAGAACTCACCACTAACTCTGACTGCTGAAGATCTGAACTGCTAAGGGTGCTCGGTAGCCCGTTCGTCTGAACATATGATATAAAACATCATAGCGCAAGATAAAAGTATGTGTTAGTACTTTGAATGTACTGGTATGCTAAGTGAGGTAGGCTAAAATGCATAGGTTCATATGCATGAACAATACTGACTGGATGACATGAGTATAACTGAATGAGAGTACACGCATGAATACATAACTATAACTGAGATCATGATAACACTGAATACGAAGTTTGAATACTGATTAACTGATATCTAAATATACTGATACTGAAATACTAATAACTGAATGACTGTATCTAACAGTCCTAATTTTGTGGAACTATACTGAGTTCCGTAGTGAGATGAGTGACTGTGTCTGATAGTCTGAAGCTGTAGAACTTAACTAAGTTATATACTAAGACTGAATCTGAAACTGAGACTATGGGATGTAATCATCTAACCGACATGCCCCTTCTTATGCAAATTGGGGTCCAACCTATAAGCCCAGTTGGAAGGGTGTCAATACCATGCCACGAGTAAAGACAAGCTGTGAGTTAACCCTCTCTGACAGGAAGCTCTTTCGTCAATCCTCGCTGGTAGGAAAACTCAAATAAGATGTATCAACCCTCATAATATTTGGCAGGAAGATATTTCAACCTACGCTGGGTACGTAGTTCTGTAACGCAGGAATTGCTGCTAAGGGTCAAACCCTTTACTGGCAGGAATGCCCCCATCCCTGGTTTAACTCGATGTTGAATCCTACTCCCATCTGAATAGACACTGAACTAATTTCCTAGTTAATACTAGGCTTGATTGGACTATTACTGATTATACTATCTAATTGAACTGAACTGAGTTGACTGAGTTCCATTGACTGATGGAATTCTACTGGATTCTATTAACTGACTGAATTTACTGAGGTCTAAAATGATACACAGTCTACTAAGTTTTCCTGAGTCCTGTAACTGATTGAGAGTACTATTGATCATGACATGACTGAGAGTATTTTGTATCTAACACTGGCTCTAGGTAAACAGCTAAATTGTTGGGTATTAAATACCCTCAGTACCCGATATCATGAAAAGTAAAGCATCACATGATCTTTCATAGCATAAAATGCTCACTTATTCATAATGTATCTATAGAGACATTTTATCAAACACTTGCATTGTAGAACTTGCACATAAGCTAGCATGACATGATTTCTTTCCCTTATTAGTTCACGTGAACAATTCATCAAGCACTTGGTGAGCATAATATATGCACATAATAAGAGGGCATCATAATTTACTTCTAATTTCACTATTTCAAGGGGTTTAACATGGATTCATACGAATCTACACACAAAATAGCAAATTCCATATGAAACGTATAATAAATCATGAAATAGAAATCTAATTCAAATAATAATCATGAATACACTATAATTCCAATCATGGAGGTCATAAATTCAAACTATTTGAAGTTTAAAAGAGTTTCTTGGACTCCTAGGGTTGAAGGAACCCTTGGATGAACACTTCACATACCTTAGTTGGTAAATTCTTGAAGAATAATAGTGGAAACCTTGAGTCTTGGATCTTGAATATGATGAACTAGGGTTTGTTCTTGATAAATTCTAGAGAGAATGAGTATATTTTTCCTCTTGGATGGCTTAATGATATGTTTTGAGTGATGATATTAGGTGGGAAAAGACCCATTTACCCCTTTGGATGCGAGTTTAAAAGACTGAAAGTTGAACCATCGACGCGCAGGCTGATGCGCTGCGTCGTTGGCATTGATGCAATGACCAATGCACCGCGTCGAGTCCGCATTGGTTCACTAGAAATTGCCACTGGAAGCCAAGTAAAATATTGATCAACGTGATGGCCAACATGCCACACCGAGATCGCATTGATACACTATTTTGGATTCCCAAACGTGGTTCAAACGAGGTCCAAAAAATCCAAAACTTGTCTGGGAACACCTACTGACATTCCTGATCATGAATCAACCTAAAGATTGATATTTTAAGGTCATAGAGTTCGTAAAATAGAGTTGCCAACTTACGAATGCCAAAATAATACTTAGCCTAAATACTTAGCTATAATTTTCTAAGTATGGGACCCCTTAGCAAGCTTTTAGGGAGTGAGTTAAGCTTAGAATTTTGTGGGGTCTTACAGCGTCACTGGGCACGTTTTCAGTAATTAAAAGTTTGTGTCCAGAGGGGTATTTGGGTCATTTTCCAACACTTAATCTTCCACAAAAACAGGAGATTAACCTACTCTAAAGGCAAAATCCCTCATTCTCTCTCTAATTTACTTAAAAACAAACCCTAGGGCATTTAATTTTCAAGAACAATTTTCAAGAACACACCATCAATCTTCACGAATGTAATTACCAAGGTATGCTAGGTGTTCATTCATGGGTTCCTTTAACCCATGAAGTCTAAGAACCTTTTTCAAAACTACATGTTTATGATTTCATGACTTACATGTTGGAATTGGATTATGTTCATGTGTGAATTGATGTTTGGGGTTTAATTCCATGATTTATGACAAGTTTCATGAAAACTAGATAATTGTGAGTTGATTTATGTTATCCTTATGTTGAACTCTTGAACTACAAGTTTAATGTAGTAGCCATGATATTATTACATGTTTATTGATATATGAAATAACCATGCTCCCCAAGTGTTGGTTAAAATTCTTATGTGGATTGACTAGTGAAAGCATGACATGTTGTTATGTGATTCCATTCATGCACAAGCTCATGTATATCAAGTGTTTGACAAAACGTCTAAATAAATTCATTGTTAGTGAACAAGTATTATTATGCTTTTAAGGTTATACTATGTTTTACTTCTCATGCTATCTAGTCCTGGGGGCATTTAATACCCTAAAATCTAGTTGTTGACATAAAGCTATAGTATTTACAGAATAGTCTTAGAAATATCACGATCAGTAGTATTCAGTCAGTACAGAACTCAGTGTATTCAGTCAGATATCAGAACTCAGTGAACTAAGTCCAGTTCAGTCAGTTTGTACAGTTTAAAAATTATTCAAGTGTCAATTTAGTTGGGAGTAGGATTCAACAAAGAGTGAACCCCAGGATGGGGACTCACCTACCAGTGGAGGGTATGATCCTTAGAAGCAGTCCTTACATTCCATAACTACGTAGCCAACGTAGGTTGAGACATCAACCTTCTAGTAGAGGGTACCACTGTTCTCATTCAGTGCACCTGCTAGATGAGGGTGACTCAACAACTTATTTTTACCCATGGCATGGTACTGACACCCTTCCAACTGTGGTTATACGTTGGACCCCAAATCAGTTCAGAGAGAGGCATGTCTATTAGATGATTGCCTCCCAAAGTTTCAGTCTCAGTCTCAGTATAGAACTAAGTTCAGTTTTATAGAACTAGGACTGTTAGACACTATTCATCCACCTCAGTATAAAACTCAGTTCAGTTCTACACAATCAGGATTGTCAGAAATAGTCACCCAACTAATAGTAATACAGTTATCAATGAACTCATATATTAGTCATTTAGTTATCAAAATTCAGTACCGATTGTTAATGTGATCTCAGTTACAGTATATGTAGTAATGTGCGTATTATTGCATAATTAGTATTTACATAAATTTCATATATACATGTACTCTCATTCAGTTATATTCATGTTACTCAGTCAATTATTGTTCAAGCATATGAACCTATGCATTCAGCCTTACCTCTCTTAGCATACTAGTACATTCAAAGTACTGACATATACCTTTCTTTTTCTCTATGATGTCTTATATCATAGGTTCAAATGCACGGGCTTCTGATCGTACTTAGCAGCCCAGTTTATTAGCAACAGACTTAGTGGTGAGTTCTCATTGTTCGAGGACAGAGTTGTTATTTTAGTATATTTTTAATAGGAGTTAGTTGGAAGCTTTTCCCATTAACTCCACCTTCAGAGAGTTCAGTTAAAGGCTTTTCAGACTAGATTATTTCAGACAGATGCTCATTTTTTAGTATTTATATATCAATATTTGATTTTAGTTATGAACCTTATGGTAGATTCAGCCTAATTTCTACATTATTACAGTATTATTACTCAGTCATTGCAGCGGGTACCAGTCATGGGTTAGCTTGTGATCTTTCGAAACTATGAGCACCGTGTGACGTCCGGGATGCAGACTTAGGGCGTTACTTCCCATTACCTGTAAGAATGACATCAAAGGTTAGCAAAGGCAGTAGTGGCCATGCACAAAAGCAGGGAAAAAGAAAATCTATTGTTCGATCAGTGAAAAGAAAATCTTGAGGGTTTGATTGGAAAATTCTTTTGGGTTTAAGGTAAATTTGTTCCTACATCTTTATCGTGATTTTTAGATTTGATAATTTATTTTGGTTATTGAAATTTAATTATCAAAGACAAGATATTATGCATATTAAGGTGTGATTTTGGGCATGAAGTTTGAGAAAGTGAAGGTTACCATGAACTTTGAGGGTTGGGTAGTCAAATTTTATCATGAATTAGCCTAAAATAAGAGAATTAACTCTAGAATGAATATGATGTGATTATAGGTTTGATCTAAGAATTTGTTACAAATCATTTGGGGTGACGAGTTTGGTATTTCAACACGTGTACTGTGAGTAGTAACTTTCCCATAATTTGTGTTTCATAACTTGCATATTTTATACATGATTTTGATGAAACAAGAATTACTGAATGCTTTGAAAATTGCATATGAGGCAAGTCTTTTACTTAATATGATACTGAAATTGGGTATTTGAGATTCTCATAAGACATATTTATCGTTACTTGAGATATGATCACTGATTTTATGAAAGTTCTTCACTTACATAAGAAATAAGTATTTTTGACATGTGTTTTATTCAAGTTACCATGTAATATGATTTGATATTAACTTTAAAGTTATGTATTATTCTGAAAAATGTTTTCATATGAATATCCATTGTTTACAAAGTATAAATGGGAGTAGACCTTAATTTTAGTACCGTAGCTAACGGCGGGATCATTACACCTGGTGCACCTTGTATTTACTGATGATGTTACAACCCTAGCTAGTGGGAAATTATAACTAGCATATTATTACTGATTAACCATGAGTAGGGACCTACTGATATGATATTTGACTTCTTTATGAGGGGTCCACTGTTATGGACTATCCTTGATGAAGAATGTCACACTGATTACATGATTCATTCTTGAAAACCTCCCAAATATGTAATATTTGATATGATACGATGCCGTTTTAGTTTATTACTGAACCATTGTTTCACTTTGCTTACATGAAACAAATGATACTGTTTATTGTTACTATTTTCTTAAAGAGTATTATTTCATGATGTTTTATGACTTGTCCCCATTAAAACGGTTATGGGCATATGCCATACTCACTGATCTAGCATCTTACTCCTCGCTATTATTTTTACAGAGAACATAGGTGATGGTGAGGATTTTGGTATCTAGAGGATTCGAGTGGCATATTCCTAGTGAGCCCCACTTTTGTTCGTGTGGGCAATGTTTATTTATTTTTATGTTCGTCTTCTTGAAAACTCTTAGTTTGCTCCATACTTATGTCTTTAGAGCTTTGAGTATTCTTTTAATATTTTTGAACTTGTGGAGTATTTGACTTTCTCTTTTGTTTGAGATGACTTTCGTATTGTTAATTGGTGGTGTTGGTGCAATTGTTGAGGATTTTAGTGAATTGTGTTGGTGTTAATGTGTTGGTTGTAATGTTGGGTTATTGTGCTATGGATCTGAGAAAAAGAAATTTCTTGTTAGGCCCAAAAACAGGGGAAACTTCGCTCAATTTTCTGTAGAATTCTGACGAGTCTTGCTTTGGAGTCCTAAACTCCTTAGTGCTGGTCATGATCCTATTTTGGGTCGTGACATTCTATATCTCTCTCTCTCTCTATATATGTACATGTGTGTGTATGTGTGTGAGAGAGGGTTTTCAATCGACACCATGTCAAAAAACACATGTCCACCATGGATCTTCCAATTTCCTCCTCCTGCTATCAACTTTCTCAGTCCAAAGCACATCATTATTAATATTGACATGAAATAGATTTCAGCTTTTATACTCGAAGGAAATCTGCTAGTCCATATATTTTAGTACATAAGAATATAGATATCTATGGAAAAAAATATTTATCCAGCATGGATTTTACAGTCCTTGTTCTTCCTTTTCTTCTCAATTTGTAATGACTATTTGCTAGGTACTATCACAGACAAGAAAAGATGGAGTACAGGTTCCACAAAAGGGAAAAGGAACAGAAGAGATTTGAGATACTAAATACAGTATAAGATGGACGATCCACCAAGGGAATAAAAATCAAAGAGTTTCACGATTTTTATAGATCACCCTCCTCTTCATGCAAGAAATGGTTTAGAGTTGGAGAAATACACTTAATCAAGGGAAAATAAAGATAACCAAAACTAAAATTCTTAAATGGAAAAACAGAAACCAATAGTAGAATTATGTTAAGAACAGTAAAGACCTAAACATAATTGATAATTCAGTTCTCTTCAATGAAGATCGTAACCTAAAAAATAATGAACCAATAGCAGCATTTGTTGCTGCTCTTTTTGTGTTTGTTTTGAATGAATTCTCACAATTATTTAAGTTTGGTGTATTAATTAAGAGAAATTGCTATAGTCATTTTTTTTTCTTTTGAATGAATTTAGATTTGGGTAATCAGAAAATTAAATTTGTAGTTCTAGATTTTGCATTCATGGGGAGAGAGGGAAACAAAAAAAAATATAAAATTGTATGTTGGCTCTGATGTGACATTGACATGACGGGTATGTAATACAATTTTCATTACGAGACAGGTATAATAAGTTTAGGGCGATATGAAATTCATCTTAAAGTTGTTAAGAAAAAGTCAAAGTGTTAAAGTAACTGATAAGTTTAGAAGCAATTTTATGTATTTTCTCTTTAATAAATAAAAAGTTGACTTTATATATTGATGGTATTGTGTGGCTTTGATATTTTTTTTAGTGAAGTAGTTTTAGATACATTTTTCACTTATTTTCTATAATTTTAATATAATTTTACTTATTTTTGTTGATTTATCTTCTTTAAAAAAATTGTCATTTCTATAAGAAGCTAATCTCTTTCTTTTTCTTCTTCAACAAGTCTCACGCGTTTTAGCCTAAATTCCATTTTTTCAGGACTTGAAATCTCCTACAAAACTACACAGAGAAATGGCGGAAATAACAAGAGTAACCGAAAATAACAAGAGGAAAAGAAGAAGTGTAGAATAGTTGAATGCATGCAACCCGCTAAACAACAATATTACATGAATCTTGACTATAATTAAAATAAGTTAGTGGCATGATGGTCACTCAACTAACGGAAAATGGTCATCATAGTCCTTCGACTTTACCTAGTTAGCATCAGTGGTTTAATAAAAAGAAAAAAACAAGAAGTGATGAATAGTTGAATGTATACAACCCGATAAAAAATAAGATTACATGAATCGTGACTATAGTTAAAATAAGAGTTAGTGGCATAATGGTCACTCAACTTATGAAAAATGGTCATTATAGTCCTTCAACTTTACCTAGTTAGCGTCAATGGTTTAACAAGAGGAAAAAAGGAAGTGATGAATAGTTGAATGTATGCAACACGCTAAACAACAAGATTACATGAATCTTGACTAAAGTTTAAATGAGAGTTAGTGGCATGATGGTCACTCAACTAATGGAAAACGGTCATTATAGTCCTTTAAATTTACCTAGTTAGCATCGATGGGTTATTTTAGCTGAAAATATAATTTTTTGTACCTACTTAATGAAGTGACAACTGTAAATTTTTAGAGGAGTCTCATTGTGTAAATAATGCAAGAAGCTAGTATTCCAAGCACACTGAATATTAACCAACATTTATTTTAGAAAAAATACTAAGCCTCAGTAAAATGTTAATAGATTAAGTAATCTCATAATGTTATAGACGTGTGACTTTTAAAAAACAAATTTAATTCTTAACTAAGTGAATAAAAGCTTATATATGTGAACACAAATGTACTCAGATCAAACCAACCTACATTTATCATAGAAAGAATATGCCGAAAAAATATTAAGCCTCAAAGTAAAATGTTAATACATTAAGTAATCTTATAATATTTTTTTTAATTGTCAAAGAAATTCAAAATCTCATCATGCTATACTTTTTTGCATTATAAAAAATAAATTTAATTCTTCATTAATTTACAAAAGATTATACTTGTGAATACAAGTGTAGTCGGATCAATCTACATCTATTATAGAAAAACATTAAACCTCAAAGTAAAATGCGAACAGATTAAGTAATCTCACAATGATATACTGTGTACTCAAATCAGATCAACCTACAATTATTAGTTAGAAGAAATATTAAACATCCGAGTAAAATGTGAATATTATTCTTTCACAAAGATATACTCTTTTGCCTTTTAAAAACTAATTTAGTTCTTCATTAATGAAAAAAAAACAATAATCATAAACAATAAGGCTGGACTTTGATATCTTGAAATATTAAAAGAACTTATCATGATGTATTTCAAGATCTTCATAATCTACATGGTAACTCCTAAATTATCAATCACATGTACATATATCATACTTAGAGAGCGCAAACTTCTAATTACTTAATTGTATCTTTAACACGTCCCTAACTTGTGGAATGATTCTTTTTAATGTATCAAGCACGTGAAATTCGTTCTGATATGACTGGCAGTGAAACTCGAACGCATGACCTTTGCATGTGATCATCTCATCTAAAGAGTGTTAGCAAGATACATGCTTAGGTACTTAATGATGTTATCTACATTTGGTGGTGGCAATCTGATCCATTGAACTAACTGATTAATCTAATCCACTGGACTAATTAAATCAAATAGGCAACTGAAACCAACTTTCTTTTATTAAGGCCTATGGTTATCAAATTTGCAAAATAGCATAGTCTGACACTACAAGTATATGAGACCTAGAATTTAAATTTTGATGAGTTTAATCTTTAAATTTATTAGTGTTGAACTCTCTACACATTAAATTGTGTGTTCAGATTTAATGTGTTGACATTTTGATGTACTTGTACACAACACACACACGCATGCATATCTATAGGCTGGAAGAACACATTGGCAATAGGCTACATATTTTGCGGATTTCAAGTACATAGGATGCCACTAGGGTAGGGTAAAGAGAGAGACTTAGCCTGCGGGGACTATAAAGGGCAAGAATGGCGCATGAGGTAGGTGATGGGTCTTTTTGGGATTTAACCGGTGGCGGATACCCGATTTAGGGGTTGTGAGTGGAGGAACACAGATATCTTCTTGTAGGTGATGGGTCCAAAACTTTAAGGTTCTATCTAGAAACTAAAGCACTCATCTATCTTCTTGGCTTACCGGGTGTTTTTCTAAATCTTATATCAGATTTTATATAGTTTTATATAATTATACCTAATCTGCATCGAATTTAATGGATGTAAATGAGTGCCAAAGCACCAAAAATTTAGCTATAGATCCACCCTTGATTTTCATCCCTATGTTCACTACTACAAATGGTCGACTAAAGAAATCTAAGAACACAACACAATCTATCCATGAAAAACTCAGTGGAATTATAGGAAACAAGAGAAACAAGAACTTAGCATAATGAAGTACATGTTAGGTTAAGGAGGGTAGTGTGTACGCAGACCTAAGATAATTTACCTGTTTCTACCTATTTTATGCTTAAATATGATTCATTATCCAATGCATTTTCAAATGCATTAAATTTAATGTACTCAAAGGATAATATTGTAAAATTACACCTATTAGTTACTTTTTCTTAATTCCCATATCAATAAGAAAGTGGACAAGTAAAGATAGACGGAGGGAGTACTTTCAATCAAATATAATGCCATAACAATACAGAAAATTTTTTACAGGTGATAAAACAACTTTCAATTTTATCAATTAATATGTACTAATAACTAAAAATATAGAAAAATGAATGTTTGTAAAAGAGAATTCATGGACATAACAAAGCAGACCTTTTCTTCTTCTTCATCAGTTTCATGGGTTCTACACTGTGCTTAATGCTTTGCTCCATTGTTGCTCATGAATCAATAATCTGCTAATTTACTGATTCAACATAATTTAATCCGTCCAAACTCAACCTAATCCGGAACAAAAATATAGAAGATTGAATGAAGTCAACAATCATTTTGGGTATTACGAAACATATTGATTCAACAACCATGATAAAGCACATTGTCACAAAAATACAAAGGCTCATACATCTCAACTTAGCGACTTAGAGCGAATAAACAACTCGCTAAAAAAGTGGTGCACATACACCACACCAAATAATAAATGATGCATATTTACCATTTTGGAGCATGAATTCCAAGAATTCTTTCTTAAAACCACACCAAATATCCAAAATAACATCATATATTTGACTGACACAAGCACAATATCAAACCAACTTGACTGAGTATCTTAGTTAACTGGACAGAGTTGCAAAAAGCTGGAAATTGCAATGAAACAGTAAAGGAATAACAAGATACAGTTATAGCAACGTCTAACATATTTCTCATACTCCACATGCACCATAATGCACAGTCCCCCACTATGTTCAGTTACCCATCTCCACGACATAAAAAAACTAAATCTGTTTAGTGGTATTTTCCCACGGTTAATTATTCTACGGTCAGTACGAGTACTCTTATCTCCTGTGTTAGATCTGCGGTCCTCGACATCATCACTATGGTTAATAACAAAATTTTCCAAACCTATGATTGAGATCATCTGTCAGTGAGGTTTAGTGTCATCACACTGCAATCCAGTCTGAGGAGTACTATGTGTACGTGTTGAGAACAAGTCAACTTACAATATTTAGTCTTAGTTGTTTGGGTAGTTAGCAAGTTAGTTATTTGGATCACATAGTTAGTTACAATCTAACCAACTCTAACCTACCAACTAACTCTTATATATATTTGCATACTATATCACATTGTATCATGTATTGAATGAAAGATTCAACAATAATAATAAGATCATATCTTCTACTTACTTACTTTCTTTCCTTCTTCTTCATACTCTTCTCTTTTTCTATCTTGATTCTTGCTTACTACAGATTCTACATTGAAGAATCTGTTGGATTCTTCATGTTATCAGGGCCAGGAGCCTTTGATCCCTGCAAACTCTCTGTTTTTTTATTAATCTTGATCAAATTCTCTCTAAGTTTCAATGGCTGATGCAAGTGGAGATAGATTAAATCCAGCAAGAAATGGAACAATGCCACCAGTTTCATCAACAACTCAAGGAGTTCATGTCCATTTCCAACCGATTCCAAGAATTAAATCCTCAGCAACATTTTATATCAACCATGCTCTATATCTGTCTACATCTGATATAAGTGTCCAGACTATCATTTCCTTCCAGGGTAGTGAGAACTATGTGGTTTGGAGTAAGGCCATGAGAATTGCATTGCTAGGTAGAAATAAGATAGGTCTAGCTGATGGAACATTAAAGAAAAAAGTGTTTCCTGTAGAATTATGGAATCAGTGGGAAAGGGTCAATGTTGTGGTATTATCTTGGTTGATGAACTCTATCTCTAGTGATCTAGTTGTAGGTGTAGTCTATGCTATGAATGCTTGTGATGTTTGGAATGATCTAAGGGATAGATTTCATAAAATTGATGGTGCAAGAACTTTCAATCTTCACCAAGAAATTACTTCTTTAACACAAGGTATACAGTTAGTTTTGGTTTACTTCTCAAGATTGAAAGCTCTTTGGGATGGGTTTGAGTCTGTGGTGCCTTTCCCTGCTTGTGGGTGTGAAACTTCCAAAGATTGTCTAGTATATGCTCAAAGACTCAAGCTATATCATTTCTTAATGGTTCTCAATGATACTTATGAACAAGAAAGAAGTCAGATACTGCTTATGACTCCCTTACCCTCAGTCACTCAAGCCTATTCAATGATTATGAGTGATGAAAACCAGAAATTTTTTTCACAATCTGTGGGGAGTGCCGGGTTGTTAGGGGTTTCACCTAGTTTATCTGATTCAACTGTCATGTATTCAAGAGTATCCAGTCAGAAAGGGAAGAGATTCTTTAATCCAAACTACAATCCTAATACTACTTGTGATTATTGTAAACAAAGGGACATGTTCAAAGAGACTACTACAAGCTAATAGGATATCCACCTGGCCACCCTAAACACAATGATCAGCAAGGCTCAGAGGTGAAGGTTAATGAGTATAACAAGTACAAACAAAGAAACTTAGCTGCTCGTCATAGAGCTCACAATGCTATAACAAATGAATTGGGACACAATCAAGTTTCTGTATAGGAAGATTATAGTGCTACACTTCAGCAACACATACAACCTTTAAATGTACTTGGTTAAAATACTTCAAACTTTAGCTCACAAGGTTGTTATGCAATACAAGATTATGCAGCAACACCCAGATTCACTAGTGAGCAGAATGATCAGATTTGTAAAATACTGGAACAACATCAAAGTACCACCCTATCAGCCAATGCAGTAAACATGACAGGTACTATTAGTACTCTGATGGTAAAAAATGTTCCACATTACTGAATCATTGACACAGGGGCTACTAATCATATGACTTCTGTTATGGACTTGTTAAATAAAGATTCTGTGAGAAAATCTGCTATACCTAGACAAGATCACATACCTGATGGTGGAACCTCTCTTGTCACACACACAGAGGCACAAGTAATATCTCTACTAGAAGCACTTTAAAATATGTACCTAATGTCCCACAATTCAAATATAACTTGTTGTCTGTGTCTCAGGCCACAAAATAGTTACAATGTTCAACTACCTTTTATTCGAACTTTTGCTTGTTTCAGGATCTCTACAATGGAAAGGTGAAGGAGATTGGTAAAGAAAAGGTTGGCCTCTACTTCCTAATCAATCAAAAACTACCTGGAATGGAGAATATTGGACGTGGTTTAGCAACTAGTGATAAACTTATAGCTAGTCCCACAAGTAGAAGCTCTATTTTTTTGTGGCATGTTAGACTTGGTCATGTACCATCTAAGAATTTAGTAAAACTATTTCCTAATAAAAAACAATCTGTACTAGAGGTTCTACAAAATTGCACAATATGTCCTTGTTCCAGACAAACTAGAATGTCATTTCCTTTAAGTACATCTACTAGTACATCCTTGTTTGAGCTCATTCATATGGACCTTTGGGGGCCATATAAAGTGTCTACCTTTGATGGTTATAAAGATTTTCTCACTATTGTTGATGATTATTCTAGGTTTACTTGGATATTTCTCTTAAGATTAAAATCTGATGATGTGGTTGTCATTAGACAATTCATGACCTATGTTCAAACTCAGTTCAACACTTGTGTTAAAACTGTAAGAACTGATAATGGCGCTGAGTTTGTAAACACTATATCCACTGATTTGTTCACTAAGTTAGGTATTATTCATCAAAAGTCTTGTTCTTATACACCTAAGAAAAATGGCATTTCTGTAAGAAAACATAGGCATATCTTAGAAATAACTAGTACTATCAGATTCCAAGCTAAAATACCTCTTAAATTCTGGGGTCGTTATGTTAAGGCTATTGTATATATAATCAATAGACTTCCATCTATTGTTCTTAATGGTATATCTCGTTTTGAAAAACTGTACAACCAAAAACCTTCACTAGCTTACTTAAGTACTCTTGGTTGTTTATGCCATGCTAAAGTTATTCAAGAGACTGATAAGCTAATGTCTACGACTAAACAGTCTATTCTTATTGGCTACTCAGAAGCCCAAAAGGGTTATATTCTCTATGATCTAACTAACAAGATATTTTTATTAATAGGGATGTTACAGTTAGGGAAGATGTGTTTCCCTTTGAGCAAGATAACAAACAACATGCACGATTATTTAAGGACTCATTAAAATATCTACTAGATGAATCAACTAATGCATGTCCAGCTGCAATACCAAATGTCTCAAGCATCATAAGTCCCTCATCTCATCTATATTCGACTGACTCAGATACTACTACACCAAATGAAACAACAACTAATGGATCTATACAAGCACCTAGAGAAGCACCTATTCAAGTTGTTGCACCTATAAAAGCACAGAGAAGATCTACCAGAGGATCACATCCTCCTGCATGGATGAAAAAATTCATTTGACTCAGCATTCACGATGATACACCCTATGCACTATCAAAATACATCTCATATGATGGTTTGACACCTAAATATCAAGCTCTTCTTTCTGCATTTTCTAATATTGTTAAACCTACTACTTTTACAGAAGCCAACATGGATCTAAGGTGGGTTTAAGATATGAAGGCTGAGATAACAACACTAGAAAACAACAACACCTGGACAGTAGTGTCATTACTAGAAGGAAAAAAATAATTGGATGTAATTGGATCTTTAAGGTTAAGTGTCATGCATCTGGTAAAGTAGAGAGATTTAAGGCAAGACTTGTTTCCAAAGGTTAGAGTCAAACTGAGGGGATTGATTATCAAGAAACCTTTAGTCCAGTTGTCAAGATGGTAACACTCATGACTATCTTAGTTATAGATGCAGCAATACATTGACACATCTATCAAATGGATGTGTACCATGCATTTCTCCAAGGTGATCTACATGATGAAATCTATATAGAACTCCCTCAAGGATTCAAGAGTCAGGGGAAGTGTAAGAAGGTATGTAGACTCTCTATATCCTAGTATGGACTCAAGCAAGCACCAAGGCAATGGAATGCAAATTTGTCTGAAGCTTTATTTGCCTGCAACTTTGTACAAAGTCAATATGGTCATTCCCTCTTTACCAAAAGAACTAGGGATGGTATGGTTATAATCCTGGTATGTATGAATGATATTCTAGTCACAGGTGACAACCTCAGTATGATTGAAAAGACTAAGAGTGATCCGCACAAAAGCTTTCAAAATCAAGGATCTAGGTGAACTACAATACTTTCTAGGAATTGAATTTGCAAAATCCAAGGAGGGTATTGTGATGCATCAAAAGAAATATGCCTTGGAGTTAATGTCTGAGACTGGACTTAGTGCAGATAAGCATGAAAATACTCCTATGGATACAAATACCAAGTTCACAAGAACTGAATATGATCAACATATCAAAGGAGAAACAAACATAGATGATGAAACACTAATTGATCAGGGTGAATATCAGAGAATTATTGGAAAACTTTTGTACCTTACAGTCACTAGACCTGATATCTCATATAGAATGTAGACATTAAGTCAATTCATGGAAAAACCAATGGTATCTCACATGAATGCAGCCTTGAGAATCATCAAATATATCAAGCACAAGCCAGGATATGGTATACTATTATCCAGCAACAAAAAAGATGTTTTGACAGCCTATTGTGATGCAGATTGGGCCTCTTGTGCCATGACAAGGAAGTCAGTTACAGGCTTTGCCATAAATCTAGGAGATTCTCTGGTATCATGGAAATCTAAGAAACAAACTACAATCTCCAGAAGCTCAACAGAAGCTGAGTATAGAAGCCTAGCTACTATAGTTGCTGAGCTAACTTGGTTATCTGGACTTATTAAGGATCCTCGCATTCAACTACAACAACCTATCTTCCTATACAGTGATAGTAAAGCTGCACTTCAAATGGATGCCAACCCAGTGTTTCATGAAAGGACAAAACACATTGAAATAGATTGTCATTTTGTGAGAGAAAAGATTCCACAGGGGTTGGTCAAGACTATGCATATTCCTACAGCTGATCAGCTAGAAGATGTTCTAAAAAAGAGTCTAAACAGAGTTCAACATCAATATCTCATCTCCAAACTTGGTTTGTTTAACATCTTCACAACACGAAGTTTGAGGGGGAGTGTTGAGAACAAGTCAGCTTACAATATTTAGTCTAAGTTGTTAGGGTAGTTTGCAAGTTAGTTATTAAGATCACATAGTTAGTTACAATCTAACCAACTCTAACCTACCAACTAACTCCTATATATATCTTCATACTATATCACATTGTATCATTTATTGAATGAAAGATTCAACAATAATAATAAAATAATACCTTTTACTTACTTTCTCTCCTTTTTTTCATACCCTTCTCCTTCTTCTATCTTGATTCTTGCTTACTACAGATTCTACATTGAAGAATCTATAGAATTCTTTAGTACAATTCTCGGTTTAATTATGAACATCCAGATATAGAATCGACTCATTGTGAATTTCATACCCAGATAAAGTCTGGGAATAAGATAAACCTTTTCCCTAGAACATAAGCACTTGGAGATGAACAGGTATTCCTAGATTATCTAGAGCCATTTTCTTCACTTCCTTGACCAAGTTTTTCTCGTGAACGTCCAGTATTGTACATTCACGATAAGTACGTTTAGCGACAAAGATCTGCATTGTTCCCTTCACCACCAGTAAGACGGAGCCTTCTTTGATATCATAGTAATAGAGTTTCTTCTCATCTTCCAGCTTCTATTTTGTCATGAAGAGAGGTTTATCACAAATTGACTCAACAGGCTTGCTCTCTATAGCTGTTTTAATTAAAAATTACTTGACAAACACTAATGTAGAGTTGTCAGCCATTACTTTCTAAATCACTTGATTGTGTAAAACAAAAAAAAAACATCGTTGCACAAAATTTGAACTCCAAAAAATATAAACATGGCACTGAACTCATTTCACTTGATTGTATCAAAAAACCAACAACAAAAAAATCATCATTGCACAAAATTTGAACTCCAAAAAATATAAACATGGCACTAAACTCATTGCAGAAAGAGACATGCACTTTCTTAAAAGCAAGGATCATTAAGGAAGGTCAAACCAAGGATGGGGACACAAAATTTGAACTCCAAAAAATATAAACATCAAATTGGTAACATACGAAGAATGAGAACCATATTCTATAATTGGTCGAAACTATACAAAGTTCAAAAAGGATAAAACAGATAAAGTAGCTATGACCTCTATTTCTTCAACTTGATAATCTGGCATTACAACAATGATTTGAAACCTGTCTCCTGGATTGCGTACCATATGAAGGGTTGATCCATCATCAATATTGAGAAAAGCTGAGGTTTTGTCATCTCCAAGAAACTTTCCATCATGAAAAAGAGAGAATTTGCCTGAGTCTATTCCTTTGTTGGCCAAAATCCTATATTTCATATCCTGGATAGTACTATAGATCTTTGAAATAACAGTGACAATACCTTTAGCATATGATCTCTTTACATGCAGTTTGATCACTGGGACTCAATCTTCAACATAAGCATGAAGGGTGGAGTTCGCACAAATTCCATAATCAACTAGCTTCAGTCCATCCGCAAGCCTATCATCTCCTGAAAGCAGTTGTTGAAGCCATACTGGTATGCTCTCCTTATCATGTAGCAACACTTTGACATGTCCAATACCATCTGATTCCTTAACGTTTAACTTGATTGTTTTAGTGACTCTCAATTATATAGGTATCTGCAAGAGGATACCGAAAAAAGATTATGCAAGATATGGTCATAACAGTGCATTTCTTTTTACAAAAAAATTCAAATTTTACGCATTAAAACCATGCATCCAACAGAAACATAATGCTGCAAAATATTTAATAGATGCATATTGCTAAAAAGGCAATTAACAATGTTGACAATTATAAACATCATCCAACAGAAATACTCTAAATCACATATTAATGCGTGGAAATTAAAATACAGATATCATGATCAAATATATTTGATGACTAAATACCCTATATATTACACATCACCACTTTTTCATCGTATGTTACTTCTCTTCAATTAGATTGTAGGATATAGTATGTTCTATCATCTTAGTTGATACATGCAATCGTTTGAAGGAACCAGATGCGTGGTACATCATGTGGTGCATTTTTCGAGGTAGTGAAATAAGGAAAAACCTAAGAAAAATTCTCAACTATGAACTTAAATGAGAATCTTCAAGCTCAATTAGAGGTATATGTCAACGGAAACATAGATTTCTTATATGCAGCATGGCAGAATGTGTATAAGGAATGATTTCACATTTTGTAATAGTATTTGAAATGTAGATCAAACTAGCATCCTTTCATTATTAACCACCTTTTTATGACATTTCTTGAACCTTGTTTAGTGCTTAGGATTCAAAGTAAGTTCCACAATACATAAGTTCAACGATCTTCAATCAGCTAGCAACGATCATTCATTTCTCACTAATCAATGAATAACAACTATTTTGTTATCCATTCGTCTTCTTCAAATTTCTAACATTTCGTGTTTCATAATCTACTTTTTTTCCTCTAATGACACAAGATGGCTCAATAAACGACAAACAACTCTGTGTACCCTGTGATTCCATAGTCACCAAGATAAAGAGAGAAGTTCAAAACTGTGCCACCTATGATTAGTTCCTTCACGGGTAATTTTAGTTTATTCGTTATTAACTATTTCAAATAAGCGAAAGAGAGCCTTGGAGTAACTGGTAAAGTTTCTCCCATGTGACCAGGAGGTTATGGGTTCAAGTCTTGGAAACAGCCTCTTGCAATGCATGCCAAGGTAAGGCTGTGTATTATAGACCCCTGTGGTCGGGCCCTTCAATGGAACCCACCATAGCTGGAGCTATAGTGCACTGGGCTGCTCATTTTTTAAAAAAACAAAACTTTTTCAAATAAGCAATGGGGTATAGCTGGATAGAGAATTTTTCAAACCTATGACTGAGCTTATTTTCATCTGCCGGTGAGGTTGAGTGTCATCAAACAACAGTCTAGTCTGAGGATTATCGTGTGTAGGATTCTCGGTGTAATTACGAAAATCCAAGTAAAGAATCAACTGCTTAAGAATTTTGTAGCTAGCTAAATCAGGGGAATCAGCTAAATCTTTTTCCTCAAACAAATATGTATGGATTCTCTATAACTCTTAGGAAAAATATGCAAGAAACCTTGCCACTTTCTAAGTGGAACCGGTTGATTACCTTCTCGAACCGAAACCTACATTTTTTTTGCGATTTTCATACAGTCTAGCACATCTTGGGAAGTTATTCCATGCTTGACATTAATTCACATAAATTTTATCTAAAAAACTTGATCAAACATAAACACATACGATCCGTGCCTTCATATAAGGGGTTTTCAATTGGACACCATGATTCAGATATGCAAAGAGAGCACGGATTTTCCATCCCTCTTCTTCCACTTCCCCGTCCCCCAAAAGCAATTTGATCAATCCAAAACACATTCGTTTTAGTATGGAAACAACATACATTTCATACTCTAATATTCAAAGAAATTCTTTCAATCCACATCTTCAGGGTTTTCAATTGAACAACATGGAAAAAGCCACGTCCACTATGGATCTTCCAGTTTCCTCCTCCTGCTAACTACTTTCTCTGCCCAAAACACATCTTTATTAATATGGACACGAGATAGATTTCACCTCTTATACTAGAAGGAAATATTTCAGTCCATATATTTTAGTACAGAAGAATATATATATATATATTTCAAAAAACATAGTCCAACATGGATTTCCCAGTCCTCCTTATTTCTCTTCTTCTCGATTTGTAATGACTATTCACTAGATGTTATCACAGACAAGAAAAGATGGAATACAGGTTCCACAAAAGAGAAAAGGAACAGAAGAGGTTTGAGATACTAAATACAGTATAAGATGGACGATCCACCTAGGGGATGAAAATCAAAGGGTTTCGCGGTTTTTACAGATCACCCTCCCCTTCATGCAAGAAATAGTTCAGAGTTGGAGAAATCCACTCAATCAAGGGCAGATAAAGATAACTAGAACTAAAATTATTAAATGAAAAAATAGAACCAATAGCACTATTCCGTTAAGAGCAGTAAAGACCTAAACATAATTGATACTTTAATTCTCTTCAATCAAGAACGTAACCTAAAAAAAGAATTAACCAATAGCAACATTTGTTGCTCTTTTTGTTTGTAAATCTTATCAATGCGGAAAAGTAGTAAAAGAAAGGTGGCATTTCTATGAGGAACTAACCTCTTTTGATTTTTCTTCTCCAATAGGTCTCACACGCTTGAGGCTTGAATCCATTTTATGCAGAACGTGCAATCTCCTACAAATTTACACAAAAACAAGCAAAGGCTAAAATAACAAGAGTTGGCAAAAATAACAAGAGGAAAAAATGGAAGTGGGTAATAGTTGAATGTATGCAACTGATTAAACAACAAGATTACATGAATCTTGACTATAGTTAAAATGAGAATTAGTGGCATGATGGTCACTCAACTTACAGAAAATGGTCATTATAGTCCTTCAACTTTACCTAGATAGCGTCGATGGTTATTTTAGCTGAAAATATAATTTTTTGTACCTACTTAATGAAGTGAAAACTGTAAGTTTTTAGGAAAAAAAAAGTCTCATTGTGTAAATAATATAAGAACCTAGTATTCCAAGCACATAGAATATCAATCTACTTTTATTTTAGGTAAAATATTAAATCTCAGTAGAATGTGAATAGATTAAGTAAAGTCACGGCCCAAATTCGAGACCGTGATAACACCTATTCCATCCTCCGTAATAGATAAGCCAAATACCCAATTCCAAGAACAACATCTTAACTCAAAGAAACGGAAGAAAATAAGAACATAATCAATCCCGAATAATCTCATAAATAGATTAACAGTTTAGTAAAATCAAATAACCCATAATCCCAGGTTTGGAAGTCACTAATACAAGCCACTAAATACGGAACAAAAATAAAGTTCGAGTCTTGCAAAATGCGGAAAATTCATAAGAATAAGGCTGAAAAAGATTGCAGTAGTCTCTAAAGCCAGTAGCAACTACCTCAAATCTCCGATGATGCTAGCAAAAAAGGAGCCCCAGGGATCAATATCCATAGGTCGTTGAATCTGTACCTGCACATAGGGTGCAAAAAAGCAAGAGTGAGTACGGAACCACGTGTACTCAGCAAGCATCGTCGCCCGACCCTAATTCAAAGTGGTGACGAGTGACACCACATAAATCATCTAAACACAAACACACAAGCTGCGCTCAAGAAAACCACCTTAGTCTAACTTAAAAGTCAAGTTTAACAGTCACAGGGATATCATAACACAATCCAAGAATTTCTCAATCCAGTGAAATAATTAACACATACACCATAAGTACAAGGTCAACAAATATACTTTAATCAATCTGAATCAAATGAATTAATGCAATGCGATGTAATGCACTGCAAATGCGTATACTGTGCAAGCAGGAACTCTGATCCCAACAAATATATTGTGCAGGCGTGCACTCCGATCCCAATATGTATATTGAGCAGGAGTGCACTCCGCTCCCAATAAATATATATATAATATTGTGCATGTGTGCTCTCTGATTCCAATAAATACACTGTGCAGGCATGCACTCCGCTCTCAATAAATATACTGTGTAGGCGTGCACTCTAATCCCAATAAATATATATAATATTGTGCAGGCGTGCACTCCGATCCCAAAAAAAAAAAAATAATACTGTGCAGGCGTGCACTCTGATCCCAATAAATAAATATATAATATTGTGAAGGTGTGCACTCCTATCCAATATGAAATGCAATGCATGAAGTGCAGGTGTGAAACTCCGATCCCAAATCAACAATAAAGTCAAGCAAAGCACTTCGCGTCTCAAGTCAGATGAGCCATCAATTTCAAAGTTAACTCAACTTATCAAGTAAGAGTATTCGCAAAACAATTCAAACATACAATTAACTTATTTTATCCCCTCAAGCAACACCGGTACCCGCATAGATGCTCGTCACAATCCTCTATACGGGATCCCCCGATTTCCATTACTTCCATTACACATAACTAATAAATATTCAAATAAGCACATTAAAAAAGAGACTAAGGAAAAGTTTCAACTTACCTTAAATGAAGACTGGCGAAGTAAACTCGAAACCGAAAGAATCAGATGGAAGCTTTACCCTTCTAAATTACCTCCGAATGAATCCAATCTAATCAAATACAAATTTTCAATTTATAAATTTTTACTCTAAGAATCATAGATTTGAAACTTATATGGTATCAAAATTACAATTGCAAAGACCATAAGGCAATCATGTTGAAATTTTGGAATTTGGAAGCAAAACGATGAAACATTAGTTTAATAATAACATTAGTTTGCTAATGAAGAGCTCCATCGTTTTCCAGTATACTCCTTTTATGCGCAGTTAACCCCTTTTTCCTAGAAATTAAACTTTATATGTCACGAAAATGTTCTAATCCATGTATATTAATTTAACATCATTAAAATTAATCTTTTCCATTAACTTATTAACCAACCCTTAACCGAATAAGAAAAAGGCCAAGAATTCCTATACTACTACTACTGTTTCGAAGGTTTAATTCCACCGCCACCGCCATTGGTATTAGCCGCCACTTTCCTTAATAACCAACCAATCATTACCATTCTATACTTTGTTCCAGTGAACCACATTATACTATTTCTAACTTTCTAATACACTGACTTAAATACAACTAATTTACAGAAGATCATTAAAACATTGTGAGCACTATTATCTTAAAACAATAAACAATAGTTAGAAATTAAAGCTACCCAACCAAATTACTATTCTGCCTAATTTACATTCTGCCAACTCCCAAAAACTTTACAAAGCCTCACGCTTTCACGTAAAGGATAGAATCAATACAATTAAGTGATAATCGAGTATCACCGAAGCCACTATACTAAGAAAAATATCCATTAATCATAGCAACAATTACATACCTGATGCAAGTTTTGGGAGAAACTCTTTCAAGGTTACGATGAGAGGGTTCTAAAGTTGGTAACTGTATTCTCTTTTATCCCAACTTGCTGATATTATTATTAAAAAGTAATTGTAAACCTTTCCCATTTTAATTTTACTCTAATACTTAAGAGTCAAGAGTTTAGAAAAATATCAATTTGATCCATAACTATAAAATAATGACTAAAAATTATGAGGTGGATTAAAACAGGAAAATTTTATAAAATAATTTGCAGGGTCATTACATCATCCACCACTAAAACAAACGTTCGTCCTCGAACGTAAAGAGAAAGAAGGTACCTGAACTATCAAAGAGATGTGGATATCTACTCTGTATGTCGGACTCATCCTCCCAAGTGGATTTAGAAACAGGATGATGCCTCCACTACAACTTCACAGAGGCTATCTCCTTGGATCTTAACTTTCTAACCTGCCTATCAGATAGTTGTAAGCTCCTCCTCAAATGGCAGATTCTGATCCAGACTCACTGAGTCCCACTGAATCACATGTGAATCATCTGGATGGTACCTCTTCAAAATTGAAACATGAAAACCTAGATGTACGGCTGAAAGACCCGGTGGCAAAGCCAACTCATAATCAACTAGACCAACACGCTGAAGAATCTCAAATAGGCCAATAAACGCCGGACTAAGCTTTCCTTTCTTCCCAAAACTCATCACACACTTCATGGTTGAACTTTTAAACAAAACTCGCTCACCCTGCATGAACCTTAAGTCATGGACCTTATTGTCAGCATAACTCTTTTGTCTACTCTGAGCCGCCAAGAGACGATCCTGGATCAATCTCACTAAGTCCATAGAATCTCTCAACAAATCAGTACCCCAAGGTCTAACCTCAAAAGAATCAAGGACCTACAATTCCTACCATACAAAGCCTCGAATAGAGCCATCTAAATACTAGAGTGGTAGCTATTATTATAAAAAAACTCCACTAAAGGAAAAAATGGATCCCAATGACCCCAAAAATCCATCATACAAGCCCGCAACATGTCCTCCAATACCTGAATAGTCCACTCTGACTGGCCATCTATTTGGGGATTGAATGCTATGCTCATATCCAACTGAGTACCCAACTCCCACTGAAAAGTACGCCAAAAGTTTAAAGTAAACTAAGCACCTCTATCTGAAATGATGGAAATAGGCACGCCATGCAATCGAACTATCTCACGAATGTAAATCTTAGCCGATTTCTTTACATTATAGCTCATTTTCACAGGCACAAAATGGGCTGATTTGGTCAACCTATCTACAATCACCCTTTGAGGCAACCCAACTACAAAATCCATAGTGATACGCTCCCACTTCCACTCAGGAATAGGCATCCTCTGAAGCAAACCACCTAGCCTCATGTGCTCATAGTTCACCTGCTGACAATTCAGACACTTACCCACAAACTCTGCCACATCTCTCTTTATCCCACATCACCAATAATATTGTTTAAGGTCATAATACATCTTCACCGCACCTGGATGAATGGAATAGCGTGAACAATGGGCCTCTTCCATAATAGATCTAGTCAAATCACCCACTCTGGGAACACAAATCTTCCCCTTAATCCTCAAAACACCCTCATGGTCCAAAATCACCTCTTTATTCTTATCTCGTATCACCTTATCCCTGATAATGCACAAATTTTCATCCTCAAACAGATGATCTTGAATATATTCTATCAACAAGGATCTAGTCTCCACATATGCCAAAACTTTAGTTGACTCAAAAATATCAAGTCGCACAAAATTGGTAGCCAACAGTTGAACCTCCTTGGCTAATGGTTGCTCCCCCACACTCAACAATGCAACACTACCTATACTAACTACCTTCCTACTCAAGGCATGTTCCACTACATTGGCCTTTCTCAGATGATACAAGATAGTCATATCATAATCTTTCAACAACTCCATCCACCTACACTGTCTCAAATTCAATTCCTTCTGTTCGAATATATATTAAAGGTTGCGATGATCAGTGTACACCTAACAATGAACTCCATACAAATAGTGCCTCCATAACTTCAATACGAACACAACTGCTAGTAAATCTAAATCATGAGTAGGATAATTCCTCTCATGTGGCTTCAACTGCCATGAAGCATATGCTATCACCTTATTTCTCTGCATCAACACACCACCCAAGCCAATACCGAAACCATCACAAAACACCGTGAAGCCCTCACCTTAAATAGGTAAGGTTAAGATAGGAGCTGATGTCAATAAAGTCTTAAGCTTTTGAAATCTCTACTCGCACTTATCTGACCACTGAAAATCCATGTGCTTCTGAGACAATCGAGTCATAGGAGCTGTAAAAGAAGAGAAACCATGCACAAATCACCTGTAATAGCCTGCCAATCTAATAAAACTCAGAATATTTGAAGGTGAGTAGGTCGTGACCAATTCCTGACCACATCAACCTTGGCCAGATCGACCATAATACCATTCTTGGACACCACATGTCCCAAGATTACCACAAAACTGAGCCAAAATTCACACTTTGAAAACTTGACATATAACTTCTAATCCCTCAACCTCTAGAGTACGATTCTCAAAATTTTTGCATGATCTGCTTCGCTCTTAGAAGACACCAAAATGTCATCGATGAACAAAATCATAAAAGAATCAATATAAGGCTGAAACACCCTGTTCATCAACTCCATAAACGCTGCTGGGGCATTAGTCAACCCAAAGGACATAACTAAGAACTCATAGTGCCCGTATCTAGTTTGAAAAGCAGTCTTAGGAATGTTTGAAGCTCGAATCTTCAACTAATGATACCCCGATCACAAGTCAATCTTCAAAAACGTAGAAGCACCCTAAAGATGATCAAATAAGTCATCAATACAAGGCAGACGATACTTATTCTTGATTGTCACTTTGTTCAACTGCCGATAATCAATGCACATTCTCGTAGACCCATCTTTCTTATTCACAAATAACACCGAAGCAGCTCAAGCTGATACACTTGGTTGAATAAACCTCTTTCTTAATAAGTCTTGAAGCCAATCTTTCAATTTTTTCAGCTCAGCTGGCGCCTTCCTATAAGAAGGAATAGTAATGGGTATAGTGCTCGACTCTAGATCAATATTGAAATTAATATATCTATCAAGAGGAATGTCTAGAAGATCAGTAGGAAATACATCTATGAACTATCTAACCACCTCCACTGACTCTAAAGAAGGTGCATCAGTACCAGTATCTTAAACATAAGACAAATACGAACTCTGAACACCGCTCCACTCTAATCTAGGGAGATTAGGCATGGCTAAAGTAACTATCTTGGCATGACAATCCAAGATAGTATGATAAGGAGAAAGACAATCCATGCCTAAAATTATATCAAAGTCAACCATATCCTGGATAATCAAATCTACCCAGGTATCACACCCTAAAATAGAAACTATGCAGGATAGGTATACCCGATCCACCACTACGGAATCACCTACTGGAGTATAAACACGAATATGTACAATCATAGACTCACAACTCATATTAAAGCTGGAAGCAAAATATGCAGACACATAGGAGAAAGTAGAAAAGGGATCAAATAAGACCAAAACAGGTGATTACAAACAGAGATAATATGTGTAATGACTGCATCAAAAGACTCTGCCTCGAGCTTCCCTGGAAAGGCATAACACTGAGCTTTGTCATCTATCAGCTGTGTCACTCCTCTACCACCTCCATTACCAGCTAGTGGTTCACCTCTACCTCCCTGAGATCAGCCTTTACCCTTAACTGGGGGCGCTGTAGGTTTAATAGGAGCCCGATAACTCTGTTGTGGACATATCTTCTTGTATACTAGACAATCTCTCAGAAAATGATCCTGACTACCACACTCATAACAAGACTTAGGAGCCACCAACTGTCGAGAAGGACCTGAATATCCGGTATCGCCACCACATCCTGAAAACTGTTGATATGAACCCCGTGAAGCATGTACTAAACCATAAGAACTACGACCTGAATATCCACCCTCTACTGTCTGCATCGCTGCCAGAACTGACCCATCATGCTGAGGACAAAAATCTCTTCTGAAAGAACCCCTATCCCCAGATGAGGTACCACTAAATCGACCTGCAGTGCAAGACCTCTTATCCCTCAGATCCCCATATGCCTCATGATGTATCAACTCAAACTCCTTTGACGATTCTACCACTTCCTGAAGAAAAGTCCCAGATTGCGCTACAACAAACACAGCCTCTCTGATCCTAAGTATCAACCCTCTCACAAACCTCTGGATCATCTCGGCCTCATCGGGTAAGATCACCAAAGAATAACAGGCTAAGGCATAAAATAGTCTCTCATACTCAGCCACAGAAATGCCCTCCTGTGTCAAATTCTCACACTGATACCTACAATTCTCCGTCAAGCTACGAGGAATGAATATATCAAGGAAGGCTTGTACAAATTTAGCCTAAGTCAACGATGGAGATCCTACTGACCTGGTGTCAATATAAGAGCGCCACCACTGCTTGGCAGGACCACACTTTTGTAAGGTAGTATAAGTAAGCCTATGGGAGTCAACCAATCCTACACTCTAAAGTCGCTTGTGGCAACTGACTAGAAACTCATAGGCATCCTTACGTAGATCACCCTTAAACTGTGGTGGATCTATTTGCCTAAATCTCTCAAACTGCTGTTGCTCGTCGTCAGACATAACTGTCATGCCTCTACCAGTAACTCCAACCCCTGGTAATGGCATACCATCATACCACGGTATTGGCTGAACCACTGTACCCTGATAGATCGAAATAAGCTATTGATCTGGGGTCTGTGCCCCTACCCTAACATGTGAACCCTGCGGAGTACCAAGTGATCTTCCTCCCTAAACTATAGTCTACAAAACACCCAACATTTTATCCAAGGTATTCTAAAGATGCAATGTAGCAACAAACCCTGGTGGTGCCTGACTTGGGCACGCATCATCAGCTAGAAGCTGCACATCATCATCTCCTGCCTCGAACTCAACCTAGAGAGTAGCTCCTCGAGCTCCCTCTCTACCACGACCTCTGCCCCTACCATATCTCTTACCCCATACAGGTATTCCCCTTTGAGCAATCGGCTCGGGGGCTGGTGGGGGCTCCTGACCGGGAACCCGAGGCGCACGAGTCCTCACCATTTGTGAGAGAATAAGAAAAAAATTTCAGTATTTAAAGTTAAACGATCAATATTGCATGATAAGAAAGAGAATAAAATGAATGTTTCCTAAAGTCCTATAGCCTCTCGAAGATAGGTAACAGACATCTCCGCATCGATCCAGGAGACTCTACCCGACTCGGATTGTATTTGTGAGACCAATGAACCTGGGGCTATGATACCCACTGTCACGGCCCAAATTCAGGACCGTGATGGCACCTATTCCATCCTCCATAATGGGTAAGCCAAATAACCGATTTCAAGAACAAAATCTCAGCTCAAAGAAACGGAAGAAAATAAGAACATAATCAATCCCGAATAATCTCATAAATAGATTAACAGGCTAGTAAAATCAAATAATCCATTATCCCAGGTTTGGAAGTCACTAATACAAGCCACTAAATATAGAACCAAGATAAAATTTGGGTCTTTCAAAATGAGGAAAATGCATAAGAATAAGGCTGAAGTTGATTTCAGTAGTATTTAAAGCCAGTAGTTGCTACCTCAAATTTCCGATGATGCTAGCAAAGAAGGAACCCCATGGATCAATATCCAGAGGTAGTCAGATTTGTACCTGCACATAGGGTGCAAAAAAAGCAAGAGTGAGTACGGAACCACGTGAACTCAGCAAGCATCATCGACCGACCCTAATTCTAAGTGGTGACGAGTAACACCACATAAATCATCTAAACACAAACACACAACCTGCGCTCAGGAAGACTACCTTAATATAACTAAATAGTCAAGTTTAACAGTCATAAGGATATCATAACATAATCCAAGAATTACTCAGTCCAGTGAAATAATTAACACATACACTATAAGTACAAGGTCAACAAATATACTTTAAACAATATGAACCAAATGAACCAATGTAATGCAATGCAAATGCATATAGTGTGCCGTCGTGCACTCTGATCCCAATAAATATATTGTGCAGGCGTGCACTTCGATCCCAATATGTATATTGTGTAGGCGTGCACTCTACTCCCAATAAATATACATATATAATATTGTGAAGGCGTTTACTCCGATCCCAATGAATATACCATGCAGGCGTGCACTCCGCTCCCAATAAATATGCTCTGCAAGCGTCCACTTCGATCCCAATAAATATATATAATATTGTGCATTTGTGCACTCCGATCCCAATAAATTAATATATAATACTCTGCAGACGTGCACTCCGATCCCAATAAATAAATATATAATATTGTGCAGGCGTGCACTTTGATCCAATATGAAATGCAATGCATGATGTACAGGCGTGAAACTCCGATCCCAAATCAACAATAAAGTCAAGCAAAGCACTTCGTGTCTCAAGTCAAATCAGCCATCAATTTCAAAGTTAACTAAACTTATCAAGTTAGAGTATTCTCAAATCAGTTCAAAAAAACAATTAACTTATTTTTATCCCCTCAAGCAACACCGGTACCCACATAGATGCTCGTCACAACCATCTATACGGGACCCTCCAATTCCCATTACTCCCATTACACATAACTAACAAATATTCAAATAAGCACGTTGAAAAAAAATCTAAGAAAAAGTCTCAACTTGCCTTAAACAAAGACTGGCGAAGTAAACTCGAAACCAAAAGAATCAGATGGAAGCTTTACTCTTCCGAATCACCTCCGGATGAGTCCAATCTAATCAAATACAAGTTTTCAATGTATAAATTTTTACTCTAAAAATCATAGATTTGAAATCATAAGGCAATCATGTTGAAATTTTGGAATTTGGAAGAAAAACGATGAAACATTAGTTTAATAATAACATTAGTTTGCAAATGAAGAGCTCCATCTTTTTCTAGTATGCTCCTTGTATGCGCAGTTATCCCCTTTTTGCTATAAGTTAAACTTTACATGTCACGAAAATGTGCTAATCCATGTATATTAATTTAACACCATTAAAATTAATCTTTTCCATTAACTTAATAACCAACCCTTAACCGAATAAGAAAAAGGACAAGAATTCCTATACTACTACTATTTCGAACGCTTAATTCCAGCGCCACCGCCACTGGTATTAGCCGCCTCTTCCCTTAATAACCAATAACCAACCAATCATTACCATTCTATACTTTGTTTCACTAGTATTTACAAAGCCTCACGCTTTCACGGAAAGGATAGAAACAATACAATTAAGTGATAATCCGCAGCCACTTTACTAAGTAAAATATCCATTAATCATAGAAACAATTACATACCTGATGCAAGTTTTGGGAGAAACACTTTCAAGGTTGCGATGAGAGGGTTCTAAAGTTGGTAACTGTCGTTCTCTTTTGCCCCAACTTGTTGATATTATAATTAAAAAGTAATTTTAAACCCTTCCCATTTTAATTTTATTCTAATACATAAGAATAGAGTTTAGAAAAATATCAATTTGACCCATAACAATAAAATAATGACTAAAAATTATGAGGTGGATTAAAATAGGACAATTTTATAAAATAATTTGCAGGGTTATAACATCATCCACCACTAAAACAAACATTCGTTCTCAAATGTAAAGAAATAGAAGGTACCTAAACTATCAAAGAGATGCGGATATCTACTTTGTATGATGGACTCAACCTTCCAAGTGGATTCAACAATAGGACGATGCCTCCACTGCACCTTCACAGAGGCTATCTCCTTAGATCTTAACTTTCTAACCTGTCTATCCAAGATAGCTATAGGCTCCTCCTCAAATATCATATTCTGATCCAGGCTCACTGAGTCCCACTGATCACATGCGTATCATCTGGATGGTTCCTCTTCAACATAGACACATGAAAAACTGGATGTACGGCTGAAAGAACTAATGGCAAAGCCAACTCATAAGAAAAAAGACCAACATGCTGAAGAATCTCAAATGGGCCAATAAACCTCGGACTAAGCTTTCCTTTCTTCCCAAACCTCATCACACCCTTCATGGGTGATACTTTCAACAAAACTTGTTCACCATACATGAACTCCATGTCACGGACCCTCGTATTAGCATAACTCTTCAGTCTACTCCTAGCCATTAAGAGCCGATCCTAGATCAATCTCACTCAGTCCGTGGAATCTCTCAAAAAATCAGTACCCCAAGGCCTAACCTCATAAGAATCAAACCATCCAACTGGGGACCTACACTTTCTACCATACAAAGACTCGAATGGAGCTATCTGAATAAAAGAGTGGTTACTATTATCATAAGAAAACTCCACTAAGGTAAAAAACTGATCCCAATAACCCCCAAAATTCATCACACAAGCCCGCAACATGTCCTCCAATACCTGAATAGTCCGCTCTGACTGGCCATCTGTTTGTAGATGGAATGTTGTACTCATATCCAACTGATTACCCAACTCCCGCTGCAATGTACGCCAAAAGTTTTAAATAAACTAAGTACCTCTTTCTGAAATGATGGAAACAGGCACACCATGCAATCGAACTATCTCACGAATGTAAATCTTAGCCAATTTCTCTGTATTGTAGCTTATTTTCACTGGCACAAAATGGGCTGATTTGGTCAACCAGTCCACAATCACCTAAATAGAATCATACTTCCCCAAGGTCTGAGGTAACCCAACTACAAAATCCATACTGATATGCTTCCACTTCTACTCGAGAATGGGCATCCTTTGAAGCAAACCACCTGGTCTCCTATGCTCATATTTCACCTGTTGATAAGTCATACACTTAGCCACAAACTCTATCATATCTCTCTTCATCCCACACCACCAGTCATATTGTTTTAGGTCATGATACATCTTTACCGCACCTGGATGAATGAAATAGCATGAACAATGGGCCTCCTCCATAATAGATCTAGTCAAATCACCCACTGTAGGAACACAAATTCGCCCCTTAATCCTCAAAACACCCTCCAAATCCAAAATTACATTCTTAGCCTCACATCACATCACCTTATCCCTGATAATGCACAACTTTTTATCCTTAAACTAACAATCTTGAATCTGCTCTATCAACAAGGATCTCACCTTCACATATGCAAAAAATCTATCTAACTCAGAAATATCAAGTCGTACAAAACTGTTAGCCAACCCTTGAACCTTCCTTGCTAATGGTCGCTCCTCCACACTCAACAATGCAAGACTACCCATACTAACTGCCTTTCTACTCAACGCATCTTCCACTACATTGGTCTTTCTCTGATGATACAGGATAGTTATATCATAATCTTTCAACAACTCCTTCCACCTACGATGTCTGAAATTCAACTCCTTCTGTTTGCAGATAAATTGAAGGCTGCGATGATCAGTGTATACCTCACAATGAACTCCATACAAGTAGTGTCGCCACAACTTCAATACTAACACAAATGCTAGTAACTCTAAATCATGAGTAGGATATTTTCTCTTATGTGGCTTCAACTGCCTCAAAGCATATGCTATCACCTTATTTTTTTGCATCAACACACCACCCAAGCCAGTAACGGAAGCATCACAAAACACCGCAAAGACCTCACCTTTAATACGTAAGGTCAAGATAGGAGTTGAAGTCAATAAAGTTTTGAGCCTTTAAAAGCTCTCCTTAAACTTATTTGACCACTAAAAATCAATATTTTTCTAAGTAAATTGATTCATAGGAGTTGCAATAGATGACAAAACCCTGCACAAATCGCCTGTAATAGCCTGCCAACCCAATAAAACTCTGAATATCTAAAGGTGAAGTAGGTCATGACCAATTCCTAACCACTTAAACCTTGGCTGGATTGACCATAATACTATCCTTGGGCACCGCATGACCCAAGAATGCCACAAAACTGAGGCAAAATTCACATTTTGAAAACTTGGCATATAACTTCTAGTCTCTCAACCTCTAGAGTACGATTCTCAAATATTTTGCATGATCTTAGAATACACTAAAATGTCATCGATGAACACAATCATAAAAGAATCAAAATAAGGAAAAAACACCCTATTCATCAACTTCATAAATATTGTTGGGGCATTAGTTAACCCAAAGGACATAACTAAGAACTCATAGTGCCCGTATCTAGTCTGAAAAAGCAGTCTTAGAGATGTCTGAAGCTCACATCTTCAACTGATGATACCCCTATCTCAAGTCATTCTTCAAAAACACAAAAACACCCTGAAGCTGATCAAATAAGTCATCAATACTTGGTAGAGGATACTTATTCTTGATTGTCACTTTGTTTAACTGCTAATAATCAATAGACATTCTCATTAACCCATCTTTTTTCTTCATAAATAACACCGGAGCACCCTAAGGTGATACACTTGGTTGAATAAACCACTTGTTTAACAAGTCCTGAAGCTGATCTTTTAATTCTTCAGCTTAGCTGACGCCATCCTATAAGGTGGAATAGAAATGGGCTTAGTGCCCAGCTCCAGATCAATACCAAAATCAATATCTCTATCAGGAGGAACGACGGGAAGGTCAGTAGGAAATATATCAATGAACTCTCTAACAACCTCCACTAACTCTAAAGAAGGTGCATCGGTACCAGTATCACGAACATAATCCAAATATGATAGACAACCCTTCTCAACTAACCACTGAGCCAGAATGAATGAAATCACCTTCTTAGGATACGAACTCTAAACACCGCTCCACTCTAATCTAGGGAGATTAGGCATGGATAAAGTAATTGTCTTGGAATGACAGTCCAAGATAGTATAATAAGGAGAAAGCCAAACCATGCCTAAAATTACATCAATGTCAACTATATCCAAGATAATCAAATCTACCCAAGTATCACACCCTAAAATAGAAACAATGTAGGATCGGTATACCCAATCCACCACTAAGGAATTACCTACTGGAGTAGAAATATGAATAGGTATAGCCATAGACTCACAACTCATATCAATGCTAGAGGAAAAGTATGCAGACACATTAGAGAAAGTAGAACCAGGATCAAATAATACCAAAGCAGGTCGATGACAAACAAAGATGATACCTGTAATGACTGCATCAGAAGACTCTGCCTCGGGTTTCCCCGGAAAGATATAACAATGATCTCTTTCATCTATCAGCTAAGTCACTCCTCTACCACCCCTCTTACCAGCTGGTGGTGCATCTTTAACTCCCTGAGATTTTTCTCTACCCCTAACTGGGGGTATTGCTGCTCTAACAGAAGCCTGATAACTCTATTGTGGACACCTTTCCCTGTATGCTGGACTATCTCTCAAAAGATGATCCTTACTACCACACTCATAACAAGACTTAGGAGCCATCAACTGTCGAGAGGGACCTGAATATCCGGTATGGCCACCACGGCCTAAAAACTATTGATATGAACCCCGTGAATCATATACAAAACCAAAGGAACTCTGACCTAAATATCCACCCTCTACTGTCTGCAATGCTGCTTGAATTGGCCCATCATGCTGAGGATGAAAATCACTTCTGAAAGAACCCCAACCCCCAGATGAGGTGCCAGTGAATTAACTTGCAGTGCGGGACCTCTTGACCCTTAGATCACCATATACCTCACGATGCATCAACTCAAATTCCTTTGTTGATTCTACCGCCTTCTTAAGAAAATCCCCAGATTAGGCTACAACAAACATGACCTCTCTGATCCTAAGTGTCAATCCTCTCACAAACCTCCTGATCATCTCTGCCTCATCTGGTAAGATAACTATAGCATAATGGGCTAAGTCATAAAATAGTCTCTCGTACTCAGCCACAGAAATTCCCTCCTATGTTAAATTCTCAAACTGATGCCTACGCTCCTCCTTCAAGCTACGAGGAAAGAATCTATCAAGAAAAGCCTGTGCAAATATATCCTAAGTCATCAGTGGAGATCCTACTGACCTAGTGTCAATATAAGAGCGCCACCACTGCTTAGTAGGGCCACGCATCTGTAAGGCAGTATAAGTACCCCCATGGGAGTCAACCAATCCTACACTCTGAAGTTGGTAGTGGCAATTGACTAGAAACTTGTAGGCATCTCACGCAGATCACCCTGAAACTGTGGTGGGTCCATCTTTCTAAATCTCTAAAATCGCTACTGATCCTCTTCAGACATAACTGTCGTACCTCCACCGGTAGATCCAACCCCTAGTAATGGAATACCATCAAGCCTCTATACTGGCTGAACCACTGGACCCTGATAGATTAGAATAGGTTATTGATTTGGGGTATGCGCCCCCACATTAATATGTGAACCCTGCGGAGTACCAAGTGATCCGCCTCCCAGAACTATAGTCTCCAAAACACCCAACATTTTATCCAAGGTATTCAGAAGATGCGATGCAGCAACAAATCCTAGTGGTGCCTAACGTGGGCCCACATCATTAGCTGGAACCTGAAAACCATCATCTTCTACCTCTAACTCAACCTTGATAGTAGCTCCTCGAGCTCCCTCTCTACCATGACCTTTGCCCATACCCCATCTCCTACCCTATCCATATTTCCTCCTCGAGCAATTGGCACGGGGGCTGGTGGGGGCTCCTGACCGCAATTCCAAGGCAAACGAGTCCTCACCATCTATGAGAGAATAAGATAAAAATTTCAGTATTTAAAGTTAAAAGATCAATATTGCACGATAAGAAATAGAATAAAATGAATATTTGCTAAAGTCCTATATCCTCTCAAAGATTAGTAACGTACGTCTCCACACCGATCCATGAGACTCTACTAGACTCGGCTTGTATTTGTGAGACCAATAAACCTGGGGCTCTGATACCCTCTGTCACAGCCCAAATTTGGGATCGTGATGGCACCTATTCCATCCTCCATAATAGGTAAGCCAAATACCCAATTCCAAGAACAACATCTCAACTCAAAGAAATGAAAGAAAATAAGAACATAATCAATACCGAATGATCTCATAAATAGATTAACAGGCTAGTAAAATCAAATAATCCATAATCCTAGGTTTGGAAGTCACTAATACAAGCCACTAAATACGGAACCAAATGAAAGTTTAGGTCTTTCAAAATGTGAAAAATGCATAAGAATAAGGCTGAAGAAGATTTTAGTAGTCTCTAAATCCAGTAGCAACTACCTCAAATCTCTGATGAAGCTAGCAAATAAGGAACCCCAGGGATCAATATCCAGAGGTCGTTGGATTTGTACCTGCACGTAGGGTGCAAAAAAAGTAAGAGTGAGTATGGAACCACGTGTACTCAGCAAGCATCATTGATCGACCCTAATTCAAAGTGGTGATGAGTGACACCTTATAAATCATCTAAACACAAACACACGACCTGCGCTCAAGAAGACCACCTTAATCTAACTGAATAGTCAAGTTTGACAGTCATAAGGATATCATAACAAAATATAATAATTTCTCAATGCAGTGAAATAATTAACACATACACCATAAGTACAAGGTCAACAAATATACTTTAACCAATCTGACCAAAAGAATCAATTCAATGCGATGTAATGCAATGAAAATGCATATACTGTGCAGGCGTGCACTCCAATCATAATAAATATATTGTGCAGGCGTGCATTCCGATCCCAATATGTATATTGTGCAGGAGTGCACTCCACTCACAATAAATATATATCTATCCATATATATATATTTATTGTGCAGGCGTGCACTCCGATCCCAGTAAATATAATGTGAAGGTGTGCACTCCGCTCCCAATAATTATACTGTACAGACTTGCACTCTGATCTCAATAAATATATATAGTATTGTGCAGGTGTGCACTCCGATACCAATAAAAAATATATAATATTGTGCAGGCGTGCACTCCGATCCAATATGAAATTCAATGCATGATGTGCAGGTGTGCAACTCCGATCCCAAATCAACAATAAAGTCAAGCAACGCACTTCGTGTCTCAAGTCTGATCAGCCATCAATTTCAAAGTTAACTCAACTTATCTAGTAAGAGTATTCTCAAAACATTTTAAACATACAATTAACTTATTTGATCCCCTCAAGCAACACTGATACCCGCATAGATGCTTGTCACAATCATCAATACGGGACCTCCGATTCCCATTACTCCCATTACACATAACTAACAAATATTCAAATAAGCACGTTGAAAAAGAGTCTAAGGAAAAATCTCAACTTGCCTTAAACGAAGACTGGCGAAGTAAACTCAAAACCGAAAGAATCAAATTGAAGCTTTACCCTTACGAATCACCTCCGAATGAGTCCAATCTAATCAAATACAAATTTTCAATTTATAAATTTTTACTTCAAGAATCATAGATTTGAAACCTATATGGTATCAAAATTATAATTGCAAAGACCATAAGGCAATCATGTTGAAATTTTGGAATTTTGAAGCAAAACGATGAAACATTAGTGTAATAATAACATTAGTTTGCTAATGAAGAGCTCCGTCTTTTTCCAGTATACTCCTTGTATGCGCAGTTATCCCCTTTTTGCTAGAAGTGAAACTTTACATGACACGAAAATCTGCAAATCCATGTATATTAATTTAACACCATTAAAATTAATCTTTTCCATTAACTTAATAACCAACCCTTAACCGAATTAGAAAAGGGCCAAGAATTCCTATACTACTACTATTTCGAAGGCTTAATTCCAGCACCACCGCCACTGGTATTAGCCGCCTCTTCCCTTAATAACCAATAACCAACCAATCATTACCATTCTATACTTTGTTTCAGTGAACAACATTATACTATTTCTAACTTTCTAATACACCGACTTAAATACAATTAATTTTCAGAAGATCATTAAAACATTATGAGCACTATTATCTAAAAACAATAAACAATAGTTAGAAATTAAAGCTACCCAACCAAATTACTATTCTACCTAATTTACATTCTGCCGACTCCCAAGAACTTTACAAAGCATCACGCTTTCACGGAAAGGATAGAAACAATACAATTAAGTGATAATCGAGTATCGCCGCAACGTCTATACTAAGAAAAACATCCATTAATCATAGCAATAATTACACACCTGATGCAAGTTTTGGGAGAAACTCTTTAAGGTTGCGATGAGAGGGTTCTAAAGTTGGTAACTGTTGTCCTCTTTTTCCCCAAATTGCTGATATTATTATTAAAAAGTAATTGTAAACCCTTCCCATTTTAATTTTATTCTAATATATATTAGTAGAGTTTAGAAAAATATCAATTTGACCAATAACTATAAAATAATGACTAAAATTTTTTAGATGGGTTAAAACAGGACAATTTTATAAAATAATTTGCAGGGTCATTACATCATCCACCACTAAAACAAACGTTCGTCATCGAACGTAAAGAGAAAGAAAGTACCTGAACTATCAAAGAGATGCGGATATCTACTCTGTATGTTTGAATCAACCTTCCAAATGGATTCAGCAACAGGACGATGCCTCCACTGCACCTTCACAGAGGCTATCTCCTTGGATCTTAACTTTCTAACCTGCCTATCCAAGATAGCTACAGGCCCTTACTCAAATGTCAGATTCTAATCCAGAATCACTGAGTCCCACTGAATCACATGCAAATCATCTGGATGGTACCTCTTCAACATAGTAACATGAAAAACTGGATGTACGACTGAAAGACCCAGTGATAAAGCAACTACACCAACACGCTGAAGAATATCAAATGGGCCAATAAACCTCGGGCTAAGCTTTCCTTTCTTCCCAAACCTCATCACACCCTTCATGGGTGATACTTTCAACAAAACATGCTCACCCTACATGAACTCCAAGTCATGGATCCTCCTGTCGGCATAACTCTTTTGTCTACTTCTAGCCACCAAGAGCCGATCCTGGATCAATCTCACTCGGTCCATGGAATCTCTCAACAAATTTGTACCCTAAGGTCTAACCTCAAAATAATCAAACCATCCAACTGGAGACCTACACTTCCTACCATACAAAGCCTCGAATGGAGCTCTCTGAATATTAAAGTGGTAGCTATTATTATAAGAAAACTCCACTAAGGGAAAAAACTGATCCCAATGACCCCCAAAATCCATCACACAAGACCGCAACATATCCTCCAAAACCTGAATAGTCTGCTCTGACTGGACAGCTACTTGAGGATGGAATGTTGTACTCATATCCAACTAAGTACCCAACTTCCACTGCAAAGTGCGCCAAAAGTTTGAAGTGAACTGAGTACCTCTATCTGAAATGATGGAAACAGGCACGCCATGCAATTGAACTATCTTACGAATGTAGTTCTTAGCCAATTTCTTTGCATTATTGATCATTTTAACAGGAAGAAAATGGGCAGATTTGGTCAACCTGTCCATAATCACCCAAACAGAATCAAACTTCCCAAAGGACTTAGGAAACCCAACTACACAATCCATAGCGATACACTCCCACTTTCACTCAGGAATAGGCATCTTCTGAAGCAAACCACCTGGCCTCCTGTGCTCATATTTGAGAGACACTTATCCACAAACTATTCCACATCTCTCTTCATCCCATACCACCAGTAATGTTGTTTAAGGTTGTAACGCCCCGGATATGGTACCCAGAATGCTAAATGATGTTTATGACCCCGAAGGACCACAAGCTAACCCATGACATATATCTGTACTTGTACACTGCATAATATGACATAATAATGGAAAAACATGCACTGAAAGGCCATAAGGTTCAATACTGAACATAATCTGAATGATATAATAACTGTGTGGGGTAATAGAATACTCAAAATAAAACTAAAACTATTAAAGTCTGAAACATAATAGTCTAGAAAATCTCTAACTGACTGAACTATTCGAGTAAGGAGATGATGGGACATATCCCCAACTAACTCCAACTAATAAACTAATTAATGAGATAATAGAGAATAATCATTTCCTCGAATGATGAGGACTAACTTCTAACTCTGACTGTTAAAACTGGAATCTACTGCTGATATGGAGCTTGTGTCTCTAAACCTATGGTATAAGACACATAGTACAAATGTGTTAGTACTTTGAATGTACTGGTATACATGTAAAGTAGGTTAAATGCATGGGGTTCATATGTATGAACAATAATAATAACTGACTAACTATCATGAGCGTGAGAATACATGCATGGGACATAACAACTGACACTAATACTGTGATGACATAATTACTAAATCTGAATATAACTGATAACATGAGTGACTGTATCTAAGAGTCCTGAATTTGATGGAACTATCTAAGTTTCGTACTTTGTCTAGTTGACTGTATCTGACAGTCTTGAATTTTGGAAAACTATTTGAATTTTTTTACTGAAACTGATACTGAGACTGTGGGAGGTAGTCATCTAATCGAAATGCCCCAAATGAAGCATTATTGATGAATTGGGATCCAATCTATGCCTTGATTGGAAGGGTGTCAATACCGTGCCAGTGGTAAGGGCAACATATGAGTGACCCTAATACAACAGGTAATTCAACTAAGAATGGTGGGAACCCTCATATAGAAGGTTAAGCCACCTCATCTACCCTCATATAGAAGGCTGTGATGTCTCAACCTATGCTGGCTACATAGTTTTGGAATGCAAAGATTGCTTCTAAGAATCACACCGTCATATAACAGGTGAGTTCCCATCCTTAGGTTCACTCGGTGCTAATTTCAATTCCCATCTGAAAAGACACTGAACATAATTTACTGAACTGAACATGGTTTGGGTTACTGAATTCCGTTGACTGGAAGAATATTACTGATATCTGACAACTGACTGAGTTTATGATGTCATGGAGATTTTCTGAGTCATAAGACAGTCTGAAGTCTAAGGATTCATAGCTTGATTGAGAGTATTGTGGAAACATGACATGACTCTAGGCACACAACTAATATTTCAGGTACAAGTACCCCCAGTACTCGATGGAAGGAAAACTGACCAAGCATAACTTACTTGAACATATAACTAACATCATAATCCATAATACATTTAAAGAAGCATTCCATCAAAACATGTAATCGGCATAACTTGTACATACATGGGGATTCCATGATATCATACTAGTTGGGCATTGTTCCTTCATCTAGGTATTTAATCAAACACATGGTAGGCATAGCACATGTAGACAACAATATACAACAATTAATCATCATGATTCATCTCTAATTTTATCATCTAGGATTTATTCATAGGTTCACATTCCACATAAAAATAATTACTCAACATGGATTTGAATTCAATTGATCATTCTCAACATAAACAAAACCAATCCAACATGAAATTCATAAAGAAATCCATAAACTTAAACTTAGAAAAGATATTCTTGGGCTTCATGGATGAAAGGAGTCCATGAATGAAAACTATGCATACCTTAGTTCGTGATTTTGTGAAGATTGACGGAGGAAATTCTTGATTTTGAATATTCTATGAAAAGCCCTAGGTTGTTCTTGAGAGGTTTTTGAGAGAATAGAGTGTATTTTGGGTGAAAAGTGGCTGAATCACGTGTTAAAAGGCTTAAATAGGGGTGGGAAATTGACCCTTTTAACCCTAGACGCATCTTGTAATTTCAGTAAAATTTCCCGAATTGAACCCCTGGCACGATGCGGCACTATCGCGTCGTGTCTCTGGAATTTGACAATTGGGAAACTGAGGGATGGCGCGATGCGAAACCATCACATTTCCCCTTCTTTTGAGACCTGGAACTTTGGTACTGCGCGGAGAAAATCACGTTAAGACATTGGAAAAGGACAATTCTGAATTTGGTCAATCGCGGACCCCTACTGGAATTTGCCAAATGCTTTTTCCTCTTGTGGAGCGGCGCACCACTGACTAATATGGTGCAATTTTATGATCGGAACTTTAAATAGTCATAACTTATGACTCGGTTATCGTATTTGGGTGAATCTTATATCGATGGAAATCTTATTGAATTTCCCACATGACAAAGAGTGAAAATCTTGAAAATTCCTCATGTAATAACCATCATTCAATTTAGAAGCTAATACTATACATTCTTAAGATGAAATTAGCTAGGAAAAAGTACGGGGTATTACAATATATCCCCTTTGAGAACATTCATCCTCGAATGAGACTGATTGAGAGGGGAGAAAAGACAACTGATGTACACGCTAAACATGAATAACTGGAACATGATCTCATGACCGACATGACTGACAAGCTGAACATATAATACTGAACATACATATCTGATGCATGTGTAACTGATTCATGAATGCATGACCGAGTGTTCTGAAGAATTAATTTTCTCACAATAAGAATTCATGTCTGATGCATAATTACATAACTGAACTGATACATGCATGCATGACTGAATAATCAATGGTACTTGATACCAAGTTTATAATATGAACGTGAGCATGAAACTGCATACTAAGTTTGTCATGAACACTGAACATGAAACTGAGTAAGTCTAAGGAGAACTATTACCTTGAGCTTGATCTAGTTGGCGAAGAAGAGGTGAGGATATTTGGTATGCATATCTTATTCTGCTTCCCAAATATCTCCCTCAATGGACTGATTTTGCCAAAGAACTTAAACTAGAGGGACTTCTTTGTTCCTCAATCTATGAGTATGATTGTCTAAGATTTCGACTAGAATCTCTTCATAAGAGAGAGTGTTCTGAACATCAATGCTCTTAATAGGGACTTCAACTAATGGGTCACCTATGAACTTCTTGAGCAAAGAGACATACAAGACTACATGAGCTGAGGTTAGTTCTGAAGGCAATTTGAGTTGATAAACTACCTTGCCGAATCGATTGAGAATCTTGAAGGGACCGATATATCGGGGACTGAGTTTCCCTTTCTTGCCTAACCGCTTTACTTCCTTCATGGGAGAGATATTTAGATAGACATAGTCACTAATATCAAACTCATGATCTTTTCTACGAATATTTTCATATGCCTTTTATCGGCTCTGAGCAGCCCGAAGTCTTTCTGTTATCAACTAGATGTTTTCTAAGGCATCAAATACTAAGTCAGGACCTATAAATGAGGCCTCACTAACTTCAAACCAACCAATTGGAGATATACATCTCCTACCATAGAGAGCTTCAAATGGAGCCATTTGAATACTGGAATGATAGCTGTTATTGTATGCAAACTCAATCAAAGGTAAGTGGTCATCCCAACTTCCCTTGAAATCGATTGCACACGCCCTTAGCATATCTTCTAATATCTGAATAGTCCTTTCTTCTTGACTATCATTCTAAGGATGAAAGGTTGAACTAAGATGAACTTGGGTACCAAGACCCTTTTGGAATTCTATCCAGAAATGAGAGGTGAACTGGGTACCTCTGTCTGAGATAATGGACAATGAAACATCATGAAATATGACCAACTCCTTGATGTAGAGTTTTCCGTAATCCTCGGCTGAATAAGTGGTATGAAATGGAAGGAAATGAGCTGATTTGGTCATTTTGTCTATAATGACCCATACTGAATTATGCTGATGACGAGTTCGAGGATAATCCATCACAAAGTCTATGTTCACAACTTACCACTTCCAAGTAGGAATACTGAACTCCTACATGGACCCACTAGGCTTCTGATGCTCTATCTTAACCTGCTGACATATAGAGCACTTAGCCACAAACTCTGCAATGTCTCTCTTCATCCCACTCCTTCAATAGATTTCCCGTAAGTCGCGGCACATATTTGTGGCCCCTGGATGAATAGAGTAGCTCGCACCATGTTCTTCTGTAAGAATTCGCTTCCTTAAGTCATCTACACCTTGAACACAGAGACGACCCTAATAACGAAGAACACTATCTCCCCCTTGGGAGAAAACCTCTATTTTCTTATCCTAGACTGACTCTTTTAACTTGACAAGGCTGGGATATCTATCTTTCTTTTCTTTCACCTTGGAAATTAGAGATGATTCTGAACTACTTGGAACCCATATATCACCCTCATCTGTATCGACTAAGCAAACGCCTAGTCTGGCAAGCTGATGGACTTCCTGAGCTAACTTCTTCTTACTGTCCTCAACATGAGAAACACTACCCATGGATGTCTACTGAGATCGTCGGCCACTATATTGGCCTTTCCCGGATGATAGAGGAAACTCATGTCATAATCTTTCAAGAGCTCTAACCACCTTCTTTTACAAAGATTGAGATCTTTCTGAGAAATTACATACTGAAGACTCTTATGATCTGTGAACACATCTAGATGAACACCGTATAGATAATACCTCCAAATCTTCAAGGAAAAGACTGCTAACTCAAGATCATGAGTTGGATAATTCCTCTCATAGGGCTTAAGATGTCTGTAGGCGTAGGCTATAACCTTACCATGCCGCATGAGGACACAACCCAAACCTACTCTGGATGCAACACAATACACTATGAACCCATCTGAACCATCTGGGAGAGCTAAGACTAGAGCTGAGGTGAGTCGAGTCTTCAACTCCTAAAAACTCTTCTCGTAAGGATCTGACCACTGAAACTTGACTTTCTTCTGAGTCAATCTAGACATAGGGAATGCAATAGAAGAAAATCCCTCAACAAACCATCGGCAATAGCCAGCCAAACCCAAGAAACTCCTGATATCTGGTGGAGAGACAGGTCTGGGCCAGTTTCTTACTGCATCGGTCTTTTGAGGATCTACTCTAATGCCATCACCGGAAATGATATTACCAAGGAATGCTACAGACCTTAGCCAAAATTTGCCCTTACTAAATTTGACGAATAGTTGATGATCTCTGAGAGTCTGAAGTACTGTTCTGAGATGGTCTCCATGATCACGCTCACTGTGGGAATAGACCAGAATATCATCTATGAAGACTATGACGAACATGTCAAAGTACTACTTGAACACATGGTTCATCAAGTCCATGAAAACGGCTAGGGCGTTGGTAAGACCAAATGACATGACTAGGAATTCGAAGTGACCATACCGGGTACAAAAATTTATTTTTGGAATGTTACATTCTCTGCCTCTGAGCTGATGATAGCTGGATCTGATATTTATCTTAGAGAAATAACTGGCACCCTGAAGTAGGTCAAACAAGTCATCGATTCTGGGAAGAGGATACTTGTTCTTGACCGTGACCTTATTAAGTTGGCGGTAGTCTATACACATTCTGATAGGACCGTATTTCTTGCGAACAAATAATACTGAGTGCCCTACGAGGAAATGCTGGGCCTGATGAATCCCTTATCTAAGAGATCCTTTAATTTTTCTTCCAGTTCTCTGAGTTCTGCTGGTGCCATTCTGTATGGCGAAGTAGAGATAGGCTGAGTATCTGGAAGAATATCAATACCGAAATTTATTTTCTTCTCGGGAGGGATTCCTGGAAGATCTTCAAAAAAGACATCTGAATATTCATTCACTACTGGGACTGATTCAAGGCTAGGAGTTTCGGAAGTAGTGTCCTTAACTCGAACAAGATGATAGACACATCCTTTAGATAATATTTTCCTTGCCCGAAGGTAGGAAACAAGTTGACCCCTGAAACGGATACACTACCCTTCCACTCAAGTACGGGTTCATTTGGGAACTGAAATTGGACTATTCTGTTTCTGCAGTCGACTGTGGCATAGTAGGAATAAAGCCAATCCATGTTGAGAATGACATCAAAATTAGTCATCTCTAATTCGACTAAGTCTGCTGAAGTGACTTTCTGAAATATCATAACCGGGCAGTTTCTGTATACCCGCTGGGCTATGATGGTTTTACCTACTGTGGTAGAGACTGAAAAGGGCTCTGCTAGGATTTCGGGATTGATTCTAAAATTGCCTGCTATATAGAGAGTAACAAATGACAAAGAAGCTCCTGGATCTAGGAAAGCCTAAACATGCACATGAAAGATCTGTAACGTACCAGTAACTACATCAAAAGAATTTTCCTGATCCTGTCGGGAATGAAGAGCATAGAGATGATTTGGGCACTGCCCACTAGTAGCACTGGTGGTCGAACCCTACTGATTTGGGCGACCGGACTGAGCTGAGGAGCGATTCTGTTGAACCTAAGGACCAGGATGAGGACAGTCTCTAACTCTGTGTCCTGGCTTTCCTCATCCAAAACAAATACCACTGCCAGCTCTGCAAATACCCTGATGGTGCTTGCCACAAGTCTGGAAAATAGGATAGGTGTGAACACTTCTAACACAGCCTTGGAAATTAGAGTCTGACACTCTATCTTTCTTACCTTTTCTAAACTTAGGAACTGGAGCACTGGCTGAAGAAGGAGCTGGAACTGATGACTTAGGTTGAAACTGATAGAGATTGCCTCCCTCTGACTTAGGCTGACTAAAATTAAAGCTACCCGTCCTAGTTTTCTTATTCTGCTTCTTCTCCTACTTAACCTTCAGCACCTCTACCTGCTAAGCACGAGTCATGAGCCTGGCCAAAGTCATGTCACTATTCAACATAGCGGATCTGCACTCATTAACCATGCTATCATTCACCCCTGAAACGAACTTACTCATCCTTGCCCTGCTATCTGCAACCACATAAGGGGCATATTTGTCTAATGGAGTAAACTTAAAAGAATACCCGTTCACTTTTATATTGCGCTGCCTGAGGTTGATGAATTCTAGCACCTTAGCTTCTCTAAGCTCTAGGGGAAAGAATCTATCAAGGAACGCTAAAGAAAATTCCTCCCACTCAACAGACCCTGCATCGTCTGCCCTCTCTGACTTCCACTGCTTGAACCAAGTATGAGCCACATCCTACAACTGATATGCAGCTAGCTCAGCACTCTCACTAAAAGTAACCTCCATTATGTCTCTCACCTTCTGAACCTAATCTAAGAATTCTTGAGGGTCTTCATTTGTCTTAGACCAAAGAAAGAATGGAGGATTCAGTCAGGTGAAATCCCAAATCTTGGGAACAACTGAATTGGCCACTGGATTGGCCGGAACAACATCTGGTCGTTCATTCTGAGAAGCAACTAAGTTAGCAAGATTAGTGAATGCAACTCGAAACTCTGCATGAGAAATATGCTCACCCAAAGGATCTTCGAGCTGAGGGGCTAACTGATTTCTGGTTCTTCTTTTAGGAGGCATGTTCTGTAGAAGAAAGGGAGAAATGGATTAGACTAAGAGATTGACTTGAGATTAAGCTCACTAGCACGACAGGAATACTAAAAGAGGGGAAACTGTTCCTAAAACATTTTATAGCCACCTGTACATAAATGTGGAGCATAACATACCCATCTACAAAACTTTACCAAATGTGGCTTTCAGACTTCCTTGGACTCTATTGAACCTTAGGCTATGATACCAAGTTTTTAACGCCCCAGATCTGGTACCCGAAATGCTACACGGTGCTCATGACCCCGAAGGACCACAAGCTAACCCATGACTGATATCTGTACCTGTACACTGCATAATATGACATAATAATGCGAAAACATGCACTGAAAGGCCATAAGGTTCAATACTAAACATAATTTAAATGATATAACATCTGTGTGGGGTAATATAATACAACAAAAAAAAACTAAAAATACTGAAGTCTGAAACATGATAGTTGATGATAGGAGAATTTACACGCCTATATCAATATATTTTGCCCATATTTTAGCCTAGTTTTGAGAACAAAGTATATATTTCATGCACTTTTAGTCCTTTTTCCTGTAAATGAGTTAACGAACATGATTAGTAAAGTTTCAGGTATAAATGATGCAGAATTCAGCATTTTATGGCTTACTTGATGCAAAAGAAAGCTCACGAAGGAAGGGAAGGGAGTTTACACGCCTAAGGACCAAAACTGCTGCATGGAAAATCTGTCCCGGGCTAAAACAGCATTTCTGAAGACTTTGGGGATTTGCAGTAACTTAGTTGGATTTGGACAATGATACATTAACCTAGTACAATTGGGTTATGTATTTCATTAGTTTATTTGGATTATGATAATGTTACATTAACCTAGTACAATTGGGTTAAGTATTACATTAGCCTAGTAGGATTTGGTTAGATATTTTATTTATATAGTAGTATTAGGATATGGGTATTATAAATACCCTATCATGCTAGAGATTTTGAAGAATCGGGGAGACCACAATACTTTCTTCCATCCCTCTCATCTTCCACAACAAACAATTCTACAACTCTTCTAATCTTTCCATTAATTCTATTTTTCTTCTTCTACTCTTCTAATCTTTCCATTAATTCTATTTTTCTTCTTCTACTCTTCTATTCTTAAATTCCACAACAAGAGAATCGTTACTTTACCTAGGAATTCACGCCTCACGCCTACCACCTAAGATACACGAAATTACTCAATCTTGTGGTATAACAACAATGTCAATCGTGATCTCCTTCGCATTCATGGGTAACTAAACTTCTCTGTTGGGGTTATGGAAGCCGTATGAGATACTATCTATTGCTGTGAGTTTGTGAGTTCGTGACACGTATACTGCTTATATCATTATTCTCTTCATCTTAGTCTACATTCTTTGTGGTTGCAAATGCAAGAATACGCCAGTATAACATTTAACTTGTTCGAAAGAAAGGTTATCTGTCTGGAAAAGAGATAATGTCAAGGTAGTAGGGTCACCCCCTAAAATTCCCTACTAAAAAGCTAGTGCCGTAACTGGACTAACCTCTTGGAGAATTCGTACCGTTAGACACGCTTTAAGCTCGAAAGAGTTAAAGTGAAATAATCCTCGAATAGGTCGAAAGACGCCTGGATTTACCATCGAATACAATTCTCTATAAGAAATTGCATGTCAGAATTCTACACACTAATAGCCAATAGAGACGTATACCTCAGAAGGTGGACATAACCCCAACGCCTCAATTCTCATTGTTTACAAGTTACGTAATAATCTTTCTCTTTTACTTTGCTATTTTCAGCTTTTATTTAATTATTTTGGTGACACATTACAAATCCCCCCTTTTTACGAGACTTGCACCAAAAGTTTAGTAATTTTGCTTACTTGTTGGCCAAGCTATTCCCTGTGGGATCGACACCCAACCCTGTTGGGTTCTATATTTGCTAACGACCGCTTTACACTCCTACGAGAGCTGTAGATTGAGCGTTATCAAAAATTGGCGCCGTTGCCGGGGAATACAAGTGTCAATCAAGTTCGTGATAATTACTAGACCCTTTGGTCAAAGATTCTCGTACTTTTACGTTAGTTTTTGTTTTTGTCTACTGCAGGTTTTTATTTTAGTGCATGCCCCATACTCGAAGTTCTGGTCAACCGTTATTACCAATCAATCCTGAACCACAACGCATTGGTAGAATGGAAGCACAAGCTGAAATCGCAAGGATGGCTGCTCAACAGGAACAAGCAAGATTGGCTGCCCTTGCCACAGCCCAGGTTCAACAGCAGAACATTGATAACCCTGCACGAGCAATAAATCCTGACGATGAGGATTTAGGTGATGACGAATTACTAAACCCAAGGCATGATGCTGAAATCACAACACCTGCCAACAGAAGAGGTCGACAAGCTCGGTATAGACATGATCGCCAACCTATGCAGCCAGCTTTCGACGATGATGATGATGATCTTGATGGTGCCGGAGCCACTGGAGCTATAATTCCACCACCATTAGCGCCCGGAGCCAAGTTCAACATCACAAGCACCATGATTCAGTTATTGCAACTCAAGGGATTGTTTGGTGGACTAGCATACGATGATCCGAATATGCATCTCATCAACTTTATTTCTACATGCAAGTCTTTTGACAATCCTGGTGTTGGTCAGAATGCAATTTGATTACGTCTATTTCCATTGTCTCTGTCTGGGGAGGCAACACTATGGTTGAATGGGCTGACTCCTGATTCAATTACAAATTGGAGGCAATTGAGAGACGCTTTCCTAGAAAGATTCTTTCCGCCTTCCAAAAGGGCACAATTGAGAGATGAAATCAGCAACTTTCGTCAGCTTCCCACTGAAACTCTTCATGAAACATGGGAGAGGTTCAAGACAAAGCTAGCGAGATGCCCAAACCATCACATGACTAATGTTCACCTCATGGAGATATTGTATAGAGCCTTGAATTCAATAACTAAGCCAGTGGTGGATAACGCAGCTGGAGGATCTTTTATGGACCTCACCTTTGGTCAAGCAAGCAATATGCTAGATCGCATGACGAAACAAAGTAGAGCTTGGCATACCAGGGATTCCGAGGTAGCAAGCCCCACTTTATCTATAGGCATGACTGCAGACCAAAGAAGAAGACAAGAAGAACGTGATCAAGATTTAGCGCACATGAAAACGCAAGTGGATCTTCTGAAAAAGCATTTATTATCAGGGAAGACCGAAAAAGTGAAATCTGTGGCGCTAAAAGGAAGAGACGAATCTGATTCGGAAGAGGAGGCCAACTACTTGAACAATCAGGGGGGTTTTCGAGGCAATGCCCAAGGAAACCAAGGTCGGAACTATCATGGTAAATCTGGAAACATGGACCAAGGTAGTTGGAAGAACAAGAATGACAGTAGTGGTTTGTATGTTCCCTCTGGAAGACGTGACGCCACCACATCTAGTTCTGGAAGTATGGAAGACATGATGGCTAAACTATTGAAAGGAGTGGAAGCAACTAGCGCGGGAGTTACTGAGGTAATTAATGATTTTTCCTCCATAAAACAACTAGTTGATTCTCATTCCACTTCAATCAAGCAAATAGAGCAGCAATTGAGCCAATTTTCAGCAGCACTCAATCAAAGAAAGGCTGGCACTTTACCTAGCGATACTGTGCAAAACCCAAGGAATGATGGGTCATGCATGGCCATTACTACCAGAAGTGGTAAGGTGCTGGAACCTTCAGCAAAATGCAAGCAAGTGGTTGACGAAGTTGCGGACATGGATGATAACGCAAAAGGAGAAGATGCCGCAACAACCAGTCCTGACGTTAAGGACGTCACGCCCAGTGACGTGCAGCCTAAAAAAATGGAAAAACGGAAGCAAGAGGAGAAGAAAACCGTGGAGAGAACACTTCCATACCCACCACCACCTTTTCCCCAAAGACTGAAGAAGGTGGCGGATGACACTAAGTTCAGCAAATTCATGACTATGTTAAAGTAGCTGACCATTAATGTTCCATTGGTGGAGGCACTTGAACAAATGCCTGGGTATGCGAAGTTTATGAAGGATCTTTTGACAAAGAAGAGGGCAACAAGTTATGAGCTGAAAGATGATGTGCATCATTGTAGTGCAATTGCTACCCGATCGATAGTTCAGAAGAAGGCCGACCCCAGAGCTTTCACTATTCCTTGCACCGTCGGATCTTTGAACTTTGCCAAAGCATTATGTGACTTAGGAGCCAGCATCAATTTGATGCCATTATCGATCTACAAGAAGTTGGGGTTAGGAGATCCTACTCCAACCAATATGAGGCTCGTCATGGCAGATAGGTCGGTAAAACGACCTGTTGGTATTCTATGCGATGTCTTGGTAAAAGTTTCTTCATTTATCTTTCCAGCAGACTTTGTCATCTTGGATTGTGAAGCAGATTCTGAGGTTCCCATAATCTTGGGGCGCCCTTTCCTTGCTACAGGAAGTGTGCTCATTGATTTGAGAGCTAATGAACTTTCATTCCGAATAAATGACGAAGTGGTTCGTTTTGATGTTTGCAAATCAATGAAGCAACCCAAAGATCTTAGTGTATTTTCGGTGGCTGATGTTTTCTTTGATGATGAGAAAGAACTACTTGAAGAAGAGCAAATTATTGATGATCCCTTGGAGGTTGTGCTCATGAATGAAGAGAGTGAAGATGCTGAAAATTCTGAAGAAGCCATTTGTGCTCTATCGGGATTAGGAACATATGGCTATACTCCCAAGAAGCTGGATCTTGATCTTAAGAATCAGCCTACACCACTAGCTAAGACATCTATTGAAGAGCCACCTACGTTAGAATTGAAGGAGCTGCCAAGTCATTTGAAGTACGCATTCTTAGGAAGCGGAAACACTCTTCCAGTCATTGTGGCAGCCGATTTGGGTGAGCGACAAGTTGCAGCTCTTATTGCTATTCTACGCAAGTATATTAGAGCTATTGGATGGACCATTGCGGATATTATTGGTATTCCACCTGGGATTTGTACACATAAAATTCAGCTTCAAGAAAATTGCACACCCACCATTGAGCATCAAAGGCGTCTAAACCCACCTATGCAAGAAGTGGTGAAGAAAGAGATCATCAAGTGATTAGACGCAGGAGTTGTGTATCCTATTTCTGATAGTACATGGGTAAGCCCTGTACAATGTGTTCCCAAGAAAGGAGGTATGACGGTGGTCGCGAATGCAAAGAATGAACTTATTCCACTCAGGACCGTCACTGGATGGAGAGTATGCATAGACTAACGCAAGCTGAATTCTTGGACACTCAAGGATCACTTCCCAATGCCATTTATGGACCAAATGCTAGATCGATTAGCGGGGAAAGGATGGTTTTGCTTCTTGGATGGTTATTCAGGCTATAATCAGATTTGTATTGCACCCGAAGACCAAGAGAAGACAACGTTTACATGCCCATATGGTACGTTTGCCTTCAAACGTATGCCATTCGGGTTATGTAACGCACCAGCCACCTTTCAACGTTGTATGATGTCTATTTTCTCTGATATGGTTGAAGACACTTTGGAGGTATTTATGGACGACTTTTCAATTGTTGGTGAGTCTTTTGAAGCATGCCTGGCAAACTTGAGCATGGCATTACAAAGATGTGTAGAGTTCAACCTTGTGCTGAATTGGGAGAAGTGCCACTTCATGGTAAAAGAAGGAATTGTTCTTGGGCACAAGATCTCTGAAAGAGGAATAGAAGTTGACCGAGCAAAAATTGAGGTTATTGAGAAGCTACCGCCTCCAATTTTGGTGAAGGGAGTTCGTAGTTTTCTTGGCCATGCTGGTTTCTATCGTAGGTTCATCAAAGACTTCTCCAAAATTGTGAGTCCATTGTGAAAACTATTGGAGAAAGATGCAAAGTTTGACTTCAATGACGATTGCTTAAAAGCATTCGAATGCCTTAAAGGAAAACTCATTGAAGCCCCTATTATGGTAGCACCAGATTGGACTCTCCCGTTTGAAGTCATGTGTGATGCTAGTGGTATAGTCGTTGGTGCTGTTCTTGGTCAGAGAAAGGAGAAATTATTTCATCCTATCTACAATGCGAGTAAGGTCCTAAATGAAGCCCAAAGGAACTACACTGTTACTGAACAAGAGCTCCTAGCGGTTGTGTATGCATTTGAGAAGTTTCGTGTCTATCTATTGGGTACTAAGGTGATCGTTCATACAGACCATGTAGCTCTTAGGTATCTAATGACAAAGAAGGATGCAAAACCAAGGTTGATTAGATGGGTATTGCTGCTGCAAGAGTTTGATTTCGAAGTCAAAGATAGACGAGGTTGCGAGAACCAAGTGGCTGATCACCTATCTCGACTTGAGAATGAACATGTGGCGCAACCTGAAATTCAGATTGATGATGCATTCCCGGATGAAAAGATATTAGCGACAACAATGGATAAATTACCATGGTATGCCGACTTTGCAAATTTCGTGGTGAGTAATGTGATACCTGCCAATTTATCTTACCACCAAAGGAAGAAGTTTATGCATGACGTACAGCACTACTATTAGGATGAGCCTTATTTGTTTCGACGATGTGCGGATGGTATCATTCGACGATGTATATCCCATGAAGAGGTGCCTACTATCTTGGAAGCATGCCACACTTCGCAAGTTGGAGGACATCACGCAGGCAATCGGACGGCCAGAAAAGTATTGCAAAGTGGTTATTATTGGACTTCGATATTCAGAGATGCCTAAGACTATGTTAGAAGGTATGACCAATGCCAGCGTCAAGGTGCAATTTCAAAACACCATGAAATGCCCATGACCAAAATTCTTGAGGTAGAACTCTTTGATGTGTGGGGTATTGATTTCATGGGTCCATTCGTGAATTCGTTTGGAATGAAGTACATCTTGGTTGCTGTGGATTATGTTTCGAAATGGGTAGAAGCTGTAGCATTGGCTGACAACGAAGGAAAGCGTGTTGTAGCGTTCTTAAAGAAGAATATCTTCTCTCGCTTTGGAGTACCACGTACTATCATAAGTGATGGAGGATCTCACTTCTGCAACAAGCTATTCAAATCAGTTTTGGCCAAGTATGGTGTCAAGCAACATAAGGTATCTACGCCTTATCATCCCCAAACTAGTGGAAAAGTAGAAGTTTCCAATCGCGAGATCAAGCAAATCCTTGCAAAGACGGTTAATGCGAATAGGAAGGATTGGTCTCGAAAGCTAGATGAGGCACTATGGGCGTATAAGACTGCATTCAAGACACCCATTGGCATGTCTCCTTATCAACTAGTCTATGGGAAGGCTTGTCATCTACCCATCGAGCTCGAACACAAGGCATTGTGGGCATTGAAGCAATTAAATTTGAATTGGGATGATGTGAAGAATCTGAGGTTGGAGCAACTGAACGAACTAGATGAATTCCGTCTCCATGCATATGAAAGGTCAGACCTATACAAGGAGCGGATGAAAAAGTATCATGATCAGCGGATTGTTCGACGAAACTTCCAAAGGGGTGATATGGTACTTCTCTTCAACTCCAGATTGAAACTCTTCCCAGGTAAGTTAAAGTCCAAGTGGTCTGGTCCATACAAAGTTATCCAAGTCTACTCGTCTGGAGTAGTCGAATTGGAAGACAATAATGGTGTTGTCTTCAAGGTGAATGGCCAACGTGTTAAGCCTTATATCGGTCCTCTTGACTCGATGAATTCTATGGCCATCACTTATCTCGACGAAGTCTAAGTACTCGAGGTAACTATGTCGAGCCACGACAATAAAAAAGGCGCTAGATGGGAGGCAACCCATCGTTTTATCGTTTTATCGTTCTTTTTTTACTTGTTTTGCTTTTGATAATGAAAATCCAAAAATAAGAGTCGTTCCACGACCAAAACTAAGGCACTTGGTGGGAGGCAACCCATCGTACTAATCGTTTTCATTTGGTTTTAAGCAAAAATAGGTGCAAGAGGTATTCAACGAGGAGATTGATTTCAATTGACGATTTGGACGCATTGTATGGTAAAGTTGGTAAGTTAGGAATAGTGATGCATAAGGCTATGGATTGAGCATTGCTCATGCCAAACTAGGCATCGAGGAAGGCTAGGCCTAGGTAAAACTAGGCCACGAACGATGCACAACCTATCCTATAGCCTAAGGTCTCGGAATCTAGTGTGCTATACACTATGCGCCGCCCATTCCTAAGTGTGCTTTTGACTATGCGCCGCCTATGCTATAGCATTAGGTCTCAGGATCTCATATGCCATAGACTATGCGGCGCATATGTCCCTAAATGCCATAGACTATGCGCCGCATATACCATGACTATGCCGAGCATTATGCGCCGCATATGTAGCATTTTTGTCTCCAAAACCGATTGTAAATGGGTCAAAATCCGACCCATTCTCTTCCTATATAAAGGGGACTTAGTCTTGAAACATAACCACACTAGAAATTAACCTAAAGGCGCCGCATTCCCTCTCCAAACCATCCCAAAATTTTTCTTTTTGCTCTTCCAATTCACAAAACCATCTCCAAAAGCTTCAAGCAAGTAAGTACTCTCTTATTCTTCATTTATTTCTCGTAAGTACTACGTTGCTATGTCTATTATAAATTGCTACATCGTATAAGATTGATTGGTGATGTTCATGTGTTTTGATCGTTGATACAAAATCATGTGAGTAAACATATACGTAGGAAAATCTTGACTTGTTTCCGACTTGAATTTGGTTTTAATAGCATTGTTATACGATGTGCGGAATTGCTATGGTGACGAACATTGACTATCATGTTATGATCTTGTTACTTGGATACTTACATGCTAGACTATCCCGTTCATTGGGATAAGCTTTATAGTTGCCTACCGACTTAGGAGGTTGCGATTGTTGAAAACATCCATACCATGTTACAAACCCTATGTAGTAGTGTTGTTATATCTAACATGAAAGTAGTGCAATGGCTGCAAGTAGTAATACATTACTGATTTTCTTGTCGAAATGTAATCCTAAAACGTATGTCGACGAAATCTGAGTAATCGACCACTTTCACTTCACTGATTTGTGTCAACAAAACTAAGTGTGGGGTGGTACCCCTACTGCTTGTTTATAGATTGTATCAACTGAGATTGTGCTGCCATTAACACTATTTCTAGTCTCAGGTACAATGGCACCTAAAGCGAGGCAAGGCAAGGAGAAGGCTACCACTTCCCAAAAGGGCAAGAAGAGAGGTAGAAAGGACCAAGGAGAATCATCCTCAACACAACTACCCCGCAGAATGTTTGGAATAAAATGGGTTCTTGAGGAGGAAGCCAAAGAATGGTACAGGAACAACAAAGAAAGAAGATATGTTCACGTCGACCTGATGAACAAGGACACCTTAGCGAAGAAGGAGCCGGGTATGTTGGCGAAAATCATGGCATTGAAGCTGGATTTCATCTTCCGCGATATGGGAGAATGTAATCTTGATTTGACAAGAGAGTTTTACTCCAACTGGTCGCCGAAAACAACAGGCAACGAAGTCAAAATTCGGGGCCAAGTGTTACAGCTCAACGCGGACTGGATCAACTCTTTTCTTGGCTTACCTTCGGTCGACCCAGCACCATTCAAGAGCTGTACAGCAGGCCTCCTTATAGAGCAATTAGACACACACTTTGTGGAAGTAGATCGATGGCAAGGTGGGGCAGACATAAAGACACAGGACGACACAACACCTTCCCCTATGCTTCACTGAATAGGGAAGCAAGAATCTGGATGCGTATTGTCAACTCATGCCTTATTCCTAGGACTCAATACACCAAGATATTAAGAGATAGAGTGTGTTTGGTCTATGCTTTGATGACGAATGTCCCTATCAACTTTGGGGCAATCATTCGCTTTACCATGAGGAAGGCCAGACTCCACAAAAGGTCCCACTTCACGTTTGGAAATCTGTTGACAGCAATCTTGCGGAAGGAGGATATCGAAGAGGAACCAGCTGACCACAAACTCCCACATAACCCAAAGAAGGTTGACCTTACTAAGGTCAAAGATGCTGAAACAACTCATGGTGTCAACCTTACTACTGCGAAAAGACATGCTCGTGATGAGAGTTTCTTCCGTCATCTTTATGGCATGACACGATTTACTATGATGAGTGGTGGACGTGTTCCAACTGCTGCAGAGCTCCAACAGCTGGACCACAACTATCCCATGAACATGCATGCACGGGAGATGTGTGGAGTGGGTGTATACTTTGAGGAACCTCTAGATGATGATGTGCCGACTGATGACGATCGACGCTTGCCAGACTCTGACGACGACTCTTATGATGATTCTGACGAAGGGGGTATGACCCCCGACATTGAGGAAGAGTCCGACTAACCAGGTTCCTCGTATTTATTTTCCACTGAGGGCAGTGTCCCGTTTAACTGTGGGGTGGCGGTATCGTATGCTATACTTCTCTATCGCATCTATGTTTGTTTAGTTTGTTGTTTTTTTGTTGTTGTTTTTTTCATGTTTTAGTTTTTTTGTTTTTGTTGTTTTTTCTAGCTTCGCATGAAATTATTTTGATAGGCAGCATGAGATTATAACAAGAGTATGTGCTACAATTGTGACTATTGAGACGTTTAGGCTCTAGTTGTGACTCCTTATGTGATATTGTGTGGTTCAATTCCTTCACTTGTTGGGTCAAGAGTCTATATTACTTCCAAGCAAGTCGACCATGTGCCTTGTGTGTATGAGATAATCGTATATTCTATGTGTGTGGCTGATGCTAGAACTTGCCTGGTATGTATGCAAAGCGAAAATAAGGAGTGTAAGTTTAGGATATGATTTAGGCATTTCTTTGGCAACCTATATTTGTTTACCTTCAGTTTTACCTACCCATGGACATCATCCTAGTTAAACCCGTTTGAGCCTTTAGCCTATTTTCTTTGACAACCTTGTATGTAAGCCTAATCCATTTTTTTTCAAGACCGTAATTTGATCCAAATTCCTAAGTGTTTTAAAGTGAAAAAGTCATGTGACAACATAAGAGGAAATTGGGTGAGTATGATGCTATAAATTGTAATGGTGCTTGAATGTGTTATGAAAAAGAAAGTGCTATCATAAGAAGTATGTTGTGAAAAGAAAAAGGAAAAGAAAGCTGAAAAGCGAGTTGTGCTTAAAATTAAAAAACAAAAGAGGAGAACAAGGGTGGTAGAATAAAAGAAAGAAAGGTTGAAAGAAAAAAAAAGTGTCAATGATACAAAGTGATGTATTAAAGCGCTTAGGAACTTAGTCACTATTCCTGGCCAAAATAGTCCTACCCGTCCCTTAGCCTACATTACAACCATCAAAAGACCTACTTGATCCTAAGCTTAGCATTCTGACATTTAGTAGAGTATTACATTAAGGGCAAGCCTATGGTCATCAGTTGCTACATATGAATTCTTTGTGAGAGTGAGAGCAAGGACATTTTGATACCCATGTTTGAAAAATATGCTATACTTGTGAGTGATTATGGGTACTATAGTGTGAGACACACATGGTTGATGAGTTTTGGGTAGTTATATATGATTCCTTGTACCTTAACGTTTGCATGCGAGTTTATCACCATCACGAGTCTATGCTAGAGGTTAAATTGTTTCTACCTATAATCGAAAAGCTACTCTTTGTTGATAAATGTTGTGCTTGTCTTGACAAATGTTTTGTGTTGTTGCTGTGAAACCCTAAGTTGATGATTAGAAGGACATGGTATTTCGTTCGAGGACGAACAAAATTTCAAGTGTGGGGTGTTGATGATAGGCGAATTTACACGCCTATATCAATATATTTTGCCCATATTTTAGCCTAGTTTTGAGAACAAAGTATATATTTCATGCACTTTTAGTTCTTTTTCCTGTAAATGAGTTAACGAACATGATTAGTAAAGTTTCAGGTATAAATGATGCAGAATTCAGCATTTTATGGCTTACTTGACGCAAAAGAAAGCTCACGAAGGAAGGGAAGGGAGTTTACACGCTTAAGGACCAAAACTGCTGCATGGAAAATCTGTCCCGGGCTAAAACAGCATTTCTGAAGACTTTGGGGATTTGCAGTAACTTAGTTGGATTTGGACAATGATACATTAACCTAGTACAATTGGGTTATGTATTTCATTAGTTTATTTGGATTATGATAATGTTACATTAACCTAGTACAATTGGGTTAAGTATTACATTAGCCTAGTAGGATTTGGTTAGATATTTTATTTATATAGTAGGATTAGGATATGGGTATTATAAATACCCTATCATGCTAGAGATTTTGAAGAATCGGGGAGACCACAATACTTCCTTCCATCCCTCTCATCTTCCACTACAAACAATTCTACAACTCTTCTAATCTTTCCATTAATTTTATTTTTCTTCTTCTACTCTTCTATTCTTAAATTCCACAACAAGAGAATCGTTACTTTGCCTAGGAATTCACGCCTCACGCCTACCACCTAAGCTACACGAAATTACTCAATCTTGTGGTATAACAACAATGTCAATCGTGATCTCCTTCGCATTCATGGGTAACTAAACTTCTCTGTTGGGGTTATGGAAGCCGTATGAGATACTATCTATTGCTGTGAGTTTGTGAGTTCGCGACACGTATACTGCTTATATCATTATTCTCTTCATCTTAGTCTACATTCTTTGTGGTTGCAAACGCAAGAATACGCCAGTATAACATTTAACTTGTTCGAAAGAAAGGTTATCTGTTTGGAAAAGAGATAATGTCAAGGTAGTAGGGTCACCTCCTAAAATTCCCTACTAAAAAGCTAGTGCCGTAATTGGACTAACCTCTTGGAGAATTCATACCGTTAGACACGCTTTAAGCTCGAAAGAGTTAAAGTGAAATAATCCTCGAATAGGTCAAAAGACGCCTGGATTTACCATCGAATACAATTCTCTATAAGCAGTTGCATGTCAGAATTCTACACACTCATAGCCAATAGAGACGTATACCTCAGAAGGTGGACATAACCCTAACGCCTCAATTCTCATTGTTTACTACTTACGTAACAATATTTCTCTTTTACTTTGCTATTTTCAGCTTTTATTTAATTATTTTGGTGACACATTACAAATCCCCCCTTTTTACGAGACTTGCACCAAAAGTTTAGTAATTTTGCTTACTTGTTGGCCAAGCTATTCCCTGTGGGATCGACACCCAACCCTGTTGGGTTCTATATTTGCTAACGACCGCTTTACACTCCTACGAGAGCTGTAGATTGAGCGTTATCAATAGTCTAGAAAGCCTCTAACTTACTGAACTATCTAAGTAAGGAGCTAATGGGACATGTTCCCAACTAACTCCAACTAATAAACTAATTAATGAGATAATAAGGAATAATCATATTCTCGAATGCTGAGGACTCACTTCTAACTCTGACTGCTGAAACATGAATCTACTGCTGATCTGGAACTAGTGTCTCTTAACCTATGATATAAGACACCATAGCGCAAATGAGTCAGTACTTTGAATGTACTGGTATGCATGTGAGGTAGGCTGAATGCATGGGGTTCATATCAATGAACAATAATAATAACTGACTAACTATCATAAGCATGAGAATACATACATAGGACATAACAACTGACACTAATACTGTAATAAGATGATTAATGAATCTCAATTTAACTGATAACATAAGTGACTGTATCTAACAGTCCTGAATCTGATGGAACTATCTGAGTTCTGTACTTTGTCTGAGTTGACTGTATCTGACAGTCCTGAATTTTGATAAGCTATCTAAGTTATTTTTACTGAGACTGATACAGAGACTGTGGGAGGTAGTCATCTAACCAACATTCCCCAAATGATAGATTATAGCTGAATTGGGGTCCAATCTATGCCTTGATTGAAAGGGTGTCAATACCGCACCACTAGCAAGGACAACATGTGAGTCACCCTAATATAATAGGTAACTCTAATGAGAATGATGGGAACCCTCATATAGCAGGTTAAGCCACCTCATCTACCCTCATATATCAGGCTGTGCTATCTCAACCTATGTTCGCTACATAGTTCTGGAATGCAAGGATTGCATCTAAGGATCACACCCTCATATAACAGGTGAGTTCCCATCCTTGGGTTCACTCGATGTTAATTTCAATTCCCATCTGAATAGACACTGAACATAATTTACTGAACTGAACAAAGACTGGTTCACTGAATTCGATTGACTGACGGAATATTACTGATATCTGACAACTGAATGAGTTCATGAGATCATGGAGATTTCCTGAGTCACAAGACTGTCTAAAGTCTAAGGATTCATAGGTTGACTAAGAGTATTGTGGAAACATGACATGGCTCTAAGTAGACAACTAATATTTTGGGTACAAGTATCCTCAGGACTCGATGGATGGAAAACTGACCAAGAATAACTTACTTGAACATATAACTAACATCATAATCCATAATACATTTATGAAAGCATTCCTTCAAACACATGTTATAGGCATAACATGTACATATATGGGGATTTCATGATATCATACTAGTTGGGCATTGTTCATTCATCTAGGCATTTAATCAAACACATGGTAGGCATAGCACATGTAGACAACATTATACAACAATCAATCATCATGATTCATCTCTAGTTTCATCATCTAGAGTTTATTCATAGGTTCACATTAATATACATCTATACAAATCAATTCAACATAAAATTGATCACACAACATTGATTTGAATTCAATTGATCATTCTCAACATAAACAAAACAAACCCAACATGAAATTCATAAAGAAATCCATGAACTTAACTTAGAAAAGAGATTCTTGTGCTTCATGGATGAAAGGAGTCCATGAATGAACACTATGCATACCTTAGTTCGTGATTTCGTGAAGATTGACGGAGGAAATTCTTGATTCTGAAGCTTCTATGAAAAGCCCTAGGTTGTTCTTGAGAGTTTTTTGAGAGAAGAGAGTGTATTTTTGGTGAAAAACGGCTAAATCACGTGTTAAAAGGCTTAAATAGGGGTGGGAAATTGACCATTTTAACCCTGGACGAGTCTTCTAATTTCAGTATAATTTCCCGAATGGAATCCCTGGTGCAATGCTGTGCTACGTGTCACTGGAATTTGACAATTGGAAAACTGAGGGATGGTGCGATGTGGAGCCATCGTGTTGCCCCTTCTTTTACGACCTGTAACTTTGGCACGAAGCGGAGAAAATCACGCTAAGACACTGAAAAAGGACAATTCTGAATTTGGGCCCTGACACGACGCGCCATAATCGCGGACCCCTACTAGAATTTTCCAAATGCCATTTCCTCTTGTGGCGCGGCGCGCCACTGACTAATATGCCGCTGTTTTACGATGGGAACTTGAAATAGTCCTAACTTTTGACCCGATTATCGAATTTGGGTGAATCTTATATCGATTGAAAGCTTATTGAATTTCCCATAAGACAAAAAGTGAAAATCTTGAAAATTCCTCATGGAATAACCATCATTTAATTTGGAAGCTAATACTATACATTCATGAGATGAAATTAGCTAGGAAAAAGTACGGGTATTTCAAAGGTCACAATACATCTTCACCACACCTGGATGAAAGGAATAGCGTAAACAATGGGCCTCCTCCAAGTCAAATCACCCAGTTAAGGAACAAAAATCCACCCCTTAATCCTCAAAGCACCCTCCTGGTCCACAATCGCCTCTTTAGCCTCACCTCGCATCACCTTATCCCTGATAATGCACTATTTTTCATCCTCAAATCTGCTCTATCAATAAGGATCTCCCCTCCACATATTCCAAAACTCTACCTGACTCAGAAATATCAAGTCGCACAAAATTGTTAACCAACCGTTGAACCTCCCTGGATATTGGTCGCTTTTCCACACTCAACAATGCAAGACTACCCATACTAACTACCTTCCTACTCAAGGCATTTGCCACTACATTGGCCTTTCCTGCATAATACATGATAGTCATATCATGATCTTTCAACAACTCCATCCTCCTACATTGTCTCAAATTCAACTCCTTCTGTTCGAATATAAATTGATGGATGCGATGATCAGTGTACACCTCACAATGAACTACATACAAATAGTACCGCCACAACTTTAATACGAACACAACTGCAAGTAACTCTAAATCATGAGTAGGATAATTCCTCTAATGTGACTTCAACTTCCTCAAAGCATATGCTATCACCTTATTTCTCTGCATCACAAAACACCGTGAAGCTCTCACCTTCAATAGGTAAGGTTAAGATTAGAGTTGAAGTCAATAAAGACTTGAGCTTTTGAAAGCTCTCCTCGCACTTATCTGACCACTGAAAAACCACATTTTTTCTGAGTCAATCAAGTCATAGAGCTGCAATAGAAGAGAAACCCTGCACAAACCACTTGTAATAGCCGGCCAACCCAATAAAACTCCAAATATCTGAAGGTGAAGTAGGTCGTGACCGATTCCTAACAGCCTCAACATTGGCCGGATCGACCATAATACCATCCTTAGATACCACATGTCCCAAGAATGCCATAGAACTGAGCTAAAATTCACATTTTAAAAACTTGGCATATAACTTCTTGTTCCTCAACCTCTGGAGTACAATTCTCAAATATTTTGCATGATCTGCCTCGCTCTTAGAATACACCAAAATATCATCAATGAACACAATCACAAAAGAATCAAGATAAGGCCGAAACACCCTGTGCATCAACTCCATAAACGTTGTTCGGACATTAGTCAACCCAAAGGACATAACTAAGAACTCATAGTGCCCGTATTTAGTCCGAAAGGTAGTCTTAGGAATGTCTGAAGCTCGAATCTTTAACTGATGATACCCCAATCTCAAAATCTTCGAAAACACAAAAACACACTGAAGCTGATCAAATAAGTCATCAATATATGCTAGAGGATACCTATTCTTGATTGTCACTTTGTTCAACTGTCGATAATCAATGCATATTCTCATAGACCCATCTCTCTTCTTCACAAATAACACCAGAGCACCCCAAGGTGATACATTTGGACGAATAAACCTTTTGCTTAAAAAGTCCAAAAGCTGATCTTTCAATTCTTTCAGCTCAGCTGGCGCCATCCTATAAGGAGGAATAGAAATAGGCTGAGATCCCGACTCTAGATCAATACCAAAATCAATATCTCTATCAGGAGGAACACTTGGAAGATCAGTAGGAAATACATCTATGAATTTCTAACCACTTCCACTAACTCTAAAGAAGGTGAATCAGTACCAGTATCTCGAACATATGCCAAATATGATAGACAAACCTTCTCAACTAACCAATGAGCCTGAATTAATGAAATCACCTTTCTAGGATATGAACTCTGAACACCGCTTCACTTTAATCTAGGAAGATCAGGCATGGCTAAAGTAACTGTCTTGGCATGACAGTCCAAGATAGCATGATAAGGAGAAAGCCAATCCATACCTAAAATTACATCAAAGTCAACCATATCTAGGATAATCAAATCTACCCAAGTATCACGCCCCAAAATAGAAATAATACAGGACTGATATACTCGATCCACCACTAAGGAATCACCTACTAGAGTTGAAACACTAATAGGTACAACCATAGACTCACAACTCATATCAAAGCTGGAAGCGAAGTATGCAGACACATAGGAGAAAGTAGATACAAGATCAAATAATACCAAAGCAGGTCGATGACAAATAGAAACGATACCTGTGATAACTGCATCAGAAGACTTTGCCTCAGACTTCCCTGGAAAGGCATAACATTAAGCTCTGTCATCTATCAGCTGAGTCACTCCTCTACCACCTCTCTTACCAGCTGGTGGTGCACCTCTACCTCCCTGAGATCTACCTCTACTCCTAACTAGAGGGTACTGCTGCTCTAATAGGAGCCTAATAACTCTACTATGAACACTTTTTCTTGTATACTGGACAATCTCTATAAAGATGTTCCTGACTATCACACTCATAGCAAGACTTAAGATCCACCAACTGTCGAGAAGGACCTGAATATCCGGTATGGCCACCACAGCCTTAAAACTGCTGATATGAACCCCTTGAAGCCTGTACCGAACCATAAGAACTCCGACTTGAATATCCACCCTCTGTTGTCTGCATCGCTGTCTGAACTGGCCCATTATGCTGAGAACAAAAATATCTTCTAAAAGAACCCCTACCCCCAGATGAGGTACCATTAAATCGACCTGCAGTGTGGGACCTCTTGTCTCTCAGATCCCCATATACCTCACTATGCATCAATTTAAACACCTTTTCCGATTCTACCACCTTCTGAAGAGAAGCCCCAGATTGGGCTACAGGAAACATGACTTTTCTAATCCTAAGTGTCAACCCTCTCACAAGCCTCTTGATCATCTCGGCCTCATCTGGAAAGATCACCATAGAATAACGATCTAAGGCATAAAATAGTCTCTCGTACTCAGCCACAGAAATGCCCTCCTGTGTCAAATACTCAAACTAATGCCTACGCTCCTCCCTAAAGCTACGAGGAACGAATCTATTAAGGAAGGCTTGTACAAATATATCCCAAGTCATCGGTGGAGATCCTACTGGCCTGGTGTAAATATAAGGGCGCCACCACTACTTGGCAGGACCATACATCTGTAAGGAAGTATTAGTAACCCCACGGGAGTCAACCAATCCCATACTCTGAAGTCACTCGTGGCAACTGACTAGAAACTCGTAGTCATCCTCACCCAGATAGCCCTGAAACTGTGGTGGGTCTATCTTTCTAAACCTCTTGAACCGCTGCTGCTCGTCGTCAGACATAATTGTCATACCTCCAACCCCTAGTAACGGCATACCATCATGCGTCGGTACTGGCTGAACCACTGGACTCTGATAGATCAGAATAGGCTGCTGATCTAAGGTCTACGCCCAAATCCTAACATGTGAACCCTGCAGAGTACCAAGTGATTCTCTTCCCTGAAGTATAGTCTCCAAAATACCCAACATTTTATCCAAGGTATTCTGAAGATGCAATGCAGCAACAAACCCTGGTTGTGCCTGACTTGGGCCCGCATCATCAGCTGGAACTTGAACACCATCATCTCCTACCTGGAACTCAACTTCAAGAGCAGCTCCTCGAGCTCCCTCTCTACCACAACCTCTTCCCCTACCGCATCTCATACCGCATCTAGGTATTACCCCTCGAGCATTTGGCTCAAGGGATCTCCTGACCGCGATCCCGAGGCACACGAGTTCTCACCATCTGTGAGAGAATAAGACAAAAATTTCAGTAATTGAAGTTAAAAAAATCAATATTGCACGATAAGAGAGAATAAAATGAATGTTTCCTAAAGTCCTATAGCCTCTCGAAGATAAGTAACGGACGTCTCCGCACCGATCCGAAAGACTCTACTAGACTCGGCTTGTATTTGTGAGACCAATGAACCTGGGGCTCTGATACCCTCTGTCACGACCCAAATTTGGGACCTTGATGACACCTATTCCATCCTCCGTAATAGGTAAGCCAAATATCCAATTCCAAGAACAACATTTCAACTCAAAGAATGGAAGAAAATAAGAACATGATCAATCCTGAATAATCTCATAAATAGATTAACAGGCTAGTCAAATCAAATAATCCATAATCCCAGGTTTTGAAGTCACTAATACAAGCCACTAAATCTGGAACCAAAAAAAAGGTCGAGTCTTTCAAAATGCGGAAAATGAATAGGAATAAGGCTGGAGGAGATTTTAGTAGTCTCTAAAGACAATAATAGCTACCTCAAATCTCTAATGATGCTAGCAAAGAAGGAACCCCAGGGATCAATATCCAAAGAACGTTGGATTTGTACCTGCACGTAGGGTGCAGAAAAAGCAAGAGTGAGTATGTGCAGGCATGCACTCCGATCTCAATAAATATATTGTGCATGCGTGCACTCTGCTCCCAATAAATATACTGTACAGGCGTGCACTCCGATCTCAATAAATATATATAATATTGTGCAGGCATGCACTCCGATACCAATAAATAAATATGTAATACTGTGCAGGCGTGCACTCCAATCCAATATGAAATGCAATGCATGATGTGCAGGTGTGCAACTCCGATCCCAAATCAACATTAAAGTGAAGCAACACACTTCGTGTCTCAAGTCTGATTAGCCATCAATTTCAAAGTTAACTCAACTTATCAAGTAAGAGTATTCTCAAAACATTTCAAACATACATTAACTTATTTTATCCCCTCAAGCAACACTGGTACCCACATAGATGCTTGTCACAATCATCTATACGGGACCCCCGATTTACATTACTTCCATTATACATAACTAACAAATATTCAAATAAGTACGTTGAAAAAGAGTCTGAGGAAAAGTCTCAACTTTCCTTAAATGAAGACTGGCGAAGTAAACTCGAAACCAAAAGTATCAAATGGAAGCTTTACCCTTCCGAATCACCTCCGAATGAGTCCAATCTTATCAAATAAAAATTTTCAATTTATAAATTTTTACTTCAAGAATCATAGATTTGAAACCTTTATGGTATCAAAATTATAATTGCAAAGACCATAAGGCAATCATGTTGAAATTTTGGATTTTTGAAGCAAAACGATGAAACATTAGTTTAATAATAACATTAGTTTGCTAATGAAAAGCTCCGTCTTTTTCCAGTATACTCCTTGTATGCGCAGTTATCCCCTTTTTGCTAGAAGTGAAACTTTACATGTCACGAAAATGTGCTAATTCATGTATATTAATTTAACACCATTAAAATTAATCTTTTCCATTAACTTAACAACCAACCCTTAACCGAATAAGAAAAAGGCCAAAAATTCCAATACTACTACTGTTTGGAAGGCTTAATTCCACCGCCACCGCCACTTGTATTAGCCGCCTCTTCCCTTAATAATAACCAACCAATCATTACCATTCTATACTTTGTTTCAGTGAACAACATTATACTGTTTCTAACTTTCTAATACACCGACTTAAATAAAATTAATTTCGAGAAGATCATTAAAACATTATGAGCACTATTATCTTAAAACAATAAACAATAGTTAGAAATTAAAGCTACCCAACCAAATTACTATTCTACCTAATTTACATTCTGCCAACTCCCAAGAACTTTACAAAGCCTCACGCTTTCACGGAAAGGATAGAAACAGTACAATTAAGTGATAGTGGAGTATCACCTAGGCCACTATACTAAGAAAAATATCCATTAATCATAGCAACAATTACATACCTGATGCAAGTTTTGGGAGAAACTCTTTCAAGGTTGCGATGAGAGGGTTCTAAAGTTGGTAAATGTCGTTCTCTTTTGCCCCAATTTGCTGATATTATTATTAAAAAGTAATTATAAGCCCTTCCCATTTTAATTTTAATCTAGTTATAAGAGTCGAGAGTTTAGAAAAATATCAATTTGACCCATAACTATAAAATAATGACTAAAAATTATGAGGTGGGTTAAAACAGAACAATTTTATAAAATAATTTGCAGGGACATTACAAGTAATCTCATAATGTATACACTTTTGTCTTTAAAAAAAATAAATTTAATTCTTCACTAAGTAAACAAAAGCTTATATATGTAAACACGCATGTACTCGGATCAGACCGACTTACATTTATTATAAAAAGGATAGGCCGAAAAAATATTAGGCCTCAAAGTAAAATGTGAATAAATTAAGTAATCTTATAATGTTTTAAAAAAAAAATTGTAAAAGAAATTCACAAGCTCATAATGGTATACATTTTTGTCGTTTAAAAAATAAATTTAATTCTTCATTAATTTACCAAAGCTTATACTTGTGAATACAAGTGTAGTCGGATCAACCTATATCTATTATAGAAAAACATTAAACCTTCAAGTAAAATGTGAACCAATTCAGTAATCTCACAATGCTATATTGTGTACTCAAATCAGTTAAACATACCATTATTATTATAGAAGAAATATTAAACCTCCGAGTAAAATGTGAATAGATTAAGTAATTTCATAATGATATACTTTTATGCCTTTTAAAAATTAATTTAGTTCTTCATTAATGGAAAAACAATAATTATAAAAAATAAGGCTGGACTTTGATTTCTTGAAATATTAAAAAACTTATCATGATGTATTTCAAGATCTTCATAATCTACATGGTAACTCCTAAAATATCAATCACATGTACATATATCTTACTTAGAGAGAGTACACTTCTAATTACTTGATTGTATCTTTAACACGTCTCTAAAGTGTGGACTAATTCTTTTTAATGTATCAAGCACGTGGAATTTGTTCTTATATGAATGGCAGTGAAACTCGAATGCATGACCTTTACCGGTGATCATCTCATGTAAAGAGTGTTATATTATCAACATTTAGTGGTGGCATTCTGATCCATTGGACTAATTGATTAATCTGATCCACTGGACTAATTAAATCAAATAGGCAACTGAAAGCCAACTTTCTTTTATTAAGGCCTATGGTTATCAAATTTGTAAACTAGCATAGTCTGATACTACAAGTATATGAGATCTAGAATTTAAATTTTTGATGAGTTTAATCTTTAAATTTATTACTATCGAACTTATTACACATTAAATTCTATGTTCAAATTTAATATTTGTTGACATTTTGATGGACTTGTACACAACACACACATGCATATATATAGGCTGGAAGAACACATTGACGAAAGGCTGCATATGCTGCTGATTTCAAGTGCATAGGATGTCAATAGGGTAGGGCGAAGAGAGAGGCTTAGCCTGAGGGGACTATGAAGGGAAAGAATGGTGCATGAGGCAGGTGATGGGTCTTTTTGGGATATCACCAGTGGCGGGACCCATGATTTAGGGGTCGTGAATACAGGAACACACATATTGACTTCCAAAACTTTAAGAATCTGTCTAGAAACTAAAGCACTTAGCTATCTTCTTAGCTTACCAGGTGTTTTTCTAAATCTTATATTAGATTTTATATATTTTCATATAATTATACCTAGTCTGCATCGAATTTAATGGGTGCCAAAGCACAAAAAATTTAGCTACAAATCCGCCTTGATTTTCATTCCTATGTTCACTACTACTAATGGTCGACCAAAGAAATCTAAGAACAAAACATAATCCATCCATGAAAAACTTAGTGGAATTACGGGAAACAAGAACTTAGCGTAATGAAGTACATGTTAGGTTAAATACTGGGATCTTATCAAGCAAACAAAAATAGAAATTAAAGGAGTAGATTCAATCTAATATAATGTCATAGTTAATGTCTAAGGATGGTAGTATGCATGCAAACCTAAGATAATTTACTTGTTTCTACCCATTTTACGCTAAAATATGATTCATTGTCCAATGCATTTTCATATGCGTTAAATTTAATATATTCAAAGGAATTACCCCTATTAGTTACTTTTCCTTAATTCCTGTATCAATAAGAAAGTGGACAAGTAAAGATAGACGGAGGGAGTAAATTTCAATCAAATATAATGCAATAACAATACAGAAAAACATTTACAGGTCATAAAACAACTTGCAATTTTATCAATTAATATTTACTAATAACTAAAAATATAGAAAAATGAATGTTTGTAAAAGAGAATTCATGGACATAACAAAGCAAACCTTTTCTTCTTCTTCTTCAGTTTCATGGGTTCTACACTGTGCTTAATGCTTTGCTCCATTGTTGCTCATGAATCAATAATCTTCTCATTTACTGATTCAACATAATTTAATCCGTCCAAATTCAACCTAATCCGGAACACAAATAGAAGATTGAATGAAGTCAACAATCATTTTGGGTATTATGAAACATATTGATTCAACAACCATGATAAAGCACATTGTCACAGAAATGCAAAGGCTTATACACCTCAACTTAGCGATTTAGATGGAATAAACAGCTCGTTAAAAAAGTGGTGCTCATACACCACACCAAATAATAAATGATGCATATTTACCATTTTGGAGCATGAATTCCAAGAATTTTTTTTTAAAACCACACCAAATATCCAAAACAACATAATGTATTTGATTGACACAAGAACAATATCCAACCAACTTGACTGAGTATCTTAGTTAAACTGGACAGAGTTGTAAAAAGCGGGAAATTGCAATGATACAGCGATAGCAACGTCTAACAGATTTCTCATACTCCTCATGCACCATAACGCGCAGTCCCCCTCTATGTTCAGTTACCCATATCCACGACATAAATCAACTAAATTTGTTGGGTGGTATTTTCACAAAGTTACTTGTTCTACGGTTAGTACGAGTACTCTGATCTTCTGTGTTAGCTCTGCGGTCCTCGACATCATCACTGTGGTTCATAACAGAATTTGCCAAACCTGTGACTGAGATCATCTGTCAGTGAGGTTGAGTGTCATTATGCAGCAATCCAGGGAGTACTATGTGTACGATTCTCGGTGCAATTATGAACATCCAAAAATAGAATCGACTCATTGTGAATTTCGTACCCAGATAAAGCCCGGGAATCAACTAAACTTTTTCCCTAGAACGTAAGCTCTTGGAGATCAACAGGTATTACTAACTTATCTAGAACCATTTCCTTCTCTTCCTTGACCGAGTTGTTCTTGTGAACGTCCAGCATTGTACATTCACGATCAGTACGTTTAACGACAAAGATCTGCATCGTTCCCTTCACCATCAGTAAGACGGAGCCTTCTTTGATATCATAGTAATAGAGTTGCTTCTCATCTTCCAGCTTCCGTTTTCTCATGAAGAGAGGCTTATCACCAATTGACTGACCAACCTTGCTCACTATAGCTGTTTTAACATGGAAAACAGATATAGTTGCCCTGACCTCTATTTTTTCAACTTGATAATCTGGCATTACAACAGTGATTAGAAACCTGTCTCCTGGATTGCGCACCATATGAAGGGTTGATCCATCATCAATATTGAGAAAAGCTAAGGTTTTGCCATCTTCAAGAAACTTTCCATCATGAAAAAGAGAGAATTTGCCTGAGTCTTTTCCTTCTTTGGCCAGAATCCTATATTTCATATCTTGGATAGTACTATAGATCTTTGAAATATCAGTAATGATACCTTCAGCGTACGATCTCTTTACATATAATTTGAACACTGGGACTAAATCTTCAACATAAACATGAAGGGTGGAGTTCTCACAAATGCCATAATCAACTAGCTTTCGTCCATCCTCTAGCTTATCATATCCTGAATGCAGTTGTTGAAGACATACCGGTATGCCCTCCTTATCATGTAGCAATACTTTGACATGTCCAATACTCTCAGATAGTTTAACGTTTAACGTGATTGTTTTAGTGACTATCAAGTACATAGGTATCTGCAAGAGGATACCGAAAAAAGATAATGCAAGATATGGTCATAAAGGTGCAATTTTTTACAAAAAAATCAACTTTTACGCAATAACACCATGCATCCAACAAAAACACAATGCTGCACACTATTAAATAGATGCATATTGCAAAAAAGGGAATTAACAACGTTAACTATTTTAAACACTATACAACAGAAATACTCTAAATCACATATTAAGCGTGGAGATGTAAATACAGATATGATGATCAAATATATTTGATGACTAAAAACCCTACATATTACACATCACCACTCTTTCATCTTATGTTACTTCTCTTCCATTAGATTGTAGGGTATAGTACGTTCTATCATCTTAGTTGATACATGCAATCGTATGAAGGCACCAGATGCATGGTACATCATGTAGTGCATTTTTTCGAGGTAGTGAAATAAGGAAAAACTTAGAATAATTCTAACCTTTGAACGTAAATGAGAATATTCAATTCAAATAGAGGTATATGTCGAAAGAAGCATAGAATTCTAGTATGCATGGCAGAATGTGTATAAGGAAAGGTTTCACATTCTGTAACAGTATTTGAAATATAGATCAAACTAGAAACCTTTCCTTATTAACCGCATTTTTATGCCATTTCTTGAACCTTTTTTAGTGCTTATGATTCAAATTAAGTTCCACAATACATAAAGTTCAACGATTTCCAATCAGCTTGCAACAATCATCCACTTCTCACTAATCAATGAAAAACAACTATTTTGTTATCCATTCTTCTTCTTCAAATTTCTAACAAATTGTGTTTCATAATCTACTTTTTTCCTCTAATGACACAAGTTGGCTCAATAAACGACTAACAACTCTGTCTCCCCTGTGATTCCTTAGTCACCAAGACAGAGAGAAGTTCAAAACTGTGCCACCTATGATTAGTTCCTTCACAGGTTATTTTAGCTTATTCGTGATTAACATTTTCAAATAAGCGAAGGGGAGCCTTGGAGTAACTGGTAAAGTTGCTCCCATGTGACCAGGAGGTCATGGGTTCAAGACTTGGAAACAACCTCTTGCAATGCATGCCAGGGTAAGGCTGCATATGATAGACTTGTGGTCGGGCCCCATGCATAGCGGGAGCTTTAGTGCACCGGGTTTCCCCCTTTTTAAAAAAGAAAAACTTTTTCAAATAAGCAATGGGATAGAGCTGGAAAGAGAATTTTCCAAACCTATGACTAAGCTTATTTTCATCTGGCAGTGAGGTTGAGTGTCATCACACAACAGTCTCTCCTTAGGAGTATCATGTGTAGGATTCTTGGCGTAATTACAAAATCCAAATAAAGAATCAACTACTTAAGAATTTTGTAGCCAGCTAAATCACGGGAATCAGCTAAATCTTTTCCCTCAAACAAATATGTGTGGATTCTCTGCAACTCTTAGGGCAAATATATAAGAAACCTTGCCTCTTTCTAGGATCTTCCAGTTTCCTCCTCCCGCTAACAACTTTCTCAACCCAAAACACTAAAGGTTCGAGAGATGAAGAAGGAGTCGTGTATTAGACTTGTGTACCATCCAAAAGTTACATCGATATAAATACAAGTAAAGGAAAGTCTAACTAACGTGACTAGATATTTAAATCCCTAGAAATCAGCTACAGTATTTTATATATTTAATCGAGCACAATTAAGGGAGAGAAATCTGCATAATATTTACACAATTAATCATGTCCCAATACGCCCCCGCAAGTTGAAGGTGGCATCAATAACCTTTAAAGGGATTTTGACCACTAGAATATTCTCAGAAAAAGGGTGCCGATGGCTTTTATTAGAAGAGTAGGAATTACAATGATGAAATATTTCAGAATTTGGAATTGGAATTGAAAACTTTTGTGAGAGTGTTTTAAGAACTCTTTTATTTGGGTGTCCTAATTTTGTATGCCAAGATTGTTGAGATTCTTCCATATAGGATTGGTAGCTCATATTGCATTAGGATCCTCCAACAGGCCACTCATAAAATCCTTCTTTATTCTGGCATCGTGCCAACGACGCCCCCGTACTCAGATCCTTCACAAGAAAATCAAAATGAAAAAATTCTATGGATGTCAGATTATCTTTGCGACATTGAGACACAGATATAAGGTTACGTTTAATCTCTGGTGCACACAAAGTATTTGGAAGATAAAAATTTTTATTTGAACATGACTAGTGTGAGTTATAGGGATTTTGTTACCATTGCCCATGGTAATATCGTCAGTACCAGTGTAGTCATCTGGACATTCAGCAGTCATATGATGCGATGCTCCTGAATCGACAACCAAAGGCATGGAAACAAAGTTTTCTCTAGCTTCTAAGTAATTGTGGGAGCATGAACGACACACATTGGCAGTATGCCTAGTGCGACCACATAACTGACAAACTGGAAAATTTTGTCGAGGGCCGTTGGACGCCAATTTGGTAATGTGGCTGGTCCAATCATTGGTCGCCAATTGGGTGATGAGTTTTGTGCATTTTGTTGATTGGGATGTTATGGATGCCATGGTTGTCCTCTCTTATTATTGCGGGGTATAAATTTATTTGGTGTTGGTTTTTATGCCACTACACCTGTAATTGAGGCCTGATTAGGCTCATTATGTTTGAGGAGAAGATCTCTGTTGAGAAGCTTATTATATAGATCCTCATACGAGATAGGTGTATCTCACGCTTGGATAACTAATGAAATTGAATCATACTCAGGTCCTAGACCTCTGAGTATTTTGACCACAAGTTCTTCATCTGGAATAGGAGTTCCAGCCGTTCCAATTTCATCAGCAATAGTCCTAATCTTGCGTAAGCACTCTGTCATAATGCAAGAGTTTTTTGTGATTTTAGCCAGAGAGTTTCGGAGACTAAAAACCCTTGTAAATGATTTGTTAGCATATAGGTTATGTAGTGTGTCCCATGCTTGCTTTGAGGTGGAATTTTTGGCGATTGTAGAGGTGATTGTAGGATCAATAAATGCCATTAAAGCATTGTGTTTCAACTGGTCTTGGCGAAACCTGAGTTTGTACTTGGGATTTAGTACCTCTTGGTTGTTGAGGGTTACCATTTTTTATGGTACTGTCAAGGTTCCATCGAGATAGTAGTAAAGATCATGACTGAACATGACAGATTCGACCAGCGTTTTCCAAATGACAAAGTTCATTAGACCAGTAAGTTTTAGGAGAATTTCGGAACTGGGGTTAAATTGAAATAAATGGTTGGTGTTATTAGATGGGATAGTAGGATAACTTGGATTCACCATGGATGACATATAACCAAAGGTAAAACTTGAAAGAGATGAGAAGACTACTTGGAGTTTAGAAATGCTCGGATTCCATAAAGGTTCGAGAGATGAAGAAGTAGTAGTGTATTAGACTTGTGTATCATCCAAAAGTTACAGAGATATAAATACAAGTAGAGAAAAGGCTAACTAAGGTAACTAGATATCTAAATCCCTAGAAATCAGCTAAAGTATTTTATACATTTAATAGAGCACAATTAAGGGAGAGTAATTTGCACAATATTTACACAATCAATCATGTCCCAATAAACACATCTTTATTAATGTGGAAATGAGATAGATTTTCACCTTTTATACTCGAAGGAAATATTTCAATCCATATATTTTAGTATAGACAAATATAGATATATATGGCAAAAAATATATGTCCAACATGGATTTCCCAGTCGTCTTTCTTCCTCTTCTTCTCGATTTGAAATGATTATTCACTAGGTGCTATCACAGACAAGAAATGATAGAATACAGGTTACATAAAAGAGAAAAACAATAGAAGAGGTTTGAGATACTGTATAATGGACGACCCTCCAGGGGATGAAAATCAAAAAGTTTCACGGTTTTTACAGATCACCCCCCCCCCCCCCCCTCATGCAAGAAATGGTTAAGAGCTGGAGAAATCCACTCAATCAGGGGAAGATAAAGATAACTAGAACTAAATTTCTTAAATGGAAAAACAGAAACCAATAGCAGCATTCCGTTAAGAACAGTAAATACCTAAACATAATTGATAATTCAGTTCTCCTCAATCAAGATCATAACCTAAAAAATAATGAACCAATAGCAGCATTTGTTGCTCTTTTTGTGTGTGAATCTTATCAATGCAGCAAAGTAGTAAAAAAGTGTCATTTCTATAAGGAGCTAACCTTTTTTTCTTTTCCTTTTTCTTCTTGAATAGGTCTCACGCGTTTCAGCCCGGATTCCATTTTTTCAGGACTTGAAATCTCCTAGAAAAGTACACAAAGAGAAATGGTGGAAATAACAAGAGCAAGATAAAATAACAAGAGGAAACAAAAAAATGGTGAATAGTTGAATGTATGCAACCCGCTAAAAAAAAATATTACATGAATCTTGAATACATTTAAAATGAGTTAGTGGCATGATGGTCACTCAACTAAAGGAAAATGGTCATTATAGTCCTTCAAATTTACCTAGTTAGCATCGATGGTTATTTTAGATGAAACAATTTTTTATACCTACTTAATGAAGTGACAGTGGTAAATTTTTAGGAAAAAAGGAGTCTCATTGTGTAAAGAATGTAAGAAGCTAGTATTTCAAGCACACAGAATATCAACCTACATTTATCATAGAAAAAAAAATTAAATCTCAGTAAAATGTGAATACATTAAATCTCATAATGTTATACACTTTTTTCTTTAAAAAAAAATGAATTCTTCACTAAGTGAAAAAAATCTTATATATGCAAATACCAATGTACTCGGATCAGACCAACTTACATTTATTATAGAAAGGATATGCTGAAAAAATATTAAGCCTTTCAGTAAAATGTAAATAGATTAAGTAATCTCATAATTTTTTTAAAAAAATTGTAAAAGAAATTCAAAATCTCATAATGATATAATTTTTTTCCTTTCAAAAAATAAATTTAATTCATCATTAATTTACAAAAGCTTATGCTTGTGAATACAAGTGTAGTCGGATCAACCTACATCTATTATAGAAAAACATTAAATCTCAAAGTAAAATGTGAACAGATTAAGCAATCTCACAATAATATACTATGTACTCAAATCATATCAAACTACAATTATTATTATAGAAAAATATTAAACCTCGGAGTAAAATGCGAATAGATTTACTTCACCCAAAAAATATCAACAGATTAAGTGATCTCATAATGATATACTATGTATCCAAATCAGATCAACCTATAATTACCATTACAGAAAATATATTAAACCTCAGACTAAAATGTGAATAGTTTAAGTAATCTCATAATGATATACTTTTATACAAAAACAACAACAACAACAATCCAGTATATTCCCACAAAGTGGGGTATCGGGAGGGTAGAGTGTACGCAGTCCATACCTAAAGTGGTAGAGAGGCTGTTTTTGATAGACCTCCGGCTCATAATGATATACTTTTATGCCTTTTAAAAACTAACTTAATTCTTCATTAATGGAAAAACAATAATCATAAATAATAAGGATGGACTTTGATATCTTGTAATATTAAAAGAACTTATCAGGATGTATTTCAAGATATTCATAATTTACATAGTAACTCCTAAATTATCAATCACATGTACATATATCATACTTAGAGAGTGTACACTTCTAATTACTTAATTGTATGTTTAACAAGTCTCTATCGTGTGGACTAATTCTTTTTAATGTATCAAGCATGTGGAATTTGTTCTGATATGACTAACAGTAAAACTCGAATGCATGACCTTTGTTTGTGATCATCTCATCTAGGTGCTTAGACAGAGATTTTAACTTGAGCTCCTTCTCATTCGCATGATATGAACATGAAAGAAGGAAAACTTTTCCTAAACGTCTTGTAGCTTCTTGTTCATAAGTGTGGCGCGCTTCATACCCATGGACAAAACTCTACTTGACGCGACTTTCAGACTTCCTGGGACACTTTAAAACCTTAGGCTTTTATACCATATTTGTAACGTCCGGAGAGTACACCCTGGGCTCCACACGGTGTTGTGGTCACACGTGACCACAAGCTAACCCATGAGATGGTACCTGTTGTGAGCATTGAATAATAATAACAAAATAACATGTGCAGAATATCTGAATACACCATAAGGTTTTAAAACATAGTTCTGATAAGGTTTGTAAAACAATACTGATAATACAGATATAATGACTGAAAACCGTCTAACTTTCTGTACTAGTCTGAAAGCCTCTAATTGAATAATTGAGGAGTTGATGGAAAAATACCCCAACTAACTCTGATTGTCTGCTAAAACTAAGGAACTGAAATAAATATAGCTTGTTCTCCAAACATGAGGACTCACCACTGCTGCTACTGGTGCCCTGGGATAACTAGGTACAATTGAGAACCTGAGCGTCCGATTTTATGATATGAAACATCATAGCACAAGAAAACGAGTATGCGATCAGTACTTTGAATGTACTGGTATGCTAAATGAGGTAAGGCTGAGATACATGGGTTTATATGCATAAATGATAACCAACTGAATGAATAACATGGGCTAACTGAACATGAAATAATGACTAGATGAATGAGATGAAGTAACTTAGTAAGCATGCACAGAGAAGAGACTGCCTGGTTAGCATGAAAATACTGAATATAATTATGTGGAAGCTAAAAAATCTGAGAATGCATAACCAAGCATATAATATGTTTCTGATATAGTTTGTAACTGAAATACTAAAATTTGATAATTGAGTAACTGATAAACTAAATTCTATGGTCAAGCCAAACATAATTGAGTTCTAAACTGAACACTGAAACTGAAGTTGTGGGAGGTATCATCTAACCGATATATCCCAGTCTGAGCTGATCAGGGTCTAACCTGTGACCCCAGTTGGAAGGGTTCTAATACCATGCCATGGGTATTAACAATGTCTATGGAGTATGATACAATAAAGACAAGGAACACACAAAAACACACTCCAAAAAAAGTCCACTAGTTCAAGAACCATGGACCCTTTTGAAGAACACTCTCAGATTCGACAAATACAACAAGAATACAAGAAACAAGGGTGTATTTGACACCAAATCAGACACCACAAACTACCAATGAGATTAACAAGATAACAAGATGAAGAAAAAGATGAGCAATAACACAATGGAAACAATAATACACGTTATTTACTAGAACAAACAACAAAGAGAACATGAAATGTAAAGATAGGTAGTGAGACATATATTATTACAATACCTAAGAACTGGGGTGTGTATTAAACACCTAAACCCTTATAAACATGTAATAAAAACACCTACACTCTTCATGGACACAAGAGGGACCTCAATCCTTCAACCACCTAACGTTCCAAGCCATGAATCTAACACGAGTGACTCCACACTTGTAGACACCTAATTTTCTCCCTCCCCGGTATCACTTTTACTCATTTTATCTTATCCTATCGTGTACCCTCAACCATATAATTATCCAGCAAAAATATAAAAATAACAACCGTTAATAAATTTTATCTTATTTTAATCCTAAAAAACTTTATCTCAACCAAATCACACCCCACACCCTTATACCCATGTGACCCCACCCCCTCACATTCTTTTTGATTCCTTTTAACCAAATCACAACAAAAATAGAGTAGAGGGGCTGATATATTTCCCTTCAGAACAAACAAAAGAGGGGGGAGGGGGGGCATTCTTTGATTTTTCCCTTTGCTTCTTCATCATCATCTTCATAGAGAGAACAGAGAAGGCCAATACCACCAATTTTTTTTTCATTTCTTTTTTTATGAAGGCACACTCCCGATACACACCCATATAGGAAGGAAAATTGATAAGAGGAAGATAGCTTGAAACAGGGAGATCGGGGAAGGGGACAACAACGAGAATCCACCGATTTGTTTATTTTTTCGGTGAAATTCTTCGTCGGAAGTCTATCTAGTGTGTCGACTTGTCCGACCAGTCTCAAAATCATCAAAATCTCATTATTTTCTCGCGAATCTGAAGTAAATATGGCTTGGAAACCTCAAAACGTGTCAGCGTCATTTTGACCCACTGTTTCGGCCAGTATCAGAGCTCACTGGAGCTCAGTCTACATCGGGTTTCAGTTTCCTATTTGGTTATCGGGGTTGTGGGTTCGTCTTTTGTTTTTTTCATCGTTAATGTCGGGCTTCGAGGTTTCGTGGTCAAATGGGTCATCGTTCATGATTTAGATTCTGTGTTAGGAGTTTATATTCACTGGTTGCGAAGCTGCTTGGCTATTATTTTTTATATGGAGTTCAAAGATTATTCGTCGTTGAGGTATTATTTAGGATTCCAAACTCAGGTCTTCTTTAATTCATTATTATCAATGAAAGTCGATATTGGAAGGTCCATTTTTTTAACCCGCTCTCTCTTTTTTATTTTAAATTTGTTGAAATGTCCATGATTGTGTGTGTTGTTTGATTTATGATTGTTTGATATTGTTGATGCTATGATCATGATGCTTGGTGATTCGAATTCGGTGGTTTGAGGAATGAATTTGATAATATTTTAATGGTGATTGTTAAAAAGAAAGTCAGGGGGTTGGAATTGCAAATTGACGAAAAGGAAAAATTCGGGTTAATTTTGATTTATTGTTGATATGAAGCGCGATAGAATTATGACGTGTTGAAGCAAATATGCAAAATATAGGTTCGGGTAGGCAAATTTTAGAACTTTTTATTTTGGTGGAATGTTTAATGTGGGTGTGAATATTTGTTTCTAGCTTATCGTACTTGATTCAAATGTATTCATTTATCCGGGGAATGCCCCGAGACATATTGTATTTATTCACCGGAGAATGCCCCGACGTACTATGTTGGTGGAAGACGTTCGTGAGGAAGGCCCGAGGCATCGGGTAGAACACGGGAGCATAGTTAGAATTAGAGTACGTTAGATAGGATTTATTTTCGCATTTTTATTTTGGACTGGACACTATATTTTTTACTCGTTTTGTTTGTTTGTTGGTTTGTTTGTTTTACGTGTTGTTGTATGGTTTATACATTCGTAGTGTTAAATTAGCCGATACACTTCACCAAGCGACCGTGGTCGAACCACGGGATCGAGGGGTGCCTATCACCTTTCCCTCGGTCAACAGAATTCTTTAGCCGGAATTTTTTTTCGCAAACCAGTTTTAAAGAGTCAAATCATTTTGAAAAGGATTTTCTAAAGGTGACTTGGCACACCGGATTATGCCAATTGGTGACTCTGAGTTTTTAATAAATAATCTTTTTTGGAACAAATTTTCAATCTTTTGTCACTTTAATAATAAAACCCCTTTAAAACATTAAAATCGATTCTTTTTGGTTGAAAAAATGGGGTGTGACAGCTCTGGCGACTCTGTTGTGGATTTTTCAGAATTCGAGCTAATTTTTGGAGTTGTATCGCCTTTGTTTGACATCATGGGTGTATAAACATTGTTTGTGTTGTTTTGTGTTATTTTTTCTTATTGTTGAGTGCCTACGTGCTCTTTGTTTACAGTTTTTATCTTATGTGTTACCGCTTTATATCTGGCATCATGTGCATTATCCGAGTCATTCTTTCTGCAACAAGTCCGTAATACACGTTTTGTACACGACTTCTAGTTGAGTCACCCTTATTTTAGGAGGGGGAGCCATTGGTGTTATGGAGTGGATGGAAAGATCTCGCAGACACTATCGACCATACGCTCCCCCGAACAGTCTTGTTAGTGAACCCTAGCGTAGGTCAGCCTTTAGGTCATGCTTATATGCATCATATTGAGATCTAGCGGGACCCACTGGGCCCTTTGTAGGAGACCCATCTCTAAAGTATCCCTTCGTGCTAAATGTTGAATCTCTGAGGGTAACATTGTCATTTGACGGACCGATTCGGGGAAAGTATGTTGCTAGAAGTAAAGTGTGTAGACAAGAAGGTGTTGAAAAAAAAAAGAGCTTCGTAGTTTTTAGAATTCTTTATTGTTTTTGTTTTTTTTCACAATCCAAATTTTCAAAAAGATTTTTTTTTACCTTTCGCACTCATTTTCTCAAAAACATCAAACAGATTTCCGTTTATCTCCTCTAGCAAGCATTCATAACTCAAAAAATTCAAAAAAGATTTTTCTTAATAGGAGCTTTTTAATAAAAGAAAAAATCAAAAAAGATGGTAGATGTTTTGTGCATTTCATATAACAAAAGTACCAAAAGATTTTTCTTTCATAGTTGTTGGTGTCATTTTTGTGTGAAGTGTTAAATTAAAAATCCCAAAAAGATTTTATTGACGTTTTTCATTGTTTGTCTTTGGTAATGTCTCATAAGTCAAGTTTTAGTTTGTTATTTAATATTTAATTGTCCAATATGGACGAACTACGCACCCCTTATTGTCCTCGCCCGGGAGTGAGATACGTAGGCAACCTATTGTTGATTCGGGGGTCTTATTTCAAAAATTACAAAAAAAAAATTATTCACTCTTCATTTAGAGTAGGTGTTTCATGTATGCCTTGAAAAGAAAACTACAAAAAGATTTTCCTTTAATAGTTTTAAGTTTCATTTTCATATGAAATTCAAAATTGAAAATCCAAAAAGATTTTTCTTTGGTAATAATAGGTTTTATTTTGTATAGGAATTTGAAAAATTCAAAAAGATTTTATTCACTCTTCATTTAGAGCAGGTGGCATATGCATCTTCAAAACAAAACTACAAAAATATTTTCCTTTAATAGGGTCAAGTTTCATTTTCGTATGAAATTTAAAATTGAAAACCCAAAAAAAAAAATTCTTTGGTAATCGTAGGTTTCATTTTGCATGGGGAGTTTAAACTTGAAAAATTCAAAAAAGGTTTTCGTCAATTAGTTTGACAATTTGTTATTTTCTTTTATTCTTAAAGTTTCAAGAAAAAAAATTTTAATTGGCCATTTTGTCAAGACTTCACGAACTACCCACACCTGATTCTCCTCTTTTGGGAGTGAGATACGTAGGCTCCCTTCTAGGGTTCAGTGATATTTTTCAAGAATAAAAAAGAGTTTTGAAAAAGTGTTGCACTCTAACACATTTGTTATCTCTTGTTCAGTTAGTTTAAGGTGGTTGGTTAGTGGCATTTTGGCTGGTCCTCCATATTGCACTAAGTCACAGAGAAAGTTATGGCTAACAAGGATATTGAGTTTGTTGTCACTAATCAGATAAGGAGTTTGGGGAATGAGAATTTAGAAGCTAATGAAGAGATTCGGAAATTAAGGCAACAAATGATAGAAATGCATCGAGCTTGGGCTAATGGGTTGACGCCGCCTCCATTTTTCACTGATAATCTGGAATATCTTTCTAGGTTACCTCCAGTGTCACATGCATAGTTTCCTATTGTTGTTGACACGTTACAACATGCATCAGGATCTACTCAGGGGAAACACTATCCAAACACTTCCAATATTCATTTCCTCACTCCCCAACACAAATTTTCCACATGCTCGGCTCTACCCACTGTTCCTGTTTTTGAAGCACCACCCCCACCTAAAGCTCTTACTTTTAAGGTTTATCCACAAGTTGTGCCTTGCCACTCGGCGAGAGAGCCTATATTAAATATTTTTGCTGATCAACATCATGCTATTGAGCCCATATTTAAGTCAACTAATCCTTATGGCTATACTCACCTGCCTTAATTTTCTCTTAACACTAAGAAACCTGTTATAACAGCAGAACAAGAGGAAATGACCAAGAAATTGAGAAGTTTGGAACTGGCTATGAAAGACCCCCAACGACTCGGGGGGTACAAAAGTGTCTCAAATAAAGATCTGTGCATGTTTCCAGGGGTTCATCTTCCTTTTAGTTTTAAAATGCCAAAGTTTGAGAAGTATGATGGACATGGCGATGCTGTAGAATATTTGAGATGTTATTAAAACCAACTAAGGGGTGCTGGGGGGAAGGAATAATTACTCATGGCATATTTCGGTGAGAGTCTTTTAGGCCTAGCTTTGGAATGGTTTGTCAACCAAGACATCGATAAGTGGATGTCTTGGTCGACAACAACATCAAAATACATGCTCAAATCAAGATATAGACTCGATATGTTAGTGGGTACCAAAACTAACACTTATAGATAACAAATACAAGTAAAAATCTCAGCCAAGACACAACAAAAACATAATTTTCGGCCAAGAACACAAAATGGACAGATTGCTCTCTTTTCTGGAATTTTCAGTTTTTAATTTTTTTTTCAACTCTCAAACCCAAGATTGATATTTTTAAAACAAAATAAAAGATGTATTTGATACCAAATGGTACAAGAAAGAAAATTAACACAAAAAAACACACTCCAAAAATAGTCAACTAGTTTAAGAACCGAGGACCCTTTTGAAGACCACTCTCGGATTCAACAAATACAACAAGAATACAAGAAACAAAGGTGTATTTGAAACCAAATCAGCCACCCCAAACTAACAATGAGATTAACAAGATAACTATATGAAGAAAAATATGAGCAATAACACAATGGAAACAACAATACACGTTTTTTACTAGAACAATAACAAAGAGTACATGAAATGTAAAGATAGGTAGTGAGACATATATTATTACAAGACCTAATAACTAGGGAGTGCATTAAACACCTAAACCCTTAGAAACATGTAATAAGAAAACCTACATTCTTCGTGGACACAAGAGGGACCTCAATCCTTCAAGCACCCAACGTTCCAAGACATGAATCCAACACGAGTGATTCCACACCCAAGTTGAAACCTAGTTTCAATTTTGCCTCAAAGTAGAGAGGACTTGGTTTTTCAAAATTCATACAAGACAAATAGTGTGAAATGTCCAAAAGACACCTTAGTCAAATCCTTCACTTTGGGCACCCTTGGAGTGTAGTTTGTGGACTGTTTTGGAGCCTATTTAGGCTTTCCTTTGCACTTCACTTGTACGCTCCATGTCTTAGGTATAATATATCTCAAATACATCCATCCTCATGGTTGTACTTGTATGAAAGTCAGTCCTAACTAACTGGTGACCCCTGAGATCTGTCCTAACTAGCGGGTGATCCTTGAGAGTGTCAGTCTTAACTAACGGGTGACATCTCATGACCTATTCTGGATACGTAGTTCTGGAAGTTAGGGATTGATTCTAAGGACCCATTCCTAACTAACGGTTGATCCCCTATATCTAGGATCTCTCGGTGCTAAATCCTACTCCTAACTGAAATGACACTGATTACGGGTCTGAGCTAAGCTTAACTAAAGAAGGAATTGACTCGGATTACTGAACTGATCTAAGATTGACTTATATGATAATGGACTGAACTGATAATGCTCATATGTGTCTGAAACTATTCTGAAAATACTAATACTAAGTAAACAGCAAAATTTCGGGCATTCATAACCCCCATGACTCGATAACAATAACAACAAGGTCACATGAAAGCTTTCAGACCATAGAAGGAAATTATTGTTCACAATTATTCACTTAATTATTTCATCAAATACAAGGGGACCAAGACTTTACCATGAGTATACTTATAGACATGATGAGAAGGCACAAACACATGACAAAATCATAAACTGGAGATTTATTCCGAATTCTCATGAACATAATATGGAAACCACAATATTTAAAACATACTATAATGCATTCCAATTGAAAACAAATTCCAAAATCTTAACTTTTAAACATGTAATAAGTAGTCATTAGTCAAATCCCAATCATTTAGGCATTACATCAAACGCTTGCAATTCATGGTTTAAACTAAGAATGGTAATAGTTTTAAAACTTGTAGTAATAGCATGATTTCACTTCTAAGATCACCAATTAGGGTTTAAATTCAAAAACAACACCATTCAAACATGTAAGGTTTAATATCACCAACAATTTCATGGAAGCATGATAAAGATTCAAAATTCATGTAAGTTCATGGACATAATTCATAAAATATGTAATAAGGGCTGCTTTCAATGAAAATAGATTGTAAAGATCATGTATAATCAAAATTCCTAAAAAGATTCATGGAGATAAATCATTATAAATATGTAATTTCATGATTTAAAACATAAAAGATCAATTCTTGAACTCCATGGGTTAAAAGGGTCTATGGATGAACATCTAACATACCTTAGAACTTTAATCTTGCAAGAGAATTGACTTTTCTTAAATGTTCTTGGATTGGGAACCTTAGATTCTTGATTATTTGGAAGAGTGTGTGATGGAATCTTGAAGTTCTTGGAAGATGGACTTAAGGAGAAACCATAATCTTGTTCTTGTGAATAAGGAGGATTAGGGATTTTAAAAACTGATTTATGATGGCTAAGTACGTGATTTTGATAATTTAAGTCATGGGATGTGAGGAAAAAGACCAAAATACCCCTCCAAAACCAAATGGGATTTGTTTATTTTTAAGGGTGATGAACTTTTTTGATAGGTCATCAACCAAGTAATGACCACACCAAGTCGTAACTTAAAAGCTAATTTTATGAGTTGTTGGTCTTGGGTAACGACTTGGGTTGATAGGTCATCACTTAGGTGATGGCCTATCGACTCAGGTCATCTCTTGGAAGCTGAAAATAATGGCTCACTGGTTTGGGGTGATGACTTGGATGATAGGTCGTCACATAGGTTATGGCCTATCAACTCAGGTCGTCACTTTGTTGACAGACAAACATGCTGACGTAAATTGAGTAAAACTTTTCGCTTCGATATCGGATTAAGGTAAAACCAAATGCGTTGGAAATAATAATCAAAGACCTTTATTTGATATATAATACAATACATAATTCATTATGTACAAGGAGTAATGGTAGTCTAAAGTTTACCCAAGATGAAATATTTGCTAAAACTTAATCAATAGAAGCATCCTCAACTCGTCTTTGAGTTAGGAGATTTTTATGACCTCGGTTGATATCAAAGGACATTTTTACACTATATTACTGATCATTACCCATATAGACATAGAATCATTGGGTTTCGATCTGTACACTTGATAACAACGGTTTGAATTCTAATCCGAAAATGTGAGGTGTTACACCCACCCACCCTACATAAATGGCAGAGACTCCTCGAGTTGTTATGTTGACAACAATATACTCTACTAGACAATACACCACTGCCCGTCCCTCTACCTTACTTTCTCTACAACCTCCCCCCCGACCTGCTTAAGCCATAGAACCTCAACAACCTTCTCTTCCTACTCCAAATCATGTTGTGATCCATTCAAAACACAACATTTACAAACCAAAAACCATTCTTGACTTCATAGATCACTTACCCCCCTCCATCACCCTGACTAGCTTCAAACAAGCAAATAAATACCCAAAGCAGCAAAGATAAATGAAAAATGAATTTGATACATTATTGAATAATCCAACATGGGATTTGGTACCGCATGACCCCACGAAAAACATTGTTTCTTGCAAATGATTATACAGGTTAAAAATAAAAGTGATGGAACAATCGACTGCTACAAGTCTTGACTTATTGCAAAGGGGTTTACACAACGTCCTGGAGTTGACTATCATGCAATGTTTAGTATGATCATCAAACCAAATATGGTACATTTAGTGCTCTCTATTGTTGTCCAACGGAATTGGCACCTATGCCAGCTTGATGTTAACAACGTGTTCTTTCAAGGTCGTCTAGAAGAAGAAGTGTACATGGTCCAACCTCCTTATTTTATGGATGAGCAGTTTCCCTCCCACATATTTCATCTAAAGAATGCAAAATATAGCCTTAAGCAAGCCCCTCGAGCGTTGTACAATGAACTTAAGACATTTCTTCTTTATCTGGGATTTAGCCTCAGTCTTCATTCACAAAGTGTCGAACAATATTTTGTATGCACTGGTTTATGTAGATGATATCATTAATATAGGGAATCATAACTCAGAGGTATTTTAAGTTATTACTCATCTTTCTATTCGTTTTTCCATTAAGTATCTTAAGAATCTAAAATTCTTTCTTGGAGTGGAGGTACTCCAAATTGCCAAAGGAATCACTTTATCACAGTCCAACTACATTAATGAAATACCCTCTGACGAAAACATGAAGGACTATAATTTAGAAAAAAAAAACAATGAGTGCCACTAAAGTGCCTCAACTACATAATGGAGCAGAACCAACTGATGCCACTCGCTACAGGAAAGTTCTTGGAAAACTACAGTACTTGTTTTTTACTCGTCCGGACATTAGCTTCTCTGTGAATAAATTATCTCGATTTATGCACTCTCCATCTGAAGTGCACTAGAAATTACTCAAATGAGTACTCAGGTATCTCCAAGGAATACTTCAGTTTTCTCTTCACATTTAAGAGGGAATGATTTCAAGCTACACATGAACACTGACGTGGATTGGGTTGGAGATGTGAGTGATTGATCTTCCACTACTAGTTACATATTACTTTTTAGCCAAAATCCTGTGAGCTGGTCCTCCAAGAAACAAAGAACAATTGCTCGCTCATCAACTGAAGTAGAGTATCATGTCGTTGCAAGTGCGCTGGCTGAAACAAACTAGGTGACAAATCTTATAAAAGAACTATATGTTTCACTTCCTCAAAGACCAACCATTTAATGTGACAATATTGGTGCAACTTATTTGTGTGCAAATCCAATTTTTCATAGATGCATGAAGCACATTGTTGTAGACTTTCACTTTTTTTGCAAACAAGTTCAGTAGAATCAAGTTCACATTGTTCATATTTATGTTGCAGAACAAATCATGGATACTCTAACTAAAACTCTACCAAAGCCAGCCTTTGATAAACACCTATTCAAGATAGGCTTTGCTACACATTGCCTATCTTGGGGGGCGTATTGGAGCATACACCCTATCTTTGAAGATATTTCATGATAGATCTTCCATATATCAGTACTCATAGTGATTTAGTTTCTATTTATTAGGAGAATATCACAATTCTTTATTAGTTGGTTCTTTCCTTATTTGGTTTGTGTTCTCTTGTATTTATACACATACATATCAATGAAATAAAATGAAGTTTTCATACTCTACTCACTTTTATACATAGCTCATCACTCAAATTAAATAAATGATTTTTTCTACATTCTTGCATATCCGAGTAGTTAACAATCAAAGAAAAAAAGAAATGAAAATAAATAAATAAGGAAAATAAAAAAAACTCAAAAATATTGATGAATTAAGAAAAAATCAGTATCGTCTGAATCATCAACAATCATGAAATAATATAAAAAACAATGAAAAAGGAAAATTAAAGTAAAAATAAAATTGAAAACAACACAAATTAAGAAAAAAATAGTAATATCTAAAAAACTCTTGAGCTTTTTTGTTTTACTATCAAGAAATAGGTCCTTTTGGTCCTCTAACAATCAAGAAGAAATGAAGTGAAAATAATGAAGAAGGAAAACCAAAGAACAAATGAAGTCGATAACAATGACAAAAAATCAAAAAAAAAATTAGTACCATCCAAAATAGAAAGAAAAATTCTTGAGCTTTCTTTGTTGATCTATCCAAGAAACCAGTCCTAATGATCCTCTTATTAGATAATATTATAATTGTATAAATAGAATATTATCTTTTCTAGAATAGGATTTAATTATAGATTGTGTAATTATAACAATATATATTCTTTCCTATGATAGAACTCTAACCTACAATTGTATAGCTATAAGTATTTCATTATGTAGTATGGAATGTATATAAATTGCTATTCAAAAAATCTTAGTTTCTCTGTCATGGTATCAAGAGCCGCTATCTAATTTTTTTCTCTTGTGCTCTTTGTTTTCTCTGCACAGGTACTTTGCTACCTTCTTGAGTTCTTTTTGTGCTCTCTGGTTCCTTACACAGGTATCCTATACCTTTGTTTTTCCTCCTTTGAAATAGATCGATCAATGGATTCAAAATCCTCTTCGCATGATTTTCTCTCCATAACATTGGATGGTTCCAATTTTGCTCTTTGGGAATTCCACTTTGGAATCTTTGTTCAAGGCAAGGGCCTTTTTGGGTTGTTAGATGGATATGCTCGTCCACCAACATATGCCAAAGAGTTGGATCTTTTGAAATTGAATAATGTGAAGGTAATCGCATAGATGTTGAATTTGGTACATGTTGATGTTGCTATGGGGATTAAACCTTTTAGTTTTTCTTTTGAGATATGGACTCACCTCCATTTAATCTACGAACAGAGCAACCTTGCACGAGAGTTTGAATTGGAACACAACATTACAGAATACACACAGTGGGACAAGGGTGTTTGCTCCTTTTATGCTGGCTTGTAGTTTCTCTGGTTGGAATAAGATCAAATTCTTGGTCAAAATATTTCTAAGTCAGGGCTATAGGGGGTGTTGGAAGAACGAAAGAAAACAAAGGAGGTGCAATTATTAATGAAACTTCATCCCGAATTCGAGTTGATTCGTGGTAGTTTGTTGAATAGGGAAGTCACACCTTCTCCTGACATTGTGTTGGCAGCTGTCTTATGTGAAGAGACAAGACTTGGAACTTAGGTTATCATAGAGTCTACGCCATTACCTTCTGTTGCATTACTAAATTGAAAATCTACAATTGTTGCTTCAATAGGAAATACTAAGAGAAGTGCCCAATGCTATGAATGCCAAGACTTTGGTCACATCACAACCAATTTTCCTAAGAAGAAAAAATATTTTTCTTATTGCAAAATTATTGGACATCATATTTCAGATTGCTGCCATCGCCCTAATCATTCACGAATTGCTCACCAAGATTACCAGACAAATGTCACTACATCATCTGGTTCCTTCTCTGCTGATCACAATCTTGAAAAACTAATCTGAGATTCTATTTTAGCTGCCATTCTTGAATCCATCTCAAGTGCACTCTCGGTATCCTCTTAAAGTATAAGTAATGCAATTAAATATACTTGGCATCTAGATTTAGGGGCTTCCAATCATATTACAGGTAATTTTTCCCAATTGTTGTCATTGTCTAGTGATGTTTCTAAACATGTTATTCATATAGTAAATGGGCACACATTACCCGCATCGGGTATTGGTTTTGTTGGAAATCATTCAATTGTTCTTTATGTTCTAACTTTAAAAGATGATTTGGTTTCAGTTGGTCAACTAGTTGATCAAAATTGTGTTCTAAAATTCTAATTCGATGGTTGTGTTGTTCAGAATTTGAAAACTGGGATGATCATGACCACAAGGCATAGATTTAGTGAATGTTTCTACTAGAGTCGGTTCACCATCAATTGCATTATTGTTTTCATTCAGTTTCTGCAATGGATGTTACTCGCTCGAATAAATTGCTCACTCTTTGGCATACTATTATGGGTCATCCTCATTCTTCTCAACTTCATCACATGCTTAAATCATGTCTTCTTTCAGCACATCAGATCCATTCCTGTCTTCCTTTGGCATGTACAAATTGTGTTGGTTCAGAAAGTCATAAGTTCTCTTTTTCTTCCAGTTCATCTACTTATGAAGATCCATTTGATTTAGTGCATAGTGATTTTTGGGGTCCTTCTTCTATTTTTTCAAGGATGGGATATAAGTACTCTGTGTTATTTATTGATCATGTATCTAGATACACCTGAGTGTTTTTATTAGAAATAAATTTGAGGTTCCGACTCTTATTATGCATTTTGTTGAGTATGTTCGTTCACAATTTAATAGAACTATAAAATTATTTCATTCTGATTTAGGAGGAGAGTATACTAAGGCTACATTTGTTTTCTTAAGATTCAGATATCTTAATCTGAATGCACATCTGAATGATTAAGATGTTATTTTTTTAGATCTGAAAATTGAATGATTAAGACTGTTTGTTTTTCAACATTTGAACGGGTAAAATTTTTTTATTTGTATATATAATAAAATAAAAAATACAATTCAAATAAAAAACTAATTATATATCAGAAAAGTATATACTAAAATACAAAAAAATTACTATATGATTAAAAAAAATATTTATGTTTGTTAGTGATAGTGGAGATGATTTATAATGGTGGTTGTGGTGACAATGATTGATGTTATGGATTAGTAATGTTGATGGTGATAGTTGTGATGGTTTGTATTGTAGTGACTATTATGATGGTAGCGGTTGATAGTGGTGGTGGTGTTTGTGATGTGATGTGAAGCTGTTTGATGTTTGTTGTTGGAGGTGTTGATTGTGATGGCTGAAAAATGAATGCATGATGGTTGACAATGTGTTGGTGCTAGTTGGAGATGTTGTCAGTTGTGATGGTGGAGATTGTTGTTAGTAGAGATAAATTATAGAGATGGTAGAGGTGGCATTACTAGTAATAATGGTGGTGGCGTCCAAAGAATGTGTGGAGGTTGTGATGTATTAGTGGTAGTTAGCGGTGGTGCTAGGTGTGGTAGATGAGTTGGTCGATAGTAGGGATTGGCTGGTAGTGGTTGATGATGGTGGTGTTATTGATGGCGATGGTCGTGGTGAATATAATTAGAATAATAGAGGTAGTAGGTGTGGTAACGATTGACAATAGTGGTCGGTATAGATATTTGTTGGCGATGGCGGTTATGATGGTGGAGGTGGTGAGTGGTGGTTGATAAAGGTGGCGGTGGAAGAGATGGTTAGTGGTGTTGATTGATGATTATGAATGGAGTGATGGTGAATATATCTAACACCAGGATACCTCTTCATACCTATTGAAACTTGATTCTAGATTTAAATGATTAAGACCTATTCAGACCTATTAAGAGCTAAAATCTTAATAAAAGAAAAATAAACTTAATAGTCTAAAGTCTGAACCATTCAGATTCAGACCTCTACTAAGTGCAAAAAAATGATCCCTAAGACTAATCTTGTTGAATTATTCAAAAACAAAGCAATTATTGCCCAACACACTTGCCCTCATACTCCGGAACAAAATGGGGTTGTAGAAAAGAAGAATCAACATGTTTTGGAAACTACATTGGATTTATTGAGTACGTTGAATATGCCAAAAAGTATTTGGCCCGAATCAGTACATACTTTTGTATATTTGATCAGTAGACAAATTTTTCGGTCATTGGAAATGAGACACGGTACTTTAAATTATTGCATAAGAAGCCTGATTATTCTCACCTGCATGTTTTTGGTTGTGTTTGCTTTGTCCATCTTCCAGCACACGAATGACATACGCTTTCAGCAAAGACAACACAGTGTATTTTTGTGGGCTACAGCGACACACAAAAGGAGTATCTCTGTTATGATGCATCTCGACAGCAGCTTCGAATATTTAGGCATATTATTTTCTTTGAGGATCAGTTTTCTTGCAAACACAATTCCAAACATGCTTCAGAATCTCTCTTTTTGGTACAAGTTTGATGACGATGGGGTAGGTACTGGCCCTTATTTTGACTCTTCGAAATAGCTCGTGGACTATGATAATGGTGATCTCCATCCCTCATCTCCTTCCAGTACTGACCCACCGCTTGAATCTCCAGAATAGACTGTAAACAATGGTAATGATGCTCTTCATCCCTTATCTCTTTTTCGTATTAACTCTACATCATCATTCTCATATTTAGAGAAGGGATCCTCTTATCTAGTTACTCCTCCAAGCAGGTCTAGTAGAACAAATTACCATGATCCAGAAAAACTTAGTTACTCTCCTGGAAAATTTGTTAAGTCCTATGCCTTACATACCACACTACATTCTATTGAGGTACCTAGATCTTACTCCCAGGCTTTTACACAAACTTGTTAGAAAGAGGAAGTGTCGGACGAACTTTCTGCACTGAATGAAAATTCAACTTAGGACTTTGTTGATGAACCAGCGGATGAAGTTCTCATTGGAAATAAGTGGGTGTATTCCATTAAAATGAAGATAGATGGTACGATTGATCGCTACAAAGATTGGTTGGTTGCTCAAAGGTACAAATAGGAGTATGGGGTTGATTATGAGGAGATTTTTGCACCTATTGCTAAGATGACAACGGTACAGAGATTATTGGCCTTGGCTTCAATTAAAGGTTGGACCTTACATCAGTTAGCTGTGAAAAATGCAGTTCGTCATGGTGATGTGGAAGAAATTATGCTTATGAAACCACCACCTGAGTATGTTCTGCCAAGACTAAATGTAGTTTGTCTCCTTCAAAAATCTCTTTATGGCTTAAAACAGGCTCCATGAGTTTGGTTTGACTAATTTTGATCCACGATTCAAACTGCAGGTTTCTCTCAAAGTTCTTCAGAATATTCCTTATTTATTCGTACATCTCCAATAGGTATCATTGTACTTCTCATCTATGTTGATGATATCAATATCACAGGAAATGATTAAGAGAATATTACTAAGTTAAAAGAATTCTTCCATACCTCATTTAAGATGAAGGACTTGGGACGATTGACATACTTTCTTGGTCTTGAGGTTCTATACTTTCCTACTAGGATCATGCTTACACAATAAAAGTATGCTAGTGATATTGTTACTATGGATGGTCTTACTAATGACAAGGTTGTATACACCCCAATGGAGATTAATATAAAATACAAAGAGGCTGATGGGGAACCATTCAGTGATCCTATATTGTATCTGCAATTGGTGGGATTATTAGTTTATCCCACTATGACAAGGATGGACATATCATATGTGGTGCAAGTTCAAAGTTAGTTTGTGGCTAATACTTAACGCATACATCACATTGCATTACTTTGTGTCATTTTCTATGTCTGTGGTTCTATGAATCAAGGTGTTCATGTAACACCCTGCATTTTTAGGCTATAATTCAAACCATCATTCGTATGTGTATAAGCTCTAATACAAATGATTTCCATGTGAATATAATTTTCATTATCATTATCCTAGTGTGGTTAGTTCTTTCAAAGTGAAAATTTTTCATAGAAATCACTTAGAGCAAAGTGGATCTAAGAGCCTTTGATTCATCCAAAGTTTGGTATTCGATTCTACAAGAGTATACTTTAAATGTATATAACTTTGTATAAATGTAGAATTTTTCATATCAAGACCCACCACATTGTAGATAATTGAGTCAGCTTTCCAACTATACAAATTTCTCTTTAATTCGATAACCGAGCAAAAAATTATGACCTTTTTTGTGAGAGGTAGTAAGATATCGCGATAGCCTTGCGTCGTGACCTTTCTGGGTGTCGCACCATGAGTTGTACTCCACCTTTCTTGAGTTCGCACCGCGAGGGTCATTTATATGGGAAAAAGAGGCCAAGGGAAGTTGGGTCCTTTTCCCCCAACCCAAGTCGTCCAAAACATGAATTGGAACTCCCAAAAGGGCATTATTTGCCCCTTTCACTCCAAATCGCTCTCAAGAAACCCTCGTCCATTCTCAAGAACAAAAGTGCAAGTATCATCTCTCAATAATCAAGAAGTTAAGTTTCAAATTCAATGTTCTCTCAAAGGATTCTTTTAAGCAAGGTATGTGGGTTATGAACAAGGATAATCTTTCATCCTTGTGCCCAAAACATGTTTTAAAGTTAAATTTACATGATTTGCAATTTAGGTTTCATACCCAAATATCATTGTTTTGAGTTTATGAGGTTACAAAAATGAGTTAAGTATTGAATTGCATCACTACTCTCACCTACTTATGCGTGTCGCTTGACTATCTATGTTGAGAATTGAATTTCATTATCTTGACTTGATATTGTTGAAGTATTTCAAGATTGTTATTGAGCATGAAGTTTATTTATGAATTATCATGAAATTAAAGTATGAATTTTAAGACTTAAGTTTAATTTTGAGATTTCAATAAGATCATGCTCTTAAGTTTTCTCTTGATGAGTATATTTCAAGATTTTAAAAAAGAATTAATCTTTTGATCATAAGCTAAGATTGAAATCCACAATTATTAATCTTGATCATGATTTAAAGAAAGAGAAGCATGATTGATTTTAATTATAAACCCTTGTGCTATTTTAAGGTGGATTTCGTAAAGTCTGAGCATATAAGTATGGGAGTAGTATTTAGCACCAAATTAGGTATGATTCCAAGGTCTCATCCCCCAGAACTATGTGCCACAGTAGGTTTAAGTGCCCATAGTGGGATAAGTATAGTGATCACTTAAGATAAGGTTCTATTCCGATGACAAGGGTAGAACATCTCTCCCCAACATGGGTAAGACGTTGGACTCTATAACAGGTCACATGGTTTATGTTTGTTAGAAGAAACTCCCAAAAAAAAGAATAAAAGTAAATCTTTTAGAAACTAAGTGTGTGGCTCACAAAGTTTATTTTGTATGCTTTATTATTCATGTTACTATGATTTTCAGCTTTCAGTTTTATTCAAGGTCTAGTTGAGTCACTTACACTTAGCATGCATTATTTGAAAGTATATGAATATATTAAGTTATTGTTTTACTTATGCATTTACCCCTATATAATCAGTACATTCCAGAAGTACTGATCCACATATATGTATATGTGCTACAATGTCTCATAATGTAGGTACCAGTTGTAGCATACACATCATTAGGGGTGTACAAACTGAACCGTTAAGTTAAACCGAACTGACGAATCAAACCAAACTGAGGAAAAAAACTGACTTCTGATTTGGTTTGATTGGTTTCATGTTGGAAAAAAAAACAATCATTTTTTGTTTCGTTTGGTATTAGCAAAACTAAAATCAAACTGAACCCAAACTGAACTGACATAATACATTGTAAGACCCCACAAAATATAAAGCTTAAGTCAGTCCGTTAAAGCTTGAAAAGAGGTCCCAGACTTAGAAATTTCAGGTAAGTGTTTATACTTAGAAGTCATTTAGCCTTAGTAAGTTGGTTATCCTATTTCACAACCCTTATTACCTTAAATTAACTATATTTAGGTTGATTAATGATCAGGAATATCAGCAGGTCACTTTGGGTGAGTTTCGGATATGTTGGACCTCGTTTGAACCTTGTTCAGGTGACCAAAAAAGTGGGTCAACGCGATCTCAACGCGTCGCGTCGCCCATCGCATCGACATATAATTTTCTCCCAGCTTTCAATGCAATTCCAGTGAACCAACACAAACACGATGTGGCGCGATGGTCATCGCGTTAATTCCATCGATGCAACACGTCGGTCTGTGTGTAATTGGGCACACTTTCAGTCATTAAAATCCCACATCCAGAGGGGTATTTGGGTCATTTTCCCACCCCTTAATCAGCCCCAAAAATACGAAATTCAGCCCTCAATAAGTAAAATACACTAACTTTCTCTCAAATTATCTGAAGAAACAAACTCTAACCCATCAAAGTCAAGATCAAGATTCAATAAATTCACCATCAATCTTCGCGAATTCAAGCACCAAGGCATGTTAGGTGTTCATCCAAGGGTTTTATTCCACCCTTGGAGTTCAAGAACCTCTTTTAAAACTTTAAGTTTGTTGATTTCATGAATTCTATGTTAGGCTTGAATGTATTCATGATTATGATGTTAATTGGATTTTAAATTCATGATTTATTACAAGATTTATGTAAATTTATTTTGACATGTGTGTAGTATTATGTTAATTCATGTTAAAGCCCTTGAATGTGTGAGTTGGGATTGGAAATCATGGTGCCTACATGTTGATTAGTATTATGTGCATAGATTATGTTCCCCTAAGTGTTTGATAAATTTCTCATGTGGATTAAATAGGGAAATCATGGCATGCTAGCATATGTACAAGATTATATATTCAAAGTGTTTTATCGAATGTCTCTATTAATGAGTTATGAACATTGTAATGTTTTTCAAGATCATGCTATGCTTTACTTTTCATGCTATCGAGTCCTGAGGTATCTAATACTAAAAAATCTAGCTGTTTACCTAGAATTATAGTAGCTTCAGAATAGTTTCAGTGATGTCACGTCTAGTAGTATTCATTTAGTATAGAACTCAGTCTATCCAGTCAATAAATAGAACTTAGAACACGCAATTAGTTATAGTACTAAGTGAACTAAGTCCAGTTCAGTCTAGCCTAAAATAGTTTAGAAATCAGTTTAGTGTATATTAAGTTGGAAGTAGGATTCAGCACCGAGTGAACCCAAGGATGGGGACTCACCTGCCAGTAGAGGATGTGATCCTTAGAAGTAGTCTTTGTATTCCAGAACTACGTAGCCAGCGTAGGTTGAGACATCAACCTGCCAGTTGAGAGTTGATGAGGTGTTCTACCTTCTAGTTGAGGGTACCATCATTCTCGTTCAGAGAACCTACCAGATGAGGTGACTCAGCACTTCTCTTTACCCGTGGCACAGTATTGACACCCTTCCAACTGGGGTACAGGTTGGATCCCAAATCAGCTCAGAGAAGGGATATATTTGTTAGATAATTGTCTCCCACAGTTTTATTTTCAATCTCAATATAGAACTTAGTTCTGTTCTACAGAATCAGGACTGTCAAACAAAGTCACCCAGCTCATATAGAACTCAGTTTAGTTCTACAAAATCTGGAATGTCAGAAATAGTCACCCAACTATCAGTAATACAGTTATCAGTAAACATAGATATCAGTCATTTAGTTATCATAGCTCAGTATCCAGAGTTACTATGATCTCAGACACAGCGTATGTAGATATGTTCACAGTATTGCATAACAGTGTTTCATTAGTTTTAGTTCTACATGTACTCTCATTAAGTTGTATTCATTCTATTCAGTCGGTTATTGTTCACGCATATGAACCCTTGTTTATAAGCCTACCCCACTTAGTATACCAGTATATTCAAAGTACTGACGCATATATTTTTTTGCTCTATGATATTTTATATCACAGGTTCAGACGTACGGGCTCCTGACCGCACTTAGCAGCTCAATCTATCAGCAGCAGACTTAGTGGTTATTTCTCATAGTTTGAGGACAGGGTTGTTATTTCATTTTTTCAGTACTCAGTTTATTTCCATAGTCAAAGTTAGTTGGGGACTTTTCCAATCAACTCTAAATTTAAATAGTTAGAGGCTTTAGGACTGGACTTTTAAATAGTATTTAATTGTACAAATTATTACTACAGTTGGTATTCTTTATCAGTATTTCATCTTTTGAACCTTATGGCATTTTAGCCTATTTTTATGCATTTAATATAGTATTATTACTCAGTTCTCATAGAAGATATCAGTCATGGGTTAGCTTATGGTCCTTCAGGGTTGTAAGCACCGTTTAGCATCCGGGGTGAAGACTCGGGCCATTACAAACATGGTATTAGAGCCTAAGGTTCAATAGAGTCTTAGGAAGTCTGAAAGCCGCGTCTAGTAGAGTTTTGTGCATGCGTGTGTCGCACGCCACACTTATGGAGAAGGAGCTATGAGGTGTTTTAGGAAAATTTTACCTTCTTACAATGTTCATATCACGCGAGTAAGAATGAGCTCAAGTTACACTCTTAGTCTAATACTTTTCTTACTTTCGTTTACAGATCATGCCCCCCACAAAGACTAATGGAAGGAGAACTGGAAACCAACCAGTGCCTCCGCCCGTTCAGGCAGATCCCCTGAATGAGCATGTGTCTTACTTCGAACTCAGGACTACTTTAACTGCCTTAGCTTATTCAGTAGTAGCCCAAAATAATCAACTGGCTACAATCATATCTAGTCTTATGACTTAAGCTCCGCAGAGTGAGGCGAAGAGATGTATAAAGAGAGGGAGAAAGAATAAGAGAGCCAGAATACCAAGGCCAAAGAGTGGCCGAAACAATTCTCTTTGCTAGAATATGGAAGAAACCATCAGGGCATGTGTAGGGTTGGTAGTGGGTTGTGTTTTGGTTGTGGAAAGCCAGGCCATAAAATCAGAGATTGTCCTCAGTCAGGTTCACGGAGTTAGTATATCCGGCCTTTAGCTCAATCCAATCGCCCGAATCAGCAGGGCGCCACTTCCAGTACCACCAGTGGGCAATGCCCAAATAAGATTTATGCACTTCAGTCCTAACAGGATTAGAAAAGTTCTCCTGATGTGATCACAGGTACGTTACAAGTTTATTATTTGTAAGTTTATGTTTTTCTAGATACAGGAGCTTCTTTGTCTTTTGTAACTCCTTATATAGTTGTTGACTTCAGAGTCAGTCCCGAAATCCTAGCAAAGCCCTTCTTAGTCTCTACCCCAGTCTAGGAATTGTCCATTTATGGTATCTCAGAAAGTCACTTAAGAAGAATTAGTAGAATTAGAGATGACAGAATTTGATAGCATTCTCAACATGGATTGGCATCATTCATGCTATGTTTCAGTTGACTACATAAAAAAAATTGTCCATTTTCAATTTCCGAATGAACCTGTCCTTGAGTGGAGGGGTAGTACTTCAGCACTTAACATAGGGGTCATCTTATTTCATACCTTAGGGAAAGAAAAGTGATATCTAAGGGGTGAGTTTATTATCTCGTTTGAGTTAAAGACTCTAGTTCAGAGACCCCTAACCTTGAGTCAGTTCCAGTAGAATGTGAATCCCCAGATGTGTTTCTCAAAGATCTTCCAAGAGTCTCTCCCGAGCGAGAAATTGAATTTGGAATAGACCTTTTTCCAGATACTTAACCTATCTCTATTAGCTATATAGGATAGCCCTAGCAAAACACAAATAGTTAAAAAAATAGTTGAAGGATCTCCAAGATAAGGTATTCATCAGACCCAGTATATCCGCTTGGGGTGCACCAGTTCTATTCATGTGTAAGAAAGACGGTTCTCTTAGAATGTGTATAGACTACTGTCAGCCAAATAAAGTAATGGTCAAGAACAAGTATCCACTTCCTAGAATCGATTAATTTTTTGACTAACTTCAGGGGGCCAGTTACTTTTCTAAGATAGACCTCAGATCAAGCTATCACCAGCTCAGAGTTAGACAATATGACATTCCAAAATTAGCTTTTAGAACTTGGTATGGTCAGTTTAAATTCCTAGTCATGTCATTTGGTCTTAACAATGCTCCAAAAGCCTTCATGGACTTGTTGAACCGAGTGTTCAAGTAGTACTTGGACATGTTCGTCATAGTCTACATAGATAACACTCTTGTCTATTCCCATAATGAGGATGAACCCGTTGATCATCTCAGAATTGTACTTTAGACTCTTAAAATACATCAGTTATCATGGTATCTTATCTATTCATGTCATACATGTCAGCTCTATGATAATAGCTCATATTTGTGCACATTAGCAAAAATCATGTACACTTAGAGTTCCTAGTATAAGGAGTTTCAGTTCACTCAGTATTACGAATTATGTTTCATAAATACAGACTTAGGTTATGCAACTCATGACTCATGTACTTATGTCATGATTTATAGTATGAGCAGTTTCCATGACTCATGCGACACTCCTAACAATTGGTTAAATTCATATTATGTCATGCATATCCTCAGTTCAGATCTCTTGATAAATCCATGGTGTTGATATTCTATTCCTCAGGCCTTAGTTAAGTGTCAAGTTTTGCATAGTATTCATTCACGCTTCAGGTCCTCATGTTTTAACCCTTTAGTGAACTCTACTTATGAAATGATGTAGTAATGAGCGATTGCTTGGATGGGAGAGAGTAAATGTTTCATGCTAAGAAAAGATTTTTGCATGCTTGTTCTACACGAGGCTGTAGTTATGAAAATAGGCCTGAATGTCAGGTTAGTGTGCTAATTAAATGGCTAGCAAAAAGTTTTATTTAGTTGTTAAAGAGGGGAAATCAGAATTTTTCATTAGGTGAGAAATTGAGAAAATGTCGAGTGAGAGTGTCTTTTCAGATCCTAGATTTAAGTCAGTATTCATCCCTTAGTTATTAGAGCCCAGAATTTAGTTCTAGTACAGTCTCAGTTACCATCTTAGTTACAGTCTCAGTCACAGACTTAGTCCAGTAGTCAGTTTAGTTTCAGGTTTGCTTGACCATAGCATACAGTTATTAGTTATTCACTTATTAGTATTTCACTACCTTAGTCTGCAGAATATTTCAGAATCATGTTATACGCTTGGTCTTGCATTCACAAATAATACAGTTTTCATAAATTCAAGCTCAGTTATCTTATGTTACTCAGTCGGTCCTTACCTCATATTCATAATACTCTAAAGTTTCAGTCCAGACTAAGTATAGTTCAATATTACCTGACCAGTCTTCAGCTATAAACCATTCAGTTAATTAGATATGTTAGTATGTTTATGCATTAGTTCTCAACGGCCATGTGAATATTTTCAGTAGTCTCAGGTAAAGTGTCGTACTAAGGTGGAGAATATAGTTGAGCGGGTATTCGAGGAGTATATCTAAGATTGAAAATTTATAGATGCAGTGCATAGGGCTTAATCACTCTATCTTATATGATGTTTTGTAGGCCTTACCTCACACTAAAGAATTTTAGTTAGGATATGATTTCTTATTCAGATGTTTTATTCAGACCATGCCAATATTCCTTTCTCCCTAAATCCATTAGAACTCTGTAGAAATGGTGTCAAAGAAAGGCTCCGGTTGAGTATAAATTTCCAGCATGAGTTAGTCCGCAAATCCTGCAATCCAATTTAACAGTGAGGCGGACAAGTTCATATGGTTTGGTTTCCCATCTTTCCATATAACCGCACTATCCAAAGTCTCATGAATGTAACTATTCACAGATGGAGCAATCAGGTAGTTGCGAGTTTAGCTCAGTTTATGTATTATGCCTCAGTTTCAGATCCTCGATATACAGTCACGATTTAATTCATAGGTTCCCTGTGCATCGTCCCAGTCTTTCCTTAGTAGCTCAGCCAAGTCATCATCCTTCAGGGGATGTATTATCCCAAGGGGGAATCCCCCAATCTTTCATGAGCTAAACCTTCCATTTTCTCTTCACGTAACGAATCCATTTTGGAGTGGTGGGTACTCATATGTTGACCCTCAAGTTCCAATGTCAATCATACGCCATGTATTCAGGGGCTCAGTTCAGTTCATGATATTGAGTTCATGTATCACATTTCAGGCTCAGTTATTTTCTCATGTTCCCATTAATGTGTGTTCAGTAAAGGATCTCAAGCTGAGATCAACAATTTTATATTCTTGAAATCACTCCTATTAAAGGGGTGAAGTGGTTTGTCAATAAACGGAAACTTAGTCCATGATATGTCATTCCTTACTGAATCCAAAGCCATTTTGGAAAGGTAGATTACGAGTTTGAGTTGCCTTCAGACTTAGTTTCAGTGCACCCAGTGTTTCATGTCTCTTTCCTAAAGAAGTGCATAGAAGACCTAGAGATGGTAGTCCTTTAAAGGGTATAAATGTTAAGAATAGTCTCTCTTATGAGGAGGTCCAAGTCAAAATTCTTGACCATCAGGTCGCAGATCGAGGAACAGAGAAGTTCCATTAGTCAAAGTTCTTTGGCGGAATCAGTTCGTTGAGTGAGATACTTGGTAAGAAGAAGTATATAAACGGACCAAGTATCCTTACCTCTTCTCCACAAACTCAGACTCAGCTCAAGGTAATAGTTTTTCTTTGATTTGCTCAGTTCTACATTCAGTTTCAGTTATAAATTTGGTAATCATTACCGTTGCATATCATCGTCATGATATTCATGCATTCATGAATCATTTAAACCATGTACTCATGCATCAGATATGTATGTTTAGTTTGAAAACTCAGCTTATCAGTAGTTTCAGTTAGGTATTCTATGCATCAGATATGCATGTTCAGTGTGTAAGCTTAGTCTATCAGTGTTTCTCATCTTAGTCAGTCTCATTCAAGGATGAATGTTCCAAAGGGGGAGATAATGTAAGACACCACAAAATTCTAAGATTAACTCAATCCATTAAAACTTTAAAAGAGGTCCCAAACTTAGAAATTTCAGGTAAGTGTTTATACTTAGAAGTATTTTAGCCTTCGTAAGTTGCCGATCCTATGTCACGACCCTTATGACCTTACAGTATTAATTTTTAGGTTGATTCATGATCAGGAATGTCAGCAGGTCACTTCGGGTGTTTTTTGTTTTTTTCGGACATCGTTTAAACCATGTTCAGGTGACCAAAATAGTGGGTCAACGCGAACTCGATGCATTGCGTTGCCCATTGCATTGACAAATAGTTTTCTCCTAGCTTTCAGTGCAATTCTAGTGAACCAATCCAAAATCGATGTGGCGCGTTGGTCATCGCATTGATGCCATCGACGCGGTTCATCGGTCTGTGCGTTACTAGGCACACTTTCAGTCATTAAAAGTCCGCGTCCAGAGGGGTATTTGGATTATTTTCCCACCCTTAATCAACCCCAAAAACATGAAATTCAGCCCTCAATAAGCAAAATACACTCAATTTCTCCCAAATTCTCTCAAGACTCAAACCCTAACCCATCAAAGTAAAGATCATGATTCATGAAATTCACCATCAATCTTCACGAATTCAAGCACCAAGGTACGTTATGTGTTTATCCAAGGGTTTTCTTCCACCCTTGGAGTTCAAGAACCTCTTTTAAAACTTTAAGTTTGTTGGTTTCATGAATTCCATGTTGGGCTTGAATGTATTCATGATTATGATGTAAATTGGGTTTCTAATTCATGATTTATTACAAGATTCATGTAAATTTATTTTGACATGTGTGTAGTATTATGTTAATTCATGTTAAAGCCCTTGAATTTGTGAGTTGGGATTGGAAATCATGATGCCTACATGTTGATTAGTATTATGTGCATAGATTATGTTCCCCAAGTGTTTGATAAATTGCTCATGTGGATTAAATGGGGAAATCATGACATGCTAGCATAAGTGCAAGATTATATCTTACAAGTATTTGATAAAATGTCTCTATGAATGAGTTATGAACATTGTAATGCTTTTCCAGATCATGCAATTCTTTACTTTGCATGCTATCGAGTCCCGGAGTATCTAATACCCGACAATCTAGCTGTTTACCTAGAATTATAGTAGCCTAAGAATAGTCTTAGTGATGTCACATACAGTAGTATTCAGTCTGTATAGAACTCAGTATATCCAGTTAGCAAATAGAACTTAGAACACGCAATTAGTTACAATACTCAGTGAACTCAGTCCAGTTCAGCCAGTTAACATGATCTGTAACAAAACAGTGTAGCCTAAAATTGTTTAGAAATCATTTCATTATCTATTCAGTTAGGAGTAGGATTCAGCACCGAGTGAACTCATGGATGGGGACTTACCTGCTAGTAGAGGGTGTGATCCTTAGAAGCAGTCCTTACATTCAAGAACTATGTATCCAGCGTAGATTGAGACATCAACCTTCCAGTTAAGGGTTGATGAGGTGTTCTACCTACCGGTTGAGGATACCATTGTTCTCGTGTAGAGAACCTGCCAGTGGAGGGTGACTTAACACTTGTCTTTACCTATGGCACAATATTGACACTTTCTGACAGTCACCTAGATATTAGTAATACAGTTATCAGTAAACTTAGATTTCAGTCATTCAGTTATCAGAACTCAGTATCCAGTGTTACTATGATCTCAGACACAACATATGTAGATATGTGCACAATATTATATAAACAGTGTTTTATTAGTTTCAGTTCTACGTGTACTCTCATTCAATTGTATTCATGTTATTCAGTCAGTTATTGTTCATGCCGCGCGACATGAGAACTCTTGAAAACTTAAAAAGTAAAATATAAAGTGAAGCAATTGAAGATTTTTAGTTTTTTATATTAATATTGGGCTTTGTATTAATTTATTACTAATGGAAAAATATTATAATTAAAGTCCCAAAAAAATATATCTATTTTCTAAATATAAAAAAGTAATAAAAGTAATTAGAAAGTAGATTATAAGTAATATTTTTTTACGTATAAAAAATTAAAATTACATATGTATTATGTCGGTTCGGTTAGGGTTCGATTTGATTTTATTTTTGTTAATACCAAACCAACTAAGAATGATCAATTTTTTTTCCAACACCAAACCAATAAAATCAAATCAAAGCATAAGTCAATTTTTTTCCTTGATTTGGTTTGATTCACCTGTCCGGTTTGACTTAACGGTTCGATTTGTACACCCCTATTTATCTGTCACCTCTAACAATAAAAAAGAGGTTAAATTGAAAACAATGAAGAAGGAAAATCAAATAAACAAAAAGTCAATAGCAACGAGGTTTAAGAAAAAGTTACCGCCTAAAACAACATACAAAATTGTCGAGCTTTCTTCTTTGTAGTACTATCCAAAATAACAGTTCTTTTGATTTTTTATTTGTTGTGTATCATAAGTAAATCTTAATATGAGTATGTTAATCTTGATTTGACACACTCAATACATGAGAACAACTTTTAAAAATTTATTTTAAAATTGTATATAAATGGTTTAAGAGAAAATTATAGAAAATGCCCTTAAATCATTGTTTTAATTTAAAAAGATCCAATTTTTAGTTAACTAGTTTAACCGTGCATACGTCGCACGTATAACATTTCATTATTTAAAATTAAATAGTTTTGTCTATTTAGGAATTTTTTAATGAAGTGTAAAAAAACCAAATCATTCCATTTTTAAGGTACGTAGCTCATCAAACAAATTAACTATGAGATTTTTTCTACATTCTTGCAGATTCGAGTAGCTAGGGATGGACATTAGGTTTATTCGATTTGGTTATTTAATATAGATTTTTATTTTTCAATTTTTGGCTTGAAAAAAATAAAAACCATAACCGAACTGAAATAAATTAGATTTGGACCGGTTTCTACAAATTCAATTTAATTTTTTTCATTTCTTTTTATGATTTTGAAGATCAAAATAGTGGGCCTTCTTTCGTCATGACTGGACTTTTGAAATTATTTTTCTTAGAAAAATAGTGTTTCTCAAACACTATTTTTGTTCACAAACGTAAATAACCCATCATGCATGAAGTAAAATGAAATAACTATAAGTTTAGCATAAAAAACTCAATAGTGTAACATAAGTCATAACAGTGTAACATAAACAACCATAGCATAAGTTCAACCAAACATAAGTGAGTAGTGCATATTGAGTATGTTGATAGAAGTAAGAACTGAAAATCGAAAATGAAAGGGTTGAATTGTGATTTGTCAAGTAAGCATCATTGTCCACTGATATAGAATTGTGAAGTGAATAATGAATTACAAAATCAGGGTTGAAAGGTTACAACATATATATAATAAAGGCTATTGCGCCTATTGGACTTGGGCGTATTATTGGGTTGGGATCAGATTTGGGATGGGTTTGTATATAATTTAAATATAATAAAATATTAATATATTATATATATAATTTTGGTTTTTTGATTTAACCGAAATATTTTTTTAAAAATCCAAAAATCAAACGTTTAATCGAAATTTTAGAATTTGAAATCGAAATCGATTCGAAAACTTGAAAAACCCAAATTAAAATTTAATTTTTCTTTGGTGTGTTTTGTATGGAAAAAAAACATTTGGTAGAAATAGTTATCTTATTTCTATGTTTGATTGGATAATTTTTTCAGAAAGTGGCATTCTATGCTTATTGTATCCTCCCATCCATCCAACGCTTCAAATCTCTCCCCTTGACTATCTTACTCCACCACCTTCCACCTTTATAATATTTTACTAGATTATATATAAATATTTTTAAGTAAGAACAAGAAGAATAATGGAGAGACAAGAGAGAGTAATTCTTATTTCTCTTGAGGAATTTCTTAAGGGATTCATAACAATGAAGGAAATCCCCTTTATTTCTAGGAAAAAATTAACTTTATCCCAAAGTTAGGGTGTCTAACTTTTCTAGAAATAGACATTCACTATATATGGTAATACATTTATAACACTCATCCTTGAATGTCTAATTGATAGATAATGTTCCTCATTAAAACTTTACAAGAAAAAAACTAACGGAAAGAATATTTTAGTGAAGAAAAAAAAAAGTACACATCTCTAATAATACATATATAGACTGCCTGATTAAAAACCTCACTAGAAAAATTCAGCGGGATAAAATCTCGTAAAGAAAAAAGAGTACAACAAGTATTAACTCTCCCTAATGAGAACTCCTTGAACCTTTTCATCCGGATCTTTCATACCATCTTCTTGAAAATTGTAGGTTGAAGAGACTTAATGAATAAATCAGCCACATTGTCACTTGAACAAATCTGTTGCACGTTAATATCATCATTCTTTTGGAGCTCATGTGTATAGAAAAGCTTTGGTAAAATGTGATTCATTCTACCTCCTTTTATGAATCCTCCCTTAAGTTGTATTATGCATGTTGTGTTATCTTCATATAAAATTGTGGGTACTTTGTCACATTTTTCTTGAATAACATGTATCATGGACCTCAACCACACACATTCTCGTTTTACTTCATGAATAGCTATTATCTCAGCTTAGTTCGATGAAGTGGGTACAATAGACTACTTTGGTAGATCTCCAAGATATGACAGTATCCCCACATATGAACACATAGCATGTATGAGATTGAGTTTTTTGTGGATCAGATAAATACCCAACATTAGTATAACCAATGAGATTAGGACTATAATCTTTAGAATAAATTAAGCTCATATGGATAGTCCCTTTTAGGTACCACAATATGTGTTTGATCTTATTCTGATGTCTCCTAGTAGGAGTAGGACTATACATTGCTAACAAATTGATCAAAAAGGATATATCAGGCCTTGTAGTATTTGTAAGATACATTAATACACCAATTTCACAAAGCTATAGTACTTCACAACCAATCTAATTAGGTATATTTTTTGTTTTGACAAATAATCTATTGCTTTTAAAACTCTCCTAGAGTAATTAGGTATATTTTTCATTTTGACTAAGAGTAATTAGGTATATTTTTAATTTTGAAAAATAATCTATTGCTTTTAAAACTCTCCTAGAGTTCAAATAATTTTCAAGATATATATTTATGCAATATAAAGATTATAAATAACTTTCTTTGAAACTTTTATGTGCTTCAAATATTTTGAATTCTTAAAAAGTTTTCATATAAATTTTGTCAAGTGACAATATTTAGCATTTAATGTGAGACATCTTCAAGTATCTAGACTACAAATCAAATAATTTTTATGCTTACCAAAATTCTTCCTTTCAAGTCATTTGATAAATATTTCTACATCGGCATGCTTAAATAATGTAGAATTCAGATCCTTGTGATCTTTTACAATATTGTGTCAATATTGATCTAAGATATCGTTGATGATATATCATTTTGTATTGGTTAACATTGTGGCATAACATTTTGACATATCATCACTTTATTATTTGTAGGTACCTGAACATTTCATAAGGCTACATAAAACAACACTAACCTGTTAGTGAGCAAATCGGTGTTAACATGAATCAAACGGTATTACATTCAACAACGTTAGCTCTGTTAATGTCACAAGACGTACATACTACTATAGTAGTATAAACCTAATTAAAATATTAGAGACTCGTGTTGATAACGTATTATGAAATATAAAGTAAGAATAAGAAGAACAGAGAGAACAAAGAGTAATTCTTATTTCTCTTGACAGATTTTTTAAGGAGTTCATAATAATGAAGGAAAATCTCTTTATTTATACGAAAAAATTAACTTTGTCCCAAAGTTAGGGTTTTTAACTTTTCTAAAAATAGGCAATCACTATATAATAATACAATTATAACAACTTTTGAGTTAACATATTTTTTTATTACTTATCAAAACTAGAAAATAAGTAAGAAACAAACTTATTTTTCAAAAAATATTTTTCATGAAAAATATTTTCTTTCACACCTAAAGATACCCAAAGAGTCCATCCAAATTTCAATTGAATAATACTGAGCATTTTTTTAATATGCAAAATTTATTTAGTTATTTAATAACTTTTCAAAATTTTCACTTAAATTATCTGAATCAAAAAATACATATTTTCTAAATATGCAACTTTTATTTTGGCTATTTAACAATTTTTTTTTAAAAAAATCAATTTAGAGTGAAAGATCTAATAAAAATACTTATTGAAAGAATTAAGCTTTGCAATTTAAGGAGATTATTGTTATTAGTTTAGAACTAAAGATATTGACTCTCTACAACAATAACAACAACAACAACGACAACAACATACCAAATGTATTTCCAGATAGTGGTGTCTAGGAAGGATAGAGCATACATAGTCCATACCACTACCTTAGAAGTAAGGTAGAGAGACTATTTTCTATTGACCTTGACTAAAGACAAAATATAGACCCAATAAAGATGGAGTGACATAACAACATATAGTTAACTGGTGAGGTAGAGAGACTATTTTCGACTGACCCTTTCCTCAAGACAATATGCAGTGTAGTAAAATATTAAGGAGTAATACAACAAATAGTAATAGAACAATACTACCACAAGATAATACTACGAGTATCTACCCGAAACGTCATACATCAACAAGAATTCAATAAAAACTGTAAATATAGCACTATGACTAATAATTAAGACAACAGTCCTATCTATTAGCATGAATCCACTCCCACCTCCTAACCTTCTACCTTAATTCTCTGGACTTTCATCTTTTGCGTACATCAAATATACGTTCTGTCTGATTAACTAGTTGAAAAAGGCATGCATCTCCTGCATTGAGGCCATAAGCTGCAGTAACTTGTTCCCATCCACATGTCAAAACATCAAAACGTGATGTTCCTCTTTGATAAAACGTAGGCCAGATTCTATTATATGGTCCTCGGATAAAAATAATCATGGTTCCCTTCTTATTTTCCCTTTTCGGTAAATGTTCTTCCCAGGATCCTGGTAATTCTTGCCCATGCATAAAGTTCTAGATTCAATGAGAGAAAAATGAGATACACAAACTGGGAAAGAAAGCAATTCTTAGTCAAGTACAAGCACTTAATAGCAACGTACAGTAGACTAGATTCTCCAACATATAAGTAACATGACTAAAATCACATTAGAAAAGAACGACCAGGGTGATCAAGTGATTAAAAATATGGAACTCAAAACAACAATGTAATGTAAGTGCTACTTCACATGGTGTTCAAATGATGAAAAAATTTCAACTCTCCAGAAACAACATAAATGTAGGTCTTGGTTCATAAAAAAATTAGCGCTTCTATTCCTATATGGCATTTTCCTCTTTAGATTATAAACCAAAGAATCAATATATTTTATAAGCAAAGAGAAACCAAATTAGCCAGTTGCTTTGATGAGAAAGAAGTGTAACAGAGAGTGGTATTACTAACCAAATGATTCATCTATTTGGAGAAAATCATCACAAATATTCAAGGACATCATAGACATGTCCTTCTTTGCAGGCTTTAAACATGAAACACAGTTGTACTTGATCAAATAAGAACAATAAGTTACTGTTTGTCCAGTGTGATTCTGAGATGCTTATTTTTTTTTTAAAAAAAAGTAGAGCCACAAAAAAATATATTCAAGGACATCATAGACATGTCCTGCTTCTGCTCTTGTCTCCACAAATTTTTCCTTGTCCAATCTTGCTTCCCTAGCTTCACGTGGAAAAAATATTTGTCATATAAAATCCAATTAAAACACAAGATAAGGATGTCTACAAGCGAAGCCCAAGATTGTGGCAATTACTTCCTGAAGATTTCAGTACAATATCGTTCTACTCCTATAATTAAGCTATGAGCATTAATAAACACTTGATATTGGTAAGATCTGCATGCATACTACCCAACGCAGACCCCACTTGTGAGATTACACTTTGGGATTACATTGGGTATATCGTTTGACCAGAGACTGCATTTGGGCCAGTTAGCTCAAGACAGAGGTCAAGCTCAACGTGCATCAGCAGTACCAAGCTTCAGCTAAGCCCTCACTGCCTCAACTACAACACAACAAAAACAAACCAATCCTAACAATGTGGTGTGCAGAAAGCTTACCAAACTCTACTTTACCAAATGTTGTTTGAAGCATGGGGGTTGTTGTATCCGAATAACCCCTTGCTACATTTTTTCCTTTGTCACTGCAGAAATTGATCCTTTCACAACCACTTGTACCAAATACTTGATCAATGAAGTGCTGAGTAGCCGGAACATAGCGGAAAACCAAGAAGTTGCCCTTCTGATGAAAATTTAGGCCACCCCTGTTTGATTGCAAGTGAACCATCATTTTTACACACTCTTACCCTCCATCGCCGTCCACTTGAGTCCTCCACATAGGTCTCCTGATCAGTCAGATGGAAAACTGATCACTCAAACATTGGGGGAATATACTGAAAAGAAGTTGCAGATGTTAAAACTAAGAAATATAACATGATTATAATAATTCAAGTGCTAAGCTTTATGAGAAACAAATTTACGACCATATCCTTCGAGTTTTGGATGGTACAATCTATATATAATATAAAGGAGATCAATAGAGAAGGTGATGTGGCACCTCTCTATGGCCTCCATTTCCATTTATCTTTTTTCTCCTTTTTTGGCCTTTTCACTCATTTTAATTAATTATTATAATAAGAAAATCTGATTTAATTTAATAATGCACTAATGTTGAACATTAAAGAAAAGCAATTGATTCTCTTCGTATCCCTCGCTGATGCTGTTTTAATGGTGGCTGTTACAAGCGTATATTCACTATACAATTAAGCTTTAGAAATGAATAGGCAAAATATATGTATATATAGACCGGATGAGTCTTAATACTATATCATTTTTTTCAGTAACTAACAAAATATCAAAAACTTAGAAAAGTCTTATCAATTAATTGTAGAATTTTAAGGGGCTCTGCACAATTGATAGTAACTTTAACATCATTATATATATATTTTCTGACAAACTGAGTGTTGATGTTGGGCTTTACTATTCTCCAAAGTGATTGGGTTACTAATTTGAACTTCATTTCATGTAAGATTTTCTAGCCATTTTTCATATTCTCAGATAACAATGTTGTGGTATTTCTTTATTTGTCATCCACCTTCCTCCTATTTGAGTGATTTTTGTTAATGCAAAATATTATATATGCATTATACCAACAAAAAAAGAAAGAACCTACAAAATAAAACAAATTTGATACAGATCAGAGAAAATCGTTCTCAAATTTCAATCCTCTGGACAATGCTATCTTCAAGTAATATAGTACCATACATAGGATGAAAACATTAATAAAAGAAGAATATCTGGAGACTGTATGACCTATATCTTGGAGTAAACTAATTTTAAATTTAGGCAGACTTTCTTGTGACATTTAAAAGTTTGGTGCTTTTCTCTTAATAATAATTAGCCATAGTTCAAAACTTCGACAGTAACCTTTATTGTGCTTGACACCAATATATGTTTCGTATTTTTTATGGTTAGACACCGCATTAGCAACATTTTTGTAATGACATGTTTGTCGTTCATTATCTCTGGTTCTGATATTGCTTAACACCCCTTTTGTAGTGCAGAAATTGGATTTTGTAATCTATTACAAGTGTTATTTTTTTATATGATTTGTTGTGAAAAAAATCATAAATATATGTAACACCTATATATGTATATAAAATACAAATTATTTTTGTTAAATTTTTTTTCTTTTACATTCAATTGTATGTAGGCATGTCAAAATTTTAACAATGTATGTTAAGAAGCATAGCTGAAAGAACGTAAATTTTTGTTTCGTGACTAAAAGGCAGAGGTAAGAGAACTAAATTACATGACTATTTACGTACTTTGTATAATCCAAGGGTAAGAGAAATCATCAATCTTATGAGTTTCGAGCATTTTGCACTTTTATACTGCATATTTTAAAAGGTGTTTTTTTGAATAAGATAACAAATAATTCATGCAACATTGTATCCATTGGTTCAAAAATAACATGCACCGACAAACATTCTTTCCTAAAACAGAAAATTTTACTTTCTCCGTGTAGTAATGTTGAGCACATTGTCTTGAAGGGTTTTAAGGTTGAGTCCATGATACATGAACTAATATATGTGCGGGCGTAAAATTTGGTGAAACGTGAAGGAAATTTCTCAAGAGAATATAGAATTCTCCATTTCCTTCTTATTTATGTGCTGTATAAACTTGCAAACTTAATATTTGTTTGTTGTTGAAATTAAATGGGTAAGTGTTAAAGAGTTATTCTTTAATTTGACTTTTTGGTTTAGTTTGTTGAACTTTAATTTAATTTTAGCAAAGTTTCTTTGATATGAATTTAATAAACATGTTTCTTTAGACCATTTTCCCAAAGAAAATCAGAAGATTAAAAAAATGTACTTTGTGAACATCAATTGATCAATCTTTTGAATTTTTAATATTATGTGTATTAGAAAAAGACTATTTCATAAAATGAGTAAAAGCTTATATAACTGAGCGAGGCGCGGTAAATTTACTAGTTGTTTATAATACAAATGACAAAGCATCTTTTAAATGCATATTGGTTTCATTTAATAAAAAAAGAACATAAAAAACCTCAATTCCTGTAAGCAACAAAGCTTAATAAATGGTTTATGATCTACACACCAAATATTGGGCAGGTACTAAACTAGTTTGATTCTTAATCAGTTTCCTCACAAAGTTCCATAGCAAAAGTATCACAACATTTCCTTCTCTAGCAGTTATGCCATCTTTTCATTAATTTTCTTTCATTGCTCATCAGTCTAAGAACCGATGAGTATATCTCAGTGAAGGTAACAACCTTCCATTTTAAACTTTTTTTTAATAAAGTAGGCAACAACCTTTTTATAGTAAGACATTTAGCTGGACATAGATAATGATCATGAGGTCAAATAGGATCATAAAAGTAAATATAATATATATAGAGTGTTTGGAAGGTCTTCTATAGGAGCAAAAGAAAATGTTTTCTTTAAGCATTGAAAAGTGACTTTTGTTTGATAAACACAAGATTGAATGACCACCGGTGAAATTCACTCACCTAGTGGGAAAGCTAAAAAGTTCATTTCAACAAGTAGACAATTAAATGCAATAATAACTAATTTCACATATGGTTATCAAAACCAACTATATATTTAAACACTACTTTAAGTCGAAAAAACAAGCGTACACAAAAAATTAAACGTTACCAGAACTTCTATGAACCATTCAGTAATCAATACTTCAAAGAAACAAAGAACCCTATTCCCATGCCTCCATCTCTTCCCTAGCAACTTTTAAATCTTTCAAAGTAAGTGAAAATATTGAATAAAAGTTAAGTGAATATATCAACTAAAATTTTAAGTATAAAAAATAATACTAAGAAAAAACAATGGATGAAGTGGTGGATTAAGGCATATTAAGACGGAAAAAAATAAATTATGTGACACTATCTAGGTAATTTATTAAGGATCAATCGATGGTTAATATACCTTATGCAAATTTTCTTGACTACCTAATGTTATGCAAGGTGCTACACAACAAAGAGAACCTATAGATGGGAAAGCAGCAAACAAAGGGGGAACAATCGAAATTTCACACAGATAATAGCTTTATATTGATATGTAGTATAAAGCTATAAAAATCTCATAAAATGATCAAAGTAAAATAAATACTTGATGGAAAACAATCAACTGAGAACGTATTGTTCTCTCTAGATTCATTCAATTTGTTTCACTAGTTGACAACATAATCACATGCTATCAAATACAAACTATATTATAAAGTCATAGTCTAATATCGTATCTATGAGCACATAACTCCTTGAACTACAAGAAGTATCATAGAAAGATACATATCCTTCCCTTTGGACCCAATTTTCTATTCGGGGAAAAAGGTTATGAACAAAAGTGGCACAAAACCAAGAGCTAAAAAGCACTTAAATAAGATTTTTTTCCTTTGTAAATATGGAATAGTACTTAAAAGTAGTTGCAATAGTTTTAATCATTGATGTTAGATGGAATAAATTGCAATAGAGTGATGGTGCATTAAATTTTTCAAATGAATGTTTCTATTTATTTAGCTTGATAATGTTGGCAGTAGACAAATCTACATTATCTATAACACCAAGTAAACCTTGTTTGGCTAAATGTTGTTTATTTATTAACCAATAAGGTCAAGTCTAGCATGTTGTGTATTTGCATCAACAATTGCTGCAAATAAATAGTGTTACTGGAGTTGTAAATAATATTTCAATATATTAAAATCATTGTAGGATTATTTTGTATGTGTCAAAATACAAAGTGGCTATAGTATAAGATATCATAGACACATCTAAAGCCTAAAATGCATTTTCCTGTTTTAAGTTATACCGCATTATATTAAAGTTTGGATCGTGAATCAAAAACATCTAGATTCTAATATGAAAAAGAAAATAATTCAATATAATCAAGTAAAGAACACTTATCTTAAATTCGAAATTAACAATAAAAATTATAACAAATATAAAATTTTTCAATAAGAATAGTGTCGCATAACATCTAGGGTTTGTAGATCATGGAAGTACACAATTATAGAAAAATTACAACGTCATATAAATAATTGTTCTTAATTAAATGCATTATGATTTGTTCTATTTATGAAAAATAAAATTAGGAACTCCACAACTTGATACACACACTTGTATATAGCTTTAGGTTATGTATGCACTCAGCACACATAAAACTAGTTATAAGTAATAACAGTTTAAAAAAATATATTAAATTTATATGATTTAACTCTCAATATAATTCTTGTAACATACACAAGTAAAAAATATTATACAATGATCCACTCAGTATTATACTTGAAACCTGCTTCTAATGTTAGTTCTATGACTTTGTGAATAAGAAGCAATTTGAGGGGGAAAAAAAATTCAGTTTAGTCCTTTCCAAAAAAAAAAAACCTACTGAAGATCGCACCATGAAGAATCAATGACATCGTTCAGTGGTCCCTTTTCTTAGTTGTTGTTTTTTTTCAATATATCTAGTAATAATTTGTATCAGTAAACTTAAAAAGAACTAATTTTCTCTTATTTCATGGGTTTTATAAACATATTTTCTGCTTAAAAGAAACAACCATTTGTCCATAAATTTAGTCAACAACAATGTTGAACAAAATATACCATACCATGTGAGTCGTTTAAAAGACATCAAAGGCAAAGAAATCATGTTTCAATAATGATTTAGTTTATTAACCAATCAAAACTAATTATAGATTATAGAATTGTGCATACAAATTTCTGCATCTAAACTGAATTAAAAAAAATTGTTTCATAAACCGCAAAAACATTTAATGTCTAAACTTGTTTTTTTTTATATAAATTAACAAGTAATAAATCTTCTCCCACAACAATGGTTTTTTGAGGGAGAATATTGTGATTATTAGAAAACAAATAAATCTTACCTAGGCTATAATACTAATGAAGGAAAATAATTAATGATAACAGACAGTTTTCCCTTGATCCGATCCATTATGTTGGTTTCACTAATTGACAACCTAGTCACATGCAATGTAAGTGGGAAAGAAATCAATTCTTAGTCAAGTACAAGCACTTAGTAGCAACGTAGTGTAGACTAGATTCTCCAACGTACAAGCAACATGCCTAAAATCACACCAGTAAAGAACAACCAGAGTGGTCAGGTGATTAAAAATATGGAATTCAATAACAACAATGTAATGTAAGTGTTGTTTCACATGGTGTATGAAAATATTAAAGTAGATCTTTTGAAATCATAGATTTCTAGTAAAGGTTCTAGAATAGTCTACTATTCAGGAAATCAACTTAAAAAAATATCTATATATTCTATGTAATTCTAGGTAGAAGAATCTAGAAAATGACAGCGTACTTATATGATCTTTTTATTTAGGAAAGATTGAGATATTATAGGGTGATAGATATTTGTGAAAGAGTATAGAAGACTCTAGATTTGTTTGTAGTATCTAGAATCATTCCTACAGAAGTATAAATAGGAGATGACATTAGACATTTTTAACCAACCAGAAACAAAAACCAAAACAAGCAAACTCAAGTAGTGTTCTTCCAAATCTAAGTTCTCCCTTTCAATACCTTCCTTCACCTTTCTAGCTTCCTCTTCTTAGTTGAATCTTCCAATCTTAGTTAATGATTTTGGGCTAGCAGATTGTCTCCCCAATTACACCTTTCTTCTTCTATTCTCTACATGGTATTAGGCCTAAAGTTGTAGATTGACTTGTGCTTATTTCAATATCAGGTTTGTGGTTGATGTAACTGATTTGTCTTAATGGATTTAAGCGATCGCATTAATGGATTGGAAATGGAGCTGCTAAACCAGTCTAATTACAAGGTATGAAATACATGCATGGAATCATACCTTGTGGGTGAGGATTTGTGGGATATTGTTAATGGGAGTAACACAAGTCCTCCGGATGATGAATCAGAGATTAGTTCCTTTGGTAACAAAAAAAAAAATCTATTCGAGGATGGCGGAGTTCATTCTGAAGAGGTCTATCTCCTCCAGTTTATTTGACCACATCATAAGGTGTCAATCAACTCATGAAACATAGAGGACCTTAAATCAGTTATTCAACAAGAAAAATGAATCTCGGCTACAGATATTAGAGAATGAATTGGCTAACGCCAATCAAGGTAATTTTTGTATTGCCGAGTATTTCTTAATAATTAATAATTTATGTTCTGAAGTCTCTTTATTAAATCTATATGAGGCTATAGAAGAACTAGTCAAACTATTGGCTGGTGAATTTGTCAAAGAAAGGGAAGAAAATGCTTTTTTAGATGACAAGTGGAACGTTAAAGGAAAAACAAGAGACATGCCTCACTCTCGATTCGCATGTGGTTCAAGCTCGTCTGGAAAGAAGGAAGAATCTTTTAAAAATTATAAAAAACCTCGTAGATGTTATCGGTATGGTAAAGCAGGACACATAAGAAGATATGTCGAGCCATGAAGAGCAACATGTCTCATATTGAAAAAGTTGTTGAAGACAAATAAGGCTGGGAAAGATTCTTAGAAGTTGAGAGTTGAGAAATAAATGCCTTGACTTTCATACATTTGGAAAGAGATTCGATCGGATATAATATAATTTATTATATGAAAAAGGAAGGAACTTATAAGAAGCAAGATGATACTGAAGTCGTTCAGAGTAGAGACATGGTAGCTTCTATTGAGTAATTCAAAGAAGCAGATCCTGAAATTGACAATAAGTCTGAATATGAAAGATGTTGCAATAGAATCTGAGCAAGCAGTGTCTAAAACTATATATTCTAGTGGTGAACTTTCTGAAGAAAACATTGAGGGAGATATAATGGAAGTTGAAATCTCTGATCAATCATCTACCATATTAAGGTTAATCACTAGTGCAAAAAAAAATACCGAAAGTAGATGAAGAAGAAAAAGATCAAATGGAGAAGTTGACCTTGAAGTCTCAATCTCAAATAGAGGGACAGACCTTATGATTTTCAAAAGGTCTGAAGCTGCTAGACAGTTTATTGAAAAGTTGGAAAAGGAAGCTGGTGGTGACCCCTCTAATGGTTATGAGGTTTCGAAGAAAATTACTAGTTAGATCATCACCAACTAAAATAAAGTAGTTGATACTGATGAAATTTTCTCATATCATGAAGTTGTGTTGGAAGGAGAGGTAACACAAAAATTAAACCTTGAAGTTTCTTACTTCCCTATCATAGGTGTTTCTTTGAATAATATAGTTATCGAGGAGCTAAGAGAAAGTGGGAGTCGAGAAATGCAACAATGTAAAACTTATCAAAGAGGTGATTCATATGGTTCGCAGAGGCCAACAAGGACTATTATCAAGCTAGTCCACTACAAAGATGAAAATTTTGTCAATACATATTCGAGTTTCTTCGCAGAGTTGTTCATTAACGAAAAAAATTTATCATTTAAAGAAGCAAGAGGAGTCACACAAAAATTGCTATGATTTTCACCAAGACGTGGTTCAAATCTTCGCTTGAGTTCTTCTGTGACAAGTTTAGGGTGGCTTCCGAAAAATCACTTTAAGGGGGAGTGTGAAAATATTAAAGCAAATCTTCCGGAATCATAGATTTCTAGTAAACTTTCTAGAATAGTCTAGTATTCAGTATAATCCACTTGAAGAAATATCTATATATTCTAGGAAATTTTAGGTAGAAGAATCTAGAAAAGGATAGTGTAATTTTATCTTTGTATTTAGGAAAGATCGAGATATTATAGGGTGTTAGATATTTGTGGAAGAACATAGAACACTCTAGATTTGTAGTATCTAGAATCATCCCTACAGAAGTATAAATAGGGTATGACATTAGGCATTTGTAAATAACCAAAAACAAAAACCAAAACAAGCAAATTCAAGCAGTCTTCTTCCAAATCTATGTTCTCCCTTTCAATATCTTCTTTTACCTCTCTAGCTTTCTCTGCTTGAATAAATTTTTTGATCTTAGTTAACGATCTTGGGCAAGTATAAGGTCTCCCCAATTACACCTTTCTTCTACTATTCTACAGTATAAATGATTAAAAGACTTCAAATCTCCAAAAGCAACAGAAATGTAGGTCTTGGTTCACAAAGAAATTAGCGCTCCTATTCCTATATGGCATCTTCCTCTATAGATTATAACCAAAGAATCAATATATCTTATATGTCCCTATATACTCAAAGAGAAACCAAATCAGCCAGTTGCTTTGATGAAAAGAAGTGTAACAGAGATAGGTCATATTAACCAAATGATTGATCAATTTGGAGAAAATCCTCACAAATATTCAAGGACATCATTGACATGTCCTGCTTTGCAGGCTCTAAACTTGAAACACAGTTGTAGTTGATCAAATATGAACAATAAGTTACTGTCTGTCCAATGTGATTCTAAGATGCTTATTTTAAAAAACTTTGAGCCGCAAAAAAAAAAGTTTATCTAGATCCGGTATACATGTACATAGTTGTACTAGAATAAACTCAAGAGTCCAAGAATATCACAATCCATCAAAATAACGGAAGGAATTATTGGTAATTAAATGAGGTTTTTCCAGATAGTCTCGACCATTGATCCGTTCACAACCGCATTTTCCAAATATTTGAACAATGAAGTGTTGACTGGACGAAACATAGCGGAAAACTAAGAAGTTGGCTGATTTCAGACCATGTTCTGATGCAAATTCTGGCCATCCTTGTTTGATAGAAACTCTGCCATCATGCTTACACACTTTTACCCTTCATTATCGCCCACTTGAGTCCTCTAGATAAGTCTCCTGATCAGTCAGGTGGGAAACTGATCGAGCAAATGTTGAGGGAATATATTGAAAAGAAGTTGCAGAAATTAAGACTAAGAAATATGACATGATTATACATAATACAAATGCTCAGCTTTATGAGAATCAAATTTACAACCATATCCTTGGAGTTCTGGATGGTACAATTAATTGTTTATAATACAAATTCCAAAGCATCTTTTAAATGCATATTGGTTTCATTTGATAAAAAAGAAAGTAAAAAAACTCATTTCCTTTAAGAAGCAAAGCTTAATAAATAATTTATGATCTACACACCAAATATTGGGTTGGTACTAAACTAGTCTGATTCTTAAACAGTTTCCACGCACAGTTCCATAGAAGAAGTATTGAAGGAGAGAGAGAAAAAAGACAAGGAAAAGAGAGAAAAATCTGAGAAGCAGTAGTAATTTTCATTCATACAGCATACAGTAAAATATATAATACAAGTGGTCTGAAATGTTGTGATGAAATAATACACCAGCACACACTACAACTACCTTCTAAAGATCTAGAACTTATAGCAAAAATAATCTACTAATGACAGCAAGAAATCAAGACCAAAAAACTACCAAGATGACAACAGTTAGCATCACTACAAAAATAGCATTCATCATGAAGTATCACAACATTCCTTTTCTAGAGTTATGTCATTTTTTCATTAATTTGCATTCATTGCACATCAGTCTAAGAACCAATGAGTATATTTTAGTTAAAGGAACCACCTTTTTATAGTAATACATTTAGCTGGAGCATAGATAGTGATCATGAGGCCAAACAGGATCATAAAAGTAAATATAATTGTAACACCCCGCATTTTGGGCTAGAACGAAAACCATCATTCTTGTGCGTAAAGGTTCCAAAAGCCATAAATCTGATGTGAATTTAGTGTGTTAATCAATTTTGTTGAGTGGAAATATAGTTGACCATAAATTGAGATCATATAAGTCCCTAAAAGGTTTTCTATTGATTGAGTTTTGGTGAGCGTTTAAACTTGGGTAAACTTCAATCAACCATAACTTTTTGTACATAACTAATTATAGGGGATACAATATATCAAATGAAGGTCTTTGAATCCTCTTTCCAATGCCCGCAATTTTGCATTAATCCGATATTGGGGTAAAAAGTTATACCCATTTTACAGTAAGGTGTCAGGCTGCCTAAGGAGCGACGGCCGGGCCGACGATCCATCGGGCCTGTGACGGTCTGTTGTAGGGCCCGTCCTCCCAAAAATAGTGACAGTCACTGGAAATTCAGCGATGGTTCTGGGGAAGGTTCATCGGGCCAGTGACGGTCCGTTGGGCCATCCGTCGGCCATCTCAAAGGTCAAAAATGTGATTTTTTTTAAAAGGGTTGTTTTGGTACTTTTCCTCTTCAGAAAACCTCCCCAATGGATTTAATTACACCCTAACATGTTATTAATCAATTCCCATCAGTCACAATATCAAAAACTTCCTTCTTCACTCTCAAAATAAGATCAAATTAGGATTTTTTTTTCCAAGAAAAAAAAATCAAGAATCAACCTTTAAGTTCAAGTTTTTCAAGGAACAAATCAAGATTTGAGTCCTACTCTTTAAACCAAGTATTCTAAGGTACGTGGGGTTTTCATAAATCTACATGGGCATAAGTAAATTGTTTGAACAATATTTAAACATTTTAAAATCATGAATTCTTGAAGGTGTTTTGGAAGTTACATTACAATTTAGTTTTATGAACCCTTTAATGGTAAAATTGATTTGGTATTGAGGCCTTTCCCCTAAATTTAATTTGTAACCATACTTGAAAATATATATATTTATGCATTTATGAGTTTGAATGATGAATTGAGAGCATGAATTATTAGAAATCCCTCTCTTGTTTACAAGCTTTTTATTTTCGTAAGATATGATTTATCCGAAATGCATTGTTGGGATCATGATTAAAATGTCTTGATTTTATTTATGACTTGATTATGGTTTTGAATTGAAGAGGGAGTGTTTTACTTGGTGTTAAAGTTTAAAGATGTTTACTAAGAATATTGCATGTTTTGTCACAAATTTCATGACCACCACATATTTGTTGAAATACTGAAAAGAGTGATCTTTGTATAACCTGATAAATATTTTGAAGTCTAAATCTTCTTGAATTATTTGAAGTTTGGTGGTCCAAACTTTAAGTTTTGAAAGAAGAGACTATTATGTGATATTTTATGGATCAGAAGCATGACTTGTAAGTCTTGGTATGACGATACCAATTCAGATAATGCCATAGCAGATTTAGAACAGATTAAGAATACAAATTTTTCTTAGATTTTTAGAATTTGATTTAGAAAGATGCATGTTTAGAATAGACTAAAAATGGGCTTAAAGAGATGTTAGGTGGTTACCCAAAGAAGGCATGAGCCATAAAACTCATTATTTGAAACTGTGTTTTGTCGATACGAGCTATTATGTTACCCTAAAGGGAAATTGTATGCTGGCGATGTCCCTATGGCATAGTAGATAAGCAAATACTCCAACCCTTGTAGAAAACTTGGATTGGGGGCTTGGCTACCCAGTTAAGGGTGGATCCCATATATCCCGTGGGATACTTTAAGATATGTAGGGTGTACCACCTAGATCAGAAGTAACACAAAGCATATAATTACATTGACAAGATTGTTTTAAGATCATTTGAGATGGCCCATGTATTTTAAACAATTTCATGCATAATTTTTTATGGCTGCTCTCACCTATGTTATATATGTGTAAATTCATTATTTTGGATTGCTCTACATACCAGTATAATTGTATTGACCCCCTATATTTCAGGGCCCGAGGCTTAGTTTAGAGGTCCTGCTAAGCTGTAGAGTTATTCTGACAAAAGTAAAGTGTGTAGTTGGTGAGACTTCTTTATTCCTAAAGGCCTATTTCTTTTCTGTCACTTGTTATTTATTTTGGTTTCGGTCCACTGGAGGCCTTGTCCCAGATTCAGACAGTTTGTTGATGTCATATGTAGTAGAGATTTCGCAGACTAAAAAGAATATTGTCTAGATGTTGATAAATTTATTTCCATATTGTTAAACAGGACTTGAAATATGGACATGATTCTGTTTATTATATTTCTGCATCCTTTCTTTATTATACTAGTTTTGTGCATGATTATCAGATGTAGAAGGGTGTTCGGATCTCTATGGTTTGGGATGCTCATTACGGCCGTATCCCCGGTTCGAGTCGTGACAAACTTGGTATCTGAGCACAGTTCATGGTCCCAGGGTGTCTTCAAAATCACGTCAGGTAGAATTCTATTTATGGGCATGTAGTGCACCACACTTATAAGTAGGAGGCTACAAGGAATTTAGGAATGTCTCATTTTCTTCATGTTCTAGTTCATGCTATAGAGTCAGAATATTCCTCTTTCATACGCTAATTCGTGATGTGGTGTCACCCATACGAAAGTAAAGTTATCCCAATTCTTTTCTTACTCAAATGTTCTCAGATATGTCTCATTGTTGAGGTGATTCAAGTGCAGAAGTCTGGTATCTAAATGGTATGGTCCTTTCTGATTGAGTCATAAAAGATTATAAAATTGTGGAAGGACTTGAGAAGATTCCGTTAGTGCTTCAGGTGTATTGATTCTAGTGTAAACTTTGATCCTGATGAAATTGTGCTTTTTCTCCTGTGGTATTAAGTGTATCCAGTCCCTTTCAAAAATTTTGTTGCAGGGAATATTGTGTAGCAGAATGTTGGAACTGTATTTCCACCCGAGTAGTAGTATATGTTAAACTGTCATGACCTATTGATGGTGAGTTTGGGCCAAGAAGTTGGTGCTATTGTAAGACCCCGTAAAGTTTCCTCGTAGTCTAAGCCTTTAGAGCATGTCAAGTGAAGCCTTTTTTCTTCTCTAAAAGATTTAGGAATGAATTCCAAAGTGATTGGTGTTTAAACCATATAGAATTTTCCTATATTTGAATTTTTATCGTGTGAAAAATTGAATTAGATTTCCAATGATACCAATTTCGTCCAAATCTAGTATCGAGGTGCAAAGTTATGGCTGTTTTACTAAAAGATGTCAAAACTGCCCAGGTGCGACGGGCAGGTTGACGTACCGTCTAGCTTGCGACGGACCGTCGCCTAAACCGTCACAACCAAGGCAGTGACTCTTTCTTCTAGCTCAAGAGCAATGTCCAGGACGACGGACCGTCAAGCTAGCGACGGACCATCACTAAGACCGTCGCAACGAGGCAGTGTGGCCTTTTTCTGACCAACGTGTGATGGATGATCCGACGGGCTGTCAGACTAGTGATGGACTGTAACTCCGATTGTCGCAGATCCCGTTCAGTATTCTTTAGCCATTTTTCAAAGGACTTTTGGTTTTTTCCCACCCTTTTAACACTTAGATATATTCAGAACAAAGCAAATAACTTGATATCCATCAAAAACATCAAGGCCTAGGGTTTTCTCCCTCAAGAGCAAACTCAATTTCTTATCCAAGAACTTGAAGATTCCTGCATAAATTCTGCAAATTGAGTTGAGATTCAAAGTTTCCTAGTCAAAAGCTTCAAGAACCCTCACTCATGAGTAGGAAAAAGAGTCTCAAATAAGCTTGTTCCCCTACAAGTCATAATCTAAGGTATGTGACGTTTGAACAAGGGTAATCCTTTCACCCTTGTGCCCAAAAGCTTATTTTAAATTACAAATTACTTCAATCTATTAGGTTTTTCTATGAAATTCAGTTAGGGTTTACACCCACTATCATTCATTGCAAGAATTTTGATATTTCCCATGAATTAAGATTTGAATTACATGATTTTAATTGTATTTTCATGCCTATTGATGAAATTTACAGATTTTGAGATACCTTATGATTAATTGCATTACCAAGCATGAATTTTGAGATATCTGATTTGAGATTACTATTTGGGTCAATAGGCCCTATTTAAATATTGTTGTTCAAAGATTGTTTGGGTCATAAGTACCCCATAGCTAAGTTATTTTCAGATTTCAGCTACATATTTGACCTTTTGGATCTAAGATAAGATTGGAGTCCACACTAGTTATGCTTTAAAGACAACAGAAGTATATTTGGTCTTTATTATAGACCCTTGAATTATTGTAAGGTGGATTTCCTAAAGGTTTTGAGCTTAATTATGGGAGTAGTATTTAGCACCCAGTTGGGTATGATTTCAAGGTCTCATACCCCAGAACTACATGCCCCCATAGGTTTCTAATTTACCTCAAGTGGTTTAAGGTAAGTGACCATTAAAGTTAAGGTTCTACTTCGATGGCAAGGATAGAGAAGCTCTCCCAAACGTAGGCAATACATTGGACTCCATGTGGCTCACATGGTTTATGTCGGTTAAGAGAAACTCCCAAAGTAGTCCCTTACTCTAATTAAGATAAAATTTTCCTAAGTCCCAAAGTTTTATAAGCTCTAAGTTTTAAAGAAGTCAGTTATTCTCCATGAGATCAAAGTTCAAGTCTCGAGGACTAATGTTTTAAGATTTCTCGTGCTTACCTATTTTGAGAATATGATGAAAAATATGGGTTTTAGAACTAATATAATGACTCACGAAATTTATGATTTATGCCTTATTATACATGATTTATCATATTCAGTCTTCAGTTTTATTCAAGCTATGTGAGTCATTTATAGCTGCATGCATGATTTCTATTAAGATTGACAACATTGTTTACTTAAATGCATACACCCCACCCCACCCCATATACTCAGTACATCTTCAAAGTACTGATCCATATATACATCTATGTGCTATATTGTCTCATAATGTAGGTTCAGGTGCTCAGTCTCAGCAGTGATCATGATTTTCGAGTGCCTTTATCTATATTCCACAGTTGGTGAGTCCTTATTTCCAATTATTTTGGATTATAGTTGATACAATAAAGCATTATTTTTAGCTTATTTATCCTAAAGCAAGTATTAGAAGTAGTAACAGGCTTAAAGGGTTAACTTAGGGATACTTGTAGCCTTAAGCATCGTGTGACATCTTGGGATGGGATTTCGCGGCATTACAGATATGAATTCACCAGGTTAGCAGACTGAGCGAGGGTGACTATTGCGTATATAAGTAGTTTCAGTTGTATAACCCTTTGATTTAAGGGTGGTTCTCTCTCCTTTATGGTGGTTGGATAATATTGTGGCAAGACTTGTAGATTGTATGGTGGTGCGTGGAGAAAGTTTTTGGCTTTTATTTACTTTTTATTTATTCAAAATAGGGAAATAGCCTAGAGTGGATAGTTATGGTGGTTACAAAAACCCCTTATAGGCTGTGAATGAAAACGGTTAGATTAGCCAATAAGTTATAAGCATAGTTTCATTGTTGTATATGGAATTTGAAGGTAGTTTATGCTTGGGTAAGTAAGTATGATGTGAGAAAGTAGAATGTGTAGATAAAATCGTATTGGGTTATAATATAAGATTAAGGTTGACCATGTCTATTATGTGACTTTACCCCCTTGACCTTATTTTCTTTAGTGGTTGTAAATTAGTACTTCATATGACAAGGTATGTAGTGCATTTTGAGTTGTAATAGTGATGTCATGAAGGGGTTGCGATTATAGGTAGTAGTTAAATAAAATGAGTATTTTGAGTTAATTTCCCAATTTGATGGACTAGTATAGTATGTTGCATGCTTCACCGGTGGTATGTGATTATTTCTAGACTATAGGCTTGAACTTTAGATGTAGATTGTGGTGGTAAGAGTAGTAGCTTAAGGTTAATGATGTATGTTTTGTGGGAATGAGCTGGTAGGCTTGATGGGATTTGTGAAAGAGTCTAGGTTGGTAATTTATGAAAAGTTAAGTGGTAATTGTGAGGTATATATGTATATGAGGACTAGTGTTAAAATGATGAATTGTGGGTGAGTCATTAAGTGGATAAGTGCGTAAGTATATAAGAATAAGTTGCACCCCCTGGTAGTATGGCATTAGGTAAGATTTTAAGATATAAGTTATGTGATTAACAGTCTAATATTAGAAGGTTAAGTAGTCCAAACTTTATTTTTTGAAAGAAGAGACTATGATATGATATTTTATGGCTCCAAAACATGACTTGCATGTCTTGGTATGACGATACCAATATAGATAATGCCATATCAGATTTAGAACAGATTACAAATACAAATTTTTCTTGGATTTTAAGAATTTGATTTCAAAAAGATGCATGTTTAGAACAGACTAAAAATGGTCTTAAAGATATGTTAGGTTATTACCCGAAGAAGGAATGAGTCATAAAACTCATTGTCTGAAACTGTGTTTTGCCGATACGGGCTATTATGTTACCCGAAAGGGAAACTGTACGTTGGCGACGGCCCTGTGACGTAGTAGATAGGCAGATACTCCAATATTTGAGGCAAACTTGGGTTGGGGGATTGGCCGCCGAGTTAAGTGCTGATCCCATATAGCCCATGGGATACTTTCAGATATGTAGGGTGTATCACCTAGCTCAGAAGTAACACAAAGCATAGAATTGTATTGACAAGATTGTTTTAAGATCATTTGAGATGGTCCATGTATTTTAAACTATTTCAAGTATAATGTTTTATGAATTCTCTCACATATGTTATATATGTATAAATTCATTATTTTGGATCGCTCTGTGTACCAGTACAATTTTATTGACCCCCTATATCTCAGGGTTTGAGGCTAGTCTAGAGGTCCTGCTAAGCCGTAGATTTATTCTGAGAGAAGTGAAATGTGTAGTTAGTGAGCCTTCTTTTTTCCGGAAGGTCTATTTCTTTTCAGTCACTTGTTATTTATTTTGGTTTAGGTCTACTGTGGGTCTTGTCCCAGATTCAGACAGTTTGTTGATGTCATATGTAGTAGAGATTTCGCAGACTGAAAAAGATGTTGTCTAGATGTTGATAAATTTATTTCCGTATTATTAAACAGGACTCAGACTATGACCATGATTCCGTTTATTATATTTACGCATCCTTTGTTTATTATACGTGTGTTGTCCATGATTACCAGATGTAGAAGGGCGTCCGGATCTCTATGGTTTGGGATGTTCATTACAGCCAGGGCCCCGACTCGGGTCGTGACAATAATATATAGAGAGAGAGTGTTTTTGACGGTTTTCTTTAGGAGTAAAAGAAAATGTTTTCTTTAACCATGATATTTAGCTTAGGTGTTATAACTTCCTTGACAAAAACTTAAGGTAGGATTGAGTTCCTAGGACATAAGTATCAGGATTCTTGAACTACTGGTATAAAATTAAAGATAGAAAAAATGACATTTAAGTGATAAACTTTAGGTTGGATGTTTCTTATGCTGTTTAAAATAGAGAAATAAAGTTTTTGTGATAACTCTTAAAGTTGAATTACTTTTATGTAAAAGAAAATTGAAAAGTGACCTTTGTTTGATAAACATAAGGTTGAATGACTATCAATGAAATTCACTCACCTAGTGGGAATGCTCAAAATATCATATCAACAAGTAGACAATTAACTGCAATAATAACTAATTGGACATATGGTTATCAAAACCAACAATAGATTTAAACACTACTTTAAACTAAATCGAAAAAATAAGCGTACAAAAAGAATTAAACTTTACCAGAACTTCTAAGAACCATTTAGTGCACAGTGCTTTAAAGAAACAAAGAACCCTATTCATATCACGACGTGCCTCCATCTCTTACCTAGTAACTTTTAGATCCTACAAATTAAGTGAAAATATCAACTAAAAGTTAAGTGAAAATATCAACTAAAAATTTAAGTATAAAGAATAATACTAATAAAAACAATGGATGAAGTGATGGACTAAGAAATATTAAGATGTCAAAAATAAATTATGTGACACTATCCAGGTAACATTATTAAGGTTCAGTCCAATGGTTCATCTCCCTTAAGCAAATTTTCTCGACTACCTAATGTTATGCACTGTGCTACACAACAAGGAGAACCTGTAGATGGAGAAATAGCTAAGAAAGGGGGAAGAATAAAAATTCCACACAGATAATAGCTTGATATTGATATGTAGTATAAAGCAATAAAAAGCTCTTAAAATGATTAAAGTAAAATAAATACTTGATGAGAAACAATAAACCGAGAACATATTGTTCTTTCTAGATTCATTCTATTTGTTTCACTAGTTGACAACATAATCACATGCTATCGAACACAAACTACATTATAAAGTCATATTCTAAGATCATATCTATGAGCACATAATGACCCCTTGAACTACAAGAATTATCTTAAAAATATACATGTCCTTCCCCTTGGACCCAATTTTCTATTCGGGGAAAAAGATTATGAACAAAAGCAGCACAAAATCATGAGTTAAAAAATACTTAAATAAAAATTTGTTTTCCTCTATACATATGGAATAATACTTAAAAGTAGTTGCAATTATTTTAATAATTGATGTTAGAAGGAATAAATTGCAATACAGTGCCGGTGCACAAATTTTTCAATTGAATGTTTTTATTTATTTTAGCTTGACAACGTTGGTAGTAGACAAATCTGCTTACCTATAAAACCAAGTAAACCTCATTTGGCTAAATATTGTTTCTTTCTTAACCACTAAGGTCAAGTCTAGCATGTTGTGTATTTACATCAACAATTGACGCAAATAAATAGTGTTATTGGAGTTGTAAATAATATTTCAATATATTAAAATCATCGTACGATTATCTTATATGTGTCAAAATACAAAGTGGCTAAAGTATAAGGTATCATTGACACATCAAACGCCTAAAGAGCCTTTTGCTCTTTTAGTTTATAGTGCATTATATTAAAGTTAGGATCGTGAATAAAAAGCATCTAAATTCAAATATGAAAAATAAAATAATTTAATCTAATAAAGTAAAGAACACTGGCACGACCCGAACTAGGGCTTGGCCATGACGGACAACCGACCTATGAAGGCCCGGATGTCCCACTCTATCTGGTAATCGTGCACAACATTCATATAATAAAAGAAAAATGCGGAGTTATAAATCGAATACGGAAACATGGTCATACTCTAAAATTAGTTTAACAATGAAGGAAAACTCAAAGAATATCTAAATAACATCTGACTAAGTGTGCGAAATCTCTACTAAATCTCAAAACAATACTATCTAAAGTCTGGGACAAGGCCCCCAGTAGACCAAAACTGTAGAATGATGAATATCTGTAAGATATTAGGCCTTTCGGAATATAGAAGGCTCACCACTGCACAATCTCTTCTGCTGTTTGAATTATCTACTGCTTATCTTGACCCCTAGACTGTGCCTCAGAACCTGAGAGGTTGGAGGGGGACGGGGTCAATACAGATGTACTGGTATACAGAGCTAATCCAAAATAGTCATTTATAATCAACATATATGAGAGCAATTTAAAACAGTTCATAAACATATCATATAGTAAGAAATCACATGGGCATTTTAAAGACTTTGAAACATTTCTTTGAAACCACGACTCACTCTTTGTCTTACTTTTTAGCTAGATGGTACACCCTATAATTCCACGGGCTATATGGAATCCACCCTTGACTCGGAAGCCAAGCCCCCAATCCAAATTTGCCGCAAGGATTGGAGTATCTATAAGGGGGACAGGCAAGATCACACAACAGGGTGCCAAAATCCCTAATCAAGTCAACATGTCATGGTAGTGAACAAGATCACAAAGCAGGGAACCTAAACACAGTCCCAATTTGGGATGACATGAATCAAAGTACACAAGATCACAAAGTATGGTACCGTAATCCCATGTCGGCAAATCACGGTTTTTAGCATAGAGACTTTCAACTCGTACTTTCTTCGGGTAACCATCTAACTCTCTTAACTCAAACTCTAACTCTGTCATGACATACAATTATATGGAATCGTCATACCATTTACTTGCAAGTCATAGTACCACATCAATTCTCCAACTTTTCATGCTCTTTACAACATCCACATATATAAAACTTTCACACATATCAAACACATGCACCATGGTTCTCAACATGTAATAGTTTTAAAAAACTTTATCAGTTATGAGTAATATCATGTCAATTGCAAAAACTCATACTCTCGATGGTTTAACACAAGTATAGTGTGGAGTATAAACATTATCATGGGGGATTTAAGGAATTCACAATTCATATAAATCGCACCTTTTCAAAATTCAGATCACATGTTCGCAATTCAACAATTGAAATATATGCAAGCCAACAACCCCATTATACTTCGATATTTCTTTCAAAACCATATCACAAAATATGTTATTGATATTAAAACAAAACCCCACTTGTAAAAACATATATGTATACATATAGATAGTAAGGTCTTGTGTAAATTCTTTTCAAAAATCATGCCCATGAAATTTGGGACAACCCTACGTACCTCTATTTTAAAAAGTAAATGGATGATTCTGGGAGCCTACGATGCGAGGATTCCAAATCTTCAATTATACTCTAAAACCCATGGTTAAATCTTGAGCTATGAGGATTTTTAGTCTAAAACCCTAATGTTGTTTCTTGAGAGATTTTGATGAAAATAAACTTACTTTGGTGTTCTTGGGATTAAACCCCGTGTTAGAGATGATAAGGGGTTGGAGAAATACCATTTTTACGCTTAATGAGATGGAGTAAGAATATAACTGATGACCGATTTTATGGGCCACCGTGACGCGCCACAATCGTGGTGGCTCACTGGAAATTGCCAATTGGGAAATTGTCTCACTCCGCGATACGCCACGATCGCGGATTCTCACTAGAAATTGATGAATACAAAATTGTGATCCTCCATGACGCGCTAAACACCTGAATGATGATGTTTTACGACTAGAACATAAAATAGCCATAAATCCCTCACCGGGTGTGCGTTTTAGATGAATCTTATATCAATGGAAAGCCTATTCAGTCACCTACGTAATGAAAAGTTAAAATTTAAAGAATTCCATAGGGATTTTAGTATAATTCACTCTAGAAGCCCATGCTTGATACTTTTAGGGACATATTTTAGCTTGGAAAATTTTGGGGCGTTACAATATCCCCCCTTGAGAACATTCGTCCCTGAATGTTCACGCGGAACACAGACAGGCATTACTTCAAGCATACTAAGGTATAGAAAAAATAAGGCAAGAATTATATCTTCCATTTCATCATCCACTGGGTCAAAAAGGTTTGGGTACCTAGCTCTCATGTCAACTTCGAATTCCCAAGTTTCTTCTTCAATTTTCTAGTTTCTCCACAACACTTTAACTGAGGCAATCACTTTGTTTCTCAATTTTCTAACTTGGTGATCTAAAATTTCTACAGGCTCTTCTTCATAGGATAACTAGTCTGTCACTTTGATTTCTTCGATAAGAAACACTAAAGAATGGTCTCCAATACACTTCTTCAACATAGATATATGAAATACCGGATGAACGGAACCCAAACTGGTAGGCAATTCTAACTCATACGCGACTGCACCTACCCTTCTCAAAATCTGATATGGTCCTATGTAGCGAGGACTCAGCTTACCTTTCTTCCCGAACCGCATGACTCCCTCAATGAGAGAAACCTTGAGAAACACCCAATCTCTAACCTCAAACTCTAAACCTCTTCTCCTAATATCGGCATAGGACTTCTGATGACTTTGGGCTATTTGAAGTCGTTCTCTAATGACTTTCACATCCTCCATTGCCTGATAAATAAGATCAGGCCCAAATATCTATGTCTCACCCACTTCATACCACCCTATTGGTGACCTACATCTTCTCCCATACAACACCTTAAATGGTGACATCTTAATACTTGAATGGAAACTGTTATTATATGCGAACTCTATTAGGGGAAAGTGCTCCACCCAACTTTCTTTAAAATCAATCACACAGGCCCTCAACATGTCCTCAAGGGTCTGAATGGTGCGCTTAGCCTGCCCATCAGTCTGAGGGTGGAAAACAGTACTTAGGTTCACTTGGGTACCTAAGCCTCTCTGAAAAGATCTCCAATTCTGGGAAGAAAACTGTGTACCTCGGTCAGATATGATAGACACAGGTGCCCCATGCAAACGATCTATTTTGCCAATGAACATCTTGGCATAATCCTCTTCCGAGTAGTTAGTCTTGACAGGTAGAAAATGGGCAGACTTGGTCAGCCTATCTACAATTACCCAAATGGAATCATACTGGTTTTGGGACCTCGGAAGCCCTGTAATGAAGTCCATATTAATCTTCTTCCACTTCCACAAGGGTAAAGTTATCTCTTGGGAAGAACCACATAGCCTCAAATGCTTTACTTTAACTTGTTGGTAATTCAAAAAGTTTGAAACAAAGTCAGCCACATCACGCTTCATATTATTCCACTATTACATAAATTTCAGATCATGGTACATCTTAGTAGAGCCTGGGTGAACAACATACCTTAAAGTATGAGCTTCATCAAGGATTCTCTTCCTTAGACCATCTACATCTGGCACGCACAACTTACCTTGATATCTCAAAATGCCATCACCACCAATCTCAAACTACATCACCTTCTACTGACCCACATCACTCTTTATCTGCATTAAGATAGGATCTCTAGCCTGCTTTTCTTTAACTTCTACATAAAGGGATGATTTATCTATCTCATGCACCACCACCCCTCTATCTTCGGAATCTAAGAGTCGTACTCCAAGATTTTCAATTTGATGAACATCCTTCACCATTTCTCTTTTCCCTTCCTCAACATGAGAGAGGCTACCCATAGACAATCTGCTGCCTTACCCGAATGATAGTGCAGGCTCATGTCATAGTCCTTTAAAAGTTCCAACCATCGTTTCTGCCTGAGATTCAACTCTTTCTGCGAGAAAACATACTGTAAACTCTTGTGGTCGGTAAATATATCAACATACACCCTATACAACTAGTTCCTCCAGATCTTAAGTGCAAATATCACAACCATTAATTCCAAGTCATGAGTAGGGTAGTTTCGCTCATGCACCTTCAACTGCCTAGATGCATAAACCACTACCTTACCGTGCTGCATAAGAACACACCCTAGTCCCACTCGGGATACATCACAGTATACAAAAAAACCTTCTATAATACCCTTTGGAAGAGTCAAAATAGGAGCAGTAGTCAACTTGTCTTTCAGCTTCTCAAAACTACTCTCACAAGAGACAGACCACAAAAACTTCACCTTTTTCTAAGTCAACTTAGTAAGTGGTGCAGCTATGGAAGATAAACTCTCTATGAATCTTCTGTAATAACCCGCCAAACCCAAGAAGATCCAAATGTCAGTTGGAGTCGTGGGTCTGGGCCATTTCCTCACTGCCTCAACCTTTTGGGGATCAATCTGAATCCCTTCACTATACACAATATACCCCAAGAAAGAAATAGCATTCAGCCAGAATTCACACTTAAAGAATTTTGCATACAACTTATGATCTTTGAGAGTCTGAAGAATAATCCGAAGGTGATTGTCATGGTCCTCCTCACTTTTGGAGTAGATCAAGATGTCATTGATAAAAACTATGACAAATAGGTCTAGGAACTGATTGAAAACCCTAGTCATTGGGTCCATGAAAACTGCAGAAGCATTAGTCAACCCAAAAGACATGACGAAGAATTCATAATGACCATATCTAGTTAAGAAAGCTGTTTTAGGAATGTCTGACTCCCTAACTTTCAACTGGTGATATCCCGAACGAAGGTTTATTTTAGAAAAACACTTAACACCCTGAAGCTGATCAAAAAGGTCATCGATTCTAGGAAGAGGATATTTATTTTTCACTGTGACCTTATTCAACTGGCAGTAATGTATGCACATATGCAGGGAACTATCTTTATTTAGCACGAAGAGTACAGGTGCACCCCAAGGAGAAACACTAGGTCAGATAAAACCTTTATCTAGGAGATCTGCTAGCTGTTCTTTTAACTCTTTTAACACTGCAGGAGCCATTCTATAGGAGGAATAGAAATAAGATGGGTATCTGGCAATACATCAATGCCAAAATCTATCTCCGTATTAGGTGGAATTCCTGGGAGATCATCTGGAAAAAAACTGGGAATTCATTCACTACAGGAACTGAATAAAGAGGAAGATTTTCAGTGTTAGAATCTTTAACCCTAATAAGATGATAGAAGCAACCTTTGGAAATGAATTTATGGGCCTTGAGATAAGATATGAAGTTCCCCCTAGGTGCTAAAGAGTGTCTTTCCCACTCTATTGTTGGCTCATTCGAAAAATAAAAGGTAACCTTCCGAGTTCTACAGTCTAGTGTAGCATAACACGAATGGAGCCAGTCCATCCCTAGGATAGCATAAAAATAAACCATATCAAGCTCTATGAGATCTTTCACAGTATCCGGGCTAAGAATAGACACTGCACAATTTTTATATATCCTCCTATCCACAACAAAATCACCCATCGGAGTGGAAACATAGAAAGAATCGGTAATGATTTCGGGATCAAATCCAAAACCAACAGCCACATATGGGGTCACATAAGATAAAGTAGACCCGGGATCAAGAAACATATATACATCACGGGAAAAGATTTGTAACATACCGGTGACCATATCTGGAGAGGCCTTTACCTCCTGGCGGTTGGTCAAAGCATATAGCCGGTTGCGACCGCTCCCGGAAGCCAAAGTGGCTCCCTTCTGAGGTGCTGGTGCAGAAGAATTCGCCTGTGACTTGCCCCCCCCAACATTACCTCTTGTATCAGGGAAATCTCTTTGAAGGTGTCCCACCTGACCGCAACAATAACAATTTCTCCTCTCGAAGTAACACTTTCAAGGATGATTCTTCCCGTAGGTGTTATAACGAGGAAAAGATCTGGCGGGCTGCGCCACACTGCCCTGCGACTGAGTATCCTGAGCTCTGGGTCCCTGACTAATCTGAAAATTTTGAGATCGCCTATCAACTGGGGGTCTGGGCACTGGGGTGCTAGCTGCATACTGTGCCTTTCCCAAAAACCTCTTCTTTTGCCATTTACCACCCCAGTTACCGCTCTCTGGCTGACTGTGGTTCTGATCCGTTATTCTGGCTCTCTTCGTCTGCCTATATTTTCTCTAGATTCAGACATTTTCTTTTTTTTCTCTTCTACTTATTGCATGTGGACTGACATTCTAGAAAAGTCCACCTCCCTATTTAGCATCGCCCCTTGACATTCAAGTGCTACATCATCAAAAAGTCCGAACGCAAATTTCTTCATTCGGACCCGCATATTTCTTATTATTTTTGGTGCATAACGATCCAGTTGATTAAACTTCAGAATGTACTCATGGACACTCATCTTCCCTTGTTTAAATTCATGAATTTCTCTGCTTTGGCTTCCCTCAACTCTAGAGGAAAGAATTGGTCAAGAAAAGCTCCCACAAACTCGTCCCAAAATGTGGGACCATCACTCTCCCGTTTCTCATCCTCCCACTCATTGCACCATTGGTTTGCTACATCCTTAAGTTGGTACGCTGCTAACTCAACCCCTTCTACCTGATCCACATGCATAACTCTAAAAATCTTCTCTATTTAATCTATGAACTCTAGGGGATCCTCTTTTACTTTAGTGCCAGAAAATTTGGGTGGGTTCATTCTCATGAACTGGCCCACCCTAGTGGCCTCAAAAGTGATAAATGCAGACCCAGTATCTTCTTACCTCTGAGTCTATGCAGCTACCAGTTGTGCAAGCATGTGAATGGACTGCCTGAATTCTGCATTTGATATGTCCCTCTAAGAAGACTGGGGACGGTTAACATTTATCCTCGGAGCTCGATGAGGACTGGTCGGGACTAGAGGTACTCCCGGAGTAGGAACAGGTTCTGGGGTGTGAGCTCTGTTACGGGTCCGCATTCTATGAGTGGGGCAGACTTCATCATCCTGAGTATCCTAGTTGCTGGAACGAGGTAGAGGCATGGCTATTTTCTGAAATACAATGGATCACTGATTAGGGGATAGTTCAAATTCAGACTCTAAAGCACGAACTAAATCACAAAGAGGGGAAACACTTTCCTAAACGCCTAGTAGATTCCTGCTTATAAGTGTGGCGCGCTACACACCCATAAAAAATACTCTACCCGACACTATTTCGAAGACACCCTATGACCATGAACTGTTCTCTGATACCAAGTTTGCCACGACTCAAACTAGGGCCTGGCCTTGACAGACATCTGACCTATGAATGCCCGGATGTCCCACTCTATCTGGTAATCATGCACAACATTCAGATAATAAAAGGAAAATGCAGAATTATAAATCGAATACGGAAACATGGTCATACTCTGAAATTAGTTTAACAATGAAGGAAAACTCCAACAATATCTAAATAACATCTGACCCAAACTATGAAATCTCTACTAAATCTCAAAACAATACTATCTGAAGTCTGGGACAAGGCCCCCAGTAGACCAAAACTGTAGAATGATGAATATCTGTAAGACATTAGGCCTTCCAGAATATAGAAAGCTCACCACTGCACAATCTTTTTTGTTGTCTGAATTATCTACTGCTTATCTTGACCCCTAGACGGTGCCTCAAAACCTGAGAGGTTGGAGGAGAAGGGTGTCAACACAGGTGTAATGGTACGCAGAGCTAATCCAAAATAGTAATTTATAATCAACATATATGGGAGAAATTTAAAATAGTTCATAAACATATCATATAGTAAGAAATCACATGGGCATTTTAAAGACATTGAAACATTTCTTTGAAACCATGACTCACTCTTTGTCTTACTTATTAGCTATATGGTACACCCTACAATCTATAATTCCACGGGCTATATGGAATCCACCCTTGACACGGCGGCCAAGCCCCCAATCCAAATTTGTCGCAAGGATTGGAATATCTATAAGGGGGACACTCAAGATCACACAGCAGGGTGCCAAAATCCCAAATCAAGTCAACATGTCATGGTAGTGCACAAGATCACAAAGCAGGGAACCTAAACATGGTACCAATTTGGGACGACATGAATCAATGTACACAAGATCACAAAGCATGGTACCATAATCCCGTGTCGGCAAATCACAGTTTCTAGCATATAGTCTTTCAACTTGTACTTTCTTCGGGTAACTATCTAACTCTCTTAAATAAAACTCTAACTCTGTCATGGCATACATATATATGGTATCGTTATACCATTGACTTGCAAGTCACAGTACCACATCAATTCTCCAACTTTTCATGCCATTTATAAAATGCACATATATACAACTTTCGCAGACATCAAACACATGCACCATGGTTCTCAACATGTAATAGTTTCAAGAAACTTTATCATTTATGAGTAATATCATGTCAATTGCAAAAAATCATGCTCTCGATGGTTTAACACAAGTATAGTGTGTGGTATAAAACATTATCATGGGGGATTTAAGGAATTCACCATTCATTTACATCGAACCTTTTCGAAATTAAGATCACATGTTCACAAGTCAACAATTGAAATATATGCAAGCCAACAACCCCATGATATTTCATAGGTCTTGTGTAAATTCTTTTCAAAAATCATGCCCATGAAATTTGGGACAACCCCACGTACCTCTATTTCAGAAAGTAAATGGATGATTCTGGTAGCCTACGATGCGAGGATTCTAAATCTCCAATTTTCTTCTAAAACCCACAGTTAAATCTTGAGCTATGAGGATTTTTAGTCTGAAACCTAATGGAGTTTCTTGAGAGATTTTGATGAAAATAAACTTACTTTGGTGTTCTTGGGATTAAACCCCGTGTTAGAGATGATAAGGGATTGGAGAAGTACCATTTTTACCCTTAATGAGATGGAGTAAAAATATAACGGGTGCCCGATTTTATGGGCCATCGCGACGCACCACAATCGTGGTGGCTCACTGGAAATTGCCAATTGGAAAATTAGCTCACTTCGTGACGCGCCACGATCGCGGAGTGTCACTGAAAATTGATGAATACAAAATTGGGATCCTCCATGACGCGCTAAACACCTGAATGATGATGTTTTATGACTAGCACATAAAATAGCCATAACTCCCTCACCGGGTGTCTGTTTTGGATGAATCTTATATCACGGAAAGCTTATTCAGTCATCTACATAATGAAAAGTTAAAATTTAAAGAATTCCATAGTTAGTTGAGTATAATTCACTCTAGAAGCCCATGCTTGATACTTTTAGGGACAAATTTTAGCTTGAAAACTTTCGGGGCATTACAAACACTTATCTTAAATTCAAGATTAACAATAAAAATTGTTACAAATATAAACTTTTTTAATAAGAATAGTGACTTATAACGTCTAGGGTTTGTATATCATGAAAGTACACATAGTTATAGAAAAATTATAACGTCATATAAATAATTGCACTAATTAAATGCATTATGATTTGTTCTACTTATGAAATATAAAATTAGGAACTTTACAATTTTACACACACACTTGTATATCCACTTGTACATAGCTTTACGTTAGGTTTGCACTCATGCACACATAAAACTAGTCATAAGTAATAACATTTTAAAAAGTATATTAAATTTATATGATTTAACTCTCAATATAATTCTTGTAACATACACAAGTATAAAATATTATACATTGATCCATCAAGTATTATACTTGAAACCTGCTTCTAATGTTAGTTCTATGACTTCATGTATGAGAATTTGATATCAATTTGTGGGTTGGTGAGGGGGGGGGGGGGGGACTTCAGTTTAGTCCTCTCCAAAAAATATTCACTAAAGTTCACACCAATAAAAATCAATTGCATCTTTCAGTGGTCTCTTTTTTTATTTTTTTCGATATATCTAGTAATAATTTGTATCAGTAATCCAAAAAAGAATTAATTTTCTCTTAGTTCATGGGTTTTATATACATATTTTCTGTTTAAACAAAACAACCATTTGTCCATAAATTTAGTCAAGTACAATGTTGAATGAAATATAGCATACCATGCAAGTTGTTTAAAAGACATCAAAGTCAAAAAAATCATGTTTCAACAATGATTTAGTTTATTCACCAACCAAAACTAATTGTAGATTATAGAATTGCATATACAAATTTTAGCATCTAAACTGAATTACAAAATTTTGTTTCATAAACTGCAAAAAAATTAATGTCTAAACTTGTTGTTTTATAGAAAACAAGTAAAATATCTTCTCCCACAACAATGGTTTCTTGAGGGGGAGGATTGTGATTATTAGAAATCAAATAAACCTTACCTAGAGTAAATTCAATTCACAATATGTAAATCCAATGAAATTTGTGGTAAAAGAGGAAATCACAAGTCTCATGCTCTCATTAACTTCTCAATATTGACATCACAAGATCACACAAAAGTATTTTGAGTTTAAAACACTTCATCACAATCTCCACAATTTCTTTACAATAATATGAAATCCTTGACACATAATCATCAACAATCTTGAATCCAAATTAGTTTGTAGGTTTATATATATAATTTAAAACTAATTTAAAACTGTAAAATCCATGCCCATGAGGTTTACAATAGTCCCACGTACCTTAATTGCGAAGAATCACGAAGAAATTTTGAAAAGATTTTACCTTTAAGCTTGATTGCCCAAACCCTAGTTGTTTTCTCCTCTTGTGTTCTTAGAAGATGAATTAGGGATCTTAAGAGAGAGTAAAACATTACTAATAGGCTTAATTCCGTTTTAAGGATGATTAGGGATGGAATTTGGGGGAGGGAATATGACTAAAGTGCCCTTAGACCCTTTAGGAATCGAAATAACGCGTAAAACCACTTTAAATTCTCGTCAGATTTCGTGTCGGGGTGCAGTCGACGCGATGCGTCAAGATCGCGTCGGCTTACTGCCTCACACAGAAAATGTCATAACTTTTTACCCGGTTATCGGATTTAAGCGAAATTGGTATCGTTGAAAAGATAATTCAATTATATACAATTTGGTGGGTCTTGAGCCGAAAAATTCTATGTGTATCAAAATTTATACACATTCAAAGTAGACCCTTGTAGAATCGAATATCAAACTTTGGATGAATGAATGACTCTTAGCTCAACTTTGCTCCAAGTGATTTTTATGGACACTTCTTACCTCATAATCACTTCATACACTAGGAGAAGGACCATGACACATGAATTTAAATATAAACCATGGAATTAGAGTTTACGCACGTAGGAACGACGGTTCGATTTCTAGCTCAAAAAAGCGAAGTGCTACAATCATCATGCAACCCACAATGAATTTAAGAGAAAACATAAAAAAAAATATTTAATTCTTTAGATAAGTTTGATTCCAAAATATCATTTTTCTAAATAATGAAACATACCTGACGAATCTCATCTCCCTCCGTGACGTATCATGATTGAATGCAAATAATCAAAATTTATATTTTAATAACACAATAATAACCTATGTTTGTTTTTCTTTCGAAAAAAAATCACAAAAGTTGCATAAAACAAAAAAAAATCTAAAACTAGTCTACTGGAACAGTAAAATCATGTGCATAAAATAATTTTTTTCGTCAGAAACTGGTACATTTGAACAGTAAAATCGTGTACTAAAAATTATGAAAGTGTATAAAGATGGAAACTCTTAATGGACGCATTAAAATAGAAGAAAAAATAACGGTTAGAGACATTTGGGGGATAAGATTAATATCAATTATTAAGATTAACTACATTTAAGGAAAGAATATTGCAGAGTAGTTATATGAAATCTTTATTTCCCTTTTCTATAATTATTTTGATATGCCTTTTTAAAAAAATGAAAAATACATTTTTCAGTATTTTTTTTAAATGAAAGTTGCTATAACTTGAAAACTAAAAAAAAGTTGCTATAACTTGTAATAAACAATCTAATAAGTTTATTTAGTTAATTTTTCCTCTAATCTTTTTGTGAATTGCACCCTAGCTTTCAAATAGTTTATCCGCTAATCATTTTGTTTCTTAACAAAATCGTAAAAAAAAAAAAGGCAATTTTTCATTAATCATGAGGGCTGAGTAGAAAAATATCATTTCTAAAAAAGGGAGAACAATTATATAAAAAAAAAAAAAAAGGAAAAAAGTCAATTATTAAGAACAAAAATGTCGTTTCTTAAAAAGGAAAAATTATGACATTATATTATGGTACAATTGGGAAAACCAAAAAAAAAGAAGAAGATAGGAATGAGAGTCAAAAATTTCCTTATTTGGAAAAGGGATAATTATGGTCCTAAATACTTTAATCAGCTAGTTTACTGAATATACACGTAGTGTATAAGTTATGATACTAAATATACCAAATACTATACATGTAATATATGTATATTATACATAAAATAGTGTATATATTGTGTATATCAAAACCGTAAAGAATAATTTGTGGTCGAATGATATATATTCAAAACTTTTCCAATATAAGTGTCCTTTACATTAGAAAGTAATATAGTTGATCAAACCACCACTCTATATAACTTACGTTTAAGTTTAGGTGGTTCATTTCTTCACACAAGACTACAGAGTCGAGACTCCAATTTGTCCATCCCACTCCAATACGATATGTGACATTACCATTAATTTTATCATTTTATTGAAAGATCAAGATACTTGAAATCTTGTCTCTTGGTATTACATGTATCGAGCCTCACATCAACATCAACCTCGTGTGTCTCATCATAGAACTTGCACTCTAAGTATTCAGTCTTGGTCTCACTCAACTTGAATCCTTTTGACTCCAGGATTAGCCTCTAAATTTCTAACCTAGCGCTAGATCCATCGTGAATCTTGTCAATCTTTATCATATACCACAACACCTTACCTTTTATATGACACGTCAACTCACCTATATCAAGAGAAATAGGACGAACTAAGATTTGATCCCCGGTGCAACCCAATCATTAGTAGGAGGTTCTCTGAGCCTCCTCCCACTATCCTTACCTTGGTCTTGGATCCATTTTGTATGTCTTTAATTACTCTAGTGTGTGTCGTAGGTATACCTCTGGCCATTAAGCATCTCTAAAGAAACTCCCTTCGAACATTATTATATGCCTTTTTTCTGGGCAATGACACCATATGTCAATCACTCTTCCTCTTCTTATACTGCAACACTAGTCTCTTCATGAGATAAACAACTTTTGTAATAGGCCACCCTGAAATGAGTCATGACTGATTTATGGAATTAATAGACACACCCTCCCCATCCTCAACTCCACCACCCGCTCTTACATTTTCATGGTATAACTTAACAATTTGATCTAGCTATAACTATATTGTAGTTTTGAATATCACCCTTATGCTTGAAAAAAATCATTGCAGTCCACCTCCATTCTTAAAGTATTTTGCGGACTTAAATACAACACTAAATAACGTAGTTATCCACTTCAAAAATAGTAATGTGAAGTTTAAGTTTTTTTCCCATACAAATTATATTTGTAGATTAGTTAGGATATTTGTTTTAAGTTTTATTTTCAAGTTAAATATAGTTTATTTCCCATAGCATCAATATATGTAATTATTTTCAATGTATATAATTATTTTTGAATTACAAGTCCTAAAATAAAATTAGAGCATGTTTGGTTAAGTTTAATAGCAACTTTTAAGCTCTTTCCTGTTTTTTTGAAGTGTTTGACAAAATTCAGAATAACTTTTTTATGCCAATATAAGTAAAAACAATAAGTTGGGCAATCCCAACCTATTGCTTTGACTTATTTCGACTTAAAATGCGTGTAGCTTTGATTAATTATTTTCATTTTTATCATTTATATTTGTTTATATTCCTCATAAATTAAGCTCAACTCTTAAAGTGCTTTTCAACATTTAGAAACTGAAAAGTTACTTAAATCCAGTCAATCCAAATGGACTCTTATTGACAAATTTGCTCCACAAGATTTGGGTTATGCTCAGAAATGTCCTTAAAATGAATTAGTCTTGATATTGTTGAGTATTTGTCCTAATTTATTATCATAATTGGATTTTTCTTTAGGAACCATAATTGGATTTCCCTTTAGGAAAAGGAAAACCTGAATTCTTCATATTTGACTAATCCTTATTCTTGAAGGAAAAGGTTATAGACTTTATAAAAAGAGACTCCTTTCTTCTAGTTTTATAGTATCCACAATATAGTTCTAAGGATTTGAGAATTTCGTTTGGGGGGAGACTTTGTGAGACACAAGTGTTGTGGTTTCACTTGTGTGAACCTCTTTTTATTTTGAGTGAATTGTGTGAGGTTCTCTCTCTTGACAGTTTGTACTCTCTTTTATATAGTAGATTGCCCACCTCCTTTTGTGGATATAGATCGATTGACCGAACCACATTAAATTATTGTGTCTCTCTTTGGTGTATTTCTTGTATGTCCTTTTATTGGCGTCTTCTGAGGTTTTCTTTGCTAACTTTCGCATGAAGCCTAATTATTTTGGTCCTAACAAGTGGTATTAGAGAGAGGTTAAATCGGTGTTCATCTTGGCGGGTTCAATTCTAGTCGCAACCTATTTAACGTTAATGAAGATTTTATTTTGAGAAATTTTATCAGAGTGTTACTCTGTGTAGAGAAAAAGATTTAATGGATGAGATTTTAGAAATAGAGATCGAACTTGTTGAAGACTATGTGAATAATATGGAGAAAATTTATTTTGTCAGAAATTCAGGCCAAGGGGAAGAATTGTTGAGTGTTTGTTCTAAATTTCTTACCATAATAGAGTTTTCCTTTAGGTACCATAATTTAATTTCCTTTAGGAAAAGGAAAAACTGAATTCTCCATATTTGGCTAATCCTTATTCTTGCAGGAACAGATAATAGACTCTATAAATAAAAGGGTCCTTTCTTCAAGTTTTTGTAGCATCCACAATGTAGTCCTATGGGTTTGAGAGTATCATTTGGCGGGAGACTTTGTGAGACACAGGTGTTGTGGTATCACTTATGTGAACCTCTTCTCATTCTGTGTGAATTGTGTGAGGTTGTCTTTCTTGACAGTTTGTACTCTTTTATATATAGTGGATTTCTTACCTTCTTTGGTGGATGTAGGTCGACTGACCGAACCACGTTAAATTATTGTGTCTCTTTTTAGTGTATTTCTTGTATGTCCTTTCATTGACGTCTTTCGAGGTTTGCTTTGTTAGCTTCCGCATGACATCTAATTATTTCAGTTCTAACAAATATTTTGTCTTCCATAAAAAGTCTTACAAAAATGACCTCTATAAGTGGTGGCCTCAATCTTTTAATCCCGCTTAATAAGTTTTGCCCATAAGTTAGATGTTCTAACTCTTGCCCATAAAACAAATCTTCTTAAAGGCAAAATTTTAAACTTAGTATATTACTCATAAGGCAGGTGTTTAGATGTTTTAATACAATGAACTTGCTCAATATACCACAAGTTTTGTCTTATAGGCAAACTTTAAAACCTTTTTAACGGAAAAAAATTCAAGAACCAAATACTTTAAAGGATAAAAATTCAAGATCAGACATTTAAGTGAAAAAAGTTCAAAATTGAACACTTATCCTATGACACTAGGCTTAATTTCCTGACAAAATACACCCTGAATCAAATTCTAGTTGGGCTCCTAGTTTCCCCTTCTTCATTGGGCCATCTTAATGTGTCGTCCCTTTTCTTCCTACTTTGTCATTTGTTTTCCCTTTATATTTTGATTTTTCAAAACATAAACGACTATTTAATTTTTGTTGGTAGAAAAATAAAGGGCAACTTTGAGAAAATAGCCCCAATTATAAGAAATAGTGGTCATGCTAGCCATATTTTGAAACACTGCTATTTGTAGTTAATGTATCAAGTGTATGCAACAAATTTTACTTGATATAAATATAAATACATGCAAACGCCAAAGCGTATCATTTATATGGTTTGATACAAATGGATCATATACAAATACATATGTATCATTTGACAAATGTATAACTTGTATTTGAATAGTTTAAATTGAGTCAACGAATATGATTTGTATTTTATCTAATCGTATTAATACAAAATACAATCATATGAGACTGCTCATATGAGTCAATTATAAAATATACAAATACAATGTATTATAGTATAGTTTGAGCAGATACATACAGATACATTGAAATCAAATACAAATACCTAATACGTATTGATCACTAGAGACATATTGAATAGAGACAAAGAGAGAGAGAGAGAGTGTGTGGAGGGAGAGAGGCATGAGAGAGAGGAAGAAAGGGAAGGAGGTGAGTGATATTGGACGAGATTGAGGAGAATAACGATAGAGGGAGAGGAGAAGAGTGGATATGAATTGTAATTAATGGTTTATTTGGAACGTCACCTGGTAACTGAAATTGGTGTAATTACTAGGGTAGTGATTACACAGCCTAGTAATTATGTCGACCTGTTTGTTTGCCACAATGTAGTTACAAGTGTACTGTTTGGTTGAAACAAGTGTAATTATGGTTATATTAAGTATTTTTAAAGAAATGTAATCATAAAAATTGAAAATTACTAATATTTGACAAATAAGGACCTCTATAAGGTATTAAATATGGTATTTAAGATATATATATATATATATATATTGTCATTTGAAAATATATTAATTAACAAACATATATTCTTAAATAATATTATTAAAAATAATAAATATATATTTTAAATTAGTATATTTTAATTAAGTTAATCATAAAAGCTAAAAGTAAATAATTTTTAAAAACACCATACAATACATGTTTGACCAAAAAATTAATATTATAGCTATAATGTCATAAAATTATTAAGAAATTTGACAAAAAGATAATCTATCAATTCTAACTACTAAAACAATGTGAATATCAAGTCAATAATACTAAAATAAATAAATTGAAACTGAAAATATGATATAATTTCAAAATTCAAAAAAAATGTTAATGTAATATTCTTATATCAAATTTCAACAAAACATATATAAATATAATTGAAAAGAAAAGAAAAAAAATAAGTCTAAAACCTTATTCAATAATGAATTCTGCTTTAATTTAGAAATTAGAATACATACACAATTATGCTAATTGGAAAAAATAAACAATAAGTACGAATGGTTGAATGAGATCACAATAAGTGAAGGTAGGGAAAAGAGAAGCAAGGAATGAAACAAATAAATAATATTCAATATAACATATATTTTTTAAAATATTAGAATAATAAAAATAAATTAAAATAATAGAAATAAAAAGTAAATTAAACTAAAAGAAATTAAAATAAAAATAATAGAAAGAAAGTAAAAAGTAACTTGTGATTGCATCATGTAATTACAACAACAAAAACTGGACAAATATACCTTCGAACTATGATAAATGGTATATATATATCCCCATCATACTTTGGAGTACACATATGCCCCTGTTGTTAGTGTGAAGGGCATATACATACTATTTCATTAATAGTAGGGGTATATGTGTACTTAAAGTATGATGGAAGGTATATACGTACCATTTATCATAGTTCAAAGGTATATTTATCTCTTTTGCATTTTAATTTTTTTAATCTCAAATAATTAACCCAAACTCACTACCTAACCCAATAAACCATTAAACCCAATTTCAAGACAACTCGATCCGACTTCTATTTTTTGTTCCAAATCCAACACGTCCTCTATTTTTCTCTTAAATGTTAATCTCATCAAATTGCAGTGATTGATCGCTGCTACTAGTTGATTTTTACTAATTGGAGGGAGTGATATTAGGTCGGAGATAGTTGGATCTAGGGTGCGACAATGGTTCATCAGTGGGGCATTTTCAGTTCTACAGAGACAGTGACTATGTGATGTTGACCGATGATGGGTAGTGTTTTCCCAATGGAATTTCGCTGAAAATTGATGATTTTGTTGTTTTGGGGTGTTGTGTGTTTAATGATTTTTTAAAAATTGATAGTAGTAAGTTCTTTTTATTGTGTGTGTATATCGTTATAGGAAAGAGAAAAACATGAATGTTAGATCGACGTCTCTTGGATTTTAATTGGGGTCGGGTTGAGTAGTGGGTTTATTGGGTGGAGAAGAGAGTTCGGGTTAATAGTTTGAAATAAAATATTAATTTGAAAAATGAATAAATATACCCCCGAACAATGATAAATGATATGTATATACCCTCCGTCGTACTTTGGGTACGCATATGACCTTACCGTTAGTGTAAGGGGTATATACATACCATTTCATTAATGGTAGGGGCATATGTGTACCCAAAGTATGACGGAGAGTATATATGAACCATTTATCATTGTTCGAGGGTATATTTATCCCTTTTTTATTACAACAATTCACAGCTCCTCTCTGAGAATTGGAGAGTATAATTACTCCTATCAATTACATTAATAATTACCTGGCCAATCAAACAGATCAAGTAGTGTAATTACACCAAATTCAATTACCAGGGTGACTTTCTAATTCAATTACTAGGGCGACTTTTCAAACTATTAATCCTACTCAATTGCAGATCGAACAAAAATAGTAGGGAGAAAACCCTTGAAATAAAGAGAGAATTTTCTTTATTCAGGTAAGGAAGATATTTTTACAACTTACTTTGCTCGAATATTCCACCGTGTGTATTTTATAACCATACATTACAAAAATGAATACAAAAATTAAACTTGGGCTCATCATAATAGATTCAGATTATTTCAACTTGGGCCAAGTCCACTAAGCCCATTATCAATACATGAGGCTGCAATGTTAATACCCCTCTTCAAGTTGGAGGGTGTAAACACCTCCAGGTTGGGCTAAAACCATTGATGTAAAGGACTAGGTAAAGCCTTGGCCAACATGTCAGCTAGTTGATCACTTGAATGAACAAAATCCAAAGAAATAAGGTTAGAAGTCAAGAAATCTCGGATAAAGTGATAATCAATCTCAATATGCAGGGTACGTTCGTGGAAAACAAGATTTCAGGCAATATGAATCGCTTCCTGATTTTCACAATAAACTGGAATTGGTGCAGTAACCTGAACACCCAAGTCACCAAGTAGACGAACCAACCAAACAACTTCAGCCACAACCTTACGGAGAGCTCTATATTCAGCTATGTAGATGAGAAGAAAATGGTGGGTTGTTTCTTACTCTTTAAGTGACAACCACCAAGAAAAATATAAAAATCAGTCACAGATTTCCGAGACAAAGGGAAAGCAGCCCAATCCGAATACAAAAAAAGTCAGCAAAGAGAAGTTCAAATAAGAGGACAAGAAAATGACCTAATCAGGGTCTTGCACGAGATAATGCAAAACATGAAGATATGCCAGCATATGAGGGACTCGTGGCCAATTCAGAAATTGACTAAGGTGTTAAGTAGAGAAAGATAAATTAGATCTTGTATGTCGGAAGAAATTTAATTTTTTAATAAGTCGCTTATATACAGTGAGGTCAGGAATGGGAGTACCCTGATCAAAAGTCAATTTGACAGAATTATCCAAAGGGGTGGAAACTGGAGTAAATGGGAACATTAAAATTCCTCCAGTAAATCCTTTGTCTATTTGTGCTGATTCATAAGATAACCAGTAGGATAATATGTTATTCCAAATCTAAAAAATAATAACTCATGCCCAGCTCTTTGATCTTAAAAGAAGTATTAACAAAGGACTTGAGATAAGTCATTTCAACTACATCAGATCCAACCAACAAAATGTCATCAACATACACAACCAACACAACCAAAGAAGACCCAGATGATATCGTGAACATGGAATAATCATTCTTACTAGGAATATAGCCTTTACACAATAAGGCTTCAGACAATTTTAAAAACCATTGTCTTACAGCCTGTTTAAGACCATAAAAAGATTTTTTGAGTTTGCAACCATGGAAGAAGAAAAACAACAACAAACGGTAAGACTATAAAGGAGCTTCATGTAAACATCCTAATGAAGGTCATCATGGAGGAAGGTATTTTTGGCATCAAGTTGGAAAACAATCCATTTGTTTTTAGCATCCAAGGATAAAAGGCCTTTGACAGTAGTAAGTTTCACTACACGTAGACACATAAGTTTTGATCCTCCCCTAACTTTTACCTATTTTTAGCATCAAAATTTTATTTTTTGTCTAATGCATTTTCAAGCTTTTATTTTCATTTTTAGTAGGTTTTATATGAAAAAATGTGAAAATAATTTCTCTAAATATAGAGTTACATTTTAGGATATGTTTTATTTTTATTTTTTCAAACAATAAGAAAATTTTCAAAAATATATTTTTCTTTTAATAGAAATTTTAGTAAATAAGTTAGTAGTTTTATTATTCTCTTAATTATATTTTATTTAGGCTAATTATAAACTTTTTTTATATTTTCATAGTATAAAAATCAACCAGTCAATATTTTCATCATCATTATTATTTTTGTAATTATTTAAAAAAAGAAAGAAAATCTTATCCCACCCCTAAAACACACATTCTTCCCCATTATCCCAACTACATAACCCCACCCCCCCCACACACACACCTATATATAGGACATCTGCACACTTAGAAAACACAGAGACAACATACACAAAAACACAAAGAGACAAAAACTCAAAAAGAAGAGAAACAAAAAAATAGAGGAGAAAAAGGAAAGAAAACAGAGGAGAAAAAGAAAAGAAAGAGTGGCAAATCGAGTTCTGAATTTTTGTTTGAGCTTTTGGTGACGACGTTATTGTTTCTTTACTCGGTTTAATTCATCACACAGGTTCTTATCAAATTAATACTACTTACTTTTATAAGTTTCATTTTGAATCGAAGCAGAAGTAAAGTTATCTTAGTGAAACTCCATGTTTTTTAGTCGTCCAAATTTTTGAGTTTGACCAATATGAAAAATCAAAGTTCGTTGTTTTATTTAAGTTCTTTAATGCATAATAGTATATGTACCCACGCGATATGCGGATTATTTTAAGAAAAAAAAGAGAGCGAAAACATAATTGTAACAATCTTATCTTTTCAGTTTTAATTATCTTGAATAGTGATAAAAGATTAAGGAATTATAATAACACAATGTTGTAATATACCAACACAACACAATAAATCATGAAAGAAGTAGAATCCCTCATGAAAGAAGTAGAACCCCCACCCCACCCCACCCCCCACCCCCCGCAAAAAAAGTTGTTCTTTATATTTTCTCCAATTTCATATTGAACGTCAATTTTTTCAACTCCGACATCTATTTATGTATTCCAAGTTGGTGGTAAGAAGGGAATGAGAAACATTTTCAACAACAATCCTAATCACCTGAAAATGAAACACACATTACAACAGTTCAACTTGAATTAAAAAAACTCAAATGATTTGTGTAGCTATATTTGAAATTTGAAATATGACAATTTTTTTTTGTAAAATATGTTCTTGTTGAAATCCTATTTTTTTTTGTGAGAAATGGTATGAAAAAGGAGGGTAGGGGAGCTCACCAAATTTTAACCTAGTTGAAATAAATTTGTATAGTTTAACTTAAATTGTTGACTGTCTTCTTACTGAAATCCCTTTATATCAAAAAGAGGAGAATGACTTTGTCGCTTATGGGTTATAAATTGTAGTTATGTTAATTTTACAAATCAAATTCTATTTTTTTTTTTTTTTATAATTATGATATTTGGATTTGTTCGATTAATTTCATAAGCAGTTGCAATCTTCTATCAACATAAGCAAATTCTATTCACAATGTCTTCTACGCATGAGAAGAAATCATCTAATATATTTCCTCCAATGAGATTATAAGTATCTAATCCTTTCTCCACATAACTTACTTCATTCATGACCTCTACATATTGTTGTGAACATTTAATCTTTAGAAATATCATGAAACATTACGATTCCCTATCCTCTACCTTGTAATATTACATGTGTTATCTAATCATTAAAAAATGTTAGAGAAATGATGTTTTTGGGAAAACTAATTTCAACAGAACATTTTTCTTGGCAATAAAAAAATTAAACCTTAGATTCATCGTCGTAGTGAACCACCATCAAAATATTAACCATCCTTTGCGGTAGATCTGGGTTTTGTCAAGTCTAGTTCTAGGCCTAATTATAGCAAATTGTAGTTTAAGGATAATATAAAGAGATCTAAATTAAGAATAAAGAAAAAAACAATAGCAATACTAATTTTCCCTTACAAATTGAATATTAAATTCTTACTCCACTTTCTTTTGTTTCATTCAATACATTAACAGTGTTGTGAACAAATAATCTTCAAAAATATCATGAAATATAACATTCTTGCAAACAATTGATCTTAAAAAATATAATGAACATTACCACTCTTCCCTATGCTCTCTGTTGTAATATCATTATATACCCATCTATATATTGTAGTAGTTAAAAGAGATGGTGAGAAGAGTATTTAGTTACACAATCATTGGGGCCTAGACGCATTAATTTGGACAAAAGATTTAGCAAAAGTGATCTACATGTCAGAAAGAATAAGCATATTATAAAACAACAAATGTAAGGGAGAGTATTACTGCACTTGTTCTGTATAACCTCATAATTTATGTTCTAGTATACAGAATAATGATTTTTCCCATCATCGTCTGTAAGATCCTTAAAATTTTTATCATTTTATTTTTGACCTTCTCGCTTGCGGATATCAATTTCTTTCTAGAATTGTGTTTAGGGATGTTGAAAGGGTGTTCAGAAAAAGTTTCAGAATTTTTGATAGGGGTTCGGGGTCATTTTAGGACTCTGAGGCAGTGAGGGTCCGCGATAATGCTATATCACGGAGGTTGTCCTCCACGATATTGGTGTGGCACTGAGGATAACCTCCGCGATATTGGCGTGCCACGTCAAGGTGTATTTTTCATGTATTTTTGTTTTTATTCACTTGTGATGAGGGACTTTTGGTCTTTTTACCCATTGATACAATAAAAACAAGGAACTACATGAAACACGCACCAAAATCAGTCCACAAGTTCGAGAACTGAGGACTCTCTTGGTGACCACTCTCGGATTCAACAAATACACCAAGAAACGAGATAACAAAGGTGTGTTTTCACACCAAAATCAGCCAACAAACCAAACTAAGTTAACAATACAAGATGATGAACAAGATAACAACATCAATGTGAAATAACAACAACCAAACGGCTTAGGATTACAAGACACAAACGGTTACAAGATTACAATAAATAAAAGGATAGATAGTTACACAAGTGAGGGTATAATCTTAAGAACCCAAGAATTTGGTTTACTCTTGGACCCTTAACACTACACAAAACAAACACCTAACTCCTACGTTGACACAAGAGGGACTTTACCTCCTCTAAACACCAACGTTTCCAAGCTTCAATACAAGATAAGTGAAATCCACACTTGTGAATTGCCCTAGTTACAAGATTCGGCCATAGGGACCTTTCTCACAAGAGAGAAATGTTCTAAGTATTTACAACTTTCAATATTCAACAAAAACTAACTACTAAAAACCCTTAAGGGTTCTATTTATAGCACATTACAAAACTAAGGTGAAATGACCAAAAAGGCCCTTTAATGAATGGCTTCAAGTAGGCGCCCTTGGAGTGCTATGTATGGACGGTTTTGGTGTCCATTTAGGTGATCCTTTGCACTTAATTTACACACACCAAGTTTTGGGTCCAACATATGCCCTCATAAGTCCATCTATATGCTCATACTGTATCATCCTCCCATTCTTGAAAAGGATTTGACCTCGAATCCGTACCTTGCAAATAAAGATAAGACATACAAGCATACATCCTCATGACATGAGGGTTAGGAAAAACAAAATAAACACATCAACATGCCATGTCGAGGGGGAACAAATTTGAAGTATATCCACGGGCCCTTTGTATTAAACATGGAATGTCTAGTACAAATGTTACAAAGGATGTGGCTCGGATAAACATCAAAACAAAATTAGCCTAAGATGAGAATAATCCTTTCCCATCCTAAGTTGGCACTTAGATAAAATGGTAGTCATAACCAAGGGCTTTGGTCTCGGCCACTCCTACTTTCCCCTATGGTACCGTCCTCAAAATTAGGCATAGCTTCTATATCTCTATGAAAAATATCATGAGCACAAAGATGGTAGAGAAGGTGTCACACAAGTCAACTCCAACTAGGGTTTCCTCATGTAAGTACTTACTAGTTTCAAGTTCATCATCATTAGTATGATCAACATAGAAAACACACGAAGAAGGAGTAGATAGCATTTATAGGCATGCAATACTTTCTCTTTCAAGAGAGTAGTCCATAAATAGACATAAACTATCATGGGAAGCAAAGGGATCACACTCAAGAACTAAAGAACAAAGGCCGAGACTACTCCTACCATATTCTAAGATGACACTAGGGTCAAATGGGAGAAGTAGCCATGGGCATGGGTTTCAGTCATACTCTTTTTCAAAAGGGTAACCTGCGCTTAACTTTACACCATCATGGGCAGCCAAGGGGTTATGACCAAAACCATTTTCACAGGTACAATCACAATTCGGGTTTTCTATACTTTCAAACACATCAAGGTCATCTTTACTTGGTTTATCATTTTGCACGCCCTTACTAGTTGTTGGCTACCCGTATACCAACGTAGACTCACCTTGGTTTTCACAAGGGTCCACTAGTGTGTGAGTAATATTTTCATTTGGTAATGGAACCTTGTTCAAGTTATAAGAGCTAGCACTAGATGGACATAAATCATTCTTACAAGAAGAATCAATTTTGTCATCTAAAGGATCAACTAGTGCTTGCATACTTACAATAAGAGTTTGGTCCTCACCTTACCTATCAACACCAAGAGTATCACTATAGGGAGACTCAAACACCTTTACTCTAGGTAAATCCACAACTACATCCAATTGGCCACTACAAGCCACATCACAATATTCTAAGCTTGTAAGAGTGTAGGGGATAACGTTTTTACCTCGTAGCTTACATGAGATATGACCTTCCTCTTGATGTGTGTACGGGAATCCTACTTACTCCCTTTAACCTACCATATGATCCAACCTTTCATTTATCATAGCTAGGTTTCGGTACATAATGTCATGGTAGGCTAAAATGACATTGGTTGCATTGTTGTCCATGGGTTGAGAGGTTGAAGCTGCGGGTTCCCTTGATTGTACCTTAAAAAAAAGAAAATAACAAGCCTACAAAACCAAACAAAAGTTAGTTCGAAACAACCTCACCACAACTCTCACACACTTAATCATTTTACACTTGGTTTCACAAGTATTGCAAGCTGGTTTGTAGTTCATGATGAGTTGAGGGGTGAGTCTACTCCTTTGTCGAAATGGATTCTTTGTTTGACAACAAAAGAAAGTGATGTTTGAACTTGAACTAAGAAATTCTATGATTCAAAAACAAGGAAAGCACAAAATAACGCTAACACGAAGAAACATACTCAAAAACTAATTTACAATCTAGTAGAGGAGTACTAGCTTATAGATTAGTTATTAGAGCCAACAAACGAAACTAGAAATCAACAATAAGAAACTAACAATCTATGTTTGAGCTCAAATTAATGTGTGAACAGTAAATACATGATGTGTCACCCTCCAATTGGTTGCGGGTTCAACAAATTTTAATTATCAATTTTATGATTTGGTCACTTCTCAATTTGGAATGGATGAAATTGGTTTTGGAGGGAAAGTGTAAGTCTTAGAACCTTTTTCAATTTCAATCTTTAAAAGGTGTTACTTGACTTGATAAGATAATAATCACAGATATGGACTTATGAGAATGCGTGTTGGACCCGAGCCTTGGTGCTTGCAATTGAAGTGTAAAAGAGGCCCAAAATGCACACTAAAACCGTCCAACACTACACTTAAATTACACTTGATGGGCGCCCCTTAGTGGAGGGGCCTTTTGGTTATTTTAGTTTCTATTATGTAATTACCCTATATAAAGAACAATATAGGGTTTCATTAGTTAGTTTTTGGATAATTTTTTAAGTCATAAGAATAAAATTCCTCTCCCTTTGGAGGCACCATAACTGAAACTAGGTCAAGAGCTAGTGTGGAATCACTAGTGATTGAGTATTGCTTGGAAACGTTGACTCTTGAGAGGTGGAATCCGATATTGTGTCACGTAACAGATAGGTATTTGTTGTGTGTGGTGTCAAGAGTCCAAGAGTGTAATAATATCTTGGGTTGTAAGGATTATACCAACCATTGGTCTATCTATCTATCCCTTTGTTTCATTGTAATTGTGTAGTGTTGTTCTTGTGTTATTGTAGCCATGTGTTTGTTATTCTATAATATTGTTATTGTATTCTTGTTTTTCATCACGTTATTGTAGTGTTGTTTCTGTTTTGGTGTGGATATACACGTTATTATCTCACCATTGTGTAGCATTCTCAGTTTTTAAACTTGTTTCCAACTTGTCTCGGTTTTGTATTGTGTTGTGTACTGTTTTTGGTGTTTGTTTTTGATACATCCAAGTTTGTATTGTATCATTTGGTATCAGATCATGGCTTAATCTTGTTCCTACAAGATCAATATTGGGCTTGCTTGTTATAAAATAAAAAAAGATTTGTTGAAAAGCTGAAAATTCCAGAAAAAAGGTGCAAACTGTCCATTTTTGTTCTTGGCCGAGAAAGTTGAAATTATTGTTGTTGTCTTGTCGGAGATTGTGGTGTATAGATCTAGGTGTATTTTCTTTGTTTTTTTTTTCTTGTGTTATTTTTGTTATTCACTAACACTTGAGTCTTGATCTAGACTTGAGCTTGAACTTGTTGAAAGTTGTTGTTGTAAACAAAGTGTGGCCGATTGGATGTTGTTGTTGTTCTATCCTTGACCGAGTTGAAGGACTTATGTTGTGGTGTTTTTTTAGATCTTGAAATGTTGTTGTTTTGTTATTGTTGTTCATCACAACCTTCATCTTTTTTAAAATCGAAAACACAACACAAAGGGGACTCAGCCGATTGTTGTTGTGATCCTTGTGGTCTTAGCCGTGAGATTCTTGACCTTGTTGTGGTGGAATTATTGTTGTTCTTGGGAGATTTTTTTTGGTTGTTCTTGTTGTGGTTTTTGTGTTCTTTAAGTTCCTCACCATATTCATCACCTTGTTAACATTAAAGTGAAGTTTAGATCTTAGAAAGATGAAAGACAAGGTGTAGTTCTGGATAAGTTTTGAAAGACACCCAACCACCAAAAGACTTTACATCACATCTCAACAACTTTCCATAAAACAAGGGTCCATGTTTCAAGGAGAAGTACAAGTCTAGTCAAAGACTTTTGAGTCTTGAAAGTTGAATTGAAAAAGGAGCTCCAAAGAATAGTTTGTATTACCCTCCATTAAACAATTTCCACCAAAGTCCAAATTGTGAATTGTGAATTAAAATTGGTCAAGAACCGAACCACTAGTGGAATGCCACGTTGGACTCCCACGTTACCATAAATACTGTTCATGCAACAATTTTGGCTCAAATTTTGATCTTTTAGTTTCATTTTTTTATTTCTTTAGTCTCGTTTGTTGATTCCATTACTAACTTACAACTAATAATAGATTGTAAGTTAGTTTTGAAACCGTTCTTCGTGTTAACCTTCCTCTGTGTCAATTATTTTGAGTCATTGTAATATTTCTTTGTTTTTTCCTTACTCATTATAGTCTTTGTAAATGTTGAATTCATCTCTCAACACCTCTCGGAGTACAAACAATATTACAACACTTGTGAGATTGAGTGTGAGGGATCCAAGAGACATGAAATAAAAAGAGAGAGTAAGGATATTCTTGTACAACTAATATGTTTTTGTTTTGTAGGTAACTTCTTGTCCATAATGGAAACCATTTTGGCCCACCTTGATGCTTTTCTCGAGACATGGCTAGGGAGAATGCGGGTCTTGAAAATTTAGGCTCGGATATGTCTTCTATGCATGAGAGGTTGGATAGAGTGGAGAGTCAAAGGAACTCTCGTGTTTCTTCTCCTGAAGCTTCACGCCAAACGATCACTCCTCCCAGACCACCACGAACTGACATAGACATAAGCCAAGCCACCAAATGTCCTCCAACCCGAGACCTACATAAGTCAATTTCTCCTCAATTCGATCAAGTCCAACATGAAGGACTTGGAAGACAAATCCTTTCCATCCAAGCTCCACAACTGACACACCACTTTACAAAATTAAGCCTCTAAATCGAAGCTCCACTTCACCAAAGCCGACATGCCCATGTAGAGGAGAATGGTAGACAGGAACATGAAGGATATGGATTCTACAATGATACTTGTAAGATGTAGAGGAAGCACAGGTTCAAAATGAAAATATGGGCTGAGGATTGTGTTACTGAGCTCTCGGGATCCTTATTTTTTTTGCGCACTATTTTGTGCTATCTTATGTTTTGCGGGCTGTTTTGAGTGGTTTCTTTTGAAGTGGCCAATTGAAAGAGGTAAAGCCATGAATTTATGGACAAATTCCCCTCAAGATGGAGAGAATCATACGAGAATGATCACGGATATGGACTTATGAGAGAGTGTATTGGACCTGAGCCTTGGTGTGTGTAATTGAAGTGTAAAAGAGGCCCAAAATGCTCACTAAAACTATCCAACACTACACTTAATTTACACTTGATGGGCGCCCCTTAGCGGAGGGGCTTTTTGGTCAATTTAGTTTCTATAATGTAATTATCCTATATAAAGAACAATGTTGTAATGCCCCGAGTCTGGTACCCCGGATGCTACATGGTACTAATGATCCCGATGGACCACTAGCTAAACCATGACTGGTACCTGTTGTGAGCACTGTATATAGTAATTCTGTAATAACAATAAAAATGAGATAAATGCGGAAATTTGCCATAAGGTTCAAAACTGAATAATGTCTGATGAAGGTATAAGAATACCAAAATTGAACATAAATAGTAAAAATACTGAAGTCTTAAAATCTAGTCTGAACATCTAGTCTGAAAGTCTCTAAACTGTTTGAATAAGGAGTTGATGGGACATGTACCCAACTAACTCCAGCTGCTAAAAGGACTAAGTACTGAAATAATAAAATAATAGAACATCCTCGAATGAAGAGGGCTCACGTCTAGCGTAGTGCTGCTGACTGAACCTGAAATTGCCTATGCATGATCGGGAACCTGTGCGTCCAAACCTATGGTATAAAACACCATAGCACAAAAGAAAGTATGTGTCAGTACGTGCGAATGTACTGGTACGTAAAGTGAGGTAAGGCTGAATGCAAGGGTTCATATGCATGAACTACAACTGTCTGAATAACACGAACATGACTACATGAGGATACATGCTTGAATACATAACTAAAATTATATGGATTATGGATTCTAATTTACTGATAACATGGATTACTGATAACTGATAAACTGATAATAGATATACTAATTACTAAGTGACTGTGCCTGACAGTCTTGATTCTGATGGAACTAGCTGAGTTCCGTACTGAGCTGAGTGACTGTATTTGTTAGTCCTAAAATCTGTAGAACTAACTGAATTCTTTACTGAAGACTGAGACTGAGACTGTGGGAGGTAGTTATCTAACCAACATGCCCCAAATAAAATAATGTAGTTGAGTTGAGGTCCAATCTGTAACCCCAATTGGAAGGGTATCAATACCACACCACTGGTAAGGACAAACTATACGTGACCCTCATCTATCAGGTACTCTAAAAAGAATAATGGGACCCTCATCTGACAAGTTAACACACTTCATCAACCCTCATCTAGCAGGTTTGATGTTTTAACCTATGCTGGCTACATAGTTCTGGACATAAGGATTGCTTCTAAGAATCACACCCTTTGCTAATAGGTGAGTTCCCATCCTTGGGTTCACTTGGTGATGAATCCTACTCCAACCTGAATAGACACTGAACTGAGTATATTGGATTCAACTGTACTGAGTTCACTGAATCTCCATTAACTGATGGAATACTATTGAATTCTGTTAACTGACTGAGTTTACTGAGATTTTAACTGAATACTAAATGGGAATGGACTGATACTGAGATTACTGAGTTTTCTTGAGTTTTGTAACTGACTGAATTCTACTGATCATGGCTTGACTAAGAGATCTTGAAAACTGACACTGTCTCTAGGCACACAACTAAATTATCGGGTATTAAATACCCCAGGACTCGGTATCATGAACATAATTAGGACATGATACTTTTTGAACACACAACCATAATAAAAAATTCATAATACAATCATTGAAGGATTTCATAAGGCACTTGATAATCATAATCTTGTACATGAGTAGGAATGCATTATAACATTTCATAAGTTCACAAATCAAATCTTATGAGTATTCCATCAATCAATTACAAGGCATAGCCTTAGCATTGGAGTCAACTTAAACACATGAATATAGTATGGGATCATCATTTAGATCATAATTGAGTCACAATTGCATAATTCATTCTTTTAAGCATTTTGTCAAACACCTAGAGGGCATAATCTTGTACTTGGGCACGAACAACATGGTATAGCATCATGACTTATATTTAGTTCATAATTCAAGAGATCAACGTAAGAGAATTCAATTTTAACATACATGCCATCGTAATATCATGGGATACAATAAAGTTTTCAACTTGGAAACCATACATTGACATTAACATGGATGAAACACAATCCACAACATTGAAATCACAATTCATTGTTTAAAAATTGGTTTCTTGAGCTACAAGGATAAAAGGGGTCCTTCGATGAACACTTCACATACCTTGGATAGAAATTTCTTGAGAGTAAATGGAGAAATCTTGAGTTCTTGATTTAAAATTAATCACCTAGGATTTTCTTGTTCTTGAGCAATTGAGAAAGAATGACTATAATTAGCCAAAAGAGGGCTAAATTTCATGTTATGAGGGCTGAAGGTCGAGGGAAAAATACTTAATTACCCTTAAGGATGCGGATTTAAAAGACAGAAAAACCTGCCCAGCGATGCTATAGTCGACGCGGTGCGTCGATGGTACCAACACGATAATCGACACGATGCGCCGACATAACATCGGTTCACTAGAATTTGGCTTAAGCTGAGGATAATTTTATATATTGACATGATTGGAAATGTGACACACCAACATCGTATTGACTCACTATTTTGGAATTCTAAACAAGGTCTAAACGAGGTTCAAAAAATCCAAAACTTGTCCGGGGATACCTATTGACCTCCTTGATCATGAATTAACAAAATTATAAGCCTTTAAAGGACTTTAAGGTTTTGAAATGAGATCGCCAATTTTTGAATGCTAAAATAAACTAATTCTGGAAACTTAGCTAGAATTTTCTAAGTCTGAAACCCCTTAACAAGCCTAAAGGACTGAATTAAGCTAGAAATTTTTATGGGGTCTTACAATATCTCCCCATTGGGAACATTCATCCTCGAATGAGACTGACTGAACTGAGAGTACTAATAGACTGAATCCACTTACTCAATCATGAACATTGGGATATGACTATATGATTGATATTACTGACATGCGAAATTTCATATTGAACATGCATATCTGATGCATGAATACATGACTGAGATGATGCATGAATGCATGAATGGGAGTACTGACAAGATGATCATGCATATTTGATGCATGAATACAAGATTGAACTGACTCATGAACATATGACTGGACATGCAATGGTATTTGATACCAAGTTTGTAACTGAAATCTGAACATGAAACTGAATTAGCTTAAGGAAAGCTATTACCTAAGGCTGAGCCTGAGTTTGTGAAGAGCTGAGGATACTTGGTTTTCATGTCTTCTTCTGCTTCCCAAGTAGCTCCCTTAACGGACTAATTCCACCAAAGAACTATAACTAGATGGACTTCTTTATTCCTCAATGTGTGAGTCTAATAGTCAAGGATTTCTACTGGAATCTCTTCATAAGAGAGGCTGTTCTGAATATCTAAGCCCTCTATAGGGGTTACAACTGTTGGCTCACCTATTCACTTCTTAAGCAAGGACACATGGAATACTGGATACACTTAGGCTAGATCTGAAGACAATTTGACATCATAAGCTACCCTGCCCAAATAACTGAGAATTTTGAAGGAACTGATATTACGGGGACTGAGCTTTACCTCTTTACCGAACCTCTTCACTCCTTTCATAGGAGAGATTTTCAAGTACACATAGTCACCAATCTTGAACTCGAGATCCATCCTACGTACGTCTGTGTACAATTTCTGTTGGCTCTGAGCTATTTTGAGCCTTTCTTTGATCAACTAAACCTTCTCTAAGGTATAAAAAACTAAGTCAGGCCCTACTACTGCGTCCTCACCGACTTCGAACCAACCAATTAGAGATGTGCATATCCTACCATAGAGAGTTTCAAATGGAGCTATATGAATACTAGAATAAAAGCTGTTGTATGAAAACTCAATCAAATGCAAGTGGTCGTACCAACTACCCTTGAAATCAATTGAACATGACCTTAGTATATCTTTCAAGGTCTGAATGGTCCTTTCTGCTTGACCATTCAGCTGAGGATGAAAGGTTGTACTGAGGTGGACTCGGGTACCAAGACCCTTTTGTAATGCTTTCCAGAACTAAGAGGTGAACTGGGTACCTCTATCTGAGACAATGGACAAATGAACACCATGTAATCTAACAAACTCTCTAATATAGAGCTTGGCATAATACTCGGTCGAATAAGAGGTATGGACTGGAAGGAAAAGAGCTGACTTGGTTATTCTACCTACAATGACCCAAATTGAATCATGTTGACAATGAGTACGAGGCAAACCCGTCATAAAGTCCATGTTCACTTCTTCCTATTTCCAAGTAGGACTATTGAACTCTTGCATGGACCCACTAGGTTTTTGATGCTCGATCTTAAGCTGTTGATATGTTGAGCACTTAGCCACAAACTCTGCAATGTCTCTATTTATCCCATTCTACCAATAGATCTCCCACAAGTCACACTACATCTTAGTGGCCCCTGGATGAATAGATCAACATACACTATGCACTTTTGAAAGAATTCATTACCTCAATTCATCTATACCTAGAACACACAGACGACCCTGATAACGGAACACACCATATCCCCCTTGGGAGAAAACCTTTACCTTCTGATCCCTGGCTGATTCTTTCATCTTAACTTTATTGGGATCTCTATCCTAACTTTCCTTCACCTCGAAAACTAGAAATGATTCAAAACTGTTCTGAACCCACACACTGTCTTTTGCTGAATTGACTAAGTGGACACCTAGTCAGGAAAGCTGATGAACTCTCTGAGATAACTTCTTCTTACTGTCCTCAACAAGGGAAACACTACCCATAGACATTCTACTGAGAGTGTCAGCCACTATGTTGCCCTTGCACAAATGAGAAAGGACACTCATGTCATAATCTTTTAACAGGTCTAACCACCTTCTCTGAAGAAGGTATAGGTCTTTTTAAGAGAATACGTACTGAAGAATTTTGTGATCTGTGAACACATCCACATGCACCCCATACAAGTAATGCCTCCAAATCTTCAAGGAAAACACTACAACTTCTAACTCAAGATCATGAATCGGATAGTTTCTCTTATCGAGCTTAAGCTGTCTGGAAGCGTAGGCCATGACCTTACCATGCCCCATGAGGACACAAACCAATATTAATCTAGATGCATCACAGTACATGACAAACCCATCTGAACCATCTGGAAGAGTTAGAACTGGGGTTGAGGTGAGTCGAGTCTTCAACTCTTGAAAACTCTTCTCGCATAAATCTGACCACTAAAACTTGAGTTTCTTCTGAGTCAATCTGGACATAGGGGATGCAATAGAAGAAAACCCTTCAAAATATCGTCTATAATAGCCATCCAAACCCAAGAAACTCCTAATATCTGATAGAGAGATGGGTCTGGGCCAGTTTCTCACTGCTTTGGTCTTTTGGGGATCAACTCTAATGCCATCACTGAAAATGATATGACTAAGGAATGCTACTGACCTTAGCCAAAATTTTCACTTACTAAATTTGGAAAACAACTGATGATTTTTGAGGGCCTGCAATACTATTTTGAGATAGTCTGCATGATCATGTTCACTGTGGGAATAGACAAGAATGTCATCTATGAAGACTATGACGAACATGTCTAAGTACTTATTGAACACACGGTTCATCAAGTCTATAAAGTCTACTGGGGAATTGTTAAGACCAAAGGACATGACTATGAATTCAAAATGACCATATCGAGTTCTGAAAGCTGTCTTCGAGAAGTCACATTCTCTAACTCTGAGCTGATGATAGTCTAATCTGAGGTCTATCTTAGAGAAGTAACTAGAACCCTGAAGTTGGTCAAATAGGTCATCAATTTTGGGAAGCGGATACTTATTTTTAACTGTGACTTTATTGAGCTGATAGTAGTCTATGTACATTGTGAGAGAACCATCTTTTTTATGCACTAATAGAACTGGTGCACCCCACGGGGACACATTGGGTCTGATGAATACCTTATCTAGGAGATCCTTTAAATGTTATTTTAGCTTCTTGAGTTCTGCTGGTGCCATTCTATATGGCAGAATAGATATGGGTTGAGTATCTGGAAGAAGGTCAATGCCGAAGTCTATTTCCCTTTTAGGAGAAATTCCTGGAAGATCTTTGGGAAAGACATCTGAGTATTCATTCACTACTAGAACTGATTCAATACTGGGAGTTTCAGAGATAGAGTCCTTAACTCAAACAAGATGATAAATACATCACTTAGATATCATTTTTCTTCCCCTTAGGTAGGAAACAAGCTGACCCTTGAATGCTGAAGTACTACCCTTCCACTCTAGGATGGGTTCATTCAGAAACTAAAATTGGAAAATTTTGTTTCTGCAGTCGACTGTGGTATAGAAGGAATGAAGCCAATCCATGCCGAGAATGACATCAAAATCAGTCATCTCTAATTCGACCAACTCTGCTGAAGTGACTTTCTAAGATACCATAATCGAACAGTTCTTGTATACCCACCAGGCTATGATAGATTTACCCATTAGGGTATATACTGAGAAGGGCTCTGCTAGAATTTTGGGATTGACTCCTAAATCAACTGCTATAAAAGGAGTAACAAAAGACAAAAACGCTCCTGGGTCTAGCAAATCATAAACATGCAAATAAAAGATCTATAATGTACCGGTGACCATATCAGGAGAATTTTCCTGATCCTATCAGGAGTGAAGAGCATAGAGTCTGTTTTGGCATTACCCACTGGTAGCGTTGGAGATGAAACCCTGCTGATTCGGGCGATCGGACTGATCTGAAGAATAATTATGCTAACCCTAAAAACATGACTGAGGACAATCTCTAACTCTATGGCCTGGCTTGCCACATCCAAAACAAATATCACTTCCAGCTCTGTAAATACCTTGATGGTGCTTGCCACAAGTCTGACAAAGAGGATGGGTTCGAGCACTGCTGACACTACCCTGAGACTTAGAGCCTTACGCCCTATCTTGGTTACCATTCTTGATTTTAGGAACTGGAGTACTAGTTGAGGAGGGAGATGGAACTGAAGACTTTGGGCGAAACTGAGAATGCTTACCACCCTCTAACTTAGGCTGAGCAAAGTTGAAACTACCTGTCTTTGCTTTCTTATTCTGATTTTTCCTCTCCTTAAACTTTTGCTTCTCTATATGTTGCGCATGGAACATAAGCCTGGTTATGTCTATCTCACTAATAAGCATCACAGTCCTGCACTCCTTGACCACACTATCATTCACTCCAGAAACAAACTTATTCATCTTATCTCTGCTATCTGCTACTACATGAGGAGCGTATCTAGCTAATTGAGTAAACTTTAGAAAATACTCTTTCACTGTTATATTGCCCTGCCTGAGGTTGATAAACTCTAATACCTTATCTTCTCTCAGCTCTAGGGTAAAGAATCTATCTAACAAGGCAGTGGAAAACTCCTCCTACTCAATAGACCCCGCATCTGCGGCCCTCTCTTCTTTTCACTGCTTGAACCATGTGTGAACCATATCCTACAACTGATATGCAGCTATATTAGCACTCTCACTATCAGTTATCCCCATAATATCTATAGCCTTCTGCACCTGATCGAGGAATTCCGAAGGGTCTTCATCAGTCTTAGACCAGGTAAAAGAAGGAGGGTTTATTTGGGTGAAGGGTTCATTTGGGTGAAGTCCCGAATCCTGCTTGCAATAGAATTGGACACTAGGTTGGCCAGAATAGCAGCTGGGCATTCATTCTGAGTAGCAACTGAATTAGCAAGATTAGTGAATGCAGCTCTAAACTTTGCATGAGAGACGCGTTCGTCCAGGGGATCTACCTGAATGGGATGAGGTGCTGATTGATTGTCATTCCTCTTTTCGTTTGTCCTTTTGGGAGGCATGTTATGTAAATGAAAGGCAGGAATGGATTAGACTGAGAGTTAAATTTGAGCCCATGCTCACTCGTATGACATGAATACTAAAAGAAGGGAAACTGTTCCTAAAACATCTCATAGCCTCATGTACATAAATATGGTGCGCAACACACCTATGCACAAGACTCTACTAGATGTGGGTTTTCAGACTTTCTAGGACACTGTTGAACCTTAGGCTCTGATACCAAGTTTATAACGTCTCAAGTCTAGTACCCTGGACACTACACGTTGCTAATGATCCTGAATGACCACTAGCTAACCCATGACTGGAACCTATTGTGAGTACTGTATAGAGTAATACTGTAATAATAGTAAAACTGAGATAAATGCAGAAATACGGCAAAAATCTACCATAAAGTTCAAAACTGAATAATGTTTGAACAAGGTATAAGAATACCAAAATTGAACATAAATACTGAAAATACTGAAGTCTGAATATCTAGTCTGAAAACCTCTAAATTATCTGAATAAGGAGTTGATTGGACATGTCCCTAACAAACTCCGGCTGCTTAAAGGTCTAAGTATTAAAATAATAAAATAATAGAACATCCTCAAATAATCAGGGCTTACGTCTAGCGTACTGCTGCTGACTGAACCTGAAACAGTCTATGCACGGTTGGGAACCTGAGCGTCCTAATCTATGGTATAAAACACCATAGTGTAAAAGAAAAGTATGCGTCAGTACGTGCAAATGTACTGGTACGCAAAGTGAGGTAAGTCTGAATGCAAGGGTTCATATGCATGAACTATAACTGAATGAATAATATGAACATTACTGCATGAGAATACATGCATGAATACATAACTGTAACTGAAATCATATGGATTATGGATTCTGAGTTACTCATAACATGGATTACTGACAACATGGATTACTGATAACTGATATACTGATTACTGAGTGACTGTGCCTGACAGTCCTAATTTTGATGGAATTAGCTAAGTTCCATATTAAGATGAGTGACTGTTTTTGACAGTCCTATGATATGTAGAACTAGCTGAGTTCTTTACTGAAGACTGAGACTGAGACTGTGGGAGGTAGTCATATAACCGACTTTCCCCAAATAGAATAATATAGCTGAGTTGGGGTCCAATCTGTAACCCTAATTGGAAGGGTTTCAATACCCCGCCACTGGTAGGAAAAACTGTGAGTGACCCTCATCTATCAGGTACTCTAACAAGAATGGTGGGACCCTCATCTGACAGGTTAAGCCACCTTATCAACCCTAATCTAGCAGTTTTGATGTATCAACCTATGATAGCTACGTAGTTATGGAACACAACGATTGCTTCTAAGAATCACACCCTCTGCTAATAGGTGAGTTCCCATTTTTTGGTTCACTCGATGATGAATCCTACTCCCAACTGAATAGATACTGAACTAGTATACTGGACTAAGTTCACTAAATTTTTGTTGACTGATGGAATACTACTTAATTCTATTAACTAACTCAGTTTACTGAGGTTTTAACTGAATACTGAATGGGACTGGACTGACACTGAGATTACTGAGTTTTCTTTAGTTCTGTAACTGACTAAATTCTACTGATCATGGCTTGACTGAGAATATCTTAAAAACTGACACTGGATCTAGGCACATACCAAAATTGTCGAGTGTTAAATACCCCAGGACTCGATAGCATGAACCTAATTAGGACATAAAACTTCTTGAACACACGACCATAATCAACAATTCATAATACAATTATTGAAGGATTTCATGAGGCACTTGATAATCATAATCTTGTACATAAGTAGAAATGCATTCTAACATTTCATAAGTTCACAAATAAAATCTCATGAGCATTCCATCAATTAATTACAAGGCATATCCTTAGCATAGGAGTCAACTTAAACACATGAATGTAGCATAGGATCATCATTTAGATCACAATTGAGTCACAATTGCATAATTCATTCATTTAAGCATTTTGTCAAAAACCTAGAGGGCATAATCTTGTGCTTGGGCACAGAAAACATGGTATAGCACCATGAATATTATATTTAGTTCATAATTAAAGAGATAAACATAAGAAAATTCAATTTCAACATATATGCTATCGTAATATCATGGGATACAATAAAGTTTTCAACTTGGAAACCATAAATTAACATTAACATGGATGAATGTCAATCCACAACATGGAAATCACACTTTATGGTTTAAAAATTAGTGTCTTGAGATCCAAGGATGAAAAGGGTACTTTGATGAACACTTCACATACGTTGGATGGAAATTTCTTGAGAGTAAATGGAGAAATCTTGTGTTCTTAATTTGAAATTAATCACCTAGGGTTTTCTTGTTCTTGACCAATTGCAAAAGAATGACTATAATTAGCCAAAAGAGGGCTAAATTTTGTGTTATGAAGGATGAAGGTTGGGAAAAAAAATACCTAATTCCCTTAAGGACGCGGGTTTAAAAGACAGAAAAATGTGCCCAGCGATTCTATAGTCAACGTGGCACGTCGATGGTACCAACGTGATAACCAACGCGACGCGCCGACATCACGTCGGTTCACTGGAATTTGGTTTGAGATGAGGATAATTTTATCTGTCGATGCAATTGGCAATGCGACGTACCAACATAGCATCAACTCGCTATTTTGGGATTCCAAACAAGGTCTAACCGAGGTCTAAAAAATCTGTAACTTGTTCGGGGACACCTATTGATCTCCTTTCACATGAATTAACAAAAATATAAGCTTTAAAGGAATTTAAGGTTGTGAAATGAGATCGCCAATTTTTGAAGGATAAAATAAACTATGTCTGGAAACTTAGCTGGAATTTTCCTAGTCTGAGACCCCTTAACAAGCCTAAGGGGCTGAATTAAGCTAGAAATTTTTACAGGGTCTTACAAATGTAAGGTTTCATTAGTTAGTTTTTGGATAATGTTGTAAGTCATAAGAACACAAGTCCTCTCCATTTGGAGGCACCACAACCGAATCTAGGTCAAGAGCTAGTGTGGAATCACTAGTGATTGCGAAGTGCTTGGAAATGTTGATGCTTGAGAGATGGAATCCGATATTGTGTCACGTAAGAGATATTTCTTTGTTGTGTGTGGTGTTAAGGGTCCAATAGTGGAATAAGATCTTGGGTTCTAAAGATTATACCAACCATTGGTCTATCTATCTATCACTTTATTTCATAGTAATCGTGTAGTGTTGTTCTTATGCTCTTGTAGCCATGTGTTTGTTGTTCTATAATATTGTTATTGTATTATTGTTTTTCATCACGTTATTATAGTGTTGCTTCTGTTTTGGTGTGGATATACACGTTATTATCTCACCATTGTGTAGCATTCTCAGTTTTTGGACTTGTTTCCAGCTTGTCTTGATTTTGTAATGTGTTGTGTACTATTTTTGGTGAAAGTTTTTGATACATCCAAGTTTTTCTTGTATCATGACTTGTACTATTCCCAGAAAACAAGGCCCTTGAAGTAGGGAAAGTGGTTGAAAAAGTTGTTGTTAAGTCAAGAGTGTTGCGAGCTAGTCCTATCACCAACAAGTTTTTCAACTTTGTCTTTCACCTTTTTAGATCTATTAGGTACTTTAAGTTGGTCAAGATATGGGAATTGATGAAGAACAGCAAGAACACCACAACAATTTTTTTTTCAATAACACGAACAACACAACCAACTTTTCAACCAAATCTGCAACAATAAGTCCACAACACACGACCACTTCAAGTTCACAACAACAATCTTAATGTTTTAAGCTCAAACTTTAGATCTAGACACTTGTACTATTGGTGAGAAAGAAACCAAAACTAGAAACACTCTAAATAAGCAAAAGACTACTAGATCTAGACAACACAATTCGGCCAAGAATACTAAACACAAGGATACTTCTTTTTCTTTTTTAATTCTTTTAAATTTTTTAACAAGAAAGCCCACGATTGATCTTGGAGAAACAATATCAATCCATGCTTTGATACCAAATTATACAATAAAAATAAGTAACTACACGAGACACACTCCAAAATCAGTCCACAAGTTCAAGAACCAGGGACTCTCTTGGTGACCACTCTCGAATTCAAAAAATACAACAAAAAATGAGATAACAAAGGTGTGTTTTCACACCAAAATCATCCAACAAACCAAACTAAGTTAACAATACAAGATGATGAACAAGATAACAACAACAATGTGAAATAATAACAATTAAACGTCTTAGGATTACAAGACACAAATGGTTACAATATTACAATAAACAAAAGGATAGATAGTTAGACAAGTGAGGGTATAATCTCAAGAACCCAAGAATTTGGTGGACTCTTGGACCCTTAACACTATACACAACAAACACCTAACTCCTACGTTGACACAAGAGGGACTTTACCTCCTCTAAACACCAATGTTTCCAAGCTTCAATGAAACAAAAGTGAAATCCACACTTGTGAATTGCCGTAGTTACAAGATTCGGACATAGGGGACTTTCTCACAAGAGATAAATGTTCTAAGTGTTTACAACTTTCAATATTCAACAAAACTAACTACTAAAAACCTTAAAGGGTTCTATTTATAGCATATTACAAAAGTAAGGTGAAATGACCAGAAAGGCCATTTAATGAATGACTTCAAGTAGGATCCCTTGGAGTGCTATGTATGGACGGTTTTAGTGTCCATTTAGGTGCTCCTTTTCACTTCATTTACACACACCAAGTCTCGGGTCCAACATATTCCCTCATAAGTTCATATACATGATCGTACTTGTATCAACCATTGTACGACTTTTAAATATAAAATAATCCTATTGTCATTATTTTTCAAAGATCTAATCTCTTTATTTCACTCTCAAACACAAAATCCAAGAGAATTCAAGGGTTCCTGTAACAACCAAAAAATTTGATGAAATATGTAAAATTTATTATTTTTTGTGATTTAACTGTTTTACCCCTCTTCGTAGTTGTATTATGATATTTCTACGGTGAGGGGGTGATTGACACAGTCCGCGATGTATTTTGTACCATTTATGCAATATTATAGCTTTTGATGGCTTCAAGAGCCTTATTTTGGACTTATGTAAATATCTTTTAATTCGTGTGATGGATGGATAAACGGATTGAGCCATTAGTTTTGTAATAGCAATTTTAGGCTATTTAGACTTTTGGTTCAAGTCCCGATGCACCCGAGCTCATTTTAACCTATTAGCTTTAAAGTTGAAAAAATTAGAAATATGAGTGTGGGACCCACATTTGATCGAAAGGATCTCTGATGGAAAATCCAACTTCACCAGCAGATCCAAGATATTTATTTTAGGGTGATAACAAATTTAGTGTTATTTTACAGCTTTTAAATCTCATTTTGACTCTTGGTTTGGAAAATTAAGATTTCGGGGGTCAACTTTGTTAAAATGATATTTTCCTTAAAAATTTGATAATTTCATTGAGTACGAAGCATCAAATTTAGTGTGATTACATAGTTGGTTACATATATCGGACTTTAAACAAATTTCGGACACCCCGTCAAAGTCCGGGTTGGAGTTAAATAAAAAAAATCTGGTGCATTGCAGTTTTTTGGGTATAAAAACAGCTTTTCCCCTCCTTTTTGTCCATTTTGATCATTTTTTATCTTGTCTCTTGAGAGTTAAACTCTAAAATAGTTTGAGAGCTTAAAAGTGAAGCTTGTGAGATCTTGGAAAACTCGATTAACATCTATTTCTTAATTTTATTATAGATTTAAGGTAAGAATTCACCTTTTTCTTATTAATTTCTTGATTAATTTTTTAAAATCCTAAAAATCTTAAGGATTTATTTTAAACCCCAATTTCACTTTTTTTTTTCACTTGAACAATGTTTTTATCCTATAATTACTAGTTTTTCATCAATTTAACTTTCAAAACGACTCCCATTCTTGATTATAACTCGGATTTCAAAGATTTTACCTGGTAAAGCTTTAAAATTATTTTTCTTCAATTTGAACCTCATTCTTGACATGGGTTTTCAGTTGGAGGTTTTTAAAAATGTGGAAAATACATTTTTGAAGTAAAGTTGTAATATTTGCCCTTCTTTTTCAAAAATTTATTTTGGGGTCCCGTTTTGATCCTGAACCAAAAGTAGTCAATATGAGTATCATTGACTTTATTTTGACGCATAGATTCTATATTTCTTGATTATAGTTGATTTTGGATTTATTCATGAAAAGTAAAGTCATGGGTTCAAAGTGTAGTGGACCGATTTAGGCATTCGAGGTAGGTTATGGCTTAACTCTTTCAGACTGGGTTGGGTAGTAAATGATGGTACAAAATGCATGTTAAGGGTGGGAAATAATCATGAAAAAATTGCTATCTATGTGTTGTGCCCGTGTGGGGGTCTATATGTGATATAATTGTCAAACTTAAGATATTATGTGATGTGTGTGATTATGTGGGGTCCTGTATAATATTGATAGCCTGAATGCATGTGAATAATTGTATTGTGTTATTGAATTTCCTAATGTAGCACCATTGGTATTTTGATATTTATTCATTCTTGTTGGTACATGAGACATGTGGAGATTCATGGATGAAACAGAAATAATGAGTGGATATTTACTCGCATGATCATGGAAATGTATCATTATGGTTGGCTGTTGAAATATATCATGTGGTTGGTTGTGAAAATACTTATTGAGATTAGTTGTGAGAATTACATTCTCATATTATAATCATTCATGAAACATTGGTGCCACAGTGGCAACATCTGAGTAACACTGGCAACACCTTTTAAAAACCCTCCCCAAGATATGTGTCGGGAAAGAGACATTGTAATACCTTTTAAATTGCTTTTTAAGGGATGTGCCGGAAAAGAGATATGAGATATGTGGATTGTATACGGATTGACGAACCCCCCATGGGTCCTATGTCGGAAAGCTTTAGCTCCGTAGGTTTATATGGGGATTTTGTAACATCTCGGAGGTTGTGCGATGAATTCGTGCACCATCATCATCATATACATTGCTATGTTTATATTGTGTTGTATTGTAATATTGACTTGCCATCTATGTAATTGTCTTATCTTATTTTACTTGTATTTGATGATCTTGTGTATGCATATTCCCCCTTGTTCTACCTGTATGTGATATAATGAATACTTGTGTTCTATCTTGGTGTGATGTTACAATATATGTGATATATTTGAACTATTAGGGCAAGCGGTGTGGGATACCATTGTGGGATATTTTCTGATTGTAGGTAACGTGCCCTTAGTGTGTATTTTGTATGCTTTATTTTCTACTTTGCTCGATTGACCTATGATACCTACTTAGTACAAGTCGTCCATACTAACTCCTAATTCTCCCTTTTGATGCAGCTTTAGGTTCAGGTGCGCCTCTGGTTGATTTTGGGTGCCTTCAGATTTCTCAAGGTAGTCGTTGGACATTCATACTTCCGGAGTTCACCTCTATATTTTTGTATTAGTTATGTCTTTATTATTGTTCGAAGACAAATATTTTCCTTTGTGATTATTTTTTTGATATATTTGACTCCGAAATTGTATTAGTAGTTCTTATACTGTTGACACTAGGGTTTGGGAGTTATGGCTGCATGTCTTGATTTTAATCTTTCTACTTTTATTATATCTATATGTTTTGACTTTGTTCTAGAATACTTACCTTGGGGGCATTTCTATTTTTTCACCATATGTATCAATTTAGGTGGGAGACGTACTTGTCAAAGTTCACTGTGACAAGTGCCATCATGACCTATGAAATTTTGGGTCATGACAAATTATTATTAGAGCAATCTAGTTTCATTTGTCTCAACGGTGTAAGAGTATGTTTCTAATATAGTCTTGCAAATCGGTACGTAGGCGTCAGTATCTATCTCCGAGAGGCTATAGAACATCCTTAGGCAATATTTCACATTTTATTCTTTATCGTGTGAAGTTCTTTCTATCTGGTGTTCTGAGTTATGTTTCACTCTTTCTGCACGGATGGTGTGCCTTATATTATTCATCAGTTGATATATGCTGGGAGAGATTTATGAAGATTATTTATCGGTTGTAGGCCTGTTTATGCTCATGAGTTGTCATGGGATTAGTTTGTTGATGCCTTTCTGGAGAGATTCATGCCTTACAATTTAGGGGATCAGATGCGGGACTAGTTTGATCATTTGGAATAGGGATCTATGACAGTTGCTGAGCATGAGGGATGCTTCCATGCCCTATCCAGAGATTCGTACAATAGCATTTCCACTTAGTCTAAGAAGATTTGGAAGTTTGTGAAGGGTTTTAACGCCTTCCTTCAATTGGATACATCGTAGATAGTTGTGTTTGGGATTTTTATCAGAGTATTGTGGATTATGCTAAGGTGACAGAGGGTATTCTTAGAGCATATTAGGGAGGATCTAAGAAGGTGCGATGTTTTGGTGAGTTCAGGAATCAAACCTCTCGAGGAAAAGATTTTAGAGATTCTCATGGATACCATGGTAGGCAAGTACAGACGGCTTTACAGAGTTTAGGCGGTGGATCTTCTAGTTCAGCAGTTCCCGATGGCCGTTCGAGCCCATTTATACCTTTTCCTATTGAGACTGGTCGTAGAAGTTTCTATGGGTGTGATAAGATTGACCATATGGACAGGGACTATCCCCATTGGGTGGTTCGAGCTACTACTATTATAGCTATGAAGGGTAGGGGTGATACTAGAAGTGCGAGGGGCAGAGGTCGTAGAGCTCTTGGTGGGGTCATGGGGCCACTTAGGTAGTTGGTGGTTGTGAGCCACCCAAGCAGTTGGTGATTGTGGTTAGTATTATGCTATACCAGCCAAACCCGAGGCAAAGGCTTCTGATGCTGTGATTACAGGTATTGTCCCAATTTAATTCAAACCTATATATATATATTATTTTATCTTGGATTAACTTTCTCATATGTATCTGTGTATTTTGTTTTGGGTTTTGATTCTGTTAGTGGGCCTCTTGCCATGTCTATAAGTGTATCTACCCCTTTAGATGATTTTCTAATGGTGGATTGGGTGCACCGATCTTGTGTTGTGACTTTTCCCAAGTGTGAGACTTTGGTAGACTTTCTTGTATTAGATATGGTCGATTTTGATGTTATTTTGGGTATGGATTGATTAACTACTTATCAAGCTATCTTAGATTGTTTTACTAAGACTGTGGTTTTAACTTCACCGGGTATGCTAAGGATAGCTTGGAAGGGTGCACTTCATTAGGGTCCTAAGAGGATTATATCTTATGTTTAGGCTTGTAAATTGGTTGAGAAGGGATGTTTATCGTACTTGGCTCATATTCATGATTCTAATGTTGTTTACCTCCTTTCTTGGATTCTGTTTGTGTTGTTCATGAGTTTATGAATATATTCCTTATTGATTTTCCTGGTATGCCTCCAGATTGTGATATTGATTTTTCCATTGATGTTGAGTCACCAAGCCCATTTCTATTACTCCTTATAGAATGGCTCTGATAGAGTTGAAGGAACTTAAGGATCAGTTATAGGAGTTGTTTGATAAGGGATTTTTCTGACATAGTATTTCAACTTAGGGTGTGCCTGTTTTGTTTGTGAAGAAAAAGAAGGATGGGTCTATGAGTATGTGTATTGATTGTCGGCAGTTGAATAAGGTAATGATAAAGAATAAGTATCCACTTACTCGTATTGATGACTTATTTGATTAGCAATAGGGTGCTGCAGTGTTTTTGAAGATTGATTTGAGGTTCGATTATCACCAGTTAAGGATTAGAGCTTTGGATGTTCCAAAGATAATTTTTTGGACTTGATATAGTCATTATGAGTTCTTGGTCATGTCTTTTGGGTTGACCAATACCCCTGCCCCATTTATAGAATTGATGAACTGGGTGTTTTGACCATATCTCGACTCCTTTGTTATTGTATTTTTAGATGATATATTGGTTTAATCCAAGAGTGAGGTTGAGCATAAGGAGCATTTACGAATTATGTTCAGAGATTGAGGGATGAAAAGTTATATGCGAAGTTCTCTAAGTGCAGGTTTTTGTTGGAGTCTATTTTTTTGTTTCATATGGTGACTAAGGAAGGTATTATGGTTGATCCAGCCAAGGTTGCAGTGGCTCGTAATTAAGCTAGACCTAGTTCACCTATCGAGATTTGGAGTTTACTTGGCCTAGTAGGTTATTTTCGGCATTATATTGAGGGTTTACTTTTATTGAAGATCCTTTGACTAAGTTGACCCAGAAGAAGATTTATTTTAAATGGTTCGATGCTTATGATGTGAGCTTTTAAAAGAACAAGGATTTGTTGACTTTCGCTCTTATATTGTCTTTGCCCATGGAAGATGTGTTTTTTACCATATTTTGTGATACTTTAGGTGTTTGGTTAAGGGTTGTGTTGATGCAGAAGGGCAAGGTGATGGTGTATGCATCTCTTTGGTTAAAGCCTCATGAGAGAAATTATCCTACCCATGAATTAGAGTTGTGCACAGTTGTATATGCCTTGAAGTTGTGGATTCACTACTTGTATGGAGTCCATTGTGATATCTTGCCACATCATCATAGCTTTCAGTACTTCTTCACCCAGTGAGATCTTAGTATGTGGAAGCACCATTTCTTGAGTTGCTTAAGGATTACGACTTGACTATTCTCTATCATCCGAGCAAAGCTAATATGGTTGTGGATACCTTGAGTCAGAAGTCAGCTAATATAGGTAGTGTAGTATATCTTTTGATCCTGGAGAGGCCTTTGGATGTAGAGGTTCAGTCTTTAGCTAACCAGATGGTTGGACTTGATATTTTAACATCTGTGGCGTATTTTGGCATTTATGGAGGCTAGATCTTCTTTGATGGAGCAGATTCAAGCTCATCAGTTTGATGTTGTTGGATTTAAGATTGATTTGATATATGGTGATAAGTGGGGAGTCTAAGGAAACCTTAATTCAGACAGAGTTTTAAGAATTGGGAGTCAAGTTTTTGTGCCAAGAGTGGGTGATTGGATAAGGTTGATCTTAGAGGAGGCCCATTGTTCCAGATATTCTATCCATCCAGGTGTGACTTAGATATATCATGATTTTAGACAACATTATTTGAGGAGCGGTATGAGGAAAGATATAGCAGACTTTGTAGCCATTTGCCTTTGTTGCTAACAGGTAAAGGCCGAACATATGAGACCATGTGAATTGCTTCAAAGGTTACCCATTCTTGAGTGGAAATAGGAATGGACCACTATGGATATCGTGCTTAGGTTACCTGTACTTCTCATGATTCTAACAGTGTATGGGTCATCATAGATCGATTAATCAAGTCAGATCATTTCATTCAAGTTCAGTTTTCCTTAAATTTTCCTTCATGAGATTATGTGTCTTTATGGTGTGCCGGTGTCCATTATTTTAGATCATGGATTGATATTCATATGTCACTTTTGGAAGACTTTTCAGGATGAGTTGGGTACTCAAGTGGATCTCAGTACAATGTTTCATCCCCAGACTAATGCTAGTCAGAGCGGACTATTCAGGTTTTGGAGAATATACATCGCGTGGGTGTGATGGATTTCATGGCTGGTGGGAGTAGCATTTGGCTCTAGCTGAGTTTGCATACAATAATAGCTACTATTCTAGTATTGATATAGCTTCTTTTGAGGCATTATATGGTAGGTGTTGTCTCTCCCTTGTGGGTTGGTTTGATGTTTTAGAGGTGAGATCTCGAGGTACATTCTTGCTTCATGACTCTTTGGATAGAGTCCAGGTCATTCAGGATAGACTTAGAGGTGGGTCATAGTAGGAAGAAGTGCTATGCTGATCGTAGACTTCATTCTTTGAGATTTGGTGTTAGTGATCGTATTTTTATTCGAGTTTTACCCGTGAAGGGTGTGATAAGATTTGGGAAGAGGGGAAAGCTTAGCCCTAGGTATATCGACCCATTTGAGATTCTTCGGACTGTTGGTGATGTGGCTTATGAATTGGCTTTCCCCCCTGATCTATCAGCTATTCATCCAGTTTTCATGTTTCTATGCTTTGCTGCTATATTCCTGATGAGTCTCATGTCATTCGTTGGGAGTTGATTCAGTTAGATGAGCGGTTGTCCTTTGTTTAGAAGCTGGCGTCTATTTTGGCTAGGGATGTTAGGAGGTTGCGCTCTAGAGTTATCCTTGTGGATAAGGTTCAATGGAAACATCGACCTATAGATGAGGCTATTTGGGAGGTTTAGTCTTATATGCGTAGTTCCTATCCCCAACTCTTTATCGATTCAGGTATTTCTTTGTCTTAGTTTGAGGACGAACTAGATATTTAGTGGTGGATGATGTAACGACCAAAAAATTTGATAAAATATGTTAAATTTGTGATTTTATATGATTTGACTGTTACCTCTCCCCATAGTTGCATTATGGTATTTCTGGGGTGTGGGGTGATTGGCACAATTCTCGATGTATTTTTGTACCTTTTACGCGATAATATAGTTTTTGATGGCTTCGAGAGTCTTATTTTGGATTTATATGGATATTTTGTGTTCCGTACAATAGATGGCTAAACAAACTGTGCCAACAACTCCGGAATATCAATTTTAGGCTAGCTAGACCTTTGGTTTGGGTCCCAGTGTACCCGAGTTCATTTTGACCTATTGGTCGGGAGGATAGAAAAATTAGAAATATGAGTGTGGGACCCATATTTGGTCGAAACGACTTTGGATGGAAAATTTGACTTTCTCAGCAGATCTTGAACGTTGATTTTAGGATGGTAACTTATTTGGTATGATTTTATGGCTTTTAAATCTCATTTCGACCCTCGATTTGGAAAATTATGATGTCGAGTTTCGGGGATCAACTTTGTAAAAACGGATTTAAGGTAAGAATTCATCCTTTTTTTAGGAATTTCTAGATTAATTTTTCAAAACCCCCAAAATCTCAGGGCTTGATTTTAAACCCCAATTTCATATATTTTCACTTGAATAATGTTTTTATCTTATAATTACTAGTTTTTTTTTTTATCAATTTAACCTTCAAAACAACTCTCATTCTTGATTTTAATCCGAATTTTAAAGATTTTACTCAATAAAGCTTAAAAATAATTTTATTTCTTTCGATTTGAACTCATTTATTACTCGATTTGACTTGGGTTTTAAGTTGTAGGTTCCTAAAAATGTGGACAATATATTTTTGAAGTAAAGTTATGATTCTGCCCTTCTTTTTTGAAAACCCATTTGGGAGGTCTGTTTTGACCCTGAACCAAAGTAGTCAATATGGATATTGTTGCCTTTGTTTTGATGTGTAGATTCTATATTTCTTGGTTTTAGTTGATTTTGGGATTGTTCATAAAAAGTAAGGTCGTAGGTTGAAGTATAGCTAACCAGTATCGGCATTCGATATAGGTTATGAATTATCCTTTTCAGACTGAGATGGGTAGTATATCATGTTACAAAATATATGTTAAGGGTGGGAACTAATCATGAAAAATAGCTATCTATGTGTTGTGCCCGTGTGGGGGCCTATATGTGATGTAATTGTCAAAATTGAGAGATTATGTGATGTGTGTGACTGTGTGGGGTCCAATGTGATGTTGACATCCCTAAATACATGTGAATAATTGTATTGTGTTGTTGAAATTCCTAATGTTCCATTGGTGTATTATGATATATTTATTCTTGTTGGTACATCTGACATGTGAAAATTCATGGATTAAATGGAAATAATTAGTGGATATTGACTCACATGGTTGTGGAAATCATTGTGGTTGGTTGTGGAAATATATCATGTAGTTGGTTGTAGAAATACTCATTGTGATTGGTTGTGAGCATTACATCCTCATAACACACTAATTTATGAAACATTGGTACCACTATTGCAACACCTGAGTAACACTGGCAACACCTTTTTAAAACCCTTCCCGAAGGATGTGTCGGGGAGGAGATATTGTAACACCTTATAATGCCTTTTTTGAGGGATGTACCAGAAAGGAGATATGATATATGTGGATTGTATTCGGATTGACGAACCATACATGGGTCCTACATCGGGAAGCTTTAGATCCATAGGGTTATATGGGGACTGTGCGATGATTCTAGAGGTTGTGCGACGACCTCGTGAATCATCATCATCATCATATACCTTGCACTTACTTTATTGTGATGTATGGTCATATTGAATTGCCATCTATGTAATTGTCTTAGCTTATTTTACTTGTATATGATGATCTTGTATATGCATATTCCCCGTTATTCTACTTATATGTGATATAAGGCATACTTGTGTTCTATCTTGGTGTGATGCTGCAATATATATGATATATTAGAACTGTTAGTGGAAGCGGTGTGGGCTACCCTTGTGAGATATTTTCTAATTGCAGGTGATGTGCCTTTAGTGTGTACTTTTTATGCTTTATTTTCTACTTTTCTTGATCGGCCTATGGTACCTACTGAGTGTAAGTAGACCATAGTCACTCCTACTTCACCCTTTCGGTGCGGCTTTAGGTTCGGGTGTGCCTCAAACTGGTTGATTTCGGGCGCCTTTAGATTTCTTAAGTTAGTTGTTGGACATTCAAACATCCGGAGTTCATGTCTATCTTTCTGTATATTAGTTATGTCTTTATTAGTGTTTGGAGACAAATATTTTTCTTTGTGGTTATTTTTCTGATGTATTTGACTCCGGTATTGTATTAGTAGTTCTTATACTATTGACACTGGGTTTTGGAAGTTATGGTTTTTTGGGTTGATTATATTCTTTCCGATTTTATTAAATCTATTTGGTTCGGCTTCATTTTAGAAGCCTTACCTTGGGGGCATTTTTTTTTCTTTTCCTCATGTGTATCAGTTTGGATGAGAGGATTACTTATCAAAGCTTGCCTCGACAAGTGCCATCATGACCTATCAATTTTTGGGTCATGATAGTTTCACTGTGCATTCATCATCCGGGCTCCAAACTTTAAATTGACTTTAAATTCTGGTGTGTTTCAGGCATGTATCTCTTCCCTAAATTGATTTTATATAAAAGCATATGTTTAATTATTATCCATGTGGTTTAGTTGTTTGGTTTTAAATATGGGTGGAGGGGTTTAGAATGGCTATTACATGAATTGAATTCCTGTGGTTTTGAATTAATTGTTTGTGCTTTATTTCCTTGTTTTTGAAATAATTAAATACATGGGTGTGGGAATTGGAATGGGGAACATGGGTTTCCCCAAATTTTATGGTTTAATGGTTTGGAATTAACTTTAACCTCAACCCAACTTGTGAAATTAGTTTGAAACATGGATTTATACATAAATTACTTCATTTTTGAAACCTTGAATTGCATAAAAGGTTAATGAAACATAAATTGGTTTTGAGAGGCCTTGGTGGCCATGCATTGGTTTTAAATGGGAAACTTTGGAGTCATTTTGGCTAATTGGTTTTGGAATGGCATAATAGAATTGGCTTCCAAGCTTAACTTTATTTGGTATGATGATACCAACGGTAAATGCCTAATTAAAAGACTCCTTGGTTAATGGATGGGAATGTGTGTAAATAGTTTTAATTTGGGCTTGAATGGGATTTTGTAGCTTGTCGTGGAAGGTGGAGGTCTTAGGTGGACCGATACTAGAAACCACATTTACTGGTGTGTGTGTGTGGGGGGGGGTATTTATAACCATGTGCATGGGTCACACTATATATTTACATTTTGGAATAGTTGGAGTCTCAGCGGCTTTAGCCCTTTCTCAGATTTCCTCAATTCGTGCGGCTAACATGCATTGGGATCCTTTCAGTAGGGGGAACTGAACCCATATAGCCCATAGGTTCCCTTACGATGGTTAGAGCTACACACTCTAGGATAATGGTTTTAAACCTCATTCTTAGCCTTGTTCCCTATCCCACATTATATATATGTATATATGAATTTGTGCGTCGTTTTGATTAACTTTGAACATGGTATTATTTTATCATTTTTCCTGAGTTACATGCCAATGCTTATCCCACTGACCGTCCTAGGACCCTACATAATTCATAATGTAGGGCCCGAAGATACGTCTTTTACCCTTGTGTAGTGTTAGGTGGATTAGCACATCCATCAAATTGCTTTGAAGTGGTGATCTTTCATTCTCTGGAAGGCCCATCATTTCATACTTTATTTTCTTTATGTTTTTAGACTATCTGTTTGGGTTCCATTTTGGCTTTAGTGGGGTGCATGTCCTGACTTAGGTTGGTATTCCATTTTTAGATTCTTTTGTGGATAGATATGGGTTGGTTGGTCATTGTTTTGACTCTTAAATTTCATAGAGTTATCTATTCTTCTTTTATCACCATATTAATTGGCTTCGGTATTTTACTTTATAGTTATTTTTATGCTCATGTGGTTAGGAGACGAGGGTGGTCTCTGATCCATGGTGGGCTTGGGATACTTGTTATGGCCAGGCCCTGGTTTGGGTCGTGAAAATCATGGTATCAGAGCATGATTTAGAGTCATTTGGTGTCCACAAAGACATGTCGAGTAGAGTCCTTTTTATTGGTATGTAGCGCGACACACTTATAAGAAAAAAGCTATGAGGTATTTAGGAATGTTTTCATTTCTTGTGTTCTATTTCAAGTTATAGAATTTAGTGTTATGAAACTTCTCTAACTCCTAGCTTCCTCACGTTTCAGATCATGCCTCCCCAAAGATCTGACATCTGTAGAAACATTACTAGGAACTCTGTCCCACCTGAGGGAAATATGGAGGGGACTCAACTTATGTATGGAGTACAAACTCAGTCTAGGGTCCCTGCTCATAATTATGCCGCTCCACGTGGTGTTCCATCTGTCCCTACTAATCCTTCTTGGGCTTCTTTGTAACGCCCGATTTGCTGAACCGGAATGCTACACGGTGCTTATGACCCCGAGGGACCACAAGATAACCCATGACTTATATCTGTACCTGTATACTGTAAATAATGACATAATAATGCGGAATACGTAAAACTGTAACGCCATAAGGTTCAACTGAATAAAACCATGTGGGTAAAATACCCAAAACAACTCAATCTGAAGGCTAAGTCTGAACATAAATTTGAGCATAAATCTGAAATCCTCTAAACTATCTGAGTAAAGAGTTGAGAGAACATGTCTCCAACTAACTCCGTAAAACTGAATTGAAGAAATAAATAAACGTATCAAATCATATTGTCCTCGAATCAATAAGGACTCACTGTGTCTCTGCGACTGGAATGCTACCGCTACTGCTGGGCTAGAGCTCGTTTCTCGGAACCTATGGTGTAACATGAAAAGAAAGCACCATAGCGCAAATGCGTCAGTACAACTGGAGTACTGAGTATGCGAGGAAGGTAAGCTGAACATAAAGGGTTTCATGTATGAACAACACTGACTGACAAATATGAACGTGGGAGTGCAAAAACACATATATAGAAACTAGGACCGTGAATGTATGATAGCAAGAACTGTAAGCTAATACATGGTTTATTGATAATTCTAATGACTGATACTGCAAGATGATAACATGGACCACTGTATCTGACAGTCCTGTATATAATGAAATCTGAAGAACGTAACGACTGTATCTGACAGTCCTGCATATACTAAAATCTGAAGAACTCCCTGAGTTCTTTTACTGAGATTGATACTGAAACTGTGGGAGGTAGTGTTTAACGGACATTCCCCATGTATGTTGTTATGGATAAGCTGGGGTCCAATCTCTGCCCCGACTGGAGGGGTGTCAATACCGTACCACGAGTAAGGACATATTGTGAGTGATCCTTATCTGGCAGGTACTCAATGAGAACGGTGGGAACCCTAAACTGACAGATTAAACTACCTCATCAACCCTAATTTGACTGGTTAAGATGTCTCAACCTACGCTGGCTACGTAGTTCTGGAACACAAGGATGACTACTAAGAATCACACCCTGAACTGGCGGGTGAGTTACTATCCTTGGGTTCACTCGGTGCTAAACTCTACTCATATATGGAGGGACTAGACATGAATAACTGACTATACATGACTTAATCTTACTGAATTCCATTGACTGGCGGAATGTTACTGATATCTGATAACTGACTGAGATCATGAGGTTTTCCTGAGTCACAAGACTGACTGAAGTCTATAGAATCATAGCTTGAGTTCGGATATCGTGAAACATGACATGGCTCTAGGCACAAATCTGTAGTTTTCTGGTACGAATACCCCCAGGACTCGATCGAGGAAACTGACAAACATGACATGACTTGATCACAAGATTTGAGTCCTCAATTGACAATATCATAAGTAAGGATTTCAAAATAAGAATGATTTTCAACAAACTATCACATGATCGAGAACGCACACAACATGTATATACTTGCATGGCTTCAATAAAATGGTCATTCCATATCACAACAATATCATGATCATCTCATACAACATCTTCAATTCAAGACAATAGCATGGGGATCACGTTGAACATAAACCTAGAACATGGAATAGTCATTTAGGACTTATTATGTCATAAAAGCATGATTTCTATTCCCTTAGGTATTTTCACAAACACCTTACATGCACATCTTACGCATAGGTGGATTCATCAAGATTACAAATATTCAACCACCAATTTCTCATATTTATACATTAAATACCACCATATCCTCACACAAAATATACAAAGATCCCATCTTAGGCATCATAAAAACTCCAACCACATGAACATCAACCACCAACAACAAAAACATCATAATACATAATTTAGAAGATGGTTCTTGAGCTTCATGGACGAATGGAGTCCATGAATCAACTAACGCATACCTTAGAAGGAAAATTCTTGATGATTGACGGAGGAATTTCCTTGAAATTGGATCTTCAAGCTTAATTATGCAACCCTAGTTGTTTTTCTCTTTTAGTGCTCTTGGATGATGAGCTTTGAGATGTTAATAGGGTTTTAATATGTTTAGAAGCTATATATTTCATAGGGTTAAGTTTAGGGACGTGTAAGGAGTGTTAAAAGACTTAATTACCCTCAAAATAACTCAAAACAGAGTGTTTTGGCACTTGGAACTGACTTAGGCGGCACCCAAGTAATTGCACATGCCAGGTTAGGTGGCGCCTAACCAATCGCCTAAGTTTGGTTGGGCGGTGCCTAACCAATCGCATATCCTTACTGTCTCTCACGAAAATGGGCATAACTTTTCATTCGGGTATTGGATTAAGGCAAAATTGGTATCGTTGGAAAGCTAATTCGATTATATACAATTTGGTGGGTATAATTTTGCTAAAATGTCACATATAAATCACATTATTCTTGTTCAAATATGACCCTTGCAAAATTGAATGCTAAGATTTGATGGATTCAAAAACTCTTAGCTTGCATCACTCTTAGAGACTCATATGAGCATGCTTAAGACATCGAAAGCTATCCTATTGCTAGGATATTCATTGTAAGTCATGCACTAAAATTCTACTCACAGGATAGGAGGTTTCATACGTAGGAAAACCTATTCACTTCCTAGCTTAGAAACATGCGGGGTATTACAATATCTCCCCCTTGGGAACATTCATCCTCGAATGAGAATTTAATGGGAAGGGATATAAGACAACAGAACCTGAACTAAACATGAAGAAATGAAACTTGATCTCATGACTGACATGCTAAACATACTGAACTCGTGCATATCTGATGCACGGACAACTGATACATGAATGAATGACTGAGTATGCAACGGTTAATAAGTATAAAGTTTATACTGGAAACATAAACATGAAACTGAATAATCTTAAGGAGAACTATTACCTTGAGCTTGATCTGAATTGGCGGGGAAGAGGTGAGGATACTTGGTACGCATATCTTCTTCTGCTTCCCATGTAGCTCCCTCATGAAACTGATTTCTCCAAAGTACCTTGACTAGAGGGACTTCTTTGTTCCTCAATCTACGAGTCTGATAATCTAAGATTTTGACTAGAATCTCTTCATAAGAGAGGCTGTTCTAAATGTCGATGCTCTGAATAGGGACAACAACTGCTGGGTCACCTATACACTTCTTGAGAAAAGAGACATGGAAGACGGGATGGACTGAGGCTATACCTGAAGGAAACTCAAGCTCATAAGCTACCTTGCCGAAGCTACAGAGAATTCTGAAGGGACCGACATACCGGGGACTGAGTTTCCCTTTCTTGCTGAACCTCTTCACTCCCTTCATGGGAGATATATTAAGATAGACATAGTCATTGACCTTGAACTCGAGATCTTTTCTACGAACATCTGCATAGGACTTCTATCGGCTCTGAGCATCCCGAAGTCTCTCTCTGATCAACTGACCTTTCTCTAAGGCGTCGAATACTAAGTCAGGACCTATGACTGAGGCCTCACTAACTTCGAACCAACCAATTGGATATCTACATATCTTACCATAGAGAGCTTCGAATGGAGCCATCTAAATACTAAAATGATATCTATTGTTGTATTCAAACTCAATCAAAGGCAAGTGGTCATTCCAACTTCCCTTAAAGTCAATTGCACACGCCCTTAGCACATGTTCAAGAGTCTGAATGGTCCTCTCTGCTTGACTATCTGTCTGAGGATGAAATGTCGTGCTGAGATGGACTTGGGTACCGAGACCCTTTTGGAACACTTTCCAAAAGTGAGAGGTGAACTGGGTACCTCTGTCTGAGATGATAGATAGTGGAACACCGTGTAACATGACTAACTCCCTGATATAGATCTTGGCATAATCCTCGGCGGAATAAGAAGTAAGAACAAGAAGGAAATGAGCTGACTTGGTCATTCTATCAATAATGACCCAGACTGAATCATGCTGATGACAAGTTCTAGGTAAACCCGTCACAAAGTCCATGTTCACTTCTTCCCACTTCCAAGTAGGAATGGTGAACTCTTGTATAGAACCAATAGGTTTCTGATGCTCTATCTTAACCTGCTGATATGTAGAGAACTTAGCCACAAACTCTGCAATATCTCTCTTTATCCCACTCCACCAATAGATCTCCCGCATGTCGCGGTACATCTTAGTGGCCCCTGGATGAATAGAGTATCGCGCACCATGCGCTTCTGTAAGAATTTTCTGCCTCAATTCATCTACACCTGGAACACATAGATGACCCTGACAACAAAGAACACCATCTCCTCCTTGGGAGAAAACCTAGACTTTCTGATTCTGAACTGACTCTTTGAGCTTGACAAGGCTAGGATCCCTGTCTTGCTTCTCTTTCACATCAAAAACTAGAGATGACTCAGAACTACTATGAACACATACACCACCCTCTAAAGAATTGACTAAGCAAATGCCTAGTCTGGCAAGTTGATGGATCTCCTGAGCCATCTTTTTCTTGCTATCCTCAACGTGAGAAATACCACCCATGAAGAGTCTACTGAGAGCGTTGTCCACAACATTAGCCTTGCCCGAATGATAAAGAACACTCATGTCGTAATCCTTCAAGAGCTCTAACCACCTTCTCTGATGAAGATTGAGATCTTTCTGGGAAAAGACATACTGGAGGCTTTTATGGTCTGTGAAGACATCTACATGAACTCCATAGAGATAATGCCTCGAAATCTTAAAGGCAAAAACTACCGCTGCTAACTCAAGATCATGAGTAGGATAATTCTTCTTATGTGGCTTTAAATGTATGCAGGCATAGGCTATGACCTTACCATGCTGCATGAAGACACAACCTAAACCCACTCTGGATGCATCACAATAGACTACAAAACCGTTTGAACCATCTGGAAGAGCTAGAACTGGAGATGAGGTGAGTCGAGTCTTCAACTCTTGAAAGTTGTTCTCGTATGAATCTGACCACTGAAACTTAATCTTCTTCTGAGTCAATATGTACATGGGAGATGCAATAGAAGAAAATCCCTTGACAAACCGTCTATAATAGCCAGCCAAACCCAAGAAACTCCTAATATCTAATGGAGATACGGGTCTGGGCCAGTTTCTTACTGCCTCAGTTTTCTGAGGATCTACTCTAATGCCATCACTAGAAACAATATGGCCAGGAATGCTACTGATCTTATACAAAATTAGCACTTGATGAACTTAGCAAATAACTGGTGATCCCTGAGAGTCTAAAGAACAATCCTGAGATGGTCTGCATGATCACCCTCTGTGCGAGAATAGACCAGAATATCATCTATAAAGACTATGAAAAACATGTCCAAGTACTTCTTGAACACATGGTTCATTAAATCCATGAAATCTGCAGGGGCATTGGTAAGACCAAATGACATGACTAAAAATTCCAAGTGACCATACCGAGTACGAAAAGCTGTCTTTGAAATGTCACATTCTCTAACTCTGAGTTGATAATAGCCTGATCGGAGGTCTATCTTGGAGAAGTAACTAGCTCCCTTAAGTTGGTCGAATAGATCATCAATCCTAGAAAGAGGATATCTGTTCTTGACCGTGACCTTTTTGAGTTGATGGTAATCAATACATATCCTGAGAGAACCGTCTTTCTTGCTCACAAATAGTACTAGCGCACCCCATGGGGAAATGCTGGGTCTAATGAATCCCTTATCTAAGAGATCCTCCAACTGATCTTTCAGTTCCTTGAGTTCTGCTGGTGCCATTCTGTATGGAGGAATAGAAATAGGTTGAGTATCCGGAAGAAGGTCTATGCCGAAGTATATTTCCCTTTCGGGAGGAATGCCTGGAAGATCTTCGGGAAATACATTTGAGTATTCATTAACAACAGGGAATGTTTCAAGACTGGGAGATTCAGAATTGGAATCTTTAACATGCACGAGATCATACACACTCCCCTTAGAAATCATTTTCCTTGCCCGAAGGTAGGAAACAAGTTGACCCCTGAACGCTAAAATGCTACCCTTTCACTCTAGGAAGGGCTCATTGGGGAACTGAAGCTGAACTATCCTATTTCTGCAGTCGACTATGTCATAGCAGGAATGAAGCCAATCCATGCCGAGAATGAAATCAAAATCAGTCATCTCTAACTCAACTAAATCTGGTGACGTGGATTTTAGAGATATCATAACCAGGAAATTCTTGTATACCCACTGGACTATGATGGTTTTACCCACTGGGGTAGAGACTGAAAAGGGCTCTGCTAGAATTTCGGGACTGATTTCAAAATCGCCTGCTATGTATGGAGTAACAAAAGACAAGGATGCACCTGGGTCTAGTGAAGCATAAACATGAACATGGAAAATCTGTAACGTACCAGTAACGACATCAGGAGAATTTTCCTGATCCTGCCGGTACTGAAGAACATAGAGTCTGTTTGGGAGTTTCCCACTGGTAGCACTGGAAACGACACCCTGCTGGTTCGGGTGACTGGACTGAACTGCATAATGATTTTGCTGACCCTGAAAACTTGATTGCGGACACTCCCTAATCCTGTGTCTTGGCTTTCCACAACCAAAACAAACATCACTACCGGCTCTGCAAATGCCCTTTAGGTTCTTACCATAATTCTGACAAAGGGGATTCATTTGGGCACTGCTAACACTGCCCTGAGATTTAGATCTTAGCGATTTATCTCTGTTGCCATCTCTAAACTTCGGCAATGGAGCGTTGGAAGAGAAAGGGCCTGGAATGGCTGTCTTGGAGCGAATCTATGAACGATTTCCTCCATCTTACTTGGGGTGAGAAAAGTTGAAGTTACCTGACCATGCTCTCTTGTTCTGCCTCTCCCTAGTCTTAACCTTATACTCTTCTACTTGCTGGGCATGGTTCATAAGTCTGGCTAAGGTCATAGCACCGATCAGTATCGCAAACCTACACTCATTTACCATGCTATCGTTGACCCCTAACATAAACTTGCTCATCTTTGCCCTATTGTATGCAACCACATGAGGAGCATACTTGGCTAGGTGAGTAAAGCTGAGAGAATACTCCCTAAATGTCATATTCCCCTGCTTGAGGTTGATGAACTCAAGAACTTTGGCTTCCCTCAGCTCTTGGGAAAGAATCTGTCTAAAAGGCCATGACAAATTCCTCCCACTCGATAGGGCCTGCATCATCTAACCTCTCAGACTTCCACTTTTTGTACCAATCATAAGCAACATCATGTAACTGGTAGGAAGCTAACTCGGCACTCTCAATAGAAGTAACACCCATGATGTCAATGACCTTCTAGACTTGGTCAATGAACTCCTGAGGGTCCTCATCAGACTTAGACCCATGGAAAGATGGAGGGTTCATCCGGGTGAAGCCCCAAACCCTATCCTCTTTGGTATTGGCCACTGGATTGGCCGAAATGACTGGTGGCCGTTCATTCTATGTAGCCACGGACTGAGCAAGTGTGGTAAATACGGCTCTAAACTCCGCATGGGAAACATGTTCGCCCAAAGGATCTTCGGGCTGAGGAGTTGGCTGGTTTCTTCTCTTTGGGGCCATGGTCTAGAATAAGAGAAGAATGGATTAGAATGAGAGTTTAACTTGTGATTATGCTCACTAGCATGACATGATTACTGAAGAAAGGGGACTATTCCTAAAACATCTTGTAGCCTCCCGCACATAAATGTGGCGCGCAACACACCCATGTACAAGACTCTACTAGATGCGTCTTTCAGACTTCCTAGGACTCTATTGAACCTTAGGATCTAATACCAAGTTTGTAACACCCCGATTTGCTAAACCAGAATGCTACACAGTGCTCATGACCCCGAGGGACCACAAGTTAACCCATGACTTATATCTATACCTGGATACTGCAAATAATGACATAATAATGCAGAATACGTAAAACTGTATGGCCATAAGGTTCAACTGAACAAAACCATGTGGGTAAAATACCTAAAACTACTCAATCTGAAGGCTAAGTCTAAACGTATATCTGAGCATAAATCTAAAAGCCTCTAAACTATCTGAGTAAGGAGTTAAAGGAACATGTCTACAACTAACTCCATAAAACTGAATTGAAGAAATAAATAAACGTATCAAATCATATTGTCCTTGAATAAATGAAGACTCACTGTGTCTCTGTGACTAGAATGCTACCGCTACTGCTGGGCTGGAGCTCGTGTCTCGGAACCTATGGTGTAACATGAAAATAAAGCACCATAGCACAAATGCATTAGTACAACTGGAGTACTAAGTATGCGAGGAAGGTAGGCTGAACATAAAGGGTTTCATGTATGAACAACACTGACTGACTAATATGAACGTGGGAGTGCAAACACACATATATAGAAACTAGGACCGTGAATGCGTGATAGCAAGACCTGTAAGCTAATACATGGTTTATTGATAACTATCATGACTGATACTACAAGATGATAACATGGACGACTGTATCTGACAGTCCTATATATACTGAAATCTGAAGAACATAACGACTATATCTGACAGTCCTATATATACAGAAATCTGAAGAACGCCCTGAATTCTTTTACTGAGACTGCTACTGAAACTGTGGGAGGTAGTGTTTAACCAACATGCCCCATGTATGCTGTTATGGATAAGCTGGGGTCAAATTCCTTCCCCGACTGGAGGGGTGTCAATACTGTGCCACAGGTAAGGACTGCTTGTGAGTGACCCTTATCTAGCAGGTACTCAATCAGAATGGTGGGAACCCTAAACTAACAGGTTAAACCACCTCATCAACCCTAATCTGAAAGGTTAAGATGCCTCAACCTACACTGGCTATGTAGTTCTGGAACACAAGGATGACTACTAAGAATCACACCCTGAACTGGCGGGTGAGTTCCCATACTTGGGTTCACTAGGTGATAACCTCTACTCCCATCTGGAGGGACTGGACATGAATAACTGACTATACATGACTTAATCTTACTGAATTCCGTTGACTGGCAGAATGTTACTGGTATCTGACAACTGACTGAGATAATGAGGTTTTCCTAAGTCACATGACTGACTGAAGTCTATGGAATCATAGCTTAAGTTCGGATATTGTGAAACATGACATGGCTCTAGGAACACAACTATAGTTTTTGGGTACAAGTACCCCCAGGACTCTATGGAGGAAACTGACACACATGACATGACTTGATCACAAGATTTGAGTCTACAATTCACAATATTATAAGTAAGGATTTCATAATAAGAATGATTCTCAACAAACTATCACATGATCGAGAACGCACACAACATGTATATACTTGCATGTCTTCAATAACATGGTCATTCCATATCTCAACAATATCATGAGCATCTCATACAACATCTTCAATTCAAGACAATAGCATGGGGATCACGTTGAACATAAACTTAGAACATGGAATAGTCATTTAGGACTTATTAAGTCATAAAAGCATGATTTCTATTTTCCTAGGTATTTTCACAAACACCTTACATGCACATCTTAGGCATAGGTGTATTCATTAACATTACAAATATTCAACCACCAATTTCACATATTTATACATTAAATACCACCATATCCTCACACAAAATATACAAAGATCCCATCTTAGGCATCATCAAAACTCCAATCACATGAACATCAACCACCAACAACATAAACATCATAATACATAATTTATAAGATGGTTCTTGAGCTTCATGGACGAAAGAAGTCTATGAATCAACTCACGCATACCTTAGAAGGAAGATTCTTGATGATTGACGGAGGAATTTCCTTGAAATTAGATCTTCAAGATTAATTATGCAACCCTAGTTGTTTTTCTCTTTTAGTGCTCTTGGATGATGAGATTTGAGATGTTAACAGGGTTTTAATATGTTTAGAAGCTATATATTTCACAGGATTAAGTTTAGGGATGTGTAAGGAGTGTTAAAAGACTTAATTACCCTCAAAATAACTCAAAACGGAGTGTTTTTGGCACTTGGAACTGACTTAGGCGGCGCCCAAGTAATTTCACAAGCCAGGTTGGGCGGCGCCTAACCAATCGCCTAAGTTTTGTTGGGCGGCGCCTAACCAATCGCATATCCTTACTGTCTCTCACCAAAATAGGCATAACTTTTTGTTCGGGCATTGGATTAAGGCAAAATTGGTATCGTTGTAAAGATAATTAGATTATATACAATTTGGTGGGTCTAAATTTTCTAAAATTTCACATATAAATCACTATATTCTTGTTGAAAGATGACCCTTACAAAATCGAACGCTAAGATTTGATGAATTCAAAAACTGTTAGCTTGCATCACTCTAAGAAACTCATATCAGCAGTTTAAGAAATCAAAAGCTATCCTATCGCTAGGATATTCCTTGTAAGTCATGCACTACAATTCTACTCACATGATAAGAGGTTTCTTACGTTGGAAAACTTATTCACTTCCTAGCTTAGAAACATGTGGGGTATTGCATTCTTGTAGTAGTGATGCTTATGATTACCGGCCTTAGTGGGATATCGATAATGCAGAGTTCCACCGGTCTATTAATTTGCTTACTTAGTTGGTGATGTCTTAGTATCGTCAGTCTGGTCCTGTGGTTCTATTGCTCCTCCATATGAGGTCACTCAGGTTGGCTAGTTCATGAGGTTGAATCCACTAACCTTTATAGGCTTTAAGGTTGAGGAGGATCCTCAGGGGTTTTTTGGTGAGATGGAGAACATCTTTAAGGTGATGCATGATACTGATGTAGAGGGTGTGTATTTTGCGGCATATCAGCTAAAGGATATTGCTTATCAGTGGTATTTGGAGTGGAAATATATGAGGAGTGATGATGTTGAGCAGGCTGTGTGAGTTGAATTTTTGGGGTGCCTTTCTTGAACACTTCCCTCAGTAGTTGATGAAAGCTTAGGATGAGGAGTTTGTTAATTTTAAGAAGGGTAAGATGAGTGTGAAAAAGTATGCTAAAAAATTTCAATAGTTGTCCCGATATGCTCTTGAATTGGTGTCTAGTCAAAGATTAAAGATAAGGAAGTTTGCTTCTTGGTTATCCCATGACTTAGTACTGATGTGTAAGGATATAATATTGAACAATGATATAGACATCTCCAAACTTTTGGTTTATTTACAATAGGTTAAGGATGAAAAGAAAAACAGACAGAGATTGGAGAGACGCAGAATAAGAAGTTCAGATATTCAGAATAGGGTAGGGGTCAGCAGGATGGTGGCAAAGATGATAGACAATGGACAAAGAAGTAGAACTGGGGCAATTCTTATTCTTCTTCTAGTTCTCCTTTTCCTAACCGTTCGGGTGATCGTATTTTAAAGGTTATCAGTTTTTCTAAGACACAAGGTTCCCAGTCTCAAGCTAGTGGAGAAGTATGCTCTGAAATTTTAGTAGTTGGTCCAATGTTCTCCTAAATTGGTGTCTATTTGAATATCTAAGATGATGAAGTTTGCTTCTGAGTTTTCCTGTAACTTGGTATTAGAGTGTAAGGCTACAATATTGAACACTAATATGTACATCACAAAACTTGTGGTTTATATGCTCCATAGGACCAGACAAACAAGACTGAGATGTCACCAATTGAGTAAGCAAATGAATAGACTGGCGAACCTTCTCATTCGAGTTTTCCACTTGAGGTGGATGATCATAAGAATCACCACCTTGAGAAGCCCAAGGAGGACTAGTAGGGACAGGTGTAACTTCATGTAGAGTGGCACAATCAGGAGCAGGGACCTTAGATTGGGTATGGACTTCGAACATAGGGTGAGTCCCCTCCACATTGTCCTCAGGTAGGACAGAGTTCCCAACAGAGTTTCTACAAACGTCAAATCTTTGAGGAGAAATGATCTGAAATGTGAGAAAGCCAGGAGTTAGAGAAGTTTCATAACACTAGACTCTATAGCCGGAAATAGAACACGAGAAAGGGAGGAATTCCTAAATTCCTCGTAGCTTACTCCTTATAAGTGTGGCATGCTACATACCAATAAAAAGACTCTACTCGATATGACTTTGTGGACACCCAATGACTCAAACTTGTTATCTGAATAGGCAAGTTCATAGATTGAGGACCAAGGATGTAGTTTCGATGACTGTTCTTTGGAGAAAATAAAAGGTAGAAGAGGATATATGGTAAGCTGAAGAAAATATGAAGGCCAAGCATCTATTCTTGTTCCATGGGTTGGACAAAAGTGCATAAGTTATGAGTTTCATTTTTCTGATGTTACCTTTTGAGTTTATTTATTGATTTTGGTGTATTCCTGCTATTCTCATCCTAAACATGTCTTAATTCATCATTTGAGGACGAATGATCCTAGAAGGCGATAATGTAAGACCCTTAAAATTTCCATCATTTTATCTTTGACCTACCCATATGCAGAATATCAATTTTTTACTTGAAATGTGTTTAGATATGTTAAAAGGGTGTTCGAGGAATGTTTGGGAGTTTTTGAAAGGGGTTCGAGGTCATTGTTGGACCCCGAGGAAGTGAGGGTCTGTGATATCGCCATGTCATAAAGGTTTCCCTCCGCGATAGTAGCATTGCATAAAGGATAAACTCCGCGATATTTGCATTTCATGCCAAGGTGTAATTTTCATGTAGTTTTTCTTTTATTCACATGGGATGAGAGGATTTTTGTCCTTTTACCCCTTGTACGACTTTTTCAAATAAAAGTCCTATTCTCATCAGTTTGCAAAGATCAAATTCCCCTATTTTATTCTCAAACACAAAACCCAAGAACATTTAAAGGCATTCATCATTCGAGCTCCAAACTTTAATTAACTTCAAATTCATGTGTGTTTCAAGCATGTATCTCTTACCTAAATTGATTTTATGTAAAAACATGTATTTAATTGTCATCCATGTGGTTAAATTTTTGGATTTTGAATATGGGTTGAGGGGTTTGGAATGGTTATTATATTAATTGAATTCCCGTGGCTTTGAATTGATCGTTCAAGATTTATTTTCATGATTTTAAACTAATTAAATGCATAGGTGTGCAAATTGGAAAGGGGAACATGGGTTTTCCCAAATTTGATGGTTTAATGGTTTTTAATTGGATTCAACCTCAACCCAACTTGCGAAATAGGTTTGAAACATGGATTTATATATAAATTATTTCACTTTTGAAACCATGCATTGCATAAAAGGTTAATGGAACATATATTTGTTTTGAAATGCCTTGGCAGCCAAGGATTGGTTTTAAATTGGAACTTTGTAGTCATTTTGGCTAGTTTTCTTTGGAAAGGCATAATGGAATTGGCTTGCAAGCTTAACATTATTTGGTATAACAATGCCAATGGTAATTGCCAAATTAAAAGACTCCTTCGTTAATGGATGAGAATTTGTGTAAATGGTTTTAATTTGGGCTTAAAGGGTGTTCTGTAGCTCGCAGTGAAAGATGGAGTCCCAGAGGAGGGGACCGATACTGGAACCACAGTTGCTAGTGTGGGGGGTATTTATGACCGTGTACATGGGTCACACTATATATTTATATTTTTGAATGGTTAGAACCTCGGTGGTTTTGTTCCTTCTTTGTATTTGTCCGGTTCCTAAGACTAACATGCACTAAGGGCATTTCAACACAGGCAGCTGAACCCATATAGCCCGTGGGCGCCCTTAGGACAGTTAGAGATACACAATATGGGAAAATTATTTTAAATCTCATGCTTAAACCTTCTACCCTATCCCGACATCATATATATGTATATATAAATATATATATATATATATATATATATACATACATTATTTTATCACTTTGTCTGAGTTACATGCCATTGCTTGTTCCACTTACCATCCTAGGATGTTACAATGTATTATAATGTAGGGTCCAAAGACACTTCTTTTACCCTTGTGTAGCATTTGGTGCATTATCACGTCTGTCGAATTACCTTGAAGTGGTGAGCTTCCATTCTCCGTAAAGCCCGTCATTTCATAGTTTATTTTCCTTATGTTTTTAGGCTATCTCTTCGAGTTCCTTTTTAGCTATAGTCGGGGGAATGTCCAAACTTAGGTTGATATTTGATTGTAAGAGGTTTTTATAGACAGATATGGGTTGGTTGGATATTCATTGACTCTCAATTTTCTTAGAGTTATATATTCTTCTTTTATTACTATGATAATTGGATTTCACATTATCTTTATGGTTATCTTTTTTGGTGCTCATAAGGTTAGGTGATGGGAGTGGTCTTCGGTCCATTGTGGGTTTGAGATACCCATCATGGCCAAACCCTGGTTTTGGTCATGACAAGCTTGGTATTAGAGACTGGTTCAACATTGCTCCATTATTTGTATGGGATACATGTGGATATCAATTCAGATCATAAGAGCTTGCAGTATGTGTTCACTGAGTAGGAATTAAATCTCAAGCAGTGGTGGTGGCTTGAGTTGCTCATGGATTATGACATGAGTCTTTATTGCCATCTAGGTAAAGCTAATTTTATTGTTGATGCTTTTAGTAGGTTATCTATAGGAAGTTTATCACATGTAGAGGAAGAGAAAAGAGGATTAGTGAAGGACATTCACAGGTTGCCTAACTTGGAATTTCAACTTTTAGAGTCTAAGGATGATGCAGATATTGTCTAAGAAAGTGGTTAAATCATCTCTTTGTGATGGGGTGAAGGAGAAATAGGCTTTGGATCCCATACTTATGCAGATTAAGGATGATGTGAGTTAACAAAAGGTTATGACTTTTAAAATTGGTGGAGATGGTATTCTGAGATACCAAGGTAGGTTGTGCGTTCGTGATGTTGATAGATTATGGGAAAGAATTTTGACTGAGGTTCATGAGTCCAGATATACAGTTCATATAGGTTCATCGAAGATGTATCATGACTTGAAGGAAATCTACTAGTGAAACAATATATAGAAGGAGTGGCAAATTTTGTGGCAAAGTGCATAGTTTGTTAGTAAGTCAAGGTTGAACACTTGAGTCATGGTGGTATGTCTTAAAGGATAGAGTTTCCCATGTGGAAGAAGGAGATGATCAATATAGATTTCATTATAGGTCTTCTAAAGTTTGGCAATCAGTATGATTTGATTTGGCTCATTGTGGATAGGATGACTAACTCTTCTCACTTCTTGCTTATGAGGACTAACTACGCAAGAGAGGATTACACAAAGTTTCTCATTCAGGAGACTGTGAAGTTTCATGGTACGCTACTGTCCATTACTTCAGACAAAGTTACGAAGTTCTCTTCTCTCTTTTGGCATTCATTTTAGACAGGTTTAGGTTCTCAGGTGAACCTTAGCACCACTTTCAATTGTCAAATGGATGGACAAGTGGTACAGACTATTCATACATCTGAGGATAAGATAAGGGCCTCTGTAATTATTTTAAAGGCATTTGGGTTGATAACTTACCTCTCATTAAATTTGCATACAATAACAGTTATTATTCTAGCATCCAAATGACTCTTTTTGAAGCTCTTTATGGAAAGAGGTGTAGATCTCCTATTGAATGGTTTGAGGTTGGTGAGACTAAATTTTTTGGTCCTGACTTGGTTCACCAAGCCATGGAGAAGGTGAAAGTGATTAGGGAAATACTTAAGACTGATTAGAGTCGCCAAAAGTCTTATGCGGATGTGAAGCAAAGACAATTGGAGTTTGAAGTAAATGACCGGGAATTCTTGAAGGTATCTCATATGAAGGGATTCATAAGTTTTGGGAAGAAGGGGAAGCTCAATCCTCATTATTTTAGTTTTTATACAATTTTGAGGAGAATTAAGAATGTTACTTATGAGTTGGATTTGCCTGTGAGCTTTGGTTAGATTCATCCCATGTTCCATTTTTCCATGCTGAAAAAGTGTGTGAGTGATCCTTCTTTGATAGTGCTTCTTAAGGATGTTGGAGTTATGGATTCCTTGTCTTATGAAAAAGTCTTAGTTGAGATAGTGGATAGGCAAGTTCAAAGATTTAGGACAAAAGATGTAGATTCAGTGAAGGTTCTTTGGATAAACGAAAAGGCAGAATAGGTGCATGGGAAGCTAAATAAGATATAAAGGCCAAGTATCCATTACTTTTCCATAGGTTGTACAAAACTGCGTAAGATATGAGTTTTATTTTCCTCTTGTTGCTTTCTCAGTTTGTTAATTGATTCTGGTGTATTCTTGCTATTCTCGTGCTGAATATGTTTTAATTCATCATTTGGGGATGAATAATCTTAGGGGGGATCATGTAAGACCCTTAAAAATTTTATTTTATTTTTGACCTTTCTGCAGGCGAAATATCAATTTTTGACTTGAGTTGTGTTTAGGAATGTTTAAAGGGTGTTCGAGAAAATTATTAGAATTTTTGGAAGAGGTTCAGGGTCATTTTGGGACCCCGAGGCAGTGAGAGTCCGCGATAACATTGTGTAACGGAGGTTACTCTCCACGATATTGGCATGACACGAAAGATAACCTCCGAGATGTTGGTGTTTCATGCCATGGTATATTTTTCATGAATTTTTGTATTTATTCACTTAGGATCAGGGGCTATTGGTCTTTTTATCCCTTTACAACTTTTAAACATAAAATAGTCCCATTCCCATCAGTTTTCAAAGATCAAACCCCCTATTTCACTCTCAAACACAAAACCCAAGAGCATTCAAGGGTTTCATAGTGCATTCATCATCAAGGCTCCAAACCTTTAAATAACTTCAAATTCTGGTGTGTGTTTAGGCATGTATCTCTTCCCTAAATTGATTTTATGTAAAAGTATATATTTAATTGTTATCCATGTGGTTTAATTATTTGATTTTGAATATGGATTGAGGGGTTTTGAATGGCTATTACATGAATTGAATTTCTGTGGTTTTGAATTGATTGTTTATGCTTTATTTTCATGGTTTTGAACAAATTAAATGCATGGGTGTGGGAATTGGAATTGGAATGAGGAACATGGGTTTCCTCAAATTTGATGGTTTAATGGATGTAATTGGCTTTAACCTCAAACCAACTTTTGAAATTGGTTTGAAAAATGGATTTATACATAAATTATTTTACTTTTGAAACCTTGCATTGCATAAAAGGTTAATGAAACATAAATTGGTTTTGAGATTCCCTGGTGGCCATGGATTGGTTTTAAATGGGAAACTTTAGAATTATTTTGGCTAGTTGGTTTTGGAATGGCATAATAGAATTGGCTTGCAAGCTTAACTTTATTTTGTAAGACTATACCAACGGTAAATGCCTAATTAAAAGACTCCCTAATTAATGGATGAGAATGTGTGTAAATGGTTTTAATTTGGGTTTAAAGGGGGTTGTGTAGCTCGTTGTGGAAGGTGGAGGTCCTAGGAGGACCGATACTGGAAACCACATTTGCAGTCCGGGGGAGGGGGGGGGGGGGTCTTTATGATCGTGTGCATGGGTCACACTATATATTTACATTTTGGAATGGTACTAGCCTCAGTGGCTTTGTCCCTTCCTCGATTTTCTCCGATTCATGCGGCTAACATATACTGGGGTCCTTTCAGCAGGTGGAACTAAACCCATATAGCCCGTAGGTGACCTTTGGATGGTTAAAGCTACACGGTCCAGGATAATGATTTTAAATTTCATGCCTAAATCTTGTTCCCTATCTCGGCATTATATATATGTATATATGAATGTGTGCATGTTGTTTTTACTGACTTTAGAGATGACATTATTTTATTATTTTTCCTGAGTTACATGACAACACTTATCCCACTAACCATCCTAGGACGCTACATTATTTCAAAATGTAGGGTTCGAAGATACTTCTTTTACCCTATGCAGCGTTAGGTGGATTAGCCCATCCGTCGAATTGCTTTGAAACGGTGAGCTTCCATTCTCTGGAAGACCCATCATTTCATAGTTGGTTTTTATTATGCTTTTAGACTATCTTTTTTTGGGTTTCTTTTCTGCTATAGTCGGGGGTATGTCTCAACTTAGATTTTTATTCAATTGTTAGAGACTTTACTGGATAGATGTGGGTTGGTTGGTCATTGTTTTGTCTCTTAGATTTCATAGAGTTATCTATTCTTCTTTTATCACAATGTTATTTGTCTTCCATATTTTACTTTATAGTTATTTTTGTGCTCATGAGGTTAGGCCATGGGGTGGTCTACGGTCCATAATGGACTTGAGATGCCCGTCAAGGCCAGGCCCTAGTTCGGGTCGTGACATCATTATATTCTTCACATATTTATTTTCATTAGAGTGAGCTATTCACAAAGCTTATATAAAACTAAGCATGCCAATATGGCAATGTTGGCTTCATTAAAGTGACTACTTCATGGAATTAAAATTGAACCTAATGTAAATTTTCTTATCTGTATTTATTAAAACATATATAGCAACATATCAAAATGATTTATTTTAAGTGTGTAGTGAACAAATAGATATCACATTTATTTAGATAGCAAGTTGAACAATGCATTACTCTTTTGATGGATACTGTCTATTCAAAAAAATGTCGGTATCCATAATCTCCAAAGAATAGATATTCCATCGATAAAAATAAATCAAAACAATAGGTCACAACAATGACTGTAGAATCTTGATGCATGGACACATATAAGAACACTTGTGGATCTTTATAACATTAATACTAATAAACAGATAAGCCTAAATTTCTTATCCATAGGAAACCTAACACAATGTCCAATTTAGAAAATAGAATTTATGTTAGGAAAGATGGGCACACGATCAAAGAGCCCGACAGGGTAGCAGCGGAAAATACCCAAGACTAAACTTTTCATTTCAACTTGAACCAAGAGGATACAAATAAACCCAAGAAAAATGGAGTAGAATACAACAAACAAATCAACCAAATGAAACAAGATAAGAATAAAGGCAATCACACGAGACACAAGATTTATGTGGAAAACCCTTCAGTGTGTAGAGTAAAAAACTACGAGACCAAAACCTCCAATATAATCACCAAAGAGTTACAATATTGTACTCCAAAATGTCCACCAAACAAGTGTAAAACAACAAGAAGCAATACATAATCCACAGCACCAAACACTAGATAAATAAAGGAGTGAAAGCACCAAAAATGCAGCTACTGTTTGGGACTAAAGAACAGGAGCTACAAGCCGCCAAATCAAGCTCCGTAATTTCCTAATAAAATATTGAGATGATATAAATAATAAGTCCAAAAATCAGATCAATCAGACAAGAAACGAAGCAGAAATCTTAATTTGAAGTTGACAGCTGTGGCTGAAATTTAGGTGCGAAAATCAGCTTTGTTTTTCTCTCTTTGGCTGCTGAAAACTCTCTTTTTTGTGATGGTGAATAAAACCTAAAAATATCAATATATATGCCCCATAGTAATGGGCATATGGACAAAAGTGGGTTGGTCCAAATTGGGCTTCATTTTATCCACATAGGAAGGGACAAAGGCCCATGACCCAACAATTCTCTCCCGGCGATCATGCAACAATATTCAAACTTATCTCTTGGAAAAGATTTAGTCATCATGTTGGAACCATTATCATCCGTATGAATCTTATCAAGTTCAAGCAACTTAGAATCTAAGACATCCTGAATCCAATGGTATCTCACATCAATGTGTTTAGACCGACCATGAAATATAGAATTCTTGCCAAGATGTATGACACTTTGACTATCACAATGAAGCACATACCTCTCTTGAGCACAACCAAGTTCCCCTAAGAATTTCTTCATCCAAATCAATCCTTTACAAGATTCAACGGCAGCAATAAGCTCAGCTTCTGTAGTAGATAGAGCAACACATTTTTGCAACCTAGATTGCCAAGACACAGCTCCCCCTGCAAAAGTAACCAAATAACCTTAAGTAGACTTGCGAGTATCAACATCACCGGCCATATCTGAATCAGTATAACCACAAAGACTAGGCTTCCCTGTACCAAAACACAAACTCAGAATAGAAGTGTCACAAAGATATCTCATAATCCACTTCACAACATACCAATGTTCTCTTCCCAGATTAGAAAGAAAACGACTAACAACAACAACAACATGAGAAATATCCGGTCTTGTGCAAACCATTGCATACATCAAACTACCAATAGCCGAAGCATAAGTAACTTTCTTCATATCTTCCTTCTCATCATCACTTCATATATTCCTTCTCATCATCACTGGAAGGACACTGCTTCGTGCTCAACTTGAAGTGCAAAGCTAAAGGTGTACTGACAACCTTAGCCTTGTCCATGTTAAACCTTCGAAGTACTTTCTGAATATACTTCTCTTGTGATAACCACAAATTCTTGGCCTTTCTGTCATGGACAATCTGCAAGCCAAGAATCTTCTTTGATGGTCTTAAGTCTTTCATAGAAAAAGACTTACTCAACTCTTACTTCAACTTTTGAATCCTGCAAGCATTATGACCAACAACAAACATGTCATCAACATAAAACAACACAATAATAAAGTCACCATCAGAGAATTTTTTTACAAAAACACAATGGTCTGAAGTAGTCTTCTTGAAGCCCTGCTAACTCATAAAGGAACCAATCTTCCTGTACCACTGCCTAGGAGCTTGTTTCAAACCATACAAGCTCTTCTTCAATTTGCAAAACATAATTCTCTTTTCCCTTGACTTCAAAACCTTCGGGTTTCTCCATATAAATTTCTTCATCTAAGTCACCATGGAGAAAAGCAGTTTTAACATCCATTTGCTCAACCTCTAAATCTAGACTTGCAGCTAAGCCTAAAACCACACAAATGGATGACATCTTTACATCCGGAGAAAATATCTCATCAAAATCAACTCCCTTTTTCTGGATAAATCCCTTCACAACCAATCTAGCTTTGTATCGTGGAATTGGATTACCATCTTCATGCTTCACCCAAAAACCCACTTGTTTTTCAAAGCTTTTCTCTCTTTAGGAAGCATAACCAAATCAAAGGTATGATTATCATGCAAAGATTTAATTTCATATTCCATAGCATCAAACCACTTTTCTTTTTCTTCACTTTCCATGGCCTCATCAAGACTCTCAGGTTCTCCCCCATCAGTCAAGAGTACATACTCACAGGGAGAATAACGAGATGAAGGTATTTTCTCTCTTGTAGATCGTTTGAGAGAACTCTCAGTAGCATCAACAACTGGTTGCTGATCAACCATATCAACTTGCACCGGAGCATCAACAACTTCTTGCTGTTCATTCTGAACATGATCAACATTTTCATTATCAACTTTATTTTCATCATCATGAAGATTTTCTTCAGGAGAAGTAGTCAAAGGAACTGGATCAACGTCAACTAGACTTTCACTACTCTGAGAATCAACCTTCTCAGCTTTGTCAAAATCTTCAATTATTTGGTCTTCAAAGAACACAACATCACGGATTCTAATAAGTTTCTTCTCAACTGGATCATAAAAACGAAAGCCAAATTTATCTTGACCATAACCAATGAAGATACATTTCCTAGCTTTAACATCCAACTTTGACCTTTCATCCTTAGGAACAGGAACAAAAGATTTACACCCAAAGACTCTAAGATGATCATAAGAAACATTCTTACCAGACCAAACTCTGTCAGGGACATCACCATTCAAGCAACAGTAGGAGATAAATTGATAACATAAATAGTCGTATTAAGTGCTTCTGCCCAAAAGGAAATTGGCAGCTTAGCATCTGAAAGCATACATCTAACCCTCTCAACTAGTGTTTTGTTCATCCTCTCTGCTAAGCCATTCAACTGAGGAGTCTTTGGAGGAGTTTTCTGATGTCGAATACCCTGCTCTCTGTAATATCTATCAAAAGGATCTATATACTCACCACCATTATCTGAACGGATGCATTTCAATTTCTTCCCAATCTGTCTTTCAACCAAGGGCTGAAAATTCTTGAACACATCAGGTACTTGATCCTTGGACTTTAAAGGAAATAACCAGAATTTGAGAGAATGATCATAAATAAAAGTCACAAAGTAAAGTGCACCACCATGAGACCTTAATTTAAAAGGACCGCATAAATAAGAATGCACCAACTCCAACAAATCGAACTTTCTTGAAGGCGGATGACTCTCAAAAGAAACTCTTTTCTGTTTACCGGCTAAGCAATGAACACACTTCTTCAACTTTTCTTGTTTCACTCCAGAAACTAAATTTTTTTTAGCCAAACTATCAATCCCCTTCTCACTCATATGACTCAACCTTCTATGCCACAACTCTGATAAAGTATCATTCTCCACCAAGTTTATCAAGCCTCTAGAGGTAGAGACCTAAAATACGTACAAGTTAGACAACCTGTCACCTCGAGCCACAATCATTGAACCTCTAGTAAGCTTCCACTAGCCAGCACCAAGGGTATTAACATAACCCTCATCATCAAGAATTTCTACAGCAATCAAATTCAGGCGAACATCTGGAGCATGCTTGACATTATTGAGAACTAGTTTCGAACCATTGTTACTTTTCAAACAAATCGTGCCAAAGCCAAGTACTTTAACTTCATCATTATTGTCCATTTTCAACATCCCAAAATTACCTGGAGTATAAGAAGAAAATGATTCCTTCTTTAGCGTAACATGAGAAGTAGCACCAGAATCCATAAACCAGCTAGACTCATCGCGAACAAGATTAATGGCATTCTCACCACAAGAAACAAGAAGATCATCATTAGAAACAACAACAACAACAAAATTTACATTATTGCCTTCTTTCTTTTGCTGTCTTATATCTTTCTTTTACTTGTAACAATATTTCATGATATGCCCCATTTTGTTGCAATAGTCACATGTAACATTCTTGAATTTGGACCTTGACTTGCTTCTACTTTTATCTCTATCATTTGAATCTCTGGACTTATTTCTCCCCTTCTCTTCAGTAACCAAACCATCAGAGTGTGAAGATAAAGAAAATGAGGCCTGAGATCTTCTTCTCATCTCTTCATTCAAGGCACCACTCTTAACATATTCTATAGTTACAATACCACCTGGAGCATAATTAGTCAAAGAAACTCGAAGAGTTTCCCAAGAGTCAGGCAGAGTATTAAGATGCCAAAGTCCCTGAATTTCTTCATCGAACTTTACACCCATTCCGGATAGCTGGTCAAGGACACCGTGAAAATCATTTATATGATCATAAATAGGAATGCCCTCTTTATACCTGATATTCATCAATTGCTTAAGCAGGAACAACTTGTTATTGCCAGTCTGCGAAGCATAAAGTGTCTCGAGCTTGTCCCACAAACTTCTAGCATGTGTCTTATTCACAATATGATTTCTAACATTATCTTCAACCCATTGTCTGATATAGACACAAACCTGTAAGTGCTCACATCTATCATGGATTCAGGTTTAGGAGATGCAAATACAGGTAAATGCATTTTCTTGACAAATAGAAGATCTTTCATCTTGCCTTTTCAAGGATGATAGTTACTACCATTCAAACACACCATCTTACTCATATTTTTCTCCATCAATCAAATCGATAATCAACAATAACCAATGCTTTGATACCACTTGTTAGGAAAGACAGACACACAATCAAAGAGCTCGACAGGGTAGCAGCAGAAAATACCCAAGACGAAACTTTCCATTTAAACTTAAACCAAGAGGAGACAAATAAATCCAAGAAAAATAGAGTAATATACAGAAAACAAATCAACCAAATGAAACAAGATAAAAATAAAGGCAATCACACGAGACACAAGATTTACGTGGAAAATCCTTTAGTGTGAAGAGTAAAAAACTACGGGAACAAAACCTCCACTATAATAACCAAAGAGTTACAATATCATCCTCCAAAATGACCACCAAACAAGTGCCAAACAAAAAGAAACAATACATAATCCACAGCACCAAACACTAGAAAAATAAAGGAGTGAAATCACAAAAAATGCATCTATTTTTTGGGAATGAATAACAGGAGATTCAGGCAACCAAATCAATCTCCGTTAGTTCCTAATCAAATATTGAGATGATAGGATCAAGCTATCCAAAAATCAGCTCAATCGGACAAGAAACGAAGCGGGAATCGAAATTTGAAGTTGATAGTTGTGGCTGATATTTAGATGCGAAAATCACCTTTGTTTTTCTCTCTTTGGCTGCTGAAAACTCTCTTTTTTGTGATGGTGAATAAGACCTAAAAAGATCAATATATATGCCCCATAGTAATGGGCCTATGGGCAAAAGTGGGTTGGTCCAAATTGGGCTTCATTTTAGCCACATAGGAAGGGACAAAGGCCCATGACCCAACAATTTAAACATACATAAAAAGACTCTTTGATGCAATGAACAACTTAAGAAACCTGCTTAGATATCTTTGATGGGAATTTGAAATATAAGAAATCATTAAGAAGTGATTTGTATGGAGAACCAAATTTATTGAAGTGGAATATGCAATAACTACATTAATCAAAGAAAGTATTTCCCTGTACCTCATTTCCAGCAAAAAGTCAACAAATATGAAAATTTCATTTGTCCATATTTTGAGACAACGTCAAAACCATAAAATATCGTAGGATATACTATTAATCATGTGGTTTGCATTATAGTATTATATTTTCATCCCATATAAAGATAATTTGTTATACAAGATTAGTACACGTGCGTTGCACGTGTCTCAACTCAGTATAAAAAATTATACAAAAGAATGAAGTATAAAATATTGCATAAAAGTGTTTAGGAGATTTTTCTTTTGTTAAAAGGGTTTCTCAAAAAAGTATTATTAAGAATCAATTAGTGTTTGACCAAATTTTTAAAAAGTGTCTTTCTAAGTATTTTTCAAAAAATAGTTCTTTTCTATGAGAAACAACATGTGTTTGATCAATAAACTTTTTTTAAAAAAAAATGAGCAACAATTATTGTTTGGCCAAATTTTTTCTCTCAAAAATGCTTTTATACTAATTTTTTTTTTTTTTAAAGATTTTGAAAAACAACTTTCAACTTTCCCCAGAAATAATTATTTTCTTCTAAAAGTTTGGTCAAATATCTAAAAAAAAAATTAAAAAAATAAATGTTTTGACCTCCCAAAAACTCGACCAATCAAATTATTAAAAAAAAGAAGTTAAAAGCGCTAAAATTTTTGACGTAGGGGGGTGCGGATTAGGTGCGTAGTTTCAACTAGATAATAAATACGTATGTATTTATTTTTATAATGATTATTATTGATTGGAATAATTTTCATTTTTATCTTCTTGACTTAAGATGTTTTATTAATTCATATTCTAAATTAGATATTATCGTGATTAAATTATCTAGTGTTTTAGGATCCTCGTTAGTAATATGTAATCTTTTGTATTCTAGGTATAAACTATATAGTTGAGTTTCTATTTCTTTTAATGATTTATTCTTTTCGTAAGATGTATCCATTAATTTATTTTATCCTATTGAAATTTTAGCAATTTCTGTGTAGTATTTTATTCTAACTTTGCTATATTCAATGCGTAGGTTTATATTTTTTATCTGACTAATTAGTATTTGTTGTTCATGTATAACTAATTTTCCATCTGTATTAAATAATTTTTCGTATGTATTAAATAAATTATTACTTGTATTTTCCTTTTCTAAGGTTAAATTTATTTTAAGTAATTTTTCTTCTAGTTGTTTTTTCTCTATTTCAAGTTGATTTCTGTAATTAACTTCTTCATATATCCAATTTTGCCTTTCTCTGATTTTCTTTATATATTCTAACATCCACAGTCTTGATCTGAATAATATCCTTCTGGGTAAATGTCTTCGTATATCTGTTCCAACGCATTTATTGTTTCAATTTCGTAGTTTATTACTTCTTCTAATATTATTTTCTTAATATCTTTAATTTCTATGTCTTTAAGTATATATAAGATTAAAACTTTAAGGTAGTCTAAATGGTCTATTTTCTAAAATTGATATTTTATATCTTTATTTTCCATGTATTTGTCTATATTTTTCATCTGTTTCTCTAGTAGTTGTATGTTTCTCATATCTTTTTCTAAAAATTCTATGTAATTTATCATGCTAAGTATTTGTAAGAGTAGTTAGGTATGTGTGGTATATAATTTACTCTAGTCATGTAATATTTACCAAATGCTTTTTCTAATATGATTTTTCTTATATCTACTACAGTTATATCTTTAAGTGTATATAAAATAAGTATTTTAAATTTATCTACCATCACATCAGATAAATAATTATTCATTTTCATAAAATTGCTTTTTTCAAAATATTCCCTTCAACCATGTACATAACAAAATATAGTCATCTTAGATTACTATATACTAGATTATTCTTAAATAACATGTTCTTCGGTCACTATTAGCATGGTAATCTGGATACTTTTCCCTTAAACAGCGCCTCTACTCTGGTTACTCCCCACCACGGCTTCTTGCCTTATTGGTTTCACCTTTAGGATGGCATAGTTCTTAGGGATCTTTCTCCGTTTCCACTTTGCTAATAAACTTCTTAACATATTATTCTTCGAATAATTCTACTATAAAGTAACTAACATGAATTTATTTTATCATATCATGATTGTTGGGAATTATGAATTTAGCTATTCATAAATATACTTGTTCTGGTAGGTTTGATATTTCTGTGCTTTGTTCCTCCATAGATTTTTCCATTGATATATACCTGTTTTTTAATTAACTAAGCAAAAAATATTTATTGTGGACTTTGAGAGAATGTTTGCTTCAACGCATGAAGGCTTGCTTTGCAATGCCTTCTGCTTTCTCTATTTATAGAATGAACGAACTTTACATTGTCTTACATCTGTCCGCTAAAACAAACAAAAACTTATTAAAGAAAGACTAAAAAGTCTAGACTTAAAAGTCTTCTATCTATTCTACCTACCCTAAGCCTATAAGGCTAAAAAATCAAACTTTACATTAAATTCACATTGAATCTACATAAATTAATTTACAAATAAGTCTTCCGTCTATTTTGTTATATCTGTTGTATCTCTATTATTGCTCTGGTCTTATCTTTCCAGCTGGCGTTTTTATCTCTTTTTATTCTAGCTGAACTGCTGGGACATCATTATCTCCTCCATTACATTTTGAACATCTGTGATCTGGATATTTATGTCCAATAGTCTTGCAGTATCTGGTCAATAATTCTTCCGAAATAAATTTTTCTCTGATAGCTCTGGCAATAGGTTCTGTTTCTGGTTTAAGCAACGTGATAATCCATTGCCTAATAGTTTCCATATCTGTTTCTCGTAACTCTTTTGAATTTGAATATATTAGTACATGATCTCTTGAATAGTAGTTCCATATGGGATTTTGTTTGCAATATGTATTTGCTAGCTCTTGTAAAATCGTAGATAATCCGATAATCCTCTTGTTTGCATAAAATTTTGGTATCTCGATTCTAGGTATCTCTGGTTGTGAAATAATATCTTGTGGTATAATCATATCTCGTGTCATTCCTATCTTCACAACTTGTATAGGTTTTTTAACTTCATCAAATAATATTTCTGCTGGTGCCGCGTAAATTTTTATAAAGAACAAGGTACCTTTGGTTATTCTTTTAAAAATGATAAATGCTTCATATATTTCCGGTATAGTGGATATCTCAGTTCCGTCCGTGGTATATACCGTACTAAGTAGTCCATATTCGTAGCAAGTTTTAACTATATTTGGTTTGGTTTTAGGTAAGGCAATTAGTTTATTATATCCGGTCAATCTCTGGGTTATATAGTTTGTATCTGGTTCTTGGACATTTGTAGCTTTGGGGTTGCTATTTAAAAAGGTTTGTATATTGTAGATATTTTCTATGTATTTTTGGGATGTGTAGTTATAAACTTTTTTATCTTGGTTCAGACTATCTCGGTATGTGGTAATTTGTGGGGGTATAAACATGGGATCTTTTGATGTATTTGGGGTATATGGTTTTTCAAATATTTTATTCATATTCATGTTCTGGTATCTTGGTCGACTAGCTCCTTTGCTTGTACCTGCGGAAGTAGATAGATAAACGTTATGGGTTTTATGGAGTATCCCAACGTCTCCTTCTAGCTCTGGAATTTTAATGTCTTCCGATCGACATAGCTCTGCACACTGCTGAGTTAGCTGATTTGTAGCTATAGACTTTAGTTTACCTTCATTAGTCTTTAGCTTTTCTATCTCATTACCCATACTGTCCACTTTTATTGAAAGCGTAGTTAGGGTGTTGAGTATCTTTTCTAGAGTATCTTCTTCTATAATATCAGTCTGTGTAGCTTTGTCTTGATATGTAATCTGCAATAACATTTTTGTTAGTACTGATTACTTCAATTGTAAATGTAAAATTTAATATATTTAATACTAGTCTCCGAATTTCTTTTGTTGTAACTGAATTTTGTATTTTCTTTGTTAGCCACCAGCGTACTTGTGTATTATCTGTTCGCACAATAAATTTGTTATATACAATATATGGCTCAAATGCTAACAAACATTTATATAATGAACATAATTCTTTTCTATTTATTTCCCATTTTATTTCTGTCTCGTTGAACGTACCTGAGTAATATCTACAATGGTGTTCTATTTTTTCTGCTTCATATTTATATTTAAGTACTCCTCCGTAACTATATTCACTAGCATCTGCTTCTACTATATATATAAATTTTCTATTTTCATCAGGAAATTGTAATTTTGGTAATTCTTTACAAAGTATTTTTATTTTTTGAACTTGTTTTTTATCTTCTTCATTATAGTTATATTCTATATCCTTTTTTAATTTTTTCTGTAGTGGTTTTAAGTTTTCTGCTAATTTTGGAATATATTCTCTTACTTGGTTTACTAATCCTAAAAATGATTGTAATTTCTTTTTCGTATCCAATTCCTCTTTCGAATTTACTATTTTTTGTACTATATGTTGTTGCATTTTTACTCCACTTTTATCTATTTGTATTCCTAAAAATTCTATTTGATTTTTCATAATTTCAGCTTTCTTTTTACTTAAACTTATTCCCGAATTTTCTATTATATCTGTAAATTGTTCTAATAATTTTAAATGTTCTTCTTTGGTCTTTGTATATAATAGTATATCGTCTATATATACTATACAGTTAGGTAGTTGTTTAAAATAACTATCCATAAAATATTGATATCTACCTGGTGCATTTTTATATCCAAATGGTAGTACATTCCATTCATAAAATCCTTGTGGTACCGTAAATGCGGTTAATTCCTTAGATTCTTCTTCTAACTTTAGATGGTAAAATCCTGATTTGCAATCAAATTTACTAAAATAATTATATCCTTGTATTTGTCTTATTTTTAATATCTTATTCGGTATTGGGTAATTATAAGTTATTGTTTTTGCATTTAAATTTCTATAATCAATAACCATTCTACTTTTTCCTCTTTTTTGTTCACTATGTTTATTTACTATAAATGTTGGGCTATTATGTTTACTATTACTTTTTTGTATATATTGTTTCTCTAATAATTCATCTATATGCATTTTAAATTCTTTTAAATCATCAAAATTATATGTTAATGTTTTTTGGGTTATTATGCTATTTTTATCTATTAATTCAATTTTTATAGTAGTTTTATGTTTTTCCCATCCTTTTAATGGATCTTCACTATATAATTGTTCTAATTTTTTCTTAATTATTTCTATCTTATTTATTGAAAATATAGTTATTTCTGTTTTATTTATCGAAAATACAACTAATTCTATTGTATCTTCAGTATTTTTTATATTTTCTAACTTTTGTGTAATTTTTTCACTTCCTTTTATCCAATCCGTTTTCTTTCTTATTTTATTATTAACTCTTTTTGCTCTTACTTTTTGTTTACATGGTGTTGTAAACCACCAGTCTGTTCTAGTTATTATATGTGGGTATAATTTATCTAGAAACGGCATTCCTAAAAGTATATCTTTTGATGTTAGTTCATAATTATAAATTTCTTCTATTGTTAATATTTTATCCCATACTTGTGTTTTTACATTCTTAGCTTTATAAGTAATTAAGCTTCCTTCGTTATTAAATCCTTTAACTATTATTGGTGTTTTTAATTTATCCCATTTACTTTCTGGTAAACAATTATATCTACATAAATTAGCTTCTGCTCCTGTATCTATCATAGGCGTATAATATCTACTGTAATATCCTTCTACTACTATCTTCATTAATACATATATTTTCATTTTATGTTAATGCTCTTCTTAAGAATAATTTCTCTCTGTTATATGTTATAGTTAATTGTGTATGTTCTATATTATATGGTTTTACTTGTTCTAGCCATTTTATTCCTAATATTATGTCTGTTTTTTGCATTTCTTCTTTTACTTCAAATTCTATTTTTATTTTTCTTATTCCTATTATTATTTCTTTTTCTGCTATATTTTTAGTATTTATTAAGCTTCTTGGTAGATCTGGGCATATATTATTGTCGGTTTTTATTTCTTCATTGTTTACTAGATATTTTGCTATATAATTTTCTTCTTGTCCTGTATTTAAGAGTATTAAATATTCTTTTTCATTTACCTTTCCTGTTATGTAATAATGGTTTGAATTATCCATTGAACTTGTTTCATAACTTATTCTTTTTTATGAGCTTGATGATTTCGGTTTATCATAAGCTGTTCTTTTTGTTGTACTTATCCTATCATTTATTATTTCTAGATTTTCTTCTACATCTATGTCTTTATAGCTATAATCATTATAGTCTATTGTTTTTACAAATTGTTCAAATGGGCTATCTATTTGTATCTTATTAATCTTATTTTTTCCTGTTATTTTATGTTTTGTTGTTAATACATATAAATTTTTGCATCTTGCTGTAAATATTTTACTTCCTGGGGTTAATTCTATTCCTGATATCTTCCAATATAATACTAGTGATTTATCTATATTTCTATCTGTTACTGCTACTGAATAATTTGCACTTATTATAAATTTAAATTTTTGGTATATTAAATTTCCTTTTATGGCAGTTATTATACTTTTTTCTATAGGTTTTATAATTCTATCATCTGCTAAATATAATTCTATTGGTGTATCTATTCCTTCTCTAAAACATGCTTTTATTAATATTTCTGTACCTCCAAGGTGTACATATTTTATTGGGTCTCTACTTTTTATATCGTTTATTTCTTTATTAATTATTCTTTTTGTTACTAGTGGTATACTGGCTTTACCTTTTGCATATCTACAGTCTATTACGTGCTCTTTTTGACTTACTACATAATATTCTTCCTTTTTTCTAGTAAATATATTTTTTATTGTTGGTATTTTAAATATTTTTTCTACACTTAAGTCTAACTCTTTTCCTTTTATTTCATCAAATACATTGTTATCAAATATTATTTTTTGATCTGTTCCTTCTTCATTTAAATATTCTTCTTTTGTTAATATTTTTATATCTTCTTCAGTCATTTAATTCATCTAATTCACTATCTATTTCATTATCTGTTTCATTCTCTGAAATTTCATATATACTGTCTTCACTTTCTAATTCGTAATCTATGTAATCTATTTGCATATATTCTGTATTTTCTATTTTTATTTCTGATATTTGTTTATTTTTTGGGTTTTTAGGTAATTTACAATCTCTAGCTAAGTGTCCTAACTTTCCACAATTATAACAAGTACATTCTTTTATAGATTTTTTCTTTCTATATGGTCTCTTGTTTTTATAATTTTTTACATAATATCTTTTTCTTGGTTTTTTGTATTTATATTTTGATTTTTTGTATTTCTTATATTTCTTATGCCTTTTTCTTTTCTTATAATATCTTTCTTCGCATCCAAATTGAGGTGCTATTTTATCTTTGCAACATGCTAAATTTCTTATTAATGTTTTTTCCATTTTTATTTCTTCTCTGTATTTTTCACATAAGTTTCTATACCATTGTTGTAAAAATTTTATTCTTGCTCCTAAAGTATCTACTATTTTTGTTTCATCCCAACTTTTTATTATTTTTGAACTAAATGGTTCAGGTAATTTATTAAAATATAATTTTCTTATTTCTTTACTTTCTTCTATATTATATGCTCCTTTATAATAATATTCTTTAAATGCGCAAGTATATTCATCTATGTAACACATATTACATATTGCTAATTTTAACATTAAATTTCTATTTATGTCTTTCTCTTCATTTTGTTCTTTTTTTGTTGTTGTCATGCTACTGAATTCGTCTTTTATAGCTGTTTCATATTTTTTTAATAATTCTATAGGTGTTAATTTCATTATTCCTTCTGTGGGTTTGTCAGTTCTTAATATTTTTTTACTATTTTCAGTTAGATTTAAAAACCATAATTTTACTGTTCCTATTAATGTTCTTTCTATATATTTTGGTGCATCCGTTACACTTATATTATTATCTAATAATTGCTTTGTCATATATCCTATCCATAATTGTATTGTTTTTTCTGTATCTATTACACAATCTAAGTCTAGAAAGTTATAATTTTTATTAACTATTTGTTTTGGTGTCCATTTGTCATATTCGTTCTTTAGATTATATCTTTTAAACTTATTTTTATAATATGCAGGTTTCCTTATTTCTGATGTACTAGGTATTATATTTTGATCTTCTTTTTTATCAAGAGTATTTATTTCTGTGTTGATATTTTCTAAATTTTTTTCATTAATTGCTTCTTGTTTTTCATTGATTTCTAAATTTTTTGTATTTGTTAATATTTCTGTATATGTTTCACTATCTTCTGAATCATAATTGTCTGTTTCTTCAACATCTATATTATTTATTTCTAATTCCTTATTGTCTATTTCTAATTTTTCTTTAAATTGATTTATTTCGTTTAATAATTTTTGTTCTTTATCTTTTTCTTCTTTTTCTTTCTGTCTTTTTTCATACAGATCTTTTAACATTTGTAATTCTTTTTCTAATTCAGCAATCCTACTATTTTTAGTTTCTTCTATTTTTCGTATTTCTTCTGTAGTTTGTTGTTTTATTTTTTCTATTTCCTTTTTTCTATCTATTTCTTCGTTTTCTCTTTCTATTCTAACCATAGCTGTCAATTTATCTTCTAATTTTAATTCTTCTTTTTCTAACATTAAATATAAATGTTCACCTATTTTCTTATATCTTCTTCCTAAATTAGAAAATATTATTCTTATTTTTAATCCTTCGTGATTTTCATATATTTTTTCGTCTATTATAAATTCTTCTTTGTTCATTTTATTGTAAATAGTTCATGTTGATATATATATTCTAAACTATCTATTTGTGATTCTAAATTTGATATTTCATTTTTTTGTGCATTTATTGAGTTTTTACTAACTCCGGCAAATATATTATAATTTAATCTTTTTGTTCTTATTTTTAATTCTTTACGTTTTTCAGATATAGTCTGTTTTAGTTCTTTGTATTTTTGTATCTTATTCATCCAAACAATATTTATAGTATTTTGGTGGATATCTAAATCTAATTTTATAATAATTAGATGGTATATGTCTCATTCTTCTAGATTTTAAATGGATTATTAATTTTGCTTCAATACTAGATATTAAGGTAATTAGGTAAGCTAATTTTTGTGGGTTTTCTTTTGTTTTATTTAGACTTATATATTCTGAATAATTACTAATTAAAGATTCTTTAATTTTTCTAAAAGTTTCTCTGTTTTTAAATGGTCTTCTCATAATTAATTAATTAATTGATTGTTTATTGTAATTATTTCATAAACTCTAAATTCAAACATATATATTACTTCTGTATTTTTTAAATAACTGGGCTTTGATACCATTTGTAGGGGGGTGCGGATTAGGTGCGTAGTTTCAACTAGATAATGTGTAGGGACGGCGATACGTAACGCCTGCATTCACTTAGGCAAATCCCACATCGGTAGTGAAGGGTAACGAAGTGTGCCTTATAGGTGCATGGATACCTTCCACGTATGTGACGCGTTTTAAAACCGTGAGGGGCCGAGGCTCCAAAGCGGACAATTTCACATGCGCCGGTGAGCTTGGGCTGTTACAGATGGTATCAGAGCCAGCGCCGGTGCCGGTGGTGGGGCAAACCTCAGCGAGGACGCTGAGTCCCTACGGGGGGTGAGTGTAGGGACGGCGATACGTAACGCCTGCATTCACTTAGGCAAATCCCACATCGGTAGTGAAGGGGAACGAAGTGTGCCTTATAGGTGCATGGATACCTTCCACGTATGTGACGCGTTTTAAAACCGTGAGGGGCCGAGGCTCCAAAGCGGACAATTTCACATGCGCTGGTGAGCTTGGGCTGTTACAGATTATTTATTATCTAGTTGAAACTACGCACCTAATCCGCACCCCCCTACAAATGGTATCAGAGCCCAGTTATTTAAAAAATACAGAAGTAATATATATGTTTGAAATTAGAGTTTATGAAATAATTACAATAAACAATCAATTAATTAATTAATTATGAGAAGACCATTTAAAAACAGAGAAGCTTTTAGAAAAATTAAAGAATCTTTAATTAGTAATTATTCAGAATATATAAGTCTAAATAAAACAAAAGAAAACCCACAAAAATTAGCTTACCTAATTACCTTAATATCTAGTATTGAAGCAAAATTAATAATCCATTTAAAATCTAGAAGAATGAGACATATACCATCTAATTATGATAAAATTAGATTTAGATATCCACCAAAATACTATAAATATTGTTTGGATGAATAAGATACAAAAATACAAAGAACTAAAACAGACTATATCTGAAAAACGTAAAGAATTAAAAATAAGAACAAAAAGATTAAATTATAATATATTTGCCGGAGTTAGTAAAAACTCAATAAATGCACAAAAAAATGAAATATCAAATTTAGAATCACAAATAGATAGTTTAGAATATATATATCAACATGAACTATTTACAATAAAATGAACAAAGAAGAATTTATAATAGACGAAAAAATATATGAAAATCACGAAGGATTAAAAATAAGAATAATATTTTCTAATTTAGGAAGAAGATATAAGAAAATAGGTGAACATTTATATTTAATGTTAGAAAAAGAAGAATTAAAATTAGAAGATAAATTGACAGCTATGGTTAGAATAGAAAGAGAAAACGAAGAAATAGATAGAAAAAAAGAAATAGAAAAAATAAAACAACAAACTACAGAAGAAATACGAAAAATAGAAGAAACTAAAAATAGTAGGATTGCTGAATTAGAAAAAGAATTACAAATGTTAAAAGATCTGTATGAAAAAAGACAGAAAGAAAAAGAAGAAAAAGATAAAGAACAAAAATTATTAAACGAAATAAATCAATTTAAAGAAAAATTAGAAATAGACAATAAGGAATTAGAAATAAATAATATAGATGTTGAAGAAACAGACAATTATGATTCAGAAGATAGTGAAACATATACAGAAATATTAACAAATACAAAAAATTTAGAAATCAATGAAAAACAAGAAGCAATTAATGAAAAAAATTTAGAAAATATCAACACAGAAATAAATACTCTTGATAAAAAAGAAGATCAAAATATAATACCTAGTACATCAGAAATAAGGAAACCTGCATATTATAAAAATAAGTTTAAAAGATATAATCTAAAGAACGAATATGACAAATGGACACCAAAACAAATAGTTAATAAAAATTATAACTTTCTAGACTTAGATTGTGTAATAGATACAGAAAAAACAATACAATTATGGATAGGATATATGACAAAGCAATTATTAGATAATAATATAAGTGTAACGGATGCACCAGAATATATAGAAAGAACATTAATAGGAACAGTAAAATTATGGTTTTTAAATCTAACTGAAAATAGTAAAAAAATATTAAGAACTGACAAACCCACAGGAGGAATAATGAAATTAACACCTATAGAATTATTAAAAAAATATGAAACAGCTATAAAAGACGAATTCAGTAGCATGACAACAACAGAAGAAGAACAAAATGAAGAGAAAGACATAAATAGAAATTTAATGTTAAAATTAGCAATATGTAATATGTGTTACATAGATGAATATACTTGCGCATTTAAAGAATATTATTATAAAGGAGCATATAATATAGAAGAAAGTAAAGAAATAAGAAAATTATATTTTAATAAATTACCTGAACCATTTAGTTCAAAAATAATAAAAAGTTGGGATGAAACAAAAATAGTAGATACTTTAGGAGCAAGAATAAAATTTTTACAACAATGGTATAGAAACTTATGTGAAAAATACAAAGAAGAAATAAAAATGGAAAAAACATTAATAAGAAATTTAGCATGTTGCAAAGATAAAATAGCACCTCAATTTGGATGCGAAGAAAGATATTATAAGAAAAGAAAAAGGCATAAGAAATATAAGAAATACAAAAAATCAAAATATAAATACAAAAAACCAAGAAAAAGATATTATGTAAAAAATTATAAAAACAAGAGACCATATAGAAAGAAAAAATCTATAAAAGAATGTACTTGTTATAATTGTGGAAAGTTAGGACACTTAGCTAGAGATTGTAAATTACCTAAAAACCCAAAAAATAAACAAATATCAGAAATAAAAATAGAAAATACAGAATATATGCAAATAGATTACATAGATTACGAATTAGAAAGTGAAGACAGTATATATGAAATTTCAGAGAATGAAACAGATAATGAAATAGATAGTGAATTAGATGAATTAAATGACTGAAGAAGATATAAAAATATTAACAAAAGAAGAATATTTAAATGAAGAAGGAACAGATCAAAAAATAATATTTGATAACAATGTATTTGATGAAATAAAAGGAAAAGAGTTAGACTTAAGTGTAGAAAAAATATTTAAAATAACAACAAAACATAAAATAACAGGAAAAAATAAGATTAATAAGATACAAATAGATAGCCCATTTGAACAATTTGTAAAAACAATAGACTATAATGATTATAGCTATAAAGACATAGATGTAGAAGAAAATCTAGAAATAATAAATGATAGGATAAGTACAACAAAAAGAACAGCTTATGATAAACCGGAACCATCAAGCTCATCAAAAAGAATAAGTTATGAAACAAGTTCAATGGATAATTCAAACCATTATTACATAACAGGAAAGGTAAATGAAAAAGAATATTTAATACTCTTAAATACAGGACAAGAAGAAAATTATATAGCAAAATATCTAGTAAAAAATGAAGAAATAAAAACCGACAATAATATATGCCCAGATCTACCAAGAAGCTTAATAAATACTAAAAATATAGCAGAAAAAGAAATAATAATAGGAATAAGAAAAATAAAAATAGAATTTGAAGTAAAAGAAGAAATGCAAAAAACAGACATAATATTAGGAATAAAATGGCTAGAACAAGTAAAACCATATAATATAGAACATACACAATTAACTATAACATATAACAGAGAGAAATTATTCTTAAGAAGAGCATTAACATAAAATGAAAATATATGTATTAATGAAGATAGTAGTAGAAGGATATTACAGTAGATATTATACGCCTATGATAGATACAGGAGCAGAAGCTAATTTATGTAGATATAATTGTTTACCAGAAAGTAAATGGGATAAATTAAAAACACCAATAATAGTTAAAGGATTTAATAACGAAGGAAGCTTAATTACTTATAAAGCTAAGAATGTAAAAACACAAGTATGGGATAAAATATTAACAATAGAAGAAATTTATAATTATGAACTAACATCAAAAGATATACTTTTAGGAATGCCGTTTCTAGATAAATTATACCCACATATAATAACTAGAACAGACTGGTGGTTTACAACACCATGTAAACAAAAAGTAAGAGCAAAAAGAGTTAATAATAAAATAAGAAAGAAAACGGATTGGATAAAAGAAAGTGAAAAAATTACACAAAAGTTAGAAAATATAAAAAATACTGAAGATACAATAGAATTAGTTGTATTTTCGATAAATAAAACAGAAATAACTATATTTTCAATAAATAAGATAGAAATAATTAAGAAAAAATTAGAACAATTATATAGTGAAGATCCATTAAAAGGATGGGAAAAACATAAAACTACTATAAAAATTGAATTAATAGATAAAAATAGCATAATAACTCAAAAACCATTAACATATAATTTTGATGATTTAAAAGAATTTAAAATGCATATAGATGAATTATTAGAGAAACAATATATACAAAAAAGTAATAGTAAACATAATAGCCCAGCATTTATAGTAAATAAACATAGTGAACAAAAAAGAGGAAAAAGTAGAATGGTTATTGATTATAGAAATTTAAATGCAAAAACAATAACTTATAATTACCCAATACCGAATAAAATATTAAAAATAAGACAAATACAAGGATATAATTATTTTAGTAAATTTGATTGCAAATCAGGATTTTACCATCTAAAGTTAGAAGAAGAATCTAAGGAATTAACCGCATTTACGGTACCACAAGGATTTTATGAATGGAATGTACTACCATTTGGATATAAAAATGCACCAGGTAGATATCAACATTTTATGGATAGTTATTTTAAACAACTACCTAATTGTATAGTATATATAGACGATATACTATTATATACAAAGACCAAAGAAGAGCATTTAAAATTATTAGAACAATTTACAGATATAATAGAAAATTCGGGAATAAGTTTAAGTAAAAAGAAAGCTGAAATTATGAAAAATCAAATAGAATTTTTAGGAATACAAATAGATAAAAGTGGAGTAAAAATGCAACAACATATAGTACAAAAAATAGTAAATTCGAAAGAGGAATTGGATACGAAAAAGAAATTACAATCATTTTTAGGATTAGTAAACCAAGTAAGAGAATATATTCCAAAATTAGCAAAAAACTTAAAACCACTACAGAAAAAATTAAAAAAGGATATAGAATATAACTATAATGAAGAAGATAAAAAACAAGTTCAAAAAATAAAAATACTTTGTAAAGAATTACCAAAATTACAATTTCCTGATGAAAATAGAAAATTTATATATATAGTAGAAGCAGATGCTAGTGAATATAGTTACGGAGGAGTACTTAAATATAAATATGAAGCAGAAAAAATAGAACACCATTGTAGATATTACTCAGGTACGTTCAACGAGACAGAAATAAAATGGGAAATAAATAGAAAAGAATTATGTTCATTATATAAATGTTTGTTAGCATTTGAGCCATATATTGTATATAACAAATTTATTGTGCGAACAGATAATACACAAGTACGCTGGTGGCTAACAAAGAAAATACAAAATTCAGTTACAACAAAAGAAATTCGGAGACTAGTATTAAATATATTAAATTTTACATTTACAATTGAAGTAATCAGTACTAACAAAAATGTTATTGCAGATTACATATCAAGACAAAGCTACACAGACTGATATTATAGAAGAAGATACTCTAGAAAAGATACTCAACACCCTAACTACGCTTTCAATAAAAGTGGACAGTATGGGTAATGAGATAGAAAAGCTAAAGACTAATGAAGGTAAACTAAAGTCTATAGCTACAAATCAGCTAACTCAGCAGTGTGCAGAGCTATGTCGATCGGAAGACATTAAAATTCCAGAGCTAGAAGGAGACGTTGGGATACTCCATAAAACCCATAACGTTTATCTATCTACTTCCGCAGGTACAAGCAAAGGAGCTAGTCGACCAAGATACCAGAACATGAATATGAATAAAATATTTGAAAAACCATATACCCCAAATACATCAAAAGATCCCATGTTTATACCCCTACAAATTACCACATACCGAGATAGTCTGAACCAAGATAAAAAAGTTTATAACTACACATCCCAAAAATACATAGAAAATATCTACAATATACAAACCTTTTTAAATAGCAACCCCAAAGCTACAAATGTCCAAGAACCAGATACAAACTATATAACCCAGAGATTGACCGGATATAATAAACTAATTGCCTTACCTAAAACCAAACCAAATATAGTTAAAACTTGCTACGAATATGGACTACTTAGTACGGTATATACCACGGACGGAACTGAGATATCCACTATACCGGAAATATATGAAGCATTTATCATTTTTAAAAGAATAACCAAAGGTACCTTGTTCTTTATAAAAATTTACGCGGCACCAGCAGAAATATTATTTGATGAAGTTAAAAAACCTATACAAGTTGTGAAGATAGGAATGACACGAGATATGATTATACCACAAGATATTATTTCACAACCAGAGATACCTAGAATCGAGATACCAAAATTTTATGCAAACAAGAGGATTATCGGATTATCTACGATTTTACAAGAGCTAGCAAATACATATTGCAAACAAAATCCCATATGGAACTACTATTCAAGAGATCATGTACTAATATATTCAAATTCAAAAGAGTTACGAGAAACAGATATGGAAACTATTAGGCAATGGATTATCACGTTGCTTAAACCAGAAACAGAACCTATTGCCAGAGCTATCAGAGAAAAATTTATTTCGGAAGAATTATTGACCAGATACTGCAAGACTATTGGACATAAATATCCAGATCACAGATGTTCAAAATGTAATGGAGGAGATAATGATGTCCCAACAGTTCAACTAGAATAAAAAGAGATAAAAACGCCAGCTGGAAAGATAAGACCAGAGCAATAATAGAGATACAACAGATATAACAAAATAGACGGAAGACTTATTTGTAAATTAATTTACGTAGATTCAATGTGAATTTAATGTAAAGTTTGATTTTTTAGCCTTATAGGCTTAGGGTAGGTAGAATAGATAGAAGACTTTTAAGTCTAGACTTTTTAGTCTTTCTTTAATAAGTTTTTGTTTGTTTTAGCGGACAGATGTAAAACAATGTAAAGTTCGTTCATTCTATAAATAGAGAAAGCAGAAGGCATTGCAAAGCAAGCCTTCATGCGTTGAAGCAAACATTCTCTCAAAGTCCACAATAAATATTTTTTGCTTAGTTAATTAAAAAACAGGTATATATCAATGGAAAAATCTATGGAGGAACAAAGCACAGAAATATCAAACCTACCAGAACAGGTATATTTATTTATGATTATGAATAGCTAAATTCATAATTCCCAACAATCATGATATGATAAAATAAATTCATGTTAGTTACTTTATAGTAGAATTATTCGAAGAATAATATGTTAAGAAGTTTATTAGCAAAGTGGAAACGGAGAAAGATCCCTAAGAACTATGCCATCCTAAAGGTGAAACCAATAAGGCAAGAAGCCGTGGTGGGGAGTAACCAGAGTAGAGGCGCTGTTTAAGGGAAAAGTATCCAGATTACCATGCTAATAGTGACCGAAGAACATGTTATTTAAGAATAATCTAGTATATAGTAATCTAAGATGACTATATTTTGTTATGTACATGGTTGAAGGGAATATTTTGAAAAAAGCAATTTTATGAAAATGAATAATTATTTATCTGATGTGATGGTAGATAAATTTAAAATACTTATTTTATATACACTTAAAGATATAACTGTAGTAGATATAAGAAAAATCATATTAGAAAAAGCATTTGGTAAATATTACATGACTAGAGTAAATTATATACCACACATACCTAACTACTCTTACAAATACTTAGCATGATAAATTACATAGAAGTTTTAGAAAAAGATATGAGAAACATACAACTACTAGAGAAACAGATGAAAAATATAGACAAATACATGGAAAATAAAGATATAAAATATCAATTTTAGAAAATAGACCATTTAGACTACCTTAAAGTTTTAATCTTATATATACTTAAAGACATAGAAATTAAAGATATTAAGAAAATAATATTAGAAGAAGTAATAAACTACGAAATTGAAACAATAAATGCGTTGGAACAGATATACGAAGACATTTACCCAGAAGGATATTATTCAGATCAAGACTGTGGATGTTAGAATATATAAAGAAAATCAGAGAAAGGCAAAATTGGATATATGAAGAAGTTAATTACAGAAATCAACTTGAAATAGAGAAAAAACAACTAGAAGAAAAATTACTTAAAATAAATTTAACCTTAGAAAAGGAAAATACAAGTAATAATTTATTTAATACATACGAAAAATTATTTAATACAGATGGAAAATTAGTTATACATGAACAACAAATACTAATTAGTCAGATAAAAAATATAAACCTACGCATTGAATATAGCAAAGTTAGAATAAAATACTACACAGAAATTGCTAAAATTTCAATAGGATAAAATAAATTAATGGATACATCTTACGAAAAGAATAAATCATTAAAAGAAATAGAAACTCAACTATATAGTTTATACCTAGAATACAAAAGATTACATATTACTAACGAGGATCCTAAAACACTAGATAATTTAATCACGATAATATCTAATTTAGAATATGAATTAATAAAACATCTTAAGTTAAGAAGATAAAAATGAAAATTATTCCAATCAATAATAATCATTATAAAAATAAATACATACGTATTTATTATCTAGTTGAAACTACGCACCTAATCCGCACCCCCCTACAAAGTATCCAGATTACCATGCTAATAGTGACCGAAGATCCGCACCCCCCTACAAATGGTATCAGAGCCCAGTTATTTAAAAAATACAGAAGTAATAGAAATTTAATGTTAAAATTAGCAATATGTAATATGTGTTACATAGATGAATATACTTGCGCATTTAAAGAATATTATTATAAAGGAGCATATAATATAGAAGAAAGTAAAGAAATAAGAAAATTATATTTTAATAAATTACCTGAACCATTTAGTTCGTATTTATTATCTAGTTGAAACTACGCACCTAATCCGCACCCCCCTACAAATGGTATCAGAGCCCAGTTATTTAAAAAATACAGAAGTTATATATATGTTTGAATTTAGAGTTTATGAAATAATTACAATAAACAATCAATTAATTAATTAATTATGAGAAGACCATTTAAAAACAGAGAAGCTTTTAGAAAAATTAAAGAATCTTTAATTAGTAATTATTCAGAATATATAAGTCTAAATAAAACAAAAGAAAACCCACAAAAATTAGCTTACCAAATTACCTTAATATCTAGTATTGAAGCAAAATTAATAATCCATTTAAAATCTAGAAGAATGAGACATATACCATCTAATTATGATAAAATTAGATTTAGATATCCACCAAAATACTATAAATATTGTTTGGATGAATAAGATACAAAAATACAAAGAACTAAAACAGACTATATCTGAAAAATGTAAAGAATTAAAAATAAGAACAAAAAGATTAAATTATAATATATTTGCCGGAGTTAGTAAAAACTCAATTAATGCACAAAAAAATGAAATATCAAATTTAGAATCACAAATAGATAGTTTAGAATATATATATCAACATGAACTATTTACAATAAAATGAACAAAGAAGAATTTATAATAGACGAAAAAATATATGAAAATCACGAAGGATTAAAAATAAGAATAGTATTTTCTAATTTAGGAAGAAGATATAAGAAAATAGGTGAACATTTATATTTAATGTTAGAAAAAGAAGAATTAAAATTAGAAGATAAATTGACAGCTATGGTTAGAATAGAAAGAGAAAACGAAGAAATAGATAGAAAAAAGGAAATAGAAAAAATAAAACAACAAACTACAGAAGAAATACGAAAAATAGAAGAAACTAAAAATAGTAGGATTGCTGAATTAGAAAAAGAATTACAAATGTTAAAAGATCTGTATGAAAAAAGACAGAAAGAAAAAGAAGAAAAAGATAAAGAACAAAAATTATTAAACGAAATAAATCAATTTAAAGAAAAATTAGAAATAGACAATAAGGAATTAGAAATAAATAATATAGATGTTGAAGAAACAGACAATTATGATTCAGAAGATAGTGAAACATATACAGAAATATTAACAAATACAAAAAATTTAGAAATCAATGAAAAACAAGAAGCAATTAATGAAAAAAATTTAGAAAATATCAACACAGAAATAAATACTCTTGATAAAAAAGAAGATCAAAATATAATACCTAGTACATCAGAAATAAGGAAACCTGCATATTATAAAAATAAGTTTAAAAGATATAATCTAAAGAACGAATATGACAAATGGACACCAAAACAAATAGTTAATAAAAATTATAACTTTCTAGACTTAGATTGTGTAATAGATACAGAAAAAACAATACAATTATGGATAAGATATATGACAAAGCAATTATTAGATAATAATATAAGTGTAACGGATGCACCAAAATATATAGAAAGAACATTAATAGGAACAGTAAAATTATGGTTTTTAAATCTAACTGAAAATAGTAAAAAAATATTAAGAACTGACAAACCCACAGAAGGAATAATGAAATTAACACCTATAGAATTATTAAAAAAATATGAAACAGCTATAAAAGACGAATTCAGTAGCATGACAACAACAGAAGAAGAACAAAATGAAGAGAAAGACATAAATAGAAATTTAATGTTAAAATTAGCAATATGTAATATGTGTTACATAGATGAATATACTTGCGCATTTAAAGAATATTATTATAAAGGAGCATATAATATAGAAGAAAGTAAAGAAATAAGAAAATTATATTTTAATAAATTACCTGAACCATTTAGTTCAAAAATAATAAAAAGTTGGGATGAAACAAAAATAGTAGATACTTTAGGAGCAAGAATAAAATTTTTACAACAATGGTATAGAAACTTATGTGAAAAATACAGAGAAGAAATAAAAATGGAAAAAACATTAATAAGAAATTTAGCATGTTGCAAAGATAAAATAGCACCTCAATTTGGATGCGAAGAAAGATATTATAAGAAAAGAAAAAGGCATAAGAAATATAAGAAATACAAAAAATCAAAATATAAATACAAAAAACCAAGAAAAAGATATTATGTAAAAAATTATAAAAACAAGAGACCATATAGAAAGAAAAAATCTATAAAAGAATGTACTTGTTATAATTGTGGAAAGTTAGGACACTTAGCTAGAGATTGTAAATTACCTAAAAACCCAAAAAATAAACAAATATCAGAAATAAAAATAGAAAATACAGAATATATGCAAATAGATTACATAGATTACGAATTAGAAAGTGAAGACAGTATATATGAAATTTCAGAGAATGAAACAGATAATGAAATAGATAGTGAATTAGATGAATTAAATGACTGAAGAAGATATAAAAATATTAACAAAAGAAGAATATTTAAATGAAGAAGGAACAGATCAAAAAATAATATTTGATAACAATGTATTTGATGAAATAAAAGGAAAAGAGTTAGACTTAAGTGTAGAAAAAATATTTAAAATACCAACAATAAAAAATATATTTACTAGAAAAAAGGAAGAATATTATGTAGTAAGTCAAAAAGAGCACGTAATAGACTGTAGATATGCAAAAGGTAAAGCCAGTATACCACTAGTAACAAAAAGAATAATTAATAAAGAAATAAACGATATAAAAAGTAGAGACCCAATAAAATATGTACACCTTGGAGGTACAGAAATATTAATAAAAGCATGTTTTAGAGAAGGAATAGATACACCAATAGAATTATATTTAGCAGATGATAGAATTATAAAACCTATAGAAAAAAGTATAATAACTGCCATAAAAGGAAATTTAATATACCAAAAATTTAAATTTATAATAAGTGCAAATTATTCAGTAGCAGTAACAGATAGAAATATAGATAAATCACTAGTATTATATTGGAAGATATCAGGAATAGAATTAACCCCAGGAAGTAAAATATTTACAGCAAGATGCAAAAATTTATATGTATTAACAACAAAACATAAAATAACAGGAAAAAATAAGATTAATAAGATACAAATAGATAGCCCATTTGAACAATTTGTAAAAACAATAGACTATAATGATTATAGCTATAAAGACATAGATGTAGAAGAAAATCTAGAAATAATAAATGATAGGATAAGTACAACAAAAAGAACAGCTTATGATAAACCGAAATCATCAAGCTCATCAAAAAGAATAAGTTATGAAACAAGTTCAATGGATAATTCAAACCATTATTACATAACAGGAAAGGTAAATGAAAAAGAATATTTAATACTCTTAAATACAGGACAAGAAGAAAATTATATAGCAAAATATCTAGTAAAAAATGAAGAAATAAGAACCGACAATAATATATGCCCAGATCTACCAAGAAGCTTAATAAATACTAAAAATATAGCAGAAAAAGAAATAATAATAGGAATAAGAAAAATAAAAATAGAATTTGAAGTAAAAGAAGAAATGCAAAAAACAGACATAATATTAGGAATAAAATGGCTAGAACAAGTAAAACCATATAATATAGAACATACACAATTAACTATAACATATAACAGAGAGAAATTATTCTTAAGAAGAGCATTAACATAAAATGAAAATATATGTATTAATGAAGATAGTAGTAGAAGGATATTACAGTAGATATTATACGCCTATGATAGATACAGGAGCAGAAGCTAATTTATGTAGATATAATTGTTTACCAGAAAGTAAATGGGATAAATTAAAAACACCAATAATAGTTAAAGGATTTAATAACGAAGGAAGCTTAATTACTTATAAAGCTAAGAATGTAAAAACACAAGTATGGGATAAAATATTAACAATAGAAGAAATTTATAATTATGAACTAACATCAAAAGATATACTTTTAGGAATGCCGTTTCTAGATAAATTATACCCACATATAATAACTAGAACAGACTGGTGGTTTACAACACCATGTAAACAAAAAGTAAGAGCAAAAAGAGTTAATAATAAAATAAGAAAGAAAACGGATTGGATAAAAGGAAGTGAAAAAATTACACAAAAGTTAGAAAATATAAAAAATACTGAAGATACAATAGAATTAGTTGTATTTTCGATAAATAAAACAGAAATAACTATATTTTCAATAAATAAGATAGAAATAATTAAGAAAAAATTAGAATAATTATATAGTGAAGATCCATTAAAAGGATGGGAAAAACATAAAACTACTATAAAAATTGAATTAATAGATAAAAATAGCATAATAACCCAAAAACCATTAACATATAATTTTGATGATTTAAAAGAATTTAAAATGCATATAGATGAATTATTAGAGAAACAATATATACAAAAAAGTAATAGTAAACATAATAGCCCAGCATTTATAGTAAATAAACATAGTGAACAAAAAAGAGGAAAAAGTAGAATGGTTATTGATTATAGAAATTTAAATGCAAAAACAATAACTTATAATTACCCAATACCGAATAAGATATTAAAAATAAGACAAATACAAGGATATAATTATTTTAGTAAATTTGATTGCAAATCAGGATTTTACCATCTAAAGTTAGAAGAAGAATCTAAGGAATTAACCGCATTTACGGTACCACAAGGATTTTATGAATGGAATGTACTACCATTTGGATATAAAAATGCACCAGGTAGATATCAACATTTTATGGATAGTTATTTTAAACAACTACCTAATTGTATAGTATATATAGACGATATACTATTATATACAAAGACCAAAGAAGAACATTTAAAATTATTAGAACAATTTACAGATATAATAGAAAATTCGGGAATAAGTTTAAGTAAAAAGAAAGATGAAATTATGAAAAATCAAATAGAATTTTTAGGAATACAAATAGATAAAAGTGGAGTAAAAATGCAACAACATATAGTACAAAAAATAGTAAATTCGAAAGAGGAATTGGATACGAAAAAGAAATTACAATCATTTTTAGGATTAGTAAACCAAGTAAGAGAATATATTCCAAAATTAGCAAAAAACTTAAAACCACTACAGAAAAAATTAAAAAAGGATATAGAATATAACTATAATGAAGAAGATAAAAAACAAGTTCAAAAAATAAAAATACTTTGTAAAGAATTACCAAAATTACAATTTCCTGATGAAAATAGAAAATTTATATATATAGTAGAAGCAGATGCTAGTGAATATAGTTACGGAGGAGTACTTAAATATAAATATGAAGCAGAAAAAATAGAACACCATTGTAGATATTACTCAGGTACGTTCAACGAGACAGAAATAAAATGGGAAATAAATAGAAAAGAATTATGTTCATTATATAAATGTTTGTTAGCATTTGAGCCATATATTGTATATAACAAATTTATTGTGCGAACAGATAATACACAAGTACGCTGGTGGCTAACAAAGAAAATACAAAATTCAGTTACAACAAAAGAAATTCGGAGACTAGTATTAAATATATTAAATTTTACATTTACAATTGAAGTAATCAGTACTAACAAAAATGTTATTGCAGATTACATATCAAGACAAAGCTACACAGACTGATATTATAGAAGAAGATACTCTAGAAAAGATACTCAACACCCTAACTACGCTTTCAATAAAAGTGGACAGTATGGGTAATGAGATAGAAAAGCTAAAGACTAATGAAGGTAAACTAAAGTCTATAGCTACAAATCAGCTAACTCAGCAGTGTGCAGAGCTATGTCGATCGGAAGACATTAAAATTCCAGAGCTAGAAGGAGACGTTGGGATACTCCATAAAACCCATAACGTTTATCTATCTACTTCCGCAGGTACAAGCAAAGGAGCTAGTCGACCAAGATACCAGAACATGAATATGAATAAAATATTTGAAAAACCATATACCCCAAATACATCAAAAGATCCCATGTTTATACCCCTACAAATTACCACATACCGAGATAGTCTGAACCAAGATAAAAAAGTTTATAACTACACATCCCAAAAATACATAGAAAATATCTACAATATACAAACCTTTTTAAATAGCAACCCCAAAGCTACAAATGTCCAAGAACCAGATACAAACTATATAACCCAGAGATTGACCGGATATAATAAACTAATTGCCTTACCTAAAACCAAACCAAATATAGTTAAAACTTGCTACGAATATGGACTACTTAGTACGGTATATACCACGGACGGAACTGAGATATCCACTATACCGGAAATATATGAAGCATTTATCATTTTTAAAAGAATAACCAAAGGTACCTTGTTCTTTATAAAAATTTACGCGGCACCAGCAGAAATATTATTTGATGAAGTTAAAAAACCTATACAAGTTGTGAAGATAGGAATGACACGAGATATGATTATACCACAAGATATTATTTCACAACCAGAGATACCTAGAATCGAGATACCAAAATTTTATGCAAACAAGAGGATTATCGGATTATCTACGATTTTACAAGAGCTAGCAAATACATATTGCAAACAAAATCCCATATGGAACTACTATTCAAGAGATCATGTACTAATATATTCAAATTCAAAAGAGTTACGAGAAACAGATATGGAAACTATTAGGCAATGGATTATCACGTTGCTTAAACCAGAAACAGAACCTATTGCCAGAGCTATCAGAGAAAAATTTATTTCGGAAGAATTATTGACCAGATACTGCAAGACTATTGGACATAAATATCCAGATCACAGATGTTCAAAATGTAATGGAGGAGATAATGATGTCCCAACAGTTCAACTAGAATAAAAAGAGATAAAAACGCCAGCTGGAAAGATAAGACCAGAGCAATAATAGAGATACAACAGATATAACAAAATAGACGGAAGACTTATTTGTAAATTAATTTACGTAGATTCAATGTGAATTTAATGTAAAGTTTGATTTTTTAGCCTTATAGGCTTAGGGTAGGTAGAATAGATAGAAGACTTTTAAGTCTAGACTTTTTAGTCTTTCTTTAATAAGTTTTTGTTTGTTTTAGCGGACAGATGTAAAACAATGTAAAGTTCGTTCATTCTATAAATAGAGAAAGCAGAAGGCATTGCAAAGCAAGCCTTCATGCGTTGAAGCAAACATTCTCTCAAAGTCCACAATAAATATTTTTTGCTTAGTTAATTAAAAAACAGGTATATATCAATGGAAAAATCTATGGAGGAACAAAGCACAGAAATATCAAACCTACCAGAACAGGTATATTTATTTATGATTATGAATAGCTAAATTCATAATTCCCAACAATCATGATATGATAAAATAAATTCATGTTAGTTACTTTATAGTAGAATTATTCGAAGAATAATATGTTAAGAAGTTTATTAGCAAAGTGGAAACGGAGAAAGATCCCTAAGAACTATGCCATCCTAAAGGTGAAACCAATAAGGCAAGAAGCCGTGGTGGGGAGTAACCAGAGTAGAGGCGCTGTTTAAGGGAAAAGTATCCAGATTACCATGCTAATAGTGACCGAAGAACATGTTATTTAAGAATAATCTAGTATATAGTAATCTAAGATGACTATATTTTGTTATGTACATGGTTGAAGGGAATATTTTGAAAAAAGCAATTTTATGAAAATGAATAATTATTTATCTGATGTGATGGTAGATAAATTTAAAATACTTATTTTATATGCACTTAAAGATATAACTGTAGTAGATATAAGAAAAATCATATTAGAAAAAGCATTTGGTAAATATTACATGACTAGAGTAAATTATATACCACACATACCTAACTACTCTTACAAATACTTAGCATGATAAATTACATAGAATTTTTAGAAAAAGATATGAGAAACATACAACTACTAGAGAAACAGATGAAAAATATAGACAAATACATGGAAAATAAAGATATAAAATATCAATTTTAGAAAATAGACCATTTAGACTACCTTAAAGTTTTAATCTTATATATACTTAAAGACATAGAAATTAAAGATATTAAGAAAATAATATTAGAAGAAGTAATAAACTACGAAATTGAAACAATAAATGCGTTGGAACAGATATACGAAGACATTTACCCAGAAGGATATTATTCAGATCAAGACTGTGGATGTTAGAATATATAAAGAAAATCAGAGAAAGGCAAAATTGGATATATGAAGAAGTTAATTACAGAAATCAACTTGAAATAGAGAAAAAACACCTAGAAGAAAAATTACTTAAAATAAATTTAACCTTAGAAAAGGAAAATACAAGTAATAATTTATTTAATACATACGAAAAATTATTTAATACAGATGGAAAATTAGTTATACATGAACAACAAATACTAATTAGTCAGATAAAAAATATAAACCTACGCATTGAATATAGCAAAGTTAGAATAAAATACTACACAGAAATTGCTAAAATTTCAATAGGATAAAATAAATTAATGGATACATCTTACGAAAAGAATAAATCATTAAAAGAAATAGAAACTCAACTATATAGTTTATACCTAGAATACAAAAGATTACATATTACTAACGAGGATCCTAAAACACTAGATAATTTAATCACGATAATATCTAATTTAGAATATGAATTAATGAAACATCTTAAGTCAAGAAGATAAAAATGAAAATTATTCCAATCAATAATAATCATTATAAAAATAAATACATACATATTTATTATCTAGTTGAAACTACGCACCTAATCCGCACCCCCCTACAATTCCTTTTCATTTTTCCCTTTTAAAATTTCTAAGTTGTAATGAATTCACCTCCTTTTTACCTCTCCCTTTCAAGAATTATGATAAAAGTTTTATTAACTTCAAATCTTTTTAAATATTAAATTAGGTTTTCTTAGATAATTCAAATTAAAAAGATTTTATATTTCTTTTACAAATAAGATATATACATGGTTCAAATAATGAAGAATTTAATACAAAACTTACCTTTTATCATATATTTTAGAATCCCTTAATATTAATTTTTTTTATATCTTTTACCATATTTTTTTGGATTACTTAATTTTTAATATATATATATATATATATATATATATATATATGGATGCAAATACACATTGTGATCACTTAGCTCAAGTTATACTCCTTGGCAAGAGTATGACACCTCTTCCCTACATGAGGTTTTCCCCTTAGGAAAACTAGATGTTGGACTCTTTGATATCTCACATGGTTTATGTCGGTTAGAAGAACCTCCCTAATAGAAAAGATTTTTAAAAGAAACTTTCTAAATTCTAAAAGAGAATAACATAACAGCTTTTAGAAGCTAAGTGTAAAGGATCACAATTTATTTTAGATATTATTTTGCATAATACATTAGCTATGAGTTTTCAACTTTCAGTTTATAGATATAAAGGTGAGTCCTTTTTAAACTTAGTCTACATGATTTGAAAACAGACTTAACTTCAGTCCTACTTATTCCACGAACAGAAAGAGTAAAAGTACAATTTTTGTAACTAAGTGTGATGGATCACAAAGATTGTTTTTATGCTTTACTACAGTATGCTTACATTTTACACTACTCCAGCCAATGTGAGTCATTTACACTTAGCATGCATACTTTACTAGTTATATGCACAGTTAGTTACTATTTTTACTTATGCATTCACCCCACATGCTCAGTACATTCCAAAAGTACTGATCCAGATATACGTCTATGTACTACATTGTTTAATAATGTAGGGACAAGTTGTAGTGTGCATATCAAAATCAGACAGTTGCGGCTTCCATTCAGCAGGTGATGAGTTTTTTTGATTCAAGGGCTCGAGTCAGTCAAAGTTTATGTAGTATCTTATATTCTTCATTCAGTCATATTGTTTCGGGATAGCTGGGGGTCATGTCCCGGCTACCTACCGATAATACTAGTAGAGGCTTCATAGACAGTCAGTAGAAGTTGATGTATTTGATTCTAGTTTTTTTGTATAATCAAAGTTGTAATTATTTTAGTATAGTTTGTATTGATCATATTCAGCAAATATTTATCTTCCTCATTATTCTTTTAGACTTATGTAATTTTTTTAGTTGCTCATGAGTTGTGCCAGTGCTTGGGATCACTTGTTGTCCTAAGCACCGTGTGACGACTAGGGGTAGTCTCGGGTCGTTACACATATTTATTGATCTTCTTTTAATTTGATTATATAATAGTTTAACCATGTCTTCATTCAATCCCTCAACATCCTTTCTGAATCAAAATAAACTAGAAGGCCCTAACTATGTTGACTGGAAATGAAATTTGGATATTGTTCTTACTGCTGAGGGCTTTAAATTTGTGTTGGTTGAGGAATGTCTTGTTAAGTCAGTTGAACTGACTGATGATGGGACTAAAGCCTCTGATAAGTGGGTTAAGGCTGGCGAGATGGCAAGATGTGACATTCTTGCCTTCATGGAAAATGTAATGAAGCATCAACATCAATCCATAACTACTGCTTACAGTATGCTTGAATATCTCAATGAGATGTTCGGTGAGCAAAATCGTACAACAAAGAAGAAGGACATGAAATCTCTATTGACCATAAAAATGGCTGAAGAAAATTCGGTGAGGGAGCATGTTCCTAAAATGATTAGTCTGTTGAATGAGCAGGAAATTCTTGGTGTGATTATTGATAAGGAATCTCAGGTTGAGATGGTCGTACAAACTTTACCGAACAGTTTTTCTTGAATTATTACATGATTAAGATGGACTTATTCCTTGCAAAATTCTTGAATGAGATGCAAGCAGCAGAATCTATCATTAAGAAACAAGCTTCTCCTGTGGCATTGATGGTTGGCTATCCTTCATCTTCGACTTCAAATCCAAAAGGCAAAAAGAAAAAAAAAAGCCCCGCAAGGTTCCAGGTGCTAATGGTGGTATGGCTAAGTCTAAGAAAAAGTACTATCATTTCAAGAAATCTAGCCATTACAAGAAATAGTGTCTCGACTACATAGCTAAGATGTAGAAATAAGGTACATCTTTTTCATATGTCATTGAAACATTTTTAGCGGCTATTTCTATCCTGTTTTGGGCTATAGATTCGGGAGCCTTAATCATATCTGCACTTCTTTATAGGGGTTTTAGGAAACAGGACGCCTAAGTGAAAATGAAATTAACGTGTTTCAAGCAAATAGAGAACCAGCACCAGCCTTGTCAATAGAAAATATTTCCATTTCGTTTAGTAGTTCTAGAATTTTGACTTTGAATAATGTTCTTTACATACCTTCTATAAGAAGGAATTTGATTTCAGTTTCAAGAATAATGGATGCTGGTTATAATGTTGATTTTGCTAATAATTTTACAATTATTATTTTTAATAAGCTTTTTATTATTTCTTCTCCTAGAATACATGATCTATATGTATTTGATGTTTCCCATAATATGATTTAAACAATGGAACTTAATATTATTGATCAATCACATAAAATAAAATGTGTTTCAGAATTGAGTGAAACATATTTATGACACTTACGTCGAGGTCATATTAACATAAATAGGATCTCACGGTTGGTTTCTGATGGACCTTTAAGTTTATTAAAAGTGGAGGCATTTTCAACATGTGAATCTTGTTTAGAAGGTAAATGACCAAGAGACCTTTTCCCTTCAAAGGAAATAGAGCCGGTAATAAGTTAGAATTAATTCATACTGATTTGTGTGGTTCTATGAATATACAAGCAAGAGGTGATTTTGAGTATTTTGTGACTTTCATAGACGATTACTCAAAATATAGATACATTTATTTGTTGCACCATAAATCTGAATGCTTTAAAAAATTCAAAGAATTTAAGATGGAAACAGAAAAATGACATAATGAAAATATCCATACATTACGATTTGATCGTGGTTGTGAATATCTTTTTGCGAAATTCTTTAAATATTTATTAGAATTAGGAATTGCATCTCAATATTCTATTCTAGAAATACCACCAAAAAATGGTGTGACAGAACGGCAAAATAAAACTCTTATGAAAATAATTAGATCAATTTTAATTTATTCAGATTTGCCTTTTTATTTTTGGGGTTATGCATTTAAAATAACAAACTATATTCTGAACTTGGTTCCTTCAAAATCAATACCTTTAGCCCCATATGAATTAGAGAGTGGGTGCAAGCCTAGTCTAGGACATATTTAGGTTTGGGGTAGTCCAACACATATGCTTAAAGAAAAAAATGATAAATTAAAATCAAGGACAGAAGTGTGTATTTTTATAGTATACCCAAAAGGGAAGAAAGGGGGTTTTATTTTATTATCCTAAGAAACAAAAGGTAATTATTTAAAAAAATTCTAGATTTCTTAAAGAGGCTTATTTAATGAGTCACATTCCTAGAAGTAAAATTATTTTACAAGAATTGAGAAATAGAATAACGAATAATGAATCACAAGATAAAATTCCGACAACTATTATTGACATACCACTGCATCCATGTAGTGGGTAAAATATCAATAAGCAATAGGTTGTACAAGAGCAAACACTTGACATCACACTACCTCAAAGTAGTGGGAGTAACATCAAGCAACATGCGATTGTGGAAGAAAAACATTCAGGATAATGTCGAACAACCTTCTATTATGCAGGAAGATGTTTAGGATATTTAAAATTTAGTTCCAAATGTAGCAGATCCTATAGTGACTAGTCGTCGTAGTGGGAGAATTATTAAAAAACCTATGCCTGATTAATTAATCAAAATTTAAAAAAGAAAAAGAGTTATAGAAGAGGCAATATTATTTTATTTAATGGTCTTCTATAAAAGGAATAAAGGAATATATTTAAAAACCAATTTTATTATTATGACAACTTTAAAGGGCCAAAAATGTTTTTTGGCATTAAGAATGAATTAAGGCCAAAACGTTTTTTGGTATTAAGTTTGTAATAAAGGGGAAAAATGGTTTACCTCTTCTCATTCCCTTTTCTGTTGAATTGGGAATAAATAGAGGTTGAGTTTTTAAGAAAATGGAGGCTTATTCCAAAATACTAATCCTTCTTAAATCCAATAATAAGGCTAATCTTGAAGTAGTAGAAGGCAACAGACCTGGAAAACAGGTTGTTGAACAGTTTGTGTGAAAGCTTCAAGAGGTAAGTTTTCTAATTTTTATTTTTAATTATAATATCTAGATGTTTTGTAAGCTATTGATTCTAGTTAATTATTGCTTCCGTTGTGCATGTTCTAACAAAATGAACCTGAAAAGTAAAAGTGTTTATGAGCAACGCAGTGGCTTGAGTCGAGAAGCTTGTTAGACCTATCAAGGAGAGAAAAAAGAAATAGCCATAATTTGTGAATTCAAATCTCAAGAAAAGATAATCTCCGTAATAAATTAATTTTCCTTCAACTAATTTGTGAGATTCTTTGTCTTTCCATTCTAATGCTAAATGTGAAATATTTTTTAAATAGTTAATGATTATATTCAACAGTTTCTACATTTAGTACCATCTCTTCTACGAACATACACTAACAAAGCACGATAACAAATCAAAGAAAAATGTTAATCATAATGTTTCTCAAAATCTAATTGAAGTGAAGGCAAGTGAGAAGATATGTAATGCCTCGAGTATGTACCCCGGACTCTACATGGTGCTTACGATCTCGAAGGATCACAAGCTAACCCATGACTGGTACCTGCTGCAATAACTATGTAATAAATACTGTAATGATTGCAGAAATAGGCAAAAATATATGCCATAAGGTTAACATCTATAAATAAATCTGAACATAAGTACTGAAAAACTGAACAACTATCTAAAAATACTTTAGTCTGAAAAGCCTCTAACTGTCTGAACTGTAGAGTTGATGGGACAAGCCCCCAACTAAATCCATCTACTGAAATAAAATTGAATTACTATAAATAATAAGCATATCCTTGAACTATGATTCTATAGTTGCTAGAAAAATCTATAGGGGTTGTGTGGTGTCTATCTTTAATAGAAAGACATTGGTAGATTTGATAGTGTTAGATATGGTGGATTTTGATGTTATTTTAGGGATGAATTGGCATTATTCGTGCTAGCTTCTCTAGATTATAGGACCCAAAAGTCCAGTTTCAAATTTCCTAATGAATCGGTAATTGAATTGGAGAAAAGTTCCCAAAGGGAGGTTTATTTCTTATCTTTTTGAGACCAGAAATTAATCTCTAAAGGGTGTCTGTATCATTTAGTTCTTGTTAAGGATTCTAACTCTGAAAGTCATTCTTTACAGTTTGTCCCTATGGTTAGTGAATTTCCTGAAATGTTTCCTAATGATCTTCCCAAAATTACTCCCAATAGGAAAATAGATTTTGGGATTGATCTTGTACCGGATAATCATCCCATTTTTATTCCTCCTTATAAAATGTCTTTGGCTGAGCTAAAGGAACAATTGAAAGATCTTCTTATAAAGGGTTCATTCATCCTAGTGTTTCTCTTGGGGTGCTCATGTGCTTTTCATGAAAAATAAAGATGGGTCCTTTCAGATGTGTATAGATTATGGTCACTTGAATAAGGTTAAAGTGAAGAATAAGTATCCTATTCCTAAGACTGATGACCTTTCGATCAGCTTCAGGGTGCTAGATGCTTCTCTAAGATTGACTTTCGTTAGGGGTACTATTAGTTAAAAATTAGGGAGGTAGATATTCCCGAGACCGATTTCCAAACCCGATCTGGTCACTATGAGTTTTTGGTTATGTCATTTTGATTGACTAATTCTCCGACTGCTTTCATGGATCTAATGAATCAGGTTTTTAAGCAATTTTTGGACTTGTTTGTTATTGTCTTCATTGATGATATTTTTGTGTATTCTAAGAATGAGAAGGATCATGACAATCACCTCTGAATTGTGTTTCAGACTCTCAAGGATCAGAAGCTATATGCTAAATTTTCTAAGTGTGAGTTCTGATTGAATGTTATGACTTTTCTTGGGCAGATAGTTTCTGGTGAAAGGATCAAGGTGGATCCACAGAAGGTTGAGGTGGTTAAAAAATGGCCTAAACCCACGACTCTAATCGACATTAGGAGCTTCTTGGAATTTCCTAGGTATTGTAGGAGGTTCGTGGAAAGTTTCTCTTCTATTGCTTTTTCGCTGACTAGATTAGCACAGAAAAAAGTTATGTTCTTGGGGTCCAATGCTTGTGAGGGTAGTTTTGAGAAGTTGAAGTATAGGTTGACTTTTGCTCTAGTTTTGAGGGTACTGATGGTTTTATTGTATTTTATGATGCATCCCGTGTGGAACTAGGTTGTGTTTTGATGAAGAATGATAAGGTTGTAGTCTATGCTTCTAGTCAGCTCAAGGTTAATGAGAGAAATTACCCAACTCACGACTTGGAGTTGGCTGCTGTGGTTTGTTAATATAAAGCAGGGTAAGATTAGTGTGAAGAAGTATGCTCTAAAATTTTAGTAGTTGGTCGAATGTACTCCTAAATTGGTGTCTAGATGAAGATCTAAGATGAGGAAGTTTGCTTCTGAGTTTTCTGTAACTTGGTATTATAGTGTAAGGCTGTAATATTAAACACTGATATGGACATCACAAAACTTGTGGTTTATATACGCCATAGGACCAGACAGACGAGACTGAGATGTCACCAATTGAGTAAGCAAATGAATAGACTGGCGAACCTCCTCATTTGAGTTTTCCACCTGAGGTGTCTGATCATAAGAATCACCACCTTAAGAAGCCCAAGGAGGACTAGTAGGGACAGGTGTAGCTTCATGTGGAGTGGAACAATCAGGAACAGGGACCTTAGATTGGGTATGCACTTCGAACATAGGGTGAGTCCCCTCCATATTGTCCTCAGGTAGGACAGAGTTCCCAACAGAGTTTCTACAAACGTCAAATCTTTGAGGAGAAATGATCTGAAATGTGAGGAAGCCAGGAGTTAGAGAAGTTTCATAACACTAGACTCTATATCCAGAAATAGAACATGATAAAGGGAGGCATTCCTAAATACCTAGTAGCTTACTCCTTATAAGTGTGGTGTGCTACATACCAATAAAAAGACTCTACTCGATATGACTTTGTGGACACCCAATGACTTAAACTTGTTCTCTGAATATGCAAGTTCATAGATTGAGGACCAAGGATGTAGTTTCGATGAATGTTCTTTGGAGAAAATAAAAGGTAGAAGTGGCTATATGGTAAGCTGAAGAAAATATGAAGGCCAATCATCCATTCTTGTTCCATGGGTTGGACAAAAGTGTATAAGTTATAAGTTTCGTTTTTCTCTTGTTACCTTTTGAGTTTGTTTATTGATTTTGGTGGATTCTTGCTATTCTCATGCTAAACATGTCTTAATTCATCATTTGAGGATGAATGATCCTAGAAGGCGATAATGTAAGACCCTTAAAATTTCAATCATTTTATCTTTGAACTACCCATATGCAGAATATCAAATTTTTACTTGAAGGGTGTTTAGATATGTTAAAAGGGTGTTCGAGGAATGTTTGGGAGTTTTAGAAATGGGTTTGAGGTCAGTTTTGGACCCCGAGGCAGTGAGGGTCTATGATATCACCATGTCATGAGGTTACCCTCCGCGATAGTAGCATGGCATAAAGGATAACCTCCACGATATTTGCGTTTCATGCCAAGGTGTAATTTTCATGTAGTTTTTCTTTAATTCACATGAGATGAGAGGATTTTTGTCCTTTTACCCCTTGTACGAATTTTTCAAATAAAAGTCCTATTCTCATCAGTTTGCAAAGATCAAATTCCCCTATTTTATTCTCAAACACAAAACCCAAGAACATTTAAGGGTTTCACTCTGCATTCATCATTCGAGCTCCAAACTTTAATTAACTTCAAATTCATGTGTGTTTTAAGCATGTATCTCTTACCTAAATTGATTTTATGTAAAAACATGTATTTAATTGTCATCCATGTGGTTAAATTTTTGGATTTTGAATATGGGTTGAGGGGTTTGGAATGGTTATTATATTAATTGAATTCCCGTAGCTTTGAATTGATAGTTCAAGCTTTATTTTCATGATTTTAAACTAATTAAATGCATAGGTGTGGGAATTGGAATGGGGAACATGGGTTTTCCCAAATTTGATGGTTTAATGGTTTTTAATTGGATTCAACCTCAACCCAACTTGCGAAATAGGTTTGAAACATGGATTTATATATAAATTATTTCACTTTTGAAACCATGCATTGCATAAAAGGTTAATGGAACATAAATTTGTTTTGAAATGCCTTGGTAGCCAAGGATTAGTTTAAAACTGGAACTTTGTAGTCATTTTGGCTAGTTTTCTTTGGAATGGCATAATGGAATTGGCTTGTAAGCTTAGCATTATTTGGTATAACAATGCCAATGGTAAATGCCTAATTAAAAGACTCCTTGGTTAATGGATGAGAATTTGTGTAAATGGTTTTAATTTGGTCTTAAAGGGTGTTTTGTAGATCGCAGTGAAAGATGGAGTCCCGGAGGAGGGGACCAATACTGGAACCACAGTTTCTAGAGTGGGGGGTATTTATGACCGTGTACATGGGTCACACTATATATTTATATTTTGGAATGGTTGGAGCCTCGGTGGTTTTGTTCCTTCCTTAGATTTGTTCGGTTCCTAAGACTAACATACACTAAGGACATTTCAACATAGGCAGTTGAACCCATATAGCCCGTGGGCGCCCTTAGGATGGTTAGAGATGCACAATATGGGAAAATTATTTTAAATCTCATGCTTAAACCTTCTACCCTATCACAACATCATATATATGTATATATAAAAATATATATATATATATATATACATTATTTTATCACTTTGTCTGAGTTACATGCCATTGCTTGTTCCACTGACCATCCTAGGATGTTATATTGTATCATAATGTAGGGTCCAAAGACACTTCTTTTACCCTTGTGTAGCATTTGGTGGATTATCACGTCTGTCAAATTACCATGAAGTGGTGAGCTTCCATTCTCCGTAAAGCCTGTCATTTCATAGTTTATTTTCCTTATGTTTTTAGACTATCTCTTCGAGTTCCTTTTTAGCTATAGTCGGGGGAATGTCAAAACTTAGGTTGATATTTGATTGTTAGAGGTTTTTATAGACAGATATGGGTTAGTTGGATATTCATTGACTCTCAAATTTCTTAGAGTTATATATTCTTCTTTTTTTACTATGATAATTGGCTTTCATATTATCTTTATGGTTATCTTTTTTGGTACTCATAAGGTTAGGTGATGTGAGTGGTCTTCGGTCCATTGTGGGTTTGAGATACCCATCACGGCCAAACCCTAGTTTTGGTCGTGACAAGCTTGGTATTAGAGACTGGTTCAACATTGCTCCATTATCTGTATGGGATACATATGGATATCTATTCAGATCCTAAGATCTTGCAGTATGTGTTCACTCAGTAGGAATTAAATCTCAAGCAGTGGTGGTGGCTTGAGTTGCTCATGGATTATGACATGAGTCTTTATTGCCATCTAGGTAAAACTAATTTTATTGTTGATGCTTTTAGCAGGTTATCTATGGGAAGTTTATCACATGTAGAGGAAGAGAAAAAAGGATTAGTGAAGGACATTCACAGGTTGCCTAACTTGGAATTTCAACTTTTGGAGTCTAAGGATGATGCAGTTATTGTCTAAGGAAGTGGTCAAATCATCTCTTTTTGATGGGGTGAAGGAGAAGCAAGCTTTGGATCCCACACTTATGCAGATTAAGGATGATGTGGGTTAATAAAAGGTTATGACTTTTGATATTGGTGGAGATGGTATTTTGAGATACCAAGGTAGGTTGTGCGTTCCTGATGTTGATAGACTATGGGCAAGAATTTTGACTGAGGTTCATGAGTCCAGATATACAGTTCATATAGGTTCATCGAAGATGTATCATGACTTGAAGGAAATCTACTAGTGAAACAATATATAGAAGGAGTGGCAAATTTTGTGGTAAAGTGCATAGTTTGTTAGTAAGTCAAGGTTGAACACTTGAGTCATGGTGGTATGTCTTAAGAGATAGAGTTGCCCATGTGGAAGAAGGAGATGATCAATATAGATTTCATTATAGGTCTTCTAAAGTTTGGCAATCAGTATGATTTGATTTGGTTCATTGTGGATAGGATGACTAACTCTTATCACTTCTTTCTTATGAGGACTAACTACTCAGGAGAGGATTACATGAAGTTGATCATTTAGGAGACTGTGAAGTTTCATGTTACACTACTGTCCATTACTTCAGACCAAGTTACGAAGTTCTCTTCTCACTTTTGGCATTCATTTTAGATAGGTTTAGGTTCTCAGGTGAACCTTAGCACCACTTTCAATTTTCAAATGAATGAAAAAGTGGTACAGACTATTCATACATCTGAGGATAAGATAAGGGCCTCTGTAAATGATTTTAAAGGCGGTTGGGTTGATAACTTACCTCTTATTAAGTTTGCATACAATAATAGTTATTATTCTAGCATCCAAATGACTCTTTTTGAAGCACTTTATGGAAAGAGGTGTAGATCTCCTATTGAATGGTTTGAGGTCGGTGGGACTAAATTGTTTGGTCCTGACTTGGTTCACCAAGCCATGGAGAAGGTGCAAGTGATTAGAGAAATACTTAAGACTGGTTAGAGTCGCCAAAAGTCTTATGCAGATGTGAAGCGAAGACAATTGGAGTTTGAAGTAAATGACGGGGAATTCTTGAAGGTATCTCATATGAAGAGAGTCATAAGTTTTGGGAAGAAGGGAAAGCTCAATCCTTATTATTTTGGTTTGTATACAATTTTGAGGATAATTAATAATGTTACTTATGAGTTGGATTTGCCTGTGAGCTTTGGTTAGATTCATCCCATGTTTCATTTTTCCATGCTGAAAAAGTGTGTGAGTGATCCTTCTTTGATAGTTCTTCTTGAGGATGTTGGAGTTATGGATTCATTGTCTTATGAAAAAGTCTCGGTTGAGATATTGGATAGGAAAGTTCAAAGATTTAGGACAAAAGATGTAGATTCAGTAAAGGTTCTTTGGATAAACGAAAAGGCAGAAGAGGTGCATGGGAAGTTAAATAAGATATAAAGGCCAAGTATCCATTCCTTTTCCATAGGTTGTACAAAACTGCGTAAGATATGAGTTTTATTTTCCTCTTGTTGCTTTCTCAGTTTGTTAATTGATTCTGGTGTATTCTTGCTATTCTCGTGCTGAATATGTTTTAATTCATCATTTGGGGATGAATAATCTTTGGGGGGATAATGTAAGACCCTAAAAAATTTTATTTTATTTTTGCCCTTTCCGCGGGCGAAATATCAATTTTTTACTTGAGTTGTGTTTAGGAATGTCTAAAGGGTGTTCGAGAAAATTATTATAATTTTTGGAAGAGGTTCAGGGTCATTTTGGGACCCCGAGGCAGTGAGAGTCCGCTATAACATTGTGTAACGTAGGTTACTCTCCACGATATTGGCATGACACAAAAGGTAACCTCCGAGATATTGGTGTTTCATGCCATAGTGTATTTTTCATGAAGTTTTGTATTTATTCACTAAGGATGAGGGGTCATTGGTCTTTTTATCCCTTTACAACTTTTAAACATAAAATAGTCCCATTCCCATCAGTTTTCAAAGATCAAACCCCCCTATTTCACTCTCAAACACAAAACCCAAGAGCATTCAAGGGTTTCACAGTGCATTCATCATCTGGGCTCCAAACCTTTAAATAACTTCAAATTCTGGTGTGTGTTTAGGCATGTATCTCTTCCCTAAATTGATTTTATGTAAAAGTATATATTTAATTGCTATCCATGTGGTTTAATTATTTGATTTTGAATATGGATTGAGGGGTTTTGAATGGCTATTACATGAATTTAATTTCTGTGGTTTTGAATTGATTGTTTATGCTTTATTTTCATGGTTTTGAACTAATTAAATGAATGGGTGTGGGAATTGGAATGAGGAACATGGGTTTCTTCAAATTTGATAGTTTAATGGATGTAATTGGCTTTAACCTCAAACCAACTTTTGAAATTGGTTTGAAACATGGATTTATACATAAATTATTTTACTTTTGAAACATTGCATTGCATAAAAGGTTAATGAAACATAAATTGGTTTTGAGATGCCTTGGTGGCCATGGATTGGTTTTAAATGGGAAACTTTAGAATTATTTTGGCTAGTTGGTTTTGGAATGGCATAATAGAATTGTCTTGCAACCTTAACTTTATTTGGTATGACTATACCAATGGTAAATGCCTAATTAAAAGACTCCTCAATTAATGGATGAGAATGTGTGTAAATGGTTTTAATTTGGGTTTAAAGGGGGTTGTGTAGCTCATTGTGGAAGGTGGAGGTCCTAGGAGGACCGATACTGGAAACCACATTTGCAGTCCGGGGGAGGGGGTCTTTATGATCGTGTGCATGGGTCACACTATATATTTACATTTTCGAATGGTACTAGCCTCAGTGGCTTTGTCCCTTCCTCGTTTTTCTCCAATTTATGCGGCTAACATATACTGGGGTCCTTTCAGCAGGGGGAACTGAACCCATATAGCCCGTAGGTGACCTTTGGATAGTTAAAGCTACACAGTCCAGGATAATGATTTTAAATTTCATGCCTAAATCTTCTTCCCTATCTTAGCATTATATATATGTATATATGAATGTGTGCATGTTGTTTTTACTAACTTTGGAGATGACATTATTTTATTATTTTTCCTGAGTTACATGCCAACACTTATCCCACTAACCGTCCTAGGACGCTACATTATTTCAAAATGTAGGGTTCGAAGATACTTCTTTTACCCTATGCAGCGTTAGGTGGATTAGCCCATCCATCGAATTGCTTTGAAGCGGTGAGCTTCCATTCTCTGGAAGACCCGTCATTTCATAGTTGGTTTTTATTATGCTTTTAGACTATCTTTTTTGGGTTTCTTTTTTGCTATAGTCAGGGGTATGTCTCAACTTAGATTTTTATTCAATTGTTAGAGACTTTACTTGACAGATGTGGGTTGGTTGGTCATTGTTTTGTCTCTTAGATTTCATAGAGTTATCTATTCTTCTTTTATCACAATGTTATTTGTCTTCCATATTTTACTTTATGGTTATTTTTGTGCTCATGAGGTTAGGCCATGGGGTGGTCTACGGTCTATAATCGGCTTGAGATGCCCGTCAAGGCCAGGCCCTGGTTCGGGTCGTGACATCATTATATTCTTCACATATTTATTGTCATTAGAGTGAGCTATTCACAAAGCTTATATAAAACTAAGCATGCCAATATGGCAATGTTGGCTTCATTAAAGTGACTACTTCATGGAATTAAAATTGAACCTAATGTAAATTTTCTTATCTGTATTTATTAAAACATATATAGCAACATATGAAAATGATTTATTTTAAGTGTGTAGTGAACAAATACATATCACATTTATTTAGATAGCAAGTTGAACTACACATTACTCTTTTGATGGATACTGTCTATTCAAAAAAATGTAGGTATCCATAATCTCCAAAGAATAGATATTCTATCGAGAAAAATAAATCAAAACAATAGGTCACAACAATGACTGTAGTATCTTGATGCATGGACACATATTGCAGTTTAGATTAATTTTAAATTCAATGTTAAAAATAATTGTGAAGGTGTGTAAGAACACTTGTGGATCTTTATAACATTAAGACTAATAAACAGATAAGCCTAAATTTCTTATCCATCAGGAAACCTAACACAATGTCCAATTTAGAAAATAGAATTTATGTTAGGAAAGACGGGCACACAATCAAAGAGCCCGACAGGGTAGCAGCGGAAAAAACCCAAGACTAAACTTTTCCTTTCAACTTGAACCAAGAGGAGACAAATAATCCCAAGAAAAATAGAGTAATATACAACAAACAAATTAACCAAATGAAACAAGATAAGAATAAAGGCAATCACACGAGACACAAGATTTACATGGAAAACCCTTCAGTGTGAAGAGTAAAAAACCACGAGACCAAAACCTCCACTATAATCACCAAAGATTTACAATATTTTCCTCCAAAATTTCAAACAAACAAGTGGAAAACAACAAGAAGTAGTACATAATCCACAACACCAAACACTAGAAAAATAAAAGAGTGAAAGCACAAAAAATGCAGCTACTGTTTGGGACTAAAGAACAGGAGCTACAGGACACAAAATCAAGATCCGTAAGTTCCTAATAAAATATTGAGATGAGATAAATAAGTAGTCCAAAAATCAGCCAAATCAGACAAGAAACGAAGCGGGAATCGTAATTTGAAGTTGACAGCTGTGGCTGAAATTTAGGTGCGAAAATCAGCTTTGTTTTTCTCTCTTTAACTGCTGAAAACTCTCTTTTTTGTGATGGTAAATAAGACCTAAAAATATCAATATATATGCCCCATAGTAATGGGCCTATGGGAAAAAGTGGGTTGGTCCAAATTGGGCTTTATTTTATCCACATAGGAAGGGACAAAGGCCCATGACCCAATAATTCTCTCCCTCCCAACTATGTGGAGGAGACCGCCATCCCGACGATCATGCAACAATCTTCAAACTTCTCTCTTGGCAAAGATTTAGTCATCATGTCGGAACCATTATCATCCGTATGAATCTTCTCAAGTTCAAGCAACTTAGAATTCAACACATCCTGAATCCAATGGTATCTCACATCAATGTGTTTAGACCGACCATGAAATATAGAATTCTTTCCAAGATGTATGAAACTTTGGCTGTTACAATGAAGCACATACCTCTCTTGAGGACAACCAAGTTCCCCCAAGAATCTCTTCATCCAAAGCAATTCTTTACAAGCTTCAACGGCAGCAAGAAGCTCAGCTTCTGTAGTAGATAGAGCAACACATTTTTGCAACCTAGATTGCCAAAACACAGCTCCCCCTACAAAAGTAACCAAATACCCTGAAGTAGACTTTCGAGTATCAATATCACCGGACATATATGAATCCGTATAACCACAAATACTAGGCTTAACTGTACCAAAACACAAACTCAGACCAAAAGTGTCACAAAGATATCTCATAATCCACTTCACAGCATTCCAATGTTCTCTTCCCGGATTAGAAAGAAAACGACTAACAACAATAACAACATGAGCAATATCCGGTCTTGTGCAAATCATTGCATACATCAAACTACCAACAGCTGAAGCATAAGGTACTTTCTTCATATCTTCCTTCTCATCATCACTGAAAGGACACTGCTTCATGCTCAACTTGAAGTGCAAAGCTAAAGGTGTACTGACAACCTTAGCCTTGTCCATGTTAAACCTTCGAAGTACTTTCTGAATATACTTCTCTTGTGATAACCACAACTTCTTGGCCTTTCTATCACGGACAATCTGCATGCCAAGAATTTGCTTTGCTGGTCCAAAGTCTTTCATAGAAAAAGACTTACTCAACTCTTACTTCAACTTTTGAATCCTGCAAGCATTATGACCAACAACAAATATGTTATCAACATAAAGCAACACGATAATAAAGTCACCATCAGAGAATTTTTGCACAAAAACACAATGGTCTGAAGTAGTCTTCTTGAAGCCCTGCTGACTCATAAAGGAACAAAACTTCCTGTACCACTGCCTAGGAGCTTGTTTCAAACCATACAAGCTCTTCTTCAATTTGCAAACATAATTATCTTTTCCCTTAACTTCAAAACCTTCGGGTTTCTCCATATAAATTTCTTCATCTAAGTCACCATGGAGAAAAGCAGTTTTAACATCCATTTGCTCAACCTCTAAATCTAGACTTGCAGCTAAGCCTAGAACCACACGAATGGATGACATCTTTACAATCGAAGAAAATATCTCATCAAAATAAACTCCCTTTTTCTGGTTAAATCCTTTCACAACCAATCTAGCTTTGTACCGTGGAATTGGATTACCTTCTTCATGCTTCACCCGAAAAACCCACCTGTTTTTCAAAGATTTTCTCTCTTTAGGCAGCTTAACCAAATTAAAGGTATGATTATCATGCAAAGATTTAATTTTATATTCCAGAGCATCAAACCACTTTTCTTTTTCTTCACTCTCCATGGCCTCATCAAAACTCTCAGGTTCTCCCCCGTCAGTCAAGAGTACATACTCACTGGGAGAATAACGAGATGAAGGTATTCTCTCTCTTGTAGATCGTCTGAGAGAACTCTCAGGAGCATCAACAACTGGTTGCTGATCAACCACATCAACTTGTACCGGAGCATCAACAACTTCTTGTTGGTCATTCTGAACATGATCATCATCTTCATTATCAACTTGATTTTCATCATCATGAAGATTTTCTTCAGGAGCAGTAGTAAAAAGAACTGGATCAATGTCAACTAGACTTTCACTACTCTGAGAATCAACCTTCTCAGCTTTGTCAAAATCTTCAATTATTGGGTCTTCAAAGAACACACCATCACGAATTCTAACAAGGTTATTCTCAACTGGATCATAAAAACAATAGCCAAATTCATCTTGACCATAACCAATGAAGATACATTGCCTAGCTTTAACATCCAACTTTGACCTTTCATCCTTAAGAACATGAACAGAAGATTTACACCCAAAGACTCTAAGATGATCATAAGAAACATTCTTACTAGACCAAACTCTGTCAGGGACATCACCATTCAAGCAACAGTAGGAGATAAATTGATAACATAGCCGTATTAAGTTCTTCTGCCCAAAAGGAATTTAGCAGCTTAGCATCTGAAAGCATACATCTAACCCTCTCAACTAGTATTCTGTTCATCCTCTCTGCTAAGCCATTCAACTGAGGAGTTTTTGGAGGAGTTTTCTGATGTCGAATACCCTGCTCTATGCAATATCTATCAAAAGGATCAATATAATTACCACCATTATATCAACGGATGCTTTTCAATTTCTTCCCTGTCTATATTTCAACCAAGGCCTGAAAATTATTGAACACGTCAAGTACTTGATCCTTGGACTTTAAAGGAAATAACCAGAGTTTGCGAGAATGATCATCAATAAAAGTCACAAAGTAAAGTGCACCACCATGAGACCTTACTTTAAAAGGACCGCACAAATCAGAATGCACCAACTCCAACAAATCGAGCTTTCTTGAAGGCGGATGACTCTGAAAACAAACACTTTTCTGTTTACCGGCTAAGCAATGAACACACTTCTTCAACTTTTCTTGTTTCACTCCAGAAACCAAATTTTTCTTAGCCAAACTATCAATCTCTTTCTCACTTATATGAATCAACCTTCAATGCCACAACTGTGGTGAAGTATCATTCTCCACCAAGTTTATCAAACCTCTAGAGGTAGAGACCTAAAATACGTACAAGTTAGACAACTTGTAACCTCGAGCCACAATCATCGAACCTCTAGTAATCTTCCACTAGCCAGCACCAAGGGTATTAACATAACCCTCATCATCAAGACTTTCTACAGAAATCAAATTCAGGCGAACATCTGGAGCATGCTTGACATTATTGAGAACTAGTTTGGAACCATTGTTACTTTCCAAACAAATTGTGCCAAATCCAAGTACTTTAACATCATCATTATTGTCCATTTTCAACATCCCAAAATAACCTGGAGTATAAGAAGAATATGATTCCTTCTTTGGTGTAACATGAGAAGTAGCACCAGAATCCATAAACCAGCTAGACTCATCGCGAACAAGATTAATGGCATTCTCACCACAAGCAACAAGAAGATCATCATTAGCAACAACAACAACACAATTTACATTATCGCCTTCTTTCTTTTGCCGTCTTATATCTTTCTTTTGCTTGTAACAATATTTCATGATATTCTCCTTTTTGTTACAATAGTCACATGTAACATTCTTGATTTTGGACCTTGACTTGCTTCTACTTTTATCTCTATCATTTGAATCTCTGGACTTATTTCTCTCCCTCTCTTTAGTAACTAAAACATCAGAGTGTGAAGATGAAGAAGATGAGGCCTGAGATCTTCTTCTCATCTTTTCATTCAAGCCACCACTCTTAACATATTCCATAGTTACAATACCACCTGGAGCATAATTAGTCAAAGAAACTCGAAGAGTTTCCCAAGAGTCAGGTAGAGTATTAAGAAGCCAAAGTCCCTGAATTTCTTCATCGAACTTTACACCCATTCCGGAAAGCTGGTCAAGGACACTGTGAAAATCATTTATATGATCATAAATAGGAATGCCCTCTTTATACCTGATATTTATCAATTGCTTAAGCAGGAACAACTTGTTATTGCCAGTCTTCAAAGCATAAAGTGTCTCGAGATTTTCCCACAAACTTCTAGCATGTTTCTCATTCATAATATGATTTCTAATATTATCTTCAACCCATTGTCTGATATAGACACAAAACTGTAAGTGCTCAAATTCCCAATCCTCATCTATCATGGATTCCGGTTTAATAGATGCAAACACAGGTAAATGCATTTTCTTGACAAATAGAAGATCTTTTATCTTGCCTTTTCAAGTATGATAGTTACTACTATTCAAACACACCATCTTGCTCATATTTGCCTCCATCATTCAAATCGATAATCAATAACAACCAATGCTTTGATACCACTTGTTAGGAAAGACAGACACACAATCAAAGAGCCCGACAGGGTAGCAGCGGAAAATACCCAAGACGAAACTTTCCCTTTCAACTTAAACCAAGAGGAGAAAAATAAATCCAAGAAAAATAGAGTAATATACAGCAAACAAATCAACCAAATGAAACAAGATAAAAATAAAGGCAATCACACGAGACACAAGATTTACGTGGAAAATCCTTCAGTGTGAAGAGTAAAAAACTACAGGAACAAAACCTCCACTATAATAACCAAAGAGTTAAAATATTATACTCCAAAATGTCCACCAAAAAAGTGCCAAACAACAAGAAACAATACATAATCCACAGCTCTAAACACTAGAAAAATAAAGGTGTGAAAGCACAAAAAATGTAGCTACTGTTCGGGAATAAAGAAGAGGAGATACAGTCTACCAAATCAATCTCCATTAGCTCCTAATCAAAGATTGAGATGAGAAAAACAAGCTGTCCAAAAATCAGCTCAATCGGACAAGAAACGAAGCGGGAATCGAAATTTGAAGTTGACAGTTGTGGTTGATATTTAGATGCGAAAATCAGCTTTGTTTTTCTCTCTTTGGCTTCTGAAAACTCTCTTTTTTTGTGATGGTCAATAAGACCTAAAAAGATCAATATATATGCCCCATAGTAATGGGCCTATGGGCAAAAGTGGGTTGGTCCAAATTGGGCTTCATTTTATCCACATAGGAAGGGACAATGGCCCATGACCCAACAATTTAAACATACATAAAAAGACTCTTTGATGCAATGAACAACTTAAGAAACCTGCTTAGATATCTTTGATGGGAATTTGAAATATAAGAAATCATTAAGAAGTGATTTGCATGGAGAACCAAATTGATTGAAGTGGAGTATGCAGATAACTACATTAATCAAAGAAAGTATTTCTCTGTACCTCATTTCCAGCAAAAAGTCAACAAATATGAAAATTTCATTTGTCCATATTTTGAGACAACGTCAAAACCATAAAATATCTTAGGATACACTATTAACCATGTGGTTTGCATTATAATATTATATTTTTATTCCATTTAAAGACAATTTGTTATATAAGATTAGTGCACGTGCGTTGCACGTGTCTCAACTCAGTATAAAAAATTATACAAAAAAATGAAGTATAAAATATTGCATAAAAGTGCTTAGGAGATTTTTCTTTTGTTAAAAGGGTTTCTCAAAAAAGTATTATTAAGAATCAATTAGTGTTTGACCAAATTTTTAACAAGTGTCTTTCTAAGTATTTTTCAAAGAATAGTTCTTTTCTATGATAAACAACATGTGTTTGATCAATAATCTTCTTCTTTTTTTAAATTGAGCAACAATTATTCTTTGGCCAAATTTTTTAAAATTGTTGTAACTGTATTTCTCTCAAAAATGCTTTTATACTAATTTTTTTTTAAGCTTTTGAAAAACAACTTTCAACTTTCCCCAAAAATAATTATTTTCTCCTAAAAGTTTGGTCAAACATCTTATTTTTTTTTAAAAAATAAATGTTTGACCTCCGAAAAACTCGACCAATCAAATTATTAAAAAAAAAAGTTAAAAGTGCTAAAAAATTTGACCCAATATAAAAGATACGACAAGAACTAACTTCCTTTTCATTTTTCCCTTTTAAAATTTCTAAGTTGTAATGAATTCACCTCCTTTTTACTTCTCCCTTTCAAGAATTATCATAAAAGTTTTATTAACTTCAAATCTTTTTTAAATATTAAATTAGGTTTTCTTACATAATTCAAATTAAAAAGATTTTATATTTCTTTTACAAATATGACATATACATGGTTCAAATAATGAAGAATTTAATACAAAACTTACCTTTTATCATATATTTTAGAATCCCTTAATATTAATTTTTTTTTATATATATTTTACCATTTTTTTTGGATTACTTAATTTTTAATATATATATATATATGGATGCAGATACGCATTGTGATCACTTAGCTCAGGTTATACTCCTTGGCATGAGTATGACACCTCTCCCCTAGATGAGGTTTTCCCCATAGAAAAACTAGATGTTGGACTCCTTGATAGCTCACATGGTTTATGTCGGTTAGAAGAACCTCCCTAATAGAAAAGCTTTTTAAAAGAAACTTTCTAAATTCTAAAATAGAATAACATAACAACTTTTAGAAGCTAAGTGTAAAGGATCACAATTTATTTTAGATATTATTTTACATAATACATTAGCTATGAGCTTTCAGCTTTCAGTTTATAGATATAAAGGTGAGTCATTTTTACACTTAGTCTACATGATTTGAAAACAGACTTAACTTCAGTCCTACTTATTCCACGAACAGAAAAAGTAAAAGTATAGCTTTTGGAACTAAGTGTGATGGCTCACAAAGATTGTTTTTATGCTTTACTACAGTATGCTTACATTTTACACTACTCCAGCCAATGTGAGTCATTTACACTTAGCATGCATACTTTACTAGTTATATGCATAGTTAGTTACTATTTTTACTTATGCATTCACCCCACATGCTCAGTACATTCCAAAAGTACTGATCCAGATATACGTCTATGTACTACATTGTTTAATAATGTAGGGACAAGTTGTAGTGTGCATATAAAAATCAGACAGTTGCGGCTTCCAGTCAGCAGGTGATGAGTTCTTTTGATTCAAGGGCTCGAGTCAGTCAAAGTTTATGTAGTATCTTATATTCTTCATTTAGTCATATTTTTTCGGGATAGCTGGGGGTCATGTCCCGGCTACCTACCGACAATACTAGTAGAGGCTTCATAGACAGTCAGTAGAAGTTGATGTATTTGATTCTAGTTTGTTTTATATAATCAGAGTTGTGATTATTTTAGTATAGTTTGTATTGATCATATTCAGCAAATATTTATATTCCTTATTATTCTTTTAGACTTATGTATTTTTTTTAGTTGCTCATGAGTTGTGTCAGTACAAGGGTTAGCTTGGGATTACTTATGGTCCTAAGCACCGTGTGACGACTAGGGGGTAGTCTCGGGTCGTTACACATGTCTATTGATCTGTTTTTAATTTTATTATATAATAGATTAACCATGTCTTCATTCAATCCCTCAACCTCCTTTATAAATCAAAATAAACTAGAAGGCCCTAACTATGTTGACTGGAAATGAAATTTGGATATTGTTCTTACTGCTGAGGGCTTTAAATTTGTGTTGGTTGAGGAATGTACTGTTAAGTCAGTTGAACTGAATGATGATGAGACTAAAGCCTCTTATAAGTGGGTTAAGGCCGGCGAGATGGCAAGATGTGACATTCTTGCCTTCATGGAAAATGTAATGAAGCATCAACATCAATACATAACTACTGCTTACAGTATGCTTGAATATCTCAATGAGATGTTCGGTGAGCAAAATCGTACAACAAAGAAGAAGGACATGAAATCTCTATTGACCATAAAAATGGCTGAAGAAAATTCGGTGATGGAGCATGTTCCTAAAATGATTAGTCTGTTGAATGAGCAGGAAATTCTTGGTGCGATTATTGATAAGGAATCTCAGGTTGAGATGGTCGTACAAACTTTACCGAACAATTTTTCTTTAATTATAATATGATTAATATGGACTTATCCCTTGCAAAATTGTTGAATGAACTGCAAGCAACAGAATCTATCATTAAGAAACAAGCTTCTCCTGTGGCATTGATGGTTGGCCATCCTTCATCTTCGACTTCTAATCCAAAAGGCAAAAAGAAAAAAAAAAGCCCCGCAAGGTTCCAGGTGCTAATGGTGGTATGGCTAAGCCTAAGGACAAGTGCTATCATTTCAAGAAACCTAGTCATTACAAGAAATAGTGTCTCGACTACATAGCTAAGATGTAGAAATAAGGTACATCTTTTTCATATGTCATTGAAACATTTTTAGCGGCTATTTATATCCAGTTTTGGGCTATAGATTCAGGAGCCCTAATCATAGTTGCACTTCTTTATAGGAGTTTTAGGAAACATGACGCCTAAGTGAAAATGAAATTAACGTGTTTCAAGCAAATAGAGAACCAGCACCAGCCTTGTCAATAGGAAATATTTCCATTTTGTTTAGTAGTTCTAGAATTTTGACTTTGAATAATGTTCTTTACATACCTTCTATAAGAAGGAATTTGATTGGTTATAATGTTGATTTTGCTAATAATTTTGCAATTATTATGTTTAATAAATATTTTATTATTTCTTCTCCTAGAATACATGATCTATTTGTATTTGATGTTTCCCATAATATGATTCAAACAATGGAACTTAATATTATTGATCAATCACATAAATAAAATGTGTTTCAGAATTGACTGAAACATATTTATGGCACTTACGTCTAGGTCATATTAACATAAATAGGATCTCACGGTTGTTTTCTGATGGGCCTTTAAGTTTATTAAAAGTGGAGGAATTTCCAACATGTGAATCTTGTTTAGAAGGTAAACCAAGAGACCTTTTCCTTTCAAAGGAAATAGAGCCGGTAATAAGTTAGAATTAATTCATACTGATTTGTGTGGTTCTATGAATCTAAAAGCAAGAGGTGATTTTGAGTATTTTGTGACTTTCATAGACGATTACTCAAAATATATATACATTTATTTGTTGCACCATAAATCTGAATGCTTTAAAAAATTCAAAGAATTTAAGATGGAAACAGAAAAATGACATAATAAAAATATCCATACATTACGATTTGATCGTGGTTTTGAATATCTTTCTGCGAAATTCTTTAAATACTTATTAGAATTAGGAATTGCATCTCAATATTCTATTCCAGAAATACCACAACAAAATTGTGTGACAGAACGACGAAATAAAAATCTTATGAAAATGATTAGATCAATTTTAATTTATTCAGATTTGCCTTTTTATTTTTGGGGTTATGCATTTAAAATAACAAACTATATTCTGAACTTGGTTCCTTCAAAATCAATACCTTTAGCCCCATATGAATTAGAGAGTGGGTACAAGCCTAGTCTATGACATATCACATATGCTAAAAGAAAAAAATGATAAATTAAAATCAAGGACAGAAGTGTGTATTTTTATTGGATATCCCAAAGGGAAGAAAGGGGGTTTATTTTATTATCCTAAGAAACAAAAGATAATTATTTCAAAAAATGCTAGACTTCTTAAAGAGGATTATTTAATGAGTAACATTCCTAGAAGTAAAATTATTTTACAAGAATTGAGCAATAGAATAACGAATAATGAATCACAAGAAAAAATTCCGACAACTATTATTGGCATACCACTACATCCACGTAGTGGGTGAAATATCAATAAGCAATAGGTTGTACAAGAGCAAACACTTGACATCACACTACCTCAAAGTAGTGGGAGTAACATCAAGCAACATGCGATTGTGGAAGAAAAACATTCAGGATAATGTCAAACAACCTGCTATTATGCAGGAAGATGTTTAGGGTATTCAAAATTTAGTTCCAAATGTAGCAGATCCTGTAGTGACTAGTCGTCGTAGTGGGAGAATTATTAAAAAACCTATGCCTGATTAACTAATCAAAATTTTAAAAATAAAAAAAGTTATAGAAGAGGAAATATTATTTTATTTAATGGTCTTCTATAAAAGGAATAAAGGAATATATTTAAAAACCAATTTTATTATTATGACAACTTTAAAGGGCCAAAAATATTTTTTGGCATTAAGAATGAATTAAGGACAAAACGTTTTTTGGTATTAAGTTTGTAATAATGGGGAAAAAATGGTTTACCTCTTCTCATTCCCTTTTTTGTTGAATTGGGAATAAATAGAGGTTGAGTTTTTAAGAAAATAAAGGCTTATTCCAAAATACTAATCCTTCTTAAAGCCAATAATAAGTCTAATCTTGAAGTAGTAGAAGGCAACAGACCTGGAAAACAGGTTGCTGAACAGTTTGTGTGAAAGCTTCAAGAGGTAAGTTTTCTAATTTTTATTTTTAATTATAATATCTAGATGTTTTGTAAGCTAATGATTCTAGTTAATTTTGTAAGCTATTGATTCTGAGATACTGATTGTTTGAGTTTTTTGATATAATGATGTAAGTCACTAATAAATAGGGAACTGATATTGTATTGTTGAATACTGAATGACTGAAACTATATTACTGATACATGAATAACTATTTTTAACAGTTCTGATTATGAAGAACTAGCCTGGTTGACTGTATCTGATAGTCTAATTATGAAGAATTAATCTGATTGACTGTATCTGACTGCTATAAATATGAAGAACTGATATGCTTGACCATATCTGATAGTCCTTAATGTGAATACTGATAATATGAGTTCTGATAACTGATAACATTAGTGACTATATCTGATAGTCCTAAATTTGATGGAACTAACTGAGTTTCATACTGTATCTGAGTTAACTGCATCTGATAGTCATAAAATCTGAAGAACTATCTGAGTTCTTTTACTGAGACTGAGAATGAGACTGAAACTAAGACTGTGGGAAGTAGCCAGCTAACCAACATGCCCCAAATCTGAACTGGTGTGGTCCTGTAACCCCATATGGAAGGGTTTCAATACCGTGCCACGGGTAGAGACAACATGTGAGTAAACCCTATTCTGTTTGGGAGCTCTTTCCGTCTGCCCTTGCTATCTGGTAAACTCAAATGAGATGCATTAGCCCTATGTGTAGGGATATCTCAACCTACACTGGATACGTAGTTCTGGAACTTAGGGATTGCTTCTAGGGATCTCAGTCCTATCTAGCAGGTGAGTCCCTATCCCTAGGCTCACTCGGTGCTAAATCTTACTCCCAATTGAAATAAACTGAACTAATTAGCTAAGCTGAACTGATTAACTGAATTGAAGTGATTAGCTGAACTGATGTTAGTGGGATTGTTTAGCGGAGCTAAATTGAGTTTGCTAAGTTTCGTTGACTGACGAAATGTACTGATGTCTGAGGATTGACTGAGAGTACTGTAGTTAGTTGAGATTTTACTTGGAATACTGCTGAATTCTACTTTCGATCTGAATATGGCTTAATTTTATTAGTTGATCAGGTTACTGAGGTTCTGAATTGAATACTTACTAAGACATTATAACTAGCTGAGATTATGTAGATTACCGAACTACTAAGACTACTGAGATTTCTGAGTTTGCTTGAGTCACGTGACTAACTGAATTCTATGGATCATGGCTTGACTGAGAGTATCATGATAAAATGACATGACTCTAGGCACACAGCTATATTTTTTGGGTATGAGTACACCCATTTCTTGAATGTATGACCAACATCAACAATCCATAATATCATAACTTGGGAAATTTCATGAAGTACATGGTTATCATACATCTTTTACATTAGTAGGATTTTTGTAAGTAAGTATAGCATAATCTCATAAGACTAGTTCATGAACAATCCAACAGCATTTACAAAACACAATCTCAACATGAAAATCATTGGAACATCGGTGCATATCATGAATCCTTCACTTAGTCACAATTTAGCTATATTGCATGATATCTAGTTTCTTAGGCATTTCATCAAGCACCTGACATGCACAATTTTTGGCATAGGTATATTTATCAACATAAAAATCTTAATCCATCCAAAATTCACGGGTTACAACTATCCTACTCATATGCTTCATGAAAACATATAAAGATACTACCTTGAACTCAAAGAATAACCATCAACATGAATATAGCCATAACATAATAAGAAAATCACAATTTATAATTTAAATCATGATTCTTGAGCTCCATGGATGAAAGGAATCCATGGATGAACACTACGCATACCTTAAATCTTGATCTTGAAAGAGATCTAATGTTTCTTGAAGGTTCTTGAAGAAATCCGTAGGATTTATCTTGATTTTTCTTGACTAGGGTTTAACCCCTTTTGCTGAGAATGTTCTTGTTCTTGAGGAGATGATCTTGAGAGAAAAAACTAATCTTGTGGTTGAGAGTGTATGAGAGAATTTTTGAGATGTTTAACTGAAGAAAACTAGGAGAAAGTTACGTCCCTTGAGGGTTTTAAGTCGTGGTAAGCGAAGGAAAAGAGCAAAATACCCTTACGAAACCACTTCCTAATTGCTGAATTTATCAGCTGACAACTAAGGCTTATAAGACATCAAATCCATGATAGCCTGTCAGCCTAAGTCGTCACCTGGGAGCTGGAATTTTTTAGTTTCTGCCCAGGACTGACGACATTCGTGATAAGCCGTCAGACTTGTGATAAGTTATCACAAAAAGTCGTCACTCAGTTTTCCAGCCAGACATGTTGGAGTAAAATGAGCATAACTCTTTGCTCGAATATCGGATTTAGGTGAAAATGGTATGATTGGAAAGCTAATTCAATTAAATATATTTTGGTGGGTGATGATATCAATAATTTGTAGTATAACGAGAGATATTCTCATTTGAAGTTGACTATAGCAATATCCTTCCCAAGAATTCAATCGGTAAGGAATATTTTAATCCGTTTGATAGCTGGGAGTTATCTGAAGACTTAATATACATCTAACTTGATCATAAAACTATAAAAAAAAAACATGATGTACTATGCATGATATTTAATATTGGTGCTAATATTGGTTTGGATTTTTCTGGGTATTACAATAATCGTCCTTCAGCTTAGTCAGGTCACCCGAATCAGCAGGGTATCGCTTCCAGTGCCACCAGTGGGCAACTTACAAATAGGATCTATGCACTTCATTCCAGATAAGATCATGAAAATTCTCCGTATGTTGTTACTGGTACGTTATAGATCTTCCATTTACATGTTTATGCCTTTCTAGATCCAGGAGCTTCATTATCTTTTGTAACTCCTTATATAGCCGTTAACTTTGAAGTCAGTACAGAAATCCTAGGAGAGCCTTTCTTAGTTTCTAGCCCAGTGGGTAAATCTATCATAGCCTGACGGGTATACAGGAACTGTTCGACTATGATATCTTAGAAAGTTACTTCAACAGACCTTGTAGAGCTAGAGATGACGGATTTTGATGTCATTCTCAGCATAGATTGGCTCCATTCATGCTATGCCTCAGTTTATTGTATAAAAAGAATAGTTCATTTTCAGTTTCCAAATGAACCAATCCTTGAATGGAGGGGTAGTACCACAATGTTTAAGGGTTAGTTGATTTCATACCTTAGATCGAGAAAAATGATATCCAAGGAAAGTATCTATCATCTTGTACGAGTCAAAGACTCTATTTCAGACACTCCCAGTCTTGAGTCAGTTCCAGTAGTAAATGAATTCTCAGATGTGTTTCCTAAAGTTCTTCCCGAAATTCCTCCCGTTAGGGAAATACATTTTAGAATAGACTTTCTTTCAGATACTCAGCCCATATCAATTCCGCCATATAAAATGGCACTAGAAGAACTCAAAGAGTTAAAAGAGTAGTTGAAGAATCTCCTAGATAACGGATTTACCATACACTACATTTCCCTGTGGGGTGCACCAGTCTTATTCATGTGCAAGAAAGACGATTCTCTTAGAATGTGTATAGACTACCGCCAGTTGAACAAAGTCACAGTCAAGAACAAATACCCACTTCCCAGATTTGATGACTTGTTTGACAAACTTTAGGGTACTAGTTACTTTTCTAAGATAGACCTCAGATTGGACAATCATCATCTCAGAGTCAGATAATGTGACATTCTAAAAATAGCTTTCAGGATTGTACTTCAGACTCTTAGAACTCATCAGTTGATCACCAAATTCTATAAGTGAAAATTTTGGCTAAGGTCAGTAGCATTCCTTGGTCATGTTATTTCTGGTGATGGCATTAAAGTTTATTCTCAAAAGACCGAGGCGGTGAGAAACTGGCCTAGACCCATCTCTCTATCAGATATCTGGAATCTCTTGGGTTTAGCTGGCTATTACCATCGGTTTTTTGATGAATTTTTGTCTATTACATCCCATATGTCCAAATTGACTCAGAAAAAAGTCCAGTTTCAGTGTTTTAGATTCTTGCGTGAAGAGTTTTCAGGAGTTGAAGTCTCAACTCACCTCAGCCCCATTCTTGACTCCACCAGATGGTTCAGATGGGTTTGTTGTGTACTGTGATACATCAAGAGTAGGTTTGGTTTGTGTACTCATGCAGAGAGGTAAGGTCATAGACAATGCCTCCAGACAGCTTAAACCTCATAAGAAGAATTACCTGACTAACGATCTTGAGTTAGCAGCTGTAGTGTTTGCCTTAAAGATTTGGAGGGACTACTTGTATGGGGTGCATGTTGATATGTTCACAGATCATAAAAGCCTTCAGTATGTGTTCTCACAGAAAGATTTAAATTTGCGTCAGAGGAGGTGGTTAGATTTATTAAAAGATTATGATATGAGTGTTCTATATCACCCAAAAAAATCCAATATAGTGGTTGATGCTCTCAGTAGATTGTGAATGGGTAGTGTTTCTCATGTTGAAAATGATAAGTAGAAGTTAGTTCAGGAAGTTCATCAACTTGCCTTACTTGGTGTCCGCTTAGTCTAATCAGTAGAGGGTAGTGTTTGGGTACAGAATAGTTCAGAAGCATCTCTAGTTTCTGAAGTGAAGGAAAAGCAGGATATACATCCCAGTCTTGTTAAGTTGAAAGAGTCAGTAAGAGATCAGACAATAGAGGTTTTCTTATAACGCCCCGAATCTAGTACCCAAAATGCTACACGGTGCTCATGACCCCGAAGGACCACAAGCTAACCTATGACTGATATCTACACCTGAACACTGCATAATATGCTGTGTAAATACTAAAATAAAGGTTGTAAGTCCATAAGGTTTGAAACTGATAAAATATAACATCTGATGGTATGGTATATAAATACCAAAACAACTAAAATAATTGACTGAACATGCTTGTCTGAAAAGCCTCTAACTGACTGAATTGTTTGAAAAAAGAGTTGATGGGACATGTCCCCAACTAACTCCAACTACTAACATAAATTAATAAACAAGATAATAAAGTAATGGTCATGTCCTCAAAGGATGAGGACTCACTGCTAACTCTGACTGCTGAGACTGGAATGTTACTGATGCTCTGGAGCTCGTGCTTCTGAACCTATGGTATAAAACACCATAGCACAAATGCGTCAGTACGTTTGAATATACTAGTATGTATGTGAGGTAGGATAAATGCAAAGGGTTCACATGCATAAGCTATACTAACTGATTGGATAACATGATCGTGAGAATAAATGTATGAATATGTAGTTATTATAACTGAGTTCATGATAACATGATTACTAAGTCTGAGAACTGATAACATGAGATACTGATATCTGTATAACTAAAATAATTGATACTGAGCGACTGTATCTAATAGTCTAGGTTCTGATGAAACTAGCTGAGTTCTGTACTATTCTAAGTTGACTGCATCTGACAGTCCTGAATCCTGTAGAACTATTTGAGTTCTATTACTGAGACAGAATGACTGTATCTGATAGTCCTGATTCTGTGCTGAAACTGTGGGAAGTAGTCCTTTAACTGACATACCCCTTATAAGCTATTATGGCTGAGTTGGGATCCAATCTGTAACCCTAATTAAAATGGTGTTAATACTGCACCACTGGTAAGGATAAGCTATGAGTAACCCTCATCTGACAGTGTCCCTAAAAGAGAACGGTGGGTCCCTCATCTGACAGTTTATATCCACTTCATCAACCCTTATCTGACAGAGTTACTGTCTCAACCTATGCTAGCTACATAGTTTTGGAATGCAAGGATGACTTCTAAGAATCACACCCTCATCTTACAGTGTATGTTCCCATCCTTGGGTTCACTCGGTGCTAATTCCTACTCCCATCTGAATAGACACTGAACATAGATTACTGAATAGAATTAGACTGAATTAACTGAGGTCCGTTGACTGACGAAATACTACCGAGATTACTGAATTTCTGAGATTACTAAGTTTAATGAGTTTTCCTGAATCACATGACTGACCTAATTTCTATGAACATGGCTCAACTGAAAGTATCTTGAAAATTTGGCACTGGCTCTAGGCACACAGCTAATTGTGGGTACAAGTACCCCCAGGACTTGATAACATGAAACTGACAAAGCATGACTTTCTTGAATACATGACCAACATCACAATCCATAATATAATAAGTTGGAGATTTTATGAACTAGAAGTTCTAAAGAACCACAAGGGTTACACATGTATCCATAATTTACTGACTAAGACATTTCATCAAACATTTGACATGCATAAACCTGTACATGATTGGGAATTTCATATTATCATACTAGTATGACACTTTTCCTTTACATAGGCATTAAATCAAACACATAAGGGGCATGCTTTTGTTATACAATCATCAATACATCTAATAATCATGGATACATCAATCAACGTGTAAATTTAAGGATTTATCCTGATTATTACGCAAATCATAACATCCTAGGGTCAATCATTGGAATATGTAATTTCAAACATGAATCAAAACCCCACAACATCATGAACATGAATTTTAATTCAATTTAAATCATGAACATTCATAAATACACAAATCTTGGATTTTGAAAAGAGATTCTTGAGCTTCATGGGTGAAAGGGACCTATGAATCAACACATGACCTACCAGGGTTGTGAGTTTCTTAAACTTCTTGGACTTGAAGAACTTGAATTTGTTAGTTTATTGGAGGAGGATTTGGATCTTGATCTTGGGGATTATCTTTGAGAGGAAACCCTAATTTGATGTTGTAGATGGATAATGAACTTATGAGCCTTGGTCTGATATAATTAGGGGTTAAAATAGGTGGAAAAGACCCAAATACGCTTTTAAAAATGACTTTAAAATAATTGAAAGAACTATGCGACAGTGGGTGTGACTGTCCATCACTGGGTTGACGGACCATCGTACCTGGGAAGAATAGGGGTTCACTCTCTCTGCTGTGACGGCTTGGGCGATGGTCCATGGCTAGCTCGATGGTCCGTCAGCCTGAGCCATCGCCCTTAAGTAGAAGGTGGTCTCACTACCTATGCTGCGACGGCTTGGGAGATGGTCCATAGCTAGCTCGACGGTCTTTCGGTACTCATCGTCGCACCTGGGAAGTTTTGACTGCTTTCTGTAAAACGGCCATAACTTTCTACCTCGATACCGGATTTGGACAAAATTTGTATCATTGGAAATCTAATTCAATTTCCCACATGACAAAAAGTGAAAATATAAAAAATTCCATATATATAAAAGTGGATTCATCTTTTAATGTAAGTTTCTAACATACTTGGGATGATTTCAAGCTAGGTAGAAGTACGGGGTATTATATTTCTCCCAAGGGAGAGATGGTGTGTTGCGTTGCCAGGGTAATTTATGTGTGCCAGGTGTAGATTACTTGAGGCAAAGAATTCTTACAGAATCGTATGGTGCGTGATACTCTATTCATCCAGGGGCTACTAAGATGTATCGCTATTTGCGGGAGATCAATTGGTGGAATAGGATGATGAGGGATATTACAGAGTTTGTAGCTAAGTTCTCTGCATGTCAAAAGGTTAAGATTGAGCACCATAATCCTAGTGGGTCCATGCAGGAGTTCAGTATTCCCACATGGAAATAAGAAGAAGTAAACATGGACTTTGTGATGGGTTTGCCTCGTACTTATCATCAGCATGATTCTATTTAGGTTATCATAGATAGGATGACCAAATCAGCTCATTTTTTCTAGTTCATACTTCCTATTCAGCCGAGAACTACGCCAAGCTCTATATTAGAGAGTAGGTCAAGTTACACAAAGTCTCTGTATCCATCATCTCAGATAGAGGTACCTAATTTACCTCTCATTTCTGGAAACATTTCCAAAAGGGTCTTGTTACCCAAGTCCACCTCAGTATAACCTTTCACCCTCAGACAAATGGTCAAGCAAAAAGGACCATTCAAACTCTAGAAGATATTCTAAGAGCACACATTGTCGATTTTAAGGGTAGTTGGGATGACCACTTGTCTTTGATCAAATTCACATATAATAATAACTATCATTATAGTATTTAGATAGCCCTGTTTGAGGCTCTCTATGGTAGGATATGTAGATCTCTAATTAGTTTATTTGAGGTAGGTGAGGACGTACTAGTAGGGTCCGACTTAGTGTTTGATGCCTTAGAGAAGGTTCAGCTGATCAGAGAAAGGTTTTGGGCTACCTGGAGCCACCAAAAATAGTATATAGATGTAAGGAGAAAGGATCTCGAGTTTGATATCAGTGATTTTATGTTCTTGAAGATCTCTCCCATTAAGAGGGTAAAGTGGTTCGGCAAGAAGGGAAAACTCAGTCCCCGATATATTGATCCTTACAAAATTCTCAGTCATTTTGGAAAGGTAACTTATGAGCTCGAGTTGTCTTCAGATCTAGCTTCAGTACACCTAGTATTCCACGTCTCCTTGATAAAGAAATGCATTGATGAACCAACAGTTATAGTTCCCTTAAATGCCATAGATATTTAGAATGATCTCTCTTTCGAAGTGGTTACAGTCTGAATCCTCGATCATCAAATTCGAAGACTGAGGAACAAAAAAGTTCCCTTGGTCAAATTTCTTTAGTAGAACCAATCAATTGATTGAGCTATTTAGGAAGTAGAAGAAGATATGCAGACCAAGTATCCTCACCTCTTCTTTGCAACCTCAAATTCAGCTTAAGGTAATAGTCTTCCTTAGCTTTACTCAGTTCCATATTTAGTTATAGTTATAATCTTCGTATCAGTTACCATTGCATATTCAGTCATGTATTCATGAATAAATTCAGTCATGAACTCATGCATCATATATGAATGTTCAGTATGAAAACTCAGCTTATCATTAGCTTCAGTCATGTATTCCATGCATCAGATATGCATGTTATGTATAAGAACTTAGCTTGTCAGTAGTTCAGTCAAGTAGTCATATTTCAGTATGAAAACTCAGTCTATAAGTGTTTCTCAGCTTAGTCAGTCTCATTCGAGGATGAATGTTCCCAAGGGGAGATATTGTAATACCCCGTATTTCCCTAGCTTAAAGTAACTCTCAATCTATGAGTTATCCAAAATAAAATTTTTGAATTACTCAATATTTTTAAGTTTAAAGACTACCAATGGATAGAAAATTCAATTTGCTTTCCAATGATATAAAGTTCACCCAAATCTGATACCCGCGCGAAGAGTTATAGCCAATTTAGTATGACAGTGTGCCAATTTGGCCATCAACGCATCATGGAGGCTAGCCAAATGACAATGGTTACTTTCCAGTGTTCTATCATGATGTTGGCGCGTCGCACCAAACAGAATTTTCATAATTGTCAATTTCCGGCGTACCAACGCGATGTCACTGCACGCGGTGAAATTCCAGGTCACAACCAGTGTGGCAAAGTGATACTATCGCATCACATCACGCCACCATGCATTTTCCCAGTTATTATTTTATAGAGAAATGGTATGATAGTACCGCGTCGCGCCAGGTGCCCAAATCGGGTTTTTCCAGTGACGATTTTTAAATCATTTCCAAGGGTAACTGGGTACTTTTACATGACCCAAGTCAGCCTTTAACACGTAAATTATCCTTAATTAACCTAGATATACTATTATTCTCTCAATTTTTTGCCAAATTAAATCATTTTCTCTTAATTAGCAAATCCTAACTCTAAAGAAATCAAGAACAAATCTTAAGAAACTCACCAAGAACTCTAAGAAATTATCAATTCATGTATGTTAGGTGTTCATCTATGGGTTGCTTTCACCCATAGAGTCCACAAATCCATTTTCAAACTACAAGATTGCTGAATTATGAACTTACATGCTTGAATTGAATTGAATTCATGTTTATGTTATTGTTGGGTTTTAGTTCATGATTAAATTACAAGATTTTGTGTAATTAATCATTTTATGTGTTGAATCACATGATCTTCATGATAAACCCTTCAATTTGCAAGTTGATTTATCTATCCATGATAACTATATGTGTTGATTATTGTATGATCTAAGCATACTCCCCATGTGTTTGATAAAATGCCTATGTGAATGAAATAGCGCCATTATAACATGATAGAATATATTCTCCATTCATCCATGAGTAAATGCATTACAAGTGTTTGCTAAAATGTCTCAATGAGTGGATTGTGATCAAGTATCCATTATTATGTTTTCAAAATTATGGTGTGCTTTACTTTTTATGCTATTGAGTCCTAGGGGTATATAATACCCGAAAATTTAGTTGTTTACCCAGAGCCTGTGTCTTTTAAAGAATATTATCAATTATGTCACGATCAGTAGTACTCTTAGTCAGTTACAGATCTCACTAAAACTCAGTCAGTTCCAAAACTCAGGAAAACTCAGTAAAATCGGTCTTAGTCTATTCCAGTTCATAATACACTTTTCAGTGTCTTTCAGTTTGGAGTAGAATTCAGCATCGAGTGAACCCAAGGATGGGGGCTTACCTACCAGTAGAGGGTGTGACCCTTAGAATCAATCCTGGCATTCTCGTACTACGTAGCCTGCATAGGTTGAGACATTAACCTTCTAGTAGAGGGTTGATGAGGTGTTTTAACCTACCAGATGAGGGTTTCACCATTCTCGTTAGATTAGCTTCCATATGAGGGTAACTTTAAGCTTGTCTTTACCCATGGCATGTTACTGACACCCTTTTAATTAGGGTTACACATTGAACCCCAACTCAGTTATCTTATCTTATTTGGGGCATATCGATTAGATAATTACCTCCCACAGATTCAGTTTCAGTCTTCAAAATAGAACTCAGTTAAGTTCTATAGAATTAGTACTGTCAGATATAGTTAATTAGTATTAGTAACTCAGATTATCAGTTACTTTGTATCAGAACTCAGTACTTAGCTTCAGAAAAGCTCAGTTATAGTATATATATATATATATATGCACAGTATTGCATGCTCAGTATTAATAGTAGTTTAGATTATCCATGTACTCTTATGTTTAGTTTCTCTATATCATTTAATTAGTTATTGTTCATGAATATGAACCCTTGCATTCAGCCTTATGTCATCTAGAATACTAGTGCATTCCACGTACTGACGCATACTCTTTCTTTGTGCTATGATGTTTTATATCATAGGTTTGGACGCTCAAGTTCCTGACCACGCATAGATAGATCCAGATTCAGCCGACAGTAGATTTAGTAGTGAGTCCTCATTTATTGAGGATATTCTTCTATTTCATTATTACACAAGACTCAGTATTTAAGTAAATGAAGTTCGTTGGGGGATTGTCCTATCAACTCCACTTTCAGACTGTTTCAGATTAGAGGTTTTTAGATTAGTTTTCAGACAGTGTTCAGTTTTACAAATTGTTATTTCAGTTGAAATACTTTATCATTATTTACAGATTTTAAACGTTAAGGCATTTTAGCCTATTTTCTGCATTTATTACAGTATCATGTTTTAGTACTCACAGAAGATATCATTCATGGGTTAGCTTGTGGTCCTTCAAGGTCGTAAGCACCGTGTAGCTCCTGGGTTACATATGGCCTATGTAATAAGTGAGAGGTTGTGTTGTAACCTTTATATAGTAGTAAATACTAAGCTTGAACTGTGGGTGATCTTAAGGTTAAAATAATAGTGTTTGTGAAATGTTGAAGCTAGTTTTATAAAATAAATTTAGTAGTCTTGATTAAGTGCGTGCGAGTATCTAAGTTATGTGACTTGTAAATGGTGTGGTGACTTGCATATGATCAAGATGTAGATTCTCCATGGGTAGTTTTGGATAGAAACCGAGTCTGATGTCTCAGGAAGAGCTTGTGTGTTGGATGGATTAGATGTAACTTTTTTAGTATTGAAGTTTGAATACTAGATGCATGTAGCACCTCGTAGCACTATTCACAATTGAATTCTGGACTCTAGAGCTTCAGTAGTGAAAAAGAGGTGCTTTTAGATATTTGTCTTCATCAAGGTGAATCTGTTAACCCTCTTTATCTTGCTTTCGTGAAACTCAAGTTTCAAAATTTGGCCGTTGAAAGGAGAATAAGTGTTTTGTGTATAAATATTTTGCTCTGCATCTTTGTATTTTGAAAGCTTTGATAGAATGATTTTGTATAGATTTTGGGTTGGTCGAAAAGGATATCAAGTGAGTGAATAGGGTACAGTATAAGTAACTCTATTAGTAATGTCTCTCTAATTACAACCTCATACTTTTCTCCATTGAATATCCATTCGGGGATGAACGGATGGTAAATTGGTATCTGATTGTAACTACCCATTTCATCGTTACTAAATTATTCATAATAAAATCATGAAAATTATTAATTTTCATTCCTCAATATTAATTTGTGTCCAAAATAGCTAATATTTTATTTATTATGACACCTCAAATTTTTTGGTGAAGATTTTAGCCTTCGGATGTGTCTAGATGGACTAAAGCTTGATGAATTATAATTATTCATGAGTTCTAATATCAATACTTTATTTTTGAAAGCTATTTAGTTATGGATTAAGGTTGTACAATATCCCTACCACAAAGTTAAGTATAAAACTTTCTTTCTGATACAGTTCGATATCGGTTTCTATTAGGGCCAACTTCAAACGATCATATCTCATAGAATATTAGGATTTTGGGGTCCCAATACCTATTAAATCAAATATCTCTGAGTCTTGTTTCCAAGGCAATAAACCTTTCCTCAATCCTAATTCAGAGTATAAAGTTATAACTATTTTACTGAGCACTATTAGGGATAAAATGGGATTTTTTTGTAGCGAAAATTCTTGTTGTATTTAAATCAGCTTCAGCCATATTTTAGGTCTAGAAACCCTAAATTTCATTCCCCAACCCTAGAAAGGTGATTTTCCAAATCTTAAGGTGAAATTCCTTCGTTAAGGTAAGTTTTTCCATTATTTTCTTTGTCTTTTAATCCTTTAACATCATAGAATCCTTAGAAAAACCTTTAATGGTGGAAGTCTTTTGGGAAATACTCATGGGTGTTTTTAATATTAACTAGAGCTTATTCTAAATTATAAATTAAAGATTCCTAACATGAATTTCATAAACTAGTGTATGATTTTTGATGGTTAGGAACCTTGAATTTCGTAAAGATGAGACATTTAGCATAGAAACTCATTAATGGAGATGAGTTAAGATTGAAAGAGCTAATTAATGGTTAATTAAATTGGAGAATGATATAAACCTTTAATTAAGGGTAGATTACTGGGTTTGAATCCCAAGATATTTGTTTGAAGAGTAATTATTTAATTACTCTTATAATTGCTTGATTTTTAGATGATGGATTATTCCAAGGAATGAAGGAAAGGAAAGATCATCTTTGTTACAACTTGTTGTTTCCAAAAGCTTGGCGTATAAGTAGGCCAGGATTAATGAATAGAAGATTGTGTTATTTTATATTTTCATAATTTAGAATTGATGGGAGAAAGCATGTCTAGGCCTGTGGGCATGGAGTTTAGGTGGATACAGAAATGAGTCCATAACTTTAATTCCAAAAATTATATTATTGATTGATTATGTGATATTTATGACATTGTGTGTTATGTGCCTGAAAAGAGATTGTTGTAAATGAAATATATGAACATGATGTTTTTTATAGTTATTCTAGTGATAAACCTTGTTGTGTTGTAATGGTATTAAGTTGTACGTATTGTGTAATAGTATGATGAGGAGAATTAGGCAAAGATCGAATATTGATGAACATAGTAATATCTAAGGGATAGATGACTTGAATTAGTGTGATGATTGTATTATATGGAAAGAGGTAGAGGATTATAATACAAGTGAATGTGCTAGTTATAGGTGGTGATGTTAGAACCCAAGTTGTGGTATTTAAGAAGATAATGATATTTTTAATAATTAATGAGTAATTAAGGATCCAATAATGACTTGTATGCATAACAATTGAATTGTGATTTATTTTATGATATTCTTGTTTTGGTATTAATAAAAATACTATATCTATTGGATGACCATGAGAGGCTAAATTAGTGATAATGATGGTTTATTGAATTGTGCCTATGAGTGGCTTGTTTGATAATAACAACTCTTTAAAGTAATGCTATGAATGATTTGTTGATTGGTATTTGGACATGCTTGAAATTTTTGATGTTTGGATTGTTACTACGTGTGTAAATGATTATTAAAATTTAGTTGATGGAATTGTCTCATGACTTTAAGTGTACTTGTAAACTTGGTACATCGTGTTGTATGCTGTGAGGAAGTGTAAATTTTATATTGATATTACTTATTTATGTTGGATTGGGTACCATGTCGGTACGAATATGTATATGTTGGATTGAGAACCAAGCTGGTACAGATATGTATATGTTGGATCGGATACCACGCCGGTACAGATATGTATATGTTGGATTGGGTACCACGCCGGTACGAATATGTATATAATAGATCAGGTACCATGCCGGTACAGATAAGTATATAATGGATAGGGTACCACGCTAGTGCAGATATGTATATGATGGATCGGGTATCACTTTGGTACAGTACATGAACATAGATTGTTCCCTTCAGGTCATGACTAGTTAGGCAGAAGTAAGTCCCATAGCATGTGTGTACATAGTTGTGTTGGGTCTGTGGATGTTTACAATATGGTTGATACTCTTGATAGTTATGTGGCTTGTTTGTAAGCACTGTTTGATTTGTTATTGTTGTATTGTTGATTCATTAGGTATTTGATTGTGTGATATGTATTTGAAAAAGTGTATCTTTGTACATACTTATATGTTGGTTGACTTGCTTCATTTATACATGCTTTAATAGTAGCTTACCGGAATGGCTAGTTATCATTCTTTAATATTATAATAGAGAATTTGATTGTTCGCCCGAGAGTTTAGTGTGGGTTGTCTATAATTATGGTCTTGTTCTTGTGAATATGAGTAATGAAAAAAGATAAGGTGAATAAAGAGGAATAGTGATGTATTAGCATTGGATTGTTGTTGATGGTGTAAATTAATGAGGCTAGAGTATGTTAGTAGCGAATCTAATATTGATGGAGTTGGAAGAGTAATTGGATGTTGTAACTTATATAGGTAAAGTAATAATATTATTATAACCTTAGTTGAATTATATTCTATTCAAGATGTCATTATTTATTTTTCCTTAATTCTATTTTATGATTTTATGAACTAACACAGTCAGCCGATGATACCTATCAGTACGTGTGGTTGTACTGACCCTACTCTTCTACATTCCTTCTTGGAGTATAGACTAGATGCAAGTTAGTTGCAGTTACTAGATGGATGACGATATTCAGTACTAACTTTTGTACTTCCATCCTGGCAGATGTTAGAGTCTTCGTATTATTATTTTATTGTCAGTTTATGCTGTAGTAGATAGCTCTTGTACATGTCTGGCCAAGTTTTGGGATAATGAAGGACAATTGTAAGAAGTTTTTGAAAAAGTTTACTTATTAATATTTAATTTACGTTATTATATTTAATCCAATATTTCCTTAAAAACAATAGTTTTCCACATACTTTTAGTTGGATAGTAAGGGTTCTCCTAGCTACTTAGTATAGCCTAGGTGCTCACTCGGTCCAATAGTTTGTGTTGTGACAATTGAGAAAAGAAAATAGTCGAAAAACTTATTTGTAAAGGAGCTGAATGATTTGTGGATTAATCAAAAATTCGTTGGAAAATTGAAAGAAAGAGAGTAATAATGAATACGAAATTTGGTCTCAAGTTTAGAAAAGACAAAGCAATGTATTTAATGCTAGATAAGCTTTAGGAACGTTTAATATAGTTTCTCGATTAAGAATGCGGCATACACATCTTTCTGAGACGTTTAAAAATAATTTCAAGATACGATTATGCACCTCGAACAATATTGCCCTAAAATTAACTTTTAATAGGCTAATTCTAATGGTATAGATAGTTATTATTGGAATAATAAAAATGAGCTAATCAAGGACTACAAACATAATTTATCAGTATAGTTTAAGTTAATTATAAGTTGATAAAAGATACCGTCTAGAATCACAGGACTATTGAGGGATACCTTATACCTTCCCTTCGATCAACAGAATTTCTTACCCGGTCTTCTATTTTTGTAGACAAATAAAAAGTCATTTTCTTTTGATTGGGGACTCAAAAAGGTGACTTGGAACATCATAACTCAATTTCAAGTGCCAACTCTATAAATAAACTAATCCCTATTCAAAATCATTACTTTAATTGAAAAACCCTTCGACCCACAACGAAAAAGGGGTGTGACATAGCTGGTGACTCCGCTTGGACTAACCAAAATTTGAGCTTTTGATATTGACTTTTTCTTGATTTAATTATTTTGATATTGTGTTTGCTGACCTAATGTGCTATTTGTCGTTCATTTATTGCTTTGTTATTGTTGAATTGTATTATAAATCATCTTTTTTTGCGCACCCCCTCTGAGTGTCTAAAACATAGGATAAAAGAAATGTAGAGTATGTATCCTACTTTCTTATTGAGATAGTCGGAGTATCAAGACACCTGGTAAAGTATTATTAGTCACACATGTTTGGCGAGGTTTGGACAAACAATGAAGGTGGAATAGCACTGCTACCGAATAAGTTGTCTTTTCTAACTCGAATGTTCTCTTGGCTAAGCCAGTCTAGACACCTATCTCCATTAGGATAAACCTAGTAGACTTGAAACTCATACGTGGTTATCCCTAGTAGGATCTATTTTATTTGCATCATATGTATTTTACTTAGTTGGACTCGACATAAGAGTCAGGTCTGTCTTGGACAAATGTCCCTCTTTATAATGATCAACATGTGGATCCTTTATGCTCCTTGACATTTATTTGAAAGACACATTTGATTGTTGACCGGCTTTAGGCAGCTTAGTGAAACGGAAAAGAGTATCTTTTCCTCCAACTTTTATAGCTTTTTTAATAAAAAATAAATTTTTTGAAAATAATTTTTTATTTATTTTTATGGTCTTCACGAACTATGCATACCTGATTCTCATATCAATGAGATATGTAGAAAACCTTCCTCGTGCTCGGTGATCCTTCAAACCTCAGGTTGCATGAACTATGCACACCTGATTCTCAACTTGATGAGATACGTAGTCAACCCTTATCGGGTTTTGTGGTATTCTTAAGAAAAAGTTTTGAAAATATTGAACCCTGACATATTCGTTATCTCCAAAGTCAAAATAGTATTAAGGTGGTTGGTTTGTGGTTAAATTGACAACTCATTCGTACAACACAAGATTCAAATATTGTTTTTAAAATAGAGTTTAAAACAACATTAATTACATTTTACTTGGTTTTTCATTTTGCAAGTAATTTTTAATTCAACAAATTGAACTTTGTTATCCAGGCTGGCTTTTTACTCCTTCTCGCAGGTAATTTTGAATTCAATAATTGAACTTTGTTATCCAGGCTGACTTTTTACCCCTTATCTTCTCTCCTACTATGAAATCAAAACCCTAATTATAATGCCCTCAGCTCATGCCTACGAACCATCGTTGATGGATGGTCAGCAGTTGTCTACTGAATTTCTTGCTTTGAACCCCAAATACATGTGTGATATCCAAACACTGCCGTTAGATAAATCTTTTGTTGAATCAGTCGGTCCAGCAAATTTGGACTCTATTTTTTGCAAATTGGTAGTCATGGAGGAAGGAATCCACATGTCAAATGGACTGAAAAGGAAGTTTATATAATGAATAAAATAGAGAATTTACAATTGAACTCATAGGCAAATTCACGTATGAATGGGCGGATATAGAATAATTAAGGGCTATTATCCCACAATAATGCTAGTGGTGTTGATTAGCCAAAAAATAAATCATTCTTTTCTAGTGTAATTTCAGGCATATTGCTTAGTCGTTGGAGAATGTAGTCCGCTCTTCGTTGCATTTAAATGCTTGTACTTGGCTGATAATATCTTTGTTTTCCAGTTTGTGTATCCCTCTTTTATCTCATTGAATCTAGACCTTTATGCCTGTGCAGGAATTACCAGAATCCTGGCGAAAACATTTACTGAGAAAGGCAATGCAGGGAAGGATGGTTATTTTTCTTAGAGGACCGGATAAAAGAATCCAGTGTGTCTTTTATCACAGCAAATCACATTTTGATGTTTTGACATTTGGATGGAAACAAGTTGCTGCAGCTTATGGCCTGAATCCAGGAAATGAATGTCTTTTTCAACTTGTAGATCAGGGGGAATGTATATTTGATGTACGCAAAATATGAAAGTCCAGAAGTAAGATACCAAAAGAACTAGTTGGAGTCGATAACCTTAAGCAGTTACAGGGGGGATGAAAGAGGAGCTATGCCTCCATATTGGTTTTTGAACAACTTTAAATTGTTACCTTGCTGGTTCATACTCTATTTTGTACTATCATTTTGAAGCTGCACTTTATGTGCAATTGTTACTCTTATACTCTTCATAAATTATCATTTTATCATCGACAAACTTGGGATTTGATATCCTGGGTAAATCGGTTCAGGCTCCTTCACCTCCATCTTTTTCATTCTCATTAACCACTAATTCCAATTAATAAAAGGTGTTATGAACAAAGACAGATAAAATAACACCTGATGATGATAATTGTTATTTTCGTCTAACCTGATGATTCTACAAATATTTCTATAAGTAATACTCATAAAGTTGATGCAACTAATGTAGACCCTTAATCAATCCTCCAATTTCAGCAAAAGCTATCCACATTTCACCATTATTGATATGACTCAAATTTAAGGCTTCATCAGGGGGCTCAATTTTATGAAAATCAACAATGTTTTTTAAGTAATGATAGCTTGAATTATCAGATTCGTCTTTGTTTACGTAAAATGTAATCAATATCAACTTGAAAAGAGAGAAAGTTTAATTAGTGCTTACTTAGCTTTTATTAACTAGGAGTGAGTAATTTGTTAAAGAGTGTGCCCAACCCAAAAGGAACAATTATTTAAGAATGGAGAAAGTAGCTCAATTGGTTGACTACTCGGTCACCTTGTTAGTAAGGATTCGACGCCACACCTTATAACCTCTCTTCCCTATTACTCCATAAAAAAATACAATTACTAGATAGGGTATTAGGAAAAAGCGTGAACACTGTGTTCCAAATAATCCATGAAGTAAATGTCACAAAGATAATGTTTTATGTCATGCTACCTTCAATATCCTTCATTAGCCCATAACACATTATTATGAACCTTACTGAACTTAACCAAAAAGTTAAGCTCTGCATCTTCTTGTTGGTGCATTCTCTGGTCACCATATTTTTGCTTGAGCAAGCAATGAGGATGTGTGTGTGTGTTAGAATAATTTTAAAGAAATTGTTACAGAGTTCAAAATGTAGGTGTGGCAAACCTGAATTAGGATCGAAGGTTAGGAGGTGTGAGTGCGTTCACGCTAATAGATAGGAGTGTTGTCCTAATTAGTAGTCGTAGTGCTATATTTATAAGTTTTTATTCTTGGATTCTTGTTGACATATGTTGTTTCAGGTAAACCGTTCGTAGTATTATTTTATGGTAGTATTGTTTAGTTACTATCTGTTGTTGTGTTACTCCTTAATCTTTTCTTGGACTGTATTTTCCCTTGAGCCAAGTGTATCAAAAAACAGTATCTCTACCTCACCTTTGAGGTAGTATTACAGACTATGTACACTATAGCCTTTTCAGACCCTCTGTGTGGAAATACACTGAGTATGTAGTTATTGTTGGAGAGAGCCAATATCTTTAGTTCTAAACTATTAACAATCATCTCCGTATATTGCAAAGCTTAACTCTTTCAATACTAATATTTTTATTATATCTTTCACTCTAATTTAAAATTTTGTGAAATAGCCAAAATAAAAGTTGCATATTTAGAAAATATATATATTTTTAGATTCAGATAATTTATATGAAAGTTTTGAAAAGTTATTAAATAGTTATATAAATTTTGCATATCTATAATCTCTAATCTATATCTATATCTATAATCTATAATATATTAAAAGTGTGAAGGACCTTAAACATGTTGCTTGAACTTTTTTGCCTTCATTAAAATTCTTTGCTTTAAACAAAATCGTCTTTAAACTATTTTTTTAATATTTAAAAGTTGAAAATTAATTAAATAAATTTATGGTAAAACCTTTCCTTATTAGAAGTCATCAGAATTAATGACAACTAATACTTTTTCCATTAGTTTAAGAAGTCTAAATCAATTAAATTTGATTTTAAAAAAAATTGATAAAATGTCAAAATAAATATAACAATGTTAGAATACGAAAATTTTAAAAAGTAATAAATTTTTAAAAGTTTTAAATACGTAATAAGAATGTAATCAAGATCTTGCAAAGATTTGACTTTAAAAACATGAAAAGATTTTAAATATAGAAAACAAAAAGAAAAATAATCGTACCACAAATATGTTTCAAATTGATGTGTATCGCTTAGCTTTTGGTGGCAAGGAAAAGAGGTACTTCATGGCAAACGCAAAAGTGATGATTCATAAACCACTTGGAATATCTGGTGGTAACATATATGTGCTTACACTAAAATATATATTTATGTTTACATTATTATATTAAAGTGTGAAGGATCTTTGAAATGTTATTTGAACTTTTACACTTCATTAAAATTTCCGAATATACAAAATCATTTAATTTTAAATAATCAAACGTTACACACATGAGACATGTGTGGTTAAACTAGTTTTAAAAATACTATGTATTATTAAATACAGATTTGAATAGAATCTTTGGGTATCTTTTGGTGTAAAAGAAGATTTGTTCGAAATATTTTTCTCGAAAAATATGTTGGGTTCTTACTTATTTTTTAGTTTTGGTAATTAATCTAAAAAATATGTTATCTAAAAAATTGTTATAAATATATTAAAATATATGGCGAATGACTACTTTTAGAAAAGTTAGAAACCTTAACTTTGAGACAAAGTTAATATTTTCCTATATAAAGAGGTTTTCCTTCATTGTTATAAACCACTTAAGAAATTACTCAAGAAAAATAAGAATTGCTCTCTATTTTCTCTCCATTCTTCTTGTTCTTATTTTATATTTCATAACACGTTATCAAAACGAGTCTCTAATCTTTTAATTAGTTTTACATTACTATAGTAGTATGAACGTCTTGTGAGATTAATAGTGCTAATGTTGTTGAATGCAATACCGTTTGATTCATCTTAACACCGATTTGATCACTAACAAGATAGTGTTGTTTACGCAGCCTTATGAAAGATTCAGGTACCTGAAAATAATAAAGTGATGAGATGCCAAAATGTTATGCCACATTGTGAATCGATTCAAATGATATATCATCAACGTTGATACAATATTGGTGCAATATTATAAAAGATCACGAGCATTTGAATTCTACATTATTTAAGTATGCCAAAGTAGAAATATTTATCAAGTGACATGAAAGGATGCATCTTGGTAAAGATAAAACTTATTTGATTTGCAGTCCAAATCATTTCTACATACATGAGCTCCAAAAGAATGGTGACATTACCTTGCAACAGATCCATACAAGTGACAATGTGGATGATTTAGTCACCAAATTTCTTCAACCTGCAACTATCGAAAATATGGTGCGCAAGATTTGGATACAAAGGTTCAAGGATGTTCTTATTACGGAGAGTTATACACGCTGTACTCCTTTTACCTTGCGAGATTTTGTCCCTCTGGATTTTCCTTATAAGATTTTTAATGAGACAACCTATATGCGTATTATTAGAGATGCGTACTCTTTTTCCTTAAATAAATTCATTTCCCACTGAATTTTTTCTAACATGAAAATTTGATGAAATATGTGATTTTATGTGAGGGTGATTAACACAGTTCTCGATGCATTCGGGTACCATTTATGCGATATTGTGATTTTTTATAATTTTGAGAGCCTTATTTTGAACTTATGTGGATATCTTTTGATTCTTGCAATGAATCGCTGAATGGAATGCGCCCCACAGCTTCGAAATATCGATTTTAAGCTAGGTAGATCTTTTGGTTCGGGTCCCGGTGCACCCGGTCTCATTTTGACTTATTGGTCGAAAAGTTGAAAAATTAAAAATATGGATATGGGACCCACATTTGATCTAAATAACCTCGGATGGAAAATTTGACTTTGCCAGCAGATCCAAAACGTTGATTTTAAGGCGGTTACATGTTTGATGTGATTTTACGGATTTTAAATTTCATTTTGACCCTCGGTTTGGAAAAATGTATTTTTAAGTTTCGGAGGTCAACTTTATCAAAACAATATTTTTTCAAAAATCTAATATCTCCATTAATTTTTGAGCATCGAATCTAGTGTGGTTACATAGTTCATTTGCGTATATTGGACTCTGAACGAATCCCGAGTATCCCGTCGAAGTCCGTTTGGACTTACAAATCTGGTGCACCAGGTTGCTAGTGCAACCAGGAAATTTAAAGGGTAAATCGCATTCCTCAAATACAATTAATGCCTTATTTTATTTGATACCTAGGTACAGTATAAATAGCCTTTTTTATCCAATTTTTTCTCATTCTTTCACCTTCCTCTTGAGAGTTAAATCCTAAAATTAGTGTGAAGGCTAAAAGTGAAGCTTGTGGTGCTTGGGAAGCTAGATTAACATCTATTTCTTGATTCTCTTACGAATTTAAGGTAACAAATCACCGTTTTTCTTAGTAATTCCTTATTAAATTCTCAAAAACTCAAAAATCTTAGGGCTTGATTTAAACCCCAATTTCACTTGAATAATATTTTAATCTTATAATTACTAGTTTTTCATCAATTTAACCTTCAAAACAACTTCGATTCTTGATTTTAACCCGGATTTTAAAGATTTACCCGGTAAGGCTTAAAAATAATTCTTCTTCTATTTTAATCTCCTTTTTTGCTCGATTTGACTTGGATTTTCAGCTGTAGGTTCCTAAAAATATAGGAAACACGTTTTTTTAAAAGTAAAGTTACTATTTTTTCTTTCTTTTCCGAAAATCCATTTTGGGGGTCCGTTTTGACTCTGAATTAAAAGTAGTCAATATGGATATCGTTGGCTTTGTTTTAATGCGTAGATTCTATTTTTGATATTTTTAGTGGATTTTGGAACCGTTTGTGACAAGTAAGGCTGTAATACCCAGTACTTTTGCTAGCTAAATTTAGCTCCTAGAATGTCAAGGATTAGCTTCAAAAATGAATAACTCCTAGTACATGTATAATTTTCAAGCTCTAGACCCACCAATGTATAGATAATTTAGTCGGCTTTCCAACGATATTAATTTTTCCTTAATCCAATACTCGATTTAGAAATTATGGTGTTTTTAATAAAACAATATGATATTTTGACAGGCACCGCGTCGCGGTGAAGGACGATTTAGCAATTGTCAAATTCTAGTGGACCTCCGTGATTGGCCCACATCACGATGGAGGCCTATTTCCCAGTTGTCAATTTTCAGTGGCTCACTACGATAATGATGTGTCGCGGTGATGACCTAAATGGCATTTCAGTGGCTTACCGCAATAACTCCGCGTTGCATTTATTTTCCAATTCCCAATGGTCCCTTATCCATTGAGCCACCGTAATTGTGGCGCGTGGCGATGAGTGGCCAAATTGGAATTTTAGTTTCCAAAATTAATTTTAACAGGGTATTTGGTCTTTTCCTAAGCCTCCAAATTATGTAAAACATAAGATTTATCCTATTCTAAGCATTCAATGCTCACTTTTCACCAAATTACTCTACAAGAAAACCCTAGAGCTCAAAACTTAATATCCAAAAAATCCAATTTCCACCATTATTCTTCCAAGATAGATCAAAATTAAGGATTTTCAAATCAAGATCTTCAAGAATTCATCTTCAAAAGCATTAATAGGAACTTAAAGTTCAAATTTCTCCATCGAATCACCAATTAAGGTATGTGGAGTTTTGAACAAGGATAAATCTTTCATCCTTGTGCCCAAAACTAGTATTAAATTACAAATTTACATGACTTTACATGAATTTAAATTTATGGTTCACACCCATTTATTGCTATTTGAAGATTATGTTGTTTTAAGAATTTTTCATGTTGAATTACATGTCTACTTTCATAAATTGATGCGTAAGATTATATTTTCCAAATTTTGAGTTGACTTATAAATATTTTCATTATCAAGCATGAACTTTATGATAATCTAACATGAAATTGATGCATGGGTTATCAAGCCCTAGTTGAATATTGCTATTTCAAGAATGATTATGCTTTTAAGCATCCCATGATATATTTTTGGACAACTTTGAATAAAGATTAGATCTTTTGATCTTTAGCTAAGATACGAAATCCACTTTACAGCTTAAATTTAGTTTTGAATGAACAGATACACAGTTAGATTTCAGTATGAAATATTATTACTTTTAAAAGTGGATTTACTACAGAATGAGCATAAAGATAACAAGGGGTAGTATTTATCACCGAGCAAAAAGTATGGATTTAGCGCATCCTACTTTTCTATAACTACGAGCCAACGTAGGTACAAATTCAGTATTTCCATTTCTATATGGATGACAGTTACAGATGTGATCACTTAGCTCACGTAATACTCCTTGGAAAGAGTATGACACCTCTCCCCAATGTGATTTTTTTCCCTTTGGGAAATAAGACGTGGACTCCATGATAGCTCACATGGTTTATGTCAGTTAGAAGAACCTCCCTTATAGATAAGCTTTTGAAAAGTAACCTCCCTACTAGTAAAAGTAAATAAATAAGTTTTGAGTGTTTCCCTAACTGTAAAGAATAACAGAACAGTTTTTAGCACAATACAACTTTCAGAAAAAAACAACTTTTAGACTTTAAATGTTCCAGCCATGTGAGTCATTACATACAACATGCATATTCTATGAATTTTTATAATATTGAGTTATTGATTTACTTGTTCATTCACCCCCCATATACTCAGTATATCCTCAAAGTACTGATCCACATATACGTCTATGTGCTATATTTTCTCATAATGTAGGTTCAGGTGCTCAGTCTCAGAAGCGTAGGTGATTTCGGGCATCTCTATCTATATCCCAATAGTTGGTGAGTCCTTATGGTTCGAGGGACCATTTATTCAGACTTCCAAATTTCACAGTATTTGAGTAGTTGCTTTTAGTTTAGTCCGAGTCAGTTTGGGGTTTGTCCCAATGGCTCTCTAGTTTCTTAGTAGTAGAGTCTTGTCGGACTACTAGCTATTATATTTAGACTTTCAGTATTAGTTATCTAGACAGTATATTCAGTTGATCTCAAATAGTTTTGATAATATTAAGTATTTTAGAATTTCTATCTAATTAAATTACTTAATATGAGTTATAGACTTAGTACCAGGCTTACTGGGTTAGCTTGAGACTGCTCATAGTCTTGAGCACCGTGTGATGTCTGGGGACCAGATTTTGGAGTGTTACAAACTTGGTATCAAAACCTAAAGTTTAGAGAGTCCTAGGTAGTCAGACAAGCCGCGTTACATAGAGTCTTGATCATGGATGTGAAGCGCGCCACATTTATGAGCAAGAGGATACGGGACATTTTTAGGAAATCATCTCTTTCTTTCATAATCCAGCGTTCTTACATCTATCTCTATATGCTATTAACTCATGCTCTTTTATGAAAAAATATGCCTCATCACAGAGCTAATGCCTATAGGAATGATAATCAGCCACCCTAGCCTGTTGATCCTCTAAATGAGAATATGTCTCATGCCAAATTTCAGGCAGCCTTTCAGGCATTAGCCCAAGCTATGACTGCTAATATTTAGGCCAATAATCAGGCTACAGTTCCGCATTAGAAAAAGGGTGATTTAGCTAAAGACAGACTTCGTGACTTCATGGAAATAAATTCTCCTGAATTCTTTGGGTCAAAGGTAGGTGAGGACCCATAGTTGTATCTTGATGAGGTGAAAAAGATCACCCAAGTTATGCATGTTACTAAAAAAGAGAGTGTGGAATTGGCTTCTTATAGGCTGAAGGATGTGGTTTATGATTGGATTGCTATGCGGAAGAAAGGTGAGGGTGAGAATGCAGCTCCCATGAGTTGGCAAGTATTTCGGGATGCTTTTCTTAACAGGTTCTTTTCGTGTGAGTTGCAGGAAGCCAAGATTGAGGAATTCATAAACCTGAGACAGGGATCAATGATAGTGAAGGAGTACTGCCTTAAGTTCAACCAGTTATCTAAGTATGCTCCTGAGTTGATAGATAACACTAGATCTAGTATGAGTAAGTTCATTACTGAGGTGTCTGGATTGTTAGTCAAGGAGTGTAGGACTGTCATGCTTATTGAAGATATGGATCTTGATAGGATGATGACTCATGCCTAATAGATTGAGGTAGAAAAGTTGAAGGGAAGAGATAAAAGTAATAAGAAGGCTAGAACTGGGCAGTTTAAGTATGGTCAGACAAGGTCTGCAGATGGAAATCATTCACAATTTTAGAGTCATTCGCCTTTGCCAGTGCTATCTTTAGCTAATCCCCCCCGCACCCAGAACTAAGCAAAAAAAGTGGGGTAAGACTTCTTTGTCCAGATCTCAGAATAGTATGGGTGGAAGGCCTAGTTATCCTTCATGTGCTAGATGTGGTAATAATTATCCTTGTGAGTTCTTGTTGGGTCAGAATGGTTTCTTTGGCTATGTTCAATTGTTCCATGGTATCAAGAGTTCCCATATGCTAAGCAATAAGGCAGGGATGTTTATCCCTAGACTCAGGCTACTAGTGCACCAGCTCTTATAGCTCGCCCAATCCCTCCACAAAGCGCATCATCCAGTACTGGTGGTGGTCAGTGCCAAAATTGGTTTTATGCTTTGTCATCCCTTCAGGAGCAGGAGAGATCTCCATATGTTGTTACCGGTATGATTTGTTTCTTTCATCTTAATATTTATGTGTTGTTGGACCCCAAGTCGAATTTCTCTTTTGTGACCCCATTAGTTACAATAAATTTTGAAATAGGTCCTAAAAGATCCTTTCTTGGTTTCTACCCCAGTGGGTGAGTCAGTCGTTGCCAAAAACATCTATAGAAAGTGTCCTATCATTGTCCTTCATAAAATCATGTCAGAAGATTTGATAGAGCTATACATGGTTGGCTTTGACCTAATTCTTGGTATGGATTGGCTCCATTTTTGTTATGCATCCATAGATTGTCTCATCCGAGTGGTAAAGTTTCAGTTTTCAGATGAGCCAGTCTTTGAGTGGGAAGGTAATTCAATATCTTCTAAGAGTTATTTCATATCCAACCTTAACGCTAGAAAGTTGATTTCTAAAGGGTGTATCTATCATTTAGTTCTAGTCAAAGACATTAAGTCTGAGACTCCAACAATTCAGTCTGTTAGTGTAGTCAATGATTTTTCTGATGTCTTTCCCAAAGATTTGACAGGGGTACCTCCCAATAGGGAAATAGAATTCAGTATTGACCTTCTCCCAAATACTCAGCTTATCTCTATTCCTCCATATTATATGGCTCCTGCCGAGCTTAAAGAGTTGAAAGAGCAACTCAAAGACCTCTTAGATAAAAGTTTCATAAGGCCAAGTGTTTCTCCATGGGGAGCTCCCATCCTATTCATGCGAAAGAAAGATGGTTCTTTGCAAATGTGCATTGACTATCGTCAGCTAAATAAAGTTACCATCAAAACCAAATATCCTCTTCCTAGAATCAATGATTTATTCAATCAACTCCAAGAAGCAAGTTATTTCTCCAAGATAGACCTTAGGTCCGGCTATCATCAACTTAAAATAAGAGAATGTGATATTCGAAAGACAGCTTTCAGAACCCGTTATGGTCATTTTGATTTTCTAGTCATGTCCTTCGGGCTAACAAATTCCCCATCACCCTTCATGGACTTAATGAATTTTGTGTTCAAACAGTACCTAGACATATTTGTCATAGTCTTTAGCGATGATATCCTTGTCTATTTCCGTAGTGAGGGTGATTATGTAGACCATCTTAGAATTGTGTTGCAAACTCTTAGAGATCACCAGTTGTATGCCAAATTTATCAAATATGAATTTTGGCTAAGGTCAGTAGCTTTTCTCGATCATATTGTTTCCAGCTATGGCATTAGAGTTGACCCCCAAAAGATCGAAGCGATGAGGAACTGGCCTAGACACATTTCTCCATTAGACATTAGAAGTTTTTGGGGTTTAGCTGGATATTATAGATAGTTTGTTGAGGGTTTTTCATCCAATGTATCTCTTATGACCAAATTGACTCAGAAGAAAGTTAAGTTTCAGTGGTCAGATTCCTGTGAAAAGAGTTTTCAGGAGTTGAAGACTCGAGTCACTTCTGCCCCAGTTGTAGCACTACCTGATGGTACAAATGGATTAATTGTGTATTGTGATGCCTCTAGAGTTGGTTTGTATTGTGTGTTGATGCATAGAGGTAAGGTCATAGCCTATGCCTCAAGACAGCTTAAGCCTCAAGAAAAAAACTACCCTACCCATGATCTTGAATTAGCTGTTGTTGTGCTTGCATTAAAAATCTAGAGGTACTACCTTTATGGGGTGCATGTTGATGTATTTACGAATTACAAAAGTTTGAAATATGTGTGCACTCAGAGGGAGTTAAATCTTCATCAAAGAAGGTGGTTAGAATTATTGAAGGATTATGATATGAGTGTGTTGTATCATCCGGGCAAGGCCAATGTAGTGGTAGACGCTCTTAGTAGATTGTCTATGGATAGTGTTACTATCGTGGAAAATGAGAAGAAAGAAATAGTTCGGGAAGTTCACCGGTTAGCTAGATTAGGTGTGAGGTTGGTTAACTCAATTGAAGGAAATGTTTGGGTTCACAGTAGTTCAGAATCTTCTCTAGTTTTTGAAGTGAAGGAAAAACAGGATAGGGATCCTACTTTGGTCAAACTAAAGGGTTCAATTAAAGACCAAAAGGTAGAAGTTTACTCCCAAGGGGGAGATGGTGAGTTGCGATACCAGAGTAGATTGTGTGTGCCATGTGTTGATGATTTGAGATAGTAGATTATGGCAGAAGCGCATGGTACACATTATTCCATCCATTCGGGAGCCACCAAGATGTACCACGATATGCATAAATTCTATTGGTGGAGTGATATAAAGAAGGATATTGGAGAGTTCATAGCTAAATATTCAGTTTGTCAATAGGTTAAAGTAGAGCACCAAATATCTGGTGGCACGTTGCAGGAGTTTGGTATTCCCACTTCGAAGTGAGAAGAGGTGAATATGGACTTTTTTTACTGGATTACCCCATTCGCGTCGTCCTCATGATTTGATTTGGGTTATAGTAGATAGATTGACTAAATCAGCTTATTTCTTGCCGGTTCACACATCCTACACAGCTGAAGATTATGCTAAGTTGTATATCAGAGAGTTAGTCAAATTGCATGGAGTTCCATTATCCATCATCTCAGATAGGAGTACTCAATTTACCTCTCAGTTTTGGAAAGCCTTTCAGAAGGGTCTTGGTACCCAAGTTCATCTCAGTTCAGCTTTTCATCCGCAGACTAATGGTTAGGCAGAAAGGACAATTTAGACCTTAGAGGATATTTTAAGGTCTTGTGTTCTTGATTTCAAAGGTAGTTGGGATAAGCATTTTCCATTGGTTTAGTTCGCCTATAATAACAGTTACCATGCTAGCATCTAGATGGCCCCATTTGAGGCTCTTTATGGGCAGAGATATAGATCACTAGTTGGTTGGTTCAAGGTAGGCGAGGCCGCTTTGATTGGGCCAGATATGGTTTTTGAATCAATGGAGAAAGTTCAGTTAATTCGAGAGAGATTGAAAGCAGCTTAGAGTCATCAGAAATCATATGCAGACGTGAGAAGGAGAGATCTTGAGTTTGAAGTAGATGACCTAGTATATTTGAAAGTTTCACCTATGAAGGGGGTGAAGAGATTTGGCAAAAAAGGGAAGCTTAGTCCCTAATATGTAGGCCTCTAAAGGATTTTGAATCATGTTGGGAAGGTAGCATATGAGCTTGAGCTACCCGCAGACTTGTCCTCCGTTCATCCAGTGTTCCATGTATCCTTATTGAAGAAGTGCATGGATGATTCAGCTGTTGTAGTTCCGCTGTAAACCATATATATTCAGAATAGCCTCTTATATGAAGAAGTTCCAGTAGAGATCCTTGATCATCAGATTCATTGACGAAGGAACAAAGAAGTTTCGTTGGTCAATGTTCTGTGGAAAAACCCATCCGTTGAGGGCACTACTTGGGAAATAAAAGCAGACATGCGTTCCAAGTAGCTTTACCTTTTCTCTATGAACACAGATTCAGCTGAAGGTAACAATCCTCCTTAATTCAGTTCTTTTCTAGTCTCAGATTCAGCCATATAATTAAGTTATCCTCATGTAAACTCATGCACTCGCAGATTAGTTCAGTCGCTCAGTATGTTTTAGATTCAGTCATACAACTCGTTTCATTTGTGCATGCAAGCATATAGCCTCAGTTCCTCAGCATTTTCAGCATAACTAGTCTCATTCAAGGACGAATGTTCCCAGGGGGGAGATAATGTAATACCCCATACTTTTCCTAGCTTAATTTAGCTCCTAGAATGTGAAGGATTAGCTTCAAAAATGAATAACTCCTGGTACATGTGGAATTTTCAAGATCTAGACCCACTAATGTGTATATAATTGACTCATCTTTACAATGATACCAATTTCATCTTAATCCGATACTCGGTTGAGAAATTATGGTGTTTTTAGTAAAACAGTATGTCATTTTGACAGGCACCGCATCGCGGTGAAGGAAGATTTTGCAATTGTCAAATTCCTGTTGATCTCGATGACTGGCCAGCATCGCAATGGAGGCCCATTTCCTAGTTTTCAATTTTCAGGGTCTTACCGTGATAGTGATGCGTCGCAGTGATGGCCTAAATGGCATTTCAGTGGATTACCGCGATGGCTCTGCATCGCGTTGATTTTCCAGTTCCCCAAGGTCCTTTATCCAGTGATTCACCGTGATTGTGGCGCATCGCGGTGGGTGTCCAAATTGGGATTTCAATTTCCAAAATTTATTTTAAAAGGGTAGTTTGATCTTTTTCCAAGCCCCCAAATCATGTAAAATACAAGATTAATCCTATCCTGAGAATTTTATGCACACTTTTCACCAAATTACTCTCCAAAAAAATCCTAGAGCTCAAAATTTAATCTCCAAGAAATCCTATTTCCTCCATTATCCATCCAGGATAGCTCAAAATTAAGGATTTCCAAATCAAGATCTTCAAGAATATATCTTCAAAAGCATCAATAGGAACTCAAAGTTCGAGTTTCTTCATCTAATCACCAAATAAGGTATGTGGGATTTTGAACAAAGATAAATCTTTCATCCTTGTGCCCAAAACTAGTTTTAAATTACAAATTTACATGACTTTAAATGAATTTCAATTTAGGGTTCATACCCATTTATTGTTATTTGAAGATTATGATGTTTTAAGTGTTTTTTATGTTAAATTACATGTCTACTTTCGTAAATTGATGCGTATGATTATATTTTCCAGATTTTGAGTTGAATTATTAATATTTTCATAATAAAGTATGAACTTTATGATGATCTACTATGCAATTGATGCATGGGTTATCAATCCCTAGTTGAATATTGTTATTTCAAGAGTTATTATGCTTTTAAGAATCTCGTGATATATTTTTAGACAACTTTGAATAATGATTTGATCTTTTGATCTTTAGCTAAGATACGAAATCTACTTTACAACTTAAATACAATTTAGAATGAACAGATACACAGTTAGCTTTCAGTATGAAATATTATGACTTTTAAAAGTGGATTTTCTACAGAATGAGCATACAGATAACAGGGAGTAGTATTTAGCACTGAGAGGAAAGTGTGGGTTTAGCGCATCCTACTTTCCTAGAACTAAGAGCCAATGTAGGTACAAATTCAGTATTCTCATTTCTATATGGATGACAGTTATAGAAGTGATCACTTAGCTCAGGTTATACTCCCTGGCAAGAGTATGACATCTCTCCCCAATGTAAGGTTTTCCCCTTTGGAGAATGACATGTTGAACTCCATGTCAGCTCACATGGTGTATGTCGGTTAGAAGAACCTTCCTTATAGATAATCTTTTGAAAAGAAACCTCCCTGCTAGAAAAAGTAAATAAACAGCTTTTTGAGTGTTTCCCTAATAGGAAAGAATAACCGAACAGTTTTTAGCACAATACAACTTTAAAAAAAAAATAGCTTTAGACTTTAAATGTGATGGCTCACCAGATTTATGCAGTATGTTTTATCATTCATGATTTATGATTTTTATCTTTTATTTATTCCAGCCATGTGAGTCATTACATACAACATGCATATTATATGATTTTTTTTATAATATTAAGATATTGATTTACCTGTGCATTCACCCCCATATACTCAGTACATCCTCAAAGTACTGATCAACATATACGTCTATGTGCTACGTTATCTCATAATGTAGATTCAGGTGCTCAGTCAGCAGCGTAGGTGATTTTGGGCATCTTTATCTACACCCCAACAGTTGGTGAGTCCTGATGGTTCGAGGGCTCATTTATTCAGACTTTCAGCTTTCACATTATTTGAGTAGTTGCTATTAGTTTAGTCCGAGTCAGTTGGGGTTTGTCCTAATGGATCTATAGTTTCTTAGTAGTAGAGGCTTGTCGGACTACTAGCTATTATATTCAGACTTTCATGATTAGTTATCCAAATATTATATTCAGTTGATTTCAGACAGTTTTGATAATATTCAGTATTTTAGCATTGCTATCGGATTAAATTACTTTAATATGAGTTATAGACTTAGTAGTAGCCTTACAGGGTTAGCTTGATTTTCTATTTCATTTCGTATGGTTAAACTGAATCCAGAGTATGACCATATTTCTATATTAGATTATAATTCTGTATTTTCTTTTATTATATGAATGTTGTGCATGATTATCAGATCAGATAGAGTAGGACGTTCGGGCCTTCATGGTTTGGGATGTCCGTTACGGCCAGGACCTAGTTTGGGTCCTGACAAACTTGGTATAAGAGCATAGTTTATGGTCCCAGGGTGTCTGTGAAATTGCATCGGGTAGAATCTTTTTTATGGGTGTGTAGAGCGCCACACTTATAAGTAGGAGGATACTAGGCATTTAGGAATGTTTCTCTTCTTTGTAGTTTTGTTCGTGCTTCAGAGTTTGAATTGTCCGCTAATCAATGGTCTCTTGTGTTTCAGAAAAACAATCATGCCTCCCCGTCGTACTATCTATCAGAATGCACAGATAGATAAGGTACATCCCACTCATGGGATGAGGACCCAAAACAAAGCTTAGGCTCTGAAAATTGATGATACTCCGAGATTCCCACCTACTCAGACCAGCCCACCTAGGGTACCCAGAGCTCCTCGAATGGGGACTAACCGCACTCAGCCTCATGAGAGAGAGGTATCTAATATAGAATTCAGGTAGTCCATTCACATGATTGCACAGTTGGTAGCCACACAGACTCAACGGTCGGAAGATTTTGGGTCTACATCTGTTACGTCTGAGGCTACAAGAGTGGTCTAGTTCATGAGAATGAACCCACCCAAGTTTACTGGTACCAAGGTAGAAGAGGATCCACGGGAGTTTGTGGACGAGATGGAGAAGATTTTTAAAGTGATGCATATAGATGAGGTAGAGGGGGTTGTGTTAGCAACTTACCAGCTTAAGGATGTAGCAAGCCAATGGTATAATGAGTTGGAAGATTCAAAGAGTGAGAGTGCTGAGCTCATAGTTTAGGCCGAGTTCATGGAAGTTTTCCTTGATCTGTTCTTTTCTCTCGAGCTGAAAGAGGCCAAAGCTGAAGAGTTTATGAATCTAAAGCAGGGAAAGATGAGTGTCTAGGAGTACACTCTGAGGTTCATCCAACTAGCCCGTTATGCTCCAGAGATGACTAGTAACATGAGTGCCTGAATAAGGAAATTTGCATCCGGCCTTTCGGATGACTTAGTGCTTGAATTTCAGGGAGCAATGTTGAACCGGGACATAGATTTTGCTAGACTGTCAATCCACATGCAGCAAGTTGAGGAAAAGAAAAAGAAAATTTTTGAATCTAAAGAGAAGGACAGGCACGGAAAGAGAGCTAAGACAGAAGACCAGAGCCACAGTCAGCAGAAGAGTAGGAATTGGGGTAACAAATGGCAGAAGAAGAAGTTTTGGGGTAATGCACAGTCTGCATCCAGTTCTCCGGTGCCCAGACCCCTAGCCGGACAACGCCTCCAGGATTTTTAGTCCAGGCAGGAGACGAGAATACAGGGTTCACAGTCTCAAGGATGTGTACCTCAGACCTCTCAAAAATACCCGCGCTGTGAGAGATGTGGAAGAAATCATCTAAGGAGATGTCAGTTTGGCGCTATGGTGTGTTATTCGTGTGTCTAGCCAGGCCATATGCAGAGAGACTATCCGGAATCCAAGGGTAATTTCGGTGGATCCAAGTCACAAACTAATTCTTCTGCACCACCACCGCCTCAGAAGGGTGCCACTTCAGTCGCCGAAAGCGGCCGCAATCGATTGTATGCCTTAACCAACCTCCAGGAGGTAGAGACCTCACCAGATGTAGTTACTGGTACGTTGCAAATATTTTCCGGTGATGTATATGTGTTATTTGATCCCGGGTCTACCCTGTCTTACGTGACACCTTATGTGGCTGTTAGGTTTGGGTTAGAGCCTGATGTGATTGCCGAACCTTTTTCTGTTTCTACTCTGGTGGGAGATTCTTTTATGGATAGGAGGATGTATAGAAATTGTGTGGTGACTATTTATGGGAGGGATACTGTTGCAGACCTTGTAGACTTAGACATGGTTGATCTTGATGCTATCCTAGGGATGGACTAGCTCCATTCGTGTTATTCTATGTTAGATTGTAGAACCCAAAAGGTTACTTTTTCCTTCCTGAATGAACCAGTAATAGAATAGAATGGACATTTCTTAGCACCTAGAGGACATTTTCGAACCAGATACAGTCATTATGAATTCTTACTCATGTCCTTCGAGTTGACTAACACCCCTGCAACCTTTATGGATCTTATGAATAGGGTGTTCCATCAGTTTCTAGATTTTTTTGTCATAGTTTTTATTGATGATATCTTTATTTATTCTAAGAGTGAGGAGGATCATTCCAATCGCCTCTGAATCATCCTTCAGACTCTCAAAGATCATAGGTTGTATGCAAGTTTTCCAAGTATGAATTCTGGCTTAATGTTATTGCTTTCTTTGGGCATATTGTGTCTAGTGACGGGATTAAGGTTGCTCCCAAAAAGGTTGAGGCAGTAAGTAAATGTCCTAGACCCATGAATCTAACCGACATTCGAAGCTTCTTAGGTTTGGTAGGGTATTACAGAAGTTTCATAGAGAGTTTCTCTTCAATAGCTTCACCACTCACTAAGTTGACGCAGAAAAAGGTAAAGTTTGAGTGGTCTGACTCCTGTGAGAATATTTTTGAGAAATTGAAAGACAAGTTGACCACTGCACCTGTTTTGACTCTTCCAAAAGGTACCAAGGGTTTTGTTGTGTACTGTGATATGTCCCGAGTGGGACTTGGGTGCGTACTTATGCAACACAGTAAAGTGGTAGCTTATGCGTCTAGGCAGGTAAAAGTGCATGAGCGAAATTACCCCACCTATGACTTGGAGTTAGCGGTCGTGGTGTTTGTGCTTAAAATCTGGTAGAATTGTCTCTATGGGGTACATGTTGATATATTTACTGACCACAAGAGTTTACAGTATGTTTTCTCGACGAAAGAATTAAACCTCAGGCAAAGACGATTGTTGGACCTTTTGAAGGATTCTGACATGAGCCTGCACTACCATCCGGGCAAGGAAAATATGGTAGACGACGCCCTCAGTAGGCTATCTATGGGAAGCCTTTCACATGTTAAAAAGGGGAAAAGGGATATGGTGAAGGATATTCACCAACATACAAATCTAGGAGTGCAACTCTTGGATTTCGAAGATGGGGGAGTGATTGTTGATGAGGTAGCTAAGTCTTCCCTTTGTGCTGAATTTAAAGAAATGCAGATTGAAGATCCCATCTAGATGAAGATCAAGAAAGATGTAGGTCAACAGAAGGTGATGTCTTTTAAAATTGGTGGTGATAGAATTTTGAGATATCTATATAGACTATGTGTGCCAGATGTAGATGGGTTACGAAAGAGGATACTTGATGAAGTTCACACTTCGAGGTATGTTGTTCACCCAGGCTCTACTAAGATGTATCATGATTTGAAAACCATGTACTGGTGGAATAATATGAAGCGTGATGTGGCTAACTTTGTTGCCAAGTGTTTGAATTGTCAACAAGTGAAAGTAGAGCATATGAGGGCAGGTGGTACCTCCCAAGAGATAGATTTGCCCTTGTGGAAGTGAGAGATGGTCAATACGGACTTTATCACGGGACTTTCGAGGTCCCGAAACCAGTATAATTCTATTTGGGTAATTGTAGTCTGACTAACCAAGTCAGCCCACTTTCTTCCTGTGAGAATCAACTATTCGGGAGATGACTATGCCAAGGTATACATCGAGGAGATAGTCCATTTATATGGAGCACCTGTATCCATCATATCTAACCGAGGCACACAATTCTCTTCATAGTTATGGAGATCTTTTCAGAGAGTTTTAGGTACCCAAGTGAACATGAGTACGGCTTTCCACCCTCACATAGATGGGCAACCCGAATGTACTATTCAGACCCTTGAAGATATGTTGAGAGCTTGCGTGATTGAATTCAAAGGTAGTTGGATAGATCACTTTCCATTGATAGAGTTTTCTTATAATAATAGCTACTATGCCAGTATTAAGATGGCTCCATTTGAAGCTTTGTATGGGAGAAGATGTAGATCACCGATAGGGTGGTATGAAGTGGGTGAGACTCAGTTATTTGTGCATAATCGTGTTCATCAGGCGATGGAGAACATGAAAATTATTAGAGAAGGACTTAAAATAGCCCAGAGTATATAGAAATCCTATGTCGATGTTCGGAGAAAGGAGCTAGAATTGTAAGTTGGAGATTGGGTATTTCTCAAAGTTTCTCCTATAAAGGGAGTTATGCATTTCGGACAGAAAGGGAAGTTGAGTCCTCTCTATATAGGGCCATACCAGATTTTTAGAAGGATAAGTAGGGTTGCGTATGAGTTAGAGTTGACTGGAAGTTTGGGTTCTGTTCATATGGTATTTCACATATCCATGTTGAAGAAATGTATTGGATACCATTCGTTAGTGTTACTTGTAGAGGAGGGCAAAGTGACAGACTCTTTATCCTATGAAGAGGAACCTATTGCAATATTAGATCGTCAAGTTAGAAAGTTGAGGAGCAAAGAGATAACTTCGGTTAAAGTGTTGTGGAAAAATTAGAACCTTAAGGAAGCAACTTGGGAATCAGAACATGACATGAGAGATAGATACCTAGACTTATTTCATTCGGTGAATGACGAAATAGAAGGTACAATCCTTATCTTATTCTTTTATGGCCGTATTATGTTTGAAATCGTGCTTGTCTGTGTTCAGCGTCATCATTCGAGGATGAATGATCCAAGGGGGTGAGGGGATAATGTAACACCCTGCATTGTCCATGAGTTATCTCTTGGTAATATGCTCTTAGATTTAAAGACTAAAAAATTAATTTTTCCTAATTTCGACCTTTATTCACATGGGAAATTTTATAATCTTTCCGCCGATTTAAGATTCTCCCAAATCCGATATCCGGGCAAGAAATTATGGCTAATTTAAGTCCTAGTCGAAAAACACCATCATTTTGGTGTTTGGCGCATCGCGGAGGGGGTCTATTTAATAATTGTCAAATTCATTGTGGCGAGTCGCGCTGAAGTTCCAGGTCACAACCAGTGGGACAACACAATGGCTCCGCATTGTGGTGACACCAAGAATCCCATTCATCAATTTCCAGTAAGCCACCACGATTGTGGAGAGTCGCGGTGGCCCATAAAATTGGGCTCCAGTTATATTTTATTTCATCTCATTAAGGGCATATTAGGTATTTTTCACCCCCTTATCAGCTTAAACACGGGATTATACTCCCAAGTGACCACATTATTCATACTTTATTCAAAAAATTCATAAGCTCACTCTCTAGGGTTTCAAACTAAAAACCCTATTAACTGAAGATTAAACCGTCGGTTTTTGAAACCGAGTGAAGATTTGGAATCGTCAAACCGTAGGCTTCAAGAATCAGTCACTAAGTTCATAATTCAAGGTACGTGGGGTTTATCCTAAAACTACATGGTCTTGTTGAAAACACTCAATTTTAATTTAAAGATCATCAAGCATGAATTTGTTAAGGGGTTTTGAAATCCATGATTTTATTATGCTTATTGCATGTTTAATGATATTATTGTTTTGGCCTTTAGGCCTTATCCCCTTAAATTGATTTACACATATATGTATGAAACTTGAAATTGAAGATTTGTTTGTTAGCACAAATAATGAAAATCCCTCTATTGTGATAACCTTATGTTTATGATCTTACGGTGATTGTTTGAAATGCATGATTCATGGCTTGAAAATAGTTTACTCAAATACCATAGTATTTTGAACATGATTTATATATTTATGAGAGGGAGTTTCTTGATGTAAATATATTTTGTTAAAAGAGAAAGATTTGCATGAGATTACGAGTTTGACATGGCCACCTTCCATCATTAAAAGTTTGACAAAGAGAGTTGCATACATGTGTTTACATGAGTTTTAGAGAAAGAGTTCTTTGAAATGATTTATTGATATGGTGGTCCCAAATTTATGTTTTGAAAACAGAGATTGTAATACGGTAATAATGGCTCAGAGATGTGACTTACAAGTCAATGGTATGATGATACCATAAGTATGTATGCCGTAACAGAGTATGTTTTTCAGAGTTTGATTTCAGAGAATGCATGTTTGAAATAGTTAAAAATGGGCTTAAAGAAGGTTAGGTGGTTACCTGAAGAAGGTTTGAGTTCAAGTAACTCTTAACCTAAAATCGTGATTTGCCGATCGGGGTATATTATTTTACGCTGGCGACAGCCGTGTGGCGTAGCAGAGTCTGAGACTCCAAACCTTGTGGCACACATTGGTTAGGGGCTTCCCTACCGAGTCAATGGAGGATTCCATATAGTCCATGGCATTTCAGAGTTGTAGGGTGTACCATCTAGCGCGGAAGTAAAACAAAGAGTGTCACAGAGTTCAGATGATTTTACAGAGTCTTTCAAAAATACACATGATATTGCTTACTATATGATATATTTATGAAATATTTTAAGTTACTCTCATATATGCTGAATATAAATTATTATTTTGGATTCGCTCTACATACCAGTACAATTGTATTGACCCCCTACCTCCCAGGTTCGGAGGCTCAGTCTAGGGGTCCGGCTAATCAGTAGAGTATCCAGGGAGAAGTGATCCGTGCAGTGGTGAGAATTCTTTGTTGCAGAAGGCCTGTCATTTCAGATTATGTTATTCCTTTGTTTTGGTCTACTGGGGGCCTTTTCCCAACTTTTCAGATATTTATCTTTAGATCATGTAGTAGAGATTTTGCAGACTGTTCCAGAAGTTGTTTAGTTGATTTCGAATTTCATTCTGTATGGTTAAACTTAATCTAGAGTATTACCATGTTTTCGTATTAGATTATAATTCCATATTTTCTTTTATTAAATGAATGTTTTGCATGATTACCAGATCAGATAGACTAGGACGTCCAGGCCTTCATGGTTTGGGATGTCCGTCACGGCCAGGCCCTAGTTCGGGTCGTGACATAACCTTGAGTACATGTGAATAATTATATTGTGTTGTTGAAATTCCTAATATGGTTTCATTGGTATATTTTTATATATCCATACTTATTGGTATATGAGACATGTGGAAATTTATGGATGAAACAAAAGTAATTAGTGAATATTGACTCACGTGGATGTGAAATTTTAACATTGTGGTTGGTTGTGGAAATAAATCATGTGGATTGGTTATGAAAATACGTCATATGAATTGGTTGTGTAAATACTTATTTTGAATGGTTGTGAACATTACATCGTCATTCTCTTGTCATAGTACGCATCATTTCACTTGTTTGTTTTATTACTTTTATATACTTGTTGTCATGTTTGTGTACTTGATTTGTGTCTTATGTTATGTATGTGCTTTAAAAATACTGAAAACACTGGAATACTGAATATTGGTATCGGATATTGGATTTATGGACCATCTCCGAAAGATCATGCGGGAGAAGAGTTGTGGATCTTGGTGATCTTGAGGCTGTGTGCCAAATCTGATGTTGTGTGCCAAACTTAAGGTTGTGTGCCAAAATTAAGGTTGTGTGCCAAACTTAAGGTTGTGTGCTAAATTTGAGGCTGTGTGCCAATCCTATGCATCATCATCATTATCCCCCTCACCATCAGATACATTGCACCCTCTTTATTGTGTTTATTTTGTGTTTTGTCACACCCCTTTTTTAACCAAAAATAATTAATATTTTATGTTTTGTCACACCCCTTTTTTTAACAAAAAAGAATTAAATTTTATTTTTGAAAGGGTTTTTATTATTAAAGTGACAAAAATGAAGATTTGTTTCGAAAAGGATTCATTTCTCAATTAAATTTAGAGTCTCCACTTAGCATAAATTGGGTTTGCCAAGTCACCTTTGAAAATCCTTTTTCAAAATGGTTTAACTCTAAAACTAGTCCGTAAACAGATATTCCGGCCAAGGAATTCTGTTGACCGAGGGAAAGGTGTTAGGCACTCCTCGATCCCGTGGTTCGACCATGATCGCTTCATGGAGTATATTGGATAATTTGACACTATCGAATGAATAAACCAAACAAAGCAGACAAACCAAGAAAACATAAAAATCAAACAAAATTTAAAACAAAAATAATGTCCAGTTTGAATCATACAGTCCCAAAAATAGAAAAATGTAGAAATGTAAATCCCATTCTAAACTAATCCTAGACTATACTCTACCTGATGCCTCAGGCCTTCATCACTAATGTCCTCCTGGTATAAGATACTTTGGGACATTCCTCGGTGAATAAATACAAATGGCCTCGAGGCATTTCCCGTCTAAATGAATACAATTTTAGTGCGAGAAAACCAAACCATTCAACAAAATTTCAAACATTCAACAAAAACCATGAGTCCTAAACTTTGCCTACCCACCCTACATTTGTCTATTAACTGTCGGCCTAAACATGATAATATTGTGTGCAAATTAATAGCAAACAACTAATTAATCAGACTACTTGCATTATGAATCAGAATTATCAACATACACCTTCATCAATTTTCAATTCCCGTCCTACTTATTCCCAATTTACGTGATTAATTAAATTCAATACAGAGTCAAACAACAAGCCACGACAATTAAAATTGTTCAATCAACTTATCAAAATCACATCATCAACCATACGAGTCACATAATCATAGCATCAACACACCACATTAAGATAAAATAAAAGAAGAATAGAGTTGAAGAATTAGAATTAGACCTTAATTGATGATTTCATTCCGTTCAAATCAGATTACTTGATTCGAGCACTGACGGACCTCAATCTGAACCCATCTCGACAAACCTCTATTTCAATCTCTATTTAATCACTAATCCAGACAAAAAATAGGGAAAATCCACAATTGATTTCACACAACGGGTTTTAAATCAGGACTTCCCAAAACTCCAATTGACCCATTTCCAATTTTGGTTGTTTAGCGGTGAAGTTGGTGGAGTTTCTCGGTGGGTTTAACAATGATGGAACTGAAAGCAATTGTTTTCGAGTTTTCGGAGCTCGACAATGGAGGAAATCAAAGGAAACAAATCAAATTTCTTGTGCCAATGATGTTTTTCAGCGAGAATTCGTTGGAAAAATTACTTCTCTTCCGTTTCTTTTCTCTCAATTTTAATTATCCCTCTCATTTGATCTCTCATTTTCTCCCCTAATTCCTCACTGGTTTATTTCTACTCTATGCATGTGTCTACTGGGTGTGTTATTGCGTGTGTTATCTTGTGTGTGATGTTTGTATATATGGGAATTGTGTGTGTGAATGAATATCTGTGAGTGAAGGTTCAAGATCAATAGTGTTCTGTGATTGTGTGTGTGCGTTAATTTAGAATGAGGATTCCTCCTCTGTGAGTAAATTGTGAAAATTGGTTCCTCCAGTGTTATCCTCCGGTGAATTTCACAAAAAATAGATGAGGGGGTGTAATATCTGTGTATTTTTTTGGTCCAGCTCTCTTTTGATGTGTCCTCTCCTCCATATATACCCATGTATGTATGTGTATTGTAAAGGAGAAAAAATATGAAAAAGATGGGGTAGGGGGACACGTGAGGTAGGGTGAGGGGGTATAAGGTAAGTGGGGGTAAAGTGTGGGGTGGTGATGTGTCAACTTTTGATAGGGAGGGGTTGTTAGTTTGTTCAAATTAGGATTATGTGGGAATTTAGGGATAAAATTTATTTAGAGTTGCTTATTATTTTGTTATTTTGTGGAAAAATTATGGAATGGGGTTAGGGTGCGTGGTAAGACAAAGTAAATGGTAAAATTTAATTTTTGGAGAGACAAAATTACGTGTCTACATCATGCCCCCTAGGGATGTAAACACAAAGTGTTTTCAGACAAAGAAGTAGACAACGAGATAGAATTTTGACCCAACCATTATTCAAAGAAATAAACAAAAGGAAGAAAGACAACCGAGTTGGAGAGTCGAGTGAGGTCCCGTCGAGGTTTTGGTCCGCGGCTCTGTCATTACATCAAAAATTAAAATTACAAGTTAAAAACATAAATAAAATTACAAACGTCCTATCTATGCAGCTTTCCTTGTCTCCTGACTTGCTATTTCATCACCCTATTCTCCATACGGGCTCCTTACTTACAATTTCCTTACTCTATTCTCCGAGCGAGCTCCAACTGGCAATTTCATCACCATGTTACTTGAATTTCAATGTCTTCACCCTGTTCTCCAAGCGGGCTCCTGACTTTTAATTTCTTCACCTTGTTGCTTGACTTTAACATCTTCACCGTGTTTCTTGACTTTCCATTTATTCGCCTGTTCTTCAGGCGAGCTCCTACAATCACATTAAAACTAGAAAAAAATTATCCAAGACAAAGATTATTCTAAAGAGAGATTCCATTTTCCAGAAAAGTAAAATTCCAAACAACAGGAATTAAATTTTTTGCCTTAGTTTATCATTAGAGGACTTTGGTGAAAGTCACATCATAAATACTTGAAAAATCCAAACAAGGAAATGCATCTTCTATGGGTTAATTGAAATGATTCGACTAGAAAGTGCATTTTCTAGGAGTCAAAGGGAATGACTAGACTAGAAAGTATATCTTGAAAGACTCAAGGGGAATGACTCGACTAGGAGGTACATCTGCTGGGAGACGAAGTAAATGACTCGACTAGTAAGTACATCTTCTAAGATTCAAGGGGAATGACTCGACTAGGGGGTACATCTTCTGGGAGTAAAAGGGAATGAATCGACTAGAAAGTACATCTTCTAATAATCAAGGGGAATGACTCGATTAGGAGGTACATCTTCTAGGAGTCAAAGGAAATGACTTGAATAGAAAGTACATCTTCTAATAATCAACGGGAATGAAGTCAAGGGGAATGACTCGACCAGAAGGTACGTCTTCTCAAAATCAAGGGGAATAACTCGACTACGAGGTACATCTTCTAGAAGTTAAGAGGAATGACTTTACTAGAAGGTACGTCTTCTAGGAGTGAAGGTTCAATTTAAGAAGTGTATCATCTAGCAAATGAAAACTAAAATACCCGGACAAAATAATGTGTCTCCTAGGGATATAGGATGATGAATTTTTATCACGATTTGATTATCAAACCTGTGCAGCAACACTACTCCATGCATTTGTAGGAGTGAGGCACTGCAACTCTTGATATTTATTCTCTTAAGTCCTTGATTTGTAGGTAATATACTTCCTATTTCATCAAAGAAAACTTTTGATTTTAAGACATGGTGGCTGGTTTGTGGCTTTGGATTTCAAGCCAGTTGCTCTTGCGCTGGTCATATTCAATCTTGCTTCCAACCATTGACCTGTCATTGACTTGTTGCAGTATTGATCTAAACTCAGATTATTAGGAGTGACTTTAAAACAAATGCAGTATCTCTGCTTTGCCATGCTCCTTAGATAAACCCTTTGAACCTTGGTATTTTCATGAGTTCCCAAACTTGTCCGTTGGCAAAAAATAATTTATGCCATATTTTGTCTTACAATCACGTCTCTTTCATGTTCTGGCCTTTTTGTATTGCTTTGTCCAATTGAAGAAGTTGGTAGCCAGTTTTGAAATTTATTCTCACTTGTTTTGACTTGGACTTAACTCAAAGATAAGATAAAAATGACAACAATTTTTTATTTGGATAACTAACTCAAGAAAATAAAATAAAAATAAAGAGAAGAAAGAGATAACAATAAATGTCCCCATTTGAAACAAAGAAATGAAAAATTTATCTAAAAATGTCAGTCAACTCTAATGATCATGCCATGCATTTTGGATTAAGCTGTCTGATCTTTCCATCCAAACGTTCCACCAATTGTTGTTGAGTTAATGGCCCTAAAACTGAGTTACTTCCTTGGGTCAATTGAATTCAGAGACCTCATTTGGGTAGTGACTCCTAGAAGGGTTTTCTCCAACAAGCCTCACTCATTTTCTTTTTTCTCAGCTCACCATTGTCTTATGGTGTCCGTAAGGGTTTTTCACCAATGAAACTCTCTTATTTTTATTTTTCTCAACTAACAGTCATCTTAAAATGCCCGTGATGGTTTTTACTGATAAGACTCTTATTTTTATCTCTCTCAACTTACAATCGTCTTACGGTTCCTGTAATGGTTTTCACCAATAAGACTCTTATTTTATTTCTCTTCTGATTCCTTATGATAGGGAAGACAAGTAGTTCCCAAAATGAATCATCATATCCATTGCATGTTTAGCCTTATTATTCTCAAAGACTGATCTGAAGGTTTTTCTTTGGTTGTAACTTGGCTTTTGGATAAGGTTAGAAATAAAGGATGAGATGAGGCCCAAATGACACTTGAAGTTGGGTCGAACTTACAACTTTTGGAATCAACTCAAACAATGAAGATTAACTTATGTCCCAGTTTCTTTTGACTGGGCAATTCTAAATTGTTCATTTGATTGTACCAAGCGCAAAGTAGGGCAGCCTACGTATCTTACCCCCGAGAGAGGAGAATCAGGTTACACGTAGTTCCGATAACTTATTCTTTTGCTTGATTCTGATTTTTTTTTTATATTTTTTTCTCTTTTTTTATTATTGACTCTTTTCTCTTTGAGATTTTTTTCTGACTCTATTTTTCTTGACACTCTTCTCTTTTCTTTCTTTTTGGACACCTTTTTTCTTTTTTCTCCTTTTTTTTGAAACTTTTCTGGCTATATTTTTTTTCTCGGCACCTTTTTTTTGGGCTTTGCTGACTCTATCTTGATTTCAAAAGAGGGGTATGAAATAAAATAGAACTAAAGCTCAAATGGGGTAAACAAAGGATGATACAATGTTTGGATAGCGTAATGAAATGCCTTCATCATATCAATCCTTGAAAATGCAAGTACACATCATGCAATATGAAGTGAAAGATGAGGATTATTCATGACATTTTTTTACAACATTAACTTGAATTGAGCACGTGTTTCACTACTTCTTCTGAACTAGTCCAACCTACAACTCTATCTTTGTTATACATTCCTTACATAGAATCACTCATGCTTTTGTGGAGCTGATTATCTTCCATTTTCTCTTGATATAGGATCGTGCATGCATTGCTTGACCTAATTGACACATGCCTTTCAGTTGATGACCAAGTTTTCTTGTGATTCTCAAAATAATTGCCTTAATTTTCGAAGAAGGCTTCAATTTGTCACCAAATGTCTCAGCACTCTACCTATTTTCTCAGATGTTTTTTTTCTAACTTTAGCCCTCTAATTTAATGTTTCATGGTTAAATTGGATTTTAAGATCTTACTAAAAATTTCACAGGAATGTCATATCACTAAAATCAAAATAAAATATGTTGTATAAAGAAAACAAACAAACAACACATATTTAAAACACAGAGGGAAAGGGACACTTCATTTAGTTGACATAAAAGATAGAAGGATTTGAACATAGACTATAAAGGGACAAAACAAGATAGATCCCCAACTCCAACCCTGAAATAATTTGGATAAAAGAAAAGAAAACAAAACAAAGTACCAAATATCCATCCTAGTAGGGAGAAAATTGACTTCCCAATTGCTGAGCTTGACATATTAGCCACTGGTTTGCATATCAGCATGACTGGAGTTTTCTTCACTGTCAATGTTCTACACCATAATTGATCCATCTTGAATCATATTTTTAATTTCTCTTTTCAAATATTGACAACTTTTAATACTATGACCCTGAGCATCATAATGATACGCACATCGTACATTAGGATCAAAATTTCTTGAATACGGATTATGAGTGTTCCCAAGGATAGAAATGATCATGCCCTCTATACCAATCTCTGAAATAAACTGGAATATGACTCTCCAATTGGTGTGAGGCTAGCTCTCAACTTCTGCCTCATTTCATTGTTTGGCTTGGATTAAAAATCGGGCCTAGAAGGGCATTGGTATCTTTGTGGAGTTAGAAGATGATTGTGAGGAGTTCGTATGTTCCATTGTGGGTAAGATGGAATTTGAACATGTGGTTGTGCGTTATGTACTGGATATGGAGGTGGGGGAACAGAGTATAATGGATTTTAGGAGTGATTATGTGGAACTTGAGCATGAACTTGGGCTTGATCCTGAGAGCGATGACGACATGGTCTTCTTGACCGTGACCACTGTCCAACTACAATATAAGATGCATCTTCATTATTCTTCTTCCTCCCAACACTTCCTGAACCCTTTTGAATATCTTGAGTAGTTGCTTTCAATATTGCAAAACTCACAATGCGACCGGTCTTAATTCCATCTTTTATCATCTCCCCTATTTTAAGGACCTCGATAAACGTCTTGCCCAATACAGGTAACAAGTATTGATAATATGCTTCGCCCTGTGCTTGAATAAACACATCCACTATCTTACTTTCTTTCATTGATGGTTTTATCTAGCAGCTTGTTCACGCCATCTAACCGCATACTCCCTAAAACATTCAGTACTCTTCTTCCTTATATTAGTTAGGGATTTCTCATCAAGGATCAATTCCACATTGTATTGGAATTAACACACTAGTTCATTAGCTAGGTCATCCCAACTATTCCACTTGTTGATGTCTTGATCAACAAATTATTCGGAAGCTAGACCTGAAAGACTCTCACCAAAATAAGCCATGAGTAATTATTCCTTCCCTCCAACGACCCTTAGTTGGTTACATAATGCCTCAAATATGCCACTGGGTCACCGTGCCATCATATTTATTAAAATTTGGCATTTTAAAGCCAAAAGGGAGATTAATTCCTGGAAACATGTACAAATCCTTATACGAGACACTTTGGTAACCCCCGAGTCCTTGGAAACTTTTCATAGCCTATTTCAAAATTTTTAATTTTCTGGTCATTTTCCCTTGTTCTTCTGTCATAATAGGTTTCTCAATGTTAAGAGAAAATGCAGATGGGTGAGTGTAGCCACAAGACCAGTCAACTTAAATGTGGGCTCAATAGCATGATGCTGATCACCAAAAATATTCAATACAAGCTCATTTGTAGAGTGAGGAATCACAACCGTTGGATGGACATTAAAATCAGGAGCTTCAGGCGGGGGTGGCGCCTCAAAAGCATGAATAGCAGGTGGATCCGAGTATGTGGTATTTTTGTGTTGAAGAGTGAGGAAATGAATATTGGGAGTATTTGGATATTGTTTCATGTTGTAGCGTGTCAACAAAAATAGGAAATTTTTCATGTGACACGGGAGGCAAGCTAGAAAGATGTTCCAAATTATCAGTGGGAAATGGAGGAGGTGGCAACCCATTAGGCCAAGCTTGATGCATTTCTATCATTTGCTGCCTTAATTTTTGAATCTATTCATTAGCTTCTAAATTCTTATTCCCAGAACTCTCTTTTTGATTAGTGACAACATCCTCGGTATTCTTGTTGGCCATAACTTTCTTTTTGACTTGATGCAATATGAAGGACCAACAAAAATGCTACAAACCAACCACCTTAAACTAACTGGACAAGAGATAGCAAATGAGTTAGAGTTCAACACTTTCCCAAAACCTTTTTTTTTCTTTGGAATTGATCACCAAACCCGAGAAGGGCGCCTATGTATCTCACTCCCGAGAGAGGAGAATCAGGTGTGCATAGTTTGTGAAGTTTTGTCCCAACATGGCTGATCAAACTCTCTTTTCTTTTTCTTGAAACTTTAAGAAGAAAAGAAAATAACAAATTGTCAAAAGGATTGACGAAAATCTTTTTGAATCTTTAGCTTAAAAATCCCTATACAAAATCAAACCTACGTTACCAAAGAAAATCTTTTTGGGTTTTCGATTTTGAATTTCATACAAAAATAAAACTTGGACCTATTAAAGAAAAATCTTTTTATAGTTTTCTTTTGAAGATGTATATGAAACACCTACTCTAAATGAAGAGAGAAGAGAATTGTTTTTGAATTTTTCAGATTCCTATACAAAATGAAACCTATGATTACGAAAGAAAACTCTTTCTGAGTATTCAATTTTGAATTTCATATGAAAATGAAGCTTGAAACTATTAAAGAAAAATATTTTTGTAATTTCCTTTTAGAGATGTATATGACACCTACTCTAAATAAAGAGTGAAGAAATTTTTTAAATAAGATCACCGAACCCTAGAAGGGCTGCCTACGTATCTCACTCCCAAAAGAAGAGTATCAGGTATGCGTAGTTCATCCAGATTGAACAATTAAAGATTAAATGACAAACTAAACCTTGACTTGAGAGACACGACCAAAGACAAATGATGAAAAACATCAATAAAATCATTTTTTGGATTTTCAATTTGACAGTTCACATAAAACTGACACCAATAACTATGAAAGTAAAAAAATCTTTTTGGTATTTTCATTAAATAAAATGTACAAAACTTCTATCATCTTTTTGAATTTTCTTTATAAAAAGATCCTATTAAAAAAAATCTTTTTGAAATTTTCAAATTATGAATGCTTGTGAAGGAGACAAAGAAAAATCTTTTTAATGTTTTTTTTAGTTTTTGAGTAATGAGTGTAAAAGGTAAAACTTTTATTGATTTTTTGGATTATGGAAAATAAAAGCCGTAAAAACTCTAAACAACTATGAAACTCTTTTTTTATTCACCTTTTCTCTTCTTCTTTTTTCAAATTTTTCCTCTAATTCTAGCACATGTTTTTCTCCAAATCAATCCATTGAATGACCCTGTTATCCTCCAAAAATGCAACAATTAGCACATAGGGATGATTTAGGGGTGAGTCTCCTACAAAGGACCAAGTCTCTAGGTCTCAATATGATGCAGATAAACATGACCTAAAGGATAACCTACGCTGGCATCTGCTAACAAGACTGTTCAGGAGAGCGTATGATCGATAGTGGCTGCGAGATCTTTCCACTCACTCCATACATTTGAATGCTCCCCCTCCTAAAATAATGTACTCCGGAACTTATTGTAGAAAAAATTGACTCGAGTTATGCAAATGATACCAGATATAAAGCGGTAACACATAAGAGGAAAAAACTATAAACACATAGAAAGTAAGCACTCAATAATGATAAAACAAACAACTTCTATACACCCATAATGTCAAACTAAGCTAATACAACTCCAAAAATTATCTTGAATTCTGAAAACCTTCCCTAGAAGAGTCGCCAGAGCTATCATACCACTTTTTTAACCAAAAAGAATTAAATTTTATTTTTGAAAGTGTTTTTATTTTTAAAGTCACAAAAATGAAGATTTGTTTCAAAAAGGATTCATTTCTCAATTAAATTCAGAGTCTCCACTTAGCATAAATTGGGTGTGCCAAGTCACCTTTGAATTTTTTTTTCAAAACGATTTAACTCTAAAACTGATCCGCGAATAGAGATTCTGTTAAGGAATTCTATTGATCGAGAGAAAGGTGTTAGGCATCCCTCGATCCCGTTGTTCGACTACGGTCGCTTGATGGAGTATATCGACTAATTTGATACTATGGAATGCATAAATCAAACAAAACACACAAATCAAGCAAACAAACAAATCAAACAAAATTCAAAACCAAAATAATGTCCAGTCCGAATTATACAGTCCTCAAAATAGGAAAATATGGAAATGTAAATCCTATTCTAAACTAATCCTATACTATACTCTTCCCTACGCCTCGAGCCTTCATCATGAATGTCCTCCGGGTAAAAGATACTTTGGGAAATTTCCTAATGAATAAATACAAATGGCCTCGGGGCATTCTCCGGCTAAATGAATACATTTTTTAGTGCGATAAAATCAAACCATTGTGTGTGTGCATCAATTCAAATTGAGGATTCCTCCCCTTTGAGTGGAAATGGTGAAAATGGTCCCTCCAGTGTTGTCCTTCGGTGAATTTCACAAAAAATAGATGAGAGTGTGTAATCTCTGTGTATTTTTTTGGTATAGCTCCCCTTTTGATATGTTCCCTCCTCTCTATATACCCGTGTATGTGTGTGTATTGTAAAGGAGAAAAAGCAAAGTGAAAGGGATTGGGTAGGGGGACACGTGAGGTAGGGTGAAGGGGTATGAGGTATGTGGGGGTAGGGTGTGGGGTGGTGATGTGTCAAATTTTGATAGGTAGGGGTTGTTAGTTGGTTCAAATTGGGATTATGTAGGAATTTAGTGATACAATTTGCTTAGAGTTGGTTATTATTTTATCATTTTGTCGAAAAATTATGGAATGAGGTTGGGGTGCGTGGTAAGACGGAGTAAATGGTAAAAATAATTTTTGGAGGGACAAAATTACATGTCTACATATTTGAATTGTCATATTGATTTGTTATCTACCTATTTGTTCTATAGCTTGACTTATTAACGTCTAATTGTTCAATCTTCCTTTAATTGTACTAAATGATCTTGATTATACATGTCCCTCTTTTGTGCTACTTGAATGTGATATTGTGTATATTTTTTTACCTATATTGTGTGTTGTTGTTTTATATATATGGATATTATAGAACTGTTAGTGGAAGCGGTGTGGGCTACCAAGGCTACCATTGCGGGACATTTTCCGATTGTAGGTGATGTGTCCTTAGTACGTATTTTGTATGCTTTATTTTCTACTTTGCTTGGTCGGCCTATGATACCTACTGAGCATAAGTGGACCGTACTCACTCCTAAATCACCCTTCAGTACAGATTCAAGTTCAAGTGCGTCCCAGGTTGCTTGAATCGGGTGATTATTAGAGCCTTCAAGGTAGTTGATGATTTTTAGGCGCCTGAATGTCCTCTGCAACCTTTCTTATAGACTATGTACTTATTTTCACTTCTGAAATAGAGTTTTCTTTTGTATTTGGACATCTGATATATTTCATTTGAATTCAAGTTGTATTTAGATACGTTCTCATATTGTTGACACCAGGTTTTGAGAGTTATGGTTTCATGTGTTGATTTTATTCTTTCCACTTTAATATATCTATGTGGTTCGGCTTCGTTCTAGAAGCATTACCTTGGGGGCATTCTATCTTTTCTCCATATGTTTAAGTTTGGGTGAGAGGCTTACTTGTCAAGGTTTGCCGCGACAAGTGCCATCATGACCGATCTATTTTTGGGTCGTGACATTTTTTTAGTAAGGTTTTAATGAGATACATTATCTATCAATTAGACATTCAAGTGAAATTGTTATAAATGTATTACCATATATAGTGAATGTCTATTTCTAGAAAAGTTAGAAACCCCCTATCCTTGGGACAAAGTTTTTTTTTCCTATAAATAAAGGAGTTTTCCTTCATTGTTATGAACCCCTTAAGAATCCCTCAAAGGAAATAAGAACTACTCTCTCTTCTCTTTCCATTCTCCTTGTTCTTACTTTATATTTTATAAGAAAAGCATTTATATATAATCTAGTAAAAAATTATAGAGGTGAAAGGTGGTGGAGTACTTTTGAAATGAAAGGATCATGACTACATTAATTAGGGCTCGACATATTTTGGTTCAAATGAAAAAAAAAAAACCAAAATTAAATTTTGGTTTTGATTTTTTAATATTTCAGATCAATCACAATTTTTTAAAATTTGATTAAACAATTCGGTTTTTGAATTTTCAAACAAGTAATTCGGTTAAATCAAAAAATCAAAATTATATAAATTATATATTAATATTTTATATTATATCAAATTTTATACAAACCCAACCCAAATCGTATCACAACCCAACAATTGTCCTAATTCCAAAAAGCCCATTACCCTTTATTATATATAACCCTTCAACCCTAATTCTATATTTCACTATTCACTTCACAATTCTATATCAGCAGATTTAATTTTGGTTTCGATTTTTTAATATTTCGGATCAATCTCAATTTCAAATTTTAAAAATTTGGTTAAACAATTCGGTTTTTGGATTTTCAAAAAAGTAATTCGGTTAAACCGAAAAATCAAAATAATATATTAATATTTTATATTATATTTAAATTTCATAAAAACCCAACCCAAATCTAATCACAACCCAACAAAGGCCCAATTCCAAAAAGCCCAATATCCCTTATTATAAATAACATAAATATCAACTCTTTTAGAAGTAATTACACCCTCTCATATTTTTTAATTACTTAACTCTCTCTCGAATATACATAAGATAGCCAACATATACACAGTAGACTATGTATATGTGAATTTTTTTCTGTCGTTAAAAATGGAAATAACTGATTCCCTTCCTTTAGGGACATAATTTTTGTAGACAATTAATTAAGTGGATTACTACATCCCTTAAATTATGTAAAAAATATTGAAATTCAAATTTTGAATTATACAAATACCTTAAAAATAAATTAGGTGAAAAAACACAAAATAAAAACAAATCAAGCACCTATTTGTCGATCATTTTGAAGAAAAAATTAATTGAAATTCAAGATAATGAATATTGCTATTCTTTTGAGGTACTCTAGTTAATGGAGAATCAAAACAGAAAGAACTATTTTCTTTTTGCTATTCTTTTAGGTATTGTTGTCGCGGGATTGATGACTTTTTTTTAGGTTGATTTCATCAATTTTTTTAGACAAAAGAGAGGCATTATTTTTAACGAAAATAATGTTTTCAGGAAAAAAGAGGTATTATTTTTCATTCTGTTGCGAAATTTCTTTACTTAAATTTGTGTGAATATTAGAATGACGATCTTCTTGGCTCTTCCATTGCAGAACAAAACTCCAACATATATTAACCAGTCACTCTAACTGGCCCAAGCCATGCCCAACTCAATCCCTCTAAGCTCTCTTTTCATATCAGTACTAATACCTGTTATTCTCGCAACACTGCTCTACCAACTCGACTCTTTCGACCCCGTTACTTACCCCACCCATGTCCTCTCTACTGAACCTCCCATGGTCTTTCCAAAACGCAATAACCACATGCTTCATGGCTCCGAAAAAATAGGAGTTGACCGGTTGTTGTCACCAGAAGATGTGGCTTATGATCCCAATTTGGGAGTTATATACACTGGTTGTGTTGATGGCTGGCTTAGAAAACTGAAAGTGAACGAATCGGCGGCGGATACGATGGTGGAGGATTGGGTTTTCACCGGCGGTAGGCCTCTCGGACTTGCTGTAGGACGTCATGGCGAAGTTATTGTTGCTGATGCGAACAAGGTGAGTTACGTTGTTATTATCTGTCTTTCTTGTTTTGGAGAAACATTGTTGGGGTGTAATAGCGCATTAGCATTAGTGGTTTAACAGTGTTTTACTGTGTACTACAGATATAGTTTGATTAGGATTAGACTTGTTCAACTTATTTAGGCGTTAGTTGTATTAGACGTAATTATCTTTTCCTACATTCTATGAGTTAGTTTACGCTATTATTTATAAACTGCACTGCAGTCTCATCAAATAAATATACTTTTTTCTACTCTTTCTTCTGCTTTTATATGGTATCAGAGCCACAATAACTCTAACGAGTAATTTTTTTTTCCTGCACATCAATGGCTACCTCCACCCCAATTGCTAATGTTGATGTCTCCCCTGTCGTCAAAAACGTAATTCAATTCAACCCAGTCTCTCAATTGCCGATTAAACTATCTAGCAGCCACAACTTTACTATTTGGAAGACCCAAATTGCCATGCTACTTCATGGCCATGACCTCTATGGTCATCTTGATGGCACCACGTTGTCCCCTCCGAAAACAATCATCACTAACGAAATTGAATCTGCCAACCCCGAATACAAGGATTGGTTTCGTCAAGATAAACTAATCCAAACTGCTTTTATGGCCTCTGTTGATGCCACAATCGCATCCACTGTTGCTTCCGCAGACAACTCCAAAGCTGCCTGGGATCAGCTTCTTGTGGTGAAAATTTTGAGTGGACTCGGTCCAGAGTTCCGTGAGATTTCAGCAGCTATACGGGCACGAGACTCTCCAATCAGCTATGAAAAACTTTTTGACAAGCTTCTTGATCACGAAGTGTTCCTCAAACATGATGACCTAAAAAAGGCGACCACACAAGTCACTGCAGCAGTTGCTCAACGTGTCACAAATTCCCAATCAGCACCACGTAATAATCGACGCCCACTCATCAACAACAACAACAACTACGACAACTGGCGTCCCCAAAACAGACAATCCAATCAAAGTGCTATTCCTCAGGAGTCCAACAAAGGTTCTCAGTGGCGTAACTTCCCACACCAATCTTCACGAGTCTGTTGTCAGCTCTGTGACAAATTTGGCCATACAGTAAATATCTGTCGGTCACGATCCTAGAACCACTTTGAAGCTAAGGCTAATTGTGCTGCCCAAACACCGCCAAATGACCCATGGATTGTAGACTCGGGTGCATCTCACCACATTACCTCCGACACCAACTCCTTGCACAATGTTCAGGACTTTAAAGGAATGGAGGAAGTGACGATGGGTAATGGTAATGTGATTCCAATTACTCAAACTGGTACTAGTCATTTATATGCGTCAAATAATGCCTTCAAACTCTCTACTATTTTATGTGCTCCTGCTATCAAGCGCAAGCTTATTTCCGTTTCTTAATTTTGTAAAGATAACCAAACCTCAATAGAATTTTTTTCCTTGTAACTTTCTTGTGAAGGATCTGAATACGGCAACACCTCTTCTGTGTGGCCCGAATAAAGCAGGACTCTACGAATGGCCAACACCATCTCGCCCAACCATCAATGTTGCTGTTACCAGCCCTTCATTACATCTGTGGCATCGAAGATTGGGTCACCCTCATTCTCGAGTTTTATTTTGCATTCTCAATAATTTCAGTCTTTCTTATTCTTTGAAAGATAAATTTACTTACTGTAATTCTTGTTGCTGCAATAAAGCCCACAGATTTCCATTTTATTCAAACAAATTGTCCAGTAAATCTCCATTAGAAACACTTTACAGCGATCTGTGAGGGCCATCTCTCGTGCTCTCAATTGATAAAAAATGTTATAATTGTATTTTTGTTGATCAGTATAGCAAATACATCTGGTTATACACAATGAAAAATAAAAATGAAGTTCAACAAATTTTTCAAAACCTACATCCTGTGCTTGAAAAACATTTTGATAAAAAAATACTCACCCTATACACTGATGGAGGAAGTGAATATCAAATATTAGACACGTACCTCCACTCCAATGGCATACAACACCTTGTTTCTCCACCATACACACCTCAATGGGCTGCCATAGCCGAAAGACGTCATCGTCACCTAGTTGAGACAGCTAAAACACTACTTCATCAAATTGTTTTACCATCTGATTTTTGGTCATTTGCTTGCCATCATGCCACATATCTCATCAACCGACTACCCACTAGTACACTTAATAAAAAGTCACCATTTGAAATTCTTTGTAATGATAAACCAGTGTATGAATCTCTTCGTACATTTGGTTGTTTGTGCTACCCATGGCTTCGACCATATGCCCAAAATAAATTACAATCATACTCCAAACCTTGTGTCTATCTTGGATTCTCCATCACTCATCATTCCCATCAGTGTTTTGACCCCACCAGTTCCAAAAAATTTCTCTCTCGGGATGTAAAATTTTTTGAAGATGTTTTTCCATTTGAAAGTATATTTTCTCCATTGAACCAGAAATTTTCTTCTTTATAGTAGAAAACAGTTTGTTCTCCCAATAATTCTAACCTTTTCAATTATGGAGAAAATGCACTTGATGCTAATACTACCCAATTGCCCCCCACTATTCCACTCATGGGAGACATACGTCAAGATGCCTGCTCAATTCGTGCCGCACAGGAGAACTACCCGAAGGCAGATCACTCCATAACTCAGGAACCAGGTAATATCCCCTCTACCTCCTTAACATCTTCTTCGTATACGCAATCCCCTGCTGATAACCTTCAACCCCATTTTGTTTTCCAAAGCCACCCCCCTGTTCCCTTTACTTGTCCTATCTCCAATAACCATCGCCCACCAATTACCCGCGTCTACCAGTGTCGACCGCACTCATCATCAATACAGCCAGCCCCATCTCTCAGTTTACCTCCCCATTTGAACCTATTGTTAACATTCCACCTAAAGAACAAAACAGCGTGGTAATGATATCGCAAAATAACATAGACAAGCGACAAAAAATTGTTGACTACACTGCCCAAATGAACCAGCCTGCACCCTCTATTCCTATAACCCACAAGCAAGCACAAAAATTTTCATATTTGAGGGATGCTATGAAGGCTGAATTTGATGCATTAATGAAGAACCAGACTTGGGACTTGGTTCCACCAGACCATGCCCGAAATATTGTCCGTTGTAAGTGGTTGTTTCAAATTAAAACTAAATCTGATGGCTCCATTGATAGGTACAAAGCACATTTAGTTGCAAAAGGGTTCACCCAAAGGCCCAGAGTTGATTTTCACAAGATATTCAGTCCGGTGGTTAAACCAACTACAATTCGAACAGTACTCACAATTGTTGTACAAATGAATTGGTTGCTACATCAAATAGATGTCAATAATGCTTTTCTTCAGGGAAAGATTCAAGAAGACGTGTATATGTCTCAACCTCCTGGCTATAAAGACACAATTCATCCCAACTATGTCTGCCATCTCAAAAAGGCAATTTACGGGTTTCGGCAAGCTCCTAAGGTCTGGTATGATGCATTGACTAATTCTTTGATTCGAATGGGGTTCAAGATGTCTGAGTGTGATAATTCTCTCTTTGTTCTGTACAATATAGGGGTCACTATTTATATTCTAATCTATGTGGATGACCTCATAATCACGGGCAGTGATGAAACACTCATTCAACATGTTGTTACCTCTCTTTTGAAAAATTTCTCTCTCAAGTACCTTGGTTTATTACACTATTTCTTGGGTGTTGAAGTACGCAGGAATGTTGATGGTTTGTTTCTCAGTCAATCCAAGTATATACAGGAGATTTTACATGACACTCAGATGCAAGACTGCAAAGGTTTTCAGTCACCTATGAGCATGTCTAAGACCCTACTAGTTGATAATGGAGCTCCTAAAACTGATGGAAAAGAATACAGTATTGTGCTCGGTAAGCTTCAGTACCTTTCATTTACCCGACCTGACATCACATACTCTGTCAACAAGCTTACGAAGTTCAACACCTCTCCTTCTGTGCTTCACTGGAAGGAAGTTAAGCGTGTCCTCCGCTACCTTAAAGAAACATACCAGTATGGCATTCGTATTTCTCCACAGAAATCAACTGATCTCTATGCCTATATTGATGCTAATTGGGTAGGTGACATCAATGATCGCTGCTCTATCTCGGGCTACATTGTTTATCTGGGTACAACGCCCATCTCCTGGAGTTCTCATAAGCAACCTACGGTCTCTAGATCCTCCACTGAGGCTGAATATCGTGTAGTTGCTTCTGCCTTTTCTGAAACGAATTGGGTTACTCACTTGCTCAAAGATCTTCACGTGTCACTCCCTGCTACACCTATAATACTTTGTGATAACCTTGGAGTTATGTACATTGCTGAGAATCCCGTACATCATACCAAAATTAAGCACCTTGAGGTTGATCTTCACTTTGTTCGTAATCAGGTCCGTAATGTACTGGTCCAAATGAGGCACATACACTCTGTTGATCAACTTGCAGATCCACTTACCAAACCATTGTCCAAGCCAGCTTTTCAGTTAATGCTTCCCAAGTTACGTGATGTCTCTTCACACCTAACTTGAGGGGGGCGTAATAGCGCATTAGCATTAGTGGTTTAACAGTGTTGTAAAATTGTTTTACTGTGTACTACAGATATAGTTTGATTAGGATTAGACTTGTTCAACTTATTTAGGCGTTAGTTATATTAGACGTAATTATCTTTTCCTACATTCTAGGAGTTAGTTTACGCTATTATTTCAGCTGTATATAAACTGCACTGCAGTCTCATCAAATAAATATACTTTCTTCTACTCTTTCTTCTGCTTTTATAGGGTGTCAACATAGCTAGCGATAAATAAATGGATAATTTTAATACGTTATTATTTGACTACTTTGTAATCATGTTCCTCCTTCTAACCCAATCTTTACCCAAAAAAAAAAAAAAAAACTAGTAGCTGTTAACATCAAAATGACACCGGGACCACGATATATTGACAAAACTGATGGTTCCCTTTGCAACAGCTAAGGATCTTGTCGGTTGAATCAATTGAGGTGAAGCTTGTGTTTGGTACGAAAGAAATGCTTTTCACCAAAATATATGTGTATATATATTTCCAGAAAAAAAATAAGTGGTTCGTATTATAATCTTGTGGCCTTAAATTAAAGTTGTATCAAATGTCCTTAATCCTGTGGTTATAAACATGTCATGTGAAAAATTAAAATTAAAGTACTGCCAAAAAAGAAAAGAGTCATTTTTTTTGCAACGGACTAAAAAGGTAGTATTTTTTTTAAAACGGAGGGAGTATTATAACCTAGGTACAAATATTATGGTATGGATGGCGGGGTTAATGTATGGAGTGGGGTAGGGTGTGTGGGAGGATGAGCAAGAGATACTTAGTGTGCAACATTATGAATTTTTGTTTTTCCTAATTTCACTAGGAGAGTTATTGGAGAATCCTATTAGCTTAATTAGTTGATTGGCTTGTTGGGTATATCAACATTCATTTTGTTGATTAGAATTTCATTCTCACCTTGTAATCTTATTCATTCTCACCTTGTAATCATATTTTGAATTCAAGTCCATTAAAATGAAATTTTACCAGGTTAATTACCTGTTAAATGTCAATTTGTGAAAGATGGCATTTAGGAGATTAGGAAGGAAAGTTAGTTACAACAGTAATGCAAGTAAGAGGGAAAGTTAGTTACAACAGTCAAGTCATTAGTCACATAATCAGTTAGCTGAGAGGTAGTTAGGGGATTGATTGGTCCTATGAAAGATCATGTAGACTCGATATGTTGATATGGATAAACGCACTCTTTCTCTTCTATGACAATGCAATAAGAGCCACCCATCAACCTCCGTACCCACCGTATCACGAAGGCACCAGGGCATTTGACTCGAAAAGGACTGTTGAGAATATAATAAAATAATAAAAGGATGCTCTTTCTTAAAGCTTATGAGTGGTCACACACAAACTCCAATATGATCAGAGCAGGACCTATCTCACTCAATATTGGGTCACCGAATTAAAAATTGTCCACACACCAGAAGTCCATTTCTGGGCGTAAGGCGGGGTGTTAAAAGAATGAAAAAGTCTCATATTAATGGTTAATCAGATGGCTGGCCTCTTTATAAAATTCAGACAATCCTGCTCCCTTTGACCTAAGCTTATGGGTGTGAGTTAGGCCCAAGACCTACCTTTATATGGTACCAGAGCTGGCAGAGGTCCTAGGATCGAATCTCACTACCACCCATTTTTTCACACTCTTGACCCATGAAAAAGAATCAAGCACGTATGTGGAGGGCGTATTGAGAATATAATTATATACTAAAAGTATGCTCTCTCTAACAATTTAACCTTTTAGATGACATGGTCACACACTTAAACAAGGACTACTACTCATGAAAAAGAATTTGGCCTGCATGTGGGGGACATGTTGAGAATATAATTAAATAAGTATGCTCTCTCTAGCAACTTAAGTTTTTAGATGAGATGGTCAAACACTTCAATGGGAGTACAGAGCATGATAGTTTGTTATGATTCTATTGCAAGGCGTGGGACTTGAGTCCCACGTTGATTGAATGGAAAGCTGATGTGGGGCTTATATATCCTTGGACTAGAGAAACCTTGATAGGTAGTTTTTGGATGGTATGGTTCTCCTTGGATTGGGTCATTACCCCTTTTATGTAAAGGATATCTTGAGATCAAGAGATATCAACTGTTCATTCAAAGAGTGAAGGATATCTTGAGATATCAACTGTTCATTCAAAGCGTGAAGGATATCTTGAATTTACACATAGACCAACTCTCTTCATCCAGACCCACATTCAAAATTTTGATAAACATTCGGTGCTAGTTTAGATCAAAAATTGGTGCACCTATAGACACTCCTACTAACACTGTTTATATTAAATGGGACAGGGGTTACTACTGAATGTTACTTCAGAGGGTGAAATTAAAGTGCTAACAGAGGAAGCTGAAGGCCTGAAATTCAAATTGGCAGACGCTGTAGACGTTGCAGAGGATGGGATAATATACTTCTCGGATGCTTCCTACAAGTATAAATTCGACGAATTCATGTTTGATTTTCTTGAAGGCAGGCCTTACGGAAGATTGTTTAGTTATGATCCATCAAGTAAGCAGACCAAAACACTACTTAGCGACCTGTATTTTGCTAATGGTGTTGTAGTCTCTCCAGATCAAAATTCTGTTATTTTCTGTGAAACCCCATTGTAAGTACTCTTCATATGACTTCATTTCTTCAGCGGGTATTGGATTATTATTTCATATCAGATCCATTGTTGTGTTTAATTTGTAGGAGAAAATGCAAGACGTATTACATAAGAGGCGAAAGAAAAGGATCTGTGGATATATTTGTTGAGAATTTGCCTGGATTTCCTGACAACATTCGGTATGATGGTGAAGGACATTATTGGATTGCATTTGCCTCGGTAAGATTCTTCGTGACATTTAAATTTGATGTGTTCAACCTTTAGCTTTTGCCATTATGTAACCTGTGGCTATATCAGTATTTTGTGTATGATGATATTCAATTTTGTTCCGGTGACTTGACAGGAAAAGACATATGCATGGGACTTGGCACAACGGTATCCGATTATCAGAAAGATAGTGGGTATAATTGTGAAGTATGTGGGAACACCTCATGTAGAGAAAAATGGTGGTGTTTTATCTGTTGATTTACGAGGAAATCCAGTCGAACATTATTATGACGGAGACTTGACGATGGTGTCCAGTGGCATGAAGATTGGTGATCATTTGTACTGTGGCTCTGTTAAGACTCCGTACATGCTTCGCCTCAATCTGAAACAATATCCTGCAGTTCAATCATCATAGACAAGAAGATCATGAGGTGTTCTTTTTCAGGCTACAAATTTCAAATATAGGACTTCCATTTGTATAGAAATACAAGTGTTTGATTTTAAAAAATAATGGGCGTATTTGTCATTATATTTTGTGTAAGATCTCCCCAGTATGAGAGGCGACGGACGATGTTTGCTTTTTAGAATAAAAGGAGTGCATCTGCAAGAATCATATTACAACAGTATTTAAATTGATCCAAAGTGATTGCTCTACCAACCTCACATCATGTATTTGTTTTGATTTGACATCCCGACCCTTTACTTCATGAAGTTTCATCCATACACAAACAAGTATTTTAAACCTCTCTAATGGAAAACAATCTGGGATTTCCTTGCGCAAATCCGGATTTAGTCGGGCTCCAATAGGCAATTTGAGCATTGGACGCTGGGTGGTAAACTAAGAAAATCATGTCAAGTTGTCAACTCTTATCACTGTTTTAGTCCAACCATCCCTTTTTCTTTTTAATCCTCAAATAGCAGAGCTGTAAAATCTCAGAATCTGTTACTCTACTCAACATATTCAAGACTGTTGGATGTATGACCCGTATGTGGAGGGATAAAATTATTTTTCCTAATGTGGGCGTTGAGCTCATCTCATGAATAAAATTAAAGAAGCAGCAATAGAATTGAGATATCCACCACGGTAAAACATGTTTGAATGATATTTTGTTTTACACCCTACACAAATATGAAATATGTTTGCTCCAATAATATTTTATTTTACTACGGTGTTGAAGTGTCTAATTTTTTGAAAACGTGATGTATTTCCATAATTAAGTACATTTGAAATATACTAATTATTAGAAGACAAACTAAAATTACAAGTTAAAAATTTGTATGTATTTGTTTTTTTATTACACCTTTGATTAAAAATAAAAAAAAAGGAATAAATGAGGTATAAGGATCAAAGAGTGGTGATTGTAATCGCTTCAAGGAAAAACCTTATCAAAATAGGAAGTGATGAAATAAATAAAATACAGTTTAGGTTTAGGGCATGTAATTTTTGGTAAACATAATTATAATCCTAATTAAATTCTGGTTATACTACTAGTTTCCTTGTTTAAAATTCATGACTATATATACTACTGGAAATAGGCTTTATAATTACTTGATTGTGCAAAGAAAATCTTACACCATCAATGGATGCAAAAAATAGGCCTCTGTCGACACAAAACTGTAACTTTTGCGATCGTTATGAGCTAAACCTATATCGTGAGGACGAAATCATGGATTCATGGGATTGGTCTAGTTATGGTAAAAGGGAGAACGTATTCTATATCGAATGTAAAGCTGATTATATGCTCGAAAAAATAAATAGAGAGATTGACGATGATGATGATAAAGATGGTCATTCACTAGAACTGCTCGAGTCCGAGGTGACATCTAAGGTATTGACATTTAGTTGCCTTCTAAAAGAATGCAAAATAAGGGCACGAGTAATTTGCAATATGTTAGGTATCTCTGAAGACTATGCATCTGCTGTAGATAAACAGGTTTCAACTTTTGCTAGATCACAGCTTACTGATCCTCAAAACATTGGCTGCAAAATAGTGCCAATAGTAATTTGGTTTACTATTGTTTACGTCCAACATGATGGTGAAGATATTGATGCTGCTCGTGCTCGTGTTCAGCTCAGTAGCAACTTGGCCTTCCGTCAACTTCCTCCGATTGTTCCTCCTCCCAATCCTACAACCAGAGGTATAAATCCGTTCGCCTTTCAACTGGTGTACAGATGGACTTTAAAACATGGTGATGATTTACCTCCTATGTGTTCCATCTGTAGGGATGAGCCTGAAATTGGAGAGATGATGGGAATCTTGTCGTGCTGGCATTCTTTTCATTTACATTGTATCGTCAAATGGCTGGAGATAAACTACCGATGCCCTCTCTGTCGCAAGACCTTCCCAAAAAATAGCAAATATTAACGTCTCTTTTAAGTATGTGTGTTATTTTAGACTTGCTTTAGCTCAGGTTTGCATCTTGCAGAAGTGACGTCTGAGTTTTTTACCTTACATATCTAGTAATTGCTGACTCTTCTAGTCTGCACAATCTTTGCTATAATTAGTTTGTCAATTCTACTTTGTGTATGTGCCAGGCCTTTATCTCTTTAAGCAATAAGCAATGGATGTACACTAAATGTTAATCCCATAATCTTTAGTCAAAAACTCTGGATGAAGAGACCTGGTCTACATGTGTTTGTCAAGTTAGACAGATCTGCACACTAACAATGCAGGATTTACATTTTAAAAGGAAACCGATTTTCTCAAAACAAGCCAAAGGAATTTTCTTTTAATGTTTAGTCTTAGGACTAAGGACATTCAATCATGCTTGATATTCTTTATTCATAGAAAGCTTCGTTATGTAAAACCTTGAACATAAGATCTCAAACACAAGAGCCAAGACTTAACGTTTGAAATTTCTGAACAGATGTTACAAGAATAAGGCTTTAATCCCAAGTACTCTTCAGACTGCAACCTTGCGTTTGATATGACAAAGACTACCCAAGGCTTTTGCTTTTTCCCTCAGGACAAACTTTTGTATCTTGCCAGTAGCAGTTGTTGGTAGATCTTCAAAAATAACTATCCGAGGAGCCATATAATGAGGCAAATGATCATGACAGAAGTTGATCATCTCTTGAGAACCAAGACTAAATCCCTCCTTCAACTTCACGAAAGCACAAGGAGTCTGCCCCCAGTGATCATCTGGTCTTGCTACTACAGCTGCTTCAAGGACTGCGGGATGACTGAGCAGAACTCTTTCCACCTCAACCGAGCAAATATTTTCACCTCCAGAGATTATAATGTCCTTCATCCTGTCCTTAACTTCAATGTAGCCATCTGGATGTCTCACAGCAAGATCACCACTATGAAACCATCCACCTCTGAATGCTTCTTCTGTTGCTTTGACATTTTTTAAGTATCCACTCATCACAGTGTTCCCTCTAATCATAATTTCACCAATGGTCTTGCCATCATCCGGCACCCTCTCCATTGTGTCGGGATTTCTTATGTCTATTCCCTGCATAAAATAGTGCTCCACTCCTTGTCTTGCTTTCAGAGAAAATCGTTCATCAGGAGGTAATGAATCCCACTCTGGCTTGCGCAGGCAAGATGTGCAGGGACCATGAATCTCTGTGAGCCCATATATATGAGATACCGAAAAGCCTAACTCCTCCATCTTGGAAATGACAAGAGGAGGCAGTGGTGAACCGCCTGTTGTTATTTCAACCTTATGAGGAAGTGGTTTGCGGTCACTTTTTGGTGAATTTACTATCATCTTCAAGACCGTTGGTGCACCACTCATATGTGTGACCTTGTGGAGGGAAATATTCTCAAAAATGTCCTTCGGAGAAACACGTCTTAGGCAGACATTAGTGCCACCAAGTGCAGCCAATCCCCAAGTAAGGCTCCATCCATTGCAGTGAAACATTGGAACAGTCCAAAGATAAGTAGGCATAGAGCCCATCTCATGAGTATAAGGAGTAGCAATAGCGTTGAGATATGCACCTCTATGATTGTAAACAACCCCTTTAGGGTGCGATGTTGTCCCAGAAGTGTAGTTGACACTAATAGGATCAAATTCAGTTATCGGCCACTTTATAGCAAAATCATCGCGCCCACTTGCAAGAAGAGTTTCATATTCATTAACATTGGGAGCAGCAACAGGAGGCGGGAGGTTTTCAGGATCAGGGATTAATATTAGAAGAGGTTTTATTTTGGCATCTGCAAGAAGATCCAGTGCTCCTTGAGCAACTTCAAGAAGCTGCTGGTCGACGAAAACAATCTTAGCTTCTGAATGTCTCAGGAGGACTGATACCATAGCTGAATCATGGCGTGTATTCAATGTACAAAGCACTGCTCCTGCCATTGGCACTGCGAAATGCAACTCTTGCAGCGCAGGTACATTAGGGGCTAGCGTTGCAACCTATAGAAGAATTTAGACTTACAACCATGAGAAATGACTCATAATACTGCCTAAAGTTATTACAATACTCTTAGATAACACTTTCACCAAAAATGAATGAGGTAGAATTTACGACGAGGGGCAAAATTTTTGACTGAATAAACACTTCGTAGCTATGTTTATAAGAAAAACTTACAGCATACCATTTCTGAAATCCAGAAAAAACAGAAAGTTTTTACTAATGAAGTGAATCAAGCCAACTATGACTACCTTAATGGACTAATTTGTTCCTACTTCGACCATATATAGTCTCCTTAACGTAAGTGTTGACAACACCACTTAAGTAGATGACAATAAAAATCAAAGTATACGGTCAAAATTATTACTCCTTCCGTCCATCTTTACTTGTCCAATATAATAAAAATAGCCGTCCAACTAAACTTGTCTAGTTTGGAAAAACAAGAAATAATTTACCATTTTATATCTTTTTTACCCTTCTTATTATTCCCTCTGTTCCTATTCTTTACTACTCTCTCCGTTCGATTTTACTTGTTACTTATTTCCTATTTGGATTTTCATGTTTACTTATCATTTTTGACATATCAAGAAAAGATAACTTTTCTTTTCCTATTTTATTCTTAGCATTTATTGTTTTTTCTCTAAATTAATTTCGAGACACAATAATAAACATCAGGGTTACTATGGTAAAATGATCATGTCATTAATTAATTTTCTTAATAGGTGTGAATACATAGTTTAGATAATCAAGAAGACAATAATAATATTCTTCTAATTTTACCCAAGGTTCTACCTAACCAAGAAATCATTAAAGAGATACATCTTTCTCAACATATTTATTAAGTCTAAGTTAGTAAAAACATTCTTTGTTTTCTAGAAATTAGTAATTTGTTAAGGGGCGTGTTGGTTCGAAATTGAGAGGGCGTCCTGCGGAAGCTTAAAGTTTGCAAACCAAGACGGTGATAATTCAGATGACAAACAAAAGTATATTAAAACATAATATTATGAGAAAATGGTCAAATGCCCCCCAAACCTTTACCCCAAATTCCAACTACACACACCTATACTTTGTGGAGGTCCTATGACCCCCCTGAACTATTTTAAAGTGAAATATTTACACCTCTAAAAGCTCATGCCCAGACATTGTTTCAGGCAGTGAGCTGCACTCGCTGTCACGTCATTTTTCTTGCCACGTCATTTTTTCTTTTTTTACTCTAAAAAATCAATTATTTAACTTTATTATTTCCTTTTCTCTTCCATTGCACCACTTCTATGGCCATTCTTTCTAAAAGAAAAAAAAAACCTCACCTGTTCTTTCTCTTTAATTTTCATTTTACTTTGTTTTCCACTCATTTCTTCACTTTCCACTCTTGCTATTTCCAAAACTTCTAATCACACATTGGTTTGTGCATTGATTTCCTCTTTCTCATCTCCTCGAGAATCATCCCTTAATTGTACTAGCTTTCCTCACGGAATTCAAATAGCTTTCAATCCTTCTGTTTCCTTTAGTGGGATCGTGGGTGAAAATGGTTTCCTTTGCGGGTTAACTTCATCCGACCCTTCAATCATGGTGCGTTGGAGGTTCTTAAACAATGGCAGTGACTTGACTTACAAAAGGATTTATGTTGGTCCATTGCTCACAAATCTTGATTTTAAAAATTTCCAAATTTGTGGAATTATCAATGGAACCAACAGGCTTCAGTGTTCCTATTTCTTTTCTTTTTTTTCTTTAATTTCTTAACTATGAAAATTGATGCTGAATTTATGATTGTGAAAAAATTTGATGTTGATTTTGATTATGGTGTTGATTTGATTGTTTCAATTTCAAGAAATGTGGATTTGAATGATGCTTTATGGTTTGAAATTAAAAATTCAATCGATGTAAAGTTAAAAGATTTTAAGATTCCACAAAATGTGTATAGAGCATTGTTGGAAGTTTATGTTTCATTTCATGAGAATGATGATTCTTAGTATGGTAATTCGGTTAATGAGTATATAAGTTTGAATAATGTTAGTGTTTCGAGAAATGAAGCTTTTAGGGAGGTGATTGTTAGTTTGGATGAAATGGTAGTTGGTGTAGTTTGACTGTTTATTGTGATTTATATCGGAGAAGATGATAAATTAGTTTTGGATTGGATGTCATTGTTGAGTTCTTCAAGATGCTATTGTTGAGGAAGAAGAAGAAAGAAAATGGATAAAGAAGAAGAATAATAATTAAAAATAAATAAAGAAAATAAAGAAATATTAAAATAATTTTTTAATAAAAAAAATTCGTTCTCACTCTCTTTAAAGAGAGTGAAACACACTCTCTTTCCATATCAGCGTTCAGGGTGGTAAATATTCCACTTTAAAATAGTTTAGGGGGGTCATAGGACCCCCGCAAAGTATAAGTGTGTAGTTGAATTTGGGGTAAAGGTTGGGGGGGGGGGGGAGGGGGGACATTTGGCCATTTTCTCTAATATTATTGATATGGTTTGGCCAATTAGCCTACATATTAAAAATCTAAATAAAAAAAAACATAAAAACTAATTGAGAAAAAATCTCTCCTTAAATAAGACTCATAAATGACTCCATCGTGGATACTATTGTGTTATGGTATGAGAATGAAAACTCTATTTATAGATGTTTAAAGTTTTACCAAATATGAAAAAGTTTTATATTTTTCTTTTTAGCAAAAGTAAAAGTAACTATGATATTACTTTTTTTTTTTCCTTTCAAGAAAAGTATAACTTAATTTTGGTAAGAAAATCAAGGCAAAAACCCGTATCTATTCTAAAACAAATACTACTTATTTAGGAAATGAGGAAGTAAATATTATTCTTTTTCCAACATTATTTAGATTACTTATAATTAATTAATAGGAGTGATATAGTAAAATTATTATTTTATTTATTATTTCTTAAAGTGTGTTTGAAGATAAATTTAAACAAGTAAAAATGAAGAGGAGTAGCAGGCAATGGAGTCTTTAGACATACATCAATCTTATGTTAAAGTACCACATAGTTATATGAAGTAGACTGTCGTCTCCATATATGGTATTATTAGGCAATACTCACCTACTAAGCTATTAGGATGAGTTTGGCCAAGATTTATTTTGGGGAAAGAATAAAAATAACACTTAAAATTAACATTTAAATTTAAAAATCTAATAAATAGCCATTAAGAGATGGGTACATCACAATTCGATCCTTCCGTTTTATGTACATGGCCGATTTGTTATTTTTAATGGGCCCGTGTTCTTTTTGTATTTTATTAGGATTACTCGTGTACTGAATCAACTTACTTATAGCACATGCTATGTCTGGTCGTGTACAGTTTATTATATACATTAAACATCCCAATACTCTTGCGTACTTCAATTGTGAGTCACTTTCACCTTCATTCTTTCGAAGTACAAAGCTCACATCCAAAGGAGTCTTGGCAATACTAAATTTCATATACTTGAATTTGTCAAGTACCTTTTCGATGTAATGAGATTGTGACAATGCCAACCCTTGTGGAGTTCTATGGATTCTTATCCCTAAGATCACATCCGCTACTCCAAGGTCTTTCATATCAAACTTGCTCTTGATCATTCGTTTAGTTGCATTTATGTCTGAAATGTCTCTACTGATGATCAACATATCATCCACGTATAAACACACAATGACTTGGTGATTTGGAGTGTCTTTAATATAAACACATTTATCACATTCATTAATTTTGAATCCGTTTTCCAATATGGTTTGATCAAACTTTGCATTCCATAGCTTAGGTGTTTGTTTTAGTCCATAAAGTGACTTAACAAGTTTACACACCTTATTTTCTTTTCCTGGAACCACAAAACCCTCAGGTTGTTCCATGTAAATTTCTTCTTCCAATTCTTCATTTAGAAATGCAGTTTTCACATCCATTTGATGGATTTCAAGACCATATACCGCCGCCAAGGTAATTAACATTCGAATCGAGGTTATCCTTATTACCAGCGAGTATGTATCAAAGTAATCAAGGCCTTCTTTTTGTTTGAAGCCTTTTACTACAAGTCTTGCCTTGTATTTGTCAATAGTACCATCCGCTTTCATTTTTATTTTGAAGATCCATTTAGATCCTAAAGGTTTGTTTCCTAGAGGAAGATCAACAAACTCCCACGTATGGTTTCTTAAGATTGAATCAATCTTACTATCGTTTGCCTCTTTCTAAAAGGATGAGTCCGAAGACGTCATCGCTTCTTTAAATGTTTGAGACTCATTTTCTAAGAGAAATGTTACAAAATTTTATCCAAACGAAGTTGTCGTTCTTTGACGTGTACTAAGTCTTGGATTCTCATCATTATGTACATTCTCACTTGGTTCATCTCAAGGTCGTTTAGACCCTCCACTAGACTGTTCATGTCTAGTTTTATACGGATAAATGTTTTCAAAGAATTCAGCATTATCTGATTCAATTACCGTATTTTCATTAATATCCGGATGTTCGGATTTATGAACCAAAAACCGACATTCTTTACTACTTTTAGCATATCCTATGAACACGCAGTCCACCGTCTTAGGTCCTATCATAACCCTTTTAGGCATAGGAACTTGGACCTTTGCTAGACACCCCCACACTTTGAAATATTTCAAGTTGGGTTTCCTTCCTTTCCATTTTTTGTAAGGGATTGATTGTGTCTTACTATGAGGAACTCTATTGAGTATTCGGTTGGCTGTAAGGATAGCCTCCCCCCATAAGTTTTGCGATAAACCTGAACTTATAAGTAAGGCATTCATCATTTTTTTCAAAGTTCAGTTTTTTCTTTCCGCAATTCCATTAGATTGAGGTGAATATGGGGCGTAGTTTGATAGACAATTCCATTCTCTACATATATTTCGGTGAAGGGAGATTCATATTCTCCTCCCTTATTATTTTTTATCGTGTTTATCTTATTCAACTTCAGTTTTATATTGCCTAAACGCATCTATTGCTTCATCCTTACTGTTTAGCAAATAGACATAACAATATTTAGTGCAATCATCAATAAAAGTTATGAAATACTTTTTCCCACCAACGTGATGGTGTTGACTTCATATCGCAAATGTCCATGTGGATTAAGTCTAAGGGATTGGAATTCCTTTCAACGGACTTATACGGATGCTAAGTATACTTTGATTCCATACAAGTTTGACACTTTAATTTATTGTACTAAAAGTTTGGCAAAAATTTTAAGTTAATCAGTTTTCGTAACGTTTTGTAGTTAACATGGCCTAAACGTTCATGCCACAAATCATAAGACTCAAGAAAGTAAGAAGAAATTGAACTTTTATTGATTTCAACATTCATTACATTCATTTTGAATAGGCCTCATTGAGGTAGCCTTTTCCCACATACACTTCTCCTTTACTATGTATAATTTTTCTAGAAACAAATACACATTTGAATCCATTCTTGTCTAGAAGTAAAATTGAAATCAAGTTCTTCCGTAACTCGGGAACATACAAGACATTGTTAAGTGTCAACACTTTGCCAGAAGTCATCTTCAAGCACACTGTTCTTATTCCTTCCACTTTTGCAGTAGTGGAGTTTGCCATGTAGATCTTTTCTTCTACTTGAGCCGGAGCGAACGTCGAAAGCAACTCTTTGTTAGCACAAACATGGCGGGTGGCACCAGAATCCATCCACCATTCACGAGGATTTCCTACCAAGTTGCATTCGAAAAGCATAACGCACAGATCATCCATTTCATAGACTCAACCAGATTTGCTTGGTCCATCTTTTTCCCTTTCTTCGGGGCACGACAATCTGTAGACTTGTGGCCAATCTTGCCACAGATGAAGCACTTTCCCTTGAATTTCTTCTTGGGTTGATTGCTTTCATTTCCGACTTTCTTTTGCTTTTTAGAGTTGTTTTGGTCATCTTCTACAATGTTTGCTCCACTCATTGCAGAATTGCCTCTTGACCTTCTTTCCGCAGCCTTATTATCTTCTTCAATGTGTAGTCGTACAATCAAATCTTCGACAGACATCTCCTTACCTTTGTGTTTCAAATAGTTTTTGAAGTCTTTCCACATAGGTGGTAGCTTCTCTATTATTGTTGCTACTTGAAATGCTTCATTCACAATCAAACCTACAATAAAGTTCATGTGAATACTAAGAACATTTTTAAATTGTTCAACAACGGTATTTGTTAAAATCATACCTTTTGCTAGGAGATCATGGATGATCATTTGCAGTTCCTGCACTTGTGAAACAACAGACTTATTGTCTATCATTTTGTACTCCAGGAATGGTGCAATAAATAACTTTTTAGTTCCGGCATCCTCCGTCTTGTACTTCCGTTCTAGCGTTCCCCATAACTCTTTTGCTATCTTGTTTTCGCTATACACATTGTAAAGGTCATCTTGGAGACCACTCAAGATATAATTCCTGCAAAGAAAATCTGAGTATTTTCAAGCCTCCCCAATCATGAAGCGTTCTTTTTCAGGGGTTCCCTCGGGCACCCCCGGAGCTTCCTCAACCGTAAACCTTTGAAGACAGAGAATTGTGAGGTAGAAGAACATTTTCTGCTGCTATCTCTTGAAGTCAATACCCACAAACTTTTAGGGTTTCTCCGCTAGTGCCATAGCTTGCGGAGCATAAGTACGACTCATCGTGGAAATACTAGTTGCCGCCATAGTCGTTCCAGAATCATGCATTTGACTATCAGTCGTCATTTTCCTGTCACCACAAAACAGTACCTTTAGTATATCGAAATACTTATTAAAAAGTTGCAGCAACTTTAAACACTTCTTTTTTCTAATTAAACAATGAAGTTTTTATGACTTCCAATCGTGAACCGACTGATCTTTAACTTGTGATAAAGATTTTATGTCTTCAAATCACTAGTTAAGTTCAAACGGAGTAGAAATCTTAAAACTTTAATCTCCTAAAATAAGCTATACAGATTCCGAAATATTTATTCCTTAAGATTGTTATTTTCTATGTTTCGGGTACAAGAATCTGTATAAATGCAACAACAACTTCAGCACAAGTTCATGTATAAACAAGAATACTTATGAAATTCGTTAACACCTTCAACACAAGATTATGAATAATCTATCTAAGAAGTATGTTAAATTTTAAAAAAGAGATGAAATAGATTTTTTATGGCCAAGTCCCCCGACTTCACGGAGTGTCCTTAAGGAATAATTTCTCTCACTGTACCCGAGGTTATGGAATCTTCCTCCCAGGATAAAATGACCTTCAATCCGAACAATAGTGGTACCTCAAATTGTTGGATTCAACCAACTCACTCAATGATTTGATTGATCACACAGAATGTTTTTGAAGACAAAAAGAGAGTTTGTATTTCAAAAAATTCGTACCTAAACCTGTAGATGAAAACAGGTTTATATAGCCATTAGGTGCCTCTTTTGAAAGGTGGCAATGATTCACTTAAAAGATGTGACCTTTCTGAAAAATCATGTCTGTTCGTCCAAAAAATGTGTCTTTTATGAACAGGCATACCATTTCATGAATTAGTGTGTCATTTCATTGAAGGGTTGCATCCCTTCCAAAGCATCACTTCGTTTCTGCATTGCCTTTCGAAACAGTGTCAGCCACTGCATGCATGCATATAAATGAAGGATCAAAAACACAAAAAAGTTGCATTTTTTCCTTTGGTATTTTCGGATTGAATTTCTGTCAAATAAACTTTGTCCAAAAAGATAGATATCATCGATCTATCATTTGACAAATCCAAATTCGAAGTCGAGCCGAGCGAGCGACGACGAAGACGACGCGAGGCACCACCTTGCTCTTGCCCCACTCACACCAATATATATTTGGAATCGTGCCAATCATTCCCACACTCCAGAAATATCTAGTGCAACTATGGGGAGGGTGAAATGGTCAAATCATACAAAAATAAACATTACACATAATTCATCAAAATTTGAAATGTTACATCATCTACCACTAAAAATCTAGTTCGTCCTCAAACTAAAGGCAATGGAAAATACCAGAATTAGCAAAAAGTTAGGGATAAGAACTTCGCATATCAGAATTAACCTCTCAAGTAGACTCATCTACTAGTCCATGTCTCCGCTGGAACTTAACCACTGGAATAACTCTAGAACGCAACCGCCTAACATATCTAGAAAGGATGGAGATAGGCTCCTCAATTAAAGACAAACCTCTCATCTAACTGGACTGAATCCCAACGAATGACATGTGACTCATTCGAAAAGTAACGACGAAGCATGGAAACATGAAAACTAGATGAACAACTGATAAATTTGGAGGTAAAGCCATCTCATAAGCCACATCACCAAAAGTCCAAAGAATCTCAAGCGAGCCAATATACCTGGGGCTAAGCTATCCCCTCTTCCAAAACCTCATCTCACCCTTCATGGGTGAGACTCAAAGGAAAACACGATCACCAACATCAAATATCAAAGCACGAAGTCTACGATTCACATAATAGTTTTGCCTACTCTAAGATACTCGAAGTCTATCCTGAATGATCCAAACTCTATCTAAAGACTCACGAAGCAAGTTTATAACTCAAGGTCTAATCTCAGAAACCTCAAACCAACCAACTGGAGAGCGACAAAACCTTCCATACAAAGCCTCAAAAGGAGCCATATTAATACTATAATGATATCTATTATTATATGCTAATTTCACCATGGCTAGATACTGCTCCCACTGACCACCAAAATCCATCACACTAGCGCAGAGCATATCCTCAAAAACCTGAATAATACGCTCCGATCGACTGTCGGTCTGGGGTGGAATGTTATGCTAAGATCGACTAAAGTACCCAACACATCCTGAAAAGTCTTCCAAAAGTGAGATGTGAACACTGAACCTCGATCTGAGATGATAGACGTCGACATACCATGAAGACGCACAACCTCACGTATATAGATACAGGTCAACTTCTCAGCACTGAATGAAACCTGTACCGGGATAAAATGAGTAGATTTGGTCAATTGATCCATGATGACCCAAACACTATCAGAACCATGAGAAGTACGAGGCAACCCAGTCACGAAGTCTATAGTGATCCGTTCCTACTTTCTCTTAGGAATCGGTAATCTTTAAAGCATACCACCCAGTATCATATGCTCGACCATCACCTGTTGGTAACACAGGCAATGAGCTATAAAATCCTCTATATACTTCCTCATATCAACCCATCAGTAATGTTGTCTGAAGTTACGATACATCTTAGTCACTCCCAGATAGATAGAATAACTGGAACAACGAGCCTTCTCTAAAATCAATCTAATCCAGTCACCCACTCTCGATACACAAACTCGGACTCCAATCCTAAAACTCCCATATGAACAAGTGATGTTTCTTTAGCCTCACCACTTTTCCCCAAATCAAACTCAATTCAACATTATCAAACTGATGAGCTTGAATCTGCTCCATCAAAGAAGACCTAGCCTCCACAAATGCCAAAACACGCTCAGGTGTCGAAATGTCAAGCCTAACCATCTAGTTAGATAAAGACTGAATCTCTAAGACCAAAGGCCTCTCCTTGGTCAAAAGATACGCCAAGCAACCCATGCTAGTCAACTTTCAGTTCAAGGCATCTGTAACCACATTAGCCTTGCCCAGATGGTAGAGAATAGTCAAGCTGTAATCCTTAAAAAACTTAAGCCAATGATGCTGCCTCATATTAAGATCTTGTCGAGTGAAGAAATACTGAAGACTATGATGATCCGAGAAAATCTCATAACGAACTCCATACAAGTAGTGCCTTTATAACTTCAACACAAAAATAACCATGCACAACTCCAAATCATGGGTATGATAATTCTTCTCATGGGGCTTCAAATGACGAGAAGCATATGCAATCACCTTACCCTCGTGCATCAACACATCACCTAACCCAACACGTAAATCATCACAAAAGACGGTAAAACCCATACCCTCCCTAGGCAAAGTCAAGATAGAAACTAATGTCAACAAATCCTTAAGTTTTTGAAAGATTGCCTCACATGTATCAGACTATTGAAATGAAATCTTTTTCTAGGTCAAATTGGTCAATGGAGCTACAATAGATGAGAAAATCGAAATGAAACATTGATAATAACCTGCAGATTCAAAAAAAACTCTGAATCTCAGTGGGTGAAGTAGGCCTAACCCAATCACGAACCGCTGTAATCTTGGTCCGATCAACTATATATTCCATCCTTAGTCACCATATGACCCAAGAAAGAGACATACTCCAACCAAAACTCATAGTTGGAGAACTTCACATACAGCTTCTCATCTCTCAACTTCTGAAGCACAATCTGCAAATGCTCCTCATGATTGGTCTCACTCTCAAAATAAACCAAGATATAATCTATAAATACAATGATAAAGGTGTCGAGATACGATTAAAATACCAGGTTAATTAACTCCATGAACGCTGCTGGGGCAATGTTCAGCCCAAAAAACATAACCAAGATCTTATAGTGACCGTATCGAGTCTGAAAATCTTTCTTTGGAATATCCGAAGCTCTAATCCTCAACTATTGATACCCAGATCTTAAATCATTCTTCAAAAATGTGAAAGAACCCTGAAGCTGGTCGAATAAATCATCAATACAAGGAAGAGGATACTTATTCTTAATCAACACCTTGTTCAACTGTCGATAATCGATACACATACACATTGACCCATCCTTCTTCTTTACAAACAAGGCAGGTGTACCCTAAGGCGACACACTAGATAGTATAAATCCTTTATCCGTTAACTCCTACAACTGATCTTTCATCTTCTTCAACTCGATTGGGGCCATCCTATAAGGAGAAGTAGAGATAGGCTTGGTTCCCGACTCAACATCAATGGCAAAATCAATATCATGATCCGAAGGCATACCAGGCAAATCCATAGGGAACACATCCATGAACTCATGTGTAACAACAACAAAATCCAAAGAAGGAGGTAAAGCAACACTAGTATCATGAATATGAGCCAAATAAGACAAATATCTCCTCCCAAGCAAGCGACGAGCCTGAACATAAAATATGACCCTTTTGAACCTGAATGAAGCACGCCCTTACAAGTTATCCTTGGCATACCCGGCGGAGCTAAAGTCACGGTCTTAACATACAAATCTAGATAACATGGTAAGGAGCTGACCAATCCATACCCAAATGACATCAAAGTCAACCATATCTAAGACAAGAAAATCTACCCAAGTGTCACACGCAGTAAAAGTCAGAACACAGGATTGGTACACTCGATCCACCATTAAAGAGTCTCCTACAAGGGTAGATACATAAATAGGCATGGTAAAAGGCTCACTAGTAGAATCAAAACCAAAATAAAAATATGCAGACACAGAGGAGAAAGTCAATCTTGGACCAAACAATGCCGATGCAGACTGAAGCAAATAGGGGTGATACCTATGATAACAACATCGGAAGTCTCTGTCTCTGGTCTAGCAGGTATGGCATAATACTATTCACAACCACCAATTGACTGAATAGCCCCTCGACCACCACCGAGGGCACCACTACCTATGCCTCGCACACATATGGTAGAACCTCTACCTCTCATAGATGAAATAGGAGTAGCTCTGAACACACGATAGAGACAGTCCTTGGCTAAATGGCTAGTCTCATTACACACATAGCAAGCTCTATGATACGACTTAATAGGAGGAGGTACGATTGGATGAGAATGACCACCCTGAACTGCTAAACCAGAAGACCCACTATATGAACTCTAAAAGGATTCCTGCACTAGTCTACCATGATACACGACTATTTATGAAATCTCTACCTCAAGAAGTATGACCTCTAAACTCACCCATATGGTGTATCTTCTTGGAGCCTCCCCGAGATGCTCGAAGAATACCCTCAATCATCTTAGCATGATGTACTATAATCTAAAACAATACTCCTAACACTGCCATTTGAAACATAGGTAATTGAAAAGAAACATCTCACCCCTTCACAAACTTTTTAATCTTCTCAGGCTTAGTGACAATGTTGGCATAAGATTATCAAGATAAGGCATAAAAGTGTGCCTCATACTCTGCAAGTCATGGAAACTTGCTCCAGGTGATCCAACTTATCTTTCATTCGATATCTTAGACTATACGACACGAATCTCTCTAAAAAGGCCTCAAAAAATTGGTCCCAAGTCATCTTAAGAGAATAAAGGGGTCTGCAACCAACAAGTGACCTCTACCAATCTCAAGCAGAATTCCTCAACTGATATGTAGTGTCACAACCCAAAAATGAGGGTCATGATGACAATTGTACCTTGACAAGTAAGACTATCACCTAAATTGATATGAAAAAAGGAAAAGACAAAAATATCCCAAGATAAGGCTTCTACAACAAAGTCAAACCATATAAGTAATCATAATAATGCAGAAAGAACTTATCCAAAATACCAATCATTCCCAAAACTAGGTGTCAATAGTGTAAGAATTACTAATACAATCCAAGAGTCAAATACATAAGAAAAATAACCACAAAGGAATAATAACTGTCTCCAAATACTAATAAAGACATAACTACTATAGAAAGATAGAGGTGAACTTTGGACTCATGAATGTCCAACCGCTACCTTAGAAGCTCCAACAATCGCCTGAGTCAATTAAGCTAAGGTACACTTGAGTTAGGACCTCCACTGAGAGGGAGCAGTAGGCATGATTACGGTCTATTTGTACTCAGTAGGTATCATATCCACATGTCTCATATGCCAACAAAATATGAATATAATCACAATACACTAATGGTACCATATTAAGCATCTTAACAACACGATATAATTATTCACATGTATTAAAGGCTATTAATATCACATAGGAGCCCACACAGTCACACATATCACATAATAACTCAATTTCGATAATTACATCACATATAGGCCCCCACACGGGCACAATTCATAAATAGCTATTTTCAAGATTAGTTTCCACCCTTAACATGCATTTTGTATCATCATTTACTACCCAACTCAGTATAAAAGAGTTAAACCATAACCTACCTCAAAAGCCAAAATTGGTCCGCTACACTTGAATCCGTGACCTTAATTATCACGAACAATCCCAAACTTAACTAAAAACATCAAATATGAAATCTACACGTCAAAAAAAACCAACACACATATTGACTACTTTTGGTTCGGGGTCAAAACGGACCCCCAAAATGGGGTTTCGAAAAAGAAGGGAAAAATTGGAACTTCAATTCAAAAGTATGTTTTCCATATTTTTAGGAATCTACATCTGAAAACTCAAGTTAAATTGAGTCAAAAAAAAGGTTCAAATCGAAGAAAAACTATTTTTGAGCTTTACCTGGTAAAATCTTTGAAATCCGAGTTAAAATCAAGAATCGGAGTTGTTTTGAAGGTTAAATTGATGAAAAACTAGTAATTATAAGAAAAAAATATTATTCAAGTGAAAATAAGTAAAATTTGGATTTAAAATCATGCCCTATGATTTTTAGGGTTTTGAGAAATTAATCAAGAAATTACTAAGAAAATGGTGAATGTTTACCTTAAATCCATAATAAAACCAAGAAATAGGTGTTAATCTAGCTTCTCAAGCTCCCACAAACTTTACTTTTAAGTTCCCATACTATTTTATTTTAGGGTTTAATCTAAAGAGACAAGATGAAAAATGAGCCAAAAATGGGTAAAAAAGACGGTTATAAAGCAGAAAATCTACTGCAATAGTGTAGATTTTCTTTCCCAAGTCCAAACGGACTTCGACGGGGAGCCCGAAATTCGTTCGGAGTCCGATATATACAAATGAACTATGCAACCATACTAAATTCGATGTTCCGAACACGATGGCGATATCAGATTTTTAAAAAAAACATCATTTCACAAAATTGATCCCCGAAACTCGAAATCATAATTTTTCAAACCGAGGGTCAAAATGAGATTTAAAAGCCGTAAAATCATACCAAATATGCTAACACCCTAAAATTGACATTCCGAATCTACTGGAGAAGTTGGATTTTCCATCCGAGGTTATTTCGATCAAATGTGAGTCCCACACCCATATTTTTAATTTTTCAACTTTCCGACCAATAGGTCAAAATGAGCTCGGGTGCACCAGGACCCAAACCAAAGGTCTACCTAGCCTAAAATTGATATTCCAGAGCTGCTGGGGTAGTCCATTCGGTCATCCATTGAACGTATCAAAAGATATCCACATAATTCAAAAATAAGGCTCTCTAAGCCATCAAAAACCACAATATTGTATAAATGATACCAAAATGCATCAAAAATCATGCCAATCACTCTCACAGCCCAGAAATATCATAATGCAATTACGGGAGGAGTAAAAAATTCAAATCACACAAAATCACAATTATCACATAGTTCATCAATTTTTAGGTCATTAGAGGTAGTGAATACGACACCATGCAACTCAAGTAAACCCAGATTATGCAACTTCTCACGATAGTCAATCAATAACTCATAGGCATCCTCTCCCACAACACCATTGAATCTAGGTTGACCCAAATAAGTGAATCTCTAAAACTTCTTTTGATCCTCAGTAAACATAGATGTACTCACAACAAGAGGGGGCATGGTGAATCTAGATGGATGAGATTCCACTTAAGGAGGTAATATAGATGAGAGATAAACTTTTGACCTCAAAATACCATACTCAGATGCAGGTGCTGAAGGAGGAACAACACTTGGAGTCCATGGAGTACCAAAAGCAGAAGTAGATACCGTCGGAAGATCCCCACTCGGGGATAGAGGAACACCATAAGAAAACTTTAACACAGACAAAGGTACAATACTCAGAGTTGAGGGAACACCAGGCACACTCGAAGGAGCACCTTCCAAAAAGGTCAATTGGCAAACCAATAACCTCTCCAAGACTGAGGTAGAAGAACTCAATGGAACCAAAGTAGGACCCACATCACCAACATACTCAACCCAAGGCTCAGGAGAAAATACCCTAGCACTACTCTTAGATGGGGTAGATTCTTATGCCCATCCACTACCTCGAGCCCGTTCACAACTCACAACTCACCCTCTATACTGGGCTCTCCCCTCGAATGAAGGCTTTGCATCTCTAACCTCATGAGATTTGGTCATCACCATCTGCGTATTAGAGAGTGAAATATGACTTAGAACAACAGGTATGAAGGAAATTCGCACAATAAGGACAAAATGCGTGAAATTTCCTAAAGATATCCTAGAGACTCTTAAAGATAGATACTGATGTCTATGTACCAATATGTGAGACTCCATTAGACATCTCGTTCTTACACCATTGAGGATAATAAACCTGGCTACTCTGATACCAATTCGTTATGATCCAAAAACCAATGGTCATGATGGCACTTATCACGGAAAGCCTTGACAAGTAAGACAATCACATAATCTAATACAAAAGGGAAATACTATCAATAACCCAAGATAAGGCTTCTAGAATAAGGCCAATCAACACAACAAAGTAAAAGCAGAAAGACATAACCATCAATATTATAATCCTAAAACCTGATGTCACAATGTAAGAACTAACAAGTACAACTCAAATATCAAATACATAAGGTATCCAAAAAGGAACAACCCTGTCTCTAAATACAAGTAAGAACATAGAATACATGAGAAATGGTAGTAGGTCAACTCCGAATGCATGAAAATCAACCGCTACCTTAAAAAGCTCCAAATGTCGTCTGAACAAACCACCATGAGGCGCACTTAAACCAAGATCTACACTAAATGGGCGCAATAGGGGTGAATAATCTACACTTGTACTCAGTAGGTATCATAGGCCGAATGAACAAAATAGAAAATAAAGTATACAAAATACATAGTAAGGGCACGTAACCTGGAACCAAATGATGTCCCAAATAGTAACCCAAACCGTCTCCACTAACAATTCTATAATATTCCCATATTCCATAACAAATACAAGAAAGGTATACAACTAGAAAAATATTATACATACAAGTACAAGAAAAAAAACACGTAAATATGTATCACATCAAGGAGGATAATACAATACAAAAGACACAGTAAGGGAACGTAAACTGGAATCAAATGATATCCCAAATGGTAACCCATACCGTCTCCACTAACAATTCTATAATATTCACATATTCCAAAACAAATATGAGAAATGTATACAACTAGACAAATATTAGACATACAAATACAAGGAAAGAAACACACATAAATATGTATCACATCAAGGAGGATAATACAACATAGAAAGAGCATAATATAAATAGAAATACAATAAAGATAATGATATGATGGGCGAGGTTATCTCACAACTTCCTTATACATCTACGAAGCTTAAGCTTCTCGGCGTAAGACCCGTGGGGGTTCGTCAACCCGTATAAAATCCATATTCAATTCATATTCATATCTCCTCCTCAATATATCCTTTGGTGGAAGTTTTTTAAGATGTCATATTTTCTGTCAGAAAAAGTCAGTATTTTCAGTATTTCCATGACGGTTCTAATGTTTCATGAATGTGTATGATATGAGGATATAATGATCACAATCAACCAAATAAGTAATTCCACATCCAACCAATATACTAACCAAGTGAGCCAATAATCCACTCGATATTTCCAACCATCAATAAAATTCAACATAAATCTTATGCCAATAGAGTATAATACAATTAAGAATACACCATTCATACCGCATTAGGCTTGTTCATTAGCAAGATATAATTAATTTTACATATACAAGACTAACAATATCATATAAGACCCCATACGGTCACACATAACAAATAATATTTTAAAACCACTAAATACATCAACATATAGGCCCTCACACAGGCACAACACAATAAACTTAGCCCTTTTCATGAAAATTTCTCACATTCTTAACATGCTTTTGTACCAACATTAACTACCCATCCTAGTATGAAGAAAGTTAAGCCATAACCTACCTTGAATTTCAAACACTAATCTACAAACCTTAAATCCAACGACTTTACTTTTAACGAATGGACTCAGAATCAACTAAAATATGGAAATATAGAATCTATGCTTCAAAAGAAAGCCAACAATTCCCATATTATCTATTTTCAAGTCGGGGTCAAAACGGACCCTCAAATTGGGTTTTCAGAAAAGGATAAAAAAATAATTTTATTTCAAAAATATATTCCCTACATTTTTATGAGTATACATTTGAAAATCCAACCGAAAACAAGTTAAAAATGAGGTCCAAATTGAAGAAAAATCATGTTTAAGCTTTATCGATAAAATCCCTAAAAATTCTTTTTGAAATCAAGAATCTGAAGTTGGTTTGAAGTTGATATTAGGAGAAAACTGATAATTATAAGATTAGAATCTAATCCAATTGAAAATGGGATTTGAATCAAAGAAATACAAGTTTTAAGCCTTCCGAGCCAAAATTCTCAATTTTCCACTTTAATCTGTGTTAAAATAAGAATTAGATGATAAAACTGGAGCAAAATTGTTAAAATAGGTGTTAGAATCTTACCCATGCTTTGAAATGGAAGAAATTGCTCAAAAGTATGAAACCCTAAACTCCAAGTCTCAAAAATGGGAAAAAATGGAGAAACATAGGTATATATAGGGTCCAAGTCTTCGTGGATCCCTTGGGATTCATTCGGAATTTTTTGAATGCAAATGAAATATGCTACTCTATCAAATTTGACACATGGACTCAATGACGATATCATAGTTTCGAAAAAAAAAATTCTTTTCACAAAGTTGACCCCCAAAATCCAGCTTCACAAATTTTCAAACCGAATGTCGAAATGTGATTTAAAAAGTCATAAAACTACACCAACCATATAACCACACTAAAATTGAAATTTCAGATCTACTGGCATAGTCCATTTTGAACTCAGACATACAGATCAATCAATGATGATCGACGTCAACTATAAGACTTTTCAAGCCACCAAAAATCATGATTTCACATAAATCACATCAAAATGCATTGAAAATCATGCCAATCATTTCCATACCCAAAAGTACCACAACACAATCATTGGGAGGGGTAAAATGATCAAATCAGATAAAAATAAATATTTCACATAATTCATCAAAATTCAAGCTGTTACGATATTCCATGAGTAAATAACCTTATGTTCAAAACAAAACTTTATCATAAAAATACATTACAAAATTCTACTAAATAATTTTTCAGAACCTAATCTAAGTTAGTAAAAGAGCACTAAACCAATAGAAACTCCAACTGACGCTGCTTGCTATATCCTCAAATAGATATATATAAGTGTAGTATAAGGTTAGGTATCATTGGTTGATCCGGGTTAATATCATGATCTGAGAGTAAATCTTTGTCGTAACATGGTGCTAAGAATCACAAGTGACCCCATGCTAACCTATGACCTATCAAAATACTAATATATCATAAAAATTAAGTAATACTAAGTAGAAATTGAAAATCTGAGTCATCTTATAATAATTAAATGAATATCAATACCAAGTTAATATGGAAAACATCTATCACAACTAAAAGCTGAAAACATGAGTCTATATGTCTGAAAGCCTCCACTAAGCTGAGTTTCTAGGACAAGTCCCAAATTAATTATAACTTTCTAAAACTACAATAGAACATGAAATAAAATGCTAAACTAGTTCCTTAACGAAGAGGACTTACTAACTCTGCTACTGAGGTACTACAAATTCAGGCTAACCGTAGTCTGGATGATGATCGTCTAAACCTATATTATGATACAATATAACGCAAAGAATTATGTTGCCAGTACTTTGAATGTATTGAGCATGTGAGGCATACATTATGTTGTATTCAACTGAACATACTGATTGTGAAGTGATAAATTGAATATGAAAATTAAATAATATAACTGATGCAATGACAAAGTATATACAACATGGAACTAACAATAATGTGCTAAATAACTGAATACCAAGTCACACAATAATTGAGACTAAACCATGGGAGCTAGTATTGAATTACATACCCTATCTGAGCTAAACAGGGCCAAACTAGTAAACCCAGTTGTATGAGTGTTCGGTACCTTGCCAAGGGTATGAAAATTGGTTATAAACACTGGATATGATACAAATCCTAATACAAAAGCTAAGATTAACAAAGAAAATAAAACACGATTAAGACTAATAATAATAAGATGAACAAAGAAACATAAGAAGATAAATAGGTAGACACAAATTGAGAATCAAAGACAACCAACTTTATTAAATTAAAGTTACCTTCTTCAAATATCCCAACAAGTACCTAACTCTAAAAAAAAAATTCAAGAAAATTGATATCCTAAGCAACTCTTCTTTCCAAAAAAGAAGCAACTAAAAGCTTAGCAATCTCTCATAATCTCTTAGTAACAATTGATTATTTTCAGTCATCAAAATCTAAATCTTACTACATAAAAGAAGCTACTTATACTAAGAAAACAAAGAAGACCCTATGTTGTTACATTTCTACCATTAATGAAAGTAAAGTCTTTGTTTAGATGTTGAATTGATCAAAAAGTCTAATCCTTTTTTTTCTTCTTATCGTATGACCCATCAAATGTTATAAAAAAACATGGAATTCTTTAAAAGATTCCATAATGTACTCAAGTACATCCCTTTTCATGAACAACTCTTACCAATGTTGAAGTTCACCGGCTTGGGTCCTTGTGAAATGCTTTGTGGGCCCTTCGAGTGTATCAGGCTGGCATGAACCCACTAATCTGGTGTCTAAAGGACTAATGTGTCATCCTATCTAACAAAAGACCCTTTAAATCCTATAGTGCAATGTTTTTTGGGACTTAGAGATTTCTATTAAAGGTCTCAACCTAATTGATGGAAGAGCCTTTATCCTTATGTTCTCTCGGTGCTAAGTGTTACTCCTAACTAAAATTATATTGAATAACCGATAAGCCATAAGTACTGAATTTTGAGACTGAAATATAGACATTTTATCTGAAAGCATCCTAAAACATGCGATACTAAAAGAATAGCTATTCAATTATCAATGCATGAGAACCGAGGAAATGGGGTGTTCATAACACACGGTACAACTACTCATGACAATGTATAAGCTATGAATAAGACATGAATTTCCACGAAAATAACTCAAACTCATGAATTTATAAACATAATGAGATTTAATAATAATAACAATGAATTTTCAAGAAAAACATGAATTGAAAGATTATTCTTACTAAAAAATTAAAATAAATAAAAATTTGTAATTTTCATGAAACCCTAACTCTGAAGAGTAGGATTAATTTTGGAATTTGAGTTCACTTAAGGACTCAATGGGTGAAAGAAACCCATTGATGAAACATCACATACATAAATTTGGAGAATTCTTGAATAAAGCTTGATTCTTGGAGCCTTGGAGCTTGGAAATTGAAAAAACCCATTTTCTTTTGTTCTTGGTCTTTGGGAGAGAGAAACATTTATGTTTTGCTGTGATTATCAGTGAAATGGGACTTTTTGGATGATTAAAGACGAATTTGGATAGTTATATGTTACGACCTAAACTAGGGCCTAGCTGAGACGGGTATCACAAGCCCACAAAGGACCCGAGAACACACCCATTCGCCGAACCTCATGATAACAAAATAATAATAGTAATATCAAATTTGGAAGACAATAAAGTAAACATCTGGAAGATAAGTAAACTAAGTCAAAGGATTCTAAGATTCAATCGCATAACCCCAATCCACAGTTGTCCACAAAAGCCTCTAACTCAGAATAACAAACATCAAATAGGTCGGGACATGCCTCCAACCATGACCAAGGAATACATAAGTCCTAAGTCAGCAAAGAAGGAACAAGGAAATGATAAAGCCTTCCAAAGGATGGAAGCTCACCACTTCACATCAGCTCAACTAACCAGAATCACCTAATGCTGCACAGGGAAAAAAAATCTTTGGACCCTATATTATGAAACAATGTAGATCCTAGGACTGCTAGCGGGGTGAGCGCTAGCGCGTAACTCATGGAATAAAGGATAAAATAAATGCAAAGTCCAAAACCACGGTAAAACCACTTTCACACAATGTACATATATATATATATAGGGTCAAAATCATTTTCCCTCTCAACTTTGTCTTACAAATCAAACTCCCCCCTCAACTTTGAACAATAATCATACTCCTCCCTTTATCCTAATTGACTTTTAAAATTCCTTTTTTACCCTTTATTATCAATTTTTTTATTCTTTTTTTTTAACTTCTTTAAAATCATCATATTTTCATTTTAAAAAAATTCATATAACAATTTTTTCATAAAAACATATACATTATTCATATAACAAAATTTTCATAAAAACATAAACACTATCTTCTAAAAAAAAAGTAAGAAATATATAAGCTAATGATGATCTTTATGAAGTAAATTAGCATAATAAAAAAATTAGTTTTATTAATAATAATCAAAACTATAATATTTATTTTAACAAGTGAAAATAATAAGTACTACTAATTTTATAAACATATTTCAATGCAGAAAATACAAATAATAAATGAAAGAGATAAGCCTTTAGTACCACCCCGAACTATGGTCAAAGTTTTTACGAAACACTCCAACTTCACAGGGGTCCTATTATCCCTTGAACTCAAATTTAGGGAATTTTTATCATTTTTTGTGCTAATTTGGCACCTTTATTACAAAAAATAGAGCTCATATCAAAGGTGTCACGCCATCTAAAACGATTGACAAAGGGTATCACGTTAGCTAAAAAGATTGACAAAAATACGCTAAAATTTTGTTTAAGGGGTAATAGGACCCTCGTGAAGTTGACGTGTGTCGTAGTGAATTTGTTCATAGTTCGGGGATACTAGATGCTTTTCTCGAATTAAAATAAGGTCAAATTTTAAAGATTATATTTATTTAAATAAATTATAAATTATGTAATACTCTATTAATGACAATCACAACTTATGTACTGATATAGACAATAGATAATATCGTTTCTTATCACTTGATCCTCATGCTAAAAATAAAAGTTTTAGTTTATCTGCTCAATTTAAGAAATCAAGAGAATTGTATTATATTTTTTCTACCCTTTAGTGTTAAATAACTTTATAAAGTAACATTATAGACAAATTTAAAGTTTTAAATTATCATTAATAAGGTTAATTTAGCAAAATATACCTCTAAGTAAAATTTTCTTAAGGATTGTGTTATATCAACAAAAAGTTAAAGTAATACAAAACGAATTTAGTAAGAGAGTGATAAAACACGAAAATATACGCACATGTATGTACATACATATGTATATATATACACTTAGGGGTGGGTTGTTTGGAAACAAGTTATTTCGGGATTAGTTATTACAAAATAAGTTGTACTAACATGTATGTGTGATAACTTATCTCATCACTGTGGTATAAATGGTGCGACAAATAATTTTGAGACTACCTAATACATCTAATTAAACGCAGGATAAATAATCATGAACTTTATCTCCGAATTATTATAATTATACCTCACACCAAACGACTCTTTAATACATATAATACTAAAATAACAATCTTAAAAAATAACAATGAATTTTATGATCCATTTATAAAACGTATTAATTTGCGTATAAAGTTAATAAACTTAAAAAAATGCTACAAATATCCATGTTAAAAAAATATTCATTACATATAATATAAAAAGATATTACATAAATAGAATTAAAATTATAAGGAAAAAATGGACATTGCATAGGATAAAGAGGGGAGTATGATTATTGTTCAATGTTCAGGGGGGAGTTTGATTTTTTAATCAAAGTTGGGGTAAAAAACATTTTCACCCTATATATATACTTATATACTACCTTAAAAGCACCAACTCAAAAAAAAAAAGTGAAATTACATAAATACCCCTCTAAATAAGTTAACCCTGCTTTAAAAAAAAGCAGGCGTGTTAGTTTGTTTTGCAATAGTCACGACTAATCTAATAACTAAAGCCTACTTCAAAAACACACGTTGCTTCATATTTCTTTGTCAATAGTCACACCTACTACGTGAAATAAGAAAATATCAGAGAATATCAATGCTTCATATTTCTTGGTCAATAGTCATATCTACTACGTGAAAGAAGATAATATCAGAGAATATCAACACAATTACCAAGATGAATCGATCCATTTTTCAAGAAGAAACGTGATCAGTTCTCGTTGGAAACTTAATCTTAATCCCGTGTTTGACCAGAATATAGCCTTTTCGAAGGCACTTACTTTGTTCCATGCATGTGCTGCTAAGCTTGGTTTCTTGCTGAGTATATCTTTTCTCCAAAGAGAACATGCTTTCATTTTTGTTGATGAGATTAATGATCATTCCGTTGTGTTTCTAACAGTAGGGATTTGATAAAAGTATGGAAAAGTGCATTTGGGTTTCACTGTAACAAGGTAATTGTAATACCCCGTACTTTACCTAGCTTGAAAAGTTTCCCAAAAATGTTAGAAGCTTTCTTTGAAAGATGAATCCACTTTTGTACATGATTTATTTTCAATATTTTCACTTTTTATCATGGAGGAAATCGAATAAGCTTTCCATCGATACCAAATTCACCCAAATCCGACACCCAGGTGAAGAGTTAGAGCCTTTTTAGTGAGACAGTGTATTACCTGAGCCCTCAGCGCGTCGCGGAGATAGCTCAAATGGAAATTGTCAATTTCCATTGTTACTCCGCGATAGTAGTGTGTCGCGCCAAAATTCCAGGTCGCAGACAAGCTGGCAACGCGATAGCTCCGCGTCGCATCACCGTGCAATTTATCATTTGTCACTTTCCAGTGACTTGGAGCGATAGTGGCACGTCGCGCCGAGGATGAAAATTGGAAAATTTTCTCAGAAATTAAAGACGCGTCCAAAGGTTAAAAGGGTCAATTTCCTATCCCTATTTAAACCCAGTAACACGTGATTTTGCCATTCTTCACCCAAAATATACTAGTTTCTCTCAAGAACAAGCTAGGGTTTCTATTGGGAATTCAAATTCAAGAAGGTTTCACCGTCAATCTTCACGAAATCACGAACTAAGGTATGCGTAGTGTTCATTCATGGACTCCTTTCATCCATGAAGCCCAAGAATCTCTTTTATAAGTTTAAGTTTATGGATTTCTTTATGAATTTCATGTTGGGTTTGTTTTGTTTATGTTGAGAATGATCAATTGAATTCAAATCCTTGTTGGGTGATCAATTTTATATGGAATGATTTGTATAGATGTATATTCAGGTGAACCTGTAAATAAACCCTAGGATGATGAAATTAGAGATGAATTATGATGATTAATTGTTGTATAATGTTGTCTACATATGCTATGCCTACCATGTGTATGATTAAATTCCTAGATGAAGGAACAATGCCCAACTAGTATGATATCATGAAATCCCCATATATGTACAAGCTTATGCATATCACATGTTTGATGAAGTGCTTCAATATATGAATTATGAATTGTGTTGTTGGTCATGTGTTCAAGTAAGCCATGCTATGTCAGTTTCTTCTCATCGAGTCCTGGGGGTACTTGTACCCGAACATTTAGCTATGTGCCTAGAGCCATGTCATGTTTTTACGATCTCCTCAGTCAAGCTATGATCCATAGAACTCAGTTAGCCATGTGACTCAGAAAATCTCAGTAATTTCAGTAGCTCAGTAATCTCAGTAACCTCAGTATTCCTAGTCAATCTCAGTAACTTCAGTATTCTCAGTCAGTCCTCAGAACTCAGTACATTTCGTCAGTCAATGGAACTCAGTAAATTCAATTTAGCTCCGCTAGACAATACTACTAGTATCAGTTCAGTTCAGTTAATAAGCTCAGTTCAGTTAATCAGTTCAGTGTCTTTCAGATGGGAGTAGGATTCAGCACCAAGCGAGCCTAGGGATGGGGACTCACCCACTAGATAGGACTGAGATCCCTAGAAGCAATCCCTAAGTTCCAGAACTAGTGAGCGAGCTAGCGTAGGTACAATATGTCACCCGTTAGATAGGACTACATACTCAGGGATCACTCTTTAGCATATTCAAATGTATAGGACTGATCGCAGGGGTCACCCGCTAGATTAGGACTGACTCCACAGCAGTTGTCTTTACTAGTGGCGCAATACTGACACCCTTTTAGTTGGGGTTATAGGTTGGACCCCAGTTAGCTTAGTATGGGGCATGTCGGTTAGATGAATACATCCCACAGTTTCAGTTACAGAATCAGGACTATCAGATACAGTCAATTCAGCTTAGTAGTATAGATTTAGGACTGTCAGATATAGTCAATCTTTATCATTATAAATAGACTTCAGGATCACCCATTAGACAGGACTGATCTCAACTATGGTCAATCAGTAATGGTATCATCAAATTTAGAGATCACCGTCTAGATAGGAATGATCTCAGATTCAGTTACTCGGATACAGTACGGAACTCAGCTAGTTCCATCAGATTTAGGACTGTCAGATATAGTCACTCATGTTATTAGTTATATCAGTTATCAGAACTTATGTTATTAGCATTCAGCTTCAGGACTGTCAGATACAATCAACCAGACCAGTTCTTCATAATCAGAACTGTCAGACACATTTATCCATGTATCAGTAATGTAGTATCAGTCCTCAGTATTCAGTAATACAGTATTATTTTCTACTTATTAGTGACTCATATGTCAATATCAGTAGACTCAGTAGTCAGAACTCAGTATCCAGTCCTATCATGATCTCAGTTACAGTTACGTATGCATGCATGTATTCTCACGTTCATAATAGTCAGTCAGTTAGTATTGTTCATGCATATGAACCTATTGCATTCAGCCTACCTCACTTGCATACCAGTACATTCAAAGTACTGACGCATTTGCACTATGGTGTCTTATACCATAGGTTTAGAAGAACGAGCTCCAGAGAACCAGTAGTATCCAGTTCAGCGATCAGAGTTAGCAATGAGTCCTCATACTTCGAGGATATGATGATCATATTACTATTTTAGTTTTCAATTTATTTTAGTAGTTGGAGTTAGTTGGGGACATGTCCCATCAACTCCTTATTCAGACAGTTTAGAGGCTTTCAGACTACAGTATGTTCAGACAATTATCTCAGTTGTTTTGGTATTGTTATACCATACTTTTCAATTATGTACTAGTATTGAACCTTATGGACTTTTAGTTCATGTTTCCACATTTACAATATTATTACTATTATTCAGTGCTCAGTTTACAGATATCAGTCATGGGTTAGCTTGTGGTCCTTCGGGGTCATGGGCATTGTGTAGTATTTCGGGTACGAGATTCAGGGCGTTACAGTAATGAATTGTGAAAATCTACTATATAATATCTCAAATGTATTCTCATTGAGTAATGGAACATAGAATCAGTAATGAAGAAGGAAGAAACAAAGTGCTCATTGTTGGGCAGTGAAGAAGAAGCTTATTGTAGTGATAACTATTTTCACTCAACTTGAGTGATATTTATAGAGTCATACAATGCTTCTAGAATAATCTATAACCTATGCTCTTAGCTGGCAAGTGGAATAAACTAACTAACTAATTTAGAAGGTAATGAAACAGTAACAGTGACAGTCAAAGCTGTCAACTGAAAAATGACTACTAACTAACTTTCAACTGTTAACTAACTTTCTTCAAGTATAATATTCACATAATAATCTCAACACGCCCCCTCAAGCTGAAGGGTGCAAGATTTTTAGCACATCAAGCTTTCTCAGAAGATGAGAATATTATTCATGACTCAAACTTTTAGTTAAGATATCTTCCACCTGATGATGTGTGGGTACATAAACAGTCTTGATCAACCCTGCCTTGACCTTATCTCGAATGAAATGGCAATAAATCTTAATGTGTTTAGTTCTTTCATGGAATTTCAGATTGGCTTCCAATTGAATGGCAGGTTTGCTATCACTCAACACTGTAATAGGTTTATGAATAAGAACACCTGGATCAGTGAATAAACCTTCCAACCAAGTAAGTTTTGCTACTGCTGAACCCATGCTTCTATACTCAGCCTCTGCAGAGCTCCTAGCTATTATATGTTGTTTTTTTTACTTCCATGAAATCAAGAAACCACCAAGTTAAATCACATAACCTGTAACTGATCTTCTAGTATTAGGACATGCTTCCCAGTTAGAGTCACACCAGCAAACTATGTCTGTAATTCTAAGAGGTTTCATCCAAATGCTTTGACCGACTGAGCCTTTCAAATATCTCACAATTCTATGTGCAGCTTCCAAATGGGACTTTTTAGGCTTCTGCATAAACTGACTTAGAGTTTGAACTGCATAATTAATGTCAGGTTTGGTGATTGTGGCATACATAAGCTTCCCCACTAATCTCTAATAAGAAGTAGCATCCCTCGGGATTACATCATTTGTGATTCCTATAGCTTCATCAAACTCGAATGAGGTTAGTGTAGCATTAGATTCCATAGGTGTAGATGCTGGTTTTGCACCAGCAAGACCTATTTCTGAAATCAGTTCTAGCAAATAATTCCTTTGATTTAGGATAACTCCTTGTCGGGATCTCAACACCTCAATACCAAGAAAGTATTTAAGCTCACCTAAGTCCTTAAGCTTAAATTGCTGATGTAATGCCTCCTTGGCTGCTGTGATCATATCTTCGTTGTCTCCAGTAATAAGAAAATCATCCACATACACCAAGATTATAACTATACCTATTGTTTTATTTAAAGTGAACAAAGAGTAATCATATGCACTCTAGGTGAATCCATCTTGTAACAAGGAAAAAGTGAGCTTGATGTTCCATTGTCTTGAGGCTTATTTGAGACCATACAATGACTTTAGTAACCTACAAACCTTATGGTGTCCTTTTTGCTGAAAATCTTCAGGCAATTGCATATACACTTCCTCATCTAGATCACCTTGCAAAAAGGCATTATACATATCCATCTGATAGAGGCATCATCCTTTTGATACCGCTAGAGCAATGATACACCTAATAGTCACCATTTTAGCAACAGGTGAAAAGTTCTCATGATATTCTAGCCTTTTCTGTTGACTGTATCCCTTAGCTACTAACCTTGCCTTAAACCTTTCAACATCTCCATTTTCTTTGTACTTGATCTTATACACCCATCTTAATCCAATGGCACTTTTTCCTGGTGGTAGGTCCACCACTTCCCAGATTTTATTGTCCTTAAGAGCTTGATTTTCCAACTTCATGGCTTGAATCCATCTTTTATCTGTAATAGCTTGGCTAAAATATTGTGGTTCTACTAGAGCAGATAAACCATTCACATAGCATTTATAGTTATCTGTAGTGTTTTCATAAGATAAGTAGCTGGCAATAGGATACCGGGTACCTTTTCTCCTACTGCTGGTAGTATAGTCCTTCAGCCAAATAGGCTTTCTAGTCACTCTTGGAGTCTTTCTAGGTAGATATTTATCATCATCTGCCTTTGCAGGAACATGTATAGAATTATCATCAGGTAAGTGCTCCTGTGATGACATTAACTCAGATGCTTGATTAAGATTTGAACTGTCTTGAGGTAATACTTCTGCATTTGAGGGTTGAGTAAGTGCACTGTCTTCAACAATATCTGAATATATCTCATGATCATAATCTTCATGCAATTGTAAAAAATCTGATGAATCACTCCCCGTTTGCTTATTTGTAAAAGGGAATACATGCTATTGAAATGCAATATCTCTATTGACAAACAACTGGTTTGTGTTCAATTCCATCAGTATGTACCCCTTTTGTGAAGTAGAATATCCCATTAATACTGCAGTCTTAGCTCTTTCAAAAAATTTGTCACCCTTAGGTAACACTGAAGCATAACATAAGCAACCAACCACTCTCAAATATACTAAGGAAGGAACCTTAGAAAACAACAACTCATACGGGCTCTTTCCACCAATAGAACATGATGGTAGCCTGTTCATCAAATATACTGTAGTTTGAATAAGTATTCCCCAAAATTTGATGGGTATATGAGATTGGAATCTGATGGCTCTAGCAATATTCAAGATATGTTTGTGTTTCCTCTCCACTATACTATTTTGTTGTGGTGTGTGTCGAAAACTACTTTGATGCAGGATACCTAAAGACCTAAACAAATCTGAGCATTTTGAGTTAAAAAACTCGGTTCCATTGTCGGTTCTTATAGTTTTTACAGTAGCACCAAACTGATTTTTGATCATGATCAAGAAATTTTTAAGAGCCATAATGGTTTCAGACTTAGACTGCAATAAATTAACCCAAGTATACCTACTGTAATCATCCACAACTGTCAGAAAATAATGTTTCTTATCAAAGGTTGGATTCTTATAAAGTCCCCATAAATCCATGTGCAACAGATCTAGTGTCACTAATAGGAAATGTTAACCTAGTTTGTTTAGCTAATGGACATATATGACAATTGTTTAGCAACTCAATGTCCTTATTATGACTTAAAAGATCTAAAAGCTTTAATACTTGAGGAGATGGATGTCCAAGTCTCCTATGCCATAAACTGATATCCTTTTGTGCTACTTCTGCTATCATCTTTCTTGACCTTTCGTGTGAATCCTTATCTTCCCATTCACCTCTGAGAATGTACAGACCTCCACTTTCTCTACCAATCCCCTTCACCCTACCATTGTACAGGTCCTGGAAGACACAAAAGTCAGGGTTGAAGGATATAAAACAAAACTTCTTAGTAACCTTGGATACAGATAGTAAGTTGAGCTTGAAATCGGGCACAAATAACATATCCTTCACTACTGCATTCTGAAAAACTACTACTTCACCGGTATGTGAGATTTCGACTACAGCACCATTTGGAAGATTTACTTTGTCCACTCCTGGCCTAACTATTTTACTTGTGGACAACACGGTTTTATCTGCTACTATATGGTGAGTAGCACCAGAATCAACTATCCACTCTTGTGACACAACATGAGATGATAAACAGGTGACTATACCTGACATGTTGGCTTATTTCACATCTTGTGGATCTCTGTCTAGCATCTCCATGATCTGTTTATATTCTGTATCAGTAAAACCTTGCCCCTTGGACAAAGCAACATGATTGATCTATTTGTTCCCTTCATCACTTGTTGACACACCATGTCCTGCAGCAGTAAAACTTTTGTGTGAGTTAACTTGACCTGCATATTGGTTAACTTGACCTGCATTATGTCCAGTCGTTCTGCCATATCCCTGATGACTATATCCTCTTAGACCCCAATTATTATAATTCTGTTGCCTTTTTCTTTGTTTCCAATCATTAGGCTAACCTATCAACTTGTAGCGATTCTCTCTAGTATGACCACCGAAGTGACAATAACCACATTTTTCCCTTTGTATCCTTGGTTTCCCAAACTTGCATTTGGCCCTCTATTCACTTGCATTGCAATGGGATCTATTTTATCAGTGATGCTGACTGAACAAGTTAATTGTTGTATCTCATCCTCCGTTATCATTGCATATGCTTGATTAAGAGTAGGTGTAACACCTTTAAGTAAAATTTGTCTTCTAGCTGAGTCATAGGAATCATTCAGCCCACTTAAAAATTGAAGCAATCTTAGCTCATACAGGTAATCTGCATACCCTTTTGACTTCAGAAAAGCACATGATGGTGCTGAGATTAATGCATCATATTCATTCCATAGATTCTTCAATTTAGTAAAATAGGTTGCCACAGAATCAGTACCCTGTGATAAAGTGTTGATATCCCTATGTAATTGATATAATCTTATATGATTCACCTTATCAAAACGCTCCTTTAGGTCTTCCCATACCTCAAATGCACTAGTTGCATACACTATCCCACTCAATAACTCTGCACTTACAGTACTCATTAACCATGAAAGCACAATCACATTGCAAATCTCCCATTGTTCATGTAGTTCTTCTCTGTAATTAGCTTTGCTACAAGTTTCGGTGACAAAACCATATTTCCTCTTTCCTAACAATGCAATTCGTATTGATCAACTCCATATACCATAATTCTCAGATCCAGTGAGTTTTATCAAAATTAAAGCGGCTCCAGACACTTCTGAAGCTCCTATGTATAAAGGATCACTCGAATCTATTTTAGGTGCCATCTAAACTAACCAGATTAGCTAAGTTCAATTATAGAGAAGAAGAGTTGAAAACACAATACAATGATTCAAGTAATTTCAAGCAAAGATACTCGATGATCAACAAAAACCAAATCTTTACTGAGACAAAACAGAAAGTTGTTGCAACAACATAGATTACAGCTTGAGATCTAAACCCCAAGTAGATAGAGATCCAAACTCCAGCAACGTACGTATTTACTGTGATCGCTGCTCTTATACCATGTGAAAATCTACTAAATAAGCTCTCAAATGTATTCTCAAAGAGTAATGGAATATAGAATCAGTAAGTGCAGAGTCATTGAGTGGGATAGTGTATGCAACTAGTGCATTTGAGGTATGGGAAGACCTAAAGGAGTGTATGCAACCATTGTACTCATTAACCATTGTTCATGTAGTTCTTGGGCAGTGAAGAAGAAGCTTATTGCAGTGATAACTGTTTTCATTCAACTTGAGTGATATTTATAGAATCATACAACGCTTCTAGAATCATCTATAACCTATGCTCTTAGCTAGCAAGTGGAATCAACTAACTAACTAATTTGGAAGTTAATGAAACAGTAACAGTGATAGTCAAAGCTGTCAACTGAAAAATGACTGTTAACTAACTTTCAACTGTTAATTAACTGTCTTCAAGTATAATCTTCACGTAATAATCTCAACATGAATTCCCTGGTCAATCACATATTTTCAATTACATTGCTCTTTTCTAATAGCTAGAGATGAATTCAAAAAGAAAAAAAAAATTGCCTTTGCCATTCCTATTCAACAATGATAATAACAAGGTTGAAGCTCTAGCGTTCAAGTATGTCGCAAGATGGTTGAGGCAGAATGACATACAACACTGCCCATTGAACTCGATTCACTAATTGTAGAAGATATGTTGCGAAGCGAAACAATCACCAACTTGAATCCTAGGGACAACATTAAAGATATTATCGAGTTGGTGGAACACTTAGAGACGATCTTTGGACATTGTTATAGTGAGGAGCTAAGGTATCTTATTTCTTGATAAAACATGCTACATCTAAACATAACCCGCTGCTGGTTAATAACATAAATCAGCTGCAAGGAGGTGTTACAGAGATATGCAAAATAAATTTCTTTTGTACGTTATGCTTTATGTCTCCACTTTAGAGAATGTTTAGTTCCTCCGGATTAATATTCTCTGTTTTTTTTTTATGTGTATCAGGTGCCCTCCCTTTTTGTTCTCTGATAAAAATGTTTTACAATGGCCCAATGTAACCAGATATTCAAATGGAGATATGAAGTGATGGGTAAAGTTGTTATCATTTGATAAGAAGGTCACAGGTTCAAATGTAAGATGAGGTTGCATACAGGTTCAAATGTAAGGCGAGGCTACATACAATAGACCCTATTGGTCCGGTTCTTCGCTAAACCTTATGCATAGTGAAAGCTTTAGTGCACCAGACTGCCCATTTTAGTGGTTTTTTAAAATTAAATGTTCAAATGAATTCTCAATTTTCTTAAGGTATTTCTGTTGGATGCATGCCAATGAGACCTTCTAATAAGTCTATTGGAAATAGCTATGTGTCAATACAATTTCATCATCTATATATTAAACTACCAAAGAAACTAGCCCTTCCTGACCTATGTTATGTAGTATGGATGCTTAAGCACCCATTGCTTTTGTGATAAACACTACTTCCTCCGTTTAAAAAAGAATGACCTACTTTCCTTTTTAGTCCGTTTAAAAAAAAATGTCCCCTTTCTTTTTTTGGTAATACTTTAATTTCAACTTTCCACATGGCATGTTTAGGACCACAAGATTAAAGGACATTTTGGTACATTTGACACAACTTTAATTTAAGATCACAAGATTCAAAAGTCTTCTTTATTTTCTTAAACTTTGTATCAAGTCAAAGTAGGTCATTTTTTTTAAACGGATGGAGTATTATTTATGTACAAAATTTAGAAATTCATTCATATATATTAACTGAGCACCCATTCTATGTAACAATTTCCGAACTAAAAATAATTGAGCACCCATAATATAAAATTTTTAAATCCGCCACTGCTCATCTTATAATTGTAATAATTGACTGGAGCTTTTGAGATCATAGTGTATGTCAATAAATTGTTTATTAAAAATCATGATCTTTAGAAGAGATTTTCTTAGTGCTACCAATTGTCATAAAATTTTCGGCAAAGCTGTTGTTTCAAGTTTAGCGAAAACATATCTGTGGCCTTTAATGAAGAAAATAATTTTAAAAAGAAAAAAATTTAAGAGTACCTAAACGCTTTAGCACCTAATAGTTCCCCGCCACACAAGAATATCATCAATCCATTATATTAATTATGTTTTCTCTTATTCGTTCCTTTCTATACAAATGTATGTACCATTGTTATACTCCCTTCAATTCAAAAAGAATGACCTACTTTGATTTAACACAAAATTTATGAAAATAAAGTATACCTTTGAATCTTGTGGCCTTAAACTAAAGTTGTGTCAAATGTACCAAAATGTCATTTAATCTTGTAGTTGTAAACATGTCATGTGGAAAGTTGAAATTAAAGTATTGACAAAAAAGAAAAGGGATCATTCCTTTTTAAACGGACTAAAAAAAAAAGTAAGTCATTCTTTTTTAAACGGAGGAAGTATCATTTATGTATATGCTTATGTGTTTACAAATATCAACAATAAATATAGTTATACTTAGGGAAAATGCATCGTTTCCACCTTAAACTATACCCGAAAAGTCTAAGACACACCTAAACTATACTAGTGACCTATTACACACCTTAACTATAAAAAAGTGATATTATTACCTCCCCGGGACCCCCATTCTAAGGCGCGTGTGTTACACTTATTTTAGGCGCGTCCAGACTATTAAATAACAAAAGTAAACGGCTAAAAACATTAAGGGAAAAGGCATTGTTTTCACCCCAAACTATAGTCGAAAAGTCAAATCCACACCTAAACTATATAAGTGACCTATTACACACCTTAACTATAAAAAAGTGATACTTCTTACTGACGTGGTGCTGACGTGGCAGCGCGTGTAAAACACTACATCACATGCAAGTGGTGGTAGCCTGACAGGGTGTAAATAGTTTTACTTTTTTATAGTTTAGGTGTGTAATAGGTCACTAGTATAGTTTAGGTGTGAATTCGACTTTTCGGGTATAGTTTGGGGTGGAAACGATATACTTATATTTTCTTGAACAAGTATGTTTTGAAAGAAAATGCAGTTTCATCATATTTAATAGTTGAGATTAGACAATTATGTCATATATTTTAAAAAAAAAGATAGATCTATCTATTACAAACATGTTTTTATTTCAAGAATTTATTGAAAAGTGTACTTTTATATATTTTTTTAAAATTTATTTGAATAATCCTCCTATTAATGTTATTTACAAAATTAAGCACATGATACACGTGCAACGCACGTATCGAGAAGCTAGTAAGTATATATATACATATATATATGAAATATCGGGATAGGAAACAAGGTTTAACAGAAGTTTAAAGCATTAACCTGGACAGTGCAGCTTAACCGTCATAATAGTACCCACAGACTATATGGACCCCAGCTCTCTTCCCCTGATCGGTCCCCAGTACGTGTTAGCCACACGGAGCGGAGAATAACTTGAATATATATAACTCATGGGGTACTTGAACCACCCAGTCATACATCAAGGGTGATGCAAACACCTGGTCATTTAGACCCTCCCCACGCCCGCAATCGTGGTTTACAATGCCGGTCCCTTCGGGACCTCTACCTTCCACGACAAGCTACACAACCCCCTTTAAACCCAATTAAAATAATTTGCGCATAATTACCACCATTAATTCGGAAGTCTTTCATTTAGGCATTATACAAATGGTATCGTCATACCAAAGTCAGGCTTGCAAGCCAATATCATTTTGCCAAATCAAAAAATTAGTCAATAAGACTCTAACTCATTAACAATAATACTCCAAATTTCCATTTTTAAACTAATCCATGTCCCCCAAGATCATCCAAGTCTTTTTTTTAACCAATTGTCCGTTAATACAATACATTGGGTTCAAAAGCAAGTTAAACCATGCAATTTTTCATAAACCAAATCATATTCACGATGTGAGTTGAGGTTCATGCAATTTCAAGTTAAAATTCATACAAAGGGAAACTCATGTTCCCCATTTAAATCATTTAAATATGTACCAATTCATTCTCAGAAACATCAATTTAAAGCATAAATAATCAATTAAAAACATGAGCAATTAATTCAAACAACAACATCCAAAACCCCTCAACCCAATTTCGAAATCCACAATTAAATTTACATGGATAAAAATTTAAACATATAATTTAAACAAAACAAGTGTTAGGGAAGAGGTACATTCCTAAAACACACAAAAAATTGTAATTAATTTGAAGTTTAGAGCCCAATTGATAAATGCACAATGAATCCTTTAAGCTTTCTTGAGTTTTGGGTTTATGGAAAAGTAAAAGGCTTTTTAAAACATTGGCGTGGCACGGCCTTATCGTGGAGGCTATCCTCCATGCCAAGATGCTTATCATGGAGGCTAATGCCTCCATGTCACGTTAAAATTGTGGAGACTAACCTCCATGGAACGCCAAACATGTGAAGGCTTATTGCCTCGGGATTCTAAAATAACCCCAAACCTCTTTCGAAATTTCTGAAACCCACTCGAATTACCCTTTTAACATCCTTAAACACATTTTCGATCAAAAGTTGATGTTTTAAATACGAGAATGTAAAAATAATGTGCTCAAAATATGGGGTGAAATAATGAATTTTTCATTAACTTGTAAAATAAAAATTACAGATGTTGAGGTGTCGGGTGCGCGACGCACCCTAATGAATAGGAGGAGGTTATGCGTCATGCCTCCCAATGCACAAGAGTGGCCTGTGCACCGCGTTATCCAAAGTGTAGCCCTTCAGTGGTAAATTTTAAAATTCTCCATGGAATGGAGCTCAAACCTGAGATCCTCGTGTGTGATGCTCGGTCTTTTTTTAGCCTATGACATCCTTTTTTCGACCTCAAACTCATTTAAAATGTTTTCCTACCTCCATAAAGGTCAAATGATCTCATTTTATGATCCTAAACGCAGAAAACCCTTGACAGACATGCATGAACTCCAAGGGTGTTACTATATTTCCTCTTTGAGATTATTCTCCCTCGAATGAAGGCTAACTAAGAAAATATATTTAGTTACAGAGTTAGAATCCCCGCACTGAGTTTTTGAATCTTATCATGGCAACTGACTCCATAACTAAACCATTACTGACTGACCTCATGAATAAATATTAAGACATGCAATCAACTAAATAATGTGAGATTGAGAGGATTACTAAGGAGAAACTGTTGCCTAAAGTTAGAGTAGAATTCGAGGGAAAAGGTGAGGATACTTGATTATCATGTCTTGAAGGTCAAGAATCTCCACTAGGACCTCTTCAAAAGAAAGGATACCATTAAATCCCTCAATCCCTAAGGATACAACTGAAGCTGGATCACTATGTATTTATTCAATATGGATACCTAAAAGACTGGATGCACTGATTCTAATTCTGTAGGCAAGTCTAACTAATATGCCACATTGCCAAAATGCCTCAATATCTTATAAAGACCACATAGCGGGGGGCTGAGCTTTCCCTTTTTTCCAGGTCTCTTTACCTTTTCATAGATGACACCTTTAGGTATACCAAATCACTAATTTCAAACTCAAGTTCTCTTTTTCTCAAATCTACATAGGATTTTTAGTGAATCTAAGTTATTTTTAACCTTTTTTATATCAGTTTAACCTTTTCTATATCCTCATTAATTGAATTTACCCCTATTAAGGTAGCTTCACCAACCTCAAGCCAATCAATAAGAGACCTACACCTCCTACCCTAAAGTGTTTTAAACAGGTCTTTTTGAATATTATAATGATAACAATTATTATACACAAATTTGATCAAAGGCAAGTGAACATCCCAACTACCATTAAAGTTGATTACATAAGCTCTTAACATATTCTCTAAGGTCTGAATGGTCTGTTGTAATGACCTTTCAGTTTTTTTTATTTCCATGCATTTCCTACATTTTGAGCCTTCACACAATGGCTATAGTTTATTTCTGACTTGTCAGAATATTAGTTTGATTATAAAATAGTTCGTTTAGATTTTAGGCTCATCACCGTATTTTGAAGTTTTTATTGTTAAGGAATTGGTCTCAGACCAAAAATACTAGTAAATAATCTAAGAAGAGAATTACAATAGCTTCATTATATTTAGAATATTATTTTTAGGCTTGGGGACCCTTGGTTCAGGTCCCGAGGCTTCTCGACTCAGTTTGGGCTATTGAGTTTATTATAAACATGTTAACCATAGATTAATGTTAATGATCCTTAAGTATAAGAGTTACCATTTGACTTAGTGAATTGGGAGGTATTTACCTTATTAGATTCTAGACTGAAGAAATAATGGAGGGAGGTGATTAGACAGGACCTGAACAACTCCAGTTTACTGAGGACATGACCCTAAATAGGAAGTTGTGGAGTAGGCGAATTAAGATAGAAGGTTAGTATGAGTTTAGGATGATTGTATCTTTTTTGTACTACTTGGTGTATGTTGTATATGGTATTATTGTACATGTTGATTTTTATGGTATTTTGTCCTTTTATTATTTATTGTCTAGATTATTTTATTTTGAGTTGGGGATCTATCAAAATTAACCTCTCTATCTCATTTTCTGAGGTAGTGGTATGGACTGCATACACATACCCTCTCCATATCCCACTTGGTGGGAATATATTGGGTATGTTATTGTTGTTGTTGTTGTTGTTCCCTTATTAGATTTCATTAGTGAGTTTATGCCCTTAATCATCATAGTTTTCTGAGTTATGAGGATCTATTATGTTAGTTATGCATTGTGGGCCCGAGGTCGTGGTTACAATATTAGTTGGAATCTTGGTGAGTATTCTACCCTTAAAAGGATGAAATTCTAGTTTATGGATGCTTACACTTATGGTTGCATTGTTTTGATACTGGTTATGACATGCATACTTTTAGGCTAGTTTATGATCACTTAGTAGTATGATTCCAACCAAATCCTTGGTTTTACCATATTTTCTAAAAAGGGATTTATTTTTAGTTTTCACTTTTAAAATGATACAACGGGAATCATACCATCTTATCTAATGATTTATGAGCTTTTGAAACTAAATATGCAATTTTGAAAATTAGACTGAGGATAATTTCAGTTTATTATTAATCCACTCTTTTTTCACTATTGTTTACTTTGATCGAAGAATATTTTGACTCTTTATACACTATTATGCCGATTTAGTCCCAAACTTGATTTTGGACAATGAATTTACCGATTTACACTCTTTTAGTCTTTGTTCGAGTTCGAACACATATTATATTCATATCATTTTGGTATTGGATGGAGTAGATTAATTATTATGGTTATTAGAAGTCCTGATTTGGGATCAAGTAGTGTATACAGATATCCTGAGTCCTCTAGGCCTCTTCGCACGTGAGATATAATGTCGGAGAAAGATGATCGCCGTAGGTCCTACCCTTGCAAGATACTGAGCTGGAGGAAGTGTATACACCCGTCACATTATGACACTTGGATTGGATATGGTATTTCTAATTTATGTTGCATTCATTTTTTCATATGCATTGTCTATCACTAATATAATTGTTTGACACTTATATTGTGACAAATCAAAATTGTGACCGTGATGGCATCTATCCACCCCTCCATGATAGGTAATTCAAGAACCCAATCCCGAGCATAACATCTCAAATATATAGTTGCGAAAGAAAATAAGAAAACATAATAAACCTCGAATAATCTCAAAAGTAGATTAACAAAATAGTATAGTCATGGTTAAAACATAGACAATCCTAGTTCTAATAGTCACTAATAGAAGTCACTAAATAAAGAAATCTAGGAAAGGTTTATCTCAAATGCGGAAAATGCATAAAGATAAGGCTAAAGGAGATTTCAGCAGTATTTGAAAACCATAGCAGCTACCTCGAATCTCTAAATATGTTAATGTAGAAGAAACTACAAGAATCAATACCTAGTGGTCGTAGGATTGGTACTTGCACGTAAGGTGCAGAAAACTAAGGGTGAGTACGGAGCCATGTGTATTCAAATAACAGATATTCAAGTACTTAATAATTAGTACAATTTCAACAAATAAACCTTACTCAATCTGAATCAGTAATGAATCAATGTAGTACAATGCATATGTTATGTACATACCTACCGAGCAATGGCTTCAAGGTCAGGACCCATGGAAGATTCACAAGGTCCATGTACTGTGTAGTTGTGCACTTCGATCCCAATAAAAACATATTGTGCAGGGGTACACTCTGACCCTAGTAATAGATAATGATGTGCAGGAGTGCACTCCGACCCCATAGGAAATGCAATGGATGATGTGCAGGCGTTCAACTTCAATCCTAAATCAACAACAAATTTAAGCAACACATTTCATATCTTATGCTGAATAAACTTCAATTTCAAAATAGACTCAATTTATCAAGTGGGAGTATTCTCATTAGCTAGTTTTTCAACAATTCAAATACTATTGCAAATCAGCTCATCGGGCTAGCAAATAGGAAAAATAGTTTAAAACATATAATTAACTTATTTTAACCCCTCAAATAACACATTTACCCACATAGATGCTCTTCACTTCACCTATATGGTACCCTCATTCCCCATTACTCTAATTACACATAACTAACAAATAAGCACTTTAAAAAAGAGTCTAACAAAGTCTCAACATACCTCAAACTGAAGTCAAGCATCAATCAACAAACTTGCCCTTATATAAAGCTTTTGAGTGATCAAAATTTATTCCAAATCCATAACCTTCATGAAATTACGAATTTAATGACACTAATTTATAAATTTTTACACTAAAAATCTTGTCCTTAATAAAGACAACTGCTGTGTTCATAGACAATATGGGCAAAAGTAGAGCTAATCATAAGCCAATTAGGTAGTAGTCGCCGAATGATAATCATGTAAAATAAAATAAAACCTCTAAAACCTAAAGCTAAGGACGGAGATAGTTACATTTTCAATTCCTAATGTCAAATTCCAAACATTATGTGTGAGCTCCATGTGTGTGCGCGTCGTAATAAACAAACTAGAAAACTAAGAGATTTAAAATAAACCAATACCAATGAATTACGAAGAAATAGGTAGGGGAAAGATCTACCAAACTTTTACCTATAAAGAAATTCTTGACTTCTACCCCATTATCACTTAAGAGTTAAGACCTAATGATTGGTATTAATTATTTTATCATTATATAAGACAAATTAGTTAACCCATTCACACCTCATTCCATCAATTCACCTTTATAACCACTGCATAATTTCTAACTAAATAATTTACAAATTTTATTCTTCATCCGGTGACCATTATTATCGTTAATAACGTGTCCTTAGCAATAACATAAATGTACCCCCGGATTAGAGTTTTGATTAGAGTTACAAACACGAGTAGTTGAACGTGATCTTTGAGAGTTATCACTAAAAATATTTAACTCCCATTTAATTCCATTCATTGCTATACATGGGCCGGCCAAGTGGAATAGGGTTTAAAATTATTGGCCCATTAAACACCACTTAAAAGTTATTAAAATAACTAAAATTTCGAATAGATCCTCAACATTTATTTGGGACCCCGATAAAACTAACTAAACATATAATTTAACAAAAAGTACATTCCGAACTTATTGAAAATATTACAATACTAATCCGAGGCCGTCTTGTCAAAGGTTGATAATGATCAAGTTTAACTCTATTAAAACTTAAGGACCCAATTAATAACTTAATCCACCTCCGAACACCTCAAGAATGGACGCTACTCATTCCCGTAAGTCATAAATCATGACCAAAAACTACGAGGAGGATTAAAATGATAAAAATTTCACAAAATGACTTGGAGGGTCGTTACATATATCTATCAGTCTTATGGGGGACTATATAGGTATAAGTTATGGTTGTTGTATGTTGAGTTCTTGCTTGAACCTTTTCGACTTATGGGGACCCATTGTCATGACACAAAAATGAGGGTCATGGTGGCACTTGTCGCGGCGTACCTTGACAAGTAAGTCTAACACTCAAAATGATACGAAAATAGGAAAAGACATAAATATCTCAAGGTAAGGCTTCTAGAACAAAGCCGAACCATATAAATAATCATAACAACACAAAAAGAACTTATCCAAAATATCAAACATGCCCAAAACTAGGTGTTACTAGTTTAAGAACTACTAATACAATCCAAGAGTCAAATACATTCAAAAAATAACCACAAAAGAATAATATCTATCTACAAATAATAATAAAGACATAACTACTTTAGAAATACAGAGGTGAACTTTAGATGCATGAATGTCCAACCGCTACCTTAGAAGCTCTAACAATCACCCGAGTCAAGCAAGCTGAGGCACACTCGAGCTAGGAACTGCACCGAAAGGGTGCAGTAGGCATGAGTAAGGTTCACTTGTACTCAGTAGGTATCATAGTCCAACCAAGCAAAGTAGTAAATAAAGCATACAAAATATACACTAAGGGCACGTCATCTGCAATCCAAAAATATCCCACAACGGTAGCCCATACAGCTTGCACTAATAGTTCTAATATATCTCGCATATATTACAACAACACACCAAGATATAGAACATAAGTATACATTATGTCGCATATAAATAGAACAAGAGAGAACATGCAGATTCAAAATCATCAAATACAAGTAAAGAAAGGTAATTCAAATACATAAATGATAAGTCAATAAGGCAATACAACACAACATAAACACAATAAAGTAAGTGCAATATATGATGATGATGATGACTCACAAGGTCATCGTACAACCTCTGGGATCATCGCACAATCCCCATATACACCTATGGAGCTAAATCTTCCCAATGTAGGACCCATAGGGGGGTTTTCAACCAGTATACAATCCATATATCTTATATATCCTTTATGGAACATCCCTTGAAAAGGGTTTTATAAGGTGTTACAATATCTCCTCCTCGGTACATTCCTCAGGGAGGGTTTTAAAAAGGTGTTGCTAGTGTTTCTCAGATATTGCCACGGTGGTACCAATTCTTTATGAATGAGTATGATATAAGGATGTAATGCTCACAACCAATAACAATAAGTATTTTCACAACCAACCACAATGATAAATTTCCACAACCATGTGAGCCAATATCCACTCATTATTTCAGTTTCATCCACGAATTTCCACATATCTCATATGCCAAATAAAGTATGAATATAATCACACTATACCAATGGTACCATATTAAGCACCATAACAACACAATACAATTATTCACATGTATTCAAGGATATTAATATCACATAGGACCCCACAGGTCGCACATATCACATAATAACTCAATTTCGACAATTATATTACATATAGGCCCCCACAGGGGCACAACACATAAATAGCTATTTTTCATGATTATATCCCTCCCTTAACATGCATTTTGGTATCATTTATGTAATATTGTAGTTTTTGATGGCTTCTATAGCCTTATTTTAGACTTATGTGGATATCTTTTGATTCATGCGACAGATGGCCAAACGGACTACGCCACTAGCTCCAAAATATCAATTTTAGTCTAGGTAGATCTATGGTTTGGGTTCTGATGCACCCGAGCTCATTTTGACCTATTGGTCGAAAAGTTGGAAAATTAGAAATATGAGTGTGGGACCTACATGTTATAGAAATGACTTTCAATGGAAAATTCAACTTCGCCAGTAGATTCGAAATGTCTATTTTAGGGTGTTAGCATGCTTGGTATTTTAGATATATTTTTTTTGTATTGTTATGATTACTTATATAGTTCGGCTTCATTCTAGAAGCCTTACCTTGGGATATTTATGTCTTTTCCTATTTTCGTATTAGTTTGAGTGATAGGCTTACTTGTCAAGGTATGCCACGACAAGTACTATCATGACCCTTATTTTTGGGTCGTGACAAATTGGTATCAGAGCAGCTAGGTTTTATTAGTCTCAATAGTGTAAGAACAGGATGTTTAATAGAGTCTCGCGGATCGATACATAGATGTACATATTTATCTTCTAGAGGCTATAGGATGTCTTTAGGAAACATCCATTATTTTATTCCTTATCGTGCGAATTCTATCATATTTTGTGTTCTGAGTTGTTTTTCACTCTTTCTGTACGGATGGGGTGGCTTACACTACATATCAGTTAAGAGATATGAAGAGAGATTGTTGGAGGTCGCTTATCAGTTTTAGACCCTGTGATTCTCCTGAAATCGCTGAGGGTTTTCTTGAGAGATTTGTGCCTTTTAGTTTCAGAAGACCGTATACAGGACGAGTTTGATCATTTGAAGCAAGGATCCATGATAGTTGTTGAGTATGAGGCAATCTTTTATGTCATGTTCATATATTCCTATGATAGTATTTCCATCGAGTTTGAGTAGATACGAAGTTTGTAAAGGGTTTGGATGTCTCTCTTTAGTTGGCTACCTCATAAATAATCGTGTTTATGGATTCTTTTCAGAGTATTATGGATCGTGTTAAGATGATAGAGGGTATTCTTAGTAAATCTTAGGGAGGCACCAAGAAGACGCGACGTTTTAGTGAGTTCAGGAGTCAGACCTATCGAGGAAGAGATTTTAGAAGTTCTTGTGGATACCATGGTAGGCCAGTGTAGGTGATTTTATAGAGTTCAATAGGTGGATCTTTTTGTTTAGCAGTTCAGGGTGGCTGTTCGGACTCAGTTGTACTTTCTCTTATTGAGACTGGTTGTATAGGTTGCTATGTGTTTGGTGAGATTGTCCATGTGTCCAAGGACTGTTCTCACCGTGTCTTTAAAGCTACTCCTATTTCAGTTGTGAAAGGTAAGGGTTCTACCAAAGGTGCAAGAGGTAGGGATGGTAGAGCCCGTGTTGGTGGTCATGGGGCTACTCAGCCAATTGATAGTCGTGGAAAGTGTTATGCTATATTAGGTAGATCTGAGGTGAAGGCTTTAGATGTTGTGATCTCAGGTACCGTTCCACTTGTTTCAGACCTGCATCTGTATTATTTGATCCTGGATCGATTTTCTCCTATGTGTCTATGTATTTTGCTTTGGATTTTGATTCTGTTAGTGAGACTTTTTCCATGCTTATTCATGTATCTACCCCTGTAGGTGATTCTTTGGTGGTGGATTGGGTGCATCGATCTTGTGTTGTGAATTTTTCCGGGTGTGATTTTGCTGGGTGTGAGACTTTGGTAGACTTACTTGTGTTAGATATGGGCGATTTTGATGTTAATTTGGGTATGGATTGGTTGGCTTCTTGTCATGTTGTCTTAGATTTTTTTGCTAAGACTGTGACTTTAGCTTTGGCTGGTGTGACAAGGATAACTTAGAAGGGTGCATTTTATTCAGGTCCTAAGAGGATTATATCTTATGTTCAGGATCATAAATTGGTTGAGAGGGGATGTTTATCTTACTTGGAACATATTCATGACACCAGTGTTATTTTGCTTTCTTCATTAGATTTTGTCTGTATTGTCCATGAGTTTATGGACGTGTTCCCTACAGACTTGTCTGGTATGCCTCCAGATCGAGATATTGATTTCGCCATTGATGTTGAGCCAGGCACCAAGCCCATTTCTATTCCTCCTTATAGCATGGCCCCAAAAGAGTTAAAGAAACTGAATGATTAATTGCAGGAGTTGTTGGATAAGGGATTTATCCAACCTAGTATTTCACCTTCGGGTGCGCCTGTCTTGTTTGTAAAGAAAAAAGATGGGTCTATGAGGATGTGTATTGATTATCAGTAGTTGAATAAATTCATAGTTAAGAATAAGTATCCTTTTTCTCGCATTGATGATTTATTTGATTAGTATAGACCCATTTTTTTTCTTCATAAATATCCAGTCTTTCTCGCATGCTCAGTATCCTGTCTTTCTTGCATGATTAGTATGAAATTTCTGAGATTCATACTGAGCATGCATAAATCTTCAGGGTGTTGCAGTGTTTTTGAAGATTTATTTGAGGTCCGATTATGACCAGTTGAGGATTGGAGCTTCGGATAATCCAAAGATAGCTTTTCGGACTCGATATGGTCATTATGAGTTCTTGGTCATGTCCTTCGGGTTGACCATTGCCCCTGTTGTGTTCATGGAGTTGATAAACCAAGTGTTTTGACCATATCTTTACTCCTTTCTTATTATATTTATAGATGATATCTTAGATCCAAGAGTAAGGTTCAGCATGAGGAGAATTTATGGATTTTGCTTTAGAGATTGAGGGATGAGAAGTTGTATGCAAAGTTTTCTAAGTTTGAGTTTTGGTTGGAGTCTATTTGTTTCTTGGGTTATGTAGTGACTAAGAAAGGTATTATGGTTGATCCAGCCAGGGTTGTTGCAGTTTGTGATTAGGCTAGACCTACTTTGCCATCGATATTCAGAGATTTATGGTCTTAGTAAGTTATTATCGGTGTTTTTTCAAGGGTTTTTCATCCATTACAGCTTCATTGGCTAAGTTGACCTGGAAGAAGATTTATTTTTAGTGGTCCGATGCTTGTGAGGTGAGCTTCCTAAAACTCAAGGATTTGTTTACTCAAGCTCTTATATTATCTTTGCCTAAGGAGGGCGTGGGCTTTATTATCTTTTATGATGCTTTAGGTGTTGGGTTAGGTGTTGTGTTGATGCAGGAGGGCAAGGATTATATATGCATCTCGTCAATTGAAGCCTCATAAGAAGAATTATCCTACCCATGATTTGGAGTTGTGTGCAGTTGTGTTTGCTTTGAAGTTGTGGAGGCAATACTTGTATGGAGTCCATTGTGAGATCTTCTCAGATCATCATAGCTTCAGTACTTCTTTACCCCGCGAGATCTTAATATGAGGCAGTACCGTTGGCTTGAGTTTCTTAAGAATTATGACTTGGCTATTCTCTACCATCCGGGCAAGGCTAATATGGTTGCAGATGCGTTGAGCCGAAAGTCGACTAGCATGGGTAGCTTGGCGCAACTTTTGACCCAGGGGAGGTTTTTGGCCTTAGAGTTCCAATTTTTAGCTAACCAGATGGTTAGATTTGATATTTTGATGCCGGGGCGTGTTTTGGCATTTGTGGATGCTAGATCTTCTTTGATGGAGCAAATTCGAGCTTATTGGTTTGATGATGTTGGATTGAGGTTGATTTGAGATAAAGTATTAAGTGGGGAGGCTAAGGAATCCTCACTTGATTCAGATAGAGTTTTGACTATTAGGGGCTAAGTTTGTGTGCCGAGAGTGGTGATTGATTAGGTTGATCTTTAAGGAGGCCATTATTCCAGATATTCTATCCATCCAGGTGTGACTAATATGTATCGTGATTTGAGACAACATTACTGGTGAGGTGGTATGAGACGAGATGTGCCAGGTTTTATGGCTCATTGCCTATGTTGTCAGCAGGTGAAGGTTGAGCATATGAGGCTTGGTGGGTTGCTTCGGAGGTTACCCAATCCCGAGTGGAAGTAGGAACAGATTACATGGACTTTGTTACTGGTTTGCCTCGTACATCTCATATTGGATAGTTCTGATAGTGTTTGGGTCATCGTGGATCGATTGACCAAGTCAGCTTATTTTATTCTGGTTCAGGTCTCATTTAGTGCTAAAAGGTTGGCCCGTATATTTATTCATGAGATTGTGCGTCTTCATGGTGTGCCGGTGTCCATTATTTTAGATCAAGGTCCTATATTCACATCTCACTTTTGGAAGACTTTTCAGGATGAGTTGGGTACTTGGGTTGATCTTAGCACAACATTTCATGCCTAGATTGATGCCAGTCAGAGCGGACTATCCAGGTTTTGGAGGATATGCTCCGCACATACTTGATGGATTTTGGTGTCCAGTAGGAGAAACATTTGGATTTAGCAGAGTTTGCATATAGTAATAGCTACCATTCCAGTATTGATATGGCTCCTTTTGAGGCATTGTATGGTAGGAATTGTCGCTCCCCAATAGGTTGGTTTGATGTTTTAGAGGGGAGACCTCGAGGTACAGACTTGCTTCATGTAAGACCCCAGAAAATTCTTAGCTTAATTCAGTCCTTTAAGCTTGTTAAGGGGGTCTGAGACTTAGGAAATTCTAGCTAAGTATTCATACTTTGTGTTAATTTAGCCTTCGAAAGTTGGCAGTCTTATTTTGTGACCTTTATATCCATTAAATGTTGATATTTGAGTTAATTCATGATCAGGAATGTCGATAGGTGTTCCCGGGCAAGTTTTAAATTTTTCGAACTTCGTTTGAAGCTCCTTTGGAATCCTAAACTAGTGAATCAATGTGAACTTGATGCGTCGTGTCGACTATTGCATTGATAAATGTTTTTCCCAACTCCCAGCGTCCAATTCCAATGACTCGATGCAGACTCGATGCTAGACATTGGCTATTGCGTCGATGCCAACGACGCGGCATGTCGGCCTGCGCGTCGATGGTTCAGCTTACCGTCATTAAAAGGTTGCGTCCTCAAGTGTAATTAAGTCTTTTTTCCATGCCCTTCCGCCCCCATAACATAAAATTTATCACTCTTTTAGCAAAATATAATCATTCTTTCACAAATTTCTCAAGAACAAAAACGCTAGGTGAATTAAATTCAATCTCAAGGCTCTAGATTCCATCATTAATTTTCTAGAATTCACCAACTAAGGTATGTGAAGTGTTCATCCATGGGTTCTGTAATGACCTAAATCTGGTACCCGGAATGCCACACGGTGCTCATGACCCCGAAGGACCACAAGCTAACCCATGACAGATATCTGTAACTGAGCACTGCATAATAAACTATATAAATGCGGAAATAAAGGCTGAAAGGCAATAAGGTTCAAATATCTGAAGAAGAATAATAATACTGAATATTGTCTAACAATACAAAAAAACAACAACTGAAATAACTGTAAATACTGAAGTCTGAATATCTAGTATGAATAATGAGTTGATGGGACATGTCCCCAACTAACTCCAACTGCTGAAGTAAACTAAGTACTGAAATCCTAAAATGATAAAGCATCCTCGAATGATGAGGACTCACTGCTAATCTACTGTTGGACGTATGATCTACTAAGGATGCTCTGTATCTCGTGCTTATGAACCTATGGTATAAAACACCATAGCACAAATACGTCAGTATAATTGAATGTACTGGTATCCAAGTAGGGTAGGCTGAATGCAAGGGGTTTATATGCATGAACAATACTAACTAACTAAATAACATGAACATGACTGCGTGCGGATACACGCATAAAAACATAACTGCAACTGAAACATGGGGATTCTGAATACTGAATATACGGATAACATGGACTGCTGATAACTGATATAACTGATACTGGGTGACTATTACTTACAGTCTTGATTCTAATGGAACTAGCTGAGTTTCGTACTGAGCTGAGTGACTGTATCTGACAGTCCTAAAATTTGTAGAACTATCTGAGTTCTATTTCTAAGACTGAGGCTGAGACTGTGGGAAGTAGTTATCTAACCGACATGCCTCTAATACACTATTATAGCTGTGTTGGGGTCCAATCTGTAACCCCAATTGGAAGGGTGTCAATACCGCGCCATTGTAAGGACAAGCTATGAGTGACCCTTATCTAATAGGTTCTCTAAAGAGAACGGTGGGACCCTCATCTAACAGGTCAAGCCACCTCATCTACCCTCATCTAGCAGGTTTGATGTCTCAATCTACACTGGCTACGTAGTTCTGGAACGTAAGGACTGCTTCTAAGAATCACACCCTCTACTGGTAGGCAAGTTCCTATCCTTAGGTTTACTCGGTGCTGAATCGTACTCCCAACTGAATAGACACTGAACTGATTATACTGAGATGAACTGGACTGAGTTCACTAAGTTTCGTGGATTGACGGAATACTACTGAATTCTGCTAACTGACAGAGTTTATCAGATTATTGAATTATCCTGAGTCATATAACTGACTAAATTCTATAGAGTACTGAAACTGACTGAGAATACTACTAATCATGGTGTAGCTGAGATTATCATGAAACTGGCACCAGCTCTAGGCACACAGCTAAATTGTCAGGTATAAATACCCCTAGGACTCGATGGCATAAAAGTAAATCATGGCACAAGTTCAAAAGCACAACAACGGCTATATATATATATATAACCATAATTTATTGACTAAGACATTTCATCAAACACTTGACATGCATTAACTTGTATATGAATGGGGTTTTCACATTAACATACTATAATGACACTTTTTCCTTCACATAGGCATTTTATCAAACACATGGGGCGCATACTTTGGTTACACCATCATTAATGCATTTAATTATCATGATTGCATAAATCAATTTGCAAATTTGAAGGGTTTATCATGAATATTATGCAAAACATCACTTACTAGGATCAATCATTGGAACATTTAATTTAAAACATGAATCATAACCCAGCATCAACATAAATGTGAATTTTCAATTTAACTAAATTATGAACATTCATAAATACACCAATTCTTAGATTTTGAAAAGAGGTTCTTGAGCTTCATGGGTGAAAGGGACCCATGAATCAACACTTGTCATACCTTGATTGTAAGTTTCTTGAATTTCTTGGAGAGATTCTTGGAATTAACTTTGAATTCTTGAAAGCTAGGGTTTTGTTTCTTGGAAGAGAATGCTCTTGTTTTGGACAAAAGTGAGTAAAATAATAGTTTAAAACATTTTTAGGGGTTAAATCCTGCACCTGAACGTGTTAAAACCCTGGGAAAATACCCATTTATCCCTGGAAAAAATATTTAATTTTTAACAAAATTTCCCAAAATGGGCACCTGGGGCGATGCGGCACTATCTCATCGTCTCACTGGAATTGGACAACTGGGAAATTGGGAGATGGCGCGATGCGGTGGTATCGCGTTGGTCACTGGAATTTGGAAATTGTGAACTGGGTCTATAGCACGATGTGCCACTATCGCGGAGCAATGCTGGAAATTGACAATTTCTATTTTAACACACTCCGCGATGTGCTACTGGCCTAAATGACGGTGTTTAATGACTGAAACTTTAAATTGCCATAACTTCTTACCCGATTATTGAATTTAGGTGTTTGGTATCTATGGAAATCTTATTCGATTTCCCACACAACAAAAATTCGAAATCTTAAAAATTCCACTTGTATAAAAGTGGATTCATCTTTTAAAGAAAGTATTTAACATTCTTGGGACAAATTTAAGTTAGGTAGAAGTACAGGGTATTATAATATCTCCATCTTGGGGACATTCATCCTCGAATGAAACTGACTGAGATGGGAGAAACAATAAGCTGAAGTACATACTGAACATGAACAACTAAAACATGAGTACATGACTGACATTTCTGAGATTCATACTGAGCATGCACATCTGATGCATGATTTCATGACTGAACTGACTCATGAATACTTGACTAAGATTTCTAATAACTGAGTTTCTCACAAGGAGAATGCATGTCTGATGCGTGAACAAATGAATGATCTGATGCATGAAGATATGATTGAATATGCATTGGTAAATGGATACCAAGTTTAAAATAGGAATCTGAGCATAAAACTGGTTTGTAACTTGAATGTGAATATGAAACTAAATAAGATTTAAGGAAAGTTATTACCTTGGGCTAAGCCTAAGTTAGCGGAGAAGAGGTGAGGATACTTGGTGCGCATGTCTACTTCTGTTTACCAAGTAGCTCCCTCAATAGACCGATTCCACTAAAGGACTTTGACTAGAGGGACTCCTTTGTTCCTCAATCTGCGAGGCTGATAGTCAAGAATTTTGACCAGAATCTCTTTGAAAGAGAGGTTTTTCTAAATATCTATGCTCTGAATAAGAACTACAACTGCTGGGTCACCTATGCACTTATTGAGTAAAGAGACATGGAAGATTGGATAAACTGAGGCTAGATCTGAAGGAAATTCGAGCTCATAAACTACTTTGTCGAAGTGACTGAGAATTTTGAAGGGACCGACATATCGGGGATTGAGCTTTCCCTTCTTGCCGAATCTCTTCACTCTCTTCATGGGAGATATCTTTAGATAAACACCGTGACCAATATCAAACTTGAGATTTTTGTTGTGCACATCTGCATAAGACTTCTATCGGCTTTGACCAGCCTGGAGTCTTTGTCTGATCAACTGGATTATTTATAAGGCATCGAATACTAAGCTAGGCCTTATAACGAGACCTCACTAACTTCGAACCAACCGACTAGAGATATGCACCTCCTACCATAGAGAGATTCGAATAGAGCCATCTTAATACTGGAATGATTGTTGTTGTTGTATACAAACTCAATCAAAGGAAAGTGATTATTCCAACTACCCTTGAAATCAATTCCATACGCTCGCAACATATCTTCTAAAGTATGAATGGTCCTTTCTTCTTGACCATCTGTCTGAGGATGAAAGGCTGTACTGAGATGAACTTGGGTACCAAGACCCTTTTGGAACGCTTTCCATAAATAAGAGGTGAACTAAGTACCTCTATCTAATATAATAGATAATGGAACACCGTGCAATCTGACCAACTCTCTACTATTGAGTTTAGCATAATCCTCGTCTAAATAAGAGGTATGGACTGGAAGGAAATGAGCTGACTTGGTCATCCTATCTACAATGACCCAAACCAAATCATGTTGATGATGAGTTCGAGGCAAACCTATCTCGAAGTCTATGTTCACTTTTTTCCAATTCCAAGTAGGAATATTAAACTTATGCATGGACCCACTAGGCTTATGATGCTCTATCTTAACCTGCTGACATGTAGAGAACTTAGACATAAACTCTGCAATATATCTCTTTATCCCACTCCACCAATAGATCTCCCGTAAGTCGCGGTACATATTTGTGGCCCTGAATTCGCACTTACTGAATTTGGCAAACAACTAATGATTTCTGAGAGACTGAAGTACGATTTTGAGATGGTCTGCTTGATTCTGCTCACAGTGGGAGTAAACAAGAATGTCATATATAAATACTATAATGAACATGTCCAAGTACTACTTGGACACATGATTCATCAATTCCATGAAGGCTGCTGGGGCATTAGTAAGACCAAAGGACATGACTAAGAATTCAAAGTGACCATACCTAGTACGGAAGGCTATTTTTGAAATGTCACATTCTTTGAATCTTAGATGATGATATCCTGATCTGAGGTCTATCTTAGAGAAGTAGCTGGCACCCTAAAGTTGGTCAAACAAGTCGTCGATTCTAGGAAGTGGATACTTGTTCTTGATCGTAACCTTGTTGAGATGACGGTAATTAATGCACATTCTGAGAGAACCATTTTTCTTTGCACAAATAAGACTGGTGCACCCCACGGGGAAACACTGGGTCTAATGAATCCCTTATCTAAAGAAATCCTTCAACTGATCTTTTAGTTCTCAGAGTTTTGCTGGGGCCATTCGGTATGGTAGGATAGACAAAGGCTGAGTATCTCGAAGAAGATTAATGCCAAAGTCCATTTCCCTTTCAAGAGGAATTATTGGTGGACTTGAATTGGACAACTGGGAAATTGGAAGATGGCGCAATGCAGAGCTATTACATTGCCATTTTTTTTGCGACCTCAAAGTTTGGCGCGACGTGAAGACATCGCGGAGATTCACTCGAAAAAGAATAATTGGGATTTAGGAGCCCTCTGCAACGCGGTATAATCGCGGAGTCTTACTGGAAACTGACAAACATCATTTTGACTTTTGGTGCGACGCGCCACTAGCTGAAATGATGGTGTTTAATGACTGAAACTTTAAATCGCCATAACTTCTTACCCGATTATCGAATTTAGGCGAATTTGGTATTGATAGAAAGCTTATTCGATTTTCCACACAACATAAAGTAAAAATCTTGAAAATTCCACATGTATAAAAGTGAATTCATATTTTAAAAAAAGTCTGTAACATTCTTGGGACGAATTTAAGCTAGGTAAAAGTACAAGGTATTACAGGTTCCATCCACCTTTGGAGTCCAAAAAACTCTTTTAAAGTTCAAGTAGAGTGATTTAATAATTTGAATTAAAGTGTATTCATGATTTATTGCAAGATTTATGGAGAGTTAATTGATATGTGTGCTTTATTATTTAAATCCATGTTGAAACTCTTGGAATTGTGTAATTGGAATTGAATCATGATGCCTACATGTCGTGTTAGTATTAGGTGCATATATTATGCCCCACAAGTGTTTGATGAATTGCCCAAGTGAGTTGAATAGTGAAATTATATCATGTTAGCATGTATACAAGTTCATCTCATGCAAGTGTTTACTTAAATGCCCAAATGAATGAATGATGACTAAGTAGTTAATTACCATGTATCAAGATTATGCCATGTCTTTTAAGTTTATGCTATCGAGTCCTGGAGGTATTTAATACCCAATCATTTAGCTACTTTTCTAGAGCCATGGTCAGTCACAAAGTAGAACCAGTCCTGTCCAGTTCAGTAAAATCAGTTTAGTTCAGTCATACAGTACGATCAGTAATAGTTTAGCCCAGCCTAGTACAGTTTAGAATTTAGTCCAGTGTCTATTCAGTTGGGAGTAGGATTTAGCATCAAGTGAACTCAAGGATGGGGACTCACCTGCTAGTAGAGGGTGAAATCCTTAGAAACAGTTCTTCCATTACAGAACTATGTAGCCAGCATAGGTTGAGACATCAACCTGCAAGTTAAGGGTTGATGAGGTGATCTACCTACCAATTGAGGGTACTACCATACTCGTTCAGAGTACCTACCAGATGAGGGTGACTCATCACTTGTCCTTACCCGTGGCACGATATTGACACCCTTCCAACTGGGGTTACAGGTAGGACCCCAAATCAGTTAGAGAAGGGGCATGTCAGTTAGATGATTATTTTCCACAGTGTCAGTTTTAGATTCAGTCTCAGTATGGAATTCAGTTCAGTTCTATAGATTCAGGATTTTCAGGCACAGTCATTCCGCTTAGTACAAGACTCAGTATAGTTCCACAGAATAAAGACTGTCTAATATAGTCATTCAGTTACCAGTAATCTAGTATTCAGTGTTATTACGATACCAGTACGGTTTACATATTCATGCATGTACTCTCATTTAGTCATGCTCATGATATTCAATTAGTATTGTTCATGCATATGAACCCATGCACTTCAGCCTACCTCCCTGATCATACCAGTACATTCAAAGTACTGACGTATGTTTTTCTTTTGTGGTATGATGTCTTATATCATAGGTTCAGATGCACGGGCTCGCGAGCACCCTTAGCAATTTAGATTCTCAATATTCAAAGTTTGTGGTGAGTCCTCATAGTTTGAGGATGTGATTATTTACTTTAGCATTTCAGTTCATTTTCAGTAGTTGAAGTTATTTGGGGACTTGTACCATCAACTCCATAGTTCATACAGTTTAGATGCTTTTCAGACTAGAGTATTTTTAGACAATTGTTTAGTTTTAAGTATTGATGTTTAGTTTTGGTATTGTGATGCCATATTCAGTATTATTTACATTATTAAACCTTATGTCCAGTTTTTTACTTAATTTATGCCTATTTTAGTATTATTGTTATTCAGTTATTACACCAGGTACAAGTCATGGGTTAGCTTGTGGTCCTTCAGGATTATGAGCACCGTGTAATATTTGGGGTATAAACTCGAGGTGTTACAAACTTGGTATCAGAGCCTAAGGTTCAACAGAGTCCTAGGAAGTCTGAAAGCCACATCTAGTAGAGTCTTATGCATGGGTGTGTTGTGCGCCACACTTATGGACAGGAGGCTATAAGATGTTTTAGGAAAAGTTTCCTTTCTTTTAGTATTCATATCGTGCGAGTGAGCATAATCTCCAGTTAAACTCTCAGTCTAATCCTTTCACTTCCATTTACAAAAATATGCCTCCAAAGAGGACTAATGGAATAGGAACAGGAGACCAGCCAGAACCCCAGCCCATCCAACCAGATCCCCTGGACGAACATGTCTCCCACATTGAGTTTAGAGCAGCCTTCACCACCCTATCTCATTCTGTGGTAGCCCAGAATGAATGCCCATCTGCTGCTTCGACCAACCCAGTGGCCAATACTGCTGCTGCCAGGATTCGGGACTTCACTCGAATGAACCCTCATTATTTATCGGGTCAAAGTCAGATGAAGACCCTCAGGAATTTCTTGATCGGGTGTAAAAATTTTCTAATATTATCGGGGTGACCACGGTTGAGAGTACTGAGTTGGCTGCATATCAGTTGCAGGATGTGGCTCACTTATAGTTTAAACAGTGGAAAATAGAGAGGGCCATAGATGCAGGGCCCATAGAGTGGGAGGAGTTTGCCACTGCTTGTTTAGGTAGGTTGTTCCCATTGGAGTTAAGGGAAACGAAGGTTCAAGAATTTATCAATATGAAGTGGGGCAATATGACAGTGAAAAAGTATTCTCTCAAGTTTACTCAATTAGCTAGATATGCTCCTTATGTTGTGGAAGACAGCAGATCCTGAATGAGTAAGTTTTATGTTAGGGATGTCTAGAAGCGTGGTGAAGGAGTGTAGGACCGCAATGCTTATTAAGAAGATGGATATATCCAGGCTCATGGTCCATTCTTAGTAAATAGAGAAGGCTAAGAATAAAAAGAAGGAGAGAGAGAGCAAGATAGCGAGAACAGGTAGTTTCAACTTCTCTTAGCCTAAGTCAGAGGGTGGGAATCGCTCTCAGTTTTGCCCAAAATCTTTAGTCCCAGATTCATCCTTAGCCAGTGCTCCTGTGCCAAAATTCAGAGATAGAAATAGGGATAGGGAACCAGTCCCTAAACCCCAGGGCAGTGTTAGCAGAGCTCAAACCAATCCCCTTTGTCAAAAGTGTGGCAGAAACCACTAGGGTATCTGTAGAGCGGGTAGCATTGTATGTTTTAGGTGTGGCAAGCCAGGCCACAGAGTCATAGATTGACCCCAGTCAGGTTCTCAAGGTCAGAATAACCGCCCCCCAGCTTACTCCGATTACCCGAATCAGCAGAGTGTCACTTTCAGTACCACCAGTGGGCAGCGTCCAAATAGACTCTATACTCTTCAGTCTTGACAGGATTAGAAGAGTTCTCCTGATATGGTCACTGGTACATTACAAGTTTTCCATTTGCATGTTTATGCTTTGTTAAATCCAGAAGCTTTTTTCTCCTTTGTTACTCCATATATAGCAGTTAATTTTGGAGTCAGTCCCAAAATTCTAGCAGAGCCTTTCTGAGTCTCTACCCCAGTGGGTAAATCAATTATAGCCAAGCGGGTATACAGGAACTACCCGATTATGATATCTCAGAAAATCACTTTAGCAGACTTAGTTGAATTAGAGATGACTTATTTTGATGTCATTCTCGACATAGATTGGCTTCATTCCTACTATACCTCAGTCTACTGCAAAAATAGAATTGTCCAGTTTCAGTTTCCAAGCGAACCCGTCCTAGAGTGGAGGAGTAGTACTTCAACACTTAGGGGTCAACTTGTTTCTTACCTTCGGGCTAGCAAAAATAATATCTAAGGGATGTGTCTACCATCTCATTTGAACCCAGGACTCTAATTTAGAAACCCCTAGTCTTGAGTCAGTGTCAGTAGCATGTGAATTCCCAGATGTGTTTCCCGACGATCTTCCCGGAGTTCCTCCCAAAAGGGAAATTAATTTTGAAATCGATCTTCTTCCAGATACTCAGCCCATATCTATTCCACTGTATAGAATGGCTCTAGCAGAACTCAAAGAATTAAAAGAGTAGTTAAAGGATCTCCTAGATAAGGGATTCATCAGACCCAGTATGTCCCTGTAGGGCACAATAATTTTATTTTTGAGAAAGAAAGACGGTTCCCTCAGAATGTGTATTGACTATTATCAATTAAATAAAATCATGGTCAAGAACAAGCATTCACTTCCTATAATAGATGACTTATTTGACCAACTTTAGGGTGCTAGTTACTTGTCTAAGATAGCTTTCAGAACTCGGTATGGTCACTTCAAATTCTAAGTCATGTCGTTTGGTCTTACCAATGCCCCAGCAGCCTTCATGGACTTGATGAATCTTGTGTTCAAGCAGTACTTGGACATGTTTGTCATAGTCTTCATAGATGACATTCCCGTCTACTCCCGCAGTAAACATGATCATGCAAACCATCTCAAAATAGTATTACAGACTCTCATAAATTATCAGTTATTCGGCAAATTTAGTAAGTACAAATTTTGGCTAAGGTCAGTAGCTTTCCTTAGCCATATAATTTTTGGTGATGGCATTAGAGTTGATTCCCAAAAGACCAAAGTAGTGAGAAATTGGCCCAGGCCCATCTCTCTATCAGATATCAGGAGTTTCTTGGGTTTGGCTAGCTATTACGGATGGTTCGTTGAGGGATTTTTGACTATTGCATCCCCTATGTCTAGATTAACTCATAAGAAAGTCAAATTCCAATTGTCAGATTCTTGTAAGAAGAGTTTTTAGGAGTTGAAGACTCGACTCACTACAGCTCTAGTTTTGACCTTACCAGATGGTTCAGATGGATTTGTGGTGTATTGTGATGCATCCAGAGTTGGATTGGGGTGTGTTTTGATGCAGAGAGGTAAGGTCATAGACTATGCCTCTAGGCAACTTAAACCCCATGAGAAGAACTATCCTACTCATGATCTTGAGCTAGCAGCAGTAGTGTTTACCTTAAATATTTGGAGGCACTATTTGTATGGTGTGAACGTTAATGTGTTCACAGACCATAATATCCTATAGTATGTATTCTCTCAGAAAGACCTAAAAATCCATCAGAGATGGTGGTTGGAGTTGTTGAAAGACTACGACATAAGTGTCTTGTATCATCCGGGCAAGGCCAATATAGTGGCCGACGCTCTCAGTAGAATGTCTATGGGTAGTATTACTCATGTCGAGGATAGTAAGAAGAAGTTAGCTCAAAAATTTCATCAGTTATACCGAATAGATATCCACTTAGTTGATTCAGCATAAGTTAGTGTATGGGTGCAGAGTAGTTCAGAATCATCCCTACTTTCTGAAGTGAAGGAAAAGAAGGATAGAGATCCCAGTCTAGTTAAGTTGAAAGAATTATTTAGAGATCAGAAGGTAGTGGTTTTCTCCCAAAGGGAAGATGGTGTTTTGCATTGTCAGGGTCGACTATGTGTGCCAGGCGTAGATGACTTAAGGCACCGAATTCTTGCTGAAGCGCATCGTGCGCGCTACTTTATTCATCCAGGGGCTACTAAGATGTATTGTGATTTGCGGGAGATCTATTAGTGGAGTGGGATGAAAAGAGATATTGCAGAGTTTGTAGCTAAGTGCTCGACATGTCAGTAAGTTAAGATTAAGCATCAGAAGCCTAGTAGGTCCATGCAGGAGTTCAGCATTCCCACCTGAAAATGGGAAGAAGTGAACATGGACTTTGTGATGGGTTTGCCTCATACCTATCGTCAGCATGATTCAGTTTGGGTTATTATAGATAGGATAACCAAATAAGCTTATTTCCTACCAGTCCATACCTCTTACTCATTCGAGGATTATTCCAAACTTTATATCAGGGAGTTAGTCAGATTGCATGGCATTCCATTGTCCATCATCTCAGATAGAGGTATCCAGTTCACCTCTCATTTCCGGAAAGCATTCTAAAAGGGACTTGGTACCCGAGTTCACCTCAGTACAACTTTTTACCCTCAAACAGATGGTCAAGAAGAAAGGACCATTCAGAATTTAGAGGATATGTTGCGGGCATATGCATTAGATTTTCAAGGTAGTTGGGATGACCGTTTGTCTTTGATTGAGTTCGCATACAACAACAGCTATCATTCCAGTATTCAGATTGCTTCGTTTGACGTGTTTTATGGGAAAAGGTGTAGATCTTTCATTGGTTGGTTTGAAATAGGTGAGGCCGTAGTGGTAGGGCCTACCTTGGTATTTGATACCTTAGAGAAAGTTCAGTTGATTAGGGAAAGGCTTAGGACAGCTCAAAGCTGACAAAAATCATACGTAGATGTGCGCAAAAAGGATCTCAAGTTCGAGATTGGAGACTATGTGTACTTGAAAATCTCTCCTATGAAAGGAGTGAAGCATTTATGCAAGAAGGGAAAGCTCAGTCCCCGATATGTCGGTCCTTACCAAATTCTCAATCGTTTCGAAAAGGTAGCTACGAGCTTGAGTTTTATTCAGATCTATCTTCAGTCCATCCAGTGTTTCATGTCTCCTTGCTAAAGAAATGCATAGGTAACCCATCGACTGTAGTCCTCATAGAGGGCATAGATGTTCAGAACAACTTCTCTTACGAAGAGATTCCAGTTGAAATCCTTGATTATCAGATTCGTAGACTGAGGAACAAAAAAGTCCCTCTTGTCAAAGTTCTTTGGCAGAATCAGTCCGTTGAGAGAGCTAATTAGGAAGCAGAAGCAGATATGCAGACCAAGTATCCTCACCTCTTCTCCGCAAACTTAAATTCAGCTCAAGGTAATAGTTTTCCTTAAGCCTATTCAGTTTTATGCTTAGATGTTCCATTACGAACTTGGTATCAGTTACTATTGCATCTTCAGTCATATGTTCATGAGTCAGATCAGTCATTTATTTATGCATCAGATATGCATGTTCAGTATGAAATTTAGTATATCAGTAATGTCAGTCAGATAATCATGTTTTAGGTATTAATGTTCAGCAAGTAAGTTCAGTCTACCAGTCCTCTCAGCTTAGTCAGTCTCATTCGAGGACGAATGTTCCTAAAGGGGAGATATTGTAAGACGCCACAAAATTCTGAGCTTAATTTAGTCCTTTAAGCTTGTTAAGGGGGTCCAAGACTTAGAAAATTCTAGCTAAGTATTTAGACTTATTGTTATTTTAGACTTCAAAAGTTGTCAATCTTATTTTACAACATTTACATCCATTAAATGTTGATATTTGAGTTAATTCATGATCAGGAATGTCAATTCCTCAATTGTAGGCACTTTTATTGTTTTTTCCTTTTTTATCTCTAACTAATTGGTTAGTAATGTATCATATGCTTATGTATCGGGAGGTTAAATAATGTATCATATCCAGGATATCATGTAATTAATATAAAAGTTGGGAGAGAGGGTAATTAGGTAGCAAAGTATTGGGATTTATGTTATTTACCCATAACAAAATCTAACTGGATCAGCCCATAAATGAACCGGTCCAATAAGAAAAAATAATAAAAGAGACTAAGTAGTCTGCTGATATGGCATATCTAGAATGTCAAGAAAGACATTTATCTTTTACCACATTTTTTGACTTTCTTTTCACATTTTATATGTTAAAAATATTTTTATTCTTTTAAAAGGAAAAACGTAACGGTCACATAATAAGGAACGGTTACATTTTCTCCACATTAACTCAAAGATCACAATTATTTTATCCCTGGACATCAATATGCAGAAAGGATCCCATATTATACAATTTAAGTCCTTTATAATAAATAAGTCATGTTTTAATTATTGTTCTAGTCCTTTTGGTTAGTATAAATAGTGAAGAAAATCATTTCTAATGCATAAACATTCCTCTGCATAAAAATTCCTCATTTTCCATTCCACGCTGCCCTTCTCAATTCATCTTCATTAGTTATGAAAATTTGATTGGCATTCGAGAAGACCATTATCTAAATAACGTAACTACAATTGTTTCGAACCTCGAATCTTGCTGCTTCAGAATGAGTGAAGAGGAGAAGTAGTACAACAACAAGAAAAGAAAAAATTAATATGCACTTGAAAATGCCCATTGGTATTTACTTACTTTTTATGAGGATTTTAGTGTGATAATAAATTATTATTACTTTGCTAGTTATTTTATATTAGAGTTTGTCCACGTATTTTTGTTGAAAAGTATCTGTAAATAGGTTATAACTTCTGGAAATGCTACTCTCAAGTTTCTTTCTTACTCGCACCCTTACACATATGTTCATTTATAAAAATAAAAGCTTGCAGCTTAATATGTTTGCTATGTATGTTTATATTGTTGATTAATTTTATTACAATTTGATGACTTTTCATTACGATATGTTTGTCCATTATCATGGTTAATGAGGTAATTTTCATTTTTCTCTTACAAATAGAATCTTGGACTTTTTATTTTTAATTTTGACAATTGCTTTAAGGGAAAGGCTATGAGGCAAATTACTTTCATTTTCATGTCATTTCTCTTTTTCCTATTCTAATCGTTCTGCAAGATGTACTATTTTATGACAATTTGCATGCCGCTTCTATATTTTAGGTATTTAAATCACATAATGACATGTCATAAACATTTATTTTACTTATCACTTTAAGTGTATATTATTTTTTTTATGACTTTTGTACTTTATTATACATCATATCTCATAGCTCTATATAGAAATAATATACAAATAAAATGACTTATTGGCCACAATATATCTCCGACAATGCATTTAAATGGATAAATGAATGTGTTAGATATTTAGGTGGATGGTGATAATTTAAAAAATCATTTCCTTCAATGGAGCTAATACTAGAGGAGTCAAGTAAAATACAAAATTAAGTGATAAAATGAATTAAAATTTAGAATCTAACTTTTATTTGGAATAAGGTAGAAATGATTTTTTAAAATATAATAAAAAATAATTTCATGAATCTAATAGTTTTTTCTATATTGCGAGAAGCATGACCAAGTTCACTAGTTTATACTAAAACTATGCCATGAGTTTGCAAGTTTACTATGTTTATTTATCCTAAATACATATTTTCCTACATATACTTCATCATTGAATATTGAATTGAAAATGAATATAAATAAAAATGCATGTCATAGCAGCCTAGTTATACATACACACATACTGAAAAATGGCTAAAATGGCGCCAAAACAATGATCGGATTTGTTGTAACATCTAAACTTTGCTAAAGGGACAAGGGGAATTGTTATTTAGGAATAAATGTATACTTAAATTGGATGATAAGGACGAATGTATTAAAAAGCCACAACAAATGGCAAATATAACCTTTTTTTTTAAGAGTATAATCAAATCTTTATCCTTTTCATTTGAAAGAAATTATGGATTTTCTTTGACTGTCAAAATCCTTTCTGCATTCTATTTATTTATTTCACTTTCCTTATTAGTCCATTTTAAAAGAATATTTTTTTTTTATAATTTTTTAATTTTAGTTTTTCACATGATATGTTTAATATAGAAAATTAATATATATTTTGGTACCTTCTACATATCTTTAGTTTAAGATTATAAGATTTCAAATTCTTATTTATTTATCCAAACTTTGTATCAAGTCAAAATCAAACACATAAATAAAAACGAAAAAATAGTTACTCCCTATTTGACCATGAAAATGATAATTTTTTGGAGTTGGAGTTGAAGTTGAAGTTGGTATTATGTTAGGCCTTGAATATAAATTGAAGTTGTTTTTAAAATTATGTGAGAGGAATAGAAGCGAAAAAAAGTGAAGACAAATTTTAATTGTTTCAATTTTTCAAAAATAATTTTACTAAGTGAAATAATTCTCATGGCCAAACACTACTATTTTTATTTTTCACTAAAATGAAATAATTTTTTAAAAATGAAAAATAAAAAAAGTTTTCATAGTCAAATATCTACTTAAGACAAGTAAATTGAAATGGAGAAAACACTTCCATTTTCACAGAGTAAAGTAAATCATAACAAAGGCGGTTTGAAATTGACAACAAACTAAAACAACAAAAACTAAATTTCACTAAAGAAGTTCAACGCTTCTCTACTTATGAAATTAAAAGGACTAAAATAAAACAAACAAGACTATTGAGAAATGTTCCCATGGTGAGCCATGTCATTTTCTATTTGTGAGGAAACAGCTTCAACTTCAGCATATTATTCCTCAATTGTTCACATCAGTGATCAGACACCTCTTTGTCTTTGTAATAACTATCACAAATACAAATAACATTAATACACGTACGAAATTATTTATTTTTAATTTTTTGGCTTATAATTTAAAAAATTAAAAGGTATTAAAAACAAAAGACTTTCAAAAATTTGGGTTCTCCTTAAACATGTTTATGATAGGATCTATAAGTAGACCTCTAGCGGCAAAGCTTGGATCATACAATCGATTGTCAATAGCTTTACATTTCAAATCACAATTATTATTAGTATTTTCTTAATTATAGTATTTTTATCTTTGTGCCATAACAAATAAATTCATGATTTTAATTTCTGTATAATTTTATAAGTCGTCGCATAATTTGTAAAAGAAAAATAACTGTAGGTAAACTTTAGCTATATTTAAAAAATATTTTTTAAAACAAAATAAATCGATTTTAAACTTAAATAAATATTTTTAAAAATTCTTACCAAAAGGAGGAATGCTACCTGATTGACTGTGAAGTTTCTCTCTTTTGTTTTTTATCTTTTTGATCAACAACTTTTCTGTGCAATAACTCATTAAAACGGAAAATAACATATTACTTTATTGCTCTAAACCACTATATATACAAATGTATTGATAATTATTTTTTTAAAAAAATAGACCAATTAAATTATTAAAAATAAATTAGTGATGAAATATACTGTTGAACTAGAAGCCGAATGATGCATTCTTGGCTTTCTACCGCGCGGACTAGCCTGCATTTATTTACATAATAAAACGGGCTAAACTTAATATTTCATTGTAAAGAAAATTTAATAATTCATTAATAGCTCAAGAAAGATGATGATGCTGGTGGTAGTGATGTGCCACCACATACCCTTGAGTTATTAAATGGTGAACTTTTGAATATTGGAGGAACAAATGTCCAAGGGAGTTAGCACTATTTTTCTATACCAAAAATAAATTATACTTATGACAAGGTTGAATTACAAGGTATAAATTTAAAACACATACCTTGGGAGGTACATCAGAGCCTAAGACAATTCTGAGATTACGATCTTCATTATACACATTCCTAAAAAAATATTTAATTTAATTAATAAGGTATTAATAAAAGTGAAATATTTCAATATAAAGTGATGAATATTTTATCAATAAAAAAATTAAGTCGATATGTATTCCATGTTACACACACTGTTTGCTGGCTAAATTTTCTAAAAATAAAATAAAATAGAGAAAAAAACCATGAACAGGCTAGGGAAAAAGAAATATGAGTAGGCCATTAAAATAAAATTGAAAATTGTGTTTACATAAAGCTAACGTTCAGGTTTTGGACTTTCAAACTATATTTAAAATCTAACAAAAAATTAATATCTTGCACTTTTAGATGGGTAAATCTAGACGACTCATTATAACATGTATATTTAGAAAACAAAGAAAAAAGGTTCTGATGTTACCAAAATGTATTTGCACAATTTTTTATGTATATATAAGCATAAATAGAATCTCTAAATGTTTAAAATATTTATGTATTAAAAGTATAATTTTCTACAAGAATTTTTTTTTTTCCGAATAAATATCTGATCATGTAAACAAATTTTTTTTATATATAAAAAATAATTATAATTAATACCTGCTTGATATGGGAGCTTCCTCTGATATAGCTTTGGCAATTTGGTTACATACTAAATTATTACTGCTTTGAGACCTATTGTTAATTTTGGTGATATAGGCCTCACTTAAATTCTTCGAGTGAATATATCTAAATTTAGAATTCTATAATCTGAATAATTTTGATGATGTGTGCCTCACTTAAATTCTTCGAGTGAATATATCTAATTTTGAATTTTTACACGTGCGCAAACACACAGACACACATGTCATATTTATAATTTACTAGATACAAAAATAAATTATTATATGAAAAAAGTGGTTTCGATAGTGGTACAAATATTATTCTAGAATCTCGGGAACTATCCTCCTACCCTCCCGTGGTGATAAACAAAATCTAAAATTTTGTGATAGCAATGAGAGTAATTATTGGTAATAATCATGATTTATAGAAAAGGTTGGTAGTTCCTTATACAATATTTGTGGTGAATAAAGGTGGTGGGTGACGATAATGATAGCTGGTGTTGGAAAATAGCGGTAGTATTATAATATTTCTAATAAAATTAAGAAAATCAGAGAGAAATGATCTTACGTATATTCTGAAATAAAAAGACAAGAGAGAAAGTCAAAGTGCGATGAATTTACAGAGATTCAATTAAAAGTGCTCACAGTATAAGTATAACATTAAGCAGTCATATGAATCTTATTTATAGTGGTCAAAGAATTAAAGATTTACTAAATGGAGTCAAATTAAATTTATTTCTAATATTGAAATTATGTTTACATTGTAAGTGTTCAATGTTAGGATAAATCCAATCTTCTCTCTAAAAATGAAACTATATATGTATGTGCAATAAATATTTAAAGGAAAAAGATTAATATCTATTATCTATATCTATAATCTAGAATATATTAAAAATGTGAATGGCCTTAAAAATGTTGATTGAACTTTTTACCCTTTATTAAATGTTCTTACTTTAAACAAAATCATCTTTTTACTATTTTTTTCTAATATTTAAAATCTAAAAATTAATATATTTATGATAAAATCTTTTTCTTATTAGTTATTTTCCTAAAAGAAGTTGGTTTTGTTTTTATTTTTGGTGCGTCACTATTCCCCAAGAAAGGGTGGTTGACTTAAAAAAAAGAAAATATTTTTTGTTTTGTTTTTGAGTACGTGATATTTTCAAAAATAAAGAAAAAAATTAAAACTTTGCCTAAAATATATGAAAATATAAAAATCCTATTGAAATATTAGACTTAATCTAACCTCCTCCTAATTGTACTTGACCTTTGCTTCTTTTTGTTTTCTTTTGGTATTTAAATTATACACAACAATGAAACAAATACAATCAATTTAGAAAAGGATCAAGCCATGTACTTCTATAAAGTATTCTATTATTTCATGTTTATCATCAACTTTTTTATGATATTTGAGAATTTTTATTTAATTTATGTTTATATATATTTTGGTGTGTTGGTGGCATAAATATTCTTATAGCTACTATTTTGATGCGGCCTATAATAATTTTATCAATTTCAGGGTTGTGTTTTAGATGAGTGTTCGGACGGATTTAGAGAAATTTCTATATGAATGTTAGTTTTAATCATATTGTTCTAGTATCTCAATTATCATATTCTTTTGTTGTAGTTCTGTTTAATGAAAACTAATATTTTTTTCATTAATTTAAGAATTCTGAATCAACTAAGTTTAATTATAAGAAAATTTGAAAAATTTAGAAATAAATATAAACACGTTAGATAAGAAAAATTTAAGAAGTACCAAATTTTTAAAAGTTTTACGTAATAAGAATGTAATCAATGATTTTGTAAAGATTTGGTTTTAAAAATAAGAAAAGATTTTAAATATAAAAAAATAATTGTACCACAAATATGATTTAAATTGATGGGTCTCTCCACTGCATGGCAAATGCAAAGTGATGATCCATCAATCACTTGAAACTTAAGGTAAAATATATATGTGCTTACACTAAAATATATGTTTATGTTTACTTTATTATATTAAATTGTGAAGGATCTTTGGAAAGTGATTTGAACTTTTTATACTTCATTAAAAATCTCCATAATAGGTAAAATCATTTAACTTTAAATAATTACACATGCGCACGTGTGGTTATAGTATATTAAAAGTGTGAAGGGTCTTAGAAATGTTGTTTGAATTTTTTGCCCTTCATTAAAAGTTCCTACTTTAGACAAAGTCATTTTTTCACATTTTTCCATCAATTAATAAATATTTAAAAAAATTCAAATGAATAAGGAAATGGAAAAAACAGCTATTAAAAGAAAAGAAAAGATGGACTCCTAAGTTTATGATAATTATATGGGACAAAAAGCATTAAAAGTATGAAGGGAAAAGACATCGTTTTCACCCCAAACTATACCCGAAAAATTGAAGCTACACCTAAACTATACTAGTGACCTATTACACACCTAAACTATAAAAAAGTGAAACCATTTACACCCTGTCAGGCTACCACTACTTGCATGTGGTGTAGTGTTTTACACGCGCTGTCACGTCAGCACCACGTCAGTAAAAAGTATCACTTTTTTATAGTTAAGGTGTGTAATAGGTCACTTGTATAGTTTAGGTGTGGATTCGACTTTTCAACTATAGTTTGGGGTGGAAACGATGACTTTTTCCTTAATGTTTTTGGCCGTTTACTTTTGTTATTTAATAGGCTGGATGCGCCTAAAATAAGTGTAACACACGCGCCTTAGAATGGGGGTTGCGGGGAGGTAATAATATCTCTTTTTTATAGTTAAGGTGTGTAATAGGTCACTAGTATAGTTTAGGTGTGACTTAGACTTTTCGGGTATAGTTTAGGGTGAAAACGATGCCTTTTCCCAAAGTATGAATATACATGGAAAATATGTAAAAGCATTAATTTTCAATATTTACCTTCCATTTTAGACTAGGCTAGGAGTTCTATAATATTATATGAAAAATCCAAACCTACTAATATTTTTCCTTCCCTTTCGGCGAAGGAGTTCAATTATATGACTTTTCAATTCCTTTTTGGTTTACAATTCCTCTTATAAACGAAGTTATAAATCCTCTAGAAAGAATAATACATCAAAGCTTGAACGATATATCACATATCTATCACCCATGTTTAACTGAATAATTTCTTCATCGATGGAAGGTAGGGTCAAAACTATGGAGAAGAGATGTGAACTTAAGAAGATTTTTTTTGGTGGCATTCCTACCACCATGATTAAATTTCGTAAATATTTTGTTCTACCTCCACGAGATAGGGGTAAAATCTGTGTAGTTTCAATTATTATATTTTTTTCATAAACAATCTAATGAAGTTAATTTGTTTGCATCATATGCTTGTGCTGCATTCTCTTCTCAGCCGACCAATATTTTTTCATTCCTAATTACATTTTGAGTAGATTATTTTGTAAAGTAAGAATTCATTCTTCAATTAATAACTGATATCTTCTCTTTTTACTCACTTCACTTACTTATTTTGTTTGGATTGGATGATTTCATACTCACACTATAGCTGCTCAAAAGCATTGGTGGAGATGAAATCAGATACGTCACAGCGATGGCACGGTACAACACTACATACTGCATAATCTAAAACAATCGAGGCATGCAACTTACTTTCTGAAACATATGCCAGCGTCGTTGAACTAGACGACTTTAGTAAAAAATTCAAGGAAGCAATAAAACAGTTATTGAAGCACAAGAATCATAGTGAAACGAGAATAATTCAAATGGCAGAGGTTCGACAACTTGCTTTTGAGAAGCGAAGATGTACAATATGTGCTTCCTAATTAACAAATAAACTCTAAAAAAAAAACTTCCGAATGTTTGATTTTAAAGAGCAGGAACTTATTGCAATTCAAGATTTAATACATGTAGAAAATGTAACTTTTGATCTATGTACTTAGTATAATAACTTATAAGTATATATAATATAAATTTTTAACAACGGGTGTTCAAAGTTATTATACTGATTGTTTAATTACTTATATAAAAGTTAACCTTGAAATAAGGTCTATAATTGTTTAATTACTTATATAAAAGTTGACCTTGAAATAAAGTCTATGCATTTTTCTTAACCTCATCTTCTTTTCTATCTGATTTAAGAAGTAATATAGAGAATTTGAATAAGAACAATGTAACTGATCTCAGGATGCTGGTTATTCTTGTCTTTGAAGTATACATGCAAGTTGATGTGTAAGTTATTTTATCTTTATTTAAATCTTAGCAGAAAATCGCTGAATATATAAAAGTTAAGAGATGTATGCTTTTATTTGAACATGTATTGACATTTTTTTCCTTTTTTTTTAAGTGAAAATTGGTATCACGATGATTCCTAATATCCCGATATTTTTGTCCAGTACACTAGTAATCTCTGCATTTGTTAGTAGTGTTTTATTTCCATTTAAGGGCATATATTCAAGTAAACTTTCTTTCAAAATGTTAACATACGATTGTGTAAAGGATAAGTTGGTCCCATGATAAATCCATCTTTTGTTCTTTAGATTTGGAGAATAAATGCAAATGATAAAATAACGTTCGGTAAATTAATAGTCTTGAAGGGGACAAAGAGAGCAACCACGGGTACTATGATGACTATTGTTGAAGTTGTACATGTATAATTTTACAAGTTGATGTTATCTTTGTTTCCATGTATAAAAATAACTTCTTTATTTCATGTTAATTAAGGATTGTTTATGTCCTCCATAATGCAACTTCAACTTACCGAAGATATGACCTTAGATAGGAGGTTATGGAGGACACATAGTAAGATAGGAGGTTGTTTAGATAGTTGAACATTGTGTGGCTTATTCTATACTAATAATAGTTGTACTATTAGTCATGGTCTTACTCTTATACTTTCTTTTCCTTTTAGTTTGGTCATTATTTCTGACTTTTTTACACTGTTTTGAAAAAAGTATCAAACGACTAGAAAAGAATATTGAGATGGAAGTTTCTTGTTTGTGAGCAAATTAAATGTTCTTGTTTGAATTTTGGGTTTATGCGTGTTTACCATTTCTTCCAATATCTTATAGCCAAATGTCACAAACTATTTTATCTACTTCTTGAAAGTCTTTCTGCGTACCATATAGTTAATGGCTTTCACAAAGTCAGGAATTTACTAACTTCAAGTTTTATTACTAGGCTTGAGGGAATTTTTTTTTAATATTTCTATAATTCCTTTTAATTTATAATTACTTTATTTTGAAAGAAACTCTAGAATCTCAATAGGTGTAATGAAAATAAATTTTTCATTATTGTTATAGATAGTTAACTCAAGTATATAAAAATGCTCAAGCATAAGCAACCAGTCCTGTTTCGGTTGCACCCTAGCTATAGGTAAAATTACTTGCCCTTCTAGGTTTGGAGCTTCCTTAGTTGTTTCTCGTCATTAGGATAAAATTAACACTTAAATGATTCTTGTCTCCAATGAAGTTTTTCTGGTTATGCTTTCAAATGCAGGATAGATTATAACATGTTCGGCAATTATACGATCCTAAAACAACTAGAGAGAATACACATGTTTATTGTTCAATATAATCATCCACACATTTTTTTTAATTTGGGCATGAATATTATAAAAGATCTTCAATCTCCTTACCAAAAAAGAAGATATGATTTTTAGAGAAAAAAATAAGCATAGTATCACGATATTGTATAATGTTTCCTTTATTTGTGACTAATGTATATATAAGTAGAACGGACTAATAATCTATCATTGACACTATTTTTTCATTAGTTTAAGAATTCTAAATCAACTAATTTTCATTTCAAGAAGATTTGAAAAATCTAGAAATAAATATAAAATCGTTAGAATAAGAAAAAATTAAGAAGTATCAAATTTTTAAAAGTTTTAAGTACGTAATAAAAATGTAATCAATGATTTTGTAAGAATTTGACTTTAAGAACAAGAAAAAATTCTAAATATAGAAATCAAAAAGAAAAATAATCATACCATAAATATGGTTCAAATTGATTCATTTCTCTTAGCCTCTGACAATAAGGGAAAGAGGTACTGAATGACAAATAAAAAAGTATTGATATAAAATATATATGTGCTTACACTAAAAAATATGTTTATGTTTATATTATTCTATTAAAGTGTGAAGGATCTTTGAAAAATGATTTGAACTTTTTATACTTTATAATTTTATTTATAATAAATAAAATCATTTAATTTTAAATAATCAAACATTATACCTGCAAGGCGCGTGCGATTAAACTAATATAAATATACATATATATGTAAATTTATTTCTAATATTGAAAGTATGTTTACTAATAAATGTTCATAACTAAGAAAAATTTAACATTCTCTCCTTAAATGGAACGATTTGTGTATACTAAATATTTAAAGGAAAAAATAATATATTTATCTTTCTAATATTAAATAAATTTATTTCTAATATTGAAATTATGTTACATAGTAAATGTTCATGGTTACTCTCCATATTCTCTCTCAAAATGGAACACTCTCTCTCTCTCTCTATATATATACTAGTGGCGATAGGTCCGTGCTGACCACGGGCCCAATATGCTAAGCTTTAATTTTTAAAGTTATTATAAAAGCAGTGAAATAAATTGATATTATAAAATAATTTTAAATGATTAAAGTTTTTAATCATTTTAACTTATAATTTTTTTTATTCTAATTTAAGTGACATCGATATAATTTTGAGAGTTAAGAAAATATAACGATTGAAGTAGCGAAGCAGACATGTCTTAAATGACTTATAATAACTAACTAGAAGTGATATAGCAAAATTGGTATAAAAAATACTTGTAAAAATAATTTAAGTGAGCCTCATATAAAATGTCAAGTTAATTTAAAACAGAAAGAGTTAATAAATCATTTTAAGTCTATTTTACTTTTTTATCAAATTTATTAACTTTTTTTTATACTTAAATGATTTATAATTAGAAGCAGACATGTTATAAATATTTATTTTATTTTATTTATTTTATTTTATTAATTATTATTAATTTTCTAATACGTAAATGACATATAATAATTAAGGGTGGTATGAAAAAATTACAGAGCAAACAGTGGTTGACAAGCATGCCGATCACCGAAACGAAAAAGTTGTTAAAAAATTAAAATTTAATTTCCTTGTTTATGTATTGTATGCTTCATTTAATTGTACCTAATAAAAATTGATATTTTAATCACTCAAATCTATATCGTAATTATGTATTTAATTTTTTGTTTGAATCTAATTATTTAGATCTCAATAGGTGTACTACTTTGATACCTTTTTTGGACACAGATATTACTATTGCAAAGTACTTTATCCGATCATTTTTAATTTTTTAATCTATTTATCCTTCTTATTAAATATTATTTATAATCTACTACTAAAATGACTATTTAGAATTGATATAATAAAATTACTATAAAAGTTAGTTGTGAAATTTTTTTAAGTGAACCTCGTATAAGTCGTCAAGTTAATTTAAAACATTAATGATTAACTAATTAGAAGCGATATAATAAAATTACTATAAAAAGTATTTGTGGAAAAAAAATTAAGTGGACTCCATATCAGTTAATTTAAAACATCAAGTATTAACTTATAATTTTATGTCTATTTTATTTTTTTAATGAAACTAGTTAAGTGTGTCACACTCCTTTTTCGCCCGAGGAAACGAATCGAAGGGTTTTTTCAATTAAAGTGACGGTATTGAATAGAGATTATTTTTAATTATAGAGTCGCCACTTGGAATTGAGTTATGGTGTTCCAAGTCACCTTATCGAATCCCTAATCAAAAGGAAATGACTTTTTATTTGGTTTGCGAAAACAGAAGACTGGGTAAGGAATTCTATTGACCAAGGGGAAGGTGTGAGGCACCCCTCGAGTTCCGTGGTTCTAGCACGGTCGCTTTTATTGACTTATCTTAACTTAAACTATTTAATAAATTATATTAAGGCCTAAAATCGCTCATTTTACTAAAATTATTTAAAACTCATGTATTAAATCGGTGAAAAATTAATTTTATAAAAATATCTATCAAGGTGTATTATTACATCCTTGAATTTTAAAATGTCTCAAAAAGATGTGTACACCACATTCTTTAATTAAGACGAATATTTTAAAATATATTTAAAAATTTTGTCTAACTTAAAATGTTTGATTTATCTTTTGTAGACTTAAAATAATTTATCTGTTTGAAATACTATTTAATCTAATGATATTCGAAAATAAAATTCAATTAAAATAATTAATTAATTTAATAAATAATTATCAAATTTCATGAAGAAAAATAATACAACTCCTAAAATCAAAGATATAGTTTATAATTTCACAACCAAAATAATAAAGATTTTTTCCTTCTTTATTTCCATTTTTTATTATTTCTGTATTGCCATTTTTATTACTTAACTATTAACTTATTAAGAGATTTAATATTTTAACTAATTCATTTTTCTGTTTCCACATTCAAAGCATAAGACAAACACGACAAAAATAAATAACAATAAAATAAAATTAGCCAATTTCAAATGGTTTTATTTGAGAATGAAGAAACTTCTACTAGACCTGGCTGCGTTAATGTGATGAGATTTTTTTTTATTTTTTGGTGGTTGGCAGTGTTATTTCCGGCAATAGGTGGCCGGAGTTGTTGTTTGGGACAGTGAGAAGGGAAGAATGGAGTAGCGGCAACAGCGTTTTGCACCAGCTTTGAGACGCTGGCCGTCCGGTGATCAAATCCGACGGAAGCGTCGGAGAGGAGGGGGCGCTGGCGGCGCAGGGAAGGGAAAAAGGGAGGCGCCGGCGCAGTGGTTCACCGTTTTCCGGCGATGGGAGGTATTGGTTCCGGATAGATCCGGCATAATGGTGGTCGCCGAATCTGATTTGGAGATTGTTTCAAAAAGGGGTTTTTTTTCAGGCGAGTTATCGCCGGAATCGACTATTGGTTCGGATTTTTGATGATTTTTTCACTGATGAGGGGTAATTATGGTTGCTGTTTTTAACTTATCCGGAATAACCTCATTGAAAAATTATACAGGATTCATTGGAACTTATTCTATCTAAAAGATTCTTTTTCTGACTAATAATTTTTTTTTACTGCGTATAGATGTGTTCAGTCTATGTACACATTTTTATAGGACTTATGCTACATGACTCTAAACATATTATAAATTTGTGTTCAAATTAAATTATGATGAAATCAAACTAGTTTTCTCCGTGTTTGAATATAACAAAATTGATAACTTAAATGCATAACAAATAGTAACGAAAGTTCACAATTAATTAACTATAATATCCGAAATCACTTTAATGTTTTATTCATACTTCAGTTCATAATAATAAAACTTAAAAAAAGGTATAAAATGGGATAAGCTTGATGAATTAAACGGATACAGAAGCAAGAACGATGTCACCAAACTCAGATCAGAATCTCGAAACTCAATTTTTTACTTCTTCTCTTCTTTGTTTTCTTCTTCAAAGTGTTTTCTTATTATTTTTTGTGTGGGTTAACTTTCTCTCTGGATTCTGATATTTTTTACTGTCTCTGATCTAAAAAAAAATACTTCCCATTCTTCTTGGGGGGGAGAGGTGGGAGTCTTTTTATAGAGGGATTTTTGTGGAACACTTATTTGAACAAAAAGGGGGAATGGGGGGGATTTGAAATTCAATTTTTTTTTTTATTATTTTTTATATAAAATAATAGTAATAATAATAAAAAAAATAAAAAAATGAAATAATAATAATAATAAATATAACAATAATTAATTAATTTTATTTTTAACAAAATATAATAAAAAATTATAAATAGATAAATATAAATATAATAAAATAGTATTAAAACTATTAATTTATTTATTAAAAATTTATAAAAGGAAAATATATTTTATGATATATATATATTTTTTTAAAAAAAATTGTATTATTTTTTTTTTACATTAGAATAAAAATAATAATAAAAAAATTAAAATATCTCAAAGATAACTAAAAATAAAAATAAAATAATAATCAAAATAATATATAAATATAAATTTTTAATAAGTTAAAATTTTGGGAGGATAAAAAATCACGTGTCTACATTTTTGCCCCTCTTTGTATGAAATCTCGAAGAGTTTTCATACAAAGAAGTAGACAAGATATGATTTTTGACCCTCCAATTATTTGAAGGTAAGAAAAAAATAAAAAAATAAATAAAAGAAAAAATGTAACCGAGTCCTGGTTTTTGACTTCCTACTTATCGCGGGTTATAAGGGAATCAGGTCACGAGTAGTTCAAAGGTAGCATGGTAAGAGAAAGAGTTAAAGTCGAGTGGGATTCCGTCGAGTTTCCGGTTAACAACTTCTGCCTTTACATTCAACTGATTAATAAAAATGAAAAATGAAAAATACAAGTAAAAATTGCAATCTCTAGAATCTTGATTCAAGTCTTCGCGACTTGAATTTGAAAATTCACCCTATTCTTCAGGCGGGCTCCTGGACTTTCTTTTTTCTTCACTCTGTTCTTTAGGCGGGCTCCTGGATTTTCTTTTCTTCACCCTATTCTTCAGGCGGGCTCCTGGACTTTCTTTTTTCTTCACCCTGTTATTCAGGCGGGCTACTAGGCTTTTTTTTTCTTCACACTGTTCTTCAGGCGGTATGGGTGTCAAACGGGCCGATTAAAACCGGCCCGAACCGGTCCACATAATAAAACCGGCCCGGTTTGACCCGGCCCGATAAGCCCAAGGGCTTTAGGGGTTCGGGTCCTGGTCCGGTTGGGTTTTTTATTTGGGCCCGGTTAACCCGGCCCGAACCCAACCCGGTTTGGGCCCGTCGGTTAACCGGCCCGGCCCGACCCGGTTAAGTTTTTTTTTTTTTTTTTTGAAAATTCAGAATTTCACAAACTGAAATTAAAAACTTAGTTTTAATACATTATTAATTTACTATCAAGAATTATTAATTTATTATATTAAGTAGCATATGTTTTAAACTTTTATTTAAAGTAGTGTATATATTGAATGGTATATATATATATGTGTGTGTGTATCTTCTAAATCTAAAGTAGTATATATTTAATGTATACATGTGTATATATTTTATAAATTAGTATATAACTATACAAATATATATTGTAATGTATATATATTGTAGTATATCTCATTTAAAGTATTACATATACATAGAATAGAGTGTATGTATGTGAATGGATCTTCTATAGACGTGTATATTTAATGTATACATGTGTATATATTTTATAAATTAGTATATAACTATACAAATATATATTGTAATGTATATATATTGTAGTATATCTCATTTAAAGTATTACAAATACATTGAATAGAGTGTATATATGTGAATAGATCTTCTATAAACGTGTATATTTAACGTATACATGTGTATATATTTTATAAATTAGTATATAACTATACAAATATATATTGTAATGTATAACTTTATAGTATATTTCATTTAAAGTATTACATATACATAGAATAGAGTGTATATATGTGAATAGATCTTCTATAGACGTGTATATTTAACGTATACATGTGTATATGTTTTATAAATTAGTATATAACTATACAAATATATATTGCAATGTATATATATTATAGTATATTTCATTTAAAGTATTACATATACATAGATTAGAGTGTATATATGTGAATAGATCTTCTATAGACGTGTATATTTAATGTATACATGTGTATATATATAATTATATATATATATTGTAGTATATTTTATTTAAACTTTAAAGTTTAAAGTAGTACATATATATTTGGATGGTGCGTATATACGTGTAATTGTGTATATGTGTATATATTTTTTAAATTCTAATGTAGTATATACTATATATATAGTGTATATATATTGTTTAACGTATTTATAATGTATATAGGTGGGTATATATAATGTATATTGAAAAACAGTTTTTTTTTATATTTTTGACCGGGTTTGACCAATTTTTTAATCGGGTTTGACCGGGTTTAGGTGGGTTTGACCGGGTTGGGTTAAGTGGGCCGGGTTAGGGTGGTTTTTAATCTTTTTACTGTTGGGCCCGGCCCGACCCGACCCACTTAGACCCCAACCCGGCCCCGGTCCGGCCCTCAACCCGGTTAAATAACACGGGCTGGTTCCGGGTTGGCCCGTCCCGGCCCACTTAACAGCCATATCAGGTGGGCTCCTGGATTTACAACTTCTTCACTCTGTTCTTCAGGCGGGCTCCTGGACTTATAATTTCTTCACCCTGTTCTTCAGACGAGCTCATAGAATTATAATTTCTTCACCCTATTCTTCAGGCGGGCTCCTGGACTTCCAATTTCTTCACCCTGTTCTTCAGGCGGGCTCCTGGACTTACAACTTCTTCACCCTGTTCTTCAGGCGGGCTCCTGGACTTTCATTTTCTTCACCCTGTTCTTCAGGCGGGCTCCTGGACTCAAAGTAAATAGTAAAATAAAAAATAACATCCCATTCTTCAGGAGGGTCCTGAGAATTAAAATAAATTTCCATTCTTTAGGAGGGTCCTGAGCATTAAAATAAATTTTCATTCTTCAGGAGGGTTCTCAGTAAAAAAGTAAATTCCCATTCTTTAGGAGGATCCTGAACAAAAGTAAATTCCCATTCTTCAGGAGGGTCCTGAGCAAAAGTAAATTCCAATTCTTCAAGAGGGTCCTGAGCAAAAGTAAATTCCCATTCTTCATGAGGGTTCTCAGCAAAATTAAATTCTCATGCAACACACATAAAATTTTTGCCACAGTTTGTACTGAAAAAAATTGTGTGTCATCAGATCTTAATGTTTTGAGAAATATAGTGAAAGAATAAATCAAAGCCTGGAATAACTTTGATAAATTCATCTTGCAAAGAATAAAATTTACCATAATCGAGATCCAACAACGTATGTTGTAATCATGATTCTTGTATTGACAGAAGTGTGAAATTGCATCCTTTATTTGAAAACTTTCTATCTCTGTTTCAAACAAAACAAAGAAAAATTGTGAGTTTTTAAAAAAACACGTGGTGGTTGGTTTGTGGCATTTGGCTTTTGAAATGATCGATCTTTCTCTTGCTATGCTCAAATCCTTTTCCAATCCTTGATAGATATCCATTGACTTGTCACACTTCTGACCCAAAATTCTGACTACTGAGACTCTCAACTCAAAACACATTTATCTCGTATAATATCTCAAAATTTAATATTCCATACACCTTTTATCTTTCAAAGAGTCAAAAACTCTCAAATCAACGATCATTCTGAATACTTTATTATACTTTGACATGTTGTCCTTTGTGCGCCGACCCTTTATCTTGCTTTATATATTGAAGAAGTTGGTATCAAGTTTGGAGTTTTTCTCACCTGAGATGACGTGAATTTAACTCAAAAACACGTACAAGATAACAAAACTTTTCATTCCATGACAAGGACACAAAAATCAAAATAAAACAAAAGAAAAAGACAATAGGTATTTTTTTTTCAAAACAAGAAAGAAAAACTTATCTGAATGTGGAAATCGATTCTGGTGATTATGACATGCATTTTGAATCAAACAACCAGATCTACCCACACTAATCATTACAACTTTTGTCCACTTATTGATATTGAAATTTAGCCAATCTTGAATTTATTCCTTCTGGATAACAACTCTCCTTCGGCCAGTGGCACCTCAATGGGTTTTTGCCAGCGAGCCTATCTCATTTTTTCTTTTTTCTCAGCTGACAGTCTCCTCATGGTGCCTAACAAGATTTTCACCAATAAGACTCTCTTTTTCATTCATTTTTACTCTTTTTTTTTTAAGTAAACACCCAAAATATGAAATATCATGCACCCATAACATGTTTAGTCTTGACACTCTCAAAGATTGATTTGATGGTTTTTCTTTGGTTGTAACTTGGCTTTTGGATCGGGTTAGAAATAAAGGGTGACATGAGGCTAAAAAATTTACATAATCATTGGGTAACTCATACAACTTTTGGATCGACACTTTTAAGAAAATAAATTTTTTGCCCCAGTTTCATTTCATCCTGGGTAATTTAAATTTTCTTTTGGTTGGACCGAACCCCAGAGTAGGGCTTCCTACGTATCTTGTCATAGCAAGAATCAGGTCAAACGTAGTTCAGAAAACATCATTCTTTTGCTTAAATTTGAATTTTTGATTGATTCATTCTTTTTTTTCTTTTTTCTTTTTCAACTATTTTTTTCAACTTACTTTTTTTTTCAATTTTTTTTTAAAATTTTTTGACTTTAATTTGATTCCAAAAAAGAGGTACGAAAAAAATAAAAGATCAAAGGGGTAAGCAAAGGTTGATATATTATTCGGATAGTAGAACAAAATGACTTTATCATTTCAATCTTTTTTAAAATGCAAGTACAAAACATACATAATGTAATTGTACATGAATATCATACATAATATCTTTTAACTGCATCAACATTGACTGGCATTCCTTCTATTTTTCCTTCTACATCAGTTAGATATAACGCGCCATTAGGTAACACTTTCTTCACCATGAATGGTCCATGCCAATTAGGAGAAAATTTGCCTTTGGCTTCAATCTGATGGGGTAGAATGCGTCTTAGTACTAACTGACCAGTTTCAAAATGTATATGACGCACCTTTTTGTTATATGCTCGTGCCATTATCTTCTGGTATAGTTGTCCGTTATATACTGATGTTAATTTTTTTTCATCAATCAATCTTAATTTCTCTAAACGAGTCTTGACCCATTGGTCATCACCAATTTCAACTTCTACAACTACTCAAAGAGATGGAATTTCAATCTCTGCAGGTATAACTGCTTCAGTTCCGTACACTAACAAGTAAGGAGTTGCACCAATTAAAGTCCGAACTGTAGTACGATAACCCAATAAATCAAAAAGTAACTTTTCATGCCATTGTCGGGAACCCTGTACCATCTTGCGGAGTATTTTCCTTAAGTTCTTGTTGGCAGCTTCTACATCTCCATTCACTTTCGGATGCTAAGGAGTTGAATTTTGATGCATAATCTTAAATTGTTGGCGCACTTCTTGCATCAAATGGCTATTGAGATTCGCAGCATTATCTGTGACTATTATCTTCGGAATGCCAAATCGACAAATATTGTTGGAGTGAATAAAATCAACCACCGTTTTCTTGGTCACTAACTTAAAAGTCGCTGATTCCACCCATTTTGTGAAATAATCAATGGCTACCAAGATGAACCTATGTCCATTCGAGGCCTTTGGGTCAATTGGTCCAATTACGTCCATTCCCCAAGCCACAAAGGGCCATGGAGCAGTCATTGTATGCAACTCAGATGGAGGGGAATGTATCAAGTCCCCGTGTACTTGACATTTATGATATTTACGAACGAAAATGATGGAATCTCGCTCCATGGTGAGCCAATAATAACTTGCTCTGAGTATTTTCTTTGCTAAAACATACCCACTCATGTGTGGTCCACAAATCACAGAATGTACTTCAGTTATGATTTATGAAGCTTCTTTAGCATCTACACACCTCAGAAGTCCCAAATCAGGAGTCCTCTTATACAAGATTCCTCCACTTAAGAAAAATCCACTAGACAAACGTCGAATAGTTCTCTTTTGATTACCATCGGCATGTACATGATATTTTCCAGTCTGAATATATTCTTTGATATCATAGAACCACGACTCCCTATCAAGTTCTTCTTCAGCCACATTGCAATATGCATGTTGATCTTGAATCTGTATATGCAAAGGGTCAATATAAGTTTTGTCGGAATGTTGAAGCATCAAAGATAAGGTTTCCAAAGCATCAACAATCTCATTATGAGCTCTGGGAATATGTTTGAATTTTACTGATACAAATCGTTGACATAGATCTTGCAAACAACCTCGATATGGTAGGAGATTTGAATCACGAGTCTTCCAATCTCCTTGGATTTGGTGGACTAATAAATCTGAATCTCCTAATACCAATAGTTCTTGGACCCTATGTCAATAGATAATCTCAATCCCAGAATGCAAGCTTCGTATTCTGCCATATTATTGGTACAGTAGAATCGAAGTTGGGATATTATAGGATAATATTGTCCTGATTCAGAAATAAGAACCGCCCCTATCCCTACTCATTTTACATTAGCAGCTCTATCAAAGAACAACTTCCAGCCTGAATGACAATCGTAAAAAATAACCTCATCAATAAACAATACCTCTTTATCTGGAAAATAAGTTTTTAATGGCTCATATCCCTCGTCAATAGGATTTTCAGCCAAATAATTAGCCAAGGTTTGAGCTTTCATTGAAGTTCGTGTCACGTAGACAATATCAAATTCTGTGAGTAACATCTGCCATTTTGCGAGTCTTCATGTGGGCATAGGCTTTTGAAAAATATAATTTAAAGGATCCATACGAGATATGAGGTAAGTAGTATAAGATGATAAGTAATGTTTAATCTTTTAGGCTACCCAAGTTAAGGCACAACAATTCTTCTCAAGAAGAGTGTACTTAGCCTCATAAGTGGTAAACTTTTTGCTGAGGTAGTATATGGCTTGTTCTTTTCTGCCTGTAACATCATGTTGACCCAATACACAACCAAAAGAATTGTCTAACGTAGACATATACAATATCAAGGGTCTGCCTGGCTATGGAGGAACCAAAATAGGCGGATTCGACAAGTATCTCTTAATTCTGTCAAATGCCTCTTGACATTCTTCAGTCCATTCAACTTTAGCATTCTTCTTCAACAACTTGAATATTGTCTCAAAGGTTGTCGTAAGCTGAGCAATGAATCTACTGATATAATTAAACCTTTCAAGTAAGCTCATCACCTCTATTTTATTTTTTGGTAGAGGCAAATCTTGAATAGTTTTTATTTTTGAAGGATCTAACTCAATGCCACATCGACTGACTATGAACCCCAAAAGCTTTCCTGAAGGGACTTCAATACACATTTTGCTGGGGTAAGTTTGAGATCATACCTTTGAAACCTTTCAAAGAATTTTCTGAGATCTTTGACATGGTCAGGCTGCTCTCTTGACTTAATGATCACGTCGTCTACATAAACTTCAATCTCTTTGTGCATCATATCATGAAACATTATGGTCATTGCCCTCATGTAAGTTACCCCAACATTCTTTAGTCCGAAAGGCATAAATCGATAACAATATATCCCCCATGGCGTAATAAATGATGTTTTTTCCGCATCTTCTGGATCCATAATGATCTGATGATACCCCGCATAACAATCCACAAAAGAATCAAGATCATGTTTGGCGTAATTGTCTAACAAAAAATGGATAGTGGGAAGTAGAAAATTATCTTTCTGACTTGCTTTATTTAAGTCACGATAATCAACACACATCCGAACTTTGCCGTCCTTCTTTGGAACAGGGACAATATTTGCCAACCAAGTAGGATATTAAGCCACTCGAATGACTTTAGCCTGAAGTTGCTTCGTGATTTCCTCTTTGATTTTTACACTCATGTCAGTTTTAATCTTCCTTAACTTTTGATTGACCGGAGAAAAAACAGGATCAATTGGCAACTTGTGAACTACCAAATCAGTGCTCAAACTGGGCATATCATCATAAGACCATGCAAAGATGTCTTTATACTCATGCAAAGCTTCAACTATAGTTTTCTTTTGTTGTGGTTGAGCATGTGCACTTATCTTAGTCTCCCTAATATTTTCATGATCTCCTAAATTGATCGCCTCAGTTTCGTCCAAATTGGGATTTGTCTTATTCTCAAACTGTTTGAAATCTTTACTTATATCCTCAAATATTTCTCCTTCATCGTATTCAACTTCTTTATTCATTATTTCATAATTAGATTGGGTTTTTAAATATGGTTGACAATTCTTCATGTATGTCATATCATTAGAATCAACATAGAAAGAACTGTATAATAGAAAAAATAAATAAATAAACATCAGACTCAAAATAAAACAAAGGGAGACAACACTTTTATTAAAAACAAAGATATAAAGAGTTTTAACCTAAAATACCAAATTAAAGATTTGAATTACAATACTAGAACGATTCAAATCACAGAAAGAGAAATAAACAAACTACTAAGATTGAAAGAAAATAAACAAACTACCAAGACTCCTTCACAATAGGGAGAGGAGTGGCCTCCCAATTGTTAAGATGGACATCAGCGCCGATAAAATGTACATCTGCATTGCTGGTTCCTTTCTCGATTTCAACCATATCAGTTTCAATGAACATATTCTGGAAAAGGCCAATCAACTTCGTATCATCATCATTCACTGAATCTGCAGCAGGTAACATAGAGGACCCAACAATGTTGACTTTTATGAAGGATTCGTGAAGTGGAGGTATCGGCTTGGTAAGTGTCCATGACTCTTTCTTATGTTTTTTAGTCTTTTTTATATCTTCATCAGTGGGCACGTATCCCAAACCAAAAGTACCAAGGTTTTCATGGAGGTTTACTGGATAAACCCTGCCTTGAAAAAACATCCCTAGACCTTTCCCTGGTTTGAAACCATGCTTCAACATTTCATTCACTACCATAACAGATGTAGAGGATAATTGTGGCCTTGCGATGAGATTCCCCTCGAGGATATGCTCAACAGCCACTACCTTAGAAGTTTGATGAATCAATACTCCATTTGTAGTATCTGCTTCGATGGAGGAAACAGACTAGTCTTTATACATGGATAAGTCTCCTTCACCATGAACAACTATCTCTTGCCTGCCATATTCGAATTTGACCATTTGATGCAATGTTGATGCGATTGTTTTAGCCTTATGAATCCATGGCCTTCCCAATAACATATTATATGAAGCATCAATGTTCAACACTTGGAAATCCATAGAAAAATCCACAGGACCAATTTTCAATATGAATTCTATTTCACCAATGGCATCAGTTTTTGATCCGTCAAAACCTTTGACGCATACATTGTTAGGTCGAATTCTTTCTATATTAACATTCAACTTTTGCAAAGTTGACATATGACAAATATTAGTGCCTGATCCTCCATCAATTAACACTCGAGTGACGATGGAATGCTCACATTTCACAATAATGTAGAGACCCTTATTATGTCCAGTACCTTCCACAGGCAATTCATCATCTGAGAAAGTAATCTTATTTGATTCAAGTATCCTTTCAATAACTTTTTCCAGTTGATTCACTTTAATTTCACTGGGAACACATGCTTCATTAAGAATCTTCATTATAGCCTTGCGGTGTTCTTCTGAATGTATTAATAAAGACAACAAAGAAATTTGTGCTGGTGTCTTCTTCAACTGTTCTACAACAGAATATTCTAGCAATTTTATTTTCTTTAAGAATTCTTCAGCTTCTTCATCAGTAACAGGCTTCTTGAACGTTATTCGTTCTTCATTGCCTTTATATTCTTTCTTAACTCTACTGGGGCATAACATCTTCCAGATCGAGTTAATCCCCCGACTTCGTCCACATCTTCAATCACTTCTTTCCTTTTGTGCATTACCATAACACGATCATAGTTCCAAGGGACTACCTTGGTATTAACCATAGGCAACTGTGACACTGGTTTAATAACAATAGGAGCTATGGGAGCTCCTTTTATGATTAAGAGAGGCTTGGGAGATCTTCCAGGAACAATGAGCTTTGGTTTTACTTGTCTTGACCCAATATTTTTTGAAATCTCTTTCCCCACCACCAAGGGGACATTCAATAATTTGGGTTTTGTTATCACCACATGCGCTTCTGCAGGTTTTTCTTTTGTCAAATCTACAACATTTGCTAATTTTTCCAAATCAATTTTAATTTTAATGATCGGCTTGAAGGATATTGTAGCATTTTCATCATTGGGTATCACTTCGAGCATGTTTGTTTCATTATGATTTGGCAACGGATTTTGATTGACATTTGGAGCGTCTGGACTTTCTATCATAATCTGTTGGGTATTAATCAACTCTTGAATGGCTCTTTTCAGATACCAACATTTCTCCATATCGTTCCCTGGGGCATCAGAACAGTATTCACATCTTCTAGAATAATCCAAATTCTTCGGAGGAGGATTTGGAATCCTTCTCTCAATTGGGTTTAGGATATTCATTTTTCTCAGCCTATGAAATAAATTGGTGTAAGATATTCCAATAGGAGTGGAATTATCTTTACCCATATTATCCCTTTTGAATTCTTCTCTAGGCCAAAAATTAGATCTAGGAGGGCCTCTTTGAATTTGTGGGATCAGTGGATGATTTTGGATTGCTGGTGCACACCATTGCAGGTAAGAAGGAGCCCGAGTATATGGTTATGCATTATAAATAGGATATTGGGGGGATGGAAAGAAATATAATGGATTTTGTACATATGGTTGTCGCGCACCTCTTCAATTTTGTCGTGGACCTGGTACGACAGTTGCTACGTCCTCTTTTCTTTTCTTTCCCCCAAAACTTTCTGCACCACTTTGAATTGCCTGTGTTGTTGCTTTCAAAGAGGCCTGGCTGATAATATTTTCTGACTTTATTCCATTCTCTACCATCTCTCCAACTTTAATAACTTCGACAAATGTGCTTCTAATAGTAGAAAGTAAGTGATGGAAATAATCAGGTTCTTGAGCTTACAAAAAGATATCGATCATTTCAGATTCCTTTATCGATGGTCTATCGATCATTTCAGATTCCTTTATCGATGGTCTGACTCTTGAAGCCTGCTCTCTCCATCTGATAGCATATTCTCAAAAACTTTCAATCATCTTTTTTCTCATATTAGCAAGCGTAGTACGATCTGGCACTATCTCAATGTTATATTAAAATTGCTGAATGAAATCTCGAGCCATGTCATCCCACATGTGCCAACGAGAAATGTCTTGGTCAATAAACCATTCAGAAGCTATCCCAAAGTAAGCCATCAATAATTCTTCTTTTCCTCCTGCTCTCCTTAATTGGTTGTAGAACTTTTTCAAGTGAGAAACAGGATCACCATGACCTTCGTATTTGTCAAACTTTGGCATTTTGAACCTTAGCGGCAAATGGACGTCAGGAAACATACATAAATCTTTGTATGAAACACTTTTTGGTCAACCTAATCCTTGCATATTTGTCATACTCTACTCCAAGCTTCTTACTTTCCTAGCCATCTCCTCTTGTTCTTCATTATTAACAATCTTCTCAATTATGATCGGAGAACCGTGTTGATGAGCATGATAATGTGGATTTTGGGATTTGAAAGTCATGTCAGGATGATACAATAAATCATGACTTGGTTTCCCTTTATTCTTTGGTACTGTCGGTTGAGTACCCGCAGTAGCTGGTGCTACAGAAGTTAAAAGAGGGTTATTTGTAACAGACAGATTTGGTGGGTGCATGGTAGAAGTACCAACAATTCCAGACATATTAGCAAATGGGCCAAATCCTGGTGGGTAAAATGGATCACTAGTTTAAGCTGGGTCAGAATTTGGATCATTCTAAGTCGAAAGTCCAGGGATTGAAGAAGGCGGGGCTTGTCCATTCAACCAAGCTTGGTACATCTCTGCCATCTGTTGTTTCAATGACTTTATTTCTTTCATTGATGATACTTCCTGGGAAATCAACTGATTTTGCTCTTCTTCACTGTCAGACCCTATACCTTCTCAGCGGGTCATTTTTCTTTTACCCTTGTATCTGGTAATATATGGATGTTATGCCAGTTTAAACCACAAACCAACCACCAATTACTTTATCTTTCTGATAACCAAGTAGAAAACGGGTGAGTGTTATATATTTAACACATTATAATGCCAAGTTATATGTCATTCTTCTATATGCATTTTCCAACCTATCATGGAAGGCTTTGTGTTTCATCCCGGATTTTCTAGGCATATTTTTCAAAAGTTATGATTGAACCCTTTGGAGGGTTGCCTACGTATCATTCCAGGACATGAATCAGATCTTGCGTAGTTCGGGAAGAATTTAACCAAATTGTTTTGTCTTTTTTTTATTGAAGAAAATAAATAAAGTAAGTGAAGTAAAACATATATAATATATATATATATATATATATAAATAAACAGTCAACTTCATTACATTCTATAATATAAATACGACAAAATAACTGACCCAACTCCTAAAATAAAACCTACTAACTGACATCTGAAAACTAAAAGACATAATATCTAAACAAGAAGTTTTAAAACTGAAAATGAAAAACCATGACAAAGAAAACAACTATCTATTCAAGGAGACTTCGGCTTAATATGTCCTCCCAAGCTCAAATATATGTCCTCCAATGAAGTAGTGGGACGCTGTACGAAAGCTGGTACTTGTGCCAAAAAGTCCTCACGATCCAACTGTTGATAATCCAAACCCATTCTGGCAGTATCCTGTGCTACACGGCGGACCTTTCCTCAAATGGAACTGAAGGCCTGATCCTATTCATGGTCTTGTCGATCTCGGAAATCAACCATCTCTCTTGCACGCTATTCATGAGCAGAATCAACCTCCAACTGTTCTCGTAATATTCCTCTTTCACGGATCCACTGAGATCTCTCTCGATCAAATTCTTCTTGTATGTTCTTTTCAACTTCTTGCAGTTGTTGTCTTCTGCAACATGTGACCCCCTAGTGGTAGCCAGTTTGATTTGTCCCCGAAGTGCAACCTCAATATCCGCTGATTTAGCTTTCTCTTCAGCAAATTCCCTTTGTTGTTCGTCTATTTTTTCCCTGGCATGCTGTAATTCTGTTCTCAAATCTTGGTTGGCCTTATGATGTTCTCGCATGGCTATCTCAATCCCTATCCTAATTGCAGCTTCCTGATCTATATGTCCCCTAACCGATCTTTCTGGTCTGACTGGCGGACTCGACTGTTATTCAAACCATTCACGGTAATCTGGGTGTACTTCTCCTTTGTCATGCTCCATGACCATCATTTCAATCCCCATGATACGGCAACCCTTCCAAATCTGCTGGGCCAATTCTTCCGGAAGTGGGATCTCTGGTCTGACCTCAAATACAAACTCAGTCATATTTTCCGTAATGAGAATTATTTGACGTCTTCTTAGCTGACGTAAAACTCTTAATGGAGCATACGGTTGAACACCCCTAATACCCATTAATAATAAGAACGGCCAAATGACAAAACTATGTATGACTTGCCTCCAAGGGAACCAAGGGAGATTCCTTCAGAGAACGAAAAAGCTTATCCCAATCTCTAACTCCTTCTGGGCATTTATATTTCTCTAACCTCTCTTCGTAATCTTTGATGTGATTGAATCTTTCAGGACTAAATTTTGCCATTGTAGAACGTCGGTAGAGATTCTCCACAATCCACATCTATAACAAGATATTACATTCCTCGAAAAAACTCTTTCCTTTCTGACAAACGGTCAAAGAACGGTAGATATCGGCCAGGATCATTGGTACTATAGTGTAATCTTTCTTAATCAGTATCTGTACCACCCCCGCTAAACGAATATCAATTTTTTCTCTCTCCTTGGGAAAACCATAGTGCCTAGAAAGTCTACCATGAATGCAAATAGTCTGTGAACTTTCCAAGCCTCAAAACTTCCCTTATTACAAAACTGTTTACCATACTTTTCAAACCCCTCTTGCCTTCCATATCTGTCATACAAAATTGCAAGGAAACCCAACCTTTTTTCATTGATTCTTCTTTTGAGTTTAGTAAATTCATGAACTTGCAGAATATGTTTATCGAAATGAGTCTTGGGGCTATAAGTTTCTTCCTATGCATATCCCCATATCCAATATAGGCTGCTATCTCCTCTACAGTCAGAGTCAACTCAAAATCCGAAAAGCGAAACACATTGTTCTTCGGGTCCCAGAAGGTTAGTAATGCATCAAACACTTCCCTATTAGGCTTGATTAACATAATACTGGTCAATAAACCCAAATACTTATGTATCTCATCATAATTGAATGTATCCATTTCGTTCCACCACAACCAAAGCTGCAAAGGGGTACAATCCATAACCTGAAGGGGTACACTCCCATCTCTCTTTCTATTTGGACGCTTTCCACGAACAGGGAGAGACATTTTATACCTATTGACAAAGACATGAAATTAATAAATGTCTAGATTTAGGCTGAACTTAATTCATTAATTTTTGAAAAGAATTTTTAACTTGACTTGTGAGAACTAGTGCGACTCTTAAATTGAGACTTAGATGTAAAGAACAATTTTATCAAAAATCAAAGTGAGAGAAACAAAACTGATAATATTTTTAGGAAAAACACTTATTTAAACTGACTCTATAAAAAACTTTGCAATAACAGGCTTCTGGACAATTTTAACTATATATTTGGAGACAATACTCCCTAAGTATATTTAAAAGAACAAAAATAAAATAAAATGATTTAGAAATAAAGAAGAATGATTGTTTTATGAAATTGTATAAACATTTCAGCCTCATGACCCCTAAAGGTTCAGGACTGTTAAAATATATGTTTACATATTTTATTATTTTATAAAAATTCAGCTCATGACCCCTAAAGGTTAAGGCTATTATTAATTTTAAAAAATAAAAAAAAAGCAAAATAATAATATTCATGAAAATAATCATTTTTTCTTCTTCTTCTTCTTATTTTTTCAAAAATATACTTCAATAAATTTGTGAATAAATATATTATTATTATTTTTTCAAAATCAGGGTTGTATCTCGGATAAGACATCCTACATATCCCAGTAAAAGTGAGAATCAGACCCTCGTAGTTCAAGAAAACTCTAAAAATATATTATTCTATATTTAAAATTTTCCTTTCTTTTTTCTTTTTTAAAAAATAAATTTTTTCTTTGAAAAATAATTCAATGAATTTGAGGATAATATAATTTTTTGCATTTTAAGGTTGCCTAAAAGCCGGTCAACAATAAAGTAAGCCTTCCAAATAAATGTCAAAGAGCATATAGGATGTACATATTGGTCTTTAAAAAGTAGGTTACCTTTCCTAGACAGACCCGGCCCCTGTGCCGAGTCCCGCTAAGTCAAATGCATATGATGCAAATAAAGCGGCATCTAATAGGGATAACCAGATTCTGAGTTTTTAGTTCTTCTAAGTTTAAACCTAATAGGGATAGGTGTCTAGACTAGCTTACCCAAGCGGACACTCAAGCCGGGGAGGGACAACTTGGTAGGTAGAAGGACAACACCGCCTTCGTTGTCGATCCGAACCCTGCCTAACATGTGTGACTATATCCTTCACCAGGTGTCTTGACACTCCGGCTATCTCAAAAAGCAAGTAGGATGCATGCGCTGCATTCCTTCTATCCTGTTTCAGAAACTCAGAGGGGGTACGCAAGAGAAGACAATATATAATACAGTTCAATCAATATCAAAGTGGTAAATGAGCGACAAGTAGCACATAAGGCCAACAGACACAATATCAACAATAATTAAAGCAAGTATAAGTCAATATAAAAAGCTCAAATTCTTATTACTCCCCAGCGGAGTCGCCAGAGATGTCACACCCCTTTTTCGCCCGAGGGAACAAGTCGAAGGGTTTTTCCAATTAAAGTGACGGTATTGAATAGGAATTATTTTTAATTATAGAGTTGCCACTTGGAATTGAGTTATGGTGTTCCAAGTCACCTTATCGAATCCCTAATCTTAAATGACTCTTTATTTGGTCTTCGAAAATAGAAGACCGGATAAGAAATTCTATTGACCAAGGGGAAGGTGTGAGACACCCCTCGAGTCCCGTGGTTCTAGCACGGTCGCTTTTATTGACTTATCTTGACTTAAACTATTTAATAAATTATGTTAAGGCCTAAAATCGCTCATTTTACTAAAACTATTTAAAACTCATGTATTAAATCGGTGAAAAATTAATTTTATAAAAATATCTATCAAGGTGTATTATTACATCCTTTAATTTTAAAATGTCTCAAAAAGATGTGTACACCACATTCTTTAATTAGGCAAATTTTTTAAATATATTTTAAAATATTCTTCTTAATTAAAGAATGTGGTGTACACATCTTTTTGAGACATTTTAAAATTCAAGAATGTAATAATACACCTTGATAGATATTTTTATAAAATTAATTTTTCACTGATTTAATACATGAGTTTTAAATAGTTTTAGTAAAATGAGCGATTTTAGTCCTTAACATAATTTATTAAATAGTTTAAGTCAATATAAGTCAATAAAAATGATCGTGCTAGAACCACGGGACTCGAGGGGTGCCTCACACCTTTTTCTTGGTCAATAGAATTCCTTACCCGGTCTTCTATTTTCGCAGACCAAATAAAGAGTCATTTCCTTTTGATTAGGGATTCGATAAGGTGACTTGGAACACCATAACTCAATTCCAAGTGTCGACTCTATAATTAAAAAAATCTCTATTCAATACCGTCACTTTAATTGGAAAAACCCTTCGACTCGTTCCCTCGGGCGAAAAAGGGGTGTGACAAAGTGTACGTGCGTTGCACGTGTGCTTCATGTCAAGCCATCAATCGATATAATATATATAAAAAAATAATTTATTGAAAAATAGCAATTAACTTTAAAGATCGAAGATAGACAACTTTATGCATCCAGACATACGTGAACTATCACAAAACAGATAATAACAGAAATAGTAGATTATTATAGATCGGAGTCTACAACAAAACAATATTATTAAATTCTAATCTTTACAAAAAATTCATCAAAGCTTGACTAAGCATTCATCTACCACCTGTATTAAGCAGAAAAAACTACAGATAGTAACAAAATAAAAACTACAATAATTGATATATTAGAGCGACATTATTAAACCTAATCTTAACACAAAAAATTATTTAAAGTTCGACTGAACATTCATTATCAACAATATAAACTTAAACGGTATAGAAATTAAAATAAAATAATATGATAATTGAGATAATAGAATAATATGATATATACAACACCTTCAGAACTCATCGAAAAAGTAGTTATAAGAATATACCTGATGTTATTACATTGTTGTAGGGGAAAACTCAATTTATAGAAGCCCAAAATTTTTTTCTCCAAAAAAAGATTACCTAAATATGGAAAATTTTAATTATTCTATTGCGAAATGTAAAAAAATAACGTATCAAATTATTTATGGTAGTATGCATTTGGTTATTGATTTTCAGGGTTTAGCATAATGGTATTATTATTATTATTATTATTATTATTATTATAATAATAATAATAATAATAATAATAATAATAATAATAATAAATATGATTTATAGATTATAGATAAGACAAAATTCTAATTGGTTTAGAATTGTTAAATATTATGATTTCTTTTTATCATATATCTTATGACTTCGTTAAACCTTATCTATTTACTTACCAAATAGTGGGGAATCTTCAAATTAAAAATTTCATACATTAATTTTTGTTTTTGTTTTCTTTTTGTAACTTTTTAGTTAAATGTAATTATGCGTTCAACACATATATGCTATATCAAATCAAACCAAACTAAGGAATGTAAATTCAAGTATGAAGATTTTCTTTTCATTACAATAAATGTAATAATTAAGATTTATGAAATATGGTCAATTCAAGTTTCAAATATGAAATAGAAAAATATTTATTAGCATCGCGAATCTTCCTTAATTAGTAAAATCATAATTATTTCCACATTATATGTTTATTATACTTAAAAATTCCTTTTTTTCATTTATTAGTATTGCCAATCTTCCTTAATTGGTAAAATTATAATTATTTTTACATTACATGTCATACTTAATAACTTTTCCTTATTAGAAGTCATTAATTCTGATGACTTCTAATAAGGAAAGACTTATAATAAGTATATTTAATTTATTTTCAACTCTAAAATATTAGAAAAAAAATAGTGAAAAGACGATTTTGTCTAAAGCAAAGACTTTTAGTGGAGGGCAAAAAGTTCAAACAATATTTCTAAGACCCTTCACACTTTTAATATTATATATATATATATATATAAAGGGCAACCCGGTGCACTAAAGCTACCGCTATGCACGGTGTCCGGGGAAGGGCCCCACCACAAGGGTGTATTGTACGCAGCCTTACCATGCATTTTTGCCAGAGGCTGTTTTCAAGGCTTGAACCCGTGCCCTCCTGGTCACATGGCAACAACTTTACCAGTTACTCCAAGGCTCCCCTTCTCTCTCTCTCTCTCTCTATATATATATATATATATATATATATATATATATATATATATTATATTATATTATAGATATAGATTTTAGATATAGATATAGATATAGATATTATCAATTTTCTAATGCTTAGATGATCTATAATAATTAATTAGGTGTGATATAGTAAAATCACGATTGAAGTGACTGAATCAGGCATGTCATAAATGTCTATTGTAATTTTTTAATTAAATATTATTAATTCTCTAATATGTAAATGACTTATAACAATTAATTAGGAATAATATAGTAAAATCACGATTGAAGCAACTGAGACAGACATATCATAAATATTTATATTACTTTTTTATTATATATTATTAATTTTCTAATACGTAAATGACTTATATAATTAATTAGGGATGATATAGTAAAATCATGATTGAAGTAGTTGAATCAGATATGTCATAAATATCTTATTTATATTTTTTTAATTAAATAATATTAATTTTCTAATACATAAATGACTTATAATAATTAATTATCTAATACTTCAATGACTTATAATAACTATCTAGAAGTGATATAATAAAATTGCTATAAAAGTTACTTGTGATTTTTTTTTAAAGTTGTCACGACCAAAAAATGAAGGTCATCATGACACTTGTTGCGGTGTATATTGACAAGTAAGCCTATCACCCAAACGGATACAAAAAGAGAAAAAGACAAAAATATCTTAAGTTAAGGCTTCTAGAACGAAGCCGAACCATATAAGTAATCATAGCAGAAAAAATTTATCCAAAATACCAATTATACCCAAAACCATGTGTTAATAGTGTAAGAACTACTAATTTAATCCAAGTGTCAAATACATCAAAAAAATAACCACAAAGGAATAATATCTGTCTCCGAATACTAATAAAGACATAACTACTATAGAAAGATAGAGGTGAACTTCGAACGCATAAATGCCCAATCGCTACCTTGGAAGATCCAACAATCGCCCGAGTCAAGCAAGCTGAGGCGCACTAGCTCTAAGACTTGCACCGAAAAGGCGCAGTAGGCATGAGTACGGTCCACTTGTACTCAGTAGGTATCATAGGACTACCAAGCAAAGTAGTAAATAAAGCATAAAAAATATATACTAAGGGAATGTCACCTGCAATCAGAAAATATCCAACAATGGCAGCCCACACCGCTTGCACTAACAGTTCTAGTATATCATATACACCCAAGATAGAACACGAGTATGCATTATATTACATATAATTAGAATAAGGGGGAACATGCATATACAAGATGATCAAATACAAGTAAAAGAAGATAAGACAATTAAATAGATGACAAGTCAATACAACAATATAACACAATATAAACACAAGGGAAAAGACATCGTTTTCACCCTAAACTATACCCGAAAAGTCTAAGTCACACCTAAACTATACTAGTGACCTATTACACACCTTAACTATGAAAAAGTGATATTATTACCTCCCCGCAACCCCTATTCTAAGGCGCATGTGTTACACTTATTTTAGGCGCGTCCAGCTTATTAAATAACAAAAGTAAACAGCTAAAAACATTAAGGAAAAAGTCATCGTTTCCACCCCAAACTATAGTTGAAAAGTCGAATCCACACCTAAACTATATAAGTGACCTATTACACACCTTAACTATAAAAAAGTGATACTTTTTACTGACGTGGTGCTGACGTGGCAGCGCGTGTAAGACACTACACCACATGCAAGTGGTGGTAGCCTGACAGGGTGTAAATGGTTTCACTTTTTTATAGTTTAGGTGTGTAATAGGTCACTAGTATAATTTAGGTGTGACTTCGACTTTTCGGGTATAGTTTGGGGTGGAAAGGATGCCTTTTCCCATAAACACAATAAAGTAAGTGTAATGTATATGATGATGATGACGCACGAGGTTGTCGCACAACCTCCAGAATCATCGCACAATCCCCGTATACACCTACGGAGTTAAAGCTTACTGACGTAGGAACCATGGGGGGTTCGTGATACTATAAAAACTTGGTACGTACCAAAAATGACTCCAAAACTATCCACACACAAGATGGAACTTGAGATCACAAAGAGACCTAGTCTCGGCTTCAACAACAACAAGAAAACAACAAGATATCAAGGTGTTTTAGCACCTATTTGCAGCTAACAACCCAAACTAGATTAACAACACAAAATGATGAACAAGATAGCAATATCAAGAAGTCACTATTTTGAATAACAAGAACAACAAACTACACAATTACAACAAATACAGGGGACAAATAGTGTGACATACAATATTACATACACTAAGAACCAAGGCATGTATCAAATACCAAGACCCTTAAAACATGTAATATGAACACCTATACTCTTCGGTGGACACAAGAGGGACCTCAATCTCTCAAGCACCCAACGTTCCAAGCCATGGATCCAACAAGAGTGAATCCATACTCTATGTTGCCTAATTTCGGCCAAAGGCCCTTCTCATAAGAGAGGAAATATTTCAAGAGTGTTTCTACTTACAATGTCATTGAACAAATACTAGTAAATGACCTAAAATGTTCTATATATAGTAGGTTACAAATAAAATGTAAAATGACCAAAAGGACCCCCTTAATAAAGGGTGAATAACAAAGGTGCCCTTGGAGTATGTATGGACAGTTTTTGGGCATATTTGGGCCCTCCTTTGTACTTCAATTACACATTCTAAATCTCGGGTCAATTCACTCTCGCACTCTTCTATCTTTGTGGTCGTTCCCATACCGTCCTCCCCTTCTTGAAAAGGATTCGACCTCGAATCCATACCTTGCAAAATTCAGAGAAGACAAACAAGCACATATCCTCATGGCATGAGGGTTAGAGTTACCAAAATACATAACGTCAATATGCCAAGGCGGTTCATACTTGAAATATAACCATGAATCCGTTATGTTATCCATGAAAAACTCAGTAAAAACGTCACAAAGGAAATGGCTTTGACAAGTATCAAGAGATAAAGAAACTACATAGGTCCTAATGGCATCAAATAACCCACAAGGTAAAACTACCTTCATCTTAGTAGCCATAAGACACAAGTGCTTCTTCATCTCTTAAAGAGAACACACCAAGGGTGGTGCCTCAATTGGTTCTAAAATCCATAAGATCCATATAGCATCATCACTCATACAAGTGGACAAACCAACAAATTTCCTACCTCTACATAAAACAAATCCAAAACTAGCATGGATGTCATCATAGCCAAAGAGGTAGTAAAGGAAAGAATCACATGTAAAGGCATACATGGGTGAATACAAAGCATTTGGGCACATACACATTCTTTTCTTCAAATAAATAGACAACTTGGTATCCACAAGTTGATATTCATGCAATTTAAATACAAGTGTATCAAGAAAGGATGCACATTTAGAAACATTACCCCAAGGAGTCAATGAAACCTTTGCCCTCAGATTCTTAAGAATGACTACATATTTCTTACCATTAAGAGTACTTTCATCTTGCAATATGAGACTTCCATATTTAGGAGGAATGTTGTCACACCATAGTGGGTTGGAATATAGGCTATAGACTTCAATACAAGCTATACCTTCAACATCATTATCACCACTAGGTTCTTTAGGAGTTATTATATCGTCTTCAAATAAGATATTATACCTAAAGAGAGAATGATCTAACACGTGGACATATTTGGAAATTTCACTCTCTAAGGGATCATTATCAAGTTTCAAAGATATGTCAAACACATGATTAACCCTATGAGCCAAGCAAACATTAGAATCTTTGCAATAATATAAGCTCACGGGTTCACTCCTTTCCCCTTGACCAATATTTTCATTTTTATGAATTCTATGAGCACAACTAGTAATAATGCTTTCATCACACAATATGCTCAAAGAATCATTTTCAACCTCATGATCAATTCTATTAACATTATCACTAACTGGAGATTTATCAAACACATCACACACATGCTCAAGTAGTGGATCACATTCTTGAGTAAGTTGATCATTGTACACACCCTCACTAGTTGTTGGCAACTCACACGCCAACATAGAATCACCTTGATTTTTACAAGGGTCTAATAGTGTCTGACTACTCTTATTACTTGACAATAAGACCTCATTCAAATTATAAATGCTAGCACTAAATGGACATAAATCATACTTACGAGAAGAAATAATTTTGTCATCTAAAAGATCAACTAGTGCTTGCATACTTATAACAAGAGTTTGAATCTCATCAAACTTAACAACACCAAGAGTATCACAAAAGGAAGGCTCAAGCACCTCTACTCTAGGTAAACCCGTAACTACATCCAATTGGCTACTATTAGCCACATCACAATATTTTAAGTTTATAGGAGTGTAGGTGTCACGCCCCAAAATCCCATCGGGCCGGACTGGCACCCGAAGTCGAGAAGGCCCAGGAGAACCCGTTCAAATACCTGTACTTTCACTTATATGTCACCAAAAATTTGGACAAAACTTCGTTGTATATAGAAGAATCTAATTACCTGTATCAGCACAACACACACAAATATATATATATAACACTTGGCCTTCGGGGCCACCACATATACAAATATAACATGACTATATAAACTTCCATGACTTTACCCTTCCTTATGTCTACAAAGCCTCTAGGATATACATGACATAACTAGGGTCGGGACAAACCCCCACCCACACACGACTCCTGTACAATGACAAAACATAAGGAACCGACTCGAAAGCTCCGAAGCAAACTGGAGCTCACCAACAATAGCTGTATGACCTGGCTCCTATCTATGATGTGAGTGAGCTGAAGCACCTGTGCCTGAAGCATGAAATGCAGGTCCCCCATGAGGGACGTCAGTACGAAATATGTACTGAGTACGTAAAGCTGTAAATAATCATATGTGATATGGGGAATCAAGAAAATCAGACGCAAGTGAATAAATCATAATAAAAGTGAACCATACTTCATAAACACTTTTAGGATCATGTACATTATCATTAATCTGAATTGGGTTCTTGAATTCAAACACATTTGTGGAACGGTATACATTCATTCATTTCATTCTTTGCAATTATAATTCGCCATTACCTCCTCCTCCCGAACCTCCAACCACCTAGCAATAATCAATACTGTACCGTACTGTGACCATTAGGCTTCCTCCAGTACATATCAACTGGGATCGACCCATGCTAGGCTTATGCCCCTGGGATACCACCCATAAACACATAAATAGGGATCGACCCATGCTAGGCTTATGCCCCCGGGATACCACCCACACGTATATCAAGTAACCACATAAGGGATCTTTCCAATAACTTATTTCAAAAGCTTTTGAGATTATTACATTAGTGTTCATGCCAATATAGTACCTTTGGAAAAATGATACATCAATAGGAATCAAGTAATAGACATTCTATACAATAACGATGTTATAAAGACTCATTGGTACATCAACAATGTGTTTCAGAATCATCAATATCACAACAATGAAATAGGAGCCTTTTGGTATATCAATGAAACATTTTTACACTTTATAGAATGGAAACAACTTCGTTGGTAATGTAGAACAATACATGTTTTTGGACAACCTCGGAATCTTATTTGATGGAACATTGGTGTTTTCATGCCAAAGAACATTGTTAGAGTATGCTTTACATACCTCGTTGTAGATTCGGATACCAATTCAACACAACTTCCCGCCTTTACAAATCACTTATCTACAATGAAATGTTTGGCATCTAGTATTAGCAACCCAACACCACAATTCTCTTCCATAATTCCATACAACCAATATTTGCAAAACATTCCAAAAACCAACTTGAACAATAGGTTTATGTGTATATACATATATATATATATATAATCATCATTTCAATACCACATCATCAATACCAAATCCCTTCACAATTCAACATAATTCAACCATGCACAAGAATAATCCAACATCATTTCCCAATCATCTTTCAACAACAATCAAATAACATACTTCTTATGCTCACATGCATATATATATATATATATACATATCCATATAAATAACACCAACATAATTTACATCCTTACCATAAAATGGCCCTTTTGGTTTCGAAGTCCTGTTGGCACAAATAAGGGGTGCTTCTCGAAGCCCTCGAGACGGTGAACACAACTACGGAATCAATTTGGATTTTCTACGGTTGAATCACAAGATAATTGGAGTTGAAATTAGGCTAGGGTTTCTTATTTTCAATAATTTGATGATAATTGATGGATATGAGACTAATTATATGTATATAATGACCAATTTTCGTCCATGAGGTGATGGAAAATGACCATATTGCCCTTAAAAATTTAAGTAAATCCGAATCTGTCCATGGTGGACTGTTTTAACAGGATAAAGTAAATCGGCCATAACTCTTTGATCCAATATCGGATTTGGGTGAAATTGGTATATTTGGATATATAATTCAAATGGATTTCATTTAATATAAAGTAGGCCACCCAGTTCGTCCTGTACAAGGAGTTATGATCGTTTGAAGTTGACCCTAAAAAACTGTTTTGAGAGGCTGAAGTAAAACGAGTATAACTCCTTACTCAGACGTTGGATTTGGATGAAACCAATTGCATTGGAAAGAAGACTCAAAGATATTTCTTTGGATATGTGGTAGCTCTCCCAGTTCATTATATTAAGGGAGTTATGATCGTTCAAAGTCGACCCAAAAAACTTGCAGGCCTCAGTAGTTTGTGTGCAGGAAATTTTCCTGCACATTTACTATTCACCTTATCCCGGCCACCGTTTTATAGTTTCGAACGTGCTCGATTATATCCGAAACTTATCCGTTTTTGGAAATATTTATATCATTGGAAAGATTATTCAATAACCTTCGTATGGAACCATCGACGGGCAAATTCCGGTATAAATAAAATAAAAAATTAATTCCATATAAATAAGACCAATCACGTACTTGAATACGCCAATACATGTACTTAAATACGGGGTGTTACATCCTTCCCCCCTTTAGGACATTCGTCCTCGAATGTTAGCGTAGTTATTCAACCAAAACAAGTTCAAGTCCACCATTAACATTCACATCATCATATAAATACTATGCATATATAAACAAAAACTTACTTGTTAATGTTCTAACTCCGTTTCTTGAACTTCCTCTTCATCTTTGAACAAATGAGGGTACTTAGATTTCATTGCTTCCTCAGCTTCCCATGTAATCTCTTCCCTTTGTTGATTTCTCCAAAGTACTTTTACCGATGCTACTTCTTTATTTCTCATCTTCTTAACTTGACGATCTAATATAGCAATAGGCATCTCCTCATAGGTAAGATCTTCTGTTACTTGCACATCTTCAGTAGAAGTAATAAGGGACGGATCTCCGATGCACTTTCGAAGCATCGATACATAAAATACTGGATGCACTGATGAGAGTTCCTGGGGTAGCTCTAATTCATAAGCAACTTGCCCACATCTTCGAATAATCTTATACGGGCCTATATATCGTGGACTCAACTTTCCTCTCTTGCCAAATCTCATCACCCCTTTCATTGGCGATACCTTCAAAAATACCCAATCGCCTAATGAAAATTCTAGCCCTCTTCTTCTACTATCCGCATATGACTTGTGTCGACTTTGGGCTGTTTTCAACCGTTGCTGAATCACCTTGACTTTTTCTATGGCTTGATACACAAGATCCGGTCCGAACATAAGAGTTTCACCCGCTTCGAAACATCCTATTGGTGATCTATACTTCCTCCCATATAAAGCTTCATATGGTGCCATTTTGATACTTGAATGATAGCTATTATTGTAGGCAAACTCAATAAGAGGTAAATGATCATCCCAGCTGCCTTTAAAATCTATAACACATGCTCGTAGCATATCTTCAAGTGTTTGAATGGTGCGCTCTGCTTGTCCATCCGTCTGAGGGTGAAAAGTTGTACTCAGATTCACTTGTGTTCCCAAACTCCGTTGGAAAGACTTCCAAAAGTTTGTGGTAAATTGAGTTCCCCGATCCGATATAATAGAAGTTGGCACTCCATGTAATTGGACTATTTCTTTAACATACAGCTTCGAATATTCTTCAACTGTGTAAGTGGTCTTAACGGGTAAGAAATGTGCGGATTTAGTAAGCCTATCCACAATCACCCATATAGAATCAAATTTCCGAGCTGTACGAGGCAAACCTGTAACAAAATCCATGTTGATCATGTCCCACTTCCAAATTGGAAGATCTATGCATTGCATATAGCCTCCGGGTTTTTGGTGCTCAACTTTAACTCTTTGACAATTTGGACATTCAGCTACAAATTCTGCAATGCTCTTCTTCATGTCATTTCACCAATACATATCTTTCAAATCTTGATACATTTTGGTTGATCCTGGATAAATGGGATACCTTGAAAATGTGCCTCTGTCATAATCTTCTTTCTTAGCCCGTCTACATCCGGCACACACAATCGGTTTTGGCACTGAAGTACTCCTTCTCGCGTAAGCTCAAATGCCTTGGTCGCACCACTCTGAACGTTATCCTTAAGCTGTAATAAAATAGGATCTGCATATTGCTTCTCTTTCACTTCAGCTACTAATGAAGATTCCGCAGCATTATGTACGATAAGCTCTTTATTCGGAGTTTCAAGAAGGCGAACTCCCAAACTAGCTAACTGGTGAAGATATTTAACCATCCCTTGCCTTTCTATAGGCGCCATCATAGCCTTACGACTTAACGCATCAGCTACCACATTTGCTTTCCCTGGATGGTACAAGATATCAACATCGTAGCCCTTTAATAGTTCAAGCCATCTCCGCTGCCTTAAATTTAGATCCTTCTGATTAAAAATATATTGCAAGCTCTTATGGTCAGTATATATATCAACATGAACCCCATATAAGTAGTGGCGCCATATCTTTAAAGCAAAAATAACTGCTGCCAGCTCAAGATCGTGTGTAGGATAATTTTTCTCATGTGGCCGCAATTGTCTAGAAGCATATGCTATTACCTTACCATGCTGCATCAATACACATCCTAAACCAATTCTGGAAGCATCACAATACACTGTATACCCTTCGGTGCCTTCTGGAAGTACCAACACGGGTGTAGAAATCAATTTGTTCTTTAAATCTTGAAAACTCTTCTCACATGCATCATTCCATTGGAATTTGGATGCTTTATGGGTTAGCTTGGTTAAGGGTGCTGAAATGGAAGAAAAGTCTTTAACAAACCTCCTATAATAACCGGCCAACCCGAGAAAACTACGAATCTCCGTCGGCGTTGTGGGCCTTGGCCAGTTCTTCACAGCTTCTATCTTTTGAGCATCAACCTTTATCCCTTCACTAGATACAATATGACCCAAAAATGCCACCGACTTTAACCAAAACTCACATTTAGAGAACTTTGCATAAAGCTTACAATCACGAAGAGTCTGCAATGTCTGTCGTAAGTGATTGGCATGGTCCTCTTCTGATCTAGAATAAACTAGAATATCATCTATAAAAACTATCACAAATATATCCAGGAATGGCTTAAACACCCTATTCATCAAATCCATAAAAGCTGCAGGTGCATTTGTTAGACCAAATGACATAACTAGAAACTCATAATGACCATACCTTGTTCGGAAAGCTGTTTTGGGTATATCTTTTTCTTTGACCCTCACTTGGTGGTAACCTGACCTCAAATCAATCTTAGAAAAGCACTTGGCGCCCTGTAACTGATCAAATAAATCATTAATTCTTGGGAGAGGATATTTATTCTTAATAGTCACCTTATTCAATTGCCGATAATCAATACACATCCTCAGCGAGCCATCCTTTTTGCGCACAAATAACACTGGTTCTCCCCAAGGGGAAATACTAGGCCTAATGAACCCCTTTTCTAGCCAATCTTTCAATTGCTCTTTCAATTCTCGTAATTCTGCTGGGGCCATTCTATACGGAGGAATGGAGATTGGTTGGGTGCCTGGTATTACATCAATACCAAACTCTACTTCTCGTTCAGGAGGCAAACCTGGAAGATCTTCAGGAAATACATCAGGAAATTCATTTACCACCGGAACAGCGTGAAGAGTTGGTGGCTCCGCTTATGTATCCTTTACTCTAACTAAATGATATATGTATACCTTGGAAATCATTCTTCTTGCCTTAAAATAAGAAATAAATCTACCTCTTGGCGCGCTAATTTCACCTTTCCATTCAAGGACTGATTCATTTGGAAAATGAAAATATTCCTTTTTCGTGCAGCAATCAATTATGGAATAACAAGACGCCAACCAGTCCATACCCATTATAACATCAAAATCTACCATTTCTAACTCTCCAAGATCAGCCATCGTATCACGACCACAAACAGTTACTATGCAGTTTCGATAAACCCTTCTAGCTATAATAGATTCCCCGACCGGTGTGGACACTTCAAATGGCTTAACTAACAGTTCGGGTATTCTTTCGAACTTTCCAGCAACCAATGGAGTAACATAAGATAATGTAGAACCGGGATCAATTAAGGCATATAAATTGAATGAAAATATAGACAACGTACCCGTAACCACATCTGGGGAAGCCTCTAAATTCTGTCGATCCGCTAGAGCATACGTACGATTATGAGCCCCGCTAGAACTCGTGGCTCCTCTATCACCTCTAACATGACCCATTGACTGTGCACCCCTTCCTGAATAAGGCATCGATGATGATGATGCAACAAATGACCCCGTAGGTCGCACCATACCCCCTATGTCCCTTCGTGGGTATTTCCTCATCATATGCCCCGACATACCACACCAAAAGAAAACATTGGTCCCCAGCCGACATGCTCCCAAATGATACCTTCCACATTTATTGCATGGCTCTCGAGGAGGTCTCGATTGGCTCATATTCCCTTGCCTTTGGTAACCCACTGATCGTGAACTATGACCCTCACTTCTTTTCCCAAATTGACTGCCTCTGAACCCCTGATGCTGTGGTGGAGCACTAGCTGCAGAATAAGAAAATAATGGCATAGGTGGTCTAGCAGAAAATTGAGGTCTAAAACCTCCCTGTGGAGCCATAAACTGCCCTGTAGATCTGGCCCTCTTAGAAGATCCGCTTTCAAATTCCTGTGTTCTTCTTCTTTGCCTCTGATCTTCCATTTTCTGTGCAAATGCTTGGATCCTAGTTATATCCATGTCTTTATTCAGTGCAACAATAGTACAATCCCTAACCAAATACGGATCCAATCCATTCACATACCGATGAACTCTGTCATCCATAGTAGCTATAACATTAGGAGCATATCTGGACAAGGAATTAAATCGAAGACTATACTCCCTCACACTTGTATGACCCTGTCTAAGATTTAAGAACTAATTCGCACGGGCCTGACGAGTCTCATATGGAAGATAATGATCAATAAATGCCTCTTTAAACTCTTTCCAAGTAGCTGGGGGTGCATCAATGCCCCTTGACCATTTCCAGTCTTCATACCAATATATAGCCTCACCTTTGAATCTATACGCGGCTAACTCCACTGTCTCTCTGCCCTTTACATGCATCACCTCTAGGTCCCTTTGGATCTAATCAATAAAGTCCTGCGGATCTTCATTAAGATCGGATCCGGTAAAAGTAGGCGGATCCATCTTAAGAAAATCCTGTGTTCGAAGACTAGCCGCCCTATCTATAACACTAGGACCTGCAGTAGGAATAACTTGCCCTTGAGCTTGCCCAACAACTATACGAGTCAAAAGTTGCACTGCATTTCTAAGATCTTGATCAACAACATTAATAGGTGGCTCTGGGGATATAGTTCTCCTCCCCCTTATTTCTTCCGGATTGGGGGAAGTTTCTGATGCATGCTCAGCTGGAGCTTCACTTTGATTAGCTGGTATAGTGGGTGACTTACTAGTCCCCTCTCCGGCAGCCACATCTACTTGCTTACCGGTATTCTTGCTTCTGGTAACCGGCATCATTACTATAATAAGAGAAACAAACTGATTCAGTGGTCAACTATGACTTCATATACAATATAAGCTCTATCGCACGATCTAAGACATGAAGAAAAGAAACAATTCCTAAATGTCCATAGCCTCCTGTTTAAAGATGTGGTGCACAACACACCGATAAACAAGACTCTACGTAGACACGGCTTTGTAGACTCACTAGGACGAACCTCTCTGATACCACTTTTGTCACGCCCCAAAATCCCATCGGGCCGGACTGGCACCCGAAGCCGAGAAGGCCCGGGAGAACCCGTTCAAATACCTGTACTTTCACTTACATGTCACCAAAAATTTGGACAGCACTTCGTTGCATATAGAAGAATCTAATTACCTGTATCAGCACAACACGCACAAATATATATATATAACACTTGGCCGTCGGGGCCACCACATATACAAATATAACATGACTATATAAACTTCCATGACTTTACCCTTCTTTATGTCTACAAAGCCTCTAGGATATACATGACATAACTAGGGTTGGGACAAACCACCGCCCATACACGACTCCTGTACAATGACAAAACGTAAGGAACCGACTCGGAAAGCTCCGAAGCAAACTGGAGCTCACCAACAATAGCTGTATGACCTGGCTCCTATCTATGCTGTGAGTGAGCTGAAGCACTTGTGCCTGCAGCATGAAATGCAGGTCCCCCGTGAGGAACGTCATTATGAAATATGTACTGAGTATGTAAAGCTGTAAATAATCATATGTGATATGGGGAATCAAGAAAATCAGACGCAAGTGAATAAATCATAATAGAAGTGAACCACACTTCATAAACACTTTTAGGATCATGTACATTATCATTAATCTGAATTGGGTTCTTGAATTCAAACACATTTGTGGAAAGGTATACATTCGTTCATTTCATTCTTTACAATTATCATTCGCCATTACCTCCTCCTCCCGAACCTCCAACCACCTAGCAATAATCAATACTGTACCGTACTGTGACCATTAGGCTGCCTCCAGTACATATCAACTGGGATCGACCCATGCTAGGCTTATGCCCCTGGGATACCACCCATAAACACATAAATAGGGATCGACCCATGCTAGGCTTATGCCCCTGGGATACCACCCACACGTATATCAAGTAACACACATAAGGGATCTTTCCAATAACTTAGTTCAAAAGCTTTTGAGATTATTACATTAGTGTTCATGCCAATATAGTACCTTTGGAACAATGATACATCAATAGGAATCAAGTAATATACCTTCTATACAATAACAATGTTATAAAGACTCATTGGTACATCAACAATGTGTTTTAGAATCATCAATATCACAACAATGAAATAGGAGCCTTTTGGTATATCAATGAAACATTTTTACACTTTATAGAATGGAAACAACTTCGTTGGTAATGTAGAACAATACATGTTTTTGGACAACCTCGGAATCTTATTTGATGGAACATTGGTGTTTTCATGCCAAAGAACATTGTTAGAGTATGCTTTACATACCTCGTTGTAGATTCGGATACCAATTCAACACAAATTCCCGCCTTTACAAATCACTTATCTACAATGAAATGTTTGGCATCTAGTATTAGCAACCCAACACCACAATTCTCTTCCATAATTCCATACAACCAATATTTGCAAAACATTTCAAAAACCAACTTGAACAATAGGTTTATGTGTATATATATATATATATATATAATCATCATTTCAATACCACATCATCAATACCAAATCCCTTCACAATTCAACATAATTCAACCATGCACAAGAATAATCCAACATCATTTCCCAATCATCTTTCAACAACAATCAAATAACATACTTCTTATGCTCACATGCATATATATATATATATATATACATATCCATATAAATAACACCAACATAATTTACATCCTTACCATAAAATGGCCCTTTTGGTTTCGAAGTACTGTTGGCACAAATAAGGGGTGCTTCTCGAAGCCCTCGAGACGGTGAACACAACTACGGAATCAATTTGGATTTTCTACGGTTGAATCACAAGATAATTGGAGTTGAAATTAGGCTAGGGTTTCTTATTTTCAATAATTTGATGATAATTGATGGATATGAGACTAATTATATGTATATAATGACCAATTTTCGTCCATGAGGTGATGGAAAATGACCATATTGCCCTTAAAAATTTAAGTAAATCCGAATCTGTCCATGGTGGACTGTTTTGACAGGCTAAAGTAAATCGGCCATAACTCTTTTCTCCAATATCGGATTTGGGTGAAATTGGTATAGTTGGATAGATAATTAAAAGGGATTTCATTTCATATAAAGTAGGTCACCCAGTTCGTCCTGTACAAGGAGTTATGATCGTTTGAAGTTGACCCTAAAAAACTGTTTTGAGAGGCTGAAGTAAAACGAGTATAACTCCTTACTCAGACGTTGGATTTGGATGAAACCAATTGCATTGGAAAGAAGACTCAAAGATATTTCTTTTGATATGTGGTATCTCTCCCAGTTCATTATATTAAGGGAGTTATGATCGTTCAAAGTCGACCCAAAAAACTGGCAGGCCTCAGTAGTTTGTGTGCAGGAAATTTTCCTGCACATTTACTATTCACTATATCCCGGCCACTGTTTTATAGTTTCGAACGTGCTCGATTATATCCGAAACTTATCCGTTTTTGGAAATATTTATATCGTTGGAAAGCTTATTCAATAACCTTCGTATGGATCCATCGACGGGCAAATTCCGGTATAAATAAAATAAAAAATTAATTCCATATAAATAAGACCAATCACGTACTTGAATACGCCAATACATGTACTTAAATACGGGGTGTTACAGTAGGGGATAGCTTTTTTACCTCGTAGCTCATATGAGCTACGGCCATCACCTTGGTGCGGGTCATGGTAGCCCACTTATTCCTTTGGGAAACTCTCATCACGAGGTGTATGGATAATAGGTTTTGGATTTGGTGGGATAAGTTTGGATACCAATTGGCGTATCTTTTCAAGGTGCCGTTTGATATCTTCACAATTGTCAATGAAACTACCACAATGGTCATTGAGGCGATCAAACGTGGCATTGAAACTATTGACAGCCATGGTACCTAAAGAAAAGACAACAACAAACAAAAAAACAAACTAGTTAGCTCAAAATAGCCTCACCACACTCTCACTCTTTGATTACCTCACACGTAGCTTCATAAGTGTTATAAGCCGGCTAAGGAACCGTGAGGAGTTTAGGGTCGAGTCTACTTTTTTCTGGAATAGATTTTGGTTTGAAACTCAAGCAAATCTCGTAGAACGTGAGCAAAAAAAAAACTAACAATGATTCAAAATGACAAAAGTACACAACAAACACTAACACGAACAACGAAATCTACAACTAACTTACAATCTAGTAGGAGATTACTAGTTTGTCAATTAGTATTAGAATTAACAAATGCAAACAAGAAACAATAAAATAAAACTAATAAATCAAAATTTAAGCCAAAATTGACATGTGAACAGTAACTTGATGACATGGCAGTCCACTAGTAGTTACGGTTTTATCAAGTTTTATTTTTCCAATATTCAAGTCTTGATCAATTTACAACTTTGGAATTGTGGAATTTGGTTAATTGAGGGAAATACAAGTCTTGGACACCTCTTGAAATTCAAACACAAAAAGTGTTGACTTGACTTGTACTTTTCCTCAAAACATGGGTTCTTTAAATCATGAAAAAGTAGTTGAGAAGTGATTGAAAGGTCTTTGGTAGTTGTGAAGTCTTTCAAGACTAACAAGTTTACACTTTTTCTCCTACAACTTTTGGATATAATGCCCTCTTTATGTTTAACAATGTATGAAGGAGGAGAAGAACTTCAAGAACAACAACAAAATCCACCAAGAACTACAACAACAACCACCAAGAACAACAACAATCTTCCAAGAACAACAACGATTTCACACGGCCAACTCCAATCCCACAATAACAAATCCACCAATACAAGGACAAGACTTCAACAACTTCAATAAATTGTTCTTAGGCCACCAATAAACAACATCACATGACCAAGTTAGAACATTAACAAAAGCACATAGCCAAAAGGAAATTCCACAACAGCAATGTCACCATACAACTAAGTTTTCAAGTTCACACAACAACATCAACATTTAAAGCTCAAACTTAGATCTAGACTCAAGAGTGTTAGTGATGAAGAAGACTAACACTAGAAATAACAAAACAAACAAAAATCTCAGCCAAAACACAACAATAACACAATTTTGGCCAAGACACAAAAATGGAAAGGTTTGCTTCTTTTTGGAATTTTCAGTTTTCAAATACTTTTTTTTATTTTTCAAGCAAGCAAGCCCAAGATTGATCTTGTGGGAACAAAATCAGTCATGCTTTGATACCAAATGATATGGATACAAACTTGGTATGTACTAGAAATGACTCCAAAATAGTCCACACACATGATGGAACCCGAGACCATAAAGACCTAGTCTCGACTTCAACAACAACAAGATATCAAGGTGTTTTAGCACCTATTTGCAACCAATAACCCAAACTAGATTAACAACACAAAATGATGAACAAGATAACAATATCAAGAAGTCACGGTTTTGAATAACACGAACAACAAACTACACGATTACAACAAATACAAAGGATAGATAGTGTGACATACAATATTACATACACAAAGAACCAAGGCATGTATCAAATACCAAGACCCTTAAAACATGTAATATGAACATCTACACTCTTCGGTAGACATAAGAGGGACCTCAATCTCACAAGAACCCAACGTTCTAAGACATAAATTCAACGAGAGCGAATCCATACTCTATGTTGCCTAGTTTCGGGCAAAGGCCCTTCTCACAAGAGAGGAAATATTTCAAGAGTGTTTCTCCTTACAATGTCATTGAACAACTACTAGTAAATGACCTAAAATGTTATATATATAGTAAGTTACAAATAAAATATAAAATGACCAAAAGTACCCCTTAATAAAGAGTGAATAGCAAAGGTGCCCTTGGAGTATGTATGGACAATTTTTGGGCATATTTGGGACCTCCTTTGCACTTCACTTGCACATTCCAAGTATCGGGTCAAGTCACTCTCGCACTCTTCCATCTTCGTGGTCATCCCCATATCATTTTTTCAGCCCATATACAATCTACATAGCTCATATCTACTTTCCAACACATCCCTCGGAAAGGGTTTTACAAGGTGTTACAATATATCCTCCTCGGCACATCTATCGAGAAGGGTTTTTAAAAGGTGTTGCCAATGTTACTCAGGTGTTGCCACGGTGGTACCAATATTTCATGAATGAGTATGATATGAGGATGTAATGATCACAGCCGATCACTCATTATTTTCATTCATCCATGAATTTCCACATGTCTCATATGTCAATAAAGTATGAATATAATCACACTACACCAATGTTACCGCATTAAGCATTTTAACAACATAATATAATTATTCATATGTATTCAAGACTATCAAAATCACTTAGGACCCCACACGGTCACATATTACATAATATCTTAATTTCGACGATTACATCACATAGAGGACCCTACACGGGCACAACACATAGATAATTATTTTTCATGATTATTTCACATCCTTAACATGCATTTTGTACCATTATTTACTATCCAACTCAGTCTTAAAGAGTTAAGCCATAACCTACCTCGAAAGCCAAAATCAGTCTTCTACACTTGAACTCGCGACCTTACATTTCACAATCAATCCCGAACTCAACTAAAAACATCAAATATGGAATCTACATGTCAAAACAAAACCAACGACATCCATATTGACTACTTTTGGTTCAGAGTCAAAACGGACCCCGGAATGGGTTTCTGAAAAAAGGGCAAAATTAAAACTTTACTTCAAAAATATGTTCCCCATATATTTAGGAATCTACATTTGAAAACCCAAGTTAAATTGAGTCAAAAGTGAGGTTCAAATCGTAGAAAAATTATTTTTGAGCTTTACCGGGTAAAATCTTTGAAATCTGGGTTAAAATCAAGAATCAAAGTTGTTTTGAAGGTTAAATTGATGAAAAACTGATAATTATAGGATTAAAATATTATTCAAGTGAAAAGAAGTGAAATTGAAGTTTAAAAGCAAGCCCTAAGATTTTTTGATTTTAAAAAATTAATCAAGAAATTACTAAGAAAAAGGTGAATCTTTACCTTAAATCCATAATAAAACAACGAAATAGATGTTAATCTAGCTTCCCAAGCTCCACAAACTTTACTTTTGAGCTCCCACACTATTTTAGGGTTTACCTCTCAAGAGAAAAGATGAAAAATGAGCAAAATAGGCACAAAAGCCGGTATGCAGATTTTTCTGCACAACTTTTGCAAAAAAGCTGTGTTTTAGTCTAATCCGGACTTCGATGGGGTGCTCGAAATTAGTTCGAAGTCCGATATATGCAAACAAACTATGTAACCATACTAAATTCGACGTGCCAGATGCGATGGCGATATCATATTTTCAAAAAAATATCGTTTTCATAGAATTGACCCTAAAAAACTGAGATCACAATTTTCCAAATCGGTGGTTGAAATGAGATTTAAAAGCAGTAAAATCATAGTAAATATGCTAACACCCTAACATCGATATTTCAGATCTGTTGGCAAATTCGAATTTTCCATCCGAGGTTGTTTCGATCAAATGTGGGTCCCACACCCGTATTTTCAATTTTTCAACTTTTCGACCAATAGGTCAAAATGAGCTCAGATGCATCGGGACCCGAACCAAAGGTCTACCTAGCCTAAAATTGATTTTTCGGAGCTGTTGGCGCAATCTGTTCGGCTATTCATCAGAAGGATCAAAATATATCCACATAAGTCTAAAATAAGACGTTTGAAGGAATCAAAAACCACAATATCGTATAAATGATACCAAAATGCATTGAAAATCATGTCAATGACTCCCACACCCAGAAATACCATAATGCAACTACGGGGAGGGGTAAAATAGTTAAATCACACAAAATCACAAATTTTACATATTCTATCAAATTTTTAGGTCGTTATATCATCCACCACTTAAAATCTAGTATGTCCTCGAACTAAGGCAAAGAAATACCTGAATTAATGAAGAACTGAGGATAAGAACTACTCTATCAGACTTGACCTCCAAAGTAGCTTCATCTAGAGGTTGATGTCGCCACTAGACCTTAACCACAAGGATCACTCTAGAGCGCAACCGCCTAACATCTCTAGACAAATGGAGATCGGCTTCTCAACAAACAACAACCGCTCATCTAGCTGAACTGACTCCCAACAAATAATATGAGATTCATCAGGAATATAGCACCGAAGCATAAAAACATGAAAAATTGGATAAATAGCTGATAGATCAGGGGCAAAGCCAACTCATAAGCCACATCACCAACAATCCGAAGAATCTCAAATGGACCAATATACCTTGGGCTAAGCTTGTACCTCTTCCCAAACCTCATCACACTCTTCATAGGTGAAACTCGAAGGAAAATAAGATCACCAATACCAAATCTCAAGGCATGAAGTCTACGATCAGCATAACACTTCATCCTACTCTGAGCCACTCTAAGTCTATCCTAAATGACTCAGGCTCTATCCAATGACTCACAAAGCAAGTTCATACCTCGAGGTCTCACCTTTAAAACATCAAACCAACCTACTGGGAGCGACAATGCCTACCATACAATTCCTTAAAAAGAGTCATATTAATAGTGGAATGACAACTATTATTATATGCAAACTCTGCTAAAGCCAAATGCTATTCCCACTGGACACCAAAATCCATCACGCATGCACGGAGTATATCCTCCAAAACCTGGATTGTCCGCTCTGACTATCCATCAGTCTGGGGTGAAACGCAGTGCTAAAATTAACTTGAGTACCCAACTTATCTTGAAAAGTCTTCCAAAAGTGAGATGTGAATACAGAACCTCGATCTAAAATGATAGACACCGACCCACCATACAGATGAACAATCTCACGAATATAGATATGAGCCAACCTCTCAACACTAAACGAAACCTGAATTAGAATAAAATATGCTAACTTGGTCAATCGATCCATGATGACCCTAAAACTGTTAGAACCATGAGATGTACCAAGAAAACCAGTTACAAGGTCCATTGTGATCTGTTCCTACTTCCACCTTGGAATGGGTAACCTTTGAAGCAAACCATCAAGCCTTATTTGCTTGACCTTCACCTGCTGACAAAATAGGCAATGAGCCACAAATTCTCTACATCTCGCCTCATACCACCCCACCAGTAATGCTGCCTCAAATCATGATACATCTTAGTCATACTTGGATGGATAGAATATTTGGAACAATCAGGCTCCTCTAAGATCAACCTAATCCAATCACCCATTCTCGACATAAAAACTCAGCCCACAATCCTAAAAAATCCATCTAAATCAAGTGAGGCTTCCTTAGCCACCCACTTAACACCTTATCTCGAATCAACCCTAATCCAACATTATTAAACTGATGAGCTTGATCGTCTCCATCAAAGAAGATCTTGCCTCCCCAAAAGCCAAAACACGCCCAAGTGTCTAAATATCAAGCCTAACTATCTTGTTACCTAAAGACTGAACCTCTAAGGCTAAAGGCCTCTCCTGGGTCAATAGATGCGCCAAGCAACCCATGCTAGTTAACCTTCGGCTCAAGGCATCTACAACCACATTAGCCTTGCCCGAATGATAGAGAATAGTCAAGTCATAATACTTAAGCAATCAACCCAACAACATTGCCTCATATTAAGATCTCGCTGGGTGAAGAAGTACTGAAGGCTATGATGATCCGAGAAGATCTCACGATGAACTCCATACAAGTAATGGCTCAACAACTTCAAGGAAAACATAACTGCGCATAACTCTAAATCATGGGTAGGATAATTCCTCTCATGAGGCTTCAACTGACGAGATGCATACACAATAACCTTACCCTCCTACATCAACACAACACCTAACCCAACACCTAAAGAATCACAAAAAACGGTAAATCCCACACCCTTCTTAATAAAAACCAATATAGGAGTTGAAGTCAACTAATCCTTAAGATTTTGAAAGCTTGCCTCACAAGCATTGGACCACTGAAAAAGATCTTTTTTTGGGTCAACTTGACCAATGGAGCTGCAATAGATGAAAAACCCTCAACAAAACATCAATAATACCTGATCAAGCCAATAAAACTCCGAATCTTAGTGGGCGAAGTAGGTCTAGACCAATCATAAAATGCTGCAACCTTGACTGGATCAACCATAATACCTTCCTTAGTCACCGTATGACACAAGAAAGAAAAAGACTCAAACCAAAATCGCACTTAGAGAACATAGCATACAACTTCTCATCCCTCAATCTCTGAAGCATAATCCGCTAATGCTCCTCATGCTCAACTTTACTCTTGGAATAAACCAAGATATCATCTATAAATACAATAATAAAGGAGTCAAGATACGGTAAAAAAAACCAATTTATCAACTCCATGAACGCGGCAAGGTCATTGGTCATCGCAAAGGACATGACCAAGAACTCATAATGACCATATCGAGTCCAAAAAACTATTTTTGGAATATCTGAAGATCTAATCCTCAACTGGTTATAACCTGGCCTCAAATCAATCTTCGAAAACACTCCAGCACCCTGAAGATGATCAAATAAATCATTGATGCGAGGAAGAGGTACTTATTCTTAACCATCACCTTATTCAACTACTGATAATCAATACATATCTGCATAGACCCATCATTTGTCTTCACAAATAAGATAGGCGTACACCAAGGTAAAACACTAGGTTGAATATATCCCTTATCCAATAACTCCTGCAACTGATCCTCCAGTTCTTTCAAATCTGTTGGATCATCCTATAAGGAGGAATAGAAATAGGCCTGGGGCCTCGACTCAACATCAATACTGAAATTAATATTTTAATTTGGAGGCATACCAAATAAGTCCGTAGGGAATACATTCATAAACTCACAGACAACACAGATAAAATCCAAGAAAGGAGGCAAAACAACATTGGTATCACAAATATGGGCCAAGTAAGATAACCATACTCTCTCAATCACTTTATGAGTCTGACCATAAGATATAATTCTCTTAAGCCTCGAGTGAAGTGAACTCTTCCAATCTATCCTTGGCACACCCGACAAAGCTAAAGTCACAGTCTTGGCATAACAATCTAAGATAACATGATAAGGAGCCAACCAATACATGCCTAAAATAACATTAAAATCGACCATGTCTAACACAAGTAAGTCTACCAAAGTCTCATGCCCAACAAAAGTCACAACACAAGATCGGTGCACTCAATCTACCACAAAGAATCACCTATCAGGGTAGATACACGAAGAGGCATGGGAAGAGGCTCACTAAAAAGATCAAAACCAAAGCAAAATACACATATAGAAGAACGTTCATCCAAGATCAAATAATACAAATATAGGTCTAAAAAAATAGGGATGATACGATAATCACAACATCAGAAGCCTCTAAATCAGGTCTGGCTTGTATAGCATAACACTGACCACGAACAACAAATGCCTAGGTGGCTCCATCACTACTACCACAGGCTCCGCTATATTTACCTCTCGCACCTCTAGTAGAACCCCTACCTCTCACAGCTGAAATGAGAGTAGCCTGATCACCCAATGAGGACAGTCCCTAGCCACATGGCCAATCTTATCACACATACAACAACTTCTATGACCAGCCTCAATAGAAAAAGGAACAATTAGGCCCGAACGACCACCCTAAACTGCTAAACTAAAAGATCTACCACCTAAACTTTGTAAAGCCTCTACTAGACCATGGTATCTATGAGAACCTCTAAAATCTCTACTTTAAGAGGTTTGACTCCTGAACTCACCAAAATATTGCACCTTCTTGGTGCCTCCCTGAGACACACTAAGAATACCATCTGTTATCTTAGCAAGATCCACTATACTATAGAAAGAAAACCTAAACACAACCATCAGAGATATAGCCAACTGAAAGGAGACATCCAAACCATTCATAAACTTATGAATCTTCTCAGACTAGGTGAAAATATTTTCCTAGGAATATCTGGACAGGGTATGGAAGCATGCCTCATACTCAACAACTGTCATGGAGCCTTTCTCCAAATGGTCAGACTCATCTCGCATCCGATCCCTCAAACTATAAGGCATGAACCTCACCAGAAAGGCATCAACAAATTAATCCCATGACAACTCAGGAGCATCAACAGGCCTAGAATCGACAAACAAACTCCACCGATCTCTCATAGTATCTCTCAACTAATATAAGTATAAGCCATACCATTCACGCAGATAGAGTGATACACAACTCAGAATATAAGGTATGAAAGAACTTCACACGATCAAGAATGAAATGAGAGAAGTTTCCTAAAGATGTCCTATAACCTCTCAAAGATAGATACAAACGTCTATGTACCAATCAACGAGACTCTATTAGACATCTCGTTCTTACACTGTTGAGACCAATGAAACCTGGCTTCTCTGATACCAATTTTTCACGACCCTAAAATGAAGGTCATGATGGCAATTGTTGTGGCCTACCTTGAAAAGTAAGCCTATCACCTAAACCGATCCAAAAAGAGAAAAAGACAGAAATATCCCAAGGTAAGGCTACTAGAACGAAGCCAAACCATATAAGTAATCATAACAATGCCAAGAAAAAACTTATCCAAAATACAAATTATGCCCAAAACTAAGTGTCAATAGTGTAAGAACTAATAATACAATCCAAGAGTCAAATACATCGAAAAATAACCACAAAGGAATAATATCAACATCCGAATACTAATAAAGACATAACTACTATAGAATATAGAGTGAACTTCAGATGCATGAATGTCTAACCGCTACCTTGAAAGCTCCAACAATAGCCCCAGTCAAGCAAGCTGAGGCATACTCGAGCTAGGACCTGCACCGAAAGGGCGTAATAGGCATGAGTATGGTCCACTTGTATTAAGTAGGTATCATAGGCCGACTAAGCAAAATAGTAAATAAAGCATACAAAATATACACTAAGGGAATGTCACCTGCAATTATAAAATATCCCACAACTGTTGCCCACACCGCTTGCTTTAACAGTTTTAATATTTCACATACACAATAAGATAGAACACGAGTATGCATTATATCATATATAAGTATAATAAGGGGGAACAAGCATATACAAGATCAACAAATACAAGTAATAGAAGATAAGACAATTCCATAGATGGCAAATCAATATGACATTACAATACAATATAAACACAATAAAGTAAGTGCAACGTATATGATGATGATGATGATGATGCACAAGGTCGTCGCACAATCTCCGAGATCATTGCACAATCCTTGTATATACCTACGAATTTAAATTTTTCTGATGTAGTACCTATGGGGGTTCGTCAACCCATATACAATCCATATATCTCATATATTCTTTTCAGCATATTCCTCTTTAACGACCCTTCTAGTAATTTTGTGAATTTTACTGGTCTTTTGCATTTTTGCTGTCCCCATAGTTTCTATACGTAGTTTATGACTTACGGAGACAAATAGTACCAATTCTGGATGTGTTCAAAAGTTATTGAGTCATTAGTTGAATTATTGTTTTTTAATAAAGTTAAACCAAATCATGATCAATCTTTTACCACGACGACCTCGGTTTAGTGTTGTAGCATTTTCAATAGGTTCGGAAGGTACTTTTTAGTCAATATACATATTTAATATTTTTATATGTCGTTCTGAATAAATATTGAGAATTTAGTAAAGTTTGAATATTTTAAATAATTAATCTAGTTGGTGGTTAATAGAAATATTATTAATTAAATTAGTTGTGGGTTATATCCACCACTCTCTTAATTTTGATCACATATGAGATTAGGGTAATATATTATCAGATTAGTTGTTATAGATAGATTATTTGAATAGACAAAAAAAAATGGAGGCACATATGAAAAGAATGAGTGCACCGTAGATGCAATTGAGTCGACACGACCACTACAGGTTAGAACATTGCACTTCCTTACGCCTGAGATTTATGTATATAAAGAGTAATGATTGGGTGTCAGCGCCACATGGTGATAAAAGAATATAAAATCAGAGGATGTTTTCTTTGAAAATTTAAGTAGGATTAATATAATATAATATAAATAAATTATTTTGTAATGATTACCAGTAATAATTAGTTGAAAAGTAGGACAATGATAAGGTAATAATTATCATAATGGGTGAATTTCAATGGTTCAACTCACTGTATCATCATTTGCTTAGAAAATTTGACATATTCGGGTATTTATCTTCTTATTATTCTGCAACTATGATTTTGATAAAAATTTAGCTTTTAGGCTTACAATTTTTAGAGTGAAAATTTAAAGGATGGGTCATTAGATTTGTATTCTTATGAAAATTATATATTTGAACAGATTTGAAACATTCGAGTAATTTACGGAAGGAAAAGACCCTTGCAAAGTAGCTTGCATTCAAATTCTATGGTTGAGGTAGGTTACGATTTAATTAGAGTTTAGACTCGACTTAATAGTGTGTATGCTTCTACATTAAATACTTGTTGATTGGTATTCAGACATGCTTGAAATTGTTGATGCATGTATAAATGAGTATTGAAAATTACTTGATGTAATTGTTTTATAACTTTAAGTGTATTTGTAAACTTGGTACATCTTTGATATTGATATTACTTGTTTATGTTGGATTGGGTACCATGGCAATACGGATGTGTATATGTTGGATCAGGTACCATCCCGGTTCGAATATGTATATGTTGGATCGGGTACCACACTGGTACAGATGTGTATAAGATAGATCGGATACCACTCTGGTATGGGTGTGTATATATTGGATCGGGTACCACGTCGGTATGGATGTGTATATGTTGGATCGGGTACCACGCCGTTACGGATGTGCATATGTTGGATCGGGTACCATGCCGGTATGGATATGTATATGTTGGATCGGGTACCATGCTGGTACGGATATGTGTATGTTAGATCGGGTACCACATCAGTACGGTTATGTATATATTGGATTGGGTACCACACCGGTACAGTTATGTATATGTTAGATCGGGTACCACACCGGTACGGTTATGTATATGTTGGATCGGGTACCATGTTGGTATGGTTATGTATATGTTGGATCGGGTACCACGCCGGTATGGATATGTATATGTTGGATCGGTTAACACACCGGTACGGTACATGAACATAAATTGTTCCCTGCAGGTCATGACTATTTGGGCAAAAATAAATCCCATAGCATGTATGTACATATTGTGTTGATTCTGTGGATATTTAAAATATGGTTGATACTCTTGATGGTTATGTGACTTAATTTTGTGAACTGTTTGACCTATTGTTGTTATATTATTGATTCATTGAATATTTGTTATGTGACGATGCCTGTCTACTTTTTATTTGATTTGTGTTATGTACATGCTATTAAATTGAGTTGGCCTATGATACCTACCAGTACATAGTTGTTTGTACTGGTACTACTCTGTACTCTTCTTTTGTTGAGTGCAGAAAGTATTCTAGAGGCTCAGACATAACCTCACCTCTAGAGTTTGATAGCAGATCCTGATCCAAGAGTGAGCACTCCATCTCCAGGCTTCCATGGGTCATCTTATCAGTTCTTTTCCATCTTTTAGAAAATGAGACATTCTTTATTTACTTTATTGACATTTCAATATCTCTTTAGACATGATCCTTGTTAGTATTTATTGTACAATGACTCTCGGGTCTTGGGGATTTTATTAAGTAGTTTGTTTGACTTTCCCATTAATAACAATTAGTATTGGATTATTGTTATTATGTTGATTTTATGATAATATCATCATAATATGAATTAAGTAATTAAGTTATGATTTGATTTAGATGGTTCTCCCTCAGAAAGATTAGTATGGGTGCCACTCATGGCCATTTGGGTTATGAAAAAGTTGGTATCAGAGCCCTAGGTTCGTTGATCTCTTCATTTAAGTACATGTCTAGTAGAGTCTTACGGAATGGTATGGAGACGTCTGTACTTTTCTTCGAGAGGCTATAAGACACTAGAAAAATTCAAATTCTTCTTTGTTACATGCTATTACTTAAATTCAATTGGTATCTGGCGATTCCAATTTGTATCTGTTAATAAGAGCAATGTCAAGTAGAGTTCTGTAGATTGGTGTGTAGGACCCCATACCCAATTTTCATAAGGCTATGATGCATGTAGAAGTCATTTTCCTTTCTTTTTCTCCATCATGCCGTCCTAATCTTGGACTACTAGATTGAATCCAATTGGTATCTAGACAAATCCAATTGATATCTTAATAATTTTGAATAAAAATCTAGGATATTTCAATTGGTATCTGTTACTAAGGTCTAAAAGCTATTGTTAATAGGTAAAGACTTGTGAAAGTTGTGAACTTATTGATTATTTTTGTTCTATATTTGACTAAACTTGTGTTGCTAGATTTTTGTCATTGTTGAGAATTATTCTTTTGTTAAGTGCTGAAAATTGACGAAGTTGTTTTTGTTGATAAATGGGATTATTTGATTTCTTGTTATTGTGAAATTAGAAAATCTATGGTGTTTACTTATTCTTGGTACTATTATACTGATGTGATTGATGGTATGAGAATTGAGTGGGTGATATGAGATTATGATGTCAAGCAAAGATGGTGAAAAAGTGACATGAATAAAAGACTGAGGTGATATGTGTTTTCCGTAATGAGGGGTTCTTGTTAATGATGTTGTGGATGGATCCTTGTGCAGTTTGATTATTTGACGATCCTTGTGTGGTCCAACCATTGAGATCGTATTTAGATTTTTTGTGCAGTTCTATTATTGAAATTATAATGGGTTCCTTATGAGGACTAGCTAAGTGACATTATCTTTAAGTTCCTTATGTGAACGAATTTTTATTGCTTGGCAAAATAATGAGTTTTAAATAAAAGTAAAAAAAACTAGTAGAGGTTGTTGATATCTATAGAATTTGATCGTGACTGGTATGGAATATGATATTGGTGATGAGACTGTCAATGACCTATAATCGATTTATTTTGTTTGGCCTTCCTAGCACATCTTCGAGATACTTCCATAGAGGTCTCATCTATTGAGTCAGTTTCTGTGGTGTGTGAGTTCCAAGAGGTTTTTCCTGAGGATTTTCCTAATATGCCACCAACTGTGACATTGGTTTTTGTATTGATCTAGAGACAGGTACTCGTCGTATTTCTATTCCCCCTATAGGATGGCTTCGACTGAGTTGAGGAAGTTAAAGGCTTAGTTGCAGGATTTGTTGAGTAAGGTCTTTATTCGTCCAACAGCCTCTCCATGGGGTGCTCCTATCTTGTTTGTGAAGAAGAAGGATGATAGTCTTTGTATGTGTATAGACTATAGGCAGTTGAACAAGTTACATTCTCTAATAAGTATCCTTTGCCCCGTATCGATGATTTATTTTAGCAGTTACAGGGTGCATCCATATTTTCTAAGATTGGTTTGAACTTCGGGTATCATCTGCTTAAGATTCGGCCTGGCGATATTCCTAAGACTGCTTTTCGAATCCGGTATGGGCACTATGAGTTTCTTGTGATATCGTTCGGGCTGACCAATGCCCCAACTGCTTTTATGAGTTTGATGAATGAAATATTTAAACCCTACTTAAATTTTTTTGTGATTGTATTTATTGATGATATTTTGGTTTATTGTAAGAGTAAAAAGGTACACGAGAATCACTTATGGATTGCTTTGGGTTTGTTAGAAGAGAAAAAAAACTTGATGCGGAGTTTTCTAAGTGTGTGTTCTGGTAAGATTCTGTCTACTTTTCTTCATAGATGTTGTGTGATATATGTTGTGTGTGGATATGGATGTTAGGCTTGATTATGAGTAGGATGACTTGGCCTTGATTGTTGATATTTGGATTTAAGATGCGGGCTTCGGACTCGTAAAATGGCATATTTATACCCTTTTTGAATCCTATTTCTTTCCTTCTCTAGTTTAGATTAGTTTTAGCATGGTTATGATGTAAACCTATGTTTGGGATGTGGTTTTGGTATTTGAAGCATCATTTGTATATTTAGCCTTAGTGGGCTAGTGTGGTCATCTTGAAATAATAAGTTGGGTAAAGTTGACTTGAGTACCCTTGTTTTTAGTTGAAGTTGCTATTTTAGGCTTGAATATTGCTTACTAGATATATAGAGGATTAAATAGATACATCGAAATACAAGAATTAATAATAAATACAAAAACTAATAATACAATCCAAGAGTCAAATACATTGAAAAATAACCACAAAGGAATAATATCAACCTACGAATACTAATAAAGACATAACTAATATAGAATATAGAGTGAACTTCGGATGCATGAATGTCTAACCTCTACCTTGGAAGCTCCAACAATTGCCCAAGTCAATCAAGATGAGGCACACTCGATCTAGGACCTGCACCGAAAGGGCGCAATAGGCATGAGTATGGTCCACTTGTATTCAGTAGGTATCACAGGCCGACTAAGCAAAATAGTAAATAAAGCATACAAAATATACACTAAGGGAACGTCACCTGCAATTATAAAATGTCCCACAACGGTTGCCCACACCGATTGCATTAACAGTTTTAATATTTCACATACACAACAAGATAGAACACGAGTATGCTTTATATCATATATATGTATAATAAGGGGGAACATGCATATACAAGATCAACAAATACAAATTATTGAAGATAAGACAATTACATAGATGGCAAGTCAATATGACATTACAATACAATATAAACACAATAAAGTAAGTGCAACATATATGATGAGGATGATGATGCACAAGGTCGTCGCACAATCTCTGGGATCATCGCACAATCCCCGTATATAAAGTTTTCTGATGTAGTACCTATGGGGGTTCGTCAACCCATATACAATCCATATATCTCATATCTCCTTTTCAGCATATTCCTCTTTAATGACCCTTCTAGTAATTTCGTGAATTTTACTGGTCTTTTGCATTTTTGCTGTCCCCATAGTTTCTATACGTGGTTTATGACTTACGGAGATAGATAGTACCGATTCTTGATGTGTTCAAAAGTTATCGAGTCATTAGTTGAATTATTGATTTTTAATAAAGTTAAACTCAATCATGATCAATCTTTTACCGCGACGACCTCGGTTTAGTGTTGTAGCATTTTCAATAGGTTCGGAAGGTACTTTTTAGTCAATATACATATTTAATATTTTTCTATGCCGTTCAGAATAAATATTGAGAATTTAGAAAAGTTTGAATATTTTAAATAATTAATCTAGTTGGTGGTTAATACAAATATTATTAATTAAATTAGTTGTGGGTTATATCCACCACTCTCTTAATTTTGATCACATATGAGATTACAGTAATATATTATCAGATTAGTTGTTATAGACAGTTTATATGAATAGACAAAAAAAAATGGAGGCACAGATGAAAAGTAAGAGTGCACCGTAGATGCAATCGAGTCGACTCGACTGCTACAGGTTAGAACATTGCACTGCCTTACGCCTGAGATTTATGTATATAAAGAGTAATGATTGGGTGTCAGCGCCACATGGGGGTAAAAGAATATAAAATCAGAGGATGTTTTGTTTAAAAATTTAAGTAGGATTAATATAATATAATATAAATAATTTATTTTTTAATGATTACCAATAATCATTAGTTGAAAAGTAGGACAATGATAAGGTAATCATTATCAAAATGGGTGGAATTCAATGGTTCAACTCACTGTATCATCATTTGCTTAGAAAATTTGACATATTCAGGTATTTATTTTCTTATCATTACGCAACTATGATTTTGATAAAAATTTAGGTTTTAGGCTTACAATTTTTAGAGTGGGAATTTAAAGGATGGGTCATTAGATTTGTATTCTTATGCGAATTATATATTTGAAGAGATTTGAAACATTCGAATAATTTACGAAAGGAAAAGACCCTTGCAAAGTAGCTTGCATTCATTTTCTTTGGTTGAGGTAGGTTATAATTTAATTGGAGTTTAGATTCGACTTAATTGTGTGTATGCTCCTACATTGAATACTTGTTGATTGGTATTCAGACATGCTTGAAATTGTTGATGCGTGTATAAATGAGTATTGAAAATTACTTGATGTAATTATTTTATAACTTTAAGTGTATTTGTAAACTTGGTACATCTTTGATATTGATATTACTTATTTATGTTGGATCGGGTACCACGCCGGTATGGATGTGCATATGTTGGATCGGGTATCATGCCGGTATGGATATGTATATGTTGGATTGGGTACCACGCTGGTACGGATATGTATATGTTGGATCAGGTACCACATCAGTACAGTTAAGTATATATTGGATTGGGTACCACGCCGGTACGGTTATGTATATGTTATATCGGGTACCACACCGGTACGGTTATGTATATGTTGGATCGGGTACCATGCTGGTACGGTTATTTATATGTTGGATCGGGTACCACGCCGGTATGGATATGTATATGTTGGATCGGGTACCACACTGGTACGGTACATGAACATAGATTGTTCCCTGCAGGTCATGACTATTTGGGAAAAAATAAATCCCATAGCATGTATGTACATATTGTGTTGATTTTGTGGATATTTTAAATATGGTTGATACTCTTGATGGTTATGTGACTTGTTTGTGTGAACTGTTTGACCTATTGTTGTTAGAATTATTGATTCATTGAATATTTGTTATGTGACGATGCCTGTCTACATGTTATTTGATTTTTGTTATGTACATGCTATTAAATTGAGTTGGCCTATGATACCTACCAGTACATAGTGGTTTGTACTGATACTACCCTGTACTCTTCTTTTGTTGAGTGCAGAAAGTGTTCTAAAGGCTCAGACATAACCTCACCTCTAGAGTTTGATAGCAGATCCTGATCCAAGAGTGAGCACTCCATGTCCAGGCTTCCATGGGTTATCTTATCAGTTCTTGTCCATCTTTCAAACAATGAGACATTCTTTATTTACTTTATTGACATTAGGATATCTCTTTACACATGATCCTTGTTATTATTTCTTGTACGATGACTCTCGGGTCTTGGGGATTTTAGTTAGTAGTTTGTTTGACTTTCGCATTAATAACGATTAGTATTGGATTATTGTTATTATGTTGATTTTATGATAATATCATCTTAATATGAATTAAGTAATTGGGTTATGATTCGGTTTAGATGGTTTTCCCTCAGAAAGATTAGTGTGGGTGCCACTCATGGCCATTTGGGTTATGACAAAGTTGGTATCAGAGCCCTAGGTTCGTTGATCTCTTTATTTAAGTACATGTCTAGTAGAGTCTTACGGAATGGTATGGAGACGTCTATACTTTTCTTCGAGAGGCTATAAGACACTAGAAAAATTCAAATTCTTCTTTCTTACATGCTATTACTTAAATTCAATTGGTATCTGCCGATTCTAATTTGTATCTGTTAATAAGAGCAATGTCAAGTAGAGTTCTGTAGATTGGTGTGTAGGGCTCCATACCCAATTTTCGTAAGGCTATGATGCATGTAGAAGTCATTTTCTTTTCTTTCTCTCCATCATGTCGTCCTAATCTTAGACTACTAGATTGAATCCAATTTGTATCTAGATAAATCCAATTGGTATCTTAATAATTTTGAATAAAAATCTAGGATATTTCAATTGGTATCTGTTAGTAAGGTCTAAAAGCTATTGTTAATAGGTAAAGACTTGAGAAAATTGTGAACTTATTGATTGTTTGTGTTTGATATTTGGCTAAACTTGTGTTGCTAGATTTTTGTCATTGTTGTGAATTATTTTTTTGTTAAGTACTGAAAATTGACCAAGTTGTTTTTGTTGATAAATGGGATTATTTGATAACTTGTTATTGTGAAATTAGAAAATCTATGGTGCTTACTTATTCTTGGTACTATTATACTGTTGTGATTGATGGTATGATAATTGAGTGGGTGATATGAGAATATGATGTCAAGAAAAGATGGTGAAAAAGTGACATGAATAAAAGACTGAGGTGATACGTGTTTTCCGTAATGAGAGGTTCTTGTTAATGATGTTGTGGGTGGATCCTTGTGTAGTTTGATTATTTGATATTATTTAAGGATCCTTGTGTGGTCCAATCATTGAGATCGTATTTAGAATTTTTGTGCAGTTCTATTATTTAAATTATAATGGGTTCCTTATGAGGACTAGCTAAGTGACATTATCTTTGAGTTCCTTATGTGAACAAATTTTTATTGCTTGGCAAAATAATGAGTTTTAAATAAAAGTGACAAAAACTAGTAGAGGTTGTTGATACCTATAGAACTTGATCGTGACTGGTATGGAATGTGATATTGGTAATGAGACTGTCAATGACCTATAATCGATTTATTTTGTTTGGCCTTCCTATCACATCTTCGAGATACTTCCGTAGAGGTCTCATCTATTGAGTCAGTTTCTGTGGTGTGTGAGTTCCAAGAGGTTTTTCCTGAGGATTTTCCTAATATGCCACCAGCTGTGACATTGATTTTTGTATTGATCTAGAGACAGGTACTCGTCGTATTTCTATTCCCCCTATAGGATGGCTTCGACTGAGTTGAGGGAGTTAAAGGCTTAGTTGCAGGATTTGTTGAGTAAGGTTTTTATTTGTCCAACTGCCTCTCCATGGGGTGCTCCTATCTTGTTTATGAAGAAGAAGGATGATAGTCTTTGTATGTGTATAGACTATAGGCAGTTGAACAAGTTACATTCTTTAATAAGTATCCATTGCCCCGTATCGATGATTTATTTGACCATTTACTGGGTGCATCCATATTTTCTAAGATTGGTTTGAACTTCGGGTATCATCTGCTTAAGATTCGGCCTGGCGATATTCCTAAGACTGCTTTTCGAATCCGGTATGGGCACTATGATTATTTTTTGATATCGTTTGGGCTGACTAATGCCCCAACTGCTTTTATGAGTTTGATGAATGAAATATTTAAACCCCACTTAAATTATTTTGTGATTGTATTTATTTATGATATTTTGGTTTATTGTAAGAGTAAAAAGGAACACGAGAATCACTTATGGATTGTTTTGGGTTTGTTAAAAGAGAAAAAAAACTTGATGCGGAGTTTTCTAAGTGTGGATTCTGGTAGGATTTTGTCTACTTTTCTTCATAGATGTTGTATGATATATGTTGTGTGTGGATATGGATGTTAGGCTTGATTATGAGTAGGATGATTTGGCCTTGATTGTTGATATTTGGATTTAAGATGCGGGCTTCGGACTCGTAAAATGGCATATTTATACCCTTTTTGAATCCTATTTCTTTCCCTCTCTAGTTTAGATTAGTTGTAGCGTGGATATGATGTAAACCTATGTTTGGGATGTGGTTTTGGTATTTGAAGTATCATTTGTATATTTAGCCTTAGTGGGCTAGTGTGGTCATTTTGAAATTATAAGTTGGGTAAAGTTGACTTGAGTACCCTTATTTTTAGTCGAAGTTGCTATTTTAGGCTTGAATATGGCTTACTTGATATCTAGAAGATGAAATAGATACCTTAGCCAGTTTGGGGAATAATGTGCCTAATTATGAAAATTGAGGATTAAAAGTGGGATAGTCTGGCCCACTTAGGCCTAAACTTGTGTTAAGTCTTGTGCACTTAGTTGCGGATGTTAGACATAGAAGATGCTAGTAAACCTTAGAATAAGGTTACTTCAGAACTTGGTAACTTGTACTGATGTTCTCGAATTGTGGCTTTGAGTTATAGTTATGATACTTCTTGTTAAAGTGATAATGGGCATTTAGAGACGATATTCCTTCTAGATCGGGTACCACGCCGGTACGGATATGTATATGTTGGATCGGGTACTACGCCGGTACGGATATGTATAAGTTGGATCGGGTACCACGCCGGTATGGTTATGTATATGTTGGATTGGGTACCATACCGGTGCGGTTATGTATATGTTGGACCAGGTACCACTCCGGTACGAATGTGTATATGTTGGATTGGGTACCACGCCGGTATGGATGTGTATATGTTGGATCGGGTACCACGCCGGTACGGATGTGTATATGTTGGATCGGGTATCACGCCGGTACGGATGTGTATATGTTGGATCGGGTACCACGCCGGTACAGATATGTATATGTTGGATCAGGTACCATGCCGGTACAGTTATGTATATGTTGGATCGGGTACCACGCCTGTATGGTTATGTATATGTTGGATCGGATACCACACCGGTACGGTTATTTATATGTTGGATCGAGTACCACGTCAGTACGGTTATGTATATATTGGATCGGGTACCTTGCTAGTACGGTTATGTATATGTTGGATCGGGTACCACGCTGGTACGGATATGTATACGTTGGATCGGTTACCATGCTGGTACGGTACATGAACATAGATTGTTCCCTGCAAGTCATGACTATTTGGGCAACAATAAGTCCCATAAAATGTGTGTACATATTGTGTTGATTCTGTGGATGTTTACAATATGGTTGATACTCTTGATGGTTATGTGACTTATTTATGAGCACTGTTTGACCTGTTGTTGTTATATTATTGATTCATTAAATATTTGTTATGTGACGATGCCTATCTACTTGTTATTTGATTTATGTTGTGTACATGCTATTAAATTGAGTTGGCCTATGATACCTACCAGTACATAGTGGTTTGTACTGATACTACCCTGTACTCTTCTTTTGTTGAGTGCAGAAAGTGTTCTAGAGGCTTAGACATGACCTCACCTCTAGAGTTTGATAGCAGATCTTGATCCAAGGGTGAGCACTCTATCTCCAGGCTGACACGAGTCATCTTATCTGTTCTTTTCCATCTTTCGGACAACGAGACATTCTTTATTTACTTTATTGAAATTTGGATATCTCTTTAGACATGATCCTTTTTAGTAGTTCTTGTACGACTACTCTCGGGTCTTGGGGATTTTAATAAGTTGTTTGTTTGACTTCCGCTTTAATAATGATTAGTACTGGATTATTATTTATTTACTTTATTGACATTTGGGTTATGATTCGGTTTAGATGGTTCTCCCACAGAAAGATTAGTTTCGGTGCCATTCATGGCCATTTGGGTCGTGACACCCTCAAAAAGGGTTTTATAATGTTTTGCAATATCTCCTCCCCAACACATCCCTCGGAGAGGGTTTTTAAAAAGGTGTTTCCAATGTTACTCCGGTGCTTCCACGGTGGTACCGATGTTTCATGAATGAGTATGATATGAGGATGTAATGCTCACAACAAACCACAATGAGTATTTCCACAACCAACCACATGATATATATCCACAACCAACCACAATTATACATTTTTACAACCACGTGAGCCGATATCCACTCATTATTTTCGTTCATCCATGAATTTCCACGTCTCATGTGCCAATAACGTATGAATATATTCAAAATACACCAATGGTACCACATTAAGAATTTTAACAACACAATACAATTATTCATATGTATTCAAGGCTATTAATATCATATTGGACCTCACACAACCACACATATCACATAATATCTTAATTTCGATGATTACATCACATATAGGCCCCCACACGGGCACAACACATAGATAATCATTTTTCATGATTAGTTCCCACCCTTAGTATGCATTTTGTACCATCATTTACTACCCAACTCACTCTGAAAGAGTTAAGCCATAACCTACCTTGAAAGCTGAAACTGGTCCGCTACACTTGAACCCGTGAAATTACTTTGCACAAACAATACCGATCTCCATTAAAAAAATCAAATATTGAATCTACGTGTCAAAAAAAAAAACCAACGACACCCATATTTACTACTTTTGGTTCAGGGTCAAAACGGACCTCCGGAACGGATTTCCAAAAAGAAGGCCAAAATTAAAACTTTACTTCAAAAATATGTTTCCCATATTTTTAGAAATCTATAACTGAAAATCCAAGTCAAATCGAGTAAAAAATGAGGTTCAAATTGAAGAAAATTTATTTTTGAACTTTACTGGGTAAAATCTTTAAAATCTGGGTTAAAATCAAGAATCGAAGTTGTTTTGAAGGTTAAATTGACGAAAAACTAATAATTATAAGATAAAAACATTAGTCAAGTGAAAATAAGTGCAATCGAGGTTTAAAATCAAGCCCTATGATTTTTGGGTTTTGAAAAATTAATCAAGAAATTACTAAGATAAGGGTGAATTCTTACCTTAAATCCGTAATAAAATCCAGAAATAGATATGAATCTAGTTTCCCAAGCTCCACAAACATTAATTTTAAGCTCCCACCCTATTTTAGAGTTTAACTCTCAAGATGCAAGATGAAAAATGAGCAAAATAGGTCCAAAAACTAGTATAAACAGTGTAGCTTTTTCTGCACAGCTCTGCAAAAAAGGTATTTTTCTAGTCCAATCCGGACTTCGACAGGGTGCCTAGAATTCGTTTGGAGTATGATATATGAAAATGAACTATGCAAAATACTAAATTCGATGTTTTGGATGCTATGGTGATATCAGATTCTTAAAAAATATCGTTTTCACAAAATTGACCCCGAAACCCGAAATCACAGTTTTCCAAATCGCGAGTCGAAATGAGATTTAAAAGCCTTAAAATCATACCAAATATTCTAACACCCTAAAATTGACATTTCGGATCTGTTGGCGAAATCAAATTTTTCATCCGAGGCCGTTTTGATCAAATGTGGGTCCCACACTCATATTTTTAATTTTTCAACTTTTCGACCAATAGGTCAAAATGAGTTCGGATGCACAGGGACCCGAACCAAAGGCCTACCTAGCCTAAATAATATTTTAAAGCTGTTGGCGTAGTCCGTTGGCTATCTTTCGTACGGATCATAAGATATTCACTTAAATCCAAAATAAGGCTCTCGAAGCCATCAAAAACCACAATATCGCATAAATAATATCAAAATGCATCAAAAATCATTGCAATCACTCCCACACCCCAGAAATACCATAATGCAACTACGGGGAGGGGTAAAAAAGTCAAATCACATAAAATCATAAATTTTACATATTTAATCAAATTTTTAGGTCGTTATAAAAGTGGACCCTATATAAGTCATCAAGTTAATTTATAACATCAACGGCTAACTAATCAGAAGTGATATAATATAAAAAGTACTTGTAAATTTTTTTCATGTGGACTACGTATAAGTCGTCAAATTAATTTGAAACATTAAGAGTTAACTTAGAATTTTATGTCTATTTTACCTTTTTTATATGAAATATTATTAATTTTTTAACGCTTAGATGATTTCTAATATTTAATCAGGGGTGCTATAATAAAATTACGATTGAAGAAATTGAAGAAGACATGTCATGAATGTTAACTACATTTTTTAATTAAATATTATTAATTTTTTAATACGTAAATGACTTATAATAATTAATTAGGAATGATATAGTAAAATCACGATTGAAGCAGCTGAAGTAAGTATGCCATAAATATCTATTTACTTTTTTGTAATTATGTATTATTAATTTTCTAATACGTAAATAATTTATAATAATTAATTAAGAATGATATAGTAAAATCACGATTGAAACGGCTGAAGCAGACACGTCATAAGTATCTACTTTACTTTTTAAATTAAATAATATTAATTTTCTAATACGAAAATGACTTATACTATTTAATTAAGGATGATATAGTTAAATCACTATTGAAGTTGTTGAAGCAGGCATGTCATCCACAAGCTGCCTGCTTCAGCAGCTTATCCTCACTTACATATATATATATATTTACTTATTAGTTCATAGTTCATCCTTGTTAACTATTAGTGATTTTTTAAAAAATATTAAATTTACGATATTCAAATATAATACAACAAAATTGTTATGACTTGTAGAAAAGGTTGGTGGTTATTATGCATATAGCATTCCTTCTTTTTTATAATCTTTTAAGAAATATGTCAAATTAGTACTGGACAATAAAAACAAACATATTTAAAATTTAAAGAAGTGGAGTTCAGAATACTATGGAACCTTAAAATATAAATTACACATCTCATTTTCCACATATCTCAAAGTATTCTTGTCACTAGTAGTGCCTACATTTTTTGGTGTAATTGTGCTTATCTTGGTTTTGAGAATTTTTCAAGATGCATATACTACTAATTTTTTATTGGAAAAAACTACCCAATCAGTAGTGTCGAAGGAAAAAGTTCTTGGTCACCTATGTTTAACTGTTATTTTTAATCTCTTAATTTCGTTTTTAAGTATTTCTACACTGATTGGAAGTCTTATACTATTATTTAAGAATTCAATTAGATTCTTATGCAAATTCGTAAATGAACTTTTTGATCATTGTAGTAATTCTATTAGACATATATTCCAACCAACCAAAAAAAAATTATGATATAGTAATATAACCTTTTTGATGGGGTTATGACTTACCAATCACGTAACCGCTTCTCTTGCCATTGGCGTGGTGGGTGAAGCACTTGTTATTTTGACTTTTCTCTTTGCTCGACCTTTCTATTGCTATAGCCATGAGCTATGGCGGCTCCAACTTGCTAGCATAGGGGCCTGCTCATCGAGCCCAGAACAGCTTTGGTGGATTAAGCAAACAAATGATGATGGTTTAGCTGGTAATCAAGTAAAGATCAACATATGAAGGGCAAAAATTAAATATCAACCCATTTGAAGAGCAAATAGTACAATCAAATGGTTAAAATGACGCCTCGGATTGAAATTTGACGGATCAATGGGATGAGCTAATAAATAAGTGATTCTATGACCAGTTCAATAGTTATTTGAGTTGATATAATTTTGACTAAATTGAATAAAAGGTGAGTCATAACTTAAACTTGTCAATTCTTACTAAATTTTAATTTTTTTCGTATTTATCCTTTTACAATTTCCTCAATATCCAGTAATTTTTTTATTTTTTTACTATGACAATGTATATACAACATATCTAATTTTTAAAAAATTCAATACTAATGTGACAATGTTTCTGTAAGTTATTCTGGACTTTATATCAACCAGATTGAACAACTTTGAACTTAAAAGGGGTTTAGTTTAAATGGGTTAGAACTAATAATTGATTGGTCAATGTTCCATCTAAACTAGAATGGATTGGTTAAAACATGTTTTCATGAGATAATTTTATCAGTTTATGTCCGACGTAAAAATTGGCGAAATTGAATCTCTTGACTATATACAAATTAAATAGAACCCAAAAGTTGTGTTTATACATTTACATTTCTTGGTGAACTCTAGAGTCTGCTGGCCATTATAAGTTGGTGATTGACTCAACATTTCTTGTACTTAATTTTCTATATATCATTCTCTTTTAATATGCACTTCTCCTTGACTGGATTCAAACTTTTTGTTCTAATAACTTTGGACAGAAGGATTTTTTCTAGATCTTCTTCTTGAAAAAATATACTAGTATCTTGAGAAAATTGAAGGAAAGGTGTCTTTCAAGTCTTGAATGAATGATTGGTGACATTGACCAACTTAAAGGGTAAAACATCATTAGGAAACTTGATTAAGTTAATTGTGAACTTCATTAATATTTTCAGAACTTTCTAATCTTTTCAAAAATAGAAATAAACCCAACCCACACCCCTCTTCAATCCAAATCAAGCAGTCTCTCTCTTCTCTCTCGACAGCTTCTCTCAACTCTCTCCCAACCAACAGTTTTACAAATTTCTCCTTTCAATCCTCGACGACTTCAACATCCGACGATAAATAATTGGGCTTCGAGTTTCTTTTCGACTTCAACCTTCAATCGACGTGACAGCCTTGCTCTCCGGCCACAACAACTTTGAATTCTTCAACCTTCAATCAACGAGACAGCCTTGCTGTCCGGAAACAACAGCTTCGAATTCATCATCGTTCCTTTTCTTCTTTCACAGGTAAAAATTTATGGCCTTTTTAGTTTTGAAGAAAATGAGGAACTTGGGACAAATTCTCTTATATTATTGATTATCAATTTTAATATTTGTTGCTTTAATTTGAAATATGGTCTAAACAAAACCCTAATTTCTGGTATTTCTTCTCTTCTCTTTTCGAAGTGAATTATGATTTTTTGTTGTTTGTTGCATTTTTTTGAATTTTGATTTTTGTTGTTTGTGTTTATAAAAATAAAAAAATAATTTTAGTTGATTTGTTCTGTTTTCGTTCTTGCTAAAAAATGGTGATATTGCTGTTTTTCTCTTGAACAAAACCATGCTACTGTTTTTTATTTTATCCAATAGATTATTCATATGGTGCAACATATTAACCATCTGATGCAACAGATTTGTCAGATGATGCAACAGATCAACCATCCGATGCACCAGAGGAACCATCGGATTATAATTTTGATGCAACAAATTAATTATTTGATGCAACAGATTTAGCATATGATGCAACAGTTTAACTATATAATGCAACAGATTAACCATATATTGCAACAAATTAAGCGTCGGATAAAAAATCTGATGCAACTAATTAACCATCTGATGCAACGGAAGAACCATCGTATTAATGATCTGATGCAATAGATGAATCTCCTATTGGATAAAATCCTATCAAATCTTCCAACAGGATATGTCCAAGACATGATTTTTCCAACTGATCATTTATCTGCCGCAATAAACGACCCAATGTTGGAAGAAATCTAAATAATATTGACCGTTGATAATTGTTCCAACAGATCACTCATGTGTTACAATAGATGTGTGACCAATTGCATAGACCATTCATTTTTCTCAATGGATGAGTGATATGTTTTGTATTATTGCAACAGATTACTCAGCCATTGCTGCAGGTTAGTTAACTGTTCCGACAGATCATTCATATGTTGCAACAGATGTATGATCTGTTACAAAGACTATTCATCTTTCTCAATAGATGAGTTATATGTTTTGTATTATTGCAATAGATTACTCAGCCATTGCTACAGGTTATTTAACTGTTCTAATAAATCACTCATATGTTGCAACAGATATGTGATCTGCTGCACAGACCATTCATTTTCTCGACAGATCAGTGGTATGTTTTGTATTATTGCAACAAATTATTCATCCATTGCAATAGGCTATTTAACTGTTCCAACAGATCACTCATGTTTTAACAATGTGTGATCTCTTGCACAAACTATTCATCTATCTTAAAAGATGAGTGATATATTTTGTATTATTGCAACAGATTGCTCATCTGCTGCAACAAGTTTTCTATATGCTGCAACAGATATACTACATGGTGCAACATATAAGTGATCTGTTGGAATTGTTATTTTACTATTTTTCTTGTCAGATTTACTGTTATCCTTTTTAACGATGCATTAATCAACTATAATATATTTTTTTATATTTATGTTAATTTTAGATAATATGGCTCCCAAAAGAACAGAAGCCAAATCAAGTCCAAGTAAAGGAACAAGTGAAGCAGCTAGGCTACGTCCACCACTCTATGAGCTTGCTTTACAATCGTTATTTTAATCAGGAGCAGAATATGATTAACACGGGGAAGATGAATGTTTCAAAAGTGATAATCCAAATGATAATAGCCCTTACATCAAAGAATGGGTCAAAACCTTCAGCATTGATCATTATCCTGTGAGAATGCAGTGCGATGGTGCCACAAATTTAATGGGTGATTTCGTGGTTAAATCAGCCATGGGAAAATCTTTCAACGCCTTCAAAAAAATACTTTGAGAACAAAAATTGGATGCTTATTTCAGGGACAACTTCTTTGGGAAATATCTTGATTTGCCGGAAGACAACAATCTCGTTTCCAAATGAAAATTGTATATGAACTTCTCAAGGGTAGGTTTATGTATGAAAACAAAAATAAGATAGATGAGGTGTGGATAAATTACTGTGGCATGCCTTCTTGTTTTGGTTGGAAGGAGTTTACCATAGTTACAGGAGTAAAATGTTATCCTCCTTCTCAAGTTATACCTATTCAAACCCAAAAAAAGCACCCTGCACATGCCAAAAAGGTAAAGGCAAGTTGTGTGTTCGTGATAACCTAGTGTCCATTGTTGGTCCAAACTTCAAGAGCAATAATTTGATAGAAATATTGAAAGGTAAATAACTTTCAAAGAAGAACAAGCAATCATTGTGCTTGGTTTGGTTTGTAAATAATATTCTTTGGGCGAGAGACGTTAAAAACAACATAAGAATTGGTTTAATAACGCTCTCCGAGGATCTTGAGGTGTTTAATAGCTATCCTTGGAGTTATGAAAGCTTCAAAATGACTGTCCAATATTTGTTAACTCCGTTAGCACCAAAGATAGTCAACTTATATGGCTTTCCATGGGCTTTCATGGTAAATGTTTCGTTTCTTTCCTTTATTATGATATCATTCATTTTTTTTACTCAATAATGGTTTTGATTTATTGGTGTTATTTTATAGGCTTGGGCGTTTGAAGCCATTCTTTATTTGACACAACAAGTGAACTACTAGGAAGAAGTTTCCTATCTAAGAATCTTGAGATGGTTGTTGGCCAAAACTGATAAAAATGTAAAATTTCATGATCTCTTCAACCCCCGAAGGATGTAGTAAGATTATAATTATGTTTTTATTTTAATTAATGATTTTTTTGAATGATATAATTATCATTCTAATATATGTAATGATTTATGTTAGATTGTGCATCCGTCCCTAGTTCCGACCAATCGAGATTTAAATATGCCATTTTTTCTTACTTTACGGTCTGTGCAAACTTTATCAGACCCTAAGGTCATCAACAAAATAATAATGGAATTGTTTGGAGCAATAACCATTACAAGAAAAATAATTTTGGAGGGTGGGATTGTTGTTGTAGATGGTCTTAGTGTTGATGGAGCTATTGATGGTGGTAGTGGTGCTTCTGTTGGTGCTAATGATGCTCCTTTTACAGTATTTAAATCAAACCATTATGAGTATGATCATACTGGTTATACAGATTTTGCCTCTCCCAGCGAATGTTCTACATGCAAATGTCAAGACTGCAGGGCGAAACATGATGTAGTGATTAATGCTATTAATGCATTAACTGCTTCTGTAAAGAAATTTACATCTAAGAGAGGTGTTATTCCATCAAAGTGGATTTTATTTCCATCCATTCCATTAGATATTAAGGCTAAGAGGAGAAGGAAAATGATTTCCAAGGCATTATCAAGCATCCAAAAGAGCGAAATTACAACTTCTCTGTCCGTGTGTTGCACTGAGCAATGTATAATATCCAAAGAAGAGCAGCACGATCTGAACAAGGTGAATATATATGTCTTCCAAATAGCAAAGAGACATATTTTTGTTTAAACGGATGACACATCTGCTAAAAATTATCAAACAGATATATACATCTGTTACAACAGTTGACTAACTTGTTGCACCAGATAAAGTACCTATTGCGAAATATGTCTCATCTATTTTAGCAAATTAAACAACTCTTCGTACTGCTTTTATTTGTACGAACAGATGACCTATCTGCTGCAATAGATGAGTCATATATTGCAACAGATGGTTCATCCATTGGAAATTATCATTTAGGTTTTCCTCATGTAGAAATTTGATCCAACAGTTGATCCATTGTTGAAACAGAAATATAATCTGTTTGGAATAATTTAAAATAGGAGGAAGACTTGTTTGATTTGCTAGAACAGATGAGTTATCCTTTTTGATTTTTTTGTATCTTCGTGATTAGCATTGACCAATTATGGCTTTCCAAGTGGATGTAGAAGCTATTGCTGGACAGCATTGCCAATATGCTACTCTACTCTTTTTATGGAAATACGGAGAACAAAAAGCGTAGAAACCGTACGTAAGGGACAATTAAGATCCACGACGAGCAAAGCCGAATTTCATAGCAATGGATGAAGAACAACTTGTCCATATTGAGTAGATCTTTATAGCTTTGAGTTGAGTCTATCAAAGTAATAACCTCAACCCTCCTTAGGAATCCTTGACATCAATACTTAAATTGTTGATGTATTTGTTGAGATCTGTAACCATAACAATTTTTTTATATTTTATTTATTCGTTGATTTTATTTCAGCTAATTTCTTAAGGCTTCGATTTATTTTATTTTGTCTATGAATTTTATTTTTTCATTAGATTTGAACTTATTAATTGAAATGGAATACTATCTTCAAATATTGCAACTAATAATGTATATATTACAACAGACGGAACATCTGTTGTAAAATATCAAAGAGATTTGACATATGTTGCAACATGTAGGTAATTGTTGGAATTTATCAAACAGGTCATCCCACTGCTGCAATAGATAGACTTAGATAGAAACATGAAACACTGACATAATGCAACAGATGACCAACCTATTGCAACAGATAAAATATATGTCAGAATAGGTAGAATATCCGTTACAACGGATGGAGAATCTTTTGCATTATAAAAATTCAAATTTCACTGGACATAAAAAATTGCCAGCACATGTAAAAAAGTGAAAGTGAATTGAAATAAAAAAGGCGAAACCCATCGACAGTGTTCAGTTCAAACACCTAAAATAAAATAGGCATCAAGTAGACATTGTTCATTTTAATCACGTAAAATAAAATAAGCATAAATGTGTCAGGTTGACACTTTTTGATTACTTGGCATCTGATTTTTCCCCCAACGGTAATTTTTTCCCAATGTCTTATATATTCATCTTCTCCCTAAAATTTAATCCTAAATTCCCAAATCTTCTTCTTCTTCATCATCTTTTTTTTATCTATCCAAATTCTTCAAACTATTTGCATTTGGTCTTTCTTTTCTTCATTTTTTTTATTTTTTCCAACTGAGCTTGATAATATCGAGCGCATCTTCCACTGTTTTTTGTGATAACGATTTTCGATATTGTAAGTGAGGTCATGAATCTCTATTGAAGACTTCTTGGACTCAACGAAATTAAGGTCGTAGATTTTTACTTGTAAGATTTCAAAGGTAATATTTTTAATATTTAATTAGTTGAGTAATTATTGACTCGTAATTATTTTGTAATTGTGTTGTTGTTTTTATAAAAATTAGGTGGATGCGATTACTTTGATTGGTATGAAGAACGACACCCTTCACAAAAAAATCGTGTAATCTGGGGTTTGTTGAAGAAAGTCAAGGCTTCTGAAGAGAAACAAAATCGAGCAAGAAGATACTACATTGTTGCCATTATTTCTTTTGGTTTGTTGGTTTTGGGCACATGGATTTTCAAGCCTTATTGCTGAAATTTTTATGGTGGTGTATTTGCTACTGGTTTGGTGTTGTCGAGCACATGGATATTCAAGCGTGTAATTATTTCAAAATATCAAACAGATTTAGGCATATGTTGTAAAATTTAGGTCATCTGTTGGAAATTATCAAACAGGTCTTCCCGCTGTTGCAACAGATTAGACTTAGATTAGATAAAAATAACTTCAGCATAATGCAGTAGATGACTAACCTATTGCAATAGATAAACTATCAGACAGAACAAATAAAATATATTTTACAACATATTGACAATCTATTGCATTATAAAAAACTCAACTTTCATTCATCAGAAAAAAGTTATTGACACTATATGTACATGTATTTAAAGTAAAGTGAAGTGTCACTTGATATAAAAAAATTATTATTTCACAGGCTCTTCTATATACACAGGCTCCAAGTGTCCAATTAGTACTCCATAAGCCCATACCTATTGCAGGTTTTCCACAACGTTGTCACATAGAAAGGTCATTGGCTTGGCTATTTCTCTGTCGGTCAGCAAACATTTGATGTGTGCAAGAGCGTGCGAGCCGCTCGCGTAACCAACACTATTTTCTTGAAGGGTCATGTCTTTGTTTCGACCTTCAAAATCCTATGATTTCTTCATCAAACTTCCTTTTGCAAATGATTCATCAGTTTACTCTCCCTCAATAAAATGGGAAACAACTCCATCAGTGGATGCACGAGGAGAAAAAGATTGACATCGTCGATAAGAGGTTAATTGCAGTCATAAACTTTGATATTTCCCTCCTCGAGTAGTATCTCAATAGCTCGATAATGTATGCCATTCATGCTAATGACTGCAAGAATCCTCTTTGCCTCGGTCTAGCTCTTGCTGTGTGGATTTGGCCTCTCCCATCTAACATATTTTATCATTTCTTCTTCATCCCAGTCCAACATAGAAATTAAGAAATCAAATCTCGCGCCATAGTCTTATGCGGAATTATTGAGTTGATCGTACTTATCCTTGAGCTTCTTGTAGAATTTGAGGTCCATTATCCTATCGGCAACGTCATAAGTTTTTAGGTACATTAATTGCCTTTTCCTCATGAGGCAGAGAATTTTGTCAACATGCTGTGATATAAGAAGGCAATTTTTAAATAGGTTAGTAATTGTAAATACGGTTCATCTATAGCATAGTGTTCTTTGAATCAATAATCCAACGCAAATTATGAAAAAAATGGATAGTAAGTTGTAACAGAACCACTACCAGTTGCACCAGAATACCCAACTATTCCAACAGATTTCACATATATTGCGTAGCTTCTTCTTCATGGGGTAGATTAGATTAGAAGGCTAGGTTAGGAAAAGTAAACTTGCCTTGTCCTCATAACACATACGCATATCCGTCACAGTCTAGAAGTCTTGGGGAAAAAAAGAGGCCTGGAATAATCTGGTGCGCTTGGCTTGACATTCTTGTCCTATCGTAGATCCCTCTTTTCTTTGGCACCAAGTTTTACATATACGTCCACCTTTTTGTATGGCCCCTGAACTTCAACAACTTTTTGAGAGCGAGGAGTTGCAAATATTTTTGATTTCCGACCGGAGAGTATGTCGGTTATTGATCTTTTCTTCCTCCTAACCAACACTGCAGGAGTGTATCACTCCCTCAACTTCTTGGATAATATGACACCCTTGTTGGATTTGAATTCCTCGGAATCTTTAGTGATAACCTCTACTTTTTCAAAGAGTTTATCCTGGCTATTCTTGCATTCTTCACATTCGCAATGAGAACACGAGGGTGAAGAGGGACCTGTGTAAGGGTGAAAAGGGGTGTTTTCAAACATATTTATTTTTTCTTGATCATCAACATGCTCATCATCATGAGTTGTAGAAACATCAACATGCCTGCTACTAACACTAACAACTTCACCAGAAGAAGCACCCAAATCTGTCTTAGTAGGTTGGTCATGAACAACCTCAACATTAGGCTGACCTTGCCTAACCGCTCTTCTTATGGTTGTTGCTCCAGCCAATTCCTTTATTATTAGCTCCATTGTTGTTTCTGCTATAGTATCAACATGGCCTAGAGTAATATAAGAAGTCATCAATGACTCCTCCTCAGTAGGCACGATCCATGGATGCACAACCTAGAAAAAAAAGACAGATACATTTAAATCATATAATATAATAATTTTCATAGTTGGGTTAACATTTTAAACGTCAACTTTTGCAACAGATTAACAATATGTTGCATCAGATTACCCATCTGTTACATAGTTTGTAGTAGATGGTTAAAATCTATTTTAGTCGAGTTCAGAGAACCAGAGTAACACATGGATAATCTGATGCAAAATATTAATCATATGTCACAACAGATTACCAATCTCTTGCACCAGTTGTACAAGACGGGTAATCTTTTGGGTTACATATTATGCAACCGATGATTTGTATGTGTATTAACAATATGTTACATCAGATTACATATCTGTTGCATAATTTATAGTAGATGGTTAATCTGTTAGGAGTCGTATTCAGATAACCAAAGAAACAAATGGGTAATCTGATACAAGATATAAATCGTCTATCTCAACAAATTATCCATCTATTGCACAGGTTGGCACAGGAAGGGTAATCTGTTGTAACAGATGTCCCATCTGGTGCATCAGATATACCATATGTTGTACTAGATATAACATCTGTTCAATATATTTCATTGAGTAAAATTATTTTACTTGAAGAAGATGTACTGCATCATCTGGAAGGTTAAAGATATCAGCCTACTTAATTTTGGTATTGCTCTTTACAGCCAACCACCTAAACATTCTTGGATGAGAAACCTTATCCGGGTAATCCATTACCTGCTTCTGGAGGGGAGGAATGGCTTCAAATACCTAAACCTCATCCGGGTAATCCATTACCTGCTTCTGGAGGAGAGGAATGGCTTCAAATACCCAAGCCTAAAAATTGTAAACAGAAAGCAAGCAAAAAAAGTCATAATAACTAACTATATTCAATATAACTTAATGTATGAGTTAAAATAGTAATTAATTTTACCCTAAAAGCCTAAGGAAAGCCGTATAATGTGGTCGTACATAAAGATAGCTTTGTCAGTAATATTGGACAGTCAAGTAGAAGCTGTCATATCCCGAGGGATAATTGTTGAATTTATTAAATTCCTCAGCATGCGCCAACAAATCATCTTCTATGACCTTGTTGAAGTCTCTTGCCAATATGATCAAATGGGCAAACCAAATTAAGCATAATTACTCCCTGTACTGCATTGTTATGGTTTTATCCATGAGATCTGTCAATAATTCCGATGCTTTATAGCCACGTCGAGCAATGTCAAACAACCCATCTATTTTTTCCTTGTCTTTTCTTGCCTTGGATCTTTTGCAGGGTGTTCCCTTGGCGATAGATTGTTCTTCTAGATGATGGCATCTCAAGCCCGTCACTATGGAAAACTCTTGCAAGCCAAAACAAACTGGCATGCCATGGTAGTTGATACAAATTTCATCCATCTTTTTGTTTGGCCCCCCTCTTCGGATATTCATCATCCCCCACGTACTTGATCCAGTGCTTTAGAAGACCATATACCATCTTTATTAGGAAACAGGCAGGGGCGTCCTCAGCCAGCTCAAGAAAACGTTCAAAGAAGCTATTCTTAAAAAGTCCATCTATGTTTTCATCCTTTATAATTTTCCAAAAACAAATAAATTTACTCCCTATTTGAAATTTAAGTACAATTTCACCAGTTAGTTCTTCTTATGCTTTTTTGTCATTTATCGGCATCACAACTTGAAACTTGTCAATACTAAAAGTTTTGATAGGATCATGCTGGGAGGTCGATATTAATTCACACCCCATTGGTGATCCATTATCATCATGTTAATGATCACTCTCTTACTCTTTCTCACTCTCTAATTCCTCCTCTTTCTCACTTTTATTTTCTTCATCACCATCTACAAACCCTTGTCCACCTCCCTCAATGTTTTTTCTTATTTTTCCTCAACTTTACTTTGTTTCCCTGACTGAGATTGTTCAGGAAGCTCCTCCGAATCCCTCTGTATTGTAGCCTTTTTTTGGGGGTGGTCAGACATTGATCCACTTTCACTTTATTTTCTTTTGGCAACATGTTTTACCTACAAACAACAGAAAAACAAAAATTACATTACAATAGATGTATGCATAAATTTTAAGAAATACATTACAAACACCACCAATAATGACACACCAATAGCCACGTCCACCACAAACACCACCAACCAATGCCACAAACACCACGAATACCGACACCATCGACAACCACCATAAATACCGTAAACCAATGCTACCACAAATACCACCAACTAATTCCACCAACAGCTACCACCAGTGCCACCATGACGACTGCCACCACCACCACAAACACCATCCAACAATACCACGAAAGTCATCGAAACACTGCGATAGAAACAAGGGTTTTCTCGAGTTCTTCCTATGATTTTACCATCAAAACTCAAAAGTGTAAACCCATTCTCAAAGATAATACAACTAAAAGTTTTCTTTTTCGTCATTAACTTAAAAGCCCTTATTTTTTAGAAAAAAAATATCAAATATAGAACTCTTCTCGAACTCTGTTACCTATGAAGATAGAGAAAACGACTGATACAAGTAAGAATAAAGTCAAAAATAACACCTATGTGGTCGAAAATGAGAAGAAAATTGATCTGTTGTGAAGGGTAGAGCAATTTATTGAGTAGTTATAGTTGTTGTCTGTACTTTATAATTGAGTGAGAAAGAGAAAGAGCGAGAACTCGAGATTTGAAATAATGAAACATTTTTCTCGCAAATGGATGATTTATATGGGTTGATTTGTATTTTGGAAAAGAATGACAAGTTTTGAAAATGTTAATTTGGTTCGAATTGATCTTAAATATTTTTTAAAATTATAAAAGATATGCATAATTTTTAACCCCCTCATCATGCAATTGCCAAAAGACTCAATTGAAGTTGTAGTTGACCCTATGAACTCACCCCCCGGTCCTAGATTAATCAATTTGGGTATATGAACTCAATCAAAATTGTATAAAAATAAATATTCAACCTGTTGCATCAGATATTCATTTGTTACAAATTATGAAATAGATTAAGTAATCTATTGTGACAGATTACCCATCTGTTGTAAATTATCAAATGGATTGTCACATGTCGCAATATATTACCCATCTATTGTTAATTATCAAATAGGGGCTGCCATCTATTGTAGTTGACCCTATGAGAACTCACCCCTGGTCCAAGATTAGTCAATTAAGGTATTGGTCTAACATATGAGGTGGTAAGAATCGGTTCAACTCAGAGTGATTGATCGATGACTCTGGTCGGGAGGAACACAATACCATCTCATTATTTAATTTCCAAAAGATTCAATTGAAGTTATAGTTGACCCTATGAAAACTCACCGCCGGTACTAGATTAATCAATTAAGTTATTGGTCTAACATATGAGGTGGTAAGAATTGGTTCATCTCGGATTGATCGATCGACAACTCTGGTCAAGAGAAACATAATACCGTCTTATCATTCAATTGCCAAAAGATTCAATTAAAGTTGTAGTTCAACCTATGAGAACTCACCATTGGTACTAGATTAACCAATTTAAGGTATTGGTCTAACATATGAGGTAGTAAGAATCGGTTCAGCTTAGAGTGATCGATCAACGACTCTGGTCGGGAGGAACGCAATACCGTCTCATAATTCAATTTCCAAAAGACTTAATTGAAGTTGTAGTTGACCCTATGATAACTCACCCCTGATCCTAGATTAATCAATTATGGTCTTAGTCTAACATATGAGGTGGTAAGAATTGGTCCAACTCAGATTGATCCATTGACGACTCTAGTTGGGAAAATGCAATACCATCTCATCATTCAATTGCCAAATAACTCAATTGAATTTATAGTTGACCCTATGAGAAATCACCCCTGGTCCTAGATTAATCAATTAGGGTATTGGTCTAACATATGAGGTTCTAAGAATTGGTTTAGCTTATAGTGATCATCGATGACTCTGGTCGGGAGGAACGCAATACTGTTTCATTATTCAGTTGCCAAAAAACTCAATTGAAGTTGTAGTTGACCCTATGAGAACTCACCCCTGGTCTTAGATTAATCAATTAGGGTCTTAGTCTAATATATGAGGTGGTAAGAATTGGTTCAACTCAGAGTGACCGATCGATGAATCTGGTCAGGAGAAACGCAATACCATTTTATTATTCAATTGCCAAATGACTCAATTAAAGTTGTAGTTGACCCTTTGAGAACTCACCCCTGGTCCTAGATTAATCAATTAGGGTATTGGTATAACATATGAGGTGGTAAGAATCAACTCAATTCAGAGTGATCGATCGATGACTCTGGTCGGGAGAAATGCAATACCATCTCATTATTCAATTTCCAAAAGACTCAATTAAAGTTGTAGTTGACCCGATGAGAACTCACCCCTGATCCTAGATTAATCAATTAAGGTATTGGTCTAATATACGAGGTAGTACGAATAGGTTCAGCTCAGAGTGATCGATCGATAACTCTGATTAGGAAGAATTCAATACCGTCTCATCATTCAATTTCCAAAAGACTCAATCGAAGTTGTAGTTTACCCTATGAGAACTCACCTCTGGTCCTAGATTAATCAATTAAGGTATTGGTCTAACATATGAGGTGGTAAGAATTGGTTCAGCTCAGAGTGATCGACCGATGACTCTGATCGGGAGGAATGCAATACCGTCTCATCTTTCAATTTCCAAAAGACTCAATTGAATTTGTAGTTGACCCTATGAGAACTCAGCCCTGGTCTATGAGTAATCAATTAGGGGTCATTTGGTAGAGTGTATAAGAATAATGCAAAATATAGTATATTAGTAATGCTTGCATTAGTAAAACTTGTATTAGTTATGCATGTATTATTTCTTATACATTGCTTGGTTTGATGTATAAGAAATAATACATCTTACATAATTTCTATAAAAGAAATTTTTGTCTACAAAAATACCCTTCTTTGATTTTGTACACTTTTTTGCAACAAAGTTCTTTTGTTATTTCAAACGTAATTAATATTGTTTAACTATTATATATAGGTTTAGGATTAATTGCAAGACCTCATATTTGCACAGAAATATCACGCCGACGATTAACATAGTCGAAACAAAAATAAAATACAAGTCGTAAAATTAAGAAATAGTCTCAATTTTTTTTAAAAATCTTTTTAAAGACTCTCGAAGCAATGCAAAAATATGTTATACTTATTTAAATCAAGCATTCATTGTTGTAAATTCAAATACTGAAAAAAGAAATTGTGAAATATTTTGAAAAGATTCACTAGTGCAAAAATTAAAATAGCAGGAAAAGGAATGGTGAAATATTTTGAAAGGGAAATTGAGGGGTATTAAGGTCATTTAATAAGTTAATGCATGTGTTTAAAGTCTTTGTATTACTAATATATAGGAAATATAGTGTATTACTAATACACAATACAATACACAATAGAGTGTATAACTAGTGCATGCATTATATTTTACAATACACTCTACCAAACGACCCCTAAAGTTATTAGTCTAACATGTGAAATCAATTGAAATTGTATAAAAGTAAATGTTCTCCCTGTTACGATAGATATCTTTTCTGTTGGAATTAATCAAACAGATTAAGTTATCTGTAGCAACATATTACGTATCTGTTGCGATGGATAACCGAGCTTTGTAAATTTTCAAACAAAAATTGTTATCTGTTGAACTTAGATATTTTAAGACCCTTTTTTTTAAAATAAATTTAGGTATTTCCTATCCAAGATAAAAAAAAGTTAAAATACTAAGGCGGTAAAAAATATTAATTGGATAACTAAAAAATCTCCTGAGCGAGTAGTCTTATCTAATCTTTTCAATGTCACCGTTTTTTCGTGCCCCTCAAAATTCAAAAGTTATTAATGAATATTTAAAACTCATATCTTGAAAAATACTCTCTCGTTCATCCATAACATAAGTAAGACTCAAGACAACTAAACTCATCTATCTCTGTTTCTTCTTTATACTCAATTCTCTTTCTTTCCTTTTTGCCTTTTTTTCTCTCTTCTTTTTGATGAGGATCCTTTCGAATCTCAATAGATCAATATCTTTTATCGATGGAACTGGATGTTCTGATCCCTTTAATTTTTTCACATTGCAGGTATGGTTCACTATTGCTCTTTCTATCTCGTCTTCTTCTTTGTATGTCATTTAAATTATATATTTACATCTGTTTCTATTGATGATTTACCCATTACCATTTTCCTATTTATTGAGAAAATTGAAGGAAAGGTGACTTTTAATTCTTGAATGAATGAACTGTTGTTTTTGTATCTGTTGCAAAATGCCTCATCGGTTGAACAGATGGGTAATCTGTTGCATTAGATTGGTCATCTATTGATTTACTCAATTTTGTGTTACCCTTTTGTACAGATGGAGCAACAGTTTACAGAAATCAAACCAGTAGCAAGGCTAGTTTGATTTATTCCAACAGATGGGTACATGTCATCCATCTGTTGCAACAGATGCCTCATCGGTTGAGCAGATGGGCAATTTGTTGCATCAGATTGGTCATCTGTTGATTTTCTTAATTTTGTGTTACCCTTTTGTAATGTTCTTTTTTTTCTTCTCTTGTTTGATATCAAATGTATTTCTCTTGTTTGTAGATAAAATGAAGTGATACTGGATCCATTTTTTCTCGACCAACATTAAAGACTAGAGTAAAGATGGGTTCGGAGAAATAAGCTACTTGCAGATGAAACCACTTCATATGTGGGAGGTATGTATTACTAATTAACCTATCATGAAAACACATATCCAGTATAATGATTTTATATATGTTTGTTCTTTACCTATTAGGCGTAAATACTTCAAACAAGATATGACATTTTACAGTTAAGATTGTTAGGTTCAAACTGGTAAGGCTGAGGGACCAAGTAAGTGGTGTCGATACCCTGTTATAATTTAATGACCATTTATGCTCATGTTTTTATGTCAAGTTTGGGGAAGGGTTTAAGTTTTTGGAGGCAGTGTAAATATCCAATAGTGATTGGATCGGTTTTAGTGGCTCAATGGACTTCTTGAAAGGCCTCTGAAGCCTCGCACTACAGGAAACACCGATGGAACTAATAGAAATTCCCCTGGTCTAAATTTATATAGATGGGTTGCTGGAGGAGACTATTATAAAGAAGTAGGTGTTTGGGAGAAAACCTGTGTGGGAAGGGGGAGGTTGAGAAGGCCATATATCATCTCAGACCTTGTTTAAGAGGAAACATAGGGTAAGAAGGAAAGTGTAGCAAAATTGGTTGATGAAATTGACATGAAAAATGAAAAAAATGGATAAACTACGAATGTGAAAGCGTATCCAAAAATGGAAATCCATCAGTCGTTAAAGTAAAATAAGAATGGTCTATAAGACTGGAGCTGGACATTTTGCTAGAGAATGAAACTAGTGAACGTGGCCTCAATGAAGACTCTCACAAAGTACAGGACCAGAACTCTAAGGAAGAAGTTTCGCGAGCACAGGAAATTGATACGATTGTCGGTCAGTTGAAACTTGAACCAACTACTCCTAAATTAAAAATACGGGATCAAGCCAAGGTGACAATTTCTCAAGTTAAACTTGCATCCCATGCCTCCTGTTTATGGATCTGTTCAGGTCAAAGGCAGTGGAAACAACAAGGCATGGGATTTCTTCCCAACTTCAGACCTTTTTGTCTCTGCTGCCATCGACCTAAACAGAGCCATAAAAAAGAGTCATGGGATGCAAGTTTAACTTGAGAAATTTCCACCTTGGATTGATCCCATATTTTAATTTAGGAGTATTTGGTTCAGGTTTCAACTAACCGATAATCATATCAATTTCTTGTGCTCGCAAAAATTTTTCCTTAGAGTTCTGGTCCTGCGCTTTGTGAGAGTCTTTATTGAGGCCACGCTCACTAGTTGCATTCTCTAGCAAAGTGTCCAACTCCAGTCCTATTGACCATTCTTTTTTTTTTCAACGTTTGACGGATTTTTATATTTGGATACACTTCCACATTTGAAGCTTATCCAGTTTTTCCGTTTCTCATTTCAATTTCATTGGCCAGATTCGCTAGAATTTTCTTGCTCGCTCCCCTGTGTTTTCTCTTAAACAAGGCCTGATATGATAAATGGAATTCTCCATCTCCTCCTTCCCACACAGGTATTCTCCCAAGCACCTTTTGTTGTATAAAAGTCTCATCCAGCAATCCATCTATATAAATTTAGAATAGGGGAATTTCTATTGGTTCCATCATTGTTTGCTGCAGTGCGACGCTTCGAAAGCCTTTCAAGAAATCCATTGTGCCATTAAAACCGATCCAATCACTATTGGATATTTACACTGCCGCCAAAAACCTTAACCCTTCGTCAATCTTGACATAAAAATATAAGCATAGACTGTCATTAAGTTGTAGCTGCGTATCAACACCACCATCTTGGAACCCGTTGGACTTATCAGTTTACACCTATCAAACTAAATTGTACAATAAAGGATCATGTTTGAAGTATTAGTTTCTAATCGGTAAAAAACTGCATTCACAAAATCATTGCTCTTTATGTGTGTTTGTCGCGGTAGACTGATCAATAATACATAACTCCCACGCATGAAAGTGGATCCATTACACGCACCTTATTCTTCCTACCCCATAAAAGATACTATAGTGTTGTTTATTTATCTGCACGCATGTGATGACTATTAAAAAATAGTTGTGAAGTATCGTGACTTTTTTATGTTAACACATTCAAAATAGCTGATGAATCGAAATCTCCATCTGTTGCAACTGATGAATCAACTATTGGAAGAAATAAAAAAAATATCTTCCAACATATGGTCCATCTATCGCAACAGATAATCCATATGTTGCAACAGATTGTAAATTTGGTGCGATAGTCTAGACATTGTTTATTCATCTGCATGCATGTGAAGACTATTAAAAAAAAGGTGGAATCATGACTTTTTATCTAACACATTCAAAATAGATGATGAATTGAATTCTCCATCTATTGCAACTGATGAATTAGATGTTAGAATAAATCAAAACATCCCCAACATATGGTCCATCTGTTGCAAGAGATAATCTATATGTTGCAACAGATGGTAAATCTTTTGCAGCAGATGGACGATCTATTGCAACAGCTCAATAATAACAGATGATATCAAGTCTTCTAAATCTATTTTGAAACGGTGAGAAGTATCAATGTAAACGAAAAAAGTCACGACTTTTCACAGAAAACAAAATTCCATCAGTTTGAATGTAATTAATACAATGCATCTTAACAGACGTGCCTTTTGTCCTTACACATCCATATTCAATCCTCTATAAATAGGTCCCTCCTTAATCTTAATTCTTCTAAACTTTATTTATTTCTTGCATTTTTTATTTTCGTGTGACATCTTCAACAACTTCTCTTCAAAGAGCATATTTCTTTATCGTTGAGGTAAGTTTTTTTCCGATGTAAATCTACCAGTTTGTAGTATATGTTGTATTATATTTGGACTCTTTTCTCTATATTTTTTAATTTATGCGTATTCTAGATATGGATGATCTTGTTTGGGATATTGCTATTTTGCGCGATGCAGTGTGGGAACTTCAGAGGCAGGTTAATGACCTGCAGATGGAGTTGATCGCCATGAGAGAGATGATGTTCAGAGAGATGCATAGGCTGGTGAGGACCCTGCAGCTGCGAGTTGATTGGACGACTGTCATTAATGATGATGATGATAATAATAATAATTAGAATGTGTTTTTTCTTTTAGCGTAGGTGTTTTAATTTTTCTATATCGGATCTATACCTAATGTATTTTATTTTTTGTTTAATGAAAAATTTATTTTTAGTCCATTTTGGATTTTTAATTCTTATTCAATTTTTATTCTATCTATTTCTTCTTTTAAATAGTTTACATGTTAACATGTCGACGGTTGGAGGCAAGGAGCAGTTTTGAATCCAGTAGCAATAGCAATTTTAGCTTTTGAGTTCTTTCAACAGATGGACCATGTGTTGGAACAAATTGGTCATTGATTAGGTTTCTGTCAACAGATTATCCATCTGTTGCAACAAATTTATCATCTGTTGGAGGAAAACATTCCAGTTTTATGAAATTGTGTTGTGTTCTTCCATCTAATATCCATCTTTTGCCACCAATGGATAATCCGTTGAAAATACTTGTGGTCTCCTATATTGTTTAACAATTCATGTTTTGCCTCTTTTTATTGATTCACAAGTTATTAACAAGATATTTTATATATAATAAATGATAACATTACATTCACAACAATGAGTTAAATATATAAAAGTCCACAACAAATAACTATACAAGTTTCTGCAACTACAATGATCATGGTGGATTACGATCTGGGCATGTAGTTCTTTTGTGGCCAGCACGCTTATATACGAAGCACTTGTTTCTTCTTGATGAAAGTGATTCTCCGACTCCACGCCTTCTCTTATATGGCTTTCTTCCTGATTTGATAGCGCTTGGGTCAATAGATGGAGGAGGTATTAATCTCTCTATAAGCTCTGCAGGAACAACCCAAGATTCTTCGGGAGGCACCGGAGTAATATGCCCACTATATGCCATTTCAAATTTTTCCACCGAATAATATTGAGAGGAGTGCTCGTAAACTTCAGCTCCATATTTATGATCGTATTGATTTCGAAGCGCTGCCATAGCATGTGGATAGGGTATTTTGTCCAAGTCAAAAACTCTGCACGTACAAGATCTTGTTTGAAGATCCATCATGGCAACATTATCATGACCGGTGATACTGAATTTGCAATCTGCTATTTTATGAGATAATAACCTATTCCCCAAAATAACATTCGTTGATATTATTTTTTTGATTTTGACAACAAATCGGGATTTTTTTGGGCACTTGAACTGTACACGCCTTTTGTTAAAAAATTCGCCATACTTCTTGCTTATTTTTTCAAACATAGCTTTGATGGGAAATTCTTTTTCATCGCCAAACAATGAATTCACGGATTCAGCTATGTTTGATGTCATAATATTATACCTATACAAAAGAATCACTTAGTACGATATCATACTAAACTTATAACTCAAACAAGACATTAAATCGATAAGCATGTACCTATCTACCAGACAGAATGCCTGGGTCCATCTCTCGAAATTGACACGTACGAGAAATTCTGCAACCTTGGGATTCACATCCGTTATTTGATTGAAATGGTCTAAAAACTCCTCTCTACTTATGCTTTAGCTTCTCTATAAAAAAGGTTCACTACCCTTTCATTGTGATAGTTGGTCCGAATGTTCTCTCTAAGATTCTTGATGCAACAACCAAAGTAAGCTGAAGTGAAGAAATGTGAATACATCTTTGGAATACTTGGATGCCTATCCAATACAAAATAGAACTCTTCGGTATCTTCGATGCAAATTCACTGTTGTTCGAAAAAAACTATAAGAGGCATCACATTCCTTGTCCGCTACATAAAAACTGATAGGAAAGATGTGATTCTCTGCATCCTTCACCACCGTTACTAGAAGAACTCCATTATAACTGCTCCTCAAGAAGGTACCGTCGACGGATATGCCTTTTCTCAAATGTCGAAAACCTTGAATATAAGCACCATAGGATACAAAAAAGTATTTGAACCTTCTGTTTTCATCAAGATGCAATGCCGTCTTACTTCCGGGATTTGTGGACTCAATCATGTAACGGTAGGCATCCAGGACTGCATACCCATGCTCGAGTGTCCCCCTAACCAAGTCCTTGGCAATCACCATGGCCATATATATCTTTCAATAACTGACTAGGACACCCAATTCCGTAAGGAGTTGATTGGACATAACCCTTGTTATAGGGACTTTACCATCGGGGAAACTACTCCTGAAATATTCACCAAGGACCTTTGCCGTGGCATGAGGATTTTGGCCCGAGATGTGCTCCGAACCTCATGTGTAATGCTTTTCTTGTTTATGAATGACGAATCTGTTAGAACTTGTATACTTCACCTCTCTCAACCACCACTTGCAGTTCGAATTAGCACATTTGAAGCAAAAGACACTACTCGAATTAATCACCTTCTTTATTCTAAAATCTTTTTTCAAGAAAGAAATAAACAAAGTGGTAGATAGGTCATTCTAGTCCATGAATGACATTCCAATAAAAAAGCCGGTCCCGTCATCTTGAAGATTTCCAGACTATATTAATTAAGAAGAACTGCACATCGTATTGGTCGCATCAACGGGCGTAGGTGTTTGATCATCATCTGGAATATTCATGTCTAGATCATCCAACCTATCATCAAAGATGTCTTGTTCTTGTTCTTCTTCTACGTTATGGTTCTCATTCTCTCTTGTTTTTTCAACCAAGTACACCCTTAACTCTTTCTTGGATAAATCACTAAGATAAGCAAGAAACTGAACCTAATCAATTATCTTGAAAGACAGTACCATCTGATTTTCAAAGGACCTGTGCATGTAGCTGATGATGATTTCTTCTGATTGACAATTCAGTCCACAATAACTGATGATTAAGTTCACAAAATCATCATACGAAACATCACTTTGGACTATCATAGCTATTGTCTTTAGCATTTTACTCTCATTCCAATGCCATATATATCGATTGCTCTTCCCGATCCATTGACCATGACAATCCACCCCTATTGTTATTGATACCTCCATTAGTGGTACCTAAATAAAACCATTTGTTAAAACAAGTTAATAGTGATTTCATAGTGCCGTAAATAAATTCCAACAGATGTGTAATTAGCCGCAACAAATTACTTACCTGTTGGGATTCATGTTATGCTCCTAAAGCTGTTTTCAATAGATGAGTCATCTGTTGTAACAGGGAAATCATATGTTGCAATAGACTATATATCTGCTGGGATTGATGTTACAGTACTGAGGCACCTTTGAAGATGATTCTAATAGATGAGTGACATGTTGCAACAGACAATTAACCTTTTGTGATAGATGACTTACCGTTGCAACAGATGATGATCTGTTGGAATCGAGGTCAGGTTCTATTGCAACATGTTACTAATATATTGCAATAGATATTTACTGTCTGTCGGAATCGAGTTCGGGTTCTATTACAACAGGTTAATAATCTGTTGCAATAGATACATACCTTATTACAACAGATAACACGTCTGTTGGAATCGAGTCCAGGTTCTATTGCAACAGGTTTATAATATGTTGCAATAGATATTTACCACATTGCACCAGATAACTAATCTATTTAAACTGATAAATCATCTGTTGCAACAGATGACCCATCTGTTCGATTCATATTATGACATATAGAACCATAAACATGAATCTAACATATCATTCTTCCATTGAAACAGATGTCTCATCTGTCGCAACATATGATTTATCTGTTTAAATAGATGGCTCTTATGTTGGATTCATGATCGGGTTCTACCATTGTTGAAAAATAGCACAATAGCAGTTATCCAGATGAAAAATTCAACTAAAAATCATAATTTGACTCACCAAAGTCTCCTATGAAGTAATGCCAAAGTGGAAAGTTATGTACGAAACAAGATTTGACCTAATAAATTGGTCAAATAGCAATAGTAGTGGTAACAACAACGACAATGACAATGGTCAATAAGAAGAAGATGGAGATGATAATGACGTAGAAGATGATGATAATTAAGTAGAATAAGATGAATAAAGTAGCAACAACAATTAACAACAAAAATCGCTAAGAGAGAGAACCCAACAATGGATGAGAAGATAGAGAAAGACCCCTTTTTTCCTCTGTTTCCCGTTTTATTAGGTAAACATTTGGATCAAAGTATAAATTTAAAAACTTATGGGCTATTCTCAAACTTACCAAACTTTCTTAATCCATAGTATAATAATTGTCACCTCCACTCAATTATTAAGACTTGTGTCACCTACACCTCATTTTAAAACTCTTTTGTCACCTACAGTCCAAACCCCCTAGTATCTTTATCATAAAAAGAAATTAAAAAAGACTTAGGACCTTAATACACATATAATTTCTCTATTATTAGGTAATAAATATTGTTTTATCAACTTGTTTATTTATTCAAAGCTCAATTTCTTATCATATTGTCTATGGTACAATACTTTGTATTCATCTTGGTCAAATTCATTAGTCCCTTAATTTAATTTATTTGACTTAATTTGGAGTACATGGTTAAAACTAATTAATGTCTGGTGTGACTTCTGATTAAAAAAAATATATTTTAAAAATAAAATTCACATGTTCTGAATTTACATAATAAGTACTATAAGTTATAATATTTAATAATTAAAAATATTTAGAGCATATTTTTAAAAGTCAAGGTCAAAAAAATTTCTTTTGATTGTATAAAATAACTAAGGTAAATAAATTAAAACGAAGGAAACACTTATACATAATAAAATAAATCATAACAAAAAGATGTTGAAATAAGAAACATGCTGCTTACATTCAAACTTGAAGAGTTTTAAAGAAATACGATTTACTGATAATTTGAAATTGACAAGAATAAGTTCAACACTTCTCTAGCTATGAAATTAAAAATTTTGAAATTGACAAAAAAAGTTCATCACTTCTCTAACTACGAAATTGAAAGGACTAAAAGAAAATAACTTGAACTACACCATAATATTCCTCAATTCTTCAAATCAATCATCACTTTGTCCTTATGATCAGTGTCAAGTTTGCTTTCAATTTTAACTGATACAAATAATAATCAATTAAAATTAGTACACATTAGACACTAATTTTTTTTTGAGACTTACGAATTTAAGAAAATAACTTACAAAAGTTTGCATAAGCATATGTAAGTAAGGAATAAGGATTCACTGGCAGACCCCTGACAACAAAACTTGGATCATACAACCGGTTGCTAACATAACTACATTTCAAATCAACAATTATTACAATTTTTTTCACAACTATATTATTAAATTTCATGCCATACAAATTAAATTCATGGTGATTTTTTTTATATTATAACTAGTTGTATTTTAACAAGTTGTCACAAAAATAGTTAGAAAAAAGGTTTACGCAAGTTTTGGAAATATCCAAAACATATTTTGCTAAGAAACAAACAAATTAATTAAAATTTGGTAAATAAAGTTTTAAAAGCTTTACCAAAAGAGGAATGTAACCTTGTCAATCTTGGATGCTCATTCTTTGATTGTCTATCTTGTTGCTCAACAACTTCTCTCCGTAGTAATTTCATTAAAATTTAAAATAATAAATTATTTTAGTAGTTTAAAATCATTAAGTATATATAATTTTTGAAAATTTAATTTTTGAGAACAAGTGACAGCTTAAAATTACTAAAAATAAATTAGGAACGAGATATACTACTAAACTAAAAGATGAACGTTGCAGCATTGACATTCTACCACGTGGATAACGAGCCTGCCTTTATTTAGATCACAGAGTTATAATTAACATTTCATGATAAAAAGTTAAACATACATTAATAACTCAAAGAAAAGAGATAATAATAATAATAATAATAATAATAATAATAATAATAATAATTTTTCACCACATACCCTTCTTTTTTACATTTTGAACTTTTCAGCACTAAAGAAACAAAATTCACAATGAGGTTCACATTATTTTCCTAAAAAAAACAAATAAACGATATTCATGGTATAGGTTGAATTAGATGTAAGAAATTAAATAAAGTAAACACATCTATAATCTATAATCTATAATATATTAAAAGTGAAAAGGACCTTAAAAATATTGTTTGAATTTTTTGTCCTTCATTAAAAGTTTTTGCTTTAGACAAAATCATTTTTTCACTATTTTTCTAATAATGTTTAAGAGTTAAAAATTAATTAAATATATTTTTTGTTATAAATGTATTTACATTATAGTGAATGTCTATCAAGATCTACTTTGATATCTATTAGGATTTGAAGCATCTGTCTTTTACTCAGACTAGGAGTAAATTTCCCCTATAAATAGAGGGGTTTTGTTCATTGTATTTACAATCTTATGATCTCTCATCCCTAAAGAGAAGAAATAAGAATCACCCTCTCTATTCTCTCTACTATCTTTCTTTATTCTTTTTTGTTTTATAACACGTTATCAGCACGAGACTCTGCCAAACAAGGTGAGATTATAAATCTGAAGGATTTCAAGGTTAGTAATTCTTTATGTTATCTTTATTTTGATACTACTAATATAATTCTTATTTGATTTGAGGAAAAATAATTGGTTTGGAACCATTTATATTTTGAATTTATTCCTCAAGAACAATATTATAAAAAAAAGGATGATGATATGTTGGGTTCAAGTCCCATTGATTTATGCCTAAGACATCTTTATATAGGTAAGATGTTGAGTTTGAATCTCAATGCACCATATTGATGATATTATGATGGCTAAGGCAAAATAATGTGTTTTTAACGAAAAGTCATGAAACTTGTTCATTGAATATGCTTCATTACAAGAAGTGAATGTGGTAGCAATATATGCTAAGTCTGAAAGATGACAATTTGCTCCATTCTTGAAGTGAATGTGGTAGCAATATAGAAAAATTCTCTCTATCATATTTATGCCTCGATTTTCTCCTGAAGTAGCAATATTATGAAAAGGGTTATAAGAAATCATAATTTGATAGGCTTAAGGTAAAATTATATTTCATTCCTGGGGAATGAGAACCTTATTAATGCAAACGTGCACTTGATTGTGATGGTATCACAACTCACCTCCGAATGAGGCAGAATAACTGAGAAAAGTTATTTTAAAATCTACTTCTAAAGTAGTAAATCTAAAATTTATTCATATAATAGTAAATATGAAATTTACTAAAGAAAAAGTACATGTTATGGTAAACTTGGAGTTTACTAGAATAAAAGTTCATAAATTGATATGAACGATTGTGACATCTCGAAGATATGCATGTATTGAAGAACTAGAAGATTCTTCAAGAATTGTTTATGTCGTTTGTTCTCATGATAAGTTGGTTGGACCAACTAATATTGGGATTGGATCCCTTCAAATATGAAAATTATAAAAGGTGAATAAGGGCCCGTTCATCTATCATGTGATATGTTAAAATGATGCATCAATAAGATGATCACATGTACATTTATTGTCAACCTGTAGTTTGACATTCATAAAGTTTCTTTCTTAATAAAATTGAGTTAAGCATGACTTTCATATTGTGTAATCAAGATAATTCATCTTGATGATGATGGTTTAGCATTGAATGCCTTCGATAAGTATCTAAACCATTATTAATGAGAACAAAACTTCATGTATTGGTCTAAAATATGATATATTGCAATAGCATTTGTATGTATTAAACCAATAAATTATGATTATTTCTTCCCTCTCAATTGGTTCAAGGTCGGAAACCAATTATTCCATCTAATAATTTTGATGTAAGGTATACGATTAATGAATATACCATAATACACAAAGATGGATTCTTTAAAGAGGGAGGATGTATGTTAGTTTTCCTAACATAAGGGGGAGATTATAAGCTCTATGAAATATGTTAGGAGTTATAACCATATCCTCATTCAAAAGATAATTCAAGTCAAATGCCGAAAGCATCTCATATTAAGCGCAAGTGTTCTTATTTTGTGTTCCTAAAGGACAAAGTCTATGCATGCATGAAGCGTGGTAGACTAATCGGTTCCAAATGAAATAGTCCTTGAAAAATAAGGAGCAAATAATCATAATAAGAAGTAAGTGAGCTCTTAAATAGCCTACGACATAATACTTCATGAAACCTTATGAGAGGTTCATGTACCTGAAAATAATGAAGTGATGAGATCTCAAAATGTTATGTCGCATTGTGAACAGTTACTAAATGATATATCATCAATATCTTTGACACAATATTGGCTCAATATTGTGAAAGATTACTAGGATCTTAATTCTACGTTAATTTAAGCATGCTGACGTAGAAACATTTATCAAACGACATGAAAGGATGCATTTTGATAAGTGTAAAACTTATTTGATTTGCAGTCTAGACACTTGAAGATATCACTCATGTAATGTTGAATATTGTCACTTGACAAAAGTTATGTGAAAACTTTTAAGGATTCAAACTGCTTGAAGCATATAAAATTTTCTGAGAAATTTATTTATAATCCTTATATTGTATAAGCTTATTGCTTGAACATCATTGGAACTCTTGGAGAGTTTTCAAAGCAATAGATTATTTGCTGAACTTTGAAATATTATGAATTAGATTGGTTATGAAGTACCATATCTTAGTGCAATTTATGCACTCATGTACCTTGCAAATACTACAAGGCCTATAGCCTTTTCAGTTAATTTGTTAGCAAGGTATATTTCTGCTCCTACTATGAGACATCAAAATAGGATAAAACATATGAGCTTGTTTTATTCTAATGATTGCAGTCCCGATCTTATTGGTCATGCTGATGTTGGGTACTTATCTGACCCGCATAAAGCTCAGTCTCAAATAGGCTATGTGTTCATATGTGGCTATACTGTCATATCTTGGAAATATACAAAGCAGTCTATCATAGCCACTTCATCGAATCATGCTGAGATAATAGCTATTCATGAAGCAAGCCGAGAATGTGTATGGTTGAGGTCCATGATACATCTCATTCGAGAAAAATATGGTGTGAAATATGAAAATCTACCCACAATTTTATATAGAGATAATTCAGCATACATAGCACATCTTAAGGGAGGATTCATAAATGGAGATAGAACAAAGCACATTTTGCCAAAGCTTTTCTACATTCATGAGCGACAGAAAAATGATGATATTAACCTGCAAAAAATTTGTTCAACTGACAATTTGACTAATTTATTCACCAAATCTTCTCCAATTGCAACTTTCAAGAAGATGCTGCACAAGATCGAGATGCAAAGGTCAAGGATATTCTCATTAGAGGGAGTTAATACGGGCTTTACTCTTTTTCCCTTACGAGGTTTTGTCTCACTGGGTTTCCCTTGTAAGGATTTTAATGAGGTAGCCAAAATGCGTATTATTAGAGATGTGTACTATTTTTCCCTCACTAGATTTTTTTTCTACTGTTTTTTTTCTAGTAAGGTTTTAACGAGGCACATTATCTACCAATTAGACATTCAAGGAGGAGTGTTATAAATGTATTTACATTATAGTGAATGTCTATCAAGATCTATCAAGATCTACTTTGATATCTATTAGGATTTGAAGCATCTATCTTTTACTCAGACTAGGAGTAAATTACTCCTATAAATAGAGTGGTTTTGTTCATTGTATTTACACTCTTATGATCTCTCATACCTCAAGAGAAGAAATAAGAATCGCTCTCTCTATTCTCTCTACTCTTCTTCTTTATTCTTTCTTGTTTTATAAAATTTTTGGTAAAATCTTTCCTTATTAGAAGTCTTCATTAATTAAATATATTTATGGTAAAATCTTTCCTTAGTAGAAATTATCAAAATTAATGACAACTAATACACTTTTTATTATTTAAAGAATTCTAAATCAACTAAATTTGATTCTAAGAGGATTTGAAAAATCTAAATATAAATATAAAAGTGTTAAAATAAGAAAAATTTAAGAAGTACCAAATTTTTAAAAGTTTTAAGTACGCAATAAGAATGTAATCAATGATTTTATAAAGATTTGACTTTAAAAATATGAACGGATTTAAATATATATAAAAAAATCATACCACAAAAATGGTTAAAATTTATGCGTCGCTCTTAGCCTCTGGTAGCAAAGGAAAGAGGTATTGCATGAAAAACACAAAAGTGATGATACATCAACCACTTAGAACTTCTGATGGCAAAATATATATGTGCTTACCTTACAATATTGTCACGACTCAAATGGCCATGGGTCACACCCACACTATTCTTTCTGTGGGAAAACCATCTAAATTGAATGATACCCAGTAACTTAACCAATATTAAGACAAAATTATAATGTAACTAAATAACAATAATTCAAAGCTAATCATCATTAATGTGGAAACAAAACCATCTACTTGTTGAAATCCCCAAGATCTGAAAGTCATCGTACAAGAACTTCTAAAATAAAAATCATGTCTAAAAGAGATATCCCAAATAAAGAAAAATAAAGATGTCTCATTTCCCAAAAGATGGATAAGAACTAATAAAATGATCCATGGATGCCTGGAGATAGAGTGCTCACCCTTGGATCGAGATTTGATATCAAATGTTAGAGGTGAGGTCATATATGAGCCTCTATAACACTTTCTGTACCTCAACAAAAGAAGAGTACAAGGTAGTATCAGTACAAACCACTATGTACTGGTAGGTATCATAGGCCAACTCAATTTAATAGCATATACACAACATAAATCGACTAACAAGCAGACATGCATCCTCACATAACAAGTATTTAATGAACCAACAATACATCAAAAATAGGTCAAACAGTGCTTACGAACAAGCCACATAACCATCAAGAGTATCAACCATATTGTAAACATCCACAGAATCAACAACAATACCTTAAATAACAACCACATCCTTCTAAACCTCACAACTAGAACACCAATAGCTCGTTATCTGCTTAATAACCCATACAACCTCTCAAATTCAACATAAATATGTACACACATGCTAAGGGACTTATTTTTGCCCAACTAGTCATGACCTTGAGGGAACAATCTTTGTTCATGTACTGTACTGGCGTGGTACCTGATTCTCCATAAACAAGTAATATTAACATCATATTTGTATCAGTGTGATACACGATCCTCCATAAACAGGTAGTATTAACATCATATTTATACTGGCGTGGTGCCCAATCCTCCATAAATAAGTAATATTAATATCATATTTATACCGGCATAGTACCTAATTCTCCATAAACAAGTAATATGAATATCATATCCGTACCGGCGTGGTGCCCAATCCTAAATAAACAAGTAATATCAATATCATATCCGTACCGGCGTGGTACCCGATCCTTTGTAACCATATTAGGTATGTTTTATCAAATTCACACTACCTCTCAGGATACAATACGGTGTACCAAATTGCCGATCAATGATTACAAGAAATTATAAATTGGTAAGAAAATTACAAATTCTGTCACCACTTCGTCACATCCCGCCCTTAATTCACTATCAATATATATCAATATATATATATATTTATATATATACACACTAACAGTAATTGAAATTAGAGTTCTCAATTCTTACCTAAAACTTGTCGTGGACTCGATGCTGCACAACCCCCGCCTCCCTTGTTTTTTTTTTGTTTCAGTTGCTGTTATACAGAAAATTTAACCTACTATTAATTAACTTGAACGTGGTTATGTGATATAGAAAAAAGTTATGATTTTGACTCATTATCCCACTAATTAAACTAATTATCTAAATTACTAAAATTTTTAATAAATTCTCAGAATTTATTCGAAACCCCATAGAAATAAATTAAATATATAAGTTAACTAAAAGTCCATTTCAAACCTACTGGAAACATTAAAAATACCATATAGAGGTGACCACAGATTGACCGTTATCAAGTTTAAATTTATTAAAGATCAATAATCCGATTAATAAATTCAATTACTTTCGAATACGTCAAGAATTGGTACTACTCATCCCGTGAGTCATAATTCACGTACATCAACTATGGGGAGAGCTAAAATAGGCAAAAATTTTAAAAAAATTCATAAAAAACCAGGAGGGTCATTGCATTAGATACCATTTAAATAACCATTCGTCCCCGAGCGGGACAATAAAAGACAAGAATAGGAAACAAGGAATTACCTGAATCAACAAAAAGATGCGGATACTTTCTATGCATGTTTTCTTTGGTCTCTCAAGTGGCCTCTTCAATAGGACGATTCTTCCACTAGACCTTCACAGATGCAATTTCCTTAGTCCTCAACTTATGGAAATCTCTATCAAGAATAGCGACAGGTTCCTCTTTATAATAGAGTTTTTCATCTAACGAAACCAAATCCCAACGAATTATGTTGTTACCATCACCATGAAACTTCTTTAACATAGATACATGAAACACAAGGTGAACTCTCGACAAACTCGGAGGCAATGCCAATCTATAGGCCACCGACCCCACACGCTGAAGAATCTTAAATGACCCAATTTATCTAGGACTGGGCTTACCTTGCTTACCAAAATGCATGACACCCTTCATGGGTGAAACTTTAAGAAACATTTGCTCACTCTCTATAAAGTGCATATCTCTAAATTTTCGATCTACATACTCTTTTTGCTTTCTTTGAGCCTCTATAAGTTTCTCCTGAATGAATCTAACCTTCTCCAGTGAGTCTCTCAAAAGATCAATACCCCATGATCTTACCTCAAATACATCAAATCACCCAATGGGAGATACACACCTCTTCCCCTATAAAACTTCAAATGGCACCATGTTAATACAGAGTGATAACTGTTATTATATGTAAACTCGACCAACGGTAGAGACTGATCACAATGACCTCCAAAATCCATCATACATGTACAAAGTATATCCTCCAACACCTATATCGTTCGCTTAGACTGCCCATCTGTCTGAGGGTGAAAAGTTGTACTAAGGTCCAACCTTGTACCCAACTTCTCATGCAACTTATTTAAAAAAATAGAGGTAAATTAATCACCCATGTCTGAGACAATAGAAATCGGAACCCCATGAAATTATACAATCTTCTTAAGATAAATCTTGACCAACTTTGCTGCATTATAAGTTACCTAAACTGGAATGAAATGTGCAGCCTTAATCAACATATCCACAATAACCCATAGATAGTCCTACTTACCCAAAGTCTTGGGAAGACCAATAACGAAATCCATAGCTATCCTTTCCCATTTCTATTCAGCAATAGGTATCATCTGAAGAGTACCACCTGGCTTCTGACGCTCGTACTTTATTTGCTGCAAACTTTGGAATTCAGCAACAAAATCAACTATATCATAATTCATTAGATCCTACCAGTAATGTTGCCTCAAATCACGATACATCTTAGTCACTCCATGATGTAAGGAATACTTCTAATAATGAGCCTCAACTAGAACAGTAGGAATCAAAAATCAACATGGGGCACACAAACTCTCCCCTTTATCCGCAACACACTCTCACCATCTAGAATGGCCTCCTTGGCCTCACCATGCAAAACCTTATCATGAATCTTGTTTAATGCATCATAGACCACATTATCTTTTTTGTAATGGTATAGAATGGTGATATCATAATCTTTAATCAACTCCATCCACCTACACTATCTCAAAATCAAATCTCTTTGTGTGAAGACATACTATAAACTACGGTGATCAGTGTACACTTCACAAAAAATCCAATACAAGTAGTGCCTCCATATCTTAAGAGAAAAAACCATAATATCCAACTCTAAATCATGAGATGGATAATTTCTCTCATTAGGCATCAATTGCCTCAAAGAATAAGCAATCATATTCCTTTCCTGCTCTAAAATAGCACCTAAACTAGAATGTGAGACATCACAATAAATAATAAAATCCTTACCCTCAACTGGAAAGGCAACAATAAGAGTGGTAGTCAATAAGGTCTTGATCTTTTAAAACCTCTTCTCACACTCATCATACCAAATAAAAGGCATATAGTTCTGAGTCAACCGCATCATATGAGTAGTAATAGAGGCAAACCCCTTCACGAACCTACAGTAATAACTCTCTAACCCTACAAAGCTATAAATCTCCATCATTGAAGTAGGTCTAGCACAATTCTTAACCGCTTCAATCTTCCATGGATCTACCATCACCCCTTCTTTCAAAACCACATTCCCCAAAAGGATATAAAAGCCAACCAGAATTCACACCTAGAAAACTTTACATAAGCTTTTCTATTTTAACAAACCCGAAACATTTCTTAAGTGATTCTCATATTTCTCTTTACTCTTAGAATAAATCAGGATATCATCAATAAAGACAATTACAAAAGTGTAATGCCCTAAGTCTGTACCCCGGATGCTACACGGTGCTTATGACCCCGAGGGACCACAAACTAACCCATGACTAATATCTGTTTTGAGCACTGAATAATAATACTGTAATGATGCAAAAAATAGGCTAAATTTTCCTAAGGTTTAAAATCTAAACATTGATAAATAATATCAATTGTAATAATAATCTGCAAAACTGAATACTGTCTGATAGTCTAGTCTGAAAAGCCTCTAACTGAACTGTCTGAATGTGGATTTGATGGGAAAATCCCCCTAATAACTTTGACTATTGAAATACTGAAGATACTAAAAATACTGAAATAACTGCATATCCTCGATAGATAAGAACTCACTACTTAATCTGACACTGCTGGTTGGATCTGAATCTATCTATGCGCGGTAAGGAACCTGAGCGTCTGAATCTATGATATGAGACACTATAGTGTAAATAAAAAGTATATGTCAGTACGTGGAATGTACTGGTATGCTAGATGAGGTAAGGCTGAATGCAAGGGTTCATATGCATGAACAATAACTGACTGACTAATATAAAGTAACTGAGTATGAAAGTACATGGACACCTAAAACTACTGTAAATACTGAGTATGCAATACTGTGCATATACGTGTATACTGTAACTGAGCTTTTACTGAAGCTGAGTTCTAGGTTCTGATAACTGAGTAACTGATATATGAGATTACTAATAACTGAGTTACTAAAACTGATTGACTGTATCTGACAGTCCTCATTCTGTAGAATTGAACTGAGTTTTATACTGAGATTGAACAGAAATTGTGGGAAGTAGTCATCTAACCAACAAGCCCCAAATAAGATAGCTGGGGTCCAACCAGTAACACCAGTTAGAAGGGTGTCAGTACCATGCCATAGATAAAGAAAACTGAAGAGTTACCCTTATCTGGAAGGTACTCTAATAAGAACGGTGGTACCCTCAACTGGCAGGTTAAAATACCTCATCAACCCTCAACTGGAAGGTTGATATCTCAACCTACGCTGTCTATGTAGTTCTGGAATAAAAGAACTGCTTCTAAGGACCACACCTTCTACTAGAAGGTGAGCCCCTATCCTTGGGTTCACTCGGTGCTGAATCCTACTCCCAACTGAATAGACACAAAATTAATTATGCTGAGCTGAACTAGACTAATAATGAGTTTCTCTGAGTTCTATAACTGATTGATTTTACTGATCGTGACACTACTAAGACTTTTCTATAACTAATGTATCTCTAGGTAAACAACTAGATTTTCGGGTATTAGACACCCCAGGACTCGATAGCATAAAAGTAAAGCATAGCATGATCTTGAAAGGCATAACAATGTCCACTTGTTCACAATTCATTCTTAGAGATATTTTATCAAACACTTGGAGGGCATAAGCTTATACATGATTGGGATCACACAATGACATGTCATGATTCCACTATTTACTTCACATAGGAATTTTAGCAAACAATTGGGGAACATGGATTATTTCACATGGTAATGGCCAACAAATGAACATCATGAATACAATATTCAATTTCAAGTTCAAGGGTTTAGCATGAAATTCATATAATTCATCACATAACTATTTTAATTTCATGAAAACTTATAATTAATCATGAATTGAACCAAACTATTATCATAGACATAAACCCAATCAATTTCAAGCATAAAGTTCATAAATCTGAGATCTTGTATGTTTAAAAAGGGTTCTTGGACTTCATGGGTGAACGGAGCCCATGAATAAACACCTAACATACCTTGGAATGTTAATTCTTGAAGGTTCTTGGTTAAATTCTTGATCTTTGTTCTTGATTTCTCAAAACTAAGGTTTTGCCCTTTGAGAGAGAATGTTTTGTTTCTTGGATAAATAATGAAATAATGAGCAATTAGCTTTCCTTTAGGGCTAAATTTAGTGTTTAAGACTGATTAGGGTCGTGGAAAATTACCTAATTACCCCTGAAAAATATATTAAATTCATACTGAAAAATCCAAACTGGGATCTTAGCGTGATACGACGCTATGGCGCTGTGTCACAGGAAATTGACAATTGCGAGCTAGGTCATCAACGCGATGCGGTGGAATTGCGGTACTTCTTTGTATGCGAATTTCACCGTTGGTGCGACGCGCCATGATTGCGATGGAATACTGGAAAATGACAATTGTGAATTTGACTGATGGCATGATGCGGTGGTATCGCGGAGCTCCACTGAAAATTGCCAAATGCCATTTGGCTTGGTTCTGCGATGCGCTGAAGTGCCAGTTGGCACACTATTTTATAAAAGTGGCTCTAACTCTTTGCTATGGTATCGAATTTGGGCAAACTTTATATCGTTGGATAGCTGACTGAATTTCCTACGTAATGGTAAGCTCTAGATTGAAAAATACTCGGTATTTTTAAAATTTCTATATATGAATACACTTGTACTGAGAGTTAAACTAGGTTAGGAAAATACAGGGTATTACAATATCTCCCCCTTGGGAACATTCGTCCGCGAATGAGACTAATTAAGCTGAGAAACACTGATAGACTGAGCTTACACACTGAACATGCATATCTGATGCATAGAATACATGACTGAAATTATTGAAAAGCTAAGTTTTTATTCTGAACATGCATATCTGATGCATGAGTATATGGCTGAACTGATTCAAGAATGCAAGGATGAATATGCAATGGTAAAGCTAAGGAAGACTATTATCTTAAGTGGATTTTGAGTTTGTGGAGAAGAGGTGAGGATACTTAGTCTGCATATCTGCTTCTACTTCCCAAGTAGCTCTCTCAACGTACTGATTCCACCAAAGAACTTTGACCAATTAAAATTTTTTGTTCCTTAGTCTGCGAATCTGACGATCGAGGATCTGGAATGGAACCTCTTCGAAAGAGAGATCATTCTGAATATCTACGCCCTCTAAGGGAACTATGTCTGCTTGTTCACCAATGTATTTTTTTAGAAAGGAGACGTGGAATACTGGGTGTACTAAAGCTAGATCTGAAGGCAACTCAAGATCGTAAGATACCTTTCTAAAACAACTGAAAATTCTGCAAGGACTGACATATCGGGGACTGAGATTTCCCTTCTTAATGAACCTCCTCACCCCCTTCATGGGAGAGATTTTCATGTACATAAAATCACCAATCTCAAACTCGAGATCCTTTTTTCTCACATCTGCATATGATTTTTGTCGGCTCTGGGCAGCCCTAAGCCTTTCTCTGATCAACTGAACCTTCTCTAAAGCATCAAACACTAAATTTGGCCCTGCTATTATGGCCTCACTTACCTCGAACTAACCAATTAGAGATCTATATATGCTACTATAAAGAGACTCAAATAGAGACATCTGAATACTGGAATAATAACTGTTATTATATGTGAATTCGATCAAAACCAAGTGGTCATCCTAACTACCTTTAAAATCAACAACGCAGGCTCTTAACATAACTTCTAGAGTCTGAATGGTCCTTTCTACTTGACCATCTGTATGAGGGTGAAAGGCTTTACTGAGGTGAACTTACGTACCAAGACCCTTTTGGAATCCTTTCCAGAAGTAAGAGGTAAACTGGGTACCTCTATCTGAGATTATAGACACTCGGACTCTGTGTAACCTGACCAACTCTCTGATATAGAGTATGACATAGTTCTCATCTGAATAAGAAGTATGAACTAGAAGGAAATAAGTAGATTTGGTCATCCTATGTATGATAACCCAAATCAAATCATGCTGACAACGAGTACGAGGAAAACCCGTCATAAAGTCCATGTTCACTTCTTCCCATTTCCATGTGGGAATACTGAACTCTTTTATGGACCCACTAGGAATTAGTTCTCAATATTAACCTTCTGAAACGTAGAGCACTTAGCTACAAACTCTGCAATATCTCTCTTTATCCCACTTAACCAATAGATCTCCCACAAATCACGGTACATCTTAGAGGCCCCTGGATGAATCGAATAACACACAACATGTGCTTATGCAAGAATTTGATGCCTCAAGTCATCTACACCTGGCACACATGAACGACCCTGGAAACGCAACACATAATCTCTTCCTTGGGAGAAAACCTCAGCTTTCTGATCTCTGGCTGACTCTTTTATCTTAACTAGACTGGGATCTCTATCCTTCTTTTCCTTTACTTTGGAAACCAGAGATGATTCTGAACTATTTTACACCCACACACTGCCCTCTGCTGATTTGACTTAGCAGATACCTAGTCGGGCAAACTGATGAACTTCCTCAACTAAATTATTTTTACCATTCTCAACATGAGCAACACTACCCATAGACAATCTACTGAGAGCATCAGGCACTACATTGGCCTTGCCTGGATGGTACAGAACACTCATGTCATAATTTTTCAATAACTTTAACCACCCTTTCTGATGTAAATTCAAATCTTTTTGTGAAAAGATATACTGCAAGCTTTTGTGATCTATGAACACATTAACATGTACCCGATACAAGTAATGCCTCCAAATCTTTAAGGCAAACACTACAACTGCTAAGTTAAGATCATGGGTAGGGTAATTCTTCTCATAAGGCTTAAGCTGTCTAGAGGTGTAGGCTATGAACTTACCTCTTTGCATGAGGAAACAACCCAAACCTACTCTTGATGTATCATAGTACCCAACAAACCCATCTGAACCATCTTGTAGAGTCAAAACTAGGGCTGAGGTGAGTCGAGTCTTTAACTCCTGAAAACTCTTCTCGTAGGAATTTGACCATTGAAACTTGACTTTCTTTTGAGTCAATCTGGATATGGGAGATGCAATAGACCAAAAATCTTTAACAAACCAACGGTAATAGACAGCTAAACCCAAGAAGCTCCTAATTTCTGATGTAGAAATAGGTCTAGGCCAGTTTCTTACTGCTTTGATCTTTTAAGGGTTAACTCTAATGCCATAACCGAAAATAATATGACCAAGGAATAATATTGACCTTAGCAAAAATACACACTTATTGAATTTGGCAAATAACTGATGAGTTTTGAGAGTCTAAAGTACGATTCTGAGGTGATTTGTGTGTTCATTATTGCTAAAGGAATAGACAAGAATGTCATCGACGAAGACTATAATGAACATGTCCAAGTACTGCTTGAACACATGATTCATTAAGTCCATGAAAGTTTTTGGGGTATTTGTAAGACCGAAGGGCATGACTAGAAATTTAAAGTGACTATACCGAGTTCGAAAAGCTATTTTTGGAATGTCACATTCCCTGACTCTGATCTGATGATAGCCTGATCTGATGTCTATCTTAGAAAAGTAACTAGCACCCTGAATTTGGTAAAATAAGTCATCAATTCGAGGAAGTGGGTATTTATTCTTGACTGTGACTTTGTTTAATTAACGGTAGTCTATACACATTTTGAGGGAACTGTCTTTCTTACGCATGAATAAGACTGGTGCGTCCCACGGGGAAACACTAGGTCTAATGAACCCTTTGTCGAATAGGTCCATTAAATATTCTTTTAAATATTTAAGTTCTGTTGAAGCCATTCTATATTGTGGAATAGATATAGGATGAGTGTCTGGAAGAAGGTCTATTCTGAAGTTAATTTCCCTTTTGAAAGGAACTCCGGGAAACACATCTGAGAATTCATTTACTACTGGAACTGAATCAAGACTAGGAATCTTTGAACTAGAGTCTTTGACTCGCACAAGATGATAGACACATACCTTGGATATCATTTTCCTCGCTCTAAGGTATGAAATCAATTGACTCTTAAGCGCTGTAGTACTAACCCTCCATTCAAGGACTGGTTCATTTGGAAACTTAAAATAAACAATTCTGTTTCTATAATAAACTGAGGCCTAGCATGAATGGAGTTAATATATTCTGAGAATGACATCAAAATCTTCCACCTCTAGCTCTACAAGGTCTGTTGAAGTAACTTTCTGAGATTCATAACCGGAAAATTCCTGTATACCCGTCGAGCTATGATAGATTTACCCACTAGGGTTGAAATTGAGAAATGCTCTGCTAGGATTTCTAGACAGACTTCAAATTTAATGGCTATATAAGGAGTTACGAAAGATAAAAAGCTCCTGGATCTAGCAAGGCTTAAACATGTAAAGTGAAGATCTGTAACGTACTAGTGAACATATCAGGAGAATTTTCCTGATCTTTTCTGGACTGAAGGGTATAAAGCCTATTTGGGCGTTGCCCAAGGGTGGCACTGGAAGCGGCACCCTACTGATTCGAGCGACGGAACTGAGCTGGGGGCGATTATACTGACCCTGAGAACCTGACTGAGGACAATCTCTAATTCTATGTCCTGGCTTTCCACACCAGAAACAAACATCACTGCCAGCCTTGTAGACATCCTGGTGGTTTCTTCCATATTTCTGAAAAAGAGGATTTGTTCGAGCATTGCTGATACTACCCTGAGATTTAGAGCCTGGTTCCCTATCTTTGTTACCATTTCTGAACTTAGGGACTAGAACACTGGCTGAGGATGGAGATGGAACAAAAGATTTTTGGTAAAACTGAGAACAGTTACCACCCTCTAACTTAGGCTAAGTGAAATTAAAACTACCTATTCTAGCTCTCTTGTTCTCTTTCTCTCTCTGTCTCCTTATTATTAACTTCTTCTATCTGCTGAGTATGGACCATGAGCCTGGATATGTCCATCTCCTTAATTAACATCACAATTTTGCACTCCTTAACCACACTCTCTGATACCCCAAATACGAACTTGCTTATTCTGGACCTACTGTCTGCTACTACATGGGGAACATACCTGGCAAACTGAGTAAACTTGAGGGAATACTCTTTTACACTCATACTGCCTTTCCTGAGATTGATGAACTCTAACACCTTGGCTTCTCTCAACTCTAAGGAAAAGAATCTTTCTAGAAAGGTAGTAGCAAACTTTTCCTACTCTATGGGTTCTGCATCTATACCCCTATCTACCTTCTACTTCTTAAACAACGTATGAGCTATATCTTGTATCTAGTAGGTACCTAACTTAGCACTCTCACTAGATGTCACCCCCATGATATCTATGACTTTCTAATATTGATTAAGGAACTCTTGTGGATCCTCTTCTAACTTAGATCCTGAGAATAGAGGAGGATTCATTTGGGTGAAGTCCTGAATCCTGGATGCAGCAGTATTGGCCACTGGGTTGGCCTGGACAACAGCTGTTCGTTCATTTTGAGATGCTACAAAATTGGCTAGAGTTGTGAACACAACTTTGAATTCTCAATGAGAGATATGCTCATCCAGGGGATCTGCCTGAACGGGATGAGGTGCTGACTGGTTTTCGGTCCTTTTTCCGCTAGTCTCTTTGGGATGCATATTCTATAAATGGAAGGAAGAAATGAATTAGTCTAAGACTTTAACTTGAGCTCACACTCATTCGCACGACATAAATACTAAAAGAAGGGAAACTTTTACTAAAAATGTCTCATAGCCTCTTGTCCATAAGTGTGGCGCACTACACATACAAGTACAAGATTTTACTAGACGCATCTTTCAGACTCCCTAGGACTCTGTTGAACCTTAGGCTCTGATACAAAGTTTGTAATGCCCTGAGTCTATACCCCGAATGCTACACGATGCTTACGAACCCGAGGGACCACAAGCTAACCCATGGCTTATATCTTCTATGAGCACTGAATAATAATACTGTAAAAATGCAGAAAATAGGCTGAGTTTCCATAAGGTTCAAAATCTAAATACTGATAAAGAATATCAATTGTAATATTAATCTGCAAAACTGAATATTGTCTGATAGTCTAGTCTGAGAAGCCTCTAACTGAACTGTCTGAATGTTGAGTTGATGGGATAAGACCCTAACTAACTCTGACTTTTGAAATACTAAAATTATTAAAATAACTTCATATCTTCAATAGATAAGGACTCACTACTGAATATGACACTGCTGGCTAAATCAAAATCTATCTATGCACGGTAAGGAACTTGAGCATCCGAACCTATGATATGATACATCATAGAGCAAAGAAAGAGTATATGTCAGTACGTGGAATGTACTGGTATACTAGGGTTCATATGCATGAACAATAACTGACTGAATGATATAGAGTAACTGAGTATGAGAGTACATGGATAACTGAAACTGCTGTAAATACTTAGTATGTATTACTGTGCATATACGTGTATCCTATAACTGAGCTTTTGCCAAAGCTGAGTTCTGGGTTCTGATAACTGAGTAACAGATATATGAGATTACTGATAACTGATTTACTGAAACTGATTGACTGTATCTGATAGTCCTGATTCTATAGAACTAAACTGAGTTATATACTGAGACTGAAATTGAAACTATGGGAAGTAATCACCTAACCGACATGACCCAAATAAGATAACTAGGGTTCAACCTGTAACCCCAATTAGAGAGGTGTCAATGCCATGCCATGGGTAAAGACAACTGAAGATTTACCCTCATCTGGAAGGTAATCTAATGAGAATGGTGGTACCCTCAACTGGCAGGTTAAAACACCTCATCAACACTTAACTAGAAGGTTGATGTCTCAACCTACGCTGGCTATGTAGTTCTGGAATGCAGGACTGCTTCTAAGGATCACACCCCCTACTAGTAGGTGAGGTCCCATCCTTGGGTTTACTCAGTGTTGAATCCTACTCCTAACTGAATAGATACTGAACTGATTATATTGAGCTGAACTAGACTGATATTTAGTTTTACTAAGTTCTATAACTAACTGAGTTTACTGATGGTGACACTATTGAGACTATTCTGTAACTACTGTACCTATAGGTAAATTGCTAGATTATCGGGTATTAGATACCCCCAGGACTCGATAGCATGAAAGTAAAGCATAGTATGATCTTGAAAAGCATAACAATGTCCACTTGTTCATAATTCATTCATAGAGACATTTTATCAAACACTTGTATGGCATAAGCTTATACATGTTTGGGATCACACAATGAAATGTCATGATTCCACTATTTACTTCACATAGGCATTTTAGCAAACAATTGGGGAACATGGATTATTTCACATAGTTATGGACAACACATGAACATCATAAATACAATACTCAATTTCAAGTTCAAGGGTTTAGCATGCAATTCATATAATTCATTACATAATTATTTTAATTTCATGAAAACTTATAACTAATCATGAATTGAAACCCCACTACTATCATAGACATGAACACAATCAATTTCAAGCATAAAGCTCATAAATCTGAGATCTTGTATGTTTAAAAAGGGTTCTTGGACTTCATGGGTGAAAGGATCCCATGAATGAACACCTAACGTACCTTGAAATGTTAATTCTTGAAGGTTCTTGGAGAAATTCTTGAGCTTTGTTCTTGATTTCTTGAAACTAGGGTTTTACCCTTTGAGAGAGAATGTTTTGTTTCTTGGGTAAATAATGAAATAATGAGCAATTAGCTTTCCTTTAGGGCTAAATTTAGTGTTTAAGAATGATTAGGGCCATGGAAAATTACCCAATTACCCCTGGAAAAGATATTAAATTCATACTGCAAAATCCAATCTGGGCCCTTGGCGCGATGCGGCGCTATCGCGCTGTGTCATTGGAAATTGACAATTGCAAGCTAGGTCATCAACGCGATGCGGTGGAATCGCGGTACCCCTTTGTATGCGAATTTCACCGTTGGCACGACGTGCCATGATTGCGATGGAATACTGGGAAATGACAATTGTGAATTCAACTGATGGCGTGATGCGGTGGTATCACGGAGCTCCACTGGAAATTGCTAAATGCCCTTTGGCCTAGCTCTGGGATGCGCTGAAGTTCCACTTGGCACATTGTTTTATAAAAATGGGTCTAACTCTTCTCTCGGGTATCAGATTTGGGCGAACTTTATATCATTGGAAAGATGATTGAATTTCTTATGCAATGGTAAGCTCTAAACTGAATAATATTGGGTATTTTTAAAATTTCTATTAATGAATACTCATGTACTTAGAGTTAAACTAAGCTAGGAAAATACAGGGTATTACAGAAAGAATCTAAGTAAGGCTTGAATATACCAATCATCAAACTCATAAAAGCAGCTGGGGAATTAGTCAACCCAAAAATGATCAGAAGAAACTCATAGTGCCCATACCTGGTTTGAAATACAATTTTAGGAATATCTCCAGGCCGAATCTTAAGCTGATGATTCCAGGACCTCAGATCAACAACAACAACAACAACCACAGACCCAGTATATTCCCACAAAGTGAGGTCTGGGGAGGGTAAAGTGTACGCAGTCCATACCACTACCTCCGAGGAAGTAGAGAGGCTATTTTCAATAGACCCTCGGCTCAAGATAGAGAATAGTATACTAAGGTTGTAATGAGACGTGAAACAGGATGTATAGCATAACAGAAATAAAAGATAAAAAAATAAGAACACTAAGTCTCAAAGAAATGGGAAATAAGAGAAATATGAACAATATGGAATATGAAATAAGAACATAGATACCCATATGGTAGTAACATGCCCTCACAGGCCTAAAACACCCACCATACCCAAACTCCCCTATTACCTAGCAATTACCTACACACTCACCCTAGCCATCTACCCTAATCTGTGACCTCTACACCTTCCTGTCTAGGGTCATGTCCTTAGTAATCTGAAGCAGTTCCATGTCATGCATAATCATCTCCCTCCAATATTTCTTAGGCCTACCTATACTCCTCTTGAAGCAATCTAAATTTAGCCTCTCATACCTCCGAACAGGGGTATCCGTGCCCCTCCTCATCTCATGCACAAACTATCTCAACCTTCCTTCTCGCATCTTGTCCTCCACCGAAGCCACTCCCACCTTCTCCCGGATAATCTCATTCCTATCTTTATCCTCTCTATTTAGTCCACACATCCAACACAACATTCTTATTTCTTCCACCTTCAATCTTTGAATATGGGAGTTCTTGACTGGACAACACTCCGCTCCATACAGTATGGCCGGATGGACTGCCACTCTGTAGCATTTGCCTTTAAGCTTAAGTGGCAATTTCTTATCATACAACACTCCCGAGGTGAGCCTCCACTTCATCCAACATGCGCTAATACGTTTAGTAACATCCTCATCAATCTCGCTATTCCCCTGAATCACAGACCCCAAATACTTAAAACTATCCTTCTTACAAACATCCTAAGAATCCAACACCACCACCACACCATCCTCATGACTTGAGTCACTAAACTTGCATTCCAAATACTCTGTCTTGGACCTACTCAACCTGAACCCCTTAGATTCAAGAGTTTGTCTCCAAACCTCCAATTTCTCATTCACACCCCCCGTGTCTCATCAATTAGCACTACATCATCTACAAATAACATACACCACAGTACCTCACCTTGAATACTCCATATCAACACGTCCATCACCAACGCAAAATAGAATAGGCTAAGAGTCGATCCCTAATGCAAACCTGTGTCGACTAGAAAATGCCCTGAGTCTCCTTCCGCCGTCCTCACCTAAGTCTTTCCTCCATCGTACATGTCCTTAATTGATCTGATGTACGCCATTGGAACTCCTCTTACCTCTAAGCATCTCCAAAGAAACTCCATAGGGATTTTGTCGTACGACTTCTCCAGATCGATGAGCACCATATACAAATCCCTCCTTCTTTCCCTAAACCACTCCACCAATATTCTCACCAGGTGGATTTCCTCTATCGTCGAGCGTCCAGGCATAAAACCAAATTGATTCTCCGAAGTGGGCACTACCCTACTCAACCTCCACTCAACCACCCTCTCCCAAATCTTCATAGTGTGGTTCAACAGCTTACTACCCCTATATTTATTACAACTCCAGGACCTCAGATCAATTTTTAAAAATATGGAGGCATCTTGCATCTGGTCAAATAAATCATCTATACGGGGCAAAGAATACTTATTATGGATCATAATCTTGGTCAACTATCTGTAGTCTATACACATACGAAGCCTACCATCCTTATTCTTGACAAATAATATAGGAGCACCCTATGAACAGGAACTCAGATGGATAAATCCCATACTTAACAAATCCTGCAACTGAGCCTTTAACTCACTCAACTCATTCGAAGCATCCTATAGGGAAGAATAGAAATAGGACGAGTACCTGGATCTAGATCAATATAGAAATCAATATCACGGTATAGTGGCATGCCAGGCAAATCTATAAGAAAAATATCTTGGAAATCACACACCATAAAAACTAACTCAATCGATGGAACCTCTAAGAAAATGTCTCAAAGAAGTGCTAGGAAGGCCAAACAACCCCTCCCAATTAACTTCTTTGCACGTAGAAAGGAAATAGGTTTTATTGAAGTAGGACTATAATCACCCCCCACTCTAGTCTATCCATTCTCGACATAGCCACAGTCACTGTCTTAACATGACAGTATAATATAGCATAATAAAGAAACAACCAACTCATACCCAAAATTATGTCAAAATCTACCATGCCTAAAATCACTAAATCTACCCAACTTTGATTCCCATAAACATAATTGAACAAGAATGATAAACCCTATCAATAATAACAAAATTGCCAACAAGAGTAGACACGTGAAGAGGAAAGTTAAGTAGATCACACACTATGTCCAACCCCACAATAAAATTAACAGATACATATGGAAAAGTAGAGTCAGGATCAAATAATACAGGGGCCATCCAGTCATAGACAAGAATAGTATATGTTATAACATTATTTGATGCCTCTACCTTAAAAAGTATAGATATGAGCCGTACCACCAGTCTAAGCGTCACCTCTATCAAGTTGAGAATCACCTTGATAGGGTTGTTTACCACCCATACACCCTGTGGATGACCTTTAATATTTACACCACGTCCCCTACCTGCTTGTAATACCCCGTACTTCTACCTAGCTTGAAATCATTCCAAGTATGTTAGAAATATACTTTTAAAGATGAATCCTCTTTTATATACATGGAATTTTTAAGTTTTTCATATTTTTTATATGGGAAATTGAATTATCTTTCCAACGATACCAATTTCATCCAAAACTGGTATCAGGGTAGAAAGTTATGGCCATTTTACAAAAAGCAATCAAAACTGCCCAAGTGCGACAATGAGGGTCGACAGACCGTTAAGCTAGTGACAGACCGTTACCCAAACTATTGCAGCGGAGGTAGTGAGACCATATTCTGCCTATGGGTGATGGATCAGGCCGACGAACCGTCGAGCTGGCGACGGACCATCACCCAAGCCATCGCAGTAGAGGCAATGAACCCCTATTCTGCCCAGGTGCGACGGTCAAGACCGACTGACCGTTGACCCAATGATGGACCTTCGCACCCATCATTACATAGTTCGTTCAGCTGTATTAATGTCATTTTTAAAAGGGTAATTGTAACACCCCAATTTTCTGAACCGGAATTCTACACAGTGCTTATGACCCCGAAGGACCACAAGATAACCCATGACTGATATCTGTACCTGTATACTGCATAATATATCATAAAATGTGGAAATATGGACATGAAAGGCCATAAGGTTCGAACTGAATAAACGTCTGGTAACAAAATGTCTGAAAAAGATATAACAATACAAAAATAAGTCATAAATATTGAAAATAATGAGATCTGAATATCTAATCTGACATCTAGTATGAAAGACTTTAACTGAACTGAATAAGGAGTTGAAGGAATATGTCTCCAACTAACTCTATTTAGAAACTAAATAGTAAATATAGCAATAATCATATCGCCCTCGAATGAGAAGGACTCACTGCAAACTCTGAACACTGGAATGCTACTGCTGATTTGGAGATCATGCCTCTGAACCTATGGTGTAACATAAAAGAAAGCACCATAGCGTAAATGCGTCAGTATGTCTGAATGTACTGAGTATACGAGTGAGGTAGGCTAAATTCAAAGGGTTATATGCATGAACAATGCTAACTAATATGAACGTGAGAATACATACATGCATAAACAACTATAATTGAACTCGTGATGATGCTGACTACTGAGTCTGAATGCTAACAACATAACTTTACTGTTACTGAGGTACTGAAAAGATTATTGACTATTTCTGACAGTTCAAATTATGAAGAAATGGTTTGAATAACTGTGTCTAACAGTCCTGAAACTGAATACTGGTTACTTGAGCTATGATAGCTGATATAGCTGATATAACTGTAATGATCAGACTAATTGATATAACCGATACTGAGCAACTGTATCTGACAGTCTAAGTTCTACTTGGAGTAACTAAATCTTAGATCAGTCCTATCTAGCGGGTGACCATGAGTACACTGATAATAAGGATGATTTGACTTAGTCTGAAATCAGTCCTATCTAGCGAGTGATCTTTAAATCTAATGATTCTGATACTGATTAATCATAGTTGAGATCAGTCCTAGATAATGGGTGATATTGAAGTCTATTTATAATGATAATCATAGATTGTATCTAACAGTATTGAATCTGTAATACCAAGCTGAGTTGACTATGTCTGAAAGCCCTGATTCTATAACTGAAACTGTGGGATGTGTTCATCTAACTGACATGCCCCAAGCTAAGCTGACTTGGGTCCAATCTCTGCCCTAACTGGAAGGGTATCAGTACTGCGCCACCAGTAAAGACATCTGCTGTGGAGTCAGTCCTAATCTAGCGGGTGACTCCTAGGATCAGTCTTATACATATAAATATGCTAACGAGTGACCCCTGAGTATGTCAGTCCTATCTAATGAGTGACATATCATACCTATGCTGGCTAGGTAGTTCTGGAACTTAGGGATTGCTTCTAGGGATCTCAGTCCTACTCTAGTGGGTGAGCCCCATCCCTAGGATCACTCGGTACTGAATCCTACTCCCATCTGAAATACACTAAACTGAATAATAGAGATAAACTGAATAATTGAACTGAACTTATACTAGTGGTATTGTTTAGCAGAGCTAAACTGAGTTTACTGAATTTTGATGACTAACAAAATTCACTGAGTTTTGAGGATTGATTGAGAGTACTGAAGTTATATACTGAGTACTAAGATCACTGAGATTACTGAACTACTGAGACTATTGAGATTTCTGAGTTTTCCTGGGTTACATGACTGACTGAATTCTATAGATCATGGCTTAACTGAGAGTATCGTGATAACATGACATGGCTCTAGGCACACAACAATATTTTTCGAGTACAAATACCCCCAGTACTCGATGGAAGGAAAATGACACACATGATTGACTTGAGTACGTGACCAACATCAACAATCCATAATATCGTAACTTGGGGAATTCCATGAAGTGCGTGGATATCATACATTTTGTACATAAGTAGGATTTGCAAGTAAACACGGCATAATATCATCAGACTAGTTCATGAACATCCCAACAATATTTACAAGACACAATATCAACATGAAAATCATTTGAATATGGGGGCATATCATGAATCCTTCACTTAGTCACAATTTAGCTATAATGCATGAGTTCTAGTCTCTTTGATATTTTATCAAACACCTTACATGCACAACTTAGGAATAGGTGTAAATCATACAATTACTCATCATAAATAATCAAACTTACATGTTTTCAACTCATATGATGTCATAGATTCATAATAACATATAAAGATTCTATGTTTGCATCATTCCACACATAAACATGATCAACAATCCTTTCATAAAATCAAAACCATAATATATAGTTTTAGAAAAGGGTTCTTGAACTTCATGGATGAAAGGAGTCCATGAATAAAGACACACATACCTTAGAAAGGAAACTTTGAAGATTTGTTGGAGAGTTCTTGAATTGGAAAACTTAATTCTCGATTATCTTGGAAAAATGCTTGAATCTTGCTTTTGAGATATGAGTTTGATGGAAACCATAATCTTGTGGTTGAGAGTATAAGAGAGTGTTTTTGAGATGCTTAACTAAATAAAAATGGGAAAAATTATGCCTCTTTAGGGTTATAAGTCGTGGAAGGTAAAGGAAAAGACCAAAATACCCTTATGAAATAATTTCTCAGTTGCTGAAAAATGATAGCTGATGACCCTCGTGATAAGGCGTCACAAATGTGATAAGCTATCACGAATGTTGTCACTTAGGAGCTGGTTTTTTCCTAAGGCTGACGACCTTCGTGATAGGGCATCACAAAAGTGATAAGCTATTACGAATGTCGTCACTTAGGAGCTGGTTTCTTCCTAAGGCTAACGACCTTTGTGATAGGGCGTCACAAATATGATGAGCTATCACGAATGTCGTCACACTATTTTCAGCCTGATATGCTGGAGTAAAATAGGGATAACTCTTTGCTCCGACATTGGATTTAGGAGAAATTGGTATCGTTGGAAATATAATTAAAAGAGATTTCATTTGATATATATTAAACCAATAATTTCGTCATATACGATGATTTATGGTTGATTGAATTTGACCCAAGTTTTGACGCTTACTAAAACTTTAACAATAGGAAATCTTTTAACTTGTACTTGAGTTAGGGGACCTCTATGATCTAAATTCATGCTCAAATAGATTCCCACAATACATAATTTATTAACACACTAAATTTATATAGGATTTGAGGCTTTTGAAACATCCACGCATAGGAATGACGGATTTTAATTCTTGTCCAAAATGTGGGGTATTACAATATCTCCCCCTTGGTAACATTCGTCCTCGAATGATACTGGCTGAGATGAGATAAAAGACAACTTACACAAATATATAGCATGAATGAATGATCATGATTTCATGGCTTACATGACTGAAAAATGAGCATATCATACTGTACATGCATATCTGATGCATGGGTAGCTGATTTATGAATGTAGGATTGAGTGTTCCGATAAACTGAGTTTCTCAAATTGAGATTACATATATGATGCTTAACTAATAATTTGAATCCATGCATATCTGATGCATGATTATATGACTGGCATGATACGTGAATGCATGACTGAAAGTACTGATAAGCTGACCACGTATATCTGATGCGTGAATATATGAATGAATTGACTCACGAACGTGTGACTGAACATAAAATGGTAAAGGCACTAAGATTGAACTGAAACATGAGAACATGACTAATTTTACTATATGACATATGGACTGAACATCATGAACTGAACTGAACCTCTAAATACTTGACTTACAACTGAGGTCTAACTTGAAGGTCAACTTATGAGTACCCTCTATTCTAGACTGAATTCATTATGCAAGGAGAAATTGAAGGATCTAAGGCATGAGAGAGTTAATATAAAGTGGGTTATCTCCCCCTTGGGACGGTATGTCCCTCCAAGAACGCTTACCTTATGGAGATAATGGGTGATGCACAGGGTATCTATGAACTAGATTATAACTAAAATTTGGGAGTCTGAAACTAATGCATGAGATGAACTGAACTTGCAACTACTAGGAGGTTCTACCTTGAAATAGTTACATTCTCTGAGATTTTGGATAGCATGAATAGATGTAAGGATGAGAAAACAAGCTATAAAAATCTGACTGCTCGATTGTTAAACTGACTTGCTGGCTTTACTAGCTAACTCAGACTGAAACATATGCTCGAATGAGAGAAAGAGATTTAATAATGCATACTATGAACATGAAAGACTGGTAACATACCCGAATCTAAGTCAGGGAAACTTTTTGGATTAGGACGGGTGTGGAGTGCATAAAGTCTATTTTGACGCTTACCACTGTTGGTACCTTGCTGACGCAACTCCTTACCCCTCTGTGCTAGAACTATGAACTCTCGCATTCTATGTCCTGGCTTTCCACACCCAAAACATACATCACTACCTTCCATACATGCACCTAGATGATTCTTACCACACTCTTTGCAACGCGGATAAAGAAGACCTCTATTTTTACTAACCTATGCCTCGGAGCCTGGCGCTCCATCATGAAGGTCATTTTTGGACTTAGGTGCTGGTATACTAGCTGAGGATGGAGCTGGGATTGAAGATTTATGAATATGCTGAGAACGGTTACCACCCTGTGGCTTAGGCTGAGCAAAGCTGAAACTACCTGTCCTTGCTCTCTTACTCTGTATCTCTCTCATCCTAATCTTCTGCTACTCTATCTACTGAGCATGTGTCATAAGTCTGGCTAAATTCATATCACTATTCAACATGGCAGATCTGCACTCGTTTACCACACTATCATTCACTCCTGCACAAACTTACTCATCTTAGCTCTACCGTCTACAACCATATGAGGGGCATATTTGGTTAATTGAGTAAACTTGAGAGAATACTCCTTTACCGTCATACTGCCCTACTTGAGGTTGATGAACTCTAGTACCTTAGATTCTCTAAGCTCTAACAAAAATAATCTATCAAGAAAAGTAGAGGAAAACTCCACCCACTCTATAGGGCCTGCATCATCTAACCTTTCTGACTTCCACTACTTGTACCAAGTATGAGTGACATCCTGTAATTGGTATGCATCTAACTCAGCACTCTGAATAGTAGTAACCCCCATAATATCTGTCACCTTCTGAACCTGATCTAGGAATTCATGCGGGTCCTCATCTGACTTAGACCCTGTGAAGAAAGAAGGATTCATTCGGGTGAAGTCCCGAATTCTAGCTGCAGGTGAATTGGTCACTGGGTTGGACAGAACGATAGCTGGTCGTTCATTCTGGGCAGCGACTGACTGAAAAAAGTAGTGAATGCAGCCCTGAACTTTGCATGAGAAATATGATCTCCCAAAGGGTCTTCGGGCTAAGGGGGTGACTGATTCCCATTTCTTCTTTTAGGAGGCATGTCTGTAGAAGAAAGGGAGAAATGGATTTGATTGAGATTATGCTCACTGGCATGACATGAATACTGAAAAAAGGGAAACTGTTCCTAAAACATCTCATAGCCTCCTGCACATAAGTATGGTGCACAACACACGTATGTACAAGACTCTACTAGATGCGTCTTTCAGACTTCCTAGGACTCTATTGAACCTTCGGCTCTGATACCAAGTTTGTAACACCCCAATTTTCTGAACCGGAATGCTACACGGTTCTCATGACCCCGAAGGACTACAAGCTAACCCATGACTGATATCTGTACCTGTATACTGCATAATATATCATAAAATGCGGAAACATGAACATGAAAGTTCATAAGGTTCAAAATGAATAAACGTCTGATAACAAAATGTCTAAAAAAGGTATAACAATACCAAAACAAGTCATAAATACTGAAAATAATGAGATCAGAATATCTAATCTGACATCTAGTCTAAAAGCCTCTAACTGAACTGAATAAGAAGTTGAAGGAACATGTCTCCAACTAACTCTATCTAGCAACTGAATAGTAAATGTAGTAATAATCATATCATCCTCAAATGAGAAGGACTCACTGCAAACTCTGAACACTGGAATGCTACTGCTGATCTTGAGCTCGTGCCTCTGAACCTATGGTGTAACATAAGAGAAAGCACCATAGCGCAAATGCGTCAGTACGCCTGAATGTACTGAGTATATGAGTGAGGTAGGCTAAATGCAAAGAGTTATATGAATGAACAATGCTAACTAATATGAACGTGAGAATACATATATGCATAACAACTATAACTGAACTCGTGATGATGCTGACTACTGAGTCTGAATGCTGACGACATGACTTTACTGTTACTTAGGTACTGAAAAGATTATTGACTGTTTTTGACAGTTCAAATTATGAAAAACTGGTTTAAATGACTATGTCTAACAGTCCTAAAATAGATACTGGTAACGTGAGCTATGACAACTGATATAGCTGATATAATTATAATGATCGAACTAATCGATATAACCAATACTGAGCGACTATATCTGACAGTCTGTGTTCTGATGGAACTATCTGAGTTCCGTTCTACTTGGAGTAACTAAATCTGAGATCAGTCCTATCTAGCGGGTGATCATGAGTATACTGATAATAAGGATGATTTGAATTAGTCTGAGATCAGTCCTATCTAGATGGAAATATTTAAATCTAATAATTTTAATACTGATTAATCATAGTTAAGATCAGTCCTAGATAATGGGTGATATTGAAGTCTATTTACAATGATAAGCATTGACTGTATCTAACAGTACTGAATCTGTACTACCAAGATGAGTTGACTGTATCTGAAAGCCCTAATTCTATAACTGAAACTGTGGGATGTGTTCATCTAACCGACATGCCCCAAGCTAAGCTGACTTGGGTCCAATCTCTGCCCTAACTGGAAGGGTGTCAGTACCGCGCCACCAGTAAAGACATCTGTTGTGGAGTTAGTCCTAATCTAGTGGGTGACTCCTGGGATCAGTCCTATACATATAAATGTGCCAACGGGGGACCCCTGAGTATGTCAGTCCTATCTAATGGGTGACATCTTGTACCTACGCTGTCTACGTAGTTCTGGACTTAGGGATTTCTTCTAGGGATCTCATTCCTATTCTAGTGGGTGAGTCCCCATCCCTAGGCTCACTCGGTGCTGAATCCTACTCCCATCTAAAATACACTAAACTGAATAACAGAGATGAACTAAATAATTGAAATAAACTGATTAGCTGGACTGATACTAGTGGTATTAATTAGAAGAGCTAAACTAAGTTTACTGAATTTCAATAACTAATAAAATATACTGAGTTCTGAGGACTGATTAAGAGTACTTAAGTTACAGACTAAGTACTGAGATCACTGAGATTACTGAACTACTGAGAGTACTGAGATTTCTGAGTTTTCCTGAGTCACATGACTAAATGAATTCTATAGATCATGGCTTAACTGAGAGTATCGTGATAACATGACATGGATCTAGGAATACAACTATATTTTTCGGATACGAATACCCCCAGGACTCGATGGAAGGAAACTGACACACATGATTGACTTGAGTACGTGACCAACATCAACAACCCATAATATCATAACTTGGGGAATTCCATGAAGTGCATGGATATCATACATTTTGTACATAAGTAGGATTTGCAAGTAAGCATGGCATAATCTCATAATACTAGTTCATGAACATCCCAAAAACATTTACAAGACACAATATCAACATGAAAATCATTGGAATATGGGGTCATATCATGAATCCTTCACTTAGTCACAATTTATCTATAATGCATGATTTCTAGTCTCTTAGGTATTTTATCAAACACCTTACATGCACAACTTAGGCATAGGTGTAAATCATACAATTATTCATCATAAGTAATCAAAATTACATGTTTTCAACTCATATGATGTCATAGATTTATAATAACACATAAAGATTCTATCTTGGCATCATTCCACACATAAACATGATCAACAATCCTTTCATAACATGAAAACCATAATATATAGTTTTAGAAAAAGGTTCTTGAACTTCATGGATGGAAGGAGTTCCTGAATGAACACACACATACCTTAGAAAGGAAACTTTGAAGATTTTTTTGAGATTTCTTGAATTGAAAAACTTAATTCTCGATTATCTTGGAAAAAGGCTTGAATCTTGCTTTTGAGAGATGAGTTTGATGGAAACCCTAATCTTGTGGTTGAGAGTATAAGAGAGGGTTTTTGAGATGCTTAACTAAAGAAAAATGGGAAAAATTATGCCTCTTTAGGGTTATAAGTCATGGAAAGTGAAGGAAAAGGCCAAAATACCCTTCTGAAGTGATTTCCCAGTTGCTGAAAAATCATAGCTGATGACCTTCATGATAGGGCGTCACAAATGTGATAAGCTATCATGAATGTTGTTACTTAGGAGCTGGTTTCTGCCTAAGGCTAACGACCTTCATGATAGGGTGTCACAAATGTGATAATCTATAATGAATGTCATCACTTCAGAGCTGGTTTCTGCCTAAGGCTGAAGACCTTCGTGATAGGGCGTCACAAATGTGATAAACTATCACGAATATAAGCTATCACGAATGTCGTCACACTATTTCCAGCCTGATATGCTGGAGTAAATTAGGCATAACTCTTTGCTCCGATATCGGATTTAGGTAAAATTGGTATCGTTGGATAGATAATTAAAAGTGATTTCATATGATATACATTAAACCACCCAGTTCATCATATACAATGATTTATGGTCAATTGAATTTGACCCAAGTTTTGACACTCACTAAAACTTTATCGATAGGAAAGCTTTCAACTAGTACTTGAGTTAGGGGACCTCTATGATTTAAATTCATGATTAAATAGATTCCAACACTACATAATTGATTAACATACTAAATTTATATAGGATTTGAGGCTTTTGAAACATCCACACATAGGAATGACGGATTTTCATTCTAGTCCAAAATGTGGGGTATTACAGTAATTGGGTCTTTTCTACCCGTTTTAACCCCTAATTATATCAGACCAAGGCTCATAAGTTTATTATCCATCTACAACATCAAATTAGGGTTTTCTCTCAAAGATAATCCCCAAGACCATGAAACCCTAGGTGTTTAATTCCAAGTTAAGAATTCAAGTTTTCCTCCATCAATCTTCAAGAAATTATCAACCCAGGTATGTCATGTGTTGATTCATGGGTCCCTTTCACCCATGAAGATCAACAATCTCTTTTAAAAATCCAAGATTTATGTATTTATGAATGTTCATGATTTAAATTGAATTGAAATTCATGTTCATAATGTGTGGGGTTTTGATTTATGTTTTAAATTACATATTCCAATGATTGACCCTAGTATATGAAAATTTGCATAATAATCATGATACACCCCCTTAAATTTATGCGTTGATTGATGTATCCATGATTATTATATGTGTTGATGATTATATAACAAAAGCATTCTCCCTATGTGTTTGATTAAATGCCTATGTGAAGGAAAATTGCCATACTAGTATGATAATATGAACTCCCCAATCATGTACAAGTTTATGCATGTCAAATGTTTGATGAAATGTCTTAGTCAGTGAATTATGGATACATATATAATTCTTGTTGCGCTTTAGAACTTCTACTTCATGAAATCTCCAACTTATTGTATTATGGATTGTGATGTTGGTCATGTATTCAAGAAAGTCATGCTTTGTCAGTTTCATGCTATCGAGTCTTGGGGTTACTTGTACCAGACAATTAGCTGTGTGTCTAGAGCCAGTGTCATGTTTTCAAGATACTCTCAGTCAAGCCATGTTCATAGAAATTCAGTCAGTCATGTGACTTAGGAAAACTCAATAAACTCAGTAAGCTCAGAAATATCAGAAATTCAGTAATCTCGATAGTATTCCATCAGTCAATGGAACTCAGTTAATTTAGTCCAGTTCAGTTCAGTAATCCATGTTCAGTGTCTATTCAGATGGGAGTAGGAATTAACACCGAGTGAACCCAAGGATGGGATCACACACTGTTAGATGAGGGTGTGATTCTTAAAAGTCATCCTTGCATTCCAGAACTATGTAGCCAACATAGGTTGAGACATCAACACTGTCAGATGAGGGTTGATGAGGTAGATAAACACTATCAGATGAGGGTCCTACCGTTCTCTTTTGGGGACACTGTCCGATGATGGTCACCTACAGCTTGTCCTTACCAGTGGCGCAGTATTGACATCCATCCAATTGGGATTACAAATTGGACTCCAACTCAGCTATAATGTATTATTTGGGGTATGCCGGCTAGATGAATGCTTCCCACAATTTTTGTACAGAATCAGGAATGTCAGATACAGTCATTCAGTCTCAGTAATAGAACTTAGATAGTTCTACAAGATTCAGGACTGTCAGATACAGTAAACTCAGAACAGTACGAAACTCAGCTAGTTCCATCAGAAACTAGACTGTCAGATACAGTCGCTCAGTATTAGTTATTTCAGTTATATAGTTATCAGTATCTCATGTTATCAGTACTCAGACTCAGCACTCATGTTATCATGAACTAAGATATAGTTATTATGTATTCATACATGTGTTCTCACGTTCATATTATCCAGTCAGTTAGTATAGTTCATGCATATGAACCCTTTGCATTCAGCCTACCTCACATGCATACCAGTACATTCAAACATACTGACACATTTGTGCTATGGTGTTTTATACCATAGATTCAGAAGCACGAGCTCTAGAGCATCAATAACATTCCAGTCTCAGTAGTCAGAGTTAGTAGTGAGTCCTCATCCTTCGAGGAAATGACTATTACTTTATTATCTCATTAATTAATTTATTTCAGTAGTTGGAGTTAGTTGGGGACATAACCATCAACTCCTTACTCAGACAGTTCAGTCAGTTAGAGTCTTTTCAAACTATCATGTTCAGATAATTTATTTCAGGTTATGTTTTTATATTGTGATACCATATCATTCAGAGATTATTTTATCAGTTTTGAACCTTATGGCCTTACAACCTTTATTTTTGCATTTATACAGTACATTATGTAGTATTCAGGTACAAATATCAGTCATGGGTTAGCTTATGGTCCTAAGAGGTCTCGAGCATTGTGTAGCATTACGGGTACTAGATTCGGGGCATTACACTACTGAACCTAGAGCTAAAGGAGCCTACTACTGGGAAATCTGACCATACTGCCTCAAATTAGGACAAAACCTCCTGATGTGACTAAGTCTACCACACTCATAACAAATACGATCAAAGATAGGTCGTTGAGCTGACGATGATGAAGTGAGATAACCCCCAAAGTCTGAAGATGGCTAGTTAGCTCCTGATGGACCCCCAACAGATATCTGCATTGCTGACTGAATGGGGTAGGCAGGATATTTCTGTGAACTATGACCCCTAGAATAAGGACCACTGAAACTACCTTTTCCGCAGTCCTTTTGTTTGTTGCCTTGGCATAAACCTTTAAAACTGAAAATTAACCAATTCTATATCATACCTTTCAACCACACCCATTTTGTAAAGTCTCTCATGATATTCAATAATAAACTCATAGGCATTCTCAGACTTAGTTCCATGAAAAATAAGAGGTTTCATCTTGATAAACTTTCTAAACAAATCATGCTCATCTCTAGTCATCACCGGACCTACTATGTATCTAGGAAAAATATCTAACCCTGACACCTTTTCCATCTGAAGAGCTACAAAAGTAGCATGCTTCACCCTAGGATGCTGGACTGTAGGTGCTATGGGCATATTCCCAGTTTTTGCCAACCCACTAAAAAAGCTTAGAACCTGTTGAATCACAACGAAAGATATCTGAATTGGAGTTGCACCTCCATGAATTTGTGCAACCCTATTATGAACCAACATCCCCTCATTATGTACTGGCATCGCTCTATCCTCTGCTATTCCATACATATCCTCATATGGGGGAGGAGATACTGGCCTCTCCCTACTTGGTCTCATGGCCTGAGATCTACCCTTGGTGGGAGTTTCTCTCCTTACTCTACCTCGTCCTTCCCTCATCTATCCTTTACCCTGAACTGGAACCCCAGCAGCCTTTTAACGAACCTGAACTCTTGCTCCATTTGCTCATGTTCTTATTTTTGCGAGAATAAGAGTGAAAGAAGTCAGATACCAATTGAAATCAAGTAATAGCACGTAAGAAAAAAGAATTTAAATTTTTTAAGTGTCCTGTAGCCTCTTGAAGACAAGTACAGATGTCACTATATCATTCCACAAGACTCTGCTAGACATATTCATGTACGACGAGATCGATGAACCTAGGGCTCTGTTTACATTATTATATTAAAGTGTGAAGGATCTTTGAAAAGTTATTTGAATTTTTTACACTTCATTAAAAATCTGCAATATACAAAGTTATTTAATTTGAAATAATCAAACGTTATACGTATGGGCACCTGCAATTACACTAATATTAAAAGAAGACAATAGAAACAGTGGCCAAAGAAATATACCTCCAAAGGTACTTATGCAGATGAAGTAAATTCATCATCACGATATTCAATACGCATGGATCTAACTAGAAGTATCTAATAAGATCATATATATGCATATTCAAGTAAAAATTAAAATATCTTTTATTAATAATAAATTAAAGTATAAAGGTACCACAAATGTACGATTGAATATAAATATAAATATTCATTTCACAAAAAAGCAAATAATTGATACCTGCTCAGCATTCCCGTGACATAGCTGTTGAAGGTTTTTGGCCTACAAATGACTGCAACACTAAGCAGTCTTATGTTTCTTATTTATAATATTTGATATTTAATTTTACTTTTTCTGTAGATTTATTTCTCGAGATTTTATTATCTTAATAAATTGAAGACAAATTAGATATGGAGCAAAAATAAATGATCATACTTTTAAATTGATCAAGAAAGTTGACCTATAATAATGATATTATGTCTACATAATAAATGTTTTTATACCCATTTTAACTAGTGTCATAAATGGCGTTTCTAGAGTGAGCCCTTGTCACGATCCAAACCACGGATCGTGCGGAGACCTACCCAACTCTACTTAGATAGGAGAACCCTTACCAAACTACCCGTTCAATTATTGAAAAAAACATTATTAAACCTTAAGCTTAAATAATCCATGAATAAGAAGTATCAAATTTTTAAAAGTTTTAAGTATGCAATAAGAATGTAGTGAATCATTTTGTAAAGATTTGACTTAAAAACATGAAGAGATTTTAAATATAGTAAAAAAATCGTACCACAAATATGGTTAAAATTTATGCATCTCTCTTAGCCTCTAGCAGAAAGGGAAAGAGATATTGCATGACAAACGCAAAAGTGATGATTCATCAACCACTTGGAACTTCTGATGACAAAATATAAATGTGTTTATACTTGATTATGTTTACATTATTAAATTAAAGTATGAAGAATCTTTGAAAAGTGATTTAAATTTTTTACACTTCATTAAAAATCTCTGCAATAGATAAAATTATTTTATTTGCAATAATCAAACATTATACGTATAAGGCACGTGCGTGGCACATGTGATTACATTAATATAAAAAGAAAATAATAGAAATAGTGGGCCAAAGAAATATAACTCCAAAGGTACATATAATCCTGAGGTAAATTCATCATCACGATCTTCAATACACACATATCTAACTAAAAGTATCTAATAAGATTGTATATAGACATATTCGAGTAAAAAGTAAAATATCTTTTATTAATAATATATTAAAGTATAAAGGTACCACATATGTACGATTGAATATAAAAATAAATATTCATTTCACCAAAAAGAAAATAATTGATACCTGCTCAGCATAGAACTTTCCTGTGACATAGCTGTTGAAGGTTGTGGTCTAAAGATGACTACAGCACTAAGCGGTCTTATGTTTCTTATTTATAATATTGAATATTTAATTTTACTTTATCTGTAGATTTAATTCTCGAGATTTTGTTATCTTAATAAATTGAACATAAATTAGATATGGAGCGAAATTAAATGATCGTACATTTAAATTGATCAAAAAGTTGATCTATAATAATGATATTATGTCTACATAATAAATTTCTTTTACTCATTTTAACTAGTATCATAAAAGGCGTTTCTACAGTGAGCTTCTTTCATGATTCAAATCACAGATCGTATGGACACCTACCCAACTCTACCAAGATAGGAGAATCCTTATCGAACTACCCATTCAATTATTGCAGAAAACATTATTAAACCTTAGGTATAAATAATCCATGAATAAGAAGTACCAAATTTTTTAAAAGTTTTAAGTACGCAATAAGAATGTAATCAATAATTTTGTAAAGATTTGACTTTAAAAATATGGAAAGATTGTAAATATTGAAAAAAAGATCTTACCACAAATATGGTTAAATTTATGCTTCTCTCTTACCCTCTGACAGTAAGGGAAAGAGGTATTGAATGACAAACGCAAAAGTGATGATCCATCAACCATTTGGAACTTTTGATGGAAAAATACATATGTACTTACAATAAAATATATGCTTATGTTTACATAATTATATAAAAGTGTGAAGTATATTTGAAAAGTGATTTGAATTTTTTATACTTCATTAAAATTTTTCGCAATATACAAAATTATTTAATTTGTAATAATCAAGCGTTACACGTATAAGGCACGTGCGAGGCATGTGCTGTTACACTAATATTTATAGAAAAGAATAGAAAGAGCGGGCCAAAGAAATATACCTCCAAAACTACATATGAGCCTGAGATAAATTAATCATCACGATCTTCAATACATACGTATCTAACTAAAAGTATCTTATAAGATTGTATGTAGACATACTCGAGTAAAACGTAAAATATCATTTATTAATAATAAATTAAAGTATAAAGGTACCACATATGTATAATTTAATATAAAAATAAATATTCATTTCACCAAAAAGCAAATAATTGATACTTGCTCAGCATAGAACTTTCTGTGACATAGCTGTTAAAGGTTGTTGGCCTACAAATGACTACAACATTAAACGGTCTTACGTTTCTTATTTATAATATTTGGCATCTAATTTTACTTTATCTATAGATTTATTTCTTGAGATTTTGTTATCTTAATAAATTGAACATAAATTATATATGGAGCGAAATTAAATGATCGTACTTTTAAACTGATAAAAAAAGTTGATCAATAATAATGATATTATGTTTATATAATAAATGTTTTTTTACCCATTTTAACTAGTGTCATAAAAGGCGTTTCTATAGTGAGCCTATGTCACGATTCAAATTACGGATCGTGTGGACACCTACCCAACTCTACCAAGATAGGAGAATCCTTATCAAACTGCCCATTCAATTATTGCAGAAAACATTATTAAACCTTAAGCATAAATAATCCATGAATAAGAAGTACCAACTTTTTAAAAGTTTTAAGTACGCAATAAGAATGTAATTAATGATTTATAAAGATTTGACTTTTAAAACATGAAAAGTTTTTAAATATTGAAAAAATGGTACCAAAAATACGGTTAAAATTTATGCATTTCTCTTACCCTTTGGCAGCAAGGGAAAGATGTGTTGCGTGAAAAATGCAAAAGTGATGATCCATCAATCATTTGGAGCTGCTGATGGAAAAATATATATGTGCTTACACTAAAATATATGCTTATGTTTACATAATTATATTAAAGTGTGATGCATCTGTGAAAAGTTGATTGAATTTTTTACACTTCATTAAAAATCTTCGCAATATACAAAATTATTTAATTAGAAATAATCAAATGTGACACGTATAAGGCACGTGTGAGGCACGCGTAATTACACTAATATTAAAAGAAAAGAATAGAAATAGTGGACCACAGAAATATACCTCCAAAGGTACATATGAGACTGAGGTAAATTCATCATCACGATCTTTAATACGCGCGTACCTAATTATAAGTATCTAATCAGATCTTATATAGACATATTCGAGTATAAAGTAAAATATGTTTTATTAATAATAAATTAAAGAATAAAGGTACCACATATGTACGATTGAATATAAAAACCAATATTCATTTCACTAAAAAACAAACAATTGATACCAGCTCAACATAGAACTTTCGCGTGACATAGTTGTTGAAGATTGTTGGCCTACAAATGACTATAACACTAAGCGATCTTACATTTCTTATTTATAATATTCAGTATTTAATTTCATTTTATCTGTAGATTTATTTCTCGAGATGCTATTATCTTAATAAATTGAACATAAATTAGATATAGAGCAAAATTAAATATTCGTACTTTTAAATTGATCAAAAAAGTTGATTTATAATAATGGTGTTATGGCTAGATAATAAATATTTTTTTACCCATTTTAACTAGTGTCATAAAAGGCGTTTCTACAGTGAGCCTTTGTCATGATCCAAATCATGGATCGTGCGGACACCTACCCTAATCTACCTAGATAGGAGAACGCTTACCAAATTGCGCATTTAATTATTGCGGAAAACATTATTAAACCTTAAGAATAAATAATCCATGAATAAATTACCTTATGTTTTTAAAAAAATTATTATAAAAATACATTGCAGAATTCTACTAAATAATTTTTCAGAACCTAATCTAAATCGGTACAAGAGCAATAAGCCAATAGAGGAGTGACCCAAAAAACAATATGCATGTATGAGTAGGATGACAGGAGCTACTAAAGAATAAATTGTTGTACCTATAGAAACTCTAACTAACACGGCAACAAGGCTATATTCCCAAATAAGGATATAGTAAGTGTAGTTTCGGTACAATCATATGTCGCTGACATGTATCATTAGTCTATCAGTGTTAGTACCATGATCTAACAATAAACACTTATTGTAATACGGTGCTTAGAGTCACAAGTGACCCCATGCTAACCTATGTCCTAGAAATACACTAAGATATCATACTAATTAAGTAATAATGAGTGGAAACTGCAAGTCTAAATCATCTCATAATAATTAAATGAAAATCAATGCCAAGATAATACATAAAAACATCTATCACAGCTAAAAACTGAAAATATGAGTCTATCTGTTTGAAAACCTCCACTAAGACGAGTTGCTGGGACAAGCCTCCAACCAACTCTAACTTTCTAAAACTGCAATAGAACATGAAATAAAATACTAAACTAGTTCTTGAATGATGAGGACTCACCAACTCTGCTATTGTGGTACTACAAAATCGTGCTAACCCGAGTCTGAATGATGGCCGTATGAACCTATATTATGATAATATGATACAATATAGAACAAAGAATTATGCGGACAGTACTTTAAATGTACTGAGCATGTGAAGTATGCATTATGCTATATGCAACTGAACATACTGATCATGAAAGGATAAACTGAGCATGAAAACTAAAGAATATAACTAATGCATTAACATAATATATACAACATGAAACTGACAATAATGTTCTAAATAATAGCATACTAGGTCATGAAATAATTGAGACTAAACTGAGGGAGCTACTATTGACCAACATACCCTATTTGAGCTAAACATGTCCCAATTAGTAAACCCAGTTGATGGGTGTTCAGTATCATGCCAAGGGTACAAACACTAGCAGTAATACTACCCTAATATGGAAGCTATGATTAACAAAGAAAATAAAACATGATTAAGACTAATAATAAGAGGATGAATAAAGAAATAAAAGAAGAAGAATAGATAGACACAAATTGAGAATCAAAGACAACCAACTTTAATAAATTAAAGTGGCCTTCTTTAAATATCCCATTAAGTACCTATCTCTAAGAAAAACCTCAAGAGAATTTATATCACAAACAACTCTTCTTTTTAAAAAAGAAACAACTACAAGCTTAGCAAGCTCTCATAATCTCTTAATAAGAATTGAGTATTTTTAGTCATCAAAATCTAAGTCTTCCAACATAAAAAAAGCTACTTATACTAAGAAAATAAAGAATACCCTATGTTATTACATTTCTACCCTTAATGAAAGTAAGGGCCTTGTTTAGATGTTGAATTCACCAAAAAGCCTAATCTTCCTTCTTCTTCTCAATGTACTACTCATAAAATGTTATCACGAACACATGAAATTCTCAAAAATATTTCGTAATGCACTCAAGTACATCCTTCTTCATGAATAACCCTTGCCAATGTTGAAGTTCATGGGCTTGGGTACTTGTAAAATTCCTTGGGGGCCCTTGGGGTGTATCACTCTCCCCTTCTTGAGAAGAATTTGTCCTCAAATTCAAGAGGTCTTCATCACACACATCCATAGGAGAAAGATCACAAATGTAGAATGTATTGTCCACTTGATAATCCCGGTGAAGATCAATTTTGTAGGCATTATCATTAAGATTTTCAAGCACTTCAAATGGACCATATCCTCTAGGTATTAGCTTGTTCTTTCACTTGTGAGAAACCTTTTCCTTTCAAAAATGAACCCAAACCAATCACCTGATTCAAGCACCACCCATTTTTTTTCCCTTCATTGACTTTTTTCGCCTTTTCTAGATTTTTCTTCTCAAGTTGAAGTCTCCCTTTCTCATGCAAACTTTCATGTCCTCAGTCCTATTGTTACCATCCATAGTCAACACAACATCTTGAGACAAAGGGGTTAGATCAAGAGGGTTAGGGGATAAAAATCATAAACAACCTCAAATGGAGACATGAAAATCGGATTATGAATAACACAATTCTATGCAAATTCAACTAAAGGAGAAGTTTTTCTCAAGATGTGAGTTTTCCTTTAACCATGCTCCTATGCATTGAACCAAGGGAATGGTTCACAACTTTGGTTTGACCATCGATTTGTGGGTGACATGATGTAGAGAATAATAATTTTTTCCCCAAGTCTATCCCACAAGACCATCCAAAAGTGGCTAAGGAATTTAGAATCCCTATCACACACTATGGATTGAGGAACACCATGCAACTTGGCATTATGCTCAACAAATAAAGAGGCTTCATGTGGGGCATCATCACATTTATGACATGCAATAAAGTGAGCCATTTCAGTAAAAATATTAACAACCATAAAGATACTATCCATCCCCGTTCCAGTCCTTGGCAAGCCCAACACAAAATCCATAGAAATGTCAAGCCAAGGTCTTTAAGGGGTGGAGAGAGGGGTATATAGATTATGGGAAAGTAACCTAGACTAAGTACTATGACATTCAACACATTTACCACAAAATTTAGCAATATCACTACACATTTTAGGCTAATAAAAATATTCTTTAAGGATCCCCAATATCTTATCAATATCAAAATGCCCCATCAAACCCCCATCATGTGCCCCTCTCACAAAAAAATTCCTCCAAGAGCTCATTGTCACACAAAGTCGCTTGTTCTTAAACAAGTAACCATCAAATATAGCAGATGGGGTGGGACGTTTATCCTTAAGCATGTGGTCCCTTATCCATGATCCACAATCTTGGTTGATTTGAGAAAAAATAAGGTCCTTGGGATACAGTGATTTCAAGCTCTCAGAATCCAAAAACTTAGAAGTCAAAGTAGAAATAAAAACATGTTTCCTTTGCAAGGCATCTTCCACTACATTATCCTTTCCCTTTTTATAATAGATCACATAAAGGAACGTTTCAAGAAATTTAACCCATTTGACATGCCCCTTGTTTAACTTTTCTTGGGATCTAAGATGTTTCAAGGACTCAAGATCGTTCCTAATGACAAACTCCTTAAGCCATAAATAGTGTTGTCAATTAACCAAAGCTTGAATCAAGCCATAAAGTTATAACAACCCAAATGGCCATGAGTGGAACCCAGAATAATCTTCCGATGGGAGAACCATCTAAATCAAACCATTATCCAATCACTTAGTCAATATTAAAATGATATTATCATAAAACCAACTTAACAATAATTTATAGCTAATCAATAGTAATACGAAAATGAAACAAACTGCTTACTAAAATCCCAAAGACCCGAAAGTCATCGTACAAGAACTTCTAAACAAAAGTCATGTCTAAAAGAGATATCTAAGATAAAGAAAAATAAAGATTGTCTCATTGTCCGAAAGATGGATAGGAGCTAATAGAAAGATCTAGGGCAGTGTGGAGATGAAGTGCTTAACCTTGGATCGAGATCTTCAATCAAACGCTAGAGGTCAGGTCGTGTCTGAGCCTCTGGAACACTTTCTACACCCAACAAAAGAAGAGTATAGGGTAGTATCCATAAAAACCAGTATGTATTGGTAGATATCATAGGCCAACTCAATTTAATAGCATGTACACAACATAAATCAAATAATAAGTAGACATGCATCATCACTTAATAAGTATTCAATGAATTAGCAATACATCAATAACAGGTCAAACAATTCTTACAAACAAGACACAAACCATCAAGAGTATCAACCATACTATAAGCATCCACATAATTAGCAATCTATATCTATCTATATCTATACTACCTTAAAAGCACCAACTTAAAAAACTTAAAGTGGAATTACTAAACTACCCCCAACATAAAAAACCCAGCTTTATATATTAAAAAAAAATAGGCTTACACTAAAACATAAAGGATACAAACAAAGCGTTGCCTCCAACAATTACAAACTCCAGGAATGCCACTGAAAACCATAAGAAGCAACTAACCAGCCCTTACGACATCACGCTAGGGAAGAGTCTTGCCTTCAACACTCACAATCTGGACGGACGCCAAACGGTACTCCCAGTTATTCCTGTTGAATCAAACATACTCACTTTCGTAAAATCTCCAACAAGTTCCTCTGTTATGCTACCAGCAAGTTCATGGGGAAACAGTTGTTCACAGGATTTCTGTGGAGTGTTTTATTCAATTTACCATTCAACAGGTTCCTAATCTGGATAGACGCAAAAAGGTATGCTCTGTTACTATTGTCTAACCAAACATAATCACTTTCTAATGAAAACATTTTTTTCACTGTTAAATTTGTAATTCTTTCACGAATGTCAAATCTCCACGATGTTCCGCTGGTATGGCAGCAACAAGTTAATGGGAAAAACTGGTGGTTTCAGCCTTGATCTGGAGTCTTTAATTGCGTTTAACAATCAGATGGTTCACAATCGGACGGACAACAAAAGGTATTACCTTTTACTACTGCCTAACCAAACATAGTCGCTTTCAAATAAAAATATGTCCTTGAATGTTAAATTTGTAATACTTTTATGGACGTCAAATCTTTATTATGTTCTGATGGTATGGTAAATATTCTGCTCGTATTGTAGCAAAAACTTCATGGGGAAACAGTTGTTCACAGGGTTGCTGTGGAGTGTTTTATTTAATTTACCAATCAGAAGGTTACCAATCCGAACGGATGCAAAAAGGTATGCCCTGTTACTACTGCCTAACCAAACATAATCACTTTCAAATGAAAACGTTTTCTTCACTGTTAATTGATGCCTAAAGGTATTCCCTTTTACTACTGCTTAACCAAATATAGTTGCTTTTGAATCAAAACTGCATGTTAAATTTGTAATACTTTTATGGACATCAAATCTCCATCACGATTCCGCTAGTATGGTACATATTCTACTCATATTGTAGCAACAAGTTCATGGCAAAATAGTTGTTCACAGGGTTGCTGTGGATTGTTTTATTCAATTTACCAATCAGCAGGTTCCCAATACGAACAGACATAAAAACATATGCCCTGTTACTACTGCCTAACCAACCAAACATAATGACTTTCGAATGAAAGTGTTTTCTTCACTGTTAATTTTGTACTTATTTTACAGATGTCAAATCTCCAAGATGTTCCGCCGGTATGGTATCAACAAGTTCATGGGAAAAAATGGTGGTTGAAGGCTTGATCTAGAGTCTTTAATTGCATTTAACAATCAGGTGGTTCATATTTCGTACAAACGCGAAAAGTTATGCCATTTTTTTACTACTTAATCAAACATAGTTGCTTTGGAATCAAAACATATACTTGAATGTTAAATTTGTGATACTTTTATGGATGTCAAATCTCCATTATGTTCGGTTGGTATGGTACATGTTCTACTCATATTGTAGTAACAAGTTCATAGCTGAAGCAGATGTTCGCAATCTTGATCTGGAGTCTTTACTTCAATTTAATAATCATAAGGTTCACAATCCAGATGGATGCCCAAAGGTATGCCCTGTTACTCCTGCTTAACCAAACGTAGTCTCTCTCGAATGAAACATGTTCTGCTTAACCAAACATAGTCACTTTCGAATCAAAACATGTTCTTCAATGTTAAATTTGTAATTCATTTATGAACGTCAAATCTCTAACATGTTCCGCTGGTATGGTAGCAACAACTTCATTGGGGAAAATAGATATTCCCAGGAAGAAATCCCAGTGACTATACTAATAAGTTGTCAATAGTTTTATGTGATTATAGTAAAGACATGTGCCTACAAATCATTCCTTATCGTTCTCATAGAGTCAATAAAGCTAATGTATAAACTAAGGATATTATGGAAAGTCTCAGTATGAATAAGAAATATGTTAAAAGTAATGCAACCTTCCTTATTTCTACCTCATTCAGGACTAAATGATTTGATCCATTAAGATACAACTAAAGGATTTGAATGTATGTGTCATTTGGAAAGTTAAGGTATCCACAATTATTCTATAGGTTATGAGAAAGTTTTAAAATGATAATATCTTTACATATCCTTGTCTCTCTTATGCTCACATGTTTCCAGCCCTAGGACATCACGCCAGGGAAGAGTCTTGCCTTCAAGTCTCACAATCCGGCCATTTGCCAAAAGGTATGCCCTGTTCATATCTATACGATATCTCACTTTTGTAACACGTGTTTACATAATGTCAAACCTTATAGATAAACAATTTAGCTTTATGCATATAAATACCTAAGTCCATACTATCGACATACAACAAAGAAGAGAAAGGCCTATTTATATGTTCACATGATAGTACACAATGATATGACTTCTAGTTATGGCCAAAGACGAACGTATATGTTTATTTTCCCTTTACATGTTGTTATACAAGTTGAGATGCCCTGTAAGACATGTATATCTATTTTTGATGCACTGGCATCTTTTGGAAAATCCTATTTATTTTTATAGATGAAAATTAGCTTCACAAATTTGGGACTTTAATCCAAGTAAGGCCAGTTTCAGTTTCATTGCCAAGAAAAACAACTGTTGCTTTATGATATAGAGAAATTGAGAATACAAACACAACATAGATTTCAAGAAAGGTGTGGAAGTTTTGGGAAAATTTCGTTTTTGCAATATGTCAACTAAATAAAGATCCCGCACTCCTTAAGGCTAGAAGTTTCTGATGGAGAACGGTGCACACGAGTTATACTATTTTAATCGGCCAAAATTTTCTTTGGTTACAGAGTCAAAGAGTATATTGATTCAACCTCTGTAAAGGTATGAAATCTATTTACAACAACTTATAGTAAGTAATTATTAATTTTTTTAATTATTATTACTAACATACCTCAAGTTGAATAGGAAGAATGAGATGGCATCTGTCCATTTGCGTTTTACCCCAAAATAAAGTAAAAGAATACTATAAAAGATGTTTTAATTCTAATGCAGTAAGTATGGATTAGGTGTAAAAAATAGTACCTATTAGCAACTATTGAATTTGTGATAGTTGGAGGTGTCTATTCTTCGCTAGAGATTTCATAGCATGTTGTCTGTCGAGATTTGTCCATCCAGTTGCATCTTTCCAGATGAGAGTATTGAAAGTGACGATTCTTACGTAAAATTTGAGCATTGAATGATGTTGAAAGTGTCATTAGCAGTGTTTCCTCTCTTACAATCAACAAATTCAGATATCATTTAATGGCGCTGACATTTTCGGCGTCCCTGTAAATAAGTTATACACTTTGACTTATATATTTTACGAAGCATTCAATTTATTTGTGTCCACACAACTATATTAAAGTATATTAGCGGAATAAATTGTAATTTATGCACATTCAAGTACCAACAAAGAGTTTAGAAGCTCGCACTCCTCCAAATCTGTACATTACAACTGGTATGAACTACTAACATCCATATATTTCTTGCTTTCAACTAAAGCTCATCACCACTATCAAATTATGTTCAGTTAAATCTTGACCCTCAACTACATACTTGTACAAGAGGATCTTGTATACTAATGCATTACCAACGCCATGCCTTAATCTATTACCCACCATCGATTCTACCATATCAATGAGACCTTAGAATGTGTAACCATTGGGGACCATAACTCGAATTACACTGGAATAGAAATACTAAATCCATGATGAACAATAAAAAATAGTAATTAGGAGAAGGGGATGATACTAGAACTAATAATCGAGATGAGACACAACATAAAGCAAGCGTTCGACATAATCCTCCAAAAAAAACTGCCTACACCAAGTCTTTCTTTAAACCGCTTTAGATTCTAATTAAGCCTGCATCCCAAATAAACTTTTACGACCCTTTATGATAAAAGTCAAATGGACACCTTAATTTTTGAAGATATGATTGGAGGTCATTATTTAAAGGCTCAAGACTTGGTCACCCCGAGGGCACAAGAATATGCAAGGAAGACCCATTTTGAGCACAAGCAAGGCCGTGTGTGGAAGATTGCTTGGAGAATCGAAGAATTGAGGACTCACAGTTTTGGAAAACACCTAATGGGTCATGATTTTTTCATCTTCATTAAGGGTATTTTGGTAACTTCATTGGGTCCAAATGCACTCCATGGCCACCCCACCCTTTAAGGGCATTGTTGTCATTTTGCCTTGTTTTGTAATAGAATATAAATAGAACATTTTAGGTCTTTTTCTCATTAGTTGTTTATTGATGGAAGACAAACTTTCTATATAGTGTGAGGAGTGTAACACCCTTTAGTTGTAGGGCTTGTAAAAGCCACCAATCCGTGACTAGGGCTACCCAAGAGTGGATATCACTTGTGTTGCATCGTTGGCTTGATACGTTGGTGATTAGGTAGGTAAAGTCCCTATTTTTTCAACGTAAGTGTTTGGTGTTAACATTCATTAATATTAGGCTCCTTACATATGGTTAGGGTTCTTAGATTCTTGAATATTGTATGTCAAACTATCTATCCATCTCTTTTGTTAACATTGTATTATTGTTGGATTCACTAGCATTGTTGTTCTTGTGTTCATCTTTTTTCTTGTTCAAAACTGAATCTAAAGTCTAGTGAAGCCGTGAGTGGCCTATTTCGATTCACTAGCACCTTGTTGTTCAGCTTGTTGCTCTTGTGTTGGCTTGAATCTATTGATACACACTTATTCTTGTATCATTTGGTACCAAAGTCATCTTTGATTTTGTTCTAACAAGATCAATCTTGGGCTTGAGAGTTTAAAAAATATAAAAAAAAAGAGTTGAAAAACTGAAATAAAAAATTCCAGAAAAGGAGTAATCTGCCCGTTCTTGTTGTTCTTGGTCGAGAAAGTTGTTGTTCTTGTTGTTTTCTTGGCCGAGACATGTTTCTTTATGACTATATATTGTAGTCTTTTGCTGTTTAGAGTATTTATAGTGTTGGTTTCTTTCTCACCAACACTAAAAAGTGTCCAAATCTAAGCTTGAACTTGAACTTGTTGATGTTGTTAATGTGAACAATGTGTGGCTGATTTGATGTTATTGTCATTCTAAGCCTTGACCGTGTTGAAGGCGTTGTTGTTGTGGAGTTGGGAGTTGGAATTTGTTGTTGTTCTTGGAGAATATTGTCGTTGTTCTTGGTGTGTTGTGTTCTTATTGTTCTTCATCCTTTTTATCTTTTGTTAAAACAAAAAGTGAACATTAGATCCACAAAAGGTGAAAGACCAAGTTGTAGTACTTGTTGGTGAAAGACTTGATCACATCACTTAAAAGACTTGACAACCACTTTTCACCTACTTTCCTTGATTTAAAGACCTTGTTTCAAAGAGAAAGTACCAAGAAGGTCAACTCTTGTTTTGAATTTGAAAATGAAGCTCCAAGACCGAATTTCCCTCCATTAACCAAATCCATCATTTCCAAATTGTAGATTGGTCAAGACTTGAAATTGGAGGGTAAAATTTTGACAAAACTGAGGCCAATAGTGGACTACCACATCACTAAATTACTGTTCATGCAACATTTTGAGTTCAACTTTTAGATTTCTTAATTTCATTTTATTATTTCTTAGTTTCGTTTGTTGGTTTGAACACTAATTGATGACCTAGTAATCTCCTACTAGTTTGTTAGTTAGTTTTTGTGCCCGTTTGTTCGTGTTAGGGTTATTTTGTGTTTTTCTTGTTTTTGAATCGTAGAATTTCTTGGTTCAAGTTCGGACATTTTTTCCTTGAGTCTTCAAACAAAGAATCCATTCCGACCAAGGATTAGACTCACCCTTCGACTCATCATGAACTACAAGATGACTTGCAACAATTGTGAATCCAAGTGTGAAATGATCAAGTGTGTGAGAGTGTGGTGAGGTTGTTTCAAACTAACTTGTGTTTTATTTTGTAGACTTGTACTTTTTTTTTTTTAGGTTCAATTACGATGGAACCCGCAGCTGGAAGTACTATTTTAGCTAAACTTGAAGCCATTACCCGTCAATGGGAAGTGATAAATGAAATGTTGGATCATATAGGAGTTCCAAGGGAGCAAGTGGGATACCCAGACACACGTCAAGATAAAGACCGTAGCTCATGTGAGCTACGAGGTAAAAATGTTATCACCTACACTCATATGAACGTAGTTGCGGTTTTACCTAGTGTAGGATCGCATGAGTCTTCATTTTATGATACTATTGATATTGTTAGGTCAAATGAGGACCAAACTCTTGTTGTAGGTACACAAGCACTAGTTGATCCTTTAGATGAAGAAATTGATTCTCCTTGTGAGAATGATTTGTGTCCATCTGGTGCTAGCACTTACAACTTGACTAACATTCCATTACCAAGTGATGAGAGTATTCACATACTAGTTGACCCTTGTGAAAAATAAGGTGAGTGTACGTTGGTATGTGAATTGCCAATAACTAGTGAGGGTGGGCAAAATGATCAACCGGGCGTAGATGATCTTTGTGAAGATGATTTTGATTGTGGTCCTTTGGATTCCCGTGATGGTTTGTACGTATGTGAGGACAACTCTTGTGAAAAAGAAGGTGATATGTGCTTAGAAATGCCATCTACTTCGTCTTTATGTGTTTCTTATGTTGGGCATATTCTTAGTGCAAATTTTGAAACTAGTAGTAAGTGCATGCTTGGGAACCCTTTATTTGAAGTTGACTTATGGAACACCTTTCTCAATGCTCTTTTAGTTCACGATATTTTCAATAGTGGTGAAGAGGGCTTGCTTAATTTCGAGGATGACACCCTAGGGTAAAGTGAGAGTGGCCGAGACCTAAGCCCTTGATTACATCTCCCATTTGATCCCGGTAACTTCTTAGGGTGTGAAGGATGGATTGTTTTTGGTCGGTCCACTTGTTTTAGTGATATTGTTATATGTGTTAGGTGGACTTTACTTTCAATTAGGACACCACCCCTTGATGGTGATTCCTTTCGCCAGCTCCTTTGTAATTTTTTTTCTAAGTACCTCATGATTATAACAAAGGATGTGTGGTTATATCTCAAGTGTTTACCTCCTTGGAATGTTGATGTTTTTTATTGTACTAACTCTAACCCTCATGTCATGAGGATATGGTGATTGTTTGTCTTCCCTTTGTTCTTGCAAGGTTTGAATTCGAGGTCTAATCCTTTTCAAGAAGGCAAGGATGATACAAGTCAAATGGACACCTTAATTTTTGAAGACATGATTGGAGTTCATGATTCAAAGCCTCAAGACTTGGTCACCCCGAGGGAACAAGAATATGCAAGGAAAACCCGTTTTGAGCACAAGCAAGGCCTTGTGTGGAAGATTGCTTGGAGCATCGAAGACTTGAGGACTCATGGTTTTGGACAACACTTAATGGGTGATTATTTTTTCATCTTCATTAAGGGTATTTTGGTCACTTCATTAAGTCCAAATGCACTCCATGGCCACCCCACCATTTAAGGGCATTGTTGTTATTTTGCCTTGTCTTGTAATAGAATACAAATAGAACATTTTAGGTATTTTTATGATTAGTTGTTTATTGATGGAAGAAAAACTCTCTCTCTAGTGTGAGGAGTGTAACACCCCTTCGTTGTAGGGATTGGAAAATCCACCAATCCGTAACTAGGGCTGCCCAAGTGTGGATATCACTTGTGTTGCATTGTTGGCTTGATACGTTGGTGATTAGGGAGGTAAAATCCCTCTTTTGTCAACGTAAGTGTTTGGTGTTAACATTCATTAATCTTAGGGTCCTTACATGTGGTTAGGGTTCTTAGATTCTTGAATATTTTCTGTCAAACTATCTATCCATCTCTTTTGTTAACATTGTATTGTTGTTGGTCTTTGAAGTCTAGTGAAGCCGTGTGGGGATATTTCGATTCACTAGAATTGTTGTTCTTGCGTTCATCTCTTTTCTTTCTCTAAACTAAATATAAAGTCTAGTGAAGCCGTAAGTGGCCTATTTCGATTCACTAGTACCTTGTTGTTCAGCTTGTTGCTCTTGTGTTGGCTTGAATCTCTTGATACACACTTAGACTTGTATCACTTTAACCACTCCAGTAGAATTAACATCTTTCAGAAAACTAACAACTAATAACAACATCTATTGCTAATTTCTTGTACTCTAACTATCACTGTGGGAGGATAGTAATTATTCAACTAACACGGTAAAAAGGAATAAATATGTATAACGAGTTCTTTAGTTTTTCAATTTTAAGATGATAACCCATAGATTAGGCTACACTTAATGACAATACAATTTGTTTCATCTAATTCATAAAACAAGAAATGGCGTCTTTACATTGAATATTTTATTTTTTAAATCAAATCTTCAACGCACCGAGTACAACACCGTATAGAGAAGAGTATGGTGGTCGAGGTTTAGCCAACGCATTAAAAAGGTAGCTACCGAGAGGGTTCGATGTTCATACTGAAAAAAGTGAAGTAGATGAGTCCAGGAAACCATGAATTTAATAACGTTTACAAGGACTTGTCGGTACAAGTGGAAGTCCAATAAAAATTCACCAATATAATTATGCTTTGTTAATTACTTTAGGATGAGTCATGCAGACATTCATAAAAATAATAAAAGATAAACTTTTGTACAAGGAAGGCCCCTAACTTAAAAATTAAATTACAATTTTACCATTGTAAATGAATTTGTTGATCAACTAAATGAAATGTTGATAGAAAAATTTCCCAGTGAAAGTAAAACAAATTTCAGTTTTGACTCTGTAGAAGATGATACCAACAACTACTATCAAGAAGAATATCTGAATACCTTAACACCAAATGGACTACCACCACATAGTTACATCAACAAAACCTTATGTTTCTCACATTCACTTTATTATAAAACTTTATTAAACAAGATATGACTAAACTATAGGTGTTTATAAATAAACTAATATTGAATGTTTAAATTATATATAATAGGTTGGTTTTGAAACAAAATGCACCCATCAATGCTGCTTAGGAATCTTGACCCATCAAATGGTTTGTGCAATGGAACACAATTGATTTGCAGAGGTTTTGATAAAAATATCATACATGCCGAAATAACGACTGGTCAATCTGCTACCAACCATGTGTTTATTCAAAGAATCCAGCTATCTCTAGCTGATAATGAAGGATATCCATTTAAATTTAGTCGAAAGTTATTTTCGACATGTCTGTGTTTTGCAATGATGATAAATAAAGCTCAGGGACAAATAATTCTAAATATTGGATTGTATCTACCACAACATGTTTTCTCACATGGGTAATTGTACGTGGCACTTTCTAGAGGAGTTTCAATGGCCAGAACAAGAGTTTTGGTTATGACAGAACAACCAAAATCAGAATATAGAAACATACTCAAAGAATATCATCTATAAAGAAGTATTAGGTAAGATATGATATCTAACATATTCCAAATTAATCAAATCAAATAAAATATCAATTACATCTATCTAATTATACTTTGTTATGTTTATTTCATAGGCTCAGGTGAATCATATGGGACGTAACCTTCCCCATTCACATTAATTAGAATGTATCTATTAGACTAATGTTTTGAAACTATGCAATGATATCAGTAGTTTTACAAGTAGGGGGCGAAATATATTCTTTTGGGATATTGTTAGACCCTTAGTCTAAGGCTTGATAGCTCACAAGGCCATGTTAAGGTGAACATTGTCCTTGATATCTTCCAAAGGCAAGCAATATGATGGACCAAGGTATGCTGGAGTGATGGCAAGGATGCTTTGTAAAATTGAGGCAATGACAGGCGCATGGCACCTGAGAGGGCATACGTGCAATAGTGACAAGAACATGGCATGGCACTGGCTTGGCATCGACACTGGCGAGGCACATGCATGGATGCAGACACGGACACTGGCATGATCGAAGCGGAGTCTCAGCATAGGCATTGTCATGACCTAAGCCGTGACATGGCTAAGGCAGATTCATGGCGTGGACAATGGCATGATACAGGCGCAGATAAGAAAATGACATTGGCATAGCTTGATGCTGGCAAGTCGAGGAATGGCTTATATTCTTGACAAGGCAAAGACGGAATGACTAAGTGTTGAAAAGATGAAAAATGACTAAGTGTTTAGCATTGGCAAAATTGGCTAAGTGTGCAAGACTACTCATATGCTAGTCACATGGAGTAGTTACTAAGTTTGAATTTTGAATGTTGTAAACATGTGTTATAATTCAAATACTTAGACAGATTTGCCTAGTCATGAGATAAGAAAGCAGCCTTGTCCAAAGACAGGCTGCCAGATGTCCTAAACTATAACTACTATAACTGCCTAGTGCAGTATTTATATGTGTTGCTGGAAAATTGTAAAGGCATTCAGAAAATAGTGTATGTGAGTGTATGCCTTTGACAATTTTGTGTGACATACCCTTTGTAATTCTGAGAGAAATATAAAGGTTGAGGATGCAGTTCCTATAAACTATTGAGTGCTTTACATTTCTGCATATTGTGTCTAGTTTCTTAGACCATTATGTGTTGTGGCTGAAGTTGTGCTGTGTGTGTGCGACTGCCAAGCAGTGGTGTTACAAAAAAGAAAACGCCCCTGTCTCAACTTGTATCAAAGCTGCGGTGCAGTACAAAGATGGTAACTGTCGCTCAATTAAACAAAGATGTTACACAAATTCAAAACTTCATTGGCATTACAGATGAACTCGAACAAATTGATGGTGTTGTTGATTTGATAACACAAATCAACACTTTGAAGGATGAACTGGTACAATTACGTAACTCGTATGATGGAAGTGCTGCAAAATTTCTAAGTTCACGCGATGCCTTGATGTCGCTAGTGCAGGACCAAGGCAAGGTGATGGCATATTTGCAGACGGAGAGGATGGTTCAGCGACGTGCAGTGGCTGCATCTGGACAGACCCATGAAAGCAGTTCTAATGTAAAAATTCCTGAACCCAAGCCGTTTGGTGGTGCTAGAAGTGCCAAGGAATTGGAAAATTTCCTTTGGGAAATGGAAAAATATTTCTCTATGGCTCGAGTTGCTGTGATGGACAAGTTGAACATCACCATGATCTACTTGACTGGTGATGCAAAATTATGGTGGCGTACTCAAAATACGGATGATGAAAGTGCTGGACGTCCCAAAATTGATACTTGGGATAAGTTCAGTTAGGAAATGAGAGATCAATTCTTTCCTAGCAATGCATCATGGATTGCTAGAGACAAGTTGAAAAGGCAACGACAAACGGGAACGATTCGCGACTATATCAAAGAATTTACTTCATTGATATTGGACATCCAAAATATGTCTGATGTAGAAAAGTTGCATAACTTCCTCTCAGGAATGCAAGCATAGGCCTAAAACGAACTACAGAGGCAAAATGTGAAGGATTTTCTAAGTGCAATCACTACCACTGACTAGTTGGTGGATTTTCGCTCAACTCGTTCTAATTCCAACATTCCTAGTTCTTCGAAGTCAAAGAAAAAGACTGAGAAAAAAGGAAAAGGGAATAAATATGGAAGTAACAACAAAGGTGACAAGGGAAATGATCCAACAAATGCTGGAAATGCGAAGAACAAGGAAAAAGATGGAAATTTGAAGGGCTGTTGAACTTGTGGTAGACCACATTTGGCCAAGAGTTGTCCCAATTATGAAAGAGTGAATGCGATGCTTGATAGTAATATGAATCAAGATGGGGGTGACAAAGTTGTTGCTGCGTTGGCAATCCTTTGGAATTGTCACTTAACAATATCAGTTTACTGAATGTTGTGGGTGAATCCTTAAGGTCTTTCAACCCTCATTCTTCTTTAATTCACGCCGAGATAAAACTTGATGGCAATCGTGTGATGGAAATGGTAGATACTGGAGCCACTCATACTTTTGTAGATGCCAAAGTTGCTACAAAATATGAACTTAAGTTGAAGAAATGTCCATCCTTTGTCCATAGGGTGAGTTCCAAGGCACAATCCATTGTATGCATGGCTTATGATGTGCAGATGGTGATTGGAAGTTGGACAGGAAAACACAACTTGATGGATATGCCATTCGGTGATTTCAAAGTCATTCTAGTGATAGATTTCCTTAGAAAGTTTAGTTTTGTTCCATTTCCTCACTTAGACGGAGTGATGATTGGAGATGAAGCCAATCCAAGTTTCATCAAGGCTTCACATCCTTATGGAGAAGCAATGAAAGGGAAAAACAAGGGCCCTATCATTTCTGCTATTTCAGTCAAGAAAAGACTGAAGAAAGGTGCTGAAAATTTTCTTGCTGCCATGATTGAAGTGAAACCAGATGTGAAGATGAAGGTGCCAGATTTTGTTGCTAATTATCTGAGGCAATATGCTGATTTACTGGTGATGCAAAATTGTGGTGGCGTACTCGGAATGCGGATGATAAAAGTGCTGGACGTCCCAAAATTGATACTTGGGATAAGTTGAAGAAGGAAATGAGAGACCGATTCCTTTCTAGAAATGTGTCATGGATTGCTAGAGACAAGTTGAAAAGGCTACGATAAACGGGAATGAATCACGACTATATCAAAGAATTTACTTATTTGATGTTGGACATCCAAAATATGTCTGATGTAGACAAGTTGCATAACTTATTCTCAGGAATGCAAGCGTGGGCCCAAAATGAACTATGGAGGTAGAATGTGAAGGACTTACCAAGTGCAATCACTTCCACTGACTCGTTGGTGGATTTTTCGCTCAACTCGTTCTGATTTTGACATTCCTAGTTCTTTAAAATCAAAGAAAAAGACTAATAAGAAAGGGGAAGAGAATAAAGAAGGACGTAACAACAAAGGTGACAAGGAAAAGGCTCAAACAAATATTGGAAATGCCAAGAACGGGAGAAAAGATAGCAATTCAAAGGGCTGTTGGACTTGTGGTGGACCACATTTGGCCAAGAGTTGTCCCAATCATGAAAGAGTGAATGCGATGCTTGCTAGTAACGTGAATCAAGATGGTGGTGATGAAGTTGATGCTGCGTTGGCAAATCCTTTGGGATTTTCACTTAACAATATCAATTTGCTGAATGTTATGGGTGAATCCTCAAGGTATTTCAAACCTCATGCTGCTTTAATTCACATCGAGATGAAAGTTGATGGAAATCGTGTGATTGCAATGGTAGATACTGGTGACACTCATACTTTTATAGATGCCAAAGTTTCTGCGAAATATGGACTTAAGTTGAAAAAGAGTCCAGCCTTTGTCCAGACGGTGAGTTCTAAGGCACAAGCCATTTTAGGCATGGCTTACAATGTGCGGATGTTGATTGGAATTTGGAAAGGAAAATACAACTTGATGGCTATGCCATTAGGTGATTTCGAAGTCATTCTAAGGATAGATTTCCATAGAATGTTTCGTTTTGTTCCATTTTCTCACTTAGACGGAGTGATGATTGGAGATGAAGCCAATCCAAGTTTCATCACGGATTTTCATCCTTATGGATAAGCAAAGAAAGGGAAAAACAAAGGACCTATCATTTCTGCTATTTCAGTCGAGAAAGGACTGAAGAAAGGTGCTGAAACTTTTCTTACTGCCATGATTGAAGTGAAACCATATGTGAAGGTGGTGATGCCAGATTATGTTGCTGATTTACTAAGTAAATATGCTGAGTGATGCCCCCTGAATTTCCTAAAGAGTTTCCGCCAAAGAGGGATATCGATCACAAAATTTAGTTGCTGCTAGGTTCAGTTGCTCCATCGCAGGCTCCTTGGGCATTTTGTTAGTCAAAACCAAGTGAGGATGGATCCTAAGAAGGTGCAAGTGATCATCGATTATTAGGCGCCTAGTGGAATTAAAGAATTAAGATCATTCTTGGGGATGACTAACTATTATCGAAAATTCATTGCTGGTTACTCTAAGAAAACTTCGGCGTTAACTAATTTGCTGAAGAAAGAAGTCAAGTGGGAGTGGTCTGAGAAGTGCAATGTATCATTTCACAGGTTGAAAGATTCTATTGCTTCAAAACCCATTTTGAGGATGCCAGACTTTGAGTTACCATTTGAAGTTCACACTGATGCATCAGATAAGGCTGTTGGAGGGTATTGGTGCAGGAAGGCCATCCTGTGGCTTTTGAAAGTTGAAAATGTAGTGATGCTGAGTAAAGGTATTCGAGACATGAAAAAGAGATAGTCTCAGTGGTGCATTGCTTACAGAATTGGAGGGTATATTTGCTGGGAACTCGGTTTGTGGTGCGAACGGACAATGTTGCGAACACCTTCTTTAAGACATAAAAGAAGCTGAGTCCAAATCAAGACCGATGGCAGTAATTCTTGGCTGAATATGACTTCACATGGGAGCGTAAACTAGGAAGACACAACCAGGTTGCGGATGCACTAAGTCGGAAAGAGGTATTTGCTGCAGTGTACTCTATTGCTATACTTGAATCTGATTTTTTAGACAGAATTAAGTTTTGTGCTACTAACAACCCACTTTATGTTAAGTGGATAGATCAAGTGAAAGATGGGATCATTAGAAGGTATTGGATCAAGGACGATCTCCTTTACTTTAAGGGGGGGAGAATCTTCGTTCCTCAAGGTAGTGGCTTGTGTAAAGACATGATGAAAGAGGCGAATGACACTCCTTGGTCTAGTCATCCCGGTGTTGTAAGAATCCTAAACCTATTGTCCCGTGTTTATTTTTGGCCAAATATGGAAGACGACATTGAGGCATACGTGAAGACTTGTGATGTGTGTCAAAGAGACAAGACGGAAAGTATAAAAGAAGAAGGTTTGTTACAATCTCTGCCTATTACTAAAAGTCCATGGATTTCTGTCTCGATGGACTTTATTTCTGGATTTCCTAAAGTAGACGGAAATGCATCCATAATGATGGTAGTGGATAGGTTCTCGAAGTATGCTATTTTTGTTGTTGCTCCAATCGTTTGTGTGTCAGAAGTTGCTGCAGTATTATTCTACAAGAATGTGGTAAAGCATTTTGGTTTTCCAAGTGATATCGTGAGTGATAGAGATGCGCAGTTCACAGGTCAGTTCTGGCATGCATTATTTACTATGATGGGGACTGATCAGAAATTTTCCACGGCAAATCACCCACAAACTGATGGCCAAATTGAGAGGGTAAATCACTTTCTAGAAGAGTACCTGAGGCATTATGTGACAGCAAGCCAACAGAATTGGGCAGATTTGTTGGACACTGTGCAGTTTTGTTTCAATCTGCACAGGCCATCGGTAATGGAAAAGAGACCATTTGAACTTGTTTTAGGCATGCAACCTATGACACCATTGGAAGTGATGATGCTTAATAAAGATCAACGTTTCCCTGCTGCTTATAGAGTTGCAGAAGACAAGCATGATATGCTTGTTGAGGCGCAAGATATCTTAAGGAAGGCCCAGAAACGTATGAAGAAGTATGCGGACAAGCATTGACATGCAGTAGAGTTCAGCGTTGGAGAAAAAGTACTCTTGAAGCTCACTCCTCAAATCTGGAAACATATTGTGAGCAAGAAGAACATAGGGGTTTGATCCCAAGGTATTATGGCCTGTTCGATGTTATTGAAAAGGTCGAAGAAGTTGCTTATAGGTTGGACTTACCGGAAAGTTTGAAAATTCACCCTCACTTTCATGTTAGTTTTCTGAAATGGTACAATGAGGATGTAGAAGGCCCGGGGAGGAACAAAAACAAAAGGGCTCCTCCTTTGATCATGAAAGAGTATAAATCCAAAATAGATTAGATACTTGCACACCGGATCATGGGGAACATCAAAAAGAGTACCAAGACAAAATTCTTAATTCAGTGGAAAGGTTCAAGCAAAGAAGACGCTGTTTGAGAGAAGGCTCAGAACCTGTGGCAGTTCAACAAGCAAATAGAGGACTACCTTAAAACAACCTCGATGATGGAGTCGAGTTCATCAGGTTGGGGTGCTTTGTTAGACCCTTAGTCTAAGGATTGATGGCTCATAAGGACATGTCAAGGTGCACATTGGCCTTGACATGTGCAAAAGGCAAGCAATGTGATGGACCAAGGTATGCTGGATGGATGGAAAGGCTGCCTTGGGAAATTAAGGTAACTACAGGCGCATGGCACCTAAGAGGGCATGCGTGCAACAGTGACAAGAACATGGAATGGTACTGGGTTGGAATCGACAATGGTGAGGTGCAGGTGATGGCATGGAACAGGAATAGATGTAGAGATGGACACTGGCATGATCGAGACGGAGTCGCAACATAGGCATTTCCGTGACCTAAGATGTGACATGGCTAAGACAGCTTTATGGAGAAAATAATGGCATAACACAGACGCAGGCGAGGACATGAAATTGGCATGGCTTGATGCTGGCAAGGCGTGGCATGGCTGAGATACTTGACAAGACAAAAATAGAATGACTAAGTGTTGAAAAGATGAAAAATGACTAAGTGTTTAGCATTGGCTAAATTGGTAAAGTGTGCAAGACTACTCATATGCTAGTCACATGGAGTAGTTACTAAGTTTGAATTTTGAATGTTGTAAACATTTGTTATAATTCAGGTTGTAATTTAAATACTAAGACAAATTTCCCTAGTCATGAGATAAGTAAGCAGCCTTGTCAAAAGATAGGCTTCCAGGTGTCCTAAACTGTAACTGCTGTAACTACCTAGTGCAGTATTTATATATGTTGCTGGAAAATTATAAAGACATTCAGAAAATAGTGTGAGTGAGTGTATTACTTTGACAATTTTGTGTGACATATCCTTTGTAATTCTGAGAGAAATATAAACTTTGGGGATGCGGTTCCTGTAAACTATTGAGTTCTTTACATTTCTGCATATTGTGTCAAATTGCTTAGACTGTGCATTATGTGTTCCGGCTAAAGTTGTGTTGTGTGTGTGCGACTGCCAAGCAGTGGCGTTGCAAAAAAGAGAACGCCACTATCTTAGGTACTCTTCTAGCAAGTGATATATCCTCTCAATTTAGCCATCAGTTTGTGGGTGATTTGTCATGGAAAATTCACCCTACCTTTCATGTTATTATTCTGAAATGGTACAATGAGAATGTTGAAGACCCAGGGAGGAATAAAAATAAAAGGGCTCCTTCTTTGATCGTGAAAGAGTATAAATCTAAAATGGATAAGATACTTGCTCACCGGATCGTGGGGAACAACAAGAAGAGTACCAAGATAGAATTCTTAATTCAGTGAAAAGGTTCAAGCAAAGAAGACACTATTTGGGAGAAGGCTCAGAACCTGTGGCAGTTCGACAAGCAAATAGAGGACTACCTTAAAACAACCTCGATGAGGGCATCGAGTTCATCAGGTGGGGGTGCTTTGTTAGACCCTGAATCTAAGTCTAGATGGATCACAAGGCCATATTAAGGTGCACATTGGCCTTGACATGTTCCAAAGGACAACAATGTGATGAACCAAGGTATGCTAGAGTGATGGCAAGTCTTTCTTTGGCAATTGAGGCAACGACAGATGCATGACACATAAGAGTTAATGCGTGCAGTTTTGACAAAGAACATGGCATGACACTAGCTTGGCATCGACACTGGTGAAGCGCAGGTGATGGCTTGGTACAGGCATGGATGTAGACACGGAAACTGGTATGATAGAGGTGGAGTCGCAGCATAGGAATTGGCATGACCTAAGATATGACATGGCTAAGATAGTTTCATGGCACGGACAATGGAATGACACAGACGCAAGCAAGGACATAACATTGGCATGGCTTGATGATCCCAAGGCGAGGCATGGCTGAGATGCATGACAAGTCAAAGACAGAATAACTAAGTATTGAAAAGATGAAAAATGACTAAGTGTTTAGCATTGGCAAAATTGGCTAAGTGTGCAACACTACTCAAGTGCTAGTCACATGAAGTAGTTACTAAGTTTGAATTTTGAATGTTGTAAACATGTGTTATAATTCAGGTTGTAATTTAAATACTTAGACAGCTTTGCCTAGTCATGAGATAAACAAGCAGCCTTGTCCAAAGACAGGCTACCAGAGGTCCTAAACTATAACACCTATAACTTCCTAGTGCAGTATTTATGTGTGTTGCTGGAAAATTGTAAAGGCATTCAGAAAACAGTGTGTGTGAGTTGATGCCTTTGACAATTTTGTGTGACATATTCTTTGTAATTCTGAGATAAATATAAAGGTTGGGGATGCGGTTCCTGTAAACTATTGAGTGCTTTATGTTTTTGCATATTGTGTCTAATTGCTTAGACTGCGCATTGTGTGTTGTGGCTAAAGTTGTGTTGTGTGTGTGCGAATGCTAAGAAGTGGTGTTGAACAAAAGAGAACGCCCATGTCTTAACTGGTATCAAAGCTGCAGTGCAGTATGAAGATGGTAAATATCGCTCAATTAAATGAAGATGTTACACAAATTCAAAACTTCATTGGCATTACAGATGAACTCAAACAAACTGATGGTGTTGTTGATATGATAACACAAATCAACGCTTTAAAGGATGAACTGGTACTATTACGTAATCAGTATGATGAAAGTACTACATAATTTCTGAGTTTACGTGATTCCTTGATATCTCTAGTGAAAGACCAAGGCAAGGTAATGGCAGATTTCCAGATGGAGATAATGGTTCTGCGACATATGGTGGCTGCATCTGGACAGACCCATGAAAGCAGTTCTAAAGTAAAAATTCCTGAACCCAAGCTGTTTGGTGGTGATAGAAATGGCAAGGAATTGGAAAAATTCCTTTGGGACATGGAGCAATATTTCTCTACGGCCCGAGTTGCTGTGATGGACAAGTTGAACATCACCATGATGTACTTGACTGGTGATGCAAAATTGTGGTGGCGTACTCAGAATGTTGATGATGAAAGTGCTGGACGTCCAAAAATTGATACTTGGGATAAGTTGAAGAAGGAAATGAGAGACCAATTCCTTCCTATAAATGCGTTATGGATTGCTAGAGACAAGTTGAAAAGGCTACGACAAACGGGAACGAATCACGACTATATCAAAGAATTTACTTATTTGATGTTGGACATCCAAAATATGTATGATGTTGACAAGTTGCATAACTTCATCTCAGGAATACAAGCGTGGGCCCAAAACGAACTACGGAGGTAGAATGTGAAGGACTTGCCAAGTGCAATCGCTGCCGCTGACTCATTGATGGATTTTCTCTCAACTTGTTCTGATTTTGACATTCCTAGTTCTTCAAAATAAAAGAAAAAGATTGATAAGAAATGGGAAGGGAAGAGAGATGGACGTAACGACAAAGGTGACAAGGGAAAGGCTCTAACAAATACTGGAAATGCCAAGAACAAGGGAAAAGATAGCGATTCAAAGGGCTGTTGGAGTTGTGGTGGACTACATTTGTCCAAGAGTTGTCCCAATCGTGAAAGAGTGACTGCGATGCTTTCTAGTAACGTTAATTAAGATGGGGGTGATGAAGTTGATGCTGCGTTGGAAAATCCTTTGGGATTATCACTTAATAATATCAGATTGCTGAATGTTGTGGGTGAATCCTGAAGGTCTTTCAACCCTCATGCTACTTTAATTCACGTCGAGATGAAAGTTGATGGCAATCATGTGATGGCAATGGAATATACTCGAGCCACTCATACTTTTGTAGATGCCAAAGTTGCTGCGAAATATGGACTTAAGTTGAAGAAGATTCCATTCTTTGCCCAGACGGTGAGTTCCAAGGTACAAGCCATTGTAGGCATGGGTTACGATATGCAGATGGTGATTAAAATTTGAACAGTAAAAGTGAGCTGATATGAGTCTGACGACATTTCTTGCAAGCCGTCAGAGATGTGGTAAACTACCAGAAAAAGGTGTCAAGAAGAGCAGTGGAGAAGAGTTGCTGGATGAGAGTGACGACATTCTCAATATGTCGTCACAAGTGTGGTAAGCCGTCAGAATATGCCGTCAGAGTAAGGCAGAACATGGTGAAATAAGCTGAGGGTCTGATGACATTTTCTATACTCCATCACAAGTGTGGTAAGCCATCATAGGAAATCGTCAGAGTGAGGCAGAACAGGCCAAGATGGCATGACGTCTGATGACATATCTGAGACCCCGTCAGAAGCCTGATGACCAACACCAATATGGCGTCACCTAAATCCGAGCCCAGCTGTGATTTTGTTATTTTATTACCTTAATTAAACTTTAGTATAAATAGCATCTTTTAAGGTTTTTTATTGATTGATAATTCATCTATCAGACAATTAAGCTAAATGGAGAGACACGTATTTTTGCTCTCTTTCATAAAATATTCTTGTTTTTTTGTATCAATTATTTTTGGGGTTTCTGCCTTGTGATTAAATTGGAGGAACTACTTGTTGTTTTCTACCCATTTGTAAGTTTATCATTATAATCATGAATTCAACTTGTTATTTCGTTCATCAAATCATGAGCGGCTAATTTCATTAGCCGGAGTTATGGGATCCATGGATTAGGGTTTGATATGATACTAGGTGTTTAACGGATTCAAAGAGTAGTTAAACATCTTTGAATTCTGTTTTTTTTTAAACTAAAATCTAGTGGTTGCAAACATTAGGTTATGCCTTAGGTTTTATTTGCTTCTAACGGAGAAATAGACTAGAGGTCGTGAATTATCAACAGGGACTCGGAAGCTACCAACCTTCTGTTTAATGATTAATGCCGTAACTGGATTAATCTACCTGATATAACATCCTATTGGAAATAGATAATTTATCTAAGTTCAAGACAATTAGATAATAAATTGTCTGGTGAGGTCGAGAGATAAGTCAGATAGTATAATCGTCAGGGATATTCTGCTGTTCTACCCATTCCGAGAATCTCTAGCATTTCCTAGTTTCTGTCAATTCCCAAAACTCTTGATGAACATAGCTCTGGTTTCCCATTTAGGCTGATTTCAAACACTAAAATATTGAAAGTGACAATTAACTCTCTGTAAACCTTAAACCCTCATTTTATCTTTTTTATATTGATTGTTTGAATTTAACTTGTAGCTATAATTTCAAACTAGTTTAATCGCCACTCACATTGTTCCCTGTGGATTTGACCCCGACTCCAAAGTTGGGTAAATAAAATAACGACAACCGCCTTACACTAAATTGAGGTATAAGTTGAGCGTTATCAATCGACAACGGAAAAGAGCCCATTTAAACTTGTTTTAGGCATGCAGCCTATGACACCATTGGAAATAATGATGCTGAATAAAGATCACCATTGCCCTGCTGCTTATAGATTTACAAAAAACAATCATGAGATGCTTGTTGAGGCGCAAGATAGCTTAAGGAAGGCCCAAAAATGCATGAAGAAGTATGCGGATAAGCATCGACATGTAGTAGAATTCAGCATTGGAGACAAGTACTTTTGAAGCTCACTCCTCAAATCTGGAAACGGATTGTGAGCAAGAAGAACATAGGGGTTTGATCCCAAGGTATTATGGCCTGTTCGATGTTATTGAAAAGGTCGAAGAAGTTGCTTATAGGTTGGACTTACCGGAAAGTTTGAAAATTCACCCTCACTTTCATGTTAGTTTTCTGAAATGGTACAATGAGGATGTAGAAGGCCCGGGGAGGAACAAAAACAAAAGGGCTCCTCCTTTGATCATGAAAGAGTATAAATCCAAAATAGATTAGATACTTGCACACCGGATCATGGGGAACATCAAAAAGAGTACCAAGACAAAATTCTTAATTCAGTGGAAAGGTTCAAGCAAAGAAGACGCTGTTTGAGAGAAGGCTCAGAACCTGTGGCAGTTCAACAAGCAAATAGAGGACTACCTTAAAACAACCTCGATGATGGAGTCGAGTTCATCAGGTTGGGGTGCTTTGTTAGACCCTTAGTCTAAGGATTGATGGCTCATAAGGACATGTCAAGGTGCACATTGGCCTTGACATGTGCAAAAGGCAAGCAATGTGATGGACCAAGGTATGCTGGATGGATGGAAAGGCTGCCTTGGGAAATTAAGGTAACTACAGGCGCATGGCACCTAATAGGGCATGCGTGCAACAGTGACAAGAACATGGAATGGTACTGGGTTGGAATCGACAATGGTGAGGTGCAGGTGATGGCATGGAACAGGAATAGATGTAGAGATGGACACTGGCATGATCGAGACGGAGTCGCAACATAGGCATTTCCGTGACCTAAGATGTGACATGGCTAAGACAGCTTTATGGAGAAAATAATGGCATAACACAGACGCAGGCGAGGACATGAAATTGGCATGGCTTGATGCTGGCAAGGCGTGGCATGGCTGAGATACTTGACAAGACAAAAATAGAATGACTAAGTGTTGAAAAGATGAAAAATGACTAAGTGTTTAGCATTGGCTAAATTGGTAAAGTGTGCAAGACTACTCATATGCTAGTCACATGGAGTAGTTACTAAGTTTGAATTTTGAATGTTGTAAACATTTGTTATAATTCAGGTTGTAATTTAAATACTAAGACAAATTTCCCTAGTCATGAGATAAGTAAGCAGCCTTGTCAAAAGATAGGCTTCCAGGTGTCCTAAACTGTAACTGCTGTAACTACCTAGTGCAGTATTTATATATGTTGCTGGAAAATTATAAAGACATTCAGAAAATAGTGTGAGTGAGTGTATTACTTTGACAATTTTGTGTGACATATCCTTTGTAATTCTGAGAGAAATATAAACTTTGGGGATGCGGTTCCTGTAAACTATTGAGTTCTTTACATTTCTGCATATTGTGTCAAATTGCTTAGACTGTGCATTATGTGTTCCGGCTAAAGTTGTGTTGTGTGTGTGCGACTGCCAAGCAGTGGCGTTGCAAAAAAGAGAACGCCACTATCTTAGGTACTCTTCTAGCAAGTGATATATCCTCTCAATTTAGCCATCAGTTTGTGGGTGATTTGTCATGGAAAATTCACCCTACCTTTCATGTTATTATTCTGAAATGGTACAATGAGAATGTTGAAGACCCAGGGAGGAATAAAAATAAAAGGGCTCCTTCTTTGATCGTGAAAGAGTATAAATCTAAAATGGATAAGATACTTGCTCACCGGATCGTGGGGAACAACAAGAAGAGTACCAAGATAGAATTCTTAATTCAGTGAAAAGGTTCAAGCAAAGAAGACACTATTTGGGAGAAGGCTCAGAACCTGTGGCAGTTCGACAAGCAAATAGAGGACTACCTTAAAACAACCTCGATGAGGGCATCGAGTTCATCAGGTGGGGGTGCTTTGTTAGACCCTGAATCTAAGTCTAGATGGATCACAAGGCCATATTAAGGTGCACATTGGCCTTGACATGTTCCAAAGGACAACAATGTGATGAACCAAGGTATGCTAGAGTGATGGCAAGTCTTTCTTTGGCAATTGAGGCAACGACAGATGCATGACACATAAGAGTTAATGCGTGCAGTTTTGACAAAGAACATGGCATGACACTAGCTTGGCATCGACACTGGTGAAGCGCAGGTGATGGCTTGGTACAGGCATGGACGTAGACACGGAAACTGGTATGATAGAGGTGGAGTCGCAGCATAGGAATTGGCATGACCTAAGATATGACATGGCTAAGATAGTTTCATGGCACGGACAATGGAATGACACAGACGCAAGCAAGGACATAACATTGGCATGGCTTGATGATCCCAAGGCGAGGCATGGCTGAGATGCATGACAAGTCAAAGACAGAATAACTAAGTATTGAAAAGATGAAAAATGACTAAGTGTTTAGCATTGGCAAAATTGGCTAAGTGTGCAACACTACTCAAGTGCTAGTCACATGAAGTAGTTACTAAGTTTGAATTTTGAATGTTGTAAACATGTGTTATAATTCAGGTTGTAATTTAAATACTTAGACAGCTTTGCCTAGTCATGAGATAAACAAGCAGCCTTGTCCAAAGACAGGCTACCAGAGGTCCTAAACTATAACACCTATAACTTCCTAGTGCAGTATTTATGTGTGTTGCTGGAAAATTGTAAAGGCATTCAGAAAACAGTGTGTGTGAGTTGATGCCTTTGACAATTTTGTGTGACATATTCTTTGTAATTCTGAGATAAATATAAAGGTTGGGGATGCGGTTCCTGTAAACTATTGAGTGCTTTATGTTTTTGCATATTGTGTCTAATTGCTTAGACTGCGCATTGTGTGTTGTGGCTAAAGTTGTGTTGTGTGTGTGCGAATGCTAAGAAGTGGTGTTGAACAAAAGAGAACGCCCATGTCTTAACTGGTATCAAAGCTGCAGTGCAGTATGAAGATGGTAAATATCGCTCAATTAAATGAAGATGTTACACAAATTCAAAACTTCATTGGCATTACAGATGAACTCAAACAAACTGATGGTGTTGTTGATATGATAACACAAATCAACGCTTTAAAGGATGAACTGGTACTATTACGTAATCAGTATGATGAAAGTACTACATAATTTCTGAGTTTACGTGATTCCTTGATATCTCTAGTGAAAGACCAAGGCAAGGTAATGGCAGATTTCCAGATGGAGATAATGGTTCTGCGACATATGGTGGCTGCATCTGGACAGACCCATGAAAGCAGTTCTAAAGTAAAAATTCCTGAACCCAAGCTGTTTGGTGGTGATAGAAATGGCAAGGAATTGGAAAAATTCCTTTGGGACATGGAGCAATATTTCTCTACGGCCCGAGTTGCTGTGATGGACAAGTTGAACATCACCATGATGTACTTGACTGGTGATGCAAAATTGTGGTGGCGTACTCAGAATGTTGATGATGAAAGTGCTGGACGTCCAAAAATTGATACTTGGGATAAGTTGAAGAAGGAAATGAGAGACCAATTCCTTCCTATAAATGCGTTATGGATTGCTAGAGACAAGTTGAAAAGGCTACGACAAACGGGAACGAATCACGACTATATCAAAGAATTTACTTATTTGATGTTGGACATCCAAAATATGTATGATGTTGACAAGTTGCATAACTTCATCTCAGGAATACAAGCGTGGGCCCAAAACGAACTACGGAGGTAGAATGTGAAGGACTTGCCAAGTGCAATCGCTGCCGCTGACTCATTGATGGATTTTCTCTCAACTTGTTCTGATTTTGACATTCCTAGTTCTTCAAAATAAAAGAAAAAGATTGATAAGAAATGGGAAGGGAAGAGAGATGGACGTAACGACAAAGGTGACAAGGGAAAGGCTCTAACAAATACTGGAAATGCCAAGAACAAGGGAAAAGATAGCGATTCAAAGGGCTGTTGGAGTTGTGGTGGACTACATTTGTCCAAGAGTTGTCCCAATCGTGAAAGAGTGACTGCGATGCTTTCTAGTAACGTTAATTAAGATGGGGGTGATGAAGTTGATGCTGCGTTGGAAAATCCTTTGGGATTATCACTTAATAATATCAGATTGCTGAATGTTGTGGGTGAATCCTGAAGGTCTTTCAACCCTCATGCTACTTTAATTCACGTCGAGATGAAAGTTGATGGCAATCATGTGATGGCAATGGAATATACTCGAGCCACTCATACTTTTGTAGATGCCAAAGTTGCTGCGAAATATGGACTTAAGTTGAAGAAGATTCCATTCTTTGCCCAGACGGTGAGTTCCAAGGTACAAGCCATTGTAGGCATGGGTTACGATATGCAGATGGTGATTAAAATTTGAACAGTAAAACACAACTTGAGGGCTATGCCATTAGGTGATTTTGAAGTTATCTAGGGATAGATTTCCTTAGAAAGTTTTGTTTTGTTCCATTTCCTCACATAGACGGAGTTATTATTGGAGACGAAGCCAATCCAAGTTTCATCAAGGCTTCTTATCCTTATGGATAAGCAAATAAAGGGAAAAACAAGGGCCCTTACATTTCTGCTATTTCAATCGAGAAAGGACTAAAGAAAGGTACTGAAACTTTTCTTGCTATCATGATTGAAGTTAAACCAGATGTGATGGTGGTGGTACCAATTTGTGTTGCTGATTTACTGAGTCAATATGCAGATGTGATGCCCCCTGAATTGCCTAAAGAGTTGCTTCCAAGGAGGGATATCGATCATAAAATTGAGTTGCTGCCAGGTTCAGTTGCTCCTGTGCAGGCTCCTTATCTAATGGCTCCTAAAGAGTTGGCTGAATTGCAAAAAAACTGAATGAGTTATTGGACACTGGTTTGATTCAACCATCGAAAGATCCTTATGGTGATCTTGTTTTATTCCAAAAGAAACAGGACGGTTCAATGAGGATGTGTGTAGACTATTGAGCATTGAATAAAGTGATTGTGAAGAACAAGTATCCTGTCCCGTTGGTGCAAGATCTCATGGATAGGCTTACCAAGGCATGCTGGTTGACTAAACTTGATCTACGATCTCGCTATTAGAAGGTTCAAATAGCAGAGGATGATGAATCAAAGACCACGTGTATGACGAGATATGGCTCTTACAAATATTTGGTAATGCCGTTTGGGCTGCCGAATGCCTCGGTAACTTTCTGCAACTTGAAGAATGATGTGTTTTTTGATTACCTAGATGACTTGGTTGTGGTATATATAGACGATATAGTCATTTATAGTTGTTCCCTTGATGAGTATTTGGAACCTTTGAAGTTAGTATTGTCTCGATTGCGGGAGTACAAACTTTATGTCAAGATGGAAAAGTGCGAGTTTGCTAAACTGGAAGTGAAGTTCCTTGGGAATTTCGTTAGTCAAAACCAAGTGAGGATGGATCCTAATAAGGTGCAAGAGATCATTGATTGGTAGGCGCCTAGCGGAGTTAAATAATTAAGATCATTCTCGGGGCTGGCTATCTATTATCGCAAATTCATTGCTGGTTACTCTAAAAAGTTGCGGTGTTAACGGATTTGATAAAGAAACAAGTCAAGTGGGTGTGGTATGATAAGTGAAATGTAGAATTTCACACGTTGAAAGATTCTATTGCTTCAGAACCCATTTTGAGGCTTCCAGACTTTGAGTTACCATTTGAAGTTCACACTGATGCATCAGATAAGGTTGTTAGAGGCGTATTGGTGCAGGAAGGCCATCCTGTGGCTTTTGAAAGTCGAAAATTGAGTGATGCTGAGTAAAGGTATTCGACACATGAAAAAGAGATGGTTTCAGTTGTGCATTGCTTACAAAATTGAAGGTTATATTTACCGGGAACTTGGTTTGTGGTGAGAACGGACATTGTTGCGAACACATTCTATAATACACAAAAGAAGCTGAGTCCAAAGCAAGCCCGATGGCAGTAATTCTTGGCTGAATATGACTTCATATGGGAGCATAAACCAGGAAGGCACAACAAGGTTGCGAATGCACTAAGTCGGAAAGAGGTATTTGCTGCAGTGTACTCTATTGCTATACTTGAATCTAATTTTTTAGATAGAATTATGTTTTGTGCTGCTAACGACCCTCTCTATGTTAAGTGGATGGGTCAAGTGAAAGATAAGATCATTAAGAGGTATTGGATCAAGCAAAATCTCTTTTTCTGTAAGGGGGGAGAATCGTCGTTCCTCAAGGTAGTGGCCTGCGTAAAGACATGATGAAAGAGGCGCATGAAACTCCTTGGCCTAGTCATCCCGGTGTTGAAAGGATGCTAGCCCTTTTGTCCCGTGTTTATTTTTGGATAAAGATGTAAGACGACATTGAGGCATACATGAAGACTTGTGATGTGTGTCAAAGAGACAAGACGGAACGTATAAAAGAAGCAGGTTTGTTACAACCTCTGCCTATTCCTAAAAGTCCATGGATTTATGTCTTGATGGACTTTATTTCTAGATTTCCTAAAGTAGACGGCAATGCATCCATAATGGTGGTGGTGGACAGGTTCTCGAAGTATGCTATTTTTGTTGCTTCTCCAATTGTTTGTTCGTCAGAAGTTGCTATAGGATTATTCTACAAGAATGTGGTAAAGCATTTTGGTTTTCTAAGTGATATCACAAGTTATAGAGATGCGTGGTTCACAGATCGGTTCTGGCATACTTTATTTACTATGAAGGGGACTGATCTGAAATTTTCCACGGAAAATCACCCGCAAACTGATGGAAAAACTGAGAGGGTAAATCACTTGCTAGAATAGTACCTGAGGCATTATGTGGAAGCAAGCCAGCGAAATTGGGCAGATTTGTTGGACACTGCGCAGTTTTGTTACAATCTGCACATGCCATCGGTGATGTGCTAGATTTTTGTAGCATATTTAAGTCTTTTAAACTTGAAATAGTTGTAAGTTCTTAAGTAATTATTGGTGTTTATGATGTTATTTGTTAAGATTTTGTAGAAAACTCAAGATGCATGGAAATAAATAACAATGGAGAAAAAGAGTAAAATTTGGTACAAGTGAGCTGATATAAGTCTGACGGCATTTCTTGCAAGCCGTCAGAGATGTGGTAAGCTACCAGAAAAAGGCGTCAGGTAGAGCAGTAGAAAAGAGTTGCTAGATGAGAGTGATGAAATTCTCAATATGTCATCACTAGTGTGGTAAGCCGTTAGAATATGCCGTCAGGGTGAGGCAGAACATGGTGAAATAAACTGAAGGTCTGAAGACATTTGCTACACGCCATTATAAGTGTTGTAATCTGTCATAGGACATCATCAGAGTGAGGAAGAACAGGTCAAGATGGCATGACATCTGACGACATATCTAAGACGCCGTCAGAAGCCTGACAACCAACACCAATATGACTTCACCTAAATCCGAGTCCAGCTGTGAATTTGTTATTTTATTACCTTAATTAGGCTTTAGTATAAATAGCATCTTTTAGGGTTTTTTATTTATTGATAATTCATCTATCAGACAATTAACCTAAGAGGAGAGACACGTATTTTTGCTCTCTTTCATAAAATATTCTTGTGTTTTCGTATCAACTATTTTTGGATTTTCTACCTTGTGATTAAATCGGAGGAACTACTTGTTGTTTTCTACACATTCATAAGTTTATCATTATAATCATGAATTCAATTTGTTATTTCGTTCATCAAATCATGAGCGTCTATTTTCGTTAGCCAGAGTTATGGGATCCATGGAATAGGGTTTGATATGATACTAGGTGTTTAACGGATTCAAAGAGTAGTAAAACATCTTGAAATTTTGTTGTTTTAACTAAAATCTAGTGGTTGCAAATATTAGGTTATGCCTTAGGTTTTATTTTCTTCTAACGGAGAAATAGACTAGTGGACGTGAATTATCAACAGGGACTCGGAAGCTACCAACCTTCTGTTTAATGATTAATGCCGTAACTGGATTAATCTACCTGAGATAACATCCTATTGGAAATAGATAAGTTATCGAAGTTTGAGAGAATTAGATAATAAATTATCTGGTAAGGTCGAGAGATAAGTCAAATAGTGTAATCATCAGGGATATTTTGCTGTTCTACTCATTCCGAGAATCTCTAGCACTACCTAGTATCTGTCAATTTCCAAAACCCTTGATGAACATAGCTCTGGTTTTCCATTTAGGCTGATTTCAAATACTAAAATATTGAAAGTGACAATTAACTCTCTGTAAACCTTAAACCCCCATTTTATCTTTGTATATTGATTGTTTGAATTTAACTTGTAGCTACAATTTCAAACTAGTTTAATCGCCACTCACATTGTTCCCTGTGGATTCGACCCCGACTCCAAAGTTGGATAAATATATTGACGACGACCGCCTTACACTAAATTGAGGTGTAAGTTGAGCGTTATCAAAAATGGTGCCGTTGTCGGGGAACAATTTGGCGTATTGAGGTATTTTGGAATTTTAGCTTACTTGCTTAAATTCAAACTTGTAAATATTTGTTGTGATTTCCTTTGTTCTTGTGTTAGGTAGATTTTCTTTATTTTTGTTTATTTATTACTATGGCATCATGGAATGAATGTAAGTTTGATGGTTGGAAATTTATCTGGATGATCCATGTCCATATTATGATGGACCCCACTTTTGGCAAGATTGTAGTATGCTCCCCAGAGAGAGATGTGTGCACCATCTTCATCCTACCAGGAGTATAATTTTCTTTATGTGGTTGTCAAGATGGGCATTGGAATGATTGCACGAATGCCCCTTCCCCCTATTGCACTAATCCAGGTTCTGGTTCTTCTTATGAGTATAATAGGTCTTATGGTCAAGAAAAGGAAGAACGAAGCACCGGAAAGTGTGACATTGAAGCTATGCTTCAACTAATGTTGTATCGTATAGACATAACGAATGATACCATATATGACATACGTCAAGACATGTGGGTATTTAATGAGGGAAGAGAAAGGATAGAAGAGATGGATATCGAGGTCAATCATCCAAAACACTTTTCTACATTATGCTTAGATGATATCTTGTTTGTGGAATCATTTAAAATAATGGAAGAGTGTGATGATGAAGAGAAAGATTCCTATAATTATGATGAGCTTGATGTTGATCAACCCTTGGAGATTTCTCAACCAATCGAGCCAACCATGAGGGATGATGCCAAGATTGAGGGAATGGTGCTAAAGGCAAAATAATAAGCCAAGTCAATCTCTTATGAATACTCTAGCCTAATTCAAAGTAAAAATGTTGAGAAGATGAATAAAAGTGAGTGTGCAGAGGATAGTGTAAATTTTGAAGTAGGATTTGTTGGGACACACTCGAAGTATTTTTCCATATTATTTTTAGATGATATCTTGTCTATGGAATCATCTTAACTAGTGGAAGACTGTGAAGATGAGGAACAAGAATCCTATATTCTTTATTTTACACTTGATAAACAACATAAAAACACACCTCACTTTAAGGTGGAGTTGTTTACCATGCATCATTCATTACTCGGCTTCTTAATCTTTGTACCACCTCCCTATGAGCGAGGAAATAAGATGGACTCTGAGTTAGGGGTGAAATTCATATCCTCAAGGTGGAGGAAAAAGCTGAGTTGGGTCGTGCCGCCACATTAAACTAGGCGCTTCTTGGGAGGCAACCCAAGGTAATTTGTTGTTTGTATTCGTATTATATGATTGACATCAGATCTTTGCACCCATGGTGCCAGAGGTATGTTTCTAATTCTCTTGTTTTGATTTGACGTGTTGGAACAATGCATGATATTAAGTTGAGGGTGGGGCTACTTGTGGGTGTTGGTGTCCTCCTAGGGTTTTTGTCGTCGTGCCTCTTTTCCCCAGAGTCTTGTTCCTAGTAGAGCCGGCATGTTTAGGCGTACTGTATTTTTTTTGTGATGTGTTGTGGTTAAATGGAGAAAAATAAGTATCTAGAGCAGTTGACATATTTTTGTTGATTTTTGAGACGGATAAACACCTCTCCATTGGTCTATTTTATAACTGTGTGTTATACATTTATGTGTGACCACTGTGCATCATGTTATGGCATTAGTACTAGTGACATGATATCCACTGCTAAACAATCGCATGAACCGGATAGGTAGTAGCTTGTGATGCACCTTTGTGCCATGTGTGTGTGAGATACTACTTTGTTCCGTTTGTGTGTTAAATCCAAAACTTTCCCGGTTAGTCTTACCTTGGTTGAAAGATAGGGGTTAGGAAAGGATCATAGGCCGTTTTGATTTTTAAGTCACTTTTTGATAAAATGACTTTTCCTGTATGCATGATAGCTCTTGATCCCTATTTTGAGTCTGAATTGACCATTTCTTTTTATGACACCTATCACCTTCCTGTTTAGATCATAATGAACTTGTTTTGGCCCTGGTTCTCCTTGGACACTGTGCACCTTGACTTAGGTAAACAACCTAAGTTGAGGGTGGCTATCATAGGGGTGCGTGATGTAAATTGGGTATGAAGAAAGGTAGAATAATAAGTGAAAAGGAATAAAAAGCTGGGTGGTGTGGAAGAAGAATAAGAAAAGAAAAAGAATGAAAAAGAAAAGCCACATCCATCCTGAATAATGTGTGATCAAGAAAAGGAGAAGAAGAAAAAGGTTAATAAGTGAACCCCAAAAGTTAAGGTAGTGCCAAGGAGGATTAGTCACTCTAAATTTCATTGAATATCATACCATCCCTTAGCCTACATTACAAGAGGAAGAAAAGACCTATAGTGATCCTAACTTACCTGTCTGGACACCTTGGTAATGAAAAATAAGGGCAAGCATATGGTATTTCACATGCATTGATTGGAATTTCTTTGTGAGAGTTAGTGTCTCTTGACCGTCCCTGTATTGACATGATTGAGTTCATATATGAGTGAGGAGGGACATATTTTTTGTAAGGGTACATCGGTGTCATTGCTAGCTGTTTACTTGTTTGGGTAGTGTAACTTGTACATATGCATGGTTATTGTTGCTGAATTGATGCCATATCTTGATTCCTTTGGGTCACATTGTTAATCTTCATTGATATGCACAATTGGATTTATAGTAATTGGACGTGGAGAGTGGCATAAGTTTTGAGCTAAACTTGATAATCAACTGTGATAGGTATCTTATGTGTCTCTTGGTTAAGCATCGTAGTATGGTGTTATGTAGTTGCTTGAGGACAAGCAATTGTTGTAAGTTGAGGGTGTTGATGTGCCAGATTTTCGTAGCACATTTAAGACTTTTTAACTTGAAATAATTGTAAGTTATTAAGTAATTATTGGTGTTTTTGATGTTATTTCTTAAGATTTTGTAGGAAAGTCAAGATGCATGGAAATAAATAACAATGGAGAAAAAGAGTAAAATCTCGTACAAGTGAGCTGATATGAGTCTGACGACATTTCTTGCAAGCCGTCAGAGATGTGGTAAACTACCAGAAAAAGGTGTCAAGAAGAGCAGTGGAGAAGAGTTGCTGGATGAGAGTGACGACATTCTCAATATGTCGTCACAAGTGTGGTAAGCCGTCAGAATATGCCGTCAGAGTAAGGCAGAACATGGTGAAATAAGCTGAGGGTCTGATGACATTTTCTATACTCCATCACAAGTGTGGTAAGCCATCATAGGAAATCGTCAGAGTGAGGCAGAACAGGCCAAGATGGCATGACGTCTGATGACATATCTGAGACCCCGTCAGAAGCCTGATGACCAACACCAATATGGCGTCACCTAAATCCGAGCCCAGCTGTGATTTTGTTATTTTATTACCTTAATTAAACTTTAGTATAAATAGCATCTTTTAAGGTTTTTTATTGATTGATAATTCATCTATCAGACAATTAAGCTAAATGGAGAGACACGTATTTTTGCTCTCTTTCATAAAATATTCTTGTTTTTTTGTATCAATTATTTTTGGGGTTTCTGCCTTGTGATTAAATTGGAGGAACTACTTGTTGTTTTCTACCCATTTGTAAGTTTATCATTATAATCATGAATTCAACTTGTTATTTCGTTCATCAAATCATGAGCGGCTAATTTCATTAGCCGGAGTTATGGGATCCATGGATTAGGGTTTGATATGATACTAGGTGTTTAACGGATTCAAAGAGTAGTTAAACATCTTTGAATTCTGTTTTTTTTTAAACTAAAATCTAGTGGTTGCAAACATTAGGTTATGCCTTAGGTTTTATTTGCTTCTAACGGAGAAATAGACTAGAGGTCGTGAATTATCAACAGGGACTCGGAAGCTACCAACCTTCTGTTTAATGATTAATGCCGTAACTGGATTAATCTACCTGATATAACATCCTATTGGAAATAGATAATTTATCTAAGTTCAAGACAATTAGATAATAAATTGTCTGGTGAGGTCGAGAGATAAGTCAGATAGTATAATCGTCAGGGATATTCTGCTGTTCTACCCATTCCGAGAATCTCTAGCATTTCCTAGTTTCTGTCAATTCCCAAAACTCTTGATGAACATAGCTCTGGTTTCCCATTTAGGCTGATTTCAAACACTAAAATATTGAAAGTGACAATTAACTCTCTGTAAACCTTAAACCCTCATTTTATCTTTTTTATATTGATTGTTTGAATTTAACTTGTAGCTATAATTTCAAACTAGTTTAATCGCCACTCACATTGTTCCCTGTGGATTTGACCCCGACTCCAAAGTTGGGTAAATAAAATAACGACAACCGCCTTACACTAAATTGAGGTATAAGTTGAGCGTTATCAATCGACAACGGAAAAGAGCCCATTTAAACTTGTTTTAGGCATGCAGCCTATGACACCATTGGAAATAATGATGCTGAATAAAGATCACCATTGCCCTGCTGCTTATAGATTTACAAAAAACAATCATGAGATGCTTGTTGAGGCGCAAGATAGCTTAAGGAAGGCCCAAAAATGCATGAAGAAGTATGCGGATAAGCATCGACATGTAGTAGAATTCAGCATTGGAGACAAGTACTTTTGAAGCTCACTCCTCAAATCTGGAAACGGATTGTGAGCAAGAAGAACATAGGGGATTGATCCCAAGGTATGATGGTCCGTTCGATGTTATTGAAAAGGTCAGAGAAGTTACTTACGGGTTGGACTTGCCGGAACGGTTAAAAATTCACCCTACTTTTCATGTTAGTTTTCTGAAATGGTACAATGAGGATGTTAAAGACCCGGGGAGGAACAAAAACAAAAGGGCTCCTCCTTTGATCGTGAAATAGCATAAATCCAAAATGGAGAAGGTACTTGCTCACCGGATCGTGGGGAACAACAAGAAGAGTACCAAGAATGAATTCTTAATTCAGTGGAAAGGTTTAAGAGAAGAATACGCTATTTAGGAGAAGGCTCAGAACCTGCGGCAGTTTGACAAGCAAATAGAGGACTACCTTAAAACAACCTCAACGAAGGAGTCGAGTTCATCAGGTGGGGGTGCTTTGTTATACCCTCAGTCTAAGGCTTGATGGATCACAAGGCCATGTAAAGGTTCACATTGTCCTTGACATGTGCCAAAGGCGAGAAATGTGATGGACCAAGGTATGCTGGAGTGATGGCAAGGATGCCTTAGGCAATTGAGGCAACGACAGGTGCATGACACGTGAGAGTGCATGCGTGCAGCAATGACAAGAACATGGCATGGCAGGGGCTAAGCATCGACACTGGCGAGGCGCAGGTGATGGAATGGAACAAGCATGGACATAGACATGGACGCTAGCATGATCGAGGCGGAGACGTAGCATAGGCATTGACGTGACCTAAGCTGTGAAATTGATAAGACAACTTCATGGCTCGGACAATGGCATGACACAGACGCAGGCGAGGACATGACATTGGCATGGCTTGATTCTAGCAAGGAGAGGCATGTTTGAGATGCTTGACAAGTCAAAGACGGAATGACTAAGTGTTGAAAAGCTGAAAAGTGACTAAGAGTTTAGCATTGGCAAAATTGGCAAAGTGTGCAAGACTACTCATGTGCTAGTCACATGGAGTAGTTACAAAGTTTGAATTTTGAATATCGTAACTATGTGTTATAATTCAGGTTTTAATTTAAATACTTAGACAGATTTACCTAGTCATGAGATAAGTAAGCAGCCTTGTCAAAAGATAGGCTACCGGGTGTCCTAAACTGTAACTGCTGTAACTACCTAGTGCAGTATTTATATATGTTTCTGAAAAATTGTAAAGGCATTTCGAAAAAAGTGTAAGTGAGTGTATTCCTTTGACAATTTTGTGTGACATATCCTTTGTAATTGTGAGAGAAATATATAGGTTGGGGACGCGGTTCCTGTATACTATTGAGTACTTTATGTTTCTGCATATTGTGTCTAATTGCTTAGACTGCGCATTGTGTGTTGTGGATGAAGTTGTGATGTGTGTGTGCGACTGCCAAGCAGTGGTGTTGCGAAAAAGAGAACACCTCTATCTTAGTTATTCTTCTAGCAAGTGATATATCCTCTAAGTTTGGCCATCAGTTTGCGGGTGATTTGCCGTGGAAAATTCACCCTACCTTTCATGTTAGTTTTTTGAAATGGTACAATGAGGATGTTGAATACCCAGGGAGGAACAAAAACAAAAGGGCTCCTCCTTTGATTGTGAAAGAGTATAAATCCAAAATAGAGAAGATACTTGCTCACCGGATCTTGGGGAACAGCAAGAAGAGTACCAAGACATAATTCTTAATTAAGTGGAAAGGTTCAAGAGAATAAGATGTTGTTTGGGTGAAGGCTTAGAACCCGTGGCAGTTCGACAGAAAAATAGAGGACGACCTTAAAAGAACCTCGACGAGGGCTTCCAGTTCATCTGGTGGGGGTGCTTTGTTAGACCCTCAGTCCAAGACTTGATGGATCACAAGGCCATATCATGGTGCACATTGGCCTCGACATGTTCCAAAGGAAAGAAATGTGATGGACCAAGGTATGCTGGAATGATGGAAAGGCTGCCTTGGGTAATTGAGGCAACGACAGACGCATGGCACCTGAGAGGGAATGCGTGCAGCAGTGACAAGAACATGACATGGAACTGGCTTGGAATCGACACTGGTGAGGTGCAGGTGATGCCATGGCACAGGTATGGATGCAGACACGGACACTAGCATGATCGAGGTGGAGTCGCAGCATCGGCATTGGCGTGAAATAAGCTGTTAAGGCGAGGCATGGCTGGAAAGGAGAGGCATGGATGAATTACTTCACAAGTAAAAGATGGAATGACTAAGTGTTAAAAAGCTGAAAAATGACTAAGTGTTTAGCATTGGAAAAATTGGCTAAGTGTGCAAGACTACTCATGTGCTAGTCACATGGAGTAGTTACTAAGTTTGAATTTTGAATGTTGTAAACATGTGTTATAATTTAGGTTGTAATTTAAATAATTAGACAAATTTTCCTAGTCATGAGATAAGCAAGTAGCCTTGTCCAAAGACAGGCTTCCAGGTGTCCTAAACTATAACTGCTATAACTGGCTAGTGCAGTATTTATATATGTTGCTGGAAAATTGTAAAGGCATTCAGAAAATAGTGTGTTTGAGTGTATGCCTTTAACAATTTTGTGTGACATATCCTTTGTAATTATGAGAGAGATATAAATTTTGGGGACGCGGTTCCTGTAAACTATTGAGTGCTTTAAGTTTCTGCGTATTGTGTATAACTGCTTAGACTGCGCATTATGTGTTATGGCTGAAGCTATGCTATGTGTGTGAGAATGCGAAACAGTGGTGTTGCGAAAAATATCATGCCCCTGGGGTGTTCTCTTTTTCTCAACACCACTGCTTCGCAGTCATACACACACAACACAACCTCATCCATAACACATAATGCGCAGTCTAAGAAATTTGACACAATATGCAGAAACTTAAAGCACACAATAGTTTACAGGAACCGCGTCCCCAACCTTTATTTTTCTCTCAGAATTACAAAGGATATGTCACAAAAAATTATCAAAGACATACACTCACACACACTGTTTTATAAATGCCTTTACAATTTTCCAGCAACACATATAAATACTGCACTAGGCATTTACAACAGTTACAGTTTAGGACACCTGGCAGCCTGTCTTTGGACAAGCTACTTGCTTATCTCATGACTAGGCAAATCTGTCTGAGTATTTAAATTACAACCTGAATTATAACACATGTTTACACCTTTCAAAATTCAAACTTAGTAACTACTCCATGTGACTAGCACGTAAGCAGTCTTGCACACTTTGCCAATTTTGCCAATGCTAAACACTTAGTCATTTTTCTGCTTTTCAACACTTAGTCATTCTGTCTTTGCCTTGTCAAGAATCTCAACCATGCCTCGCCTTGCCAGCATCAAGCCATGCCAATGTCATGTCCTCGCTTGCGTCTGTGTCATTCCATTGTCTGCGGCATGAAGCTGTCTTAGCCATGTAACAGCTTAGGTCACGCCAATGCCTATGCTGCGACTCCGCCTAGATCATGCTAGTGTCCGTGTCTGCATCCATGCCTGTGCCATGCCATCACCTGTGCCTCTCCAGTGTCGATGCAAAGCCATTGCTATGTTATGTTCTTATCACTGTTGCACGCATTCCTTCTCAGGTGCCATGTGCCTGTCGTTGCCTTAATTGCCCAAGGCAGCCTTGCCATCACTCTAGCATATCTTGGTCCATCACATTGCTTAACTTTGGAACATGTCAAGGACAATGTGCACCTTGACATGGCCTTGTGAGCCATCAAGCCTTAGACTAAGGGTCTAACAAAGCACCCCCACCTGATGAACTCGACGCCCTCGTTGAGGTTGTTTTAAGATAGTCCTCTATTTGCTTGTCGAACTACCACAGGTTCTGAGCCTTCACCCAAACAACGTCTTTTTCACTTAAAGCTTTCCATTGAATTAAGAATCTTTCTTGGTACTCTTCTTGCTATTCCCCACGATCCGGTGAGCAAGTATCTTCTCCATTTTGGATTTATACTCTTTCATGATCAAAGGAGGAGCACTTTTGGTTTTGTTCCTCCCCGTGTCTTCAACATCCTCATTTTACCATTTTAGAAAACTAACATGAAAGGTAGGGTGAATTTTCAATGTTTATGGCAAGTCCAACCTGTAAGAAACGTCTCTTACCCTTTCAGTAACATCGAATGGGCCATCATACCTTGGGATCAATCCTCTATGTCTCGTTTTGCTCACAATTTGTTTCCAACTTTGAGGAGTGAGCTTCAAGAGTACTTTGTCTCCAACACTGAACTCTACTGCACATTGATGCTTATCCGCATACTTCTTCATGCATTTTTGGGCCTTTCTTAAGCTATCTTGCGCCTCAACAAGCATCTCATGCTTTTCTTTTGCAAATCTATAAGCAGTAGGGAAATGGTGATCTTTATTCAGCATCATCACTTCCAATGGTTTCATAGGCTGCATGCCTAAAATAAGTTCAAACGGGCTCTTTTTCGTTGCCGATGACCTGTGTAGATTGTAACAAAACTGCCCAATTCTGCTGGCTTGCTGTCACATAATGCCTCAGGTACTCTTCTAGAAAGTGATTTATCCTCTCATTTTGGCCATCAGTTTTCTGGTGATTTGCCGTGGAAAAGTTCAGATCAGTCCCCATCATATTAAATAATGCATGCCAGAACCAACCTGTGAACCGCGCATCTCTATCACTCACGATATCACTTGGCAAACCAAAATGCTTTATCACATTCTTGTTGAATAATCCTGCAGCAACTTTTAACGAACAAACAATTGGAGAAGCAACAAAAATAGCATACTTTGAGAACACGTCCACCACCACCATTATGGACGTATTGCCGTCTACTTTAGGAAATCTAGAAATAAAGTCCATCGAGACAAAAATCTATGACCTTTCAGGAATAGACAGAGGTTGTAACAAACCTGCTCCTTTTATACGTTCTGTCTTGTCTCTTTGATACACATCAAAAGTTTTCACGTATGCCTTAATGTCATCTTCCATCTTTGGCCAAAAATAAATATCGGACAATAGGGCTAGCTTCCTTTCAACACCGGGATGATCATCCCAAGGAGTGTCATGCGCCTCTTTCATCATGTCTTTACGCAGACCACTGCCTTAAGGAACGAAAATTCTCCTCCTTGAAGTAAAGAAGATCGTCCTCGGTCCAATACCTCCTAATGATCCCATATTTCACATGACCCATCCACTTAACAGAGATTGGGTCGATAGCAATGCAAAACTTAATTCTGTCTAAAAAATCAGATTCAAGTCTAGCAATCGAGTACACTGCAGCAAATACCTCTTTTCGACTTAGTGCATACGCAACCTGGTCATGTCTTCCTGGTTTATGATCCCATGTGAAGTCATATTCAGCCAAGAATTACTACCATCGGGATTGCTTTAGACTCAGATTCTTTTATGCCTTAAAGAAGGTGTTCGCAACATTGTCCGTTTGCACCATAAACTGAGTTCCCGGCAAATATACCCTTCAATTCTATAAGCAATGCACCACTGAAATCATCTTTTTTTCATGTGTCAAATACCTTTACTCAGACTCACTCAATTTTCGACTTTCGAAAGCCACAAGATGGCCTTCCTGCACCAATACGCCTCCAACAGCTTATCCGATGCATCAGTGTGAACTTCAAATGGTAACTCAAAGTCTGGCAGACTCAAAATGGGTTCTGAAGCGATAACATCTTTCAACGTGTGAAATTCTACATTGAACTTCTCATACCACACCCACTTGACTTCTTTCTTTAGCAAAACAGTTAACGCCACAACTTTCTTAGAGTAACCAACAATGAATTTGCGATAATAGTTAGCCATCCCCAAGAATGATCTTAATTCTTTAACTCTGCTAGGCGCCTACCAATCGATGATCGCTTGCACCTTCTTAGGATCCATCCTCACTTGGTTTTGACTAACCAAATTCCCAAGGAACTTCACTTCCTGTTTAGCAAACTCGCACTTTTCCATCTTGACATAAAGTTTGTACTCCCACAATCGAGACAATACTAACTTCAAATGTTCCAAATTCTCATCAAGGGAACAACTATAAATGACTATATCGTCTAGATATATCACAACAAAGTTGTGTAGGTAATCAAACAACACATCATTCATCAAGTTGCAGAAAGTTGCTAGGGCATTCGTCAACCCAAATAGCACAACCAGAAATTCATAAGAGCCATACCTCATCACACACGTGGGCTTTGATTCATCACCCTCTGCTATTTTAACCTGCCAATATCCTGATTGTAGATCAAGTTTAGTGAACCAGCATGCCTTGGTAAGCATATCCATGAGATCGTGCACCAAAGGGACAGGATACTTGTTCTTCACAGTCACTTTATTCAATGCTCGATAGTCCACACACATCCTTATTGAATTGTCCTATTTATTTTTGAATAAAATAGAAGAAGCATAAGGAGCTTTCGATTGTTTAATCAAACTAGCGTCCAATAACTCATTCAGTTGTTTTCGCAATTCAACCAACTCTTTAGGAGCCATTCGATAAGGATCCTGCACAGGAGCAACTGAACCTTGCAGAAACTCAATTTTGTTATAGATATCCCTCATTGGCAGAAACTCTTAGGCAATTCAGGGGGAATCACATCATCATATTGCCTCAGTATATCAGCAACACAAGCTTGCACCTCCACCTTCACATATGGTTTAACTTCAATCATGACAACAAGAAATGTTTCAGTACCTTTCTTTAGTCCTTTCTCGATTGAAATAGCAAAAATATAAGGGCCCTTGTTTTTCCCTTTCTTTGCTTATCAATAAGGATAAGAAGCCTCGATGAAACTTGGATTGTCTTTGTATCCAATAATAACTCCGTCTATGTGAGGAAATGGAACAAAACGAAACTTTCTAAGGAAATCTATCCCTAGATAACTTAAAAATCACCTAATGGCATAGCCATCAAGTTGTGTTTTACTGTTGAACTTTCAATCACCATCTACATATCGTAACCCATGCCTACAATGGCTTGTGCCTTGGAACTCACCGTCTGGATTAAGAATGGACTCTTCTTCAACTTAAGTCCATATTTCGCAGCAACTTTAGCATCTACAAAAGTATGAGTGGCTCAAGTATATACCATTGCCATCACATGATTGCCATTAACTTTTATCTCGACGTCAATTAAAGCTGCATGAGGGTTGAAAGACCTTGAGGATTCACCCACAACATTCAGCAAAATGATATTGTTAAGTGACAATCCCAAAGGATTTGCCAACGCAACAACAACTTCGTCACCCCCATCTTGATTCACGTTACTAGAAAGCATCGCATTCACTCTTTCATGATTGGGACAACTCTTGGCTAACTGTAGTCTACCACAAGTACAACAACCCTACGAATTGCCATCTTATCCCTTGTTCTTGGTATTTCCAGCATTTGTTGGAGCCTTTCCCTTGTCACCTTTGTCTTTACGTCCATATTTCTTCCCTTCCCCTTTCTTCTCTGTAATTTTCTTTGACTTTGAAGAACTAGGAATGTCAGAATCATAACGAGTTGAGTGAAAATCCACCAATGAGTCAACGACAGCGATTGCACTTGGCAAGTCCTTCACATTCTGCCTCCGTAGTTCATTTTGGGCCCACGCTTGCATTCCAAAGATGAAGTTATGCAACTTGTCTACATCAGACATATTTTGGATGTCCAACATCAAAGAAGTAAATTCATTGATATAGTCGCAAATCATTCCCGTTTGCCGTAGCCTTTTTAATTTGTCTCTAGTAATGAATGACGCATTGCTAGGAAGGAATGGGTCTCTCATTTCCTTCTTCAAATTATCCTAAGTATCAATTTTGGGACGTCCAGCACTTTCATCATCCGCATTCGGAGTACGCCACCGTAATTTTGCATCTCCAGTCAAGTACATCATGGTGATTTTCAACTTGTCCATCACAGCAACTCGGGCCATAGAGAAATATTGCTCCATGTCCCAAAGAAAAGTTTCCAATTCCTTGGCACTTCTAGCACTACCAAACGTCTTGGGTTCAGGAATTTTTACTTTAGAACTACTTTCATGGGTCTGTCCAGATGTAGACACCACACGTCGTAGAAGCATCATCTCCGACTGCAAATCTGCTATCACCTTGCCTTGGACCTGCACAAGCGACATCAAGGCATCGTGTGAACTCAAAAATTCTGCAGCACTTTCATCATACTGGTTATATAATTGTACGAGTTCATCCTTTAAAGCGTTGATTTGTGTTACCAAATCAACAACACCATTAGTTTGTTCGAGTTCATCTGTAATGCCAATGAAGTTTTGAATTTGTGTAACATCTTCGTTTAATTGAGCGAAAATTACCTTCTTCATACTGCACCACGACTTTGATACTAGTTAAGACAGGGTTTTTTATTTTTTTCAACACCACTGCTTGGTAGTCACACACACACAACACAACTTCAGCCACAATACACAATGCGCAGTCTAAGCAATTAGAAACAATATGCCAAAATATAAAGCACTCAATAGTTTACAGGAACCACGTCCCTAACCTTTATATTTCTCTCAGAATTACAAAGGATATGTCCACAAAATTGTCAAAGGCATACACTCACACTCACTGTTTTCTGAATGCCTTTATAATTTTCCATCAACACATATAAATACTGTACCAGGCAGTTATAGCACTTATAGTTTAGGACATCTGGCAGCCTACCTTTTGACAAGGCTGCTTGCTTATCTCATGACTAGGCAAATCTGTCTAAGTATTTAAATTACAACCTGAATTATAACACATGTTTACAACATTCAAAATTCAAATTTAGTAAATACTCCATGTGAATAGAACATGAGTAGTCTTGCACACTTGGCCAATTTTCTCAATGCTAAACACTTAGTCATTTTTCAACTTTTCAACACTTAGTCATTCCGTCTTTTCCTTGTCAAGTATCTCAGCCATGCCTCTCCTTGCCAGCATCAAGCCATGCCAATGTCATGTCCTCTCCTGCATCTATGTCATGCCATTGTCCACGTAATGAAGCTGTCTTAGCCATGTTACAGCTTAGGTCACACTAATGCCTATGTTGCGACTCCTCGTTGATCATGACCGTGTCTGTAGCTACGTCCATTCTTGTGCTATTCCATCACATGTGCCTCACTAGTGTCGATGCCAAGACAGTGCCATGCCATGTTCTTGTCACTGCTGCACGCATGCCCTCTCAGGTGCCATGCGCTTGTCGTTGCCTCAATTGCCCAAGGAAGCCTTGCCATCACTCTAGCATATCTTGATCCATCACATTGCTTGCCTTTGGCATATGTCAAGGCCAATGTTCACCTTGACATGGACTTGTGAACCATCAATCCTTAGATTGACGGTCTAACAAAGCACCCCCACCTGATAAACTCGACGCCCTCATCTAGTTTGTTTTAAGGTAGTCCTCTATTTTCTTGTCGAACTGCCACAAGTTCTGAGCCTACTCCCAAACAACGTCTTCTTTACTTGAACCTTTCCACTAAATTAAGAATTCTATCTTGGTAATTTTCTTGCTGTTCCCCATGATCCGGTGAGCAAGTATCTTCTCCATTTTGGATTTATACTCTCTCATGATCAAAGGAGAAGCCCTTTTGTTTTTGTTCCTCCCCGGGTCTTCAACATCCTTATTGTACCATTTCCAAAAACTAACATGAAAGGTAGGGTGAATTTTCAACCTTTCCGGAAAGTCTAACCTGTAAGAAACTTCTTCGACCTTTTTAATAACATCGAACAAGCCATCATACCTTGGGATCTATCCCCAATATCTCGTGTTGCTCACAATCTGTTTCCATATTTGAGGAGTGAGCTTCAAGAGTACTTTGTCTCCAATGCTAAACTCTACTTCATGTCGATGCTTATTCGCATACTTCTTTATGCATTTCTGGGCCTTCCTTAAGCTATCTTGCGCCTCAACAAGCATCTCATTCTTTTCTTTTACAAATCTATGGGCAACAGGGAAATAGTGATCTTTATTCAGCATCATCACTTCCAATGGTGTCACAGGCTGCATGCCTAAAACAAGTTCAAACGGGCTCTTTTCCATTGCCGATGACCTGTACAGATTGTAACAAAACTGCGTAGTGTCCAACAAATCTGCGCAATTCCGCTGGCTTGCTGTCACATAATGTCTCAGGTACTCTTCTAGCAAGTGATTTATCCTCTTAGTTTGGCCATCAGTTTGCGGGTGATTTGTTGTGGAAAATTTCAGATCAGTACCCATCATAGTAAATAATGAATGTCGGAACTGACCTGTATACCGCGCATCTCTATCACTCACGATATCACTTGGCAAACCGAAATGCTTTACCACATTCTTGTAGAATAATCCTGCAGCAACTTCTGATGAACATACGATTGGAGCATCAACAAAATTAGCATACTTTGAGAATCTGTCCACCACCACCATTATGGATGCATTTCTGTCTACTTTAGGAAATCCAGAAATAAAGTCCATTGAGACAGAAATCCATGGCTTTTCAGGAATAGGGAGAGGTTATAACCAACCTGCTTCTTTCATACGTTTTGTCTTGTCTCTTTGACACACATCACAAGTCTACACGTATGACTCAATGCCGTCTTACATCTTTGGCCAAAAATAAACATGGGACAATAGGTCTAGCATCCTTTCTACACCGGGATGACCAGCCCAAGGAGTGCCATGCGCCTCTTTCATCATGTCTTTATGCTGGACACTACCTTGAGGTACGACGATTCTCCCCCCTTAAAGTAAAGGAGATCAAAATCAATCCAATACCTACGAATGATCCCATATTTCACTTGACCCATCTACTTAACATAGAGTGGGTCGTTAGCAGCACAAAACTTAATTCTGTCTAAAAAATCAGATTCAAGTATAGTAATAGAGTACACTACAACAAATACCTCTTTCCGACTTAGTGCATCCGTAACCAGGTTGTGTCTTCCTAGTTTGTGCTCTCATGTGAAGTCATATTCATCCAAGAATTCATGCCATCGGGCTTTCTTTGGACTCAACTTCTTTTGTGTCTTGAAGAAGGTGTTCGCAACATTGTCCGTTCGCACCACAAACCGAGTTCCCAACAAATATACCCTCCAAGTATATAATCAATGCACCACTGAAACCATCTCTTTTTCATGTGTCGAATACCTTTGCTCAGCATCACTTAATTTTTGACTTTCAAAAGCCACAGGATGGCCTTCCTGCACCAATACGCCTCCAACAGCCTTATCCGACGCATCAGTGTGAACTTCTAATGGTAACTCAAAGTCTGGTAGCCTCAAAATGGGTTCTGAAGCAATATAATCTTTCAATGTGTGAAATGATACATTGCACTTCTCAGACCACACCCACTTGACTTCTTTCTTAATCAAATCAGTTAACGTCGTAGCTTTCTTAGAGTAACCAGCAATGAATTTACGATAATAGTTAGCCAGCCCCAAGAATAATCTTATCTCTTTAACTACGCTAGGCGCCTACCAATCGATGATTTCTTTCACCTTCTTAGGATCCATACTCACTTGGTTTTGACTAACCAAATGCCCAAGGAGCTTCACCTCCTCTTTAGAAAACTCGCACTTTTCCATCTTGACATAAAGTTTGCACTCCCGCAATCGAGACAATACTAAATTCAAATGTTCCAAATGCTCATCAACGGAACAACTATAAATGACTATAACGTCTAGATATACCATAGCAAAGTCATCTAGGTAATCAACCAACACATCATTCATCAAGTTGCAAAAAGTTGCTAGCGCATTCGTCTACCCAAACGGCATAACAAGAAATTCATAAGAGCCATACCTCGTCACACACATGGCCTTTGATGTATCACCCTCTTCTATTTGAACCTGCCAATATCCTGATCGTAGATCAATTTTAGTGAACCAGCATGCCTTAGTAAGCCTATCCATGAGATCTTGCACCAACGGGACATGATACTTGTTCTTCATAGTCACTTTATTCAATGCTCGATAGTCCATACACATCCTCATTAAACCATCCTGTTTCTTTTGGAATAAAATAGGAGCACCATAAGGGACTTTCAATGGTTGAATCAAACCAGTGTCCAACAACTCATTCAGTTGGTTTTGCAATTTAGCCAACTCTTTAGGAGCCTGCGCAGGAGCAACTGAACCTGGCAGCAACTCAATTTTGTGATCGATATCTCTCCTTGGCGGAAACTCTTTAGGCAATTCAGGGGGCATTACATCAGCATATTGCCTCAGTAAATCAAAAACATAATCTGGCACCACCACCTTCACATATGGTTTCACTTCAATCATGGCAGCAAGAAAAGTTTCAGCACCTTTGTTCAATCCTTTCTCGACTGAAATAGCAGAAATGATAGGGCTTTTGTTTTTCCCTTTCTTTGCTTCTCCATAAGGATGAGAAGCCTTGATGAAACTTGGATTGGTTTTTTCTCCAATCATCACTCCGTCTAAGTGAGGAAATGGAACAAAACGAAACTTTTTAAGGAAATCTATCCCTAGAATGACTTCAAAATAACCTAATGGAATAGCCATCAAGTTGTGTTTTCCTGTACAACTTCCAATCACCATCTTCATATCGTAAGCCATGCCTACAATGGCTTGTGCCTTGGAACTCACCGTCTGGACAAAGGATGGACTATTCTTCAACTTAAGTCCATATTTCGCAGCAACTATGGCATCTACAAAAGTATAAGTGGCTCCAGTATCTACCATTTCCATCACACGATTGCCATAAACTTTCATCTTGACGTGAATTAAAGCAGCATGAGGGTTGAAAGACCTTGAGGATTCACCCACAATATTCCGCAAACTAATATTGTTAAGTGACAATCCCAAAGGATTTTCCAACGCAGCAACAACTTTGTCACCCCCATCTTGATTCACTTTACTAGCAAGCATCGCATTCACTCTTTCATGATTGGGACAACTCTTGTCCAAATGTGGTCCACCACAAGTCCAACAGCCCTTCGAATTGCCATCTTTTCCCTTGTTCTTGGCATTCCCGGCATTTGTTGGAGCCTTTCACTTGTGACCTTTTTTGTTACGTCCATCTTTCTTCCCTTCCCCTTTATTCTCAGTCTTTTTCTTTGACTTTAAAGAACTAGGAATGTCACAATCAAAATGATTTGAGCGAAAATCCACCAATGAGTCAGCGGCAGCTATTGCACTTGGCAAGTCCTTCACATTCTGCCTCCATAGTTCGTTTTGGGCCCATGCTTGCATTCCTGAGATGAAGTTATGCAACTTGTCTACATCAGATATATTTTGGATGTCCGACATCAAAGAAGTAAATTCTTTGATATAGTCATGATCGTTCCCGTTTGCCGTAGCCTTTTCAACTTGTCTCTAGCAATCCATGACACATTGCTAGGAAGGAATTGGTCTCTCATTTCCTTCTTCAACTTATCCCAAGTATCAATTTTGGGACGTCCAACACTTTCATTTTCTGCATTCTGAGTACGCCATCACAAATTTGCATCACCAGTCGAGTACATCATGGTGATGTTCAACTTGTCCATCACAGCAACTCGGGCTGTAGAGAAATATTGCTCCATGTCCCAAAGGAAATTTTCCAATTCCTTGGCACTTTTAGCTCCACCAAATGGCTTGGGTTCAGGAATTTTTACTTTAGAACTGCTTTCATGGGTCTGTCCAGATGTAGCCACCACAAGTCGCAGAACCATCATCTCCGTCTGCAAATCTGCCATCACCTTGCCTTGGTCCTGCACTAGCGACATCAAGGCATCACGTGAATTCAGAAATTCTGTAGCACTTTCATCATACTGGTTACGTAATTGTACCAGTTCATCCTTCAAATCATTGATTTTTGTTATCAAATCAACAACACCATCAGTTTGTTCGAGTTATCTGTAATGCCAATGAAGTTTTGAATTTGTGCAATATCTTCGTTTAATTGAGCGATAGTTACCATCTTCGTACTGCACCGCGACTTTGATCCCAATTGAGACAGGGGCGTTCTCTTTTTCATATGTCGAATACCTTTGCTCAACATCACTCAATTTTCTACTTTTGAAAGCCACAGGAAGGCCTTCCTGCACCAATACGCCTCCAACAGCCTTATCTGACGCATCAGTTTGAACTTCAAATGTTAACTCAAAGTCTGGCAGCCTCAAAATGGGTTCTGAAGTAATAGCATCTTTCAACGTGTGAAATGCTACATTGCACTTCTTAGACCACACCCACTTGACTTCTTTCTTCAGCAAATCATTTAACGCCGCAACTTTCTTAGACTAACCAACAATGAATTTGCAATAATAGTTAGCCAACCCCAGGAATGATCTTGATTCTTTAACTCCGCTAGGCGCCTGTCAATCAATGATCACTTGTACCTTCTTATATGATGAAACATTTGGTCAAATTGTATTGATAATACAACACATCCAAAGTTAAAAAAAATAATGTTGTTGTATAACCATTGCCACGACTTCAATGCAAACTATTAACAAAAAAGATGGCAATCCAATGTAAAAATCCATCAAATCGCAAAACTAAAATTTAAAGTTGTAATATTTACTATACAGTACTATCATCTACGGTTTAGCACCTACACAATTTACTACACATTTTAATTATTATCCAACTTGATTTATTTACCAAGCGATTCACACCGCACATTACACAAACCTATCCGAATTTTACTCTTCCACTGTAAAGTTAATAAATTTTATTGCCATAGAAGATTACTAACATAAATTATTACATATGGTAAGTTGTTCGGACACATTCAGAGAACCAATTAATATAACATATCTTAATAAGTCCTATGAAATTGTAAGAGTAAGAAAAAAAAATTAACATGGTCATTTTCACACTACAAAATATCTTATGATCTCTTTATGAGAAACCTCTCTATTGTTGTACGTCATATTACTCATGATGCCCATAACGTGACTGTCGTTCCGCATAAATATAAAAATTTCATGACTAAAAAATTTGAATACACTTTTCACGCTTAAGTCCATTATCCTAACTTATACATGGGAACATTGAATTACTCTAGTTAGGATCTCAAACTTTAAGCTGGCGAATCAGATACATTATTACATTTGATTAGTTAGCAGTTTATACTGGACAGTAAACTCGACTATTGATAAGTCAAAATAGTCAATGAGACAACTTCAACTACAAAAAGAACAAAAGAGAGAAGCCTCATTTTCGTTTGCTTAAATGAAAATCTGAAAGAACTTAAATATTTCTTAATATACTAATTCAACAATAAACATATCACACGTACAACGCATGTGCGCTATATCTAGTAATACCATAAATAACAACCACATCCTTCTAAACCTCACAATTAGAACACCGTTAGCTTGTTGTCTACTTAATAACTCATACAACCTCTCAAATTCAACAAAAATATTTATACACATGATAGGGACTTAGTTTTTCCCAATAAGTCATGACTTGCAGGGAACAATCTATATGCATGCACCATACTGGCGTAGTACCTGATCCTCCATAAACGAGTAATATCAATATCACATTTGTACTAGTGTGGTACCTGATCATTCATAAATAAGTAATATCAATATCATATTTGTACCGGCGTGATACCCAATCCTCCATAAATAAGTAATATTAATAGCATAATCGTACTGGCATAGTACCTGATCCTCCATAAACAAGTAACATCAATATCATATTCGTACCGACGTGGTACCCGATCCTCCATAAATAGGTAATATCAATATCATAATCGTACCGGTGTGGTACCCGATCCTCCATAAATATATTAGGTATGTATTATCAAATTCACGCTACATCTCAAGATACAATACGATGTACTAAGTTTACAAGTACACTTAAAATCATAAGACAGTTCCATAAATAAATTTTTAATTATAATTTATACACGTCTCAACAATTCAAATATCATCAAATTTAAGCATATCTGAATATTGATCAAGAATTCAATTTAGGGGCATACACACAATTAAATCGAGTCTAAACTCCAATTAAACTGTAACCTACCTCAATTTATTGGCATACACATAATTAAATCGAGTCTAAACTCCAATTGAACTATAACCTACATCAATAGAAGCATCCAAATCTCACTAGTCCACAAGTGTGCTGTCCTTCCTCATGAATTCAGAACGTTCAAAATTTGTAACTAATGACGCCAACCTTTTATACGTGAAAGAATTATAAGAAATCAGTACACCACATGATTTTCTCGTGGTTACTGCCAAGAATTTTCCATAATCCAATATTTTTGTCATTATTAAGAATGAATAATTAATTATTATAATCTAATTAATATACCCACTAACGCACAAATCTACAAATCAGCATCAAAATGAAACTGTAATGAGGCGTACATCGGTACATGTAAACTATTCCTATTCTCCATTCTTCATATATCAATACCACCATTTCCAAGCTATACTTGGTCAAATTGTTAGTTTATGGAGCTTGATTAATATGTGACGTACTGTTATAATATAAATATTAGGTTGTACCTTTTATTCTCATTCTCTGTGTAATTGTACATACTCCAAGTCATTAATATAAATAGCCTATCCGTCGTGGAGGTTATCCACGGGTGTTACCACAAAATTAATTCTCTCTCTCTCCTAAAGAACTCTCTCTAGTTTTCTTCATCCTCTCCACAGATGTAGTGTGTGTGAACTGCTAATCGATCCTAACAACATATATCAGAGCTTTGGAGATTCATCACGATTACTAAATATGGAAGGATCGAAGTTTGGAATCGAGAAGTTTGATGGATCTGATTTTAGTTTCTAGAAGATGCAGATCAAAGACTATCTGTACCATAAAGATCTTCATGAACCCTTGACCGGGGTGAATTCGGACTCCATAAAGGAGAAGGACTGGAGGCTCAAGGATCGGCAGGCTCTAGGGCTGATCTGGTTGACTTTGTTGAGAAACGTGGTGTTCAACATCATCAAGGAGAAAACCACATCCGATCTATTGAAGGCACTATCAAATATGTATGAATAGCCATCTGCGATGAACTAGGTAATTTGATGCGTAGATTGTTCAATTTACAGATGCCTGAGAATGGATCTATTGCTTATCATATAAAAGAGTTCAATATGATTGTTAGTCAACTGTGTTCTGTGGATATTAATTTTGAAGATGAAATTAAAGCACTAATTTTGATGTCATCTCTACCCGAGTCTTGGGATATTGTTGTTGCTGCGATTAGCAGTTCCCGTAGATATGAGAAACTAAAGTTTGATGAAATCTGAGATGTTGTTCTTAGAGAAATCATTCTCAAATAAGAAATTGGGGAATCATCTGGTAGGGCTCTCAGTGTTGACTGAAGGGGGAGAGACCAATCGAGGGGTCAAAATACACATGATAGATCAAAATCGAAGAATCATGGAAAATCTCCACAAAAATCCAACGTGACATGTTGGAATTGTGGAGAGAAAGGACACTTTCGGACAGAGTGCAATAAACCTAAGAAGAAGAAGAATCAGAAATCTGGAGATAATAATGATTCTGTTAATTCAGCAGAAGACATTGGGGATGCTCTAATCCTTAGTGTGGACAGCCCGGTTGAATCCTGGATATTGGATTATGGTGCATCTTTTCATTCATCATCTAGAAAGGAATTGTTCCAAAACTTCAAGTATGGAAATTTTGGAAAGGTGTATCTTGCAGACAACAAGCCATTGGCGATTAAAGGAAAGAGGGATGTCTGCATAAAAGCTCCAGCAAAAAACCAGTGGCTATTGGAGGATGTCAGATATATTCCTAGTCTGAAGAAGAATCTGATCTCTGTTGGTCAGTTGGATAGCACAGGCTACGCAGCAGAGTTTGGGAAAGGTTCGTGGAAGATTGTGAATAGTGCTAAGGTTGTAGCACGTGGCACAAAATATGGAAATTTGTACACCACTGTAGGGTGTATAAATATGGCTTTTGTTGCTGAGAGTGCTTCCGGTTCATATCTCTGGCACAATAGACTTGGACACATTAGTGCCAAAGGAATGAAGATGTTGCCTGCAAAAGGAGCTTTAAAGGGGCTGAATCTATTGATATGGGTCTTTTTGAGAGTTGTGTTATGGTTAAACAGAAGAGAATAATCTTCACGAAGACTGTGAGAGAGCCAAAGAAAGTACGGCTGGAAATGGTCCCTACAGACGTTTGGGGACCATCTCCTATTTCATCACTTCGTGGATCCAGATTCTATGCCATATTTATTGATGATTTCAGAAGGAAGGTATGGGTTTACTTCTTGAAACATAAGTCAGATCTGTTTGCTACTTTCAAGAGGTGGAAAGCTGGAGTTGAAAATTAGAATGGCTTGAAAATCAAATGCCTGAGGTCTGATAATGGAGGAGAATATGACAAGTCAAAATTCAAACAATTTTGTGCAGCTGAGGGAATCAGATTAATGAGGATAGTTCCCAGGAAGGAAAGGCATAATGGAGTTGCAAAAAGGATGAACTGAAAATTGAATGAGCGTGCAAGGAGAATGGTGATACATTGTGGGCTTCCTAATACGTTTTGGGAAGATGCTGTTAGCACAGCTGCATACTTGATCAATAGGGGATTATCAGTTCCTCTGGGGTTCAAGATTCCTGAAGAAGAATGGACATGAAAAGATCTCAAGTATTATCACTTGAGAACCTTTTGTTGTACTGCTTATGTTTATGTTGATCTAGAGAAGAGAGATAAGCTTGATGCTAAAGCTATAAAGTGCTACTTTATAGGTTATGGTTATGACATGTTCGGGTACAGGTTTTGGGATGATAGGAACAATAAAATCCTAAGACATTATGATGTGACATTTGATGAAAACATCTTGTACAAAGACAGAGAGGAAAAGGTTCAAGAAACTACAAAGCAAGTGGGAGTTGATCTTGAGTTACTAAAGAGTACACCCAAAGATGTTGCAGCAGATACTCAACAAACTCCAGAGACTATTGTTGAGGAACTAGAGGTGGAACAAGTGACACCTGAGAAGGCTAAGAGTAGATCATCCAGGGCCATTAGATCACTAGATAGGTATTCACAATCATTACATTATTTGTTGTTGACTGATGAAGGGGAACCAAAGACTGTTGTTGAGGCCCTGCAGGTGGAGGATTCAATCAAGTGGGAGCAAGCCATGGATGATAAGATGAGCTAAATTGAGAAGAATAACATGTGGATGTTGACTGAGTTACCTACAGGGAAGAGAGCCTTGTTGAACAAGTACGTGTTCAAAATCAAGGCAGAACCAGATGGCAAAAGAAGGTTCAAGGCTCGGTGGGTAGTTAAAGGATATTCACAAAGGAAAGGTATTGATTATGATGAAATATTTTCTCCTATTGTGAAATTAACTACTATCCAAATTTTATTGAGCATTGTTGTATCAGAGAATTTGCATCTTGAACAAATGGATGTAAAGACTGTGTTTTTACATGAAGATTTGGACAAGGAAATCTATATGCAGCAGCTAGAGGGGTTTGTAGTTCCAGGAAAGGAACACATGGTCTGCAAGCTCAACAGAAGCTTGTATGGGCTGAAGTAAGCACCTAGACAGTGGTATAAGAAGTATGACTCCTTTATAAGCAAGAGTGGCTTCCGCAAGAGTGACAAAGATCAGTGCTGCTACTTCAAGAAATACACTGATTCTTATGTATTTTTACTCTTGTATGTGGATGATATGTTGATTGCAGGATCCAGTATAAAGGAGATAAACTCTCTGAAGGCAAGCCTGTCTTCTGAGTTTGAGAAGAAAGATATAGGTGCAGCAAAGCAGATTCTTGGGATAAGGATTTCTCGGGATAGATCTTCTGGCACTTTGGATGTATCCTAAGAGTAGTACATCTAGATGGTGCTGGCTAGATTCAAAGTTAATGATGCGAAACCCAGGACTACCCCATTGGCAAATCACATAAAATTGTCAAAGGAGCAGTCACCGAAGATAGCTCAGGAGAGGGAGAACATGACACTTGTTCCATATGCCTCTATAGTTTGGAGTCTGATGTATGCTATGGTCTACACTAGACTTGATATAGAACATACAGTGGGAGTTGTTAGCAGGTACATGGAAAACCCCGAGAAAGAGCAATGGGAAGCTGTAAAGTGGCTTCTAAGATATCTGAAAGGTACATCCGGTACTTCACTTTATTTTGGCAAAGGTGAAGTGATTCTTCAAGGTTTTGTTGATGCTGATCTTAGTGGGGATGTGGACTCAAGAATGAGAACTTCCAGATACATTTACACCGTAGGTGGTACAACAGTGAGTTGGATGTCCAGGCTTCAAAAGTGCATTGCTCTTTCATCTACTGAGGCTGAGTATGTGGTAATAGCTGAAGCTGGAAAAGAGATGATATGGGTGGTAGATTATCTGGAAGTACTGGGTAAGAAGAAGCTTAAGAAGATTCTTTACACAGATAGCCAGAGTTCCATACAGTTCGTGAAGAACCCGTTCTATCATTCGAAGATGAAACACATTAGAAGACGGTACCATTTCACTCGCAGAGCAGTGGAAGAAGGTGATATGTGTTTGGAAAAGATAGAGGGTGCAAAGAATCCAGCAGACATATTGACTAAATATGTTGATGTAGGTAAACTAAGGTTCTGCAAAACCTTAGCTGGCTTTCTGTAGTTGTGTCTACAGATATTGCAGTGTGGAGAACATATTGATGATGAAGGAGTATTTTTTATTTTTTTGATAATGTAATTCTTGAATGACAGAATCAGTCTCCAAGTGGGAGAATTGTTAGGTTGTGGAGCTTGATTAATATGTGACGTACTGTTACAATATAAATATTAGGTTGTACCTTTTATTCTCATTCTCTTTCTAATTGTACATACTCCAAGTCATTAATATAAATAGCCTGTCTACCATGGAGGTTACCCATGGGTGTTACCACAAAATTAATTCTCTCTCTCTCTCCTAAAGAACTCTGTATCTAGTTTTCTTCATCCTCTCCACAGATTTAGTCTGTGTGAACTGCTAATCAATCCTAACACAAACTTGACAATATTTTCATAATTATTAGCAATTTTCCTCTTAAATAATTCATAAGTTTAATACCCCATACTTTTTCTAGCTCAGTTTAGTCCCTAGCGTGTCAAGGGTCAACTTCAAAAGGGTATAACTTTTGATATGTGTAGAATTTTCCAGCTTTAGACCCCCCTAGCCCCAATGGGTAGATAATTGGATCAGCTTTCCAATTATACTAATTTTGCCTCAATTCGATACTCGGTTGAGAAGTTATGAAGATTTTAGAGAAAATAGTAGGGCACCACGACGAGCACCTCGTCGCGGTGAAGGATAAATTCACAATTGTCCGATTTTCAGTAAATCAACACAATTAGCCCGCGTCACGGTGAGGTTCCAGTTTCCATTCATCCCTTTCCAGTATCTCACTGCGATTAGCCTGTATCGCATCAAACTTTCTATTTGGACAGGCACCTTGTCGCGGTGGAGTGCAAAATAGCACTCATCCTTTTTCCAGTGAGGTGACGTGATTTCACCACATCGCGATGATGGTTAAAATAGGAATCGTCGCTTTTCCAGTGATGCAATGCGATTACACCACATCACGCCATGGACCAAAAAGGCAATTGTCCTTTTTTCAGTGACCCACTGCGATAGCGGCGCATCACGGTGGTGTACCAAATCGGGATTTTTCAATTTTGAGTAATTTTTAAAAAGGGTAACCTAGACATTTCCCAAGCCCCAAATCGTGTAAAACACAAGATTTAACCTATTCTAAGGATTATATGCTCACTTTTCATCAAATTTCTCTTCAAGAAACCCTAGAACCTCAAAACTTAATCCCCAGGGAAACCAAATTCCACCATTCTTTTATCAAAGAAACCCAAAATTTAAGGTTCCCAATTCAAGAACACCAAGACACTATCTTCAAGAGAACAAATAGGAACTCAAAGTTAAAGTTTCTTCCTTTGTTCATCAACTAAGGTATGTGGGGTCTTCAACATGGATAATCCTTTCATTCTTGTGCCCAAAATCAGATTTAAAGTTAATTTTTACATGAAATTTTATGAATTTCATCTTAGGTTTTATACTCACTTATTACTATTTGAAGATTATGAGATTTTTAGTGATTTAGATGTTGAATCGCATGTCGACTTTCGTAAATTGATGTGTATGACTATATTTTCCATATTTTAAGTTGAGTTATTAACGTTTTCATTATCAAGCATGAACCTTATGATGACTTGACATGAATTTAATGTATGGGTTATCAATTGCCCAAGATTAAATGTTGAGATTTCAAGAATAATTATTCTTTAAGAATCCTATGATTTTTATTTTCAGATTTTTATCAAGATTTTATCTTTTGATCTTAGTTTAGATATGGAATCCACTTTACAGTTTTAGCTACAATTTACAGTAATAGTTTCACAAGAGGTTTTCACTAAAAACCCTTAGAACAGTTTTAGAAAGTGGATTTCCTACCAAATAAGCATACAAATTAAAGGGAGTAGTATTTGGCACTGAGCAAGAACTGTGGATTTAGCACATCCTACATTCCTAGAACTACGAGCCAACATAGGTAAAAATTCAGTTATTCCTATTTCTATATGGATGACAGTTACAGATGTGATCACTTAGCACAGGTTATACTCCTCGGCAAGAGTGTGACACCTCTCCCCAACATGAGGTTTTCCCTTTAGGGGAACTAGACGTTGGACACTATGATAGCTTATGTAGTATATGTCGGTTAGAAGAACCTCCCTACTAGTAAAAAATAATAAAAGAACCTTTCGATTGAATTTACCTGCAGCTAAAAAACTTTACAGAATAGATTTTAAAAGAATTCCCTACTAGTTCAGGATAATAGAAAAGCTTTCAAAAACTAAGAGTCAAAGCTCATGATTTCATTAAAATAATATTTTATATAAATCACCAGCTACTAGACTCAGTTTTCAATTTACAGATTCAGAGATCAGATCTTTTATACTTAGCATATATGAATTGTAATCAGATGTCAAGTACAGATTTAGAACTAAGAGTGGTGGCTCATAGCATTCAGATAGTATGGTTATCATCCGTGACTTATGATTACAATTTTCAATTACTCAAGCCCAAGTGAGCCATTATTACTTATCATGCATTATTTATGAGAAAATTATATACAGTTCCTTATTTTTTACTTATGCATTCACCCCCATATACTCAGTACATTACAGAAATACTGATCCACATATACGTATATATGCTACATTGTCTCATAATGTAGGTTCAGGTTCTCAGTCTCAGCAACATGAGTGACTTTAGGCATCTCTATCTACATCCTGATAGTTAGTAAGTCCTCATGATTTAAGGATCCCTTTATTTAGATTTCCAGTTTCCGCAGTATTTGATTTGTTATTTTCAATTTAGTTCGAGTCAGTTGAGGATTTTTCCCAACGGGTCTGTAGTTATTAGTAGTAGAGGCTTGTTAGACTGCTAGTTATGATTCAAATTTCTACTGTTGATTATTCAGACTCTAACGTCTAGTATTTTTATATATTATGTTCATATAATCTAAGCTTATATTAGATAGACTTTTGCATTTTAGATTTTCTTATATATCTATATTTCTCTGTTATGAACTTCAAACTTATTAGATGGTTCATAGGGTTAGCTTAAGTCTACTAGTAGTCTTGAGCACCATGTGACATCTCAGGACCTGTTTTCTGGATGTTACGAACTTGGTATCAGAGATTAAGGTTTAGAGAGTCCAAGAGAATCAGACAAGCCATGTTATGTAGAGTCTTGATCCTGGATGTGAAGCATGCCACATTTATGACCAAGAGGCTCTAGGATGTTTTAGGAAATTATCTCTTTTCTTTCATAATCTATCATGCTTACAACTATCTCCATTTGTTTTTAACTCATGCTCTTTCATGAAAAAATATGCCTTCTTGTAGAGATAATACCCGTAGGTACGATAACCATCCACCCTAGCCCATTGATCCTTAAAATGATAATGTATCTCATGCAGAATTTTGAGTTACCTTCCAGGCGTTGGCCTAAGCTGTGACTGCTAATGTCCAGGTCAATCATCAGGCTCTTATCCCGTATTAGCAAGAGGGTGATTTAGCTACAACCAGACTTCATAATTTTATGCTAATAAATCCGCCTGAATTCTTTGGGTCAAAGAAAGGTGAGGACCCACCGTTGTATCTTGATGAGGTGAAAAATATTACCTAAGTTATGCATATTACTGAAGAGGAGAGTGTAGAGTTGGCTTCTTATTGGTTGAAGGATGTTGCTTTTGGTTGGGTTATTATGTGGAAGAAAGGGAGGGGTGAGAACACAACTCCCATGAGTTGGCAGGTATTTCAGGATACTTTTCTAGATAAGTTCTTTTTGTGTGAGTTGTGGGAAGCAAATATTAAGGAGTTCATGAACCTGAGGCAGGGCTCAATGACAGTGAAAGAGTAATGCCTTAAGTTCAATTAGTTATCTAAGTATGCCCTTGAGTTGATAACTGATACTAGGTCTAGTATGAGTAAGTTTGTTACCAAAGTGTCTGGTTTGATATTCAAGGAGTGTAGGACTGCCATGCTTATTAGAGATATGGATCTTGCTAGATTAGTGACTCATGACCAACAGATTGAGGTAGAAAATTTTAAGGGAAGAGATAGAGGAAATAAGAAGGCTAGAACTGGTCAGTTTGAGTATGGCCAATCAAGATTTGTAGGGAGAAATCATTTGCAGTTTCAGAGTCGCCCACCTTTGCTAGCGCCATCTTCAGCTAGTGTACCCGTACCCAATACCATACAGGAGCAATATGGTAAGGATTCTATGTATAGGTCTAAAAATAGTGTGGGTGGAAGTCCCAATTATCCTGCATGTACTAGATATGGTAAAAATAATCCTAGTGAGTTCTTTTTAGGACAAAAAGGTTATTTTGGATGTGGTAAGTTGGGTCATAGAATCAAAGAGTGCCCATATGCTAAGCAAGGAATCAGGGATATTCGTCCCCACACTCAGGCTACTAGTGCACTAGCTCCCATAGGTCGTCCAATCCCTCCTCAGGGTGAATTATTCAGTACCAGTAGCGGTCAGTACCAGAATTAATTTTATGCTTTACCACCCCGCCAGGAGAAGGAGAGATCACCAGATATTATTACGGGTATGCTTCGTGTTTTCTATTTTGATGTATATGTGCTATTAGACCCTGGGTCAAATTTCTATTATGTGACTCCGTTGGTTGTGGTAAATTTTAGAATAGATCCTGAAAGTTTTTCTAAGAACTTCCTCATTTTTACCCTAGTAGATAAGTTAGTTATTGTCAAACGAATCTATAGAAAGTGTTCTATCATTGTCCTTCATAGGATCATGTTAGTAGATTTGATAGAATCAGACATGGTTGACTTTGACCTTATTCTTGGAATGTATTGGCTCCATTCCTGTTATACATCCATAGATTGTCGCACCCGAGTGGTAAAGTTTCAATTTCTTTATGAGCCTGTCTTTGAGTGGAAAGGTAATTTAGTATCTTCTAAGATTCATTTCATATCCTATCTTAAAGACAAAAAGTTAATATCAAAAGGCTGTATCTATCATTAATTTTGAGTCAAAGACGCCAACTTTGATACTCTCACAGTTCAGTCAGTTCGTTAGTAAATGGGTTTCCTGAAGTCTTTCCGGAAGAGTTACCAGGGGTACCTCTTAATAGGGAAATAGAAGTTGTAATTGATCTTCTTCCTGATACTCAGCCTATCTCCAATCCTCCATATCATATGGATCTTGCTAATCTTAAAGAGTTGAAAGAACAACTCAAAGACTTCTTAGATAAGGGTTTCATAAGGTCATTGTTTCTCCATAGGGAGCTTTCGTCCTATTCATGTGAAAGAAAGATGGTTCTCTACAAATGTTCATTGACTATCATAAGCTGAATAAATTCATAGTTAAAAATAAATATCCTTTCCCCAGAATCGATGAATTATTTGATCAACTCCAAGGTGCAAGTTATTTATCCAAGATACACCTTAGATCTGACTATCATCATCTTAGAGTAAGGGAATGTGATATCTCGAAAACACTTTCAGAACTCATTATGGTCATTTTGAATTCCTAGTCATGTCTTTCGGGCTTACAAATGCCCCAACAGCCTTTATAGACTTAATGACCCGTGTGTTCAAACAGTACCTAGATATGTTTGTCATAGTCTTCATTGATGATATCCTTGTCTATTCTCGTAGTGAGGATGACCATGCAGAACATCTTATAATTGTGTTGCAAACTCTTAGAGATCACCAGTTGTTTGCCAAATTCACAAGTGTGAATTTTGGATAAAGTCAATAGCTATCCTTGGTTATATTGTTTCTGGTCATGGAATTAGAGTTGATCCCCAAAAGACTGAAGCAGTACAAAACTGGCCTAAGCCTATTTCTCCATCAGACATCAGAAGTTTCTTGGGTTTAGCTGGCTATTATAGACTATTTTTTGAGGGGTTTTCGTCCATTGCATATCTCATGACCAGATTAACCAAAAAGAAATTTAAGTTTCAGTGGTCAGATTCTTATGAGAAGAGTTTTCAGGTGTTGAAGACTCGACTCACTTCAGCCCCTGTCTTAACACTACCTGATGGTGTAGATGGATTCATTGTTTATTGTGATGCGAGTTGAATCTCTGTCACATAAGGTGGTTAGAATTGTTAAAAAATTACGACATGAGTGTTTTGTATAATCTGAGCAAGGCCAATGTTGTGGAAGATGCTCTTAGTAGACTATCGATGGGTAGTGTTGCTTATGTAGAGAGTGATAAGAAGGATGTAATTCGAGAAGTACATCAATTGTCTAGATTGGGTGTTCATTTGGGTTGTTCGGCTGAGGGTAATATTTTGGTCCAGAGTAGTGCGAAATCTTCCTTAGTCTCGTAGGTGAAAGATAAATATGATCATGATCCCATTCTAGTTAAGTTGAAGGAGTCAGTCAGAGAACAGAAGTTAGAGGTTTTCTCTCAAGAAGGAAATGGTGTGTTGAGATACCAGAGTAGATTATGTGTACCAAGTGTTGATGGTTTGAGGCAACAATTTATGGAAGAAGTGCATGGTGCACGATACTCTATTCACCCTAGTGCTACTAAGATGTACCGAGATATGCGGGAAGTTTATTGGTTCAGTGGTATGAAGAAAGATATTACGGAGTTCGTAGCCAAGTATTCTGTTTCCCAACAAGTTAAGGTGGAGCACTAAAGGCCTGGTGGCACCTTGCAATAGTTCAATATCCCCACTTGGAAGTAAGAAGAGGTGAACATGGATTTTTTAATCGGGTTACCGTGTTCACATTGTCAACATGATTCGATATGGGTTATTATAGACAGGTTGACAAAATTAGCCCATTTCCTGCCAATTTATACATCATACTCAGCTGAAGATTATGCTAAGATGTATAATAGGGAGTTTGTTAGATTTCATGGAGTTCCTTTGTCTACTATTTCAGATAAGAGTACTCAGTTTACCTTTCACTTTTAGAAAGCCTTTCAGAAGGGTCTTGGTACCCAAGTTCATCTTAGTTCAGCTTTTCATCCTCAGACGGATGGTCAGGCATAGAGGACCATTCAGACCTTAGAAGATATGTAGAGGGCATGTGTGCTTGATTTCAACAGTAGTTGGGATGAGCATTTGTCATTTATCAAGTTCGCCTACAATAATAGTTATCATGCTAGAATTTAGATGTCCCCATTTGAGGCTCTTTATGGGAGGATATGTAAATCATCCATCCGTTGTTTCAACGTGGGTGAGTACGTATTGATAGGGCCAGATGTGGTGTTAGAAGCTATGGAGAAAGTGCAGTTGATTCGAGAAAGTTTGAAAATAGCTCAGAGTCGTCAGAAATCTTATGCATATATGAGAAGAAGAGATCTTGAGTTTAAAGTTGATGACTTAGTGTATTTGAAGGTTTCACCCATGAAAAGGGTGAAAAGATTTGGCAAAAAGAGGAAGCTTAGTCCACTCTATGTTGGCCCCTACAGGATTTTGAGCCATGTTGAGAAGGTGGCATATGAGCTTGAGTTGCCTGCAGACTTGTCATCCGTTCACCCTGTGTTCCATGTGTCCTTTCTAAAGAAGTGTACTGGTGATCCAATGTTATAGTACCCTTAGAAAGCATAGATATTCATGATGGCCTGTCTTATAAAGAGATTCCAGTTGAGATCCTTGATCGCCAGATTCGTAGACTAAGGAACAAAGAAGTTCCTTTGGTCAAAGTTCATTGGCGGAATCAATCCATTGAGGGAGACACTTAGGAAGCAAAAGCATATATGCAGACTAAGTACTCTCATATTTTGCTACAAATTTAGATTAAGTTAAAGGGAACAAGTTTCCTCAGATCATCTCTTTTCATTCCAAGTTTCAGCTTTATTTAGTCGTTCATTCGATAGTTCTTACAATTGAAAATCAGTTTAGACATGCTTTAGTTGTGCATTCAAGTATATAGCCTCAGTTCCTCAGTATCCTCAGTTTAACTAGTCTTATTTGAGGACGAATGTTCCTAAGGGGGAGATATTGTAATACCCCATACTTTTTCTAGCTCAGTTTAGCTCCTAGTGTATCAAGGGTCAACTTCAAAAGGGTATAACTTTTAATATGTGTAGAATTTTCCAGCTCTAAACCCCCCAACGTGTAGGTAAGTGGATCAACTTTCCAACGATACCAATTTTGCCTCAATCTGATACTCGGTTGAGAAGTATGACCATTTTAGTGAAAACAGTAGGGCACCGCGACAAGCACCGCAGCGCGATGAAGGATAAATTCCCAATTGTTCGATTTCTAGTAAAGCAACGCGATTAGCCCGCATCGCGGTGAAGTTCCAGTTCCCATTCGCCCCTTTCCAGTATCTCACCACGATTAGCCTGTATCACATTAAAATTTCAATTTGGACAGTCACCGCGTCATGGTGGAGTGCAAAATAGCACTCGTCCTTTTTCTACTAAGGCGACGCAATTTCACTGCACCGCGGTGATGGTTAAATTGGGACTCGTCCCTTTTCCAGTGATGCAACACAATTATGCCGCATCACACCATGGCCCAAAATGGCAATTGTCTTTTTTCCAGTGAGCCACCATGATAGCACCGCATCACGGTGGTGTGCCAAATCATGATTTTCCAGTTCTGAGTAAATTTTACAAAGGGCAACCTAGTCATTTTCCAAGCCCCAAGTCATGTAAAACACAAGATTTAACCTATTCTAAGCATTATATGCTCACATTTCATCAAATTTCTCTTCAAGAAACTATAGAATCTCAAAACTTAATACCCAAGAAAACCAAATTCCACCATTCTTTTTCAAAAGAAACCCAAAATTCAAGGTTCCCAATTCAAGAATACCAAGATACTATCCTCAAGAGCACAAATAGGAACTCAAAGTTCAAGTTTCTTCCTTTGTTCATCAATTAAGGTATGTGGGGTATTCAACAAGGATAATCATTTCATCCTTGTGCCCAAAATAAGTTTTAAAGTAGATTTTTTCATGAAATTTTATGGATTTCAGTTTAGGGTTTATACTCACTTATTACTATTTTAAGATTATGAGATTTAGTTCCTGAATCACATGTCTACTTTCGTAAATTGATGCGTATGACTATATTTTCAAGATTTTGAGTTGAGTTATTAATGTTTTCATTATCAAGCATGAACATTATGATGATTTTAGATGAATTTGATGCATGCATTATCAAGCCCAAGATTGAATGTTGAGATTTCAAGAATAATTATGCTTTAAGCATCCTATGATTTTTATTTTCAGATTTTGATCAAGATTTTATCTTTCGATCTCAGTTTGGATATGAAATACACTTTATAGTTTTAGCTACAATTTACAGTAATAGTTTCACAAGAGGTTTTCACTATAAACACTTATAACAGTTTTGAAAAGTGGATTTCCTACAGAATGAGCATACAGGGGAGTAGTATTTAGCACCGAGTGGGAAGTGTGGGTTTAGCGCGTCCTACTTTCCTAGAACTATGAGCCAACGTAGGTACAAATTCATTTATTCCCATTTCTATATGGATGACAGTTACAGATGTGATCACTTAGCCCAGGTTATACTCCCTGGCAAGAGTATGACACCTCTCCCCAATGTGAGGTTTTCCCCTTAGGGGAACTAGACGTTGGACACTATGATAGCTTACATAGTCTATGTAGGTTAGAAGAACCTCCCTTCTAGTAAAAAATAATAAAAGAATTTTCTGATTGAATTTCCCTACAGCTTAAGAACTTTACAGAATAGCTTTTAAAAGAATTCCCTACTAGTTCAGGATAATAGAAAAGCTTTCTGAAACTAAGCATAAAGGCTCACGATTTCATTCAAATAATGTTTTATATAAATCACCAGCTACTAGACTCAGTTTCCAGTTAAAAGATTCAGAGGTGAGTACTTTTACACAACATATATTAATTGTAAATAGATTTCTAGTAGATATTTAGAACTAAGTGTGGTGGCTCACAACATTCAGATAGCATGTTTATCATCAATGACTTATGATTACAGTTTTCAATTACTCAAGGCTAAGTGAGCCATTATTACTTAGCATGCATTATATATGAGCAAAATGTATATAGTTCCTTATTTTTTACTTATGCATTCACCCCGATATACTCAGTATATTCCAGAAGTACTGATCCACATATACGTCTATGTGCTACATTGTCTCATAATGTAGGTTCTGGTGCTCAATCTCAGTAGCATGAGTAACTTCAAGCATCTCTTTCTACATCCCAACAGTTGGTGAGTCCTCATGATTTGAGGGTCCCTTTGTTAATATTTCCATCTTCTGCAGTATTTGATTTGTTGTTTTCAGTTCAGTTCGAGTCAGTTGGGGGTTTTTCCCAATGACTCTCTAGTTGTAAGTAGTAGAAGCTTGCCAGACTGCTAGTCATGATTCAGATTTCTAATGTTGGTTGTTCAGACTTTTAGTCTAGTATTTTTAGATATTATGTTCAGATAATCTCATCTTTGCTCAGACAGAATTCCGCATGTTAGCTTTGATTATATATATATATTTTTTGTTATGAACTTCAGACTTAGTAAAAGGCTCACAGGGTTAGCTTAAGGATACTAGTAGTCTTGAGCACCGTGTGACATCTCGGGACTCATTTTCTGGACAATAATCAACAAATACTAACCCCAACAGTAAGTTGATTCCAATGTGCACGTTGTTTTTGTTCTCTTCTGCTGCGCCTCTTTTCTTTACTTTTCTCTCCGTTTCTATAAATTGAACTTATAATTTTTAGTTTGATAAGTTGTTACCTTAATATCACATATGACCAAAAAATAAAAGAGTAGTGGGCATCACCCACTATTTTTTTTAACAAAATAATGTATTTTCCTTAACCACCAACTAAATTAATTACTTAAAATACCTAAAACTTCTAATAAAGTCTCACAATTTGTTCGAAACCCTATATAAATAAATCAACTATGTAAACTGACTAAAATGTATGTTCTGGACTTATTGAAAATAATAAAATACCCAATCGAGGTCATCTTGACCAAAAGTTGATCGTGATCAAGCTTAAATTTATAAGGGTAACAACTCAAACTAATTACTTTCGAACACCTCAAGAATTGGTACTACTCATACAATGAGTAATAATTCACGTACACCAACTACAGAGAAAGATAAACTAAGAAATATGAGAAAATTTTGCAAATGATCGAGAGGGTCGTTACATCAGATACCAATTAAACAATTGTTCATCCCCGAATGGGAAAACAAAAGACAGGAAGGTGAGACAAGGAATTCCCTAAATCAGAAAAATAATGCAAATTCTTTCAACACATGTCTGCTTCGGTCTCCCAAGTGGCCTACTCAATAGGACGATTATTCCACTGGACCTTCACAGATGGAATCTCCTAAGAAATCAACTTATGGACATCTCTACCAAGAATAGAAATAGGTTCCTTTTCATATGAGAGGTTTTCATCTAACAAGACCGAATCCCAATGAATCATGTTGTTACCATCACCATGAAACTTCATTAAAATAGATACATGAAACACAGGGTGAATTCCTCACAAACTCGAAGGGAATGCCAACATATAGGCCATCATCCCCACAAGCTGAAGAATATCAAATGGTCTAATAATCTAGGACTGTGCTTACCTCGCTTCCTAAAATGCATGACAACCTTCATGGCTGAAACTTTGAGAAACACTTACTAACCCTCCATAAAGTGCATATCTCTAACTTTCCGATCTGCATACTCCGTTTGTCTGCTTTGAGCTGCTATATGTTTCTCCTGAATGAACCTGGCCTTTTTTAATGAGTCTCTCAACAGATCAGTACCCCATGGTCTCACCTCAAAAACATCAAACCACCCAAAGGGAGATCTACACCTCCTTCCATACAAAGACTCAAATGACTCCATATCAATATTCGAATGACAACTGTTATTGTATGCAAACTTGTCCAAAGGTAGAAAATAATCCCAATGACCTCGAAAATCCATCACACACACACGAAGCATATCATTCAATACCTGAATCATTCGCTCGAACTGTCCATTGGTCAGAAGGTGAAAGTTTTACTAAGATCCAACCTTGTACCCAACTCCTCATGCAACTTCTTCCAAAATATAGAGGTAAATTGAGTACCCCTATTCGAGATAATAAAAATTGGGATCCCATGCAACCGAACAATCTACTTAAGATAAATCTTGGCTAACTTTTCTACATTATAAGTCACCTGAACCGGAATGAAATATACAGACTTCGTTAACCTATCCATAATAACCCATATAGAATCGTACTTCCCTAGAGTCTTAGGAAGGCCAACAACGAAATCCATAGCTAGCCTATCCCATTTCTATTCAGGAATGGGCATTCTCTGAAGAGTACCACCAGGCTTCTGATGCTCATACTTTATCTGCTGACAACTTAGGCATTTAACGATAAAACTAATAATATCATGCTTTATTCGACCCATCCAGTAATACTGCCTTAAATCACGGTACCTCTTAGTCGCTCCAGGATGTATAAAATACTTTGAACAATGAGCCTCATCTAGAATATTAGGAATTAAATCATCAACACGAGGCACACAAACTCTCCCCTTTATCCACAACACACCCTCACCATCAAGAATGTCCTCCTTCCTTCACCATCCAAAACGTTATCACGAATCTAACTGAGTTTAGCATCCTCAAATTGTTTAGCCTTGATTTGATCAAGAAATGTGGACCTTGCCTCAATGTTAGTTAGAATTCCTCCTATCTCAGTCACCTCAAGTCGAATAAACTTGTTAGCTAGAGTCTGAGTTTCTCTAGCCAACGGACGCCTAAGAGCATTCAAGTAAGCCAAGCTACCCATACTTGTTGACTTTCTGCTCAATGTATCAGCTACCACATTAGCCTTTCCCGGATGATATAGAATAGTGACATCATAATCTTTAAGCAACTCCATCTACCTACGTTGTCTCAAATTGAAATCCCTATACCGATCACATACTACAAACTGCGGTGATTAGTGAAGACTTCACAACGAACCCTATACAAGTAATGCCTCTAAATATTAAGAGCAAAATCCACAGCAGCCAACTCCAAATCATGACTTGGACAATTCCTCTCATTAGGCTTCAATTGCCTCAAATAATAAGAAATTACATTCCTTTCATGCATCAAAACAACACCTAAACCAAAACGTGAGGCATCACAATAAATAATAAAATCCTTACTCTCTACTGACATGGAAAGAATAGGAACGATGGTCAACAAGGTCTTGAGCTTTTGAAAGCTTTCCTCACACTCATCAGATCAAATAAAAGGTACATCCTTTTGAGTCAACCACATCATATGAGTATCAATAGAAGCAAACCCTTTCACTAACCTGCGATACTAACTTGCTAACCCCACAAATTTATGAACCTCCATCACCAAAGTAGTCCTAGCCCAATTCCTAACTGCTTCAATCTTCTACGGATCTACCATTACCCCTTTCCTAGAAACCACATGGTCCCAAAAGAATACAGAAGCCAACTAGAATTCACACTTAGAAAACTTTGCATAATACTTTTTCTCTTTTAACAAACCCAAATTTTTTTTTAAGTTCTTATCATATTCCTCTTTACTCTTAGAATAAACCAAACATCATCAATAAAGAAAATAACGAAAGTATCAAAGTAGGGTTTAAATATCCTATTCATCAAATTCATAAAAGAAGCTGGGCATTAGTTGGACCAAAAGACATCATAAGAAACTCATAGTGCCCATATCTGGTTTGAAATTGAGTCTTAGGAATATCGTCAAGCTGAATCTTAATCTGATGATACTCGGACCTCAAATCAATCTTAGAAAATATGGATACACCCTGCAACTTATCAAATAAATCATCGATACGGGGAAAAGAATACTTATTACAAATCGTAACTTTATTCAATTGCCTAATGTCTCTACACATATGAAGAATACCATATTTCTTCTTCACAAACAAGACAGGATCACTCCATGGAGAGGTACTCAGACGGATAAATCTCTTACTCAACGAATCCTGCAACTAAGCCTTTAGCTCCTTCATCTCGGTCGGAGCCATTCTATAAGGAGAAATAGAAATAGGATGAGTACCTGGCTCTAGATCAATACAATAATCAATATCATGGTCTAGTGGTATACCAAGAAAATCTGAGGAAAATCCAATAGGAACTCACTCACCACAGTTACTGACTCAAAGATGGGACCCCTGCGGAAGTGTCCTAAAGATGTTCTAGGAAGGCCAAATAAATCCTTCCAGTTAACCTCTTTGCACGTAGAAAGAAAATATATTTCATTGGAGCGGGACTATAATCTCCCTCCCATTCAAGTCTATCCATTTGTGGCATAGCCATAGTTATTGTCTTAGCATGACAGTCTAATATATCATGATACGGAGACAACCAACTCATTCCCAATATTATGTCAAAATTTACCATGTGTAGAATCACCAAATTTGCCCAAATTTGATGCCCCATAAACATAATAGAATAAGACCGATAAACCCTATTAACAACAATAGAAACACTAATAGGAGTAGACATGTGAATCAAAAAGTCAAGTAAATCACACACCATGTCCAATCCAATACATATGAAAAAGTAGAGCCGAGATTAAATAATACAGTGACCATCCGGTCACAGACAAGAATAGTACATATACTAACAACACCAAATACCTCTATCTCAAGCCTGTCTTAAAAGGCATATATATGAGATCTACCACCAGTCGGAGCATTACATCTGCCAAGATGAGACCACTTCGATGGGGATGATTACCATCCCTACCTGCCTCATGACCACCATGACCATACTGCCTTATATTAGGACAAAAACGCCAGATGTGACAAACTCTGCCGCACTCATGACTTATACGATCACAGGTAGGCCACTGAGCTGACGAAGATGAAGTGAGTTAACCACCAAAGTCTGAAAATAGTTGTACAGCTCCTGACAGATGCCCAGCAGACACATGTATCACTAATTGAATAGGGCGAGCAAGGTATCCCTATACTCTACATAAGCTATCCACCACATATTGTCATCCCTTTGAAAATGAAAAGTAACCAATTCTACACCATACCTCTCAACCATACCTATCTTGTAAAGTCTCTCATGACAGTTAGTAATAAACTCATAGGCACTCTATGACTCGGTGCCATAAAAAATAGAAGGTTTCATCTTGATAAACTTATAGAACAAATCATGCTCATCTCCAGTCATCGTCGGACCCACCACTTATCTAAAAAAACATCCGACCTTATCGCCTCTTCTATCGAAGAGCTACAATAGAAAAATGCTGCAACCCCGAATGCTTGACTGCGGGTGCTATGGGCACAGTCCCTATTCCTGCCAACCAACTTAGAAAACTTAGAATCTGCTGAATCATAGCAAAAGACATCTAAATAGGAGTTGCATCTCCCTGAAATGGTGCAACCCTAACATAAATCAACATCCCCTCATTCTATATTGGCATCGCTCCATTATCTGCTATCCCAGGAATATCCATATGCGGGGAAAGAGATACTGACCTTTCTTTAGTTGGTCTCGCGGCTTAAGCTTTGCCCCTGGTAGGCGCAACTCTCCTTCCTCTTTCTCGTCTTCTCCTTTCTTTCTCTCTACCTCGAACCACATCCCCAATAGTCGATTCAGGCACCTCAACTCTTGCTCCATTTGTTCATATTCTTAACATCAATAAGAATAAGAGTAAGAAGTCAGATACCAATTGAAAATGCCAAATACCAATTGAAATCAAGTAATAGCACATAAGAAAAAAGAATTTGAATTTTTCTAGTGTCCTTTAGTCTCTCAAAGAAAAGTACAGACGTCTCCGCACCATTCCGCAAGACTTTACTAGACATGTTCTTGTATTACAAGATCGACGAACCTAGGGCTCTGATACGAACTTTTTCATGACTTAAATAGCCATGAGTGGAACTCACACTAATCTTTCTGTAGGAGAACCATCTAAATCGAACCATTATCCAATCACTTAGTAATTATTAAAATGATACTATTAAAAAGCCAACTTAATATCAATAATTTGGAGCTAATCATTAGTAATGTGTAAATCAAACAAACTACTTACTTAGATCCCCAATATCCAAAGTCATCATACAATAACTTCTAAACAAAAACCATGTCTAAAAGAGATATCCAAGATAAAGAAAAATAAAGACTGTCTCATTGTCCGAAAGATGGACAAGAACTAATAGAAAGATCCAGGGCAGCCTGGGGATGGAGTGTTCACCCTTGGATCGAGATATGCTATCAAATGCTAGAGGTGCGGTCGTGCCTGAGCCTTTAGAAGACTTTTTGCACTCAACAAAAGAAGAGTATATGGTTGTATCAGTACAAACCAATATATACTGGTAGGTATTATAGGCCGACTCAATTTAATAACATATACACAACATAAATCAAATAACAAGTAGACATGCATCATCACATAACAAGTATTCAATGAATCAGCAATACATTAATAACAGGTCAAACAATGCTTACAAACAAGACACATAACCATTAAGAGTATCAACCATACTATAAACATGAATCAACAATAATACCATAAATAACAACCACATCCTTCTAAACCTTGCAATTAGATCACCGTTAGCTCGTTATCTACTTTATAACCCATACAACCTCTCAAATTCAACAAAAATATGTACACACATGTTAAGGGACTTATTTTTTCCCAACTAGTCACGACCTGCAGGGAACAACCTATGTTCATGTACCGTACCGACGTGGTACCCAATCCTCCATAAATAAGTAACATCAATATGATATTCATACCAGCGTGGTACCCAATCCTCCATAAACAAATAACATCAATATCCTATTCGTACCGCCGTGGTACCCGATCCTCCATAAACAAATAATATCAATATCATAATCATAACGGAGTGGTAACCGATCCTCCATAAATATATTAGGTGTGTTTTATCAAATTCACACTACATCTCAAGATACAATACGATGTACTATGTTTACAAGTACATTTAAAATCATAAGACAATTCTATCAAGTAAATTTTCAATAATTATTTATACACGTCTCAACAATTCAAATATTATCAAATTCAAGCATATTTGAATACCAATCAACAAACATCCAATTTAAGAGCATACACACAATTAAATCGAATCTAAACTCCAATTAAACTGCAACCTACCTCAATCGAAGCATCTAAATCTCACAAGTCCACAAGTGTCCTGCCTTCCTCATAAATTCGGAATATTCAAAATTTGTAACTAATGATTCCAACCTTCTGTATGTGAAAGAATTATAACAAATCAGTACACCACATGATTTTCTCATGGTTACTGCCAAGAATTTTCCATAATCCAATATTTTTGTCATTATTAAGAATGACTAATTAATTATTATAATCTAAGTAATATACCCACTAACGCATAAATCCACAAATCAGCACCAAAGTGAAACTGTAATGAGGAGTACTTGTAAACTATACCTATTAGCCATTCTCCATATATCAATACCGCCATTGCCAAGTTATACTTGGTCAAACTTGCCAATATTAACATAACTATTAGAAATTTTTCTCTTAAATAGTTCATAAGCAACAACTACTAACCTCAGCAGTAAATTGATTCCCACTGTGCACGCCGTTTTTGTTCTTTTCTCCTGTACCTCTTTTCTTTACTTTTCTTTCTGTTCTAATAAATTGAACTTATAATATTTAGTTTGGTAGGTGTAACACCCCATAACAAGTCGTGCATGGATTAGCCTTTAATAGAGTGCTCTTAGACTTAAAAACTTCAAAAATTTTCTAAGTGTAATGAGGACTTAGTGTCATTTTAGCTGACAATTTTCGGGATACAACTTTTCAACCTTCCCGACATCCGTTTTTAGATTTTCAAGTTACGTTACGATCGGGAAAGCTCACAGTACATCTCGGATAAGTTTCGGAATTTTTTGGAACGCATAAGGCTGCGTTTGGATTTCAAAACAGTAGCAAAACGCATAGCCTATTGCCCAGTTTTCAGCATTTCAGGGCAACTTCAAACGATCATAGCTCCCTGTATATAATGAACTTTGTGAGATATAATATATCAGAAGAAATCTCTTTGAGTCCTCTTTCAAATGCAGTTGGTTTCATCCAATTTGAGTAAATGAGTAAAAAGTTATAATCGATTTACTCCAGCCTGTCAAACTGTCAACTGAGGGACAGATTTAACCTTAATTGTTCCTTAGGGGTATTTTGGTCATCCTCCACCCCTATATATACCACCAACACGGGATTTAATCCCTCAAACACCATTATACACATACTTTCCCCAAAATTGATCAAGAACTCTCCTTAGGGTTTCAAAATAAAAACCCAAATAGTTCAAGATTCGACCGTAGGTTTTCAAAGATAATTACATATTTGGAATGACCAATCCGCAAGCTTCAAGAAAGATCTAGTATCTTCGGAAATAGAGGTACGTGGGGTTATCCAAAAATCTCATGGGTGTAGTTTTATGAACATGCATGCTTTTAAATGTGGGTTTTCAATCAAATGCTAATATCTTGCTTTCAATATGATTTCTAAGTCATTTTCTTTATGTCATGGGAATTGTTTGCCTATATACTTCAATGGTTGAAACCATGCATATGTGATTTGAGATTTTCCATGGAAGTTTGATAAATATGAATGATGAATTGTTTTCAAATTCCTATGATAATGTTTCGATACTCCATATTGTATTGTGATCAACAAAAGAGAGCATGAATTTGAAATAAATATTGTTCACCACTTGTAAATGATGAAGCACCTTGGTTTTTACATGATTATGCATATGTGGATGTGATATTGATGACTTGCAAGTCGGGTATGACGATACCCTTCAAAATACGATATGCGATTGAATAAGATGAAATTTGAATGCATTGATTTTACATGAGAAAGGTGGATGCCCGAAGAAGGCGTTTGAGACACAAGCGGCTCATTGCTGGAAGAATGTGTTTGTCGATACGGAATATCGGTACCATGCTTTGTGGTCTTGCGTACCTAATATTATATTATCCCAAATTGGGATTATGGTATGGAGCCATGCTTTGTGGTCTTGTGCACTACCATATTTGTTTTGGGTCGAGACACCATGCTTTGTGGTCTTGTGTGTCTCTCCCTCACTTATACTCTAATCTCGGCGGCAACCGAGGTTTGACAGTTGGCGTAAATTATGTAGGGTATTCCACCTAGCTCAGTTGTATTTCATTATTGTTGAGAAAAAACTATTGCATTACACCCATGTGTTTTCAAATGATTTGATTCGAAATTGCTTTATAATGGCTCTCAACTATATTTTGTAAAAATATTATATTTTGCTTTGATATCTCTGCGTGCCAGTACTTTTGTGGTGACCCCATCCCCTCTCCAACCTCTCAGGTTCAGAGGCCCAGTCTAGGGGTCAAGAGAATCAGTAGATCTTTTAGACAGAGTTGCAGAGACAAGTGGTGAGCCTTCTATGTTTCGGAAGGTCTTATGTCCTGCAGTCCTTTTATCTTATATTCAGTTTTTGGGTATACTGGGGGCCTTGTCCCAGTTTTCAGATAGTTACTTGTTTCAGTCATGTAGTAGAGATTTCGCAGACAGTTTTTGAGATGTTGATTGAGATTGTGGGACATTATTCCCCATTATTGTTTTCATATGATTCTTGACCATGTTTTCGTTATATTGTGTTTCTTTCGCATTACTTTGATCGTATGAATTAGGTGCATGATTACCAGACAGATAGGGGTGTTTTGGGCCTCAATGGTTCGAAATGGTCATCACGGCCAGGCCCTGGTTCAGTCGTAACAAACTTGGTATCAAAGCACGGTTCATGGTCCCAGGGTGTCTGTGATATCGTGTCGAGTAGATTCTTATTTATGGGTGTGTAGTGCGCCACACTTATAAGCGGGAGGCTACAAGACGTTTAGAAATGTCTCTCTTTCTTTCTTCATGTTCTAGTTCGTGCAACAGAGTCAGAATGTTGCTCATTCATACTCTAATTCATGCTATGGTGATGTCCATACAAAAGTAAAATCATTTTAAATTCTTTCCTTACTCTGATATTCTCAAACTCGTCACATTTCTGGGGTGATTCAGGTGCAGAAGTTTAGAGTCTAAATGGTATTATCCCTTCGGATCGCGTCATATAAGATCTTAAAATTGTGCAAGGTCTTGAGAAGAGTCCGTTATTGCTTCAGAGTGTATGGGTTCTAGTGTGAACCTTGACCTTGATGAAATCGTGCTTTTCATCCTTCTGTATTAAGTATATTCGGCCCTTTTCAGAAATTTATGTTGCAGATGTCATGCTTAAGGGAAAAGATGTGTAGAAGAAGTGTTGGAATTGTATTTCCACCCAAATAGTAGTATAAGTGAAAGTGTTGGTGTCATGACCTATTGGTAGCAAGTAGCGTGTGTGGATTGTATGATAATCTTTGGGGGAAATATTTGACTCAATTATTTTTTTATCTATACAAAGTAAGATGTGTATTCTCAGATTATGGAATATTGTGTGACAAGTTTCTATCTCTTGAAAATATTTTATCATCGTTTTGGTGAAACCAAAAAGTCTAGTGAAGCCATATGCGGCTCTTTCGATTCATTAGCATAGTTGCCTTGTCATTCATCTTATTTTCTTGTTCAAACCACAAAAAAAAATCAAAGTCTAGTGAAGCCGTGTGAGGCCTATTTCAATTCACTAGAAATTTGTCGTTCAATGTGTTGTTCTTGTGCTGGTTAAATATATGTATAGCTGAATCTTTTTGCATAAGATAGAGTTGGTAATGAATTGATGCGTCCTTGTGTGTTAGTTTATAAGTAGAAGTTAGAGAAGGAGTTATTAGGCGAGGTGAATTGTCCTTGCTTGAAGTATGAAAATGGCCAGATTAGCCAGTAGGTTATAAGTATAGACTCATGGTTGTTGTGGACTTTGAAGGTAGTGTAAATGTACGCTTGGGTAAGTAAGTATGATGTGAGAAAGCAATATATGTAGATACGATTGTGCAGGGTTATAATATAAGGATAAGGTTGACCATGTCCATTATGAGGCTTTAACCCCCTTGACCCTCTTTTTATTGGTAGTTGTAAACTAGTGCTACTTGTGAGAAGGTATGTAGTAGATTTTCGAGATATTTGGGTAGAATGTCCCAACTTGATTGACTAGTATATTTATATTATGTTGCATTCTTCATTGGTGGTAAATGATTGATACTAAACTATAGGCTTGAATTTAAATAGTGTGGTGGTAAATAGTGGCACAAGTTTGATGATGCATGTTTTGTGGGATTAAATTAGTAGGCTTGATGTGCTGAAATAGTACATGCTAATGGATTATGATAAGGAAAACTGTTAGGTCATGATCGATTATTGTGGTTATGAAGTTCTAGTGCACTAGTGTTTCGTGATGTTTATTTCATAGTTTCCAAGTAAAAATTTCATGTAAGGTTGGGTTGTAAATCATGCATAGCACTAGATATTAAGTTTGAACAGTTGATGTCCATGAAGGTGGATGTGAAGATTTCTTGGTTAATGAATACTAGCTGTATAGAAGTGATCTAATAGACTTAAACGGTGCATGCAATAGAGTAAGTTTATTTGATTCGTAGTGGTGTATGATATTGTATGTATGATGTAGAAGTATGCCTAAGGTGACATGAGGTTGCGGCATTTTTCTAAGGCTATTTCTTGTTGTGCGTGGCTAGTGGTACCATTGAATTGTTAAGTGAAGAAAGACTAGTTAGATGGTACATGGTGATCTAAATAGCCATGTTAAGGTGTTTTGATTGATAGTGTTGGGCCTTTTGCGGTGATCTTGATTCTCATAGTAGAGGGATATAAATTTGAAGTCGCAATAGTGGTAGGCTCTGTTGAAAGAGATATGATTCATCAAAGTCTTGGTGATATCCATGTTAAGTGTTAGCATCTAAGCTTGACTTTTGAAGGTTGAACCGATAGAATAAGTGTGCAAGCATTATACTATGACTATTGGTGGCTAGAGAAATATATAGTGTATCCCAGAAGGTAGTCATTCGGTCTAAGTTCTATGATATGCCTGTATTGTTATTTTTTTTCAGACCCTAGATTTCAGTAAAGGTAGTTCAGTTAGAATATGGTAAAGGATCTCCCAAACTCTAGATGATGACTTGAAGCTAAGGGGGAGATGACAGAACTAATGACCAAGTAAGGCTCTCAGATTCTTGTAGTGATGCAGTATGATTTAGAATGTCAGAAAGTGAGGGTGAGACTCAACCCATTCTTATCTTAGTATTTTTCAGTGATCCCAATGCCTACTCAAGCTTTACGTTTCAGTTCCGTGATCATAGTTTGTGATTCCTGTATATGATAGAGAGTCACGTACTCTTCCAGTTCCAAGATAATGAGTTCTAGTTCATTCAAGTAGTCAGAATCACATTCCTTATGTTATGAACTCTAGTTGAGGTCATGCAACTCATGACACATGTACTCACTCTTTATAGTGTGCTCAGTCCCGTATAAAAATCTTCTCATGCTTCAGGGTCTTATGTTTTAACCTTTTAGTGACCCTCCCTATGCAATGATAGTGGTGATGATGTAAATGTTCTTGTTGATGGAAGATCATAGTACGTTTTTTTAGATAAGGCCATAAGTATGAAGTAAGATTTGGGGCCAATCTTTGATACATGTGATGGTTAGTGGAAAAGTTTGTGTGTATGTTTTAGGGTAGCGCATGGGAGTTATATTGACAATAGTTTAGAAACTATGTGAAGTATGTATTTATGGGTGGTTTCCTTGAAGTAAACATGTGTTTATAAAATAGGCTTGAATGACGTTTTGGGATTGTAGTGGAAGGTCGCAATATGCATTAGCGACTTCATATTAAGAGTTCAGAGTAGTCATTGAAGTGGTAAGTCATGTTATGCTTAGAATGTGATCTTTAAAAGAGGTATAGACGGTGGCATCATATGGTTTAGAATAACAGGGTGGTGTAGCATGTTGTATTTTTGTGACTTAGAGTTAGGCTTGATCGCGGGGTAAGGATTAAGCTATTTTAGACATTAGTAGAAAAATTTGTCAATGCTCATATGAGAAATTTAAGATGAATTGAATGAATATCATATTTATAGGGAATAGTATAGCTAAGGGATATTCGGGAAGTGCGCTAAGCCTGAAAGTAAGAAGTTGTATTGCAAAAGGTCTGAAAATTCTATCCTAATTTAGGAGTTATATGTCTATATTCTAGACTGCAGAGTAGTGTCAATGTTGTGATTTCCTCAGTTGAATGTCTTGTGTAATCCATACCTAAGATTCGTGGCTCCCTATTACTGTTAGAACTTCTTTAGAGAGAGTGTTGAAGAGATACTCCAGTTAAGTATGAAGGTCCAGCATAATTCAATCTGTATAGTCAGTAAGTCAGTTCAACAGGCAGATTCGCATGACTTGTTTTCTCATCTTTTCATTTATTCATGCTACCCGAAATCTCAGACATGCTACTATTCCAAGATAGAGTATACCAGTAGTTGTGAGTATAGCTCAGTTCATGTGTCATGCATTAGATTCAGATTCCAGATGTTCAGTTATGATTCAATTTGTAGGTGCCTAGTGCACCGCCTCAATTTTTTTTTCCGAGTATCTTAATGAATTGAGCATTCATAGAGGGACATAGTGTCCCAAGGGGGAGATACCTCATTCAGTTGCATGCATATATTCTTATTACAAGCGTCGCACCAGTTATCATTGCGTAATCAGTCATACATTCATACGTTAGTCCAGTCAGATATGCATACATTAGAAATGCATGTTCAATAGAAAAAGTTCAGCTTATCAGTGTATTTAGTCCTGCGTTCATGAGAACAAATCAGTCACAGATCCATGCATCAGATATGCATGTTCATTATGATAATTCAACTTATGAATAGCTTCAGTCGTGTATTCCATGCATCAGATATGCGTGTCCGATATAAGAATTCAGAATATCAGTAGTTCCAGTCATATGGTCAAGTTTCAGATCAGTGTATTCTTTATTAGAGGACATGTCGTGTCCGCGTTATTCTATATCATTAAGGCTTCAACAAGTTCCTACCCATCATTCGAGGACGAATGATCCCAAGGGGGAGATAATGTAACACCCCGTAAAAAGTCGTGCATGGATTAGCCTTTAATAGAGTTCCCTTAGACTTAAAAACTTCAAAAATTTTCTAAGTGTAATGAGGACTTAGGGTCATTTTAGCTGACAATTTTTGGGATACAACTTTTCAACCTTCCCGACATCCGTTTTTAGATTTTCAAGTTACGTTACGATCGGGAAAGCTCACAGTACATCTCGGATAAGTTTCGGAATTTTTTGGAACGCATAAGGCTGCGTTTGGATTTCAAAACAGTAGCAAAACGCATAGCCTATTGCCCAGTTTTCAGCATTTCAGGGTCAACTTCAAACGATCATAGATCCCTGTATATAATGAACTTTGTGAGATATAATATATCAGACGAAATCTCTTTGAGTCCTTTTTCAAATGCAGTTGGTTTCATCCAATTTGAGTGAATGAGTAAAAAGTTATAATCGATTTACTCCAGCCTGTCAAACTGTCAACTGAGGGACAGATTTGACCTTAATTGTTCCTTAGGGGTATTTTGGTCATCCTCCACCCCTATATATACCACCAACACGGGATTTAATACCTCAAACACCATAATACACATACTTTCCCCAAAATTGCTCAAGAACTCTCCTTAGGATTTCAAAATAAAAACCCAAATAGTTCAAGATTCGACCGTAGGTTTTCAAAGATAATTACATATTTGGAATCACCAATCCTCAAGCTTCAAGAAACATCTAGTATCTTCGGAAATAGAGGTATGTGGGGTTATCCAAAAATCTCATGGGTGTAGTTTTATGAACATGCATGCTTTTAAATGGGGGTTTTCAATCAAATGCTAATATCTTGCTTTCAATATGATTTCTAAGTCATTTTCTTTATGTCATGGGAATTGTTTGCCTAATACTTCAATGGTTGAAACCATGAATATGTGATTTGAGATTTTCCATGGAAGTTTGATAAATATCAATGATGAATTGTTTTCAAATTCCCATGATAATGTTTCGATACTCCATATTGTATTGTGATCAACAAAAGAGAGCATGAATTTGAAATAAATATTGTTCACCACTTGTAAATGATGAAGAACCTTGGTTTTTACACGATTATGCATATGTGGATGTGATATTGATGAATTGCAAGTCGAGTATGACGATACCCTTCAAAATATGATATGCGATTGAATAAGATGAAATTTGAATGCATTGATTTTACATGAGAAAGGTGGATGCCCGAAGAAGACGTTTGAGACACAAGCGGCTCATCGCTGGAAGAACGTGTTTGCCGAAACGGAATATCAGTACCATTCTTTGTGGTCTTGTGTACCTGATATTATATTATCCCAAATTGGTATTATGGTTTGGAGCCATGCTTTGTGGTCTTGTGCACTACCATATTTAATTTGGGTCGAGACACCATGATTTGTGATCTTGTGTGTCTCTCCCTCACTTATACTCTAATCTCAGTGGCAACCGAGGTTTGACAGTTGGTGTAAATTATGTAGGGTATTCCACCTAGCTCAGTTGCATTTCATTATTGTTGAGAAAAAACTATTGCATTACACCCATGTGTTTTCAAATGATTTGATACAAAATTTCTTTATAATGGCTCTCAACTATATTTTGTAAAAATATTATGTTTTTCTTTGATATCTCTGTGTGCCAGTACTTTTGTGCTGACCCCCTCCCCTCTCCAACCTCTCAGGTTCAGAGGCCCAGTCTAGGGGTCAAGAGAATCAGTATATCTTTCAGACAGAGTTACAGAGACAAGTGGTGAGCCTTCTATGTTTCGGAAAGTCTTATGTCCTGCAGTCCTTTTATCTTATATTCAGTTTTTGGGTCTACTGGGGGCCTTGTCCCAGTTTTCAGATAGTTACTTGTTTCAATCATGTAGTAGAGATTTCGCAGACGATTTTCGAGATGTTGAATTGAGATTGTGGGACATTATTCCCCATTATTATTTTCATATGATTCTTGACCATGTTTCTGTTATATTGTGTTTCTTCCGCATTACTTTGATCATATGAATTAGGTGCATGATTACCAGGCAGATAGGGGTGTTTCGGGCCTCAATGGTTTGAAATGCTCGTCACGGCCAGGCCCTGGTTCGGGTCGTGACTGTAAGTTGTTACCCTAATCTCACATATGACCAAAAGATAAAAGAGTAGTGGGCATGACCCACTATTAATTTTTAACAAAATAATATATTTTCCTTAATCACCAATTAAATTAATTATTTAAAATACTCAAAACTTTTAATAAATTTTTATTTGTTCGGAACCCTATAGAAATAAATCAACTATATAAACTGACTAAAAAGCATGTTCTAGACCTATTGAAAACATTAACATACCCAATTGAGATTATCTTGATCAGAAATTAACCGTGATCAAGCTTAGTATATTAAAACTCAATAATCCAATTAATGACTTAAATAACTTCCAAACACCTCAAGAATTGGTACTACTCATCGTGTGAGTCATAATTCACTTACACCAACTACGGAGAGAGCTAAAATAGAAAAAATGAGAAAATTTTACAAACGACTGGGAGGACCATTACAAAAGTTCAAGGTCATATGTAGAGTAATTCAAAGTGGCACCTCTAATATTCTCACTACAGTAGTCCATGGATTTTAATTCTTACATCAAAATGGACCCAATACCCAATTTACTAGCATCACATTTTATTTCAAAAGATTTATCAAAGTCGGGTAATTGCAACAATATTGCGAAACTAAGCATGTGTTTCAAGATGGTAAAATTCACTACTAGAAAACATCATTTTTTTGATGGCTGAGGAGTCCGAATGTGCTCGGAAAATAAGGTAGTTCCCACTGTTTCATGGTAATCAAAATATAACTTGTTGAAAAAATGTTTCCGACTACTGTAGTCGAAAATTTCCGACTACTATAGTAAAAAACGTAGTCGAAAATTTAATAAATATTTATGTAATAATTATAAATATTCCGACTACTCTAGTCGAAAATTTAATACATAATTATTTAATAATTATAATTATTCCGATTACTGTTGTCGGAAAGTTAATAAATAATTATGTAATAATTATAATTAGTCCGACTACTGTAGTCAGATTGTTAATAAATAATTGTTTAATAATTATAATTATTCTAAATACTGTAGTCGAAAAATTAATAAATAATTATTTAATAATTATAATTATTATGACTACTATAGTAGAAAAATTAATAAATAATTATTATTATTCCGACTACTATAGTCGGAAAGCTAATAAATAATTATTTAATAATTATAATTTGTCCAACTACTGTAGTCGGAAACTTAATATATTATTTAATAATTATTGTTCCAACTACTTAATCAGAATTTTAATAAATAATTATTCTTTTTGATTACTGCGGTCAGAAACTAATAAAAATAATTATTTAATAAAATAATCATTCTGACTACTGTAGTCGGAACATTAATAAATAATTATTTAATAATTATTCTTCTGACTAATTTGGTCAGAATTTTAATAAAAACATTCACCCAATAATTATACAATTAAATCATGCATTAGCTTACACTGCTCTCAGATTATAAACAACATAACTAATGTATTTTTCACAATAGGATCAAACACGACAAAAATTTATAAATACAACCACTTTAAAACATCCAAAACAAATATCAAATCAAATAGATTAAACATTTAAATGTCACAACCAAAAACAAGAACAATAACTATAATCTAATTATCATCAGATTCACTATCTTCCTCATCATGAAATACTTGAGGCATATGATTCTTAACCGACTCCTCAAATTTAGCAAACTTAGCATTGTTAGTTGCACATTGCTACGTCAATTCTACAATTTTCTTTTTCATCGCTTTCATTTCTTCCATAATTTGTAAAGTAGAAGAGGAACTGAAAAACAATGAATGACTACTCGAGGATTGGAGAACCCCTGTCCCGTAGGTTCTACCTTTCTTTGGACCACCTACCACAGTTATCCACATATTAGTCATATCTGCAGGAGATGGTTGGACCATGGTACCATCCTTTGATATAGGTTGGGTTTGACGTCAATCTTCTATGCTTTTTTGAATTTCTTCCTGAAAGAAAAATTATTTGTCAGTATTTAAACAAGAAAAGTTTGGTAATAATAAAACAATGTATGTAAAAGTTATTATCTTACATATGCATCCTTAGCATGCGTTTCGACCCAATCTCCTCTTGTACCGTCCTTCTTTTTCTTCCTATGCATCTCTTCGTAGACCTCAAGAAAAGTGGGCTCTTTTTCCTCATTTTCATATTCCTGCAAAATTTTAGAAAAAGAGAGAATGCAAGTATGAACTAACCAGTTTCTCAAATTCTAGTAAAATTGAAATTGTCAGATGACTGTAACAAATGTCACTATGATGGAGGTCGATGCCACTGATAAAACCAACAAATTTTCTTGTCACAAAGGTAGACATCTCCTTAATTCTATCAGTAATAGAAATTTTTGCTTAAGTGAAAACTCAGAAGTGTTCGTTTGCAGAAGTTGCTGAAGTTAGCAATCTAACAGTAGGAACATAAAAAAGGGGTCACTTTTGGACAATCTAGTTCTTGGTAGCCACAAGTCATCTTGCTTCTTCATAGATACCATTGTTTCCCTTTTGTTCTTTCGACTTATATTTCTTCTTTTGTTTGTATCTACTATTTGAATCATAGACAATTTCTCAGATAGTGCATGACTTCATTTTGTTTCCACAGGTGCTAGTTTGTTTACTGTTGGACTATTGGTTTTACTCTTCTACTTCAGAGATAAGATCTTATGGTACAAATACATCAGGTTTTGGGGATTTAAAGTTGAGGATCACCAAGAAGTTGAAGCATTCTTGGAGAACTATGGGTCATATGCTCCAAAGAGATACAATTATGCAGATATCAAATGAATCACCATTCGCTTTTGTAGCAAACTAGGACACGGAGGATTTGGTAATGTATACAAAAGAAGTTTGGCTAATGGGAGTCAAGTGGAAGTGAAAGTACTGAATGAGCTAAAAGGCAGTGGTGAAGATTTCATTAACAAGGTGGCAAGTATTAGCAGGACATCACATGTTAACATTATGAGCCTTATGGGATTTTGTAAAGAGCTCTCGTATATGAGTTCATACTGAATAGATATCTTGAAAAGTTTATCTATGAGGAAATATCCAATAGTGTTTGTCAATTGGGTTGGCCAGTATTGTATAAAATTTCACTAGGCATAGCTCGAGGATTGGAGTACTTGCATCGTGGTTGTAACACTCGGATTTTGCATTTTGATATAAAGCCTCATAATATCCTACTTGATGACAACTTTTGTCATAAGATTTCTGATTTTGGTCTTGACAAAATGTGTTTGAAACCAGACAGTAGTATGTCAATGTTCGGTCCACAAGTCACTATCGGTTATATTGCTCCAAAAATTGTTTGCAGAAACTTGGAAGGTGTCTCTCACAAGTCTGATGCCTATAACTATGGAATGAAGGACCTAGAGATGGTTGGAGGAAGAAAAAATGTTGACGCTGGAGCTGATCGCACGAGTGAGATCTACTTTCCACACTGGCTCTATCAACGAATTGAACTAGACGAAGATCTTCAACTCATCGGGATAATGAATGGAGAGGAGAATGAATGTATGTGCAAGAAAGATAGTCATAGCCAATTTATGGTGCATACAGACTGATCCATCAAATCGACCATCTGTGAGCAAGGTTGTTGAAATGTTAGAACGGAAACTAGACTCTTTAGAAATTCCTCCCAAGCCTTAACTATATTCTCTGTCAAGAATAGAGGTGGATTCATCATCAACAGAACTGATGTAGTCTTTAGCTTTTTGCGAGTTTCATACCTCAATGATCCATTGTTACCAAAAAAGTGACTTTGCTAAGTAATTTAGTTATCACGAGTTATTTAAAAAACTAACTAATAAAAACTCTCTGTCAACGAAATGCATATACCAAGTAAATCCATCTTGACGTCTAGTTATATATATTCAGCTGTTCAAGATTACAGATGATGAACTAACCGTTTCAAGAACGTCTTAGGCATATTTTTCTTAACTCTACTTTTATACATTTGAATTATCATTAGCAAATTTCCCGCACCCATATCCATATCTAGATTTGTACACCTGATTTCAAAGTTTGGATCATAAAGGACCCGATATCTAGATCTGCACCAACGTAGTGTGCATGTAGTATAAGCAACGAGTGCAAGCAAATTTTTCTATTTCCAGTCCCTGAGAAGGCATCTAGATATTATATAACCATAGTTGGAATATGCTATAACAGATATAAGATTTTAACTATACATGATATTGACCAAACAAAGAAAGAACAGAAAAATATGCAAACTAGAGGATAAAAAACTTTGGAAATATCTATACAGAATGCATAGACTTTTCCAATACCAAGTCTTTGCAGTCCAATTCTTACATGGAAATGGCCGCTTACAAATTGAATAATTTTGTCATAAGGCTTGATAGTTACATCTTAATAATTGGTGCAAGACTCAAGTCTTTCTATTGACTTGAAGGTTCTTTGAAGATTCCCTCACAGCCCTTAATATATGTTTTAACAAATTTTTCACATCCAACTATGCTATTAAACACAAGTCCAGTGAACAACAAGAGTTCATATTTAGTCTTCCTAGAGTTAAAATGGTTTTTACTTCTTTTATATGTTTTTTCTGATCTTTTACTTAGTTCAGGCAAAGAGCATAAGTGATTCGATTTGTCCAATTAGAGTACATAGCACCAAAAGGTATTTACATTTGGAAACAACTATTTACTTGTACCATTCTTTTAAATTCTATTGCATGTTTATCCACTTCGAAATAACTTTGAAACATGCATTGTCTGATGTTATATATGAGAGAAATCCATGTATTAGAACATTGAACTGAACCGAAAAAATTAGAAATTTAAGCTAATATTACCAGTCTTTGTCAGTGGGTAGCGAAACTCATCGAACCTCCAGTGTGCAACGAGCCACCCGTTTGAGACGCTCTATTTGACTTTGCCCGTTCCCTCCCCGCCCTATATTCAGGAGTATCCCATTTTTTCAAAAACTTTACCCACACATCAACATTCAGCCAACCAGGTTTTTTCAAGTTCCTCCTGGCCTCATACAAGTGTTCTTTGATCTGTAGAGCTGCTTTTAACTTAAAATGCATTGTCTTTCATTTTCATGACAAGAATTTCATACACACTTTATCTGTAAAATAGTTTAATATAAAGTCATGAAATGAGTGGAGGATACAATATTAAATTCATCATTGATGGCATACTGAAATAGTAAATTCATTGATGTCATATTCTACTATCTCTTTAAATTTCAGAATCTGGGAAGCAATAATTGTAGCATTAGAAGTTGTAGCAGTATCAATGGATAGAGATGTTGATGTGCTAGGACCTCCAATTCTCAATCCAGAAAGACTTGGTGTGGATGATGTCGAAGGTACAGATGGAGAGATACTATACAGACTATTATGGGGAGAAGAGGGATGGAACTTGTGAGGCTGTGGGGGCATGAAAAATGCATTTGGTAATGAAATAGTTGACCTTGGAGGAGGAAGAATATTTGTAGTAGCTAGTTGAAGAGTTGTGGTAACAGGTGATGGTAGCGTATATTGACATGCGGAAAGATTATCAGGTCCTTTCTTACCTTATTACGTCGTCCATCACCATGACCTTTTGATGCCATTGATATTCTTTATTAACCACCTGGAAAAAAAACAACAACCAAATTGATATCAGCAGGTTCACTTGCAGGTTCTGGGAATAAACTGGGGTTGTTGTTATTGTTGTTGTACTCTCAAGTGCTTGTAGATATCAGCAGGTTCACTTGCACATCCTATTAATCTAAGACAAATAAGTTTATCCCGAAAGAACTGATAAAAAGATTTAAGTGTGACACAAAAGGACAACCTACCAAGAATTTTCTACATAGAAAAAGAAGGAAAATAAGAAGGAATATGATCCAAACATTGCAGCTCAAAACAAAGCACAGAATCCAGTAAGTTGTTTTAAATGGACAGCAAATAAAACTTTGTTCTTATGTACTCTAATATCCTAGCAAAGAGAAATTCATGAAGGTTTAGAGAAGTTAATACTGCAGGGTATATTTTAACTATGAACCAGCACATACAATATACTCCAACAAAAATGGCAAGACATAATTCACCATAGAGAATATGAAATTTTTGGTTGGATTTCTAAATATGCCAATTCATCATAAAACAACTCATATCCAGATGACATTATAGAAGAACCATAATTAGTTTTGTTAGCATACATCTTAGTTAGAGGGATCACCTGGTTAGTGCTAATCAGGTAAAAATGGAAAAATCAAAAGGCCACCGACAAACCAAACAATAATGAAGTAGTATATAATGAGAACATCTGATAAGATATCTTGTGAAATGGCTCTCCATACGTTTCCGCCATTTATATATAGAGGTTTCATTCTTAATTTAGGACATAGGAGTTGTTCCTATATACAATTTCAAGTAAGTATAACAAGAAAATGAGGGATATATGTCTTGCTATAAATTTGTTTACTCTTCTACGTCACAAGAAATTAGCCTTTAACCCCTTTTTTCGATTCCACCTAAAAATGCAATATATGGATGACTTGGTTTTGTATCCTATTTTACAGGTGATTCTTGAAAAGTTAGCCAGTCCGTATGTGCAGAAGTTCCATGATCTCTACCATTTGAGGGAAAACATAGAAAAACTGCAGAATACACTACCAACTGCTTGAGCTTTTCTTGATCAACATGTTGAAAACTGGTTGGTGAAGCTCAAGGATGTTGCATACCAATCGGTGAACTTACTGGATGAATTTGCTGCAGAAAGTGTACTATGCGAGCATTGCACTGGAAAAGCTAAACAAGTAAGCTGTTTAATCCTACCTTTTGAACTATCGAAGCATCTTTTTGACCTTGCAAAAATGCTACCGAAAAATCTTAAGGAACTTTATGAGATTGCAAAGAAAGGCTTTTGCTTAAATCTTAGAGAATTTTTTAACATGCCAGCTGAAGAGAAAGCAAGATATTGTTTTGTTGACCCAAATAGCAAATGCAGACTTTACACAAGCACTTTGCCTACTTTAACTATCAAAAAAATTGCAATAAAAGTGGTCAAACACCAAAGTGATGTGTGTTAAATGACACTTGAAAGTTATTTGTGGGGAAGGGTGATTCCATTGGACACCTATCAACTCCCACCACAATAAGTACAAAATTTAAACCTGAAACCTCACGGTTCTCGACCCACTTCATTAATCACTAGATCTCACCGCAAAATCCTAAGGTAGATTCAGTCCTGTAAAAGCTAGTAAGGGATCCCAGACTTAGAAAATTCAGCTAAGTGTTCATACATAGAGTTATTTTAGACTTTGTAAGTAGGCGATCCTTTTTCATGACCCTTATGACCTTTAAATATTGATTTTTAGGTTAATTCATCATCAGGAATGCCAGTAGGTGTTCTCAGTCAAGTTTTGAATTTTTGGGACTTCGTCTGAGGTACATTTGAAAGTCCAAACCAGTGGATCGACACGATCTCGATGCACTGCATCACCCATCACGTCGATGGGTATTTTTCCCCATCTCCCAGTGCAAATTCCAGTGAGCCGACATGGACTCGACGCAGTGCGTCGGCCATAGCGTCGACCCTATCGACGTGACGCATCGGTCTATGCATCACTAAAGTAGTTTTCCATCATTCAAAAGCCGTACCTCAGGGGTAATTGGGTATTTTTCCCACGCCTATCAGACCCTAAACACGAAATTAAACCCTTCTAAGAGCAAAATTCATTCATTTTTCACAAGTTGATCTCAAGAACAAACCCTAGGAGGTTTAAATTCAAATTCAAGACTCAAGAGCTTACCATCAATCGTTTCATAATTTAATCATTAAGGTTTGTCAAGAGTTCATCCAAGGGTTTCTTTCCACCCTTGGAGTTCAAGAATCCTTTTTTAATTACAAGTTAATAGATTTGATGAATTTCATGGTTGGATTTGAATGTGTTCATGATTAACATGTTAATGGGGCTCCTAATCCATGATTAATTGCAATATTCATATGAGATTATTTATTTTATGTGTTGTATCATGTGGATTCATGCTAAAACCCTTAAATTATGAATTTGGTATTTGAAATTGTAATGCCCACATGTTGTTTTGTATTATGTGCATAAATTATGCCCTTCGAATGTTTGATGGATTGTTCATGTGAGTTGAATAGTGAAATCTTCATCATATTAGCATGTATAAAATTTTATGTCATGCAAGTGTTTGTCAAAATGCATCAATGAATGAATGGTGATCAAGTAATTAGTCATCATATGTCATGTTTGTGTTGTGCCCTTTAGTCTATGCTATCGAATCCTGGGGGTATTTAATAACTGACAATCTATCTGTTTACCTAGAGCTATAGTAGTTACAGAATAGACTCGGTAGTATCATGATCAGTAATCAGTAATCAGTTCAGAACTCAATCAGTAATCAGTTCAGAACTCAGTTAGTAATCAGTTCAGAACTCAGTTAGTAATCAGTTCAGCCAACAAACTCAGTTCGATTCAGTCAGACAGTATGAATTTGTAAGAGATTAGTCCAGCCTAGCATAGTTTAGAATTCAATCTAGAGTTTATTCAATTGGTAATGGGATTATCACCGAGTGAACCTAAGGATGGGGACTCACCTGCCAACATAGGGTGTGATCTTTTATAGCAATCCCTAAATTACAGAACTATATAGCCAGCGTAGGTTGAGATATATTCCTTCCAGACTAAGGTTCATACATCTCATACGAGTTTTCTTGCCAGCGAGGGTTGACGAAAAAGCTTCCTGTCAGAGAGGGTTAACTCACAGTTGTCTTTACCCGTGGCACGGTACGACACCCTTCCCCGGTTATAGGTTGGACCCCAATCTATCAAGAAAGAGGCATGTCAGTTAGATGATTACCTCCCACTGTCTCAGTTTTAGTCTTCAGAATAGAAATCAATTTAGTTCTACAAAAATCAAGACTGTAAGACATAGTCACTTAGTTCAATACAGAACTAAGCAGAGTTCTACAGAATCAGGACTATCAGCTATAGTCATTGAACTATCAGTTATACAGTATCAGTAAACTCAGATATCAGTAAATCAATAATTCAAAACTCAGTAATCAGTGTCATCATGACCTTAGTTACAGTTTATGTATTTTATACATGTACTCTCATTCAGTTATACTCATGTTATTCTGTCAGTATTGTTCATGCATATGAACCTATGCATCTCAGCCTACCTCACATAGAATACCAGTATATTCAAAGTACTGACACATATCTTTATTTTTCGCTTATATGTCTTATATCATAAGTTCAGACGCATGGGCTCTCGATCATACTTAGCAGCCCGATCCATCAGCAGCAGAGCAGACTAGTGGTGAGTCCTCATTATTCGAGGACAAATTTATTATTCCAGTATTTTAGTACTTAGTTTATTTCAGTAGTCGAAATTAGTTTGGGACTTGTTCTATCAACTCCTTATCAGACAGTTAGAGGTTTTTAAGACTAAAGTAATTTTTCAGACAAATGTTCACTTTACAGTATTGATTTTAGTATTCAGAAATTGATTTTTAGTTTTGAACCTTATGGCTATTTCTACCTAAATTATACAATTTTACAGTATTGTTATTCAGTTAATGAAGCAGGTAACAGTCATGGGTTAGCTTGTGGTCCTTCGGGATTATGAGCACCGTATAATGTCTAGGGTACAGACTCGGGGCGTTACACTCACCCTCAAGAGTCGGGTGCGAGATAGTAACAACTTATTTATGATGTGCTAATAACAAGTGAGATTGGCATGTCTCCTTTTATAAGATAGAGAAAGTAGACAAATGAACCAATCTCATAAGCTAAAAAAAGCAAAACTTGGCAACTATAAGCATCTTTTATAATCAATCAGTTAACTATATGTCATAACACATACAGTTTCATAGATAATGCCTCACCATGTCTATAATTTGGTCAATACAATAGGGATGCACTGAACTACTAAAGACTATAATATAAAACAAAGAGATAAGAGGAGGGCGACAGACTGTACAACGTGCGAAAAGCCTAGAGCGGTAGTGCTAACAAAAAAAAAGAACATTTACAAGATGCTTGTCAAAAGCTACAATAATCATACAACTTAACAGTGAGATTTGAGGCAAATAGCCCTATGGAACCTCTTTCCTGGTGTTGTCCATCTATATAGGAAACAAACTATTTCAAATACCAGCTCATTACTAATTTATTTTCTTTTCTTTTCTTATAATTTCTGTATTCAATATTTGAATCCAAGGTTAACACCATTTAAATGATCCTGGTTTAACTGGAATACCGCTATTGTAGAAGCCACATAACAAGATCAAACGGAAGACAACACTCAAGAAATCATAAATAGGAAAGACTTAGCCACCAGATAAATTCTAGACTATACCAAAGACTTCACAAATAAACAACTTGCTCTATGTAGAGGAACTAAAGAAGTAGGATTTAAGAAAATGCAACAGAACAAGCAAATCATGCATAGTACCAGTAGTTTTACCTCTGCTATTTAATCAAACAACCAGCGATGTTCTTACTGGCACTACAAATGTTAAAAAAGAAAAGACACTATATTTTCAAGAAAAATAGCAAAAAGTATCTGCTAAAATACAATTCAAGACCTTGTTACTACACATTACTATTATTAATAACAACTCAATCCTCGTCTCTTGTTTCATAGTCATTCATCAATTCTTCCTCATCACTTGTTTCATTTTCATCAAGTAACTCTTCATCGCTTGTTTCATTTTCATCAATTGATTCTTCCTCGCTTATTTCATTTTCATAAGTTGGATCTTTCTCGTCGTTTGGCCCGGATGTTTCTTCTCCATAATTATTGACATTTAATCTAAGTTCAGAAGGATCAAATTCTTCATATAGGCCTTCAATATGTTGCAACTAACCTACTAATTCATCATCCACTCTTTCTTTAACACTTGAAATGTCATTCTGATATGCTATATCCAACACATCCTCTACTTCAACTCTACCCATGGGCTTTGTTTTTATAACTACCCGCCATGCATATTTATTCTTACACAAAGGATAAGGAGCGTAATACACTTGTTACACATTTTTTTGCAATGACAAATGGATCATAGAGTCCATACTCTTTTGATCGCTTAATTTCTACTATTTTGTACCGAGGGTGCACCTTTGTACCTAACCTAGGCGTAGGATCGTACCACTTACACCGAAATAGTACCAACTTTCTCTTTGGCCAAACAACGTGATAATCAAGTTCTAAAATCTGTTGAAGCACACCATAATAATAAACACCACCATTACCTTTCACCCACACCCCACTATTATTGGTTTTCTTTCCCTTAGAGAAATCTTCTGTATAAATCTATACACATTGACAGAGTACATAGAAAACTTCCTAACTTTAACATAAGGTCCCCAAGCTATATCACGTAAAAATTGGCCATTTGGGTCAAAATTATCTGGATTATGAACCTCTAAAAAGTTCAAGAAAGGTTAGAATTTAAATATACATAAAATTGAACAAAAGTGTAAATCATGTTAAATATTAAAGTTAAACTTGCATATTCTCTAAACCACACTGAAAACAAAGAATAAACAGCAACATCCCCATGTAACGCCATGAAGTAGCTGTCTGACAAAGTTATGACCTTCATTAGTTAAAGCTTATATAGTCCTTGAATGATTTTCGTTAATATAAATATATTCACTTATAAAAAGGTAGGACCTCGGGACAATTTAATAATATATGTGTTGTAGCTGACTTAAGATCCACCTTATTCAAATATCTAAGTGGACCAACTTTCGGACTTCCTTTACCTGGTTGATTGGATATTGAAAATGGTGGTGCTGGAGAATATGTATTGTATCCATCATCATGACTATTAGGTCAGTTTCTCAGACATGGTAAATTATGTTCAAAATAATATGAACAAAAATAAGAGGTCTCTTTAGGCAAATAAGCCTTACATATTGATCCGTCAATTCGAGATCTGTTTTTTATGGTCAACTTATATTTGCCAATAGTCCTGCATAGTATGATCATTTAGATGAAGTAATGTTCAATTAAAACACATAAAGGTAAATGTTAAAAGTCAATACCTCTTAAAAGGATACATCCATCTACACTGAACAGGCCCTCCAAGTCGTCCCTCTCAAACAAGGTGAAATAGAAGATGCTCCATATCATAAAAAAAATAGGAGGAAAATTTTTTTCCAACTTGGTTAAGGTTAAGAAAATGTTGATATCCATCAAAGATAGGTTCTCCTCCCTTAATGTATTAGAACATAAATCATTGAAAAATAAGCTTGTCTCTGTTATGGGCTTCCAGATTCTATCGGGCTATGCACAGAATGCAATAGGCATCAATGACTCCATAAAAATATGACAGTTATAGCTCTTCATAGAGGTAAACTTTCCTTTCTTTATGCCAATAAACCTAGACAAATTTGATGCATATCCATCTGGCATTCTCAAATTGTTAATGTAACGACCCAGGACTACCCCCTAGTTGTCACACAGTTATTACGACCCCGAAGGACCACAAGCTAACCCATGAATGATATATGTTGTGAGCACTGAATAATAATACTGTAATTAATGCAGAAAAATGGGCTGAAATGCCATAAGGTTTAAAACATTTGAAATTCTGATAAAATATAAATTCTGTAAAATTGAATACTGTCTGAAAATCGAGTCTAAAAAGCCACTAACTGAATATGTCTGAAAGCGGAGTTGATGGGACAATCCCCCAACTAACTCCATCTACTGGACTACTACATCTACTAAAATATGAAATAATAGAATATCCTTGATAGATGAGGACTCACTACTAGATCTGCTACTGCTGGCTGAATCTGGCTAAACGTGGTCAGGGACCTGAGCATCCGAACCTATGATATGAAACATCATAGCGAAGAAAATTATGCATCAGTACATAAGAATATACTGGTATGCTAGATGAGGTAAGGCTGAATGCAAGAGTTCATATGTATGAATAGTAACTGACTGAATGATATAGAGTAATTGAATATGAGAGTACATGGATAACTGAAACTACTGTAAATACTGAGTATGTAATACTGTGCATATATGTATACTATAACTAAGCTTTTCTAAAGCTAAGTACTAATTTCTGATAACTGAGTAACTGATATCTTGAGTTATTGGTAACTGATTTAATAATACAGATTGACTGTATCTGATCATCCTGATTCTGTAAAACTGAACTGAGTTCTAAAATGGAGACTGAAACCAAAACTATGGGAGGTAATCATCTAACCAATATGCCCCTATCTAAGCTAATCGGGGTCTAACCTATAACCCTAATTGGAAGGGTGTTAGCACTGTGCCACGGGTACTAACAATTGTTGTGGATTCAGTCCTAACTAACGGGTGACCCTTGAGATCATTCGTAAACTAGAGGGTGATCCCTGAGTATGTCAGTCCTATCTAACGGGTGACATCTCTTAAACTACGCTGGCTACGTAGTTCTGGAACTTAGGGATTGCTTCAAGAGGCCCAGTCCTAGATAATGGGTGAGACCCCATACCTAGGATTGCTCGGTGTGTAATCCTACTCCCAATAGAAAGACATTGATCTGATTATACTGAACTGGAATGGACTGATACAGATTTTACTGAGTTTTCCTAAGTTCAATAATTGACTGAGTTCTACTGAGTTCTGTAACTGACTGAGAGTACTGTTGATCATGACATGACTGATACTTTCCTGTCATTGACACTGACTATAGGTAAATAGATAAATTTTCAGGTATTAAATACCCCCAGGACTCGATAGCATGAAAAGTAAAGCAAAGTATCATCTTGAATAATATAACAATGTTCACTTGGTCCTAATTCATTCATAGAGATATTTCATCAAACACTTGTAATGCATTAACTCATACATGGATTGGGAATACATGTTAGGATGCTATAATGTCGTTATTTCATTCTCATAGACAATTTGTCAAACACATAATAAGCATACTTGGTTCATTAAATCATAAACACTTAGGGTTAACATAGTTACAACAATCAACTTGCAAATTGAAGGGTTTATCATGAATATAATGTAATTCAACATATACTAAAATCAATTCTTGGAACTTGTAATCTAAATCATGGATTAAAACTCAAACAACATCATGAACATGAATTCAATCTAGTTCAAAGATGGAAATCATAAATCATAAATCTTATATTTTGAAAAGGGATTCTTGGGCTCCCTGGAAGGTAAGGATCCATGGATAAACATCTAACATACCTTAATTGAGAGTTTCTTTGAGTTCTTGGAGAAATTCTTGTGATTGACCTTGATTCTTGAGAGCTAGGATTTGTTTTATTGAGAGAGAATTATCTTTTAATTTTGGGTAAATGTGAATAATGAATGGTTTAAATGTTTTTAGGGATAAATACCATATCAAGATGGATTAAAATCATGAGGAGAGACTGTTTTAACCTTGGGCGCAACTTTAAGTTTTCGTGTAATTTTTCCAATCTGGACCCCTGGCGCGACGCCCCACAATCGCGCCAAGACACTGGAAAATGACAACTAGGAAATTTCATGGTGGTGCGATGCGGTATAATTATGTTTCCACCTTGGTTGTGACCTGGAAGTTCACCGTGACGCGGTGGGATCGCGTTGGAACACTGTAAAAGGATCATTATCATTTTAAGCCTTGGCGCTATGCGTCATGATCGCGGAGTCACACTGGGAAGTGACAATTGGTAAAAAGGCTAGTGGTGCGATGTAGTGGTATTGCGTTGTCTCACTGAAAAATGACAAATTCCATTTGGACTACCTTCGCGATGCGCTAAAGCACCAGGTGGTACACTGTCTTACTAAAATGGCTCTAACTCTTCGCCTGGGTGCCAAATTTTGGCGAATTTGGTATCGAATCAAGGTGGTACATTTATATAAGTGTATTCATCTTTAAATAAAGTCTTTGATATTTTTGGGACAAATTTGAGCTAGGTAAAAGTATGGGGTGTTAAAGTTAACCCAATCATAAATCACTCTTCTATCCTCCAAAATGAATGTGTAACTGGCCTTGGGCTTCTAAATCTTATTGTTTAAGTATGTCAGGTACAACTCACTGCTCCTACAATACTTCTTTAAGTCCATATTTACCTTCAAGTAATCTTTTATTTTGTTAAATACATCCATCACAGTATTAAACAAGTTTTCAAAGAAGTTTTTCTCAATATACATGAGATCCAGATTATGAGGCAGAAGATTATCCTTCCACTAATCTAACTCCCAAAATATGCTTCGTTTAGTCCAGTTATGTGTAACAACATATTCAGGTATCCTGGATAATGGAGACTCTGTTACCTTAGACAGATTCCTCACTCTATCCCAAATTTCTTCTCGCGAAAAAATTGGCGGTGGCTCCTCAAAATCAGTCTTATTCTTCATAAAATCATTAGTATTTCTCCTACACTCGTGTTTCATTTGTAAGAATCGACGGTGATAGTCAAACCATGAGTTTTTTACCCCCATGTTTTAAAGTGAATGCTTTTGTGTCTTCCATATAACAAGGGCAATCTAACTTGCCCGCAGTCAACCATCTAGACATTATTCCATAAGCAAGAAATTCATTTATAGTCCACATCAAAGTAGCACGCAATCTAAAGTTTTGTTTCATTGATACATCATATGCTTCCACACCTTCATGCAACAATAAGTTCAACTCATCAATCAATGGCAGCAGATATATATCAATCCAAACTTTTGGATTGCGAGGATCTAGAATAATGCAAGATAGAAATATATACTGACTCGTCATACACAATTCAGGTGGGAGATTATAACGAGACACAAACACAGGCCATGTAATGCCCCATATTTTGAGCTAGAAATTGAATCATCGTTTCTACCTCATGATCTTACTCCTAGTATATGAAGTGACTATGAGGTGAAAAATGTTCATAGAAATGGCCTAAAGTAAAGTTAAGCTAAGAACCTTTCATTCATCCAAATTTGGATATTCGATTCTACAAGAGTCTACTTTGAACATGTATAACTTTTGATGTACATAGAATTTTGCAGCTCAAGACCCACCAAATTATAGATAATTGAATTATCTTTCCAACAATACCAATTTTTTGCAAAATCCAATAGCCAAGTGAAAAGTTATGATATTTTCGTGTGAGACAGTAAGCCGATGCGATATTGACGTGACACATCAGCCAGCATGTTACAAAACTGTTTCACTCATTAAATTAGTTTCTAATGGGTCTAGGGGAATTTTGAACACTTCCCCTCACCCAAAATCCATCCATAACATAATATTTGTTCCCCAAAAACTATAATACACTCTATAATTCAATTTTCCTCTCAAATCAAAACCCTAACTCATCCCCAAAGATCAAGAACTCATCCTTAAGATCAAGAATTCCAAGAAACGGATCATGATTCGGGTTCCATCTTTCAAATATTATGATCGAAGGTACGTGGGTCTTATCCTAATTACATGGTCTTGTTGAAACACTTGAATATGTTTTAAATTTTAGCAAACATGAATTTATAAAGGGGTTTTGGAATCTATGTTTTCAATTATGCATCATGAACATTCTAATTATATCATTGTTTTGGCCTTGACGCCTTTCCCTTTAAATTGGTTTATACTCATATCTATATATGTATGTTTAAAAATTGAGATTGAGATTGAACTGAGAGCATGAATCCATATAACTCCCCTCTTGTTGTTAAGCTGTTTGTTTTTATGTGCATCATAAATTACCCGATTGCATTTTTGAGAAGTATGACATAAAGGTCCTAAATTTTTTATTATGATTTGATAATGGTTTTGAACTTAAGAGGGGGTGGATTGTTTGATGTTAAAAGTTAAGGACATTGCTAAGATATTTGCATGATTTGTCACAAAATTTCATGACCACCATATGTTGTTGAAATATTGAAAAGGGGGAGTTTTCATGCATGTGTTCACATGAGTTTCAAGCAAGAGTCCTTTTGAATTTATTGATTGATATGGTGGTCCCAAATCTTATGTTTTGAAAGAAGAGATTATAATATGCTATGAATGGACCAGAGATCCGAATTACAAGTCAATGGTATGACGATACCTTATAAATGAATGTCATAACAAAGTAAAAGTTTTAGACTTGATTTTCAGAGAATACATGTTTAAAGAGTTAAAAATGGGCTTAAAGAGGGTTAGGTGGTTGCCCGAAGAAGGCTTGAGTTCAAGTAACTCTTAGCCCAAAACTGTGTTTCGCCGATACGGGTTCATCATTTTCCCCAAGAGGGATTCTACGCTGGCCTAGTGCCCTGTGGCGTATTAAAGATAGAAACTCCAACCCTTGAGGCAAACTTGGGTTGGGGGCTTGGGTGCCGATTCAAGGGCAGATTCCATATAGCCTGTGGAATTTCAGAGTTGTAGGTTATACCACCTAGCTCTGAAGTAAGATAAAAAGTGATTCATGGATTTCAGATAATTGTTCAGAATCTTTTAAATATGCCTATGCATTTTTCATATATCTTATATAAAACTGTCTATAAATTTCTCTCACCTATGTTGAATAAAATTTTTTATTTTGGATTGCTCTGCGTACCACTACTTTTGTATTGACCCCTATATTTCAGGGTCTAAAGCTCAGTCTAGAGGTCCTGCTAGACGTAGAGTGATTAGACAGAAGTGAAGTGTGCAGTTGTTTAGCCTTCTCTATTTCGGAAGGCCTATATTTTTTTTCAGATACTTGTTATTTACTTTGGTTTAGGTTCACTGGGGGCCTTGTCCCAGTTTTAGACAGTTGATAACTTCATATGTAATAGATATTTCACAGAATGAAATAGATGTTGTCTAGTTGTTGATTTACTTGAGTTTCTGAAATGTTAAACTGAATTCAGAGTATGACCATGATTCCGTCTGTTATATTCTTCATATTTTCTTTATTGTTATGAATGGTGTTCATGATTACCAGACAAAAAGGGCCCCCCGAGCTTATATGATTTGGGATGCTCATCGCGGCCAGGGTCCCAACTCGAGTCGTGACAGGGCAACATGAATATGGTGTAGCTGAGATAGAAAATGGAGTTAATCCATCAGTAGATAATCCCAACCTAATATTTCTTGGTTCACTAACAATATTCGGATAAACACTATCAAAATGCTTCCATGCTTCTCCATCGATGGATGACATAAAACACCAGGTGGTCTTTTATTTTCATAGTGCTATCTCATATGAGGGGAAGAGCTCATTGATGCATACAACCTTTTTAACCGTGGTATAAGGGGTAAGTAATGCATCGACATCACTGGAACCTTCTTCCGTTTGGCATGCGTGACTTCTTTATGAGAGTTTTGGAGACTAAAAACCCTGGTATGTGATTTGTTAGCATACAGGTTATGCTGTGTGTCCCACGCTTGCTTTGAGGTTAAAGTTTTGGTGATTGAAGAGGTGATTGTAGGATTAACAGATACCATTAAGGCATTTTGTATCAACTGGTCTTGGCGAAAACAGAGTTTGTACTTGGGATTAGGTACCTTTTGGTTGTTGAGGGTTACCATTTTTTATGGTGTTGTCAAGGTTCCATCGAGATAGAAGTAGAGATCATGACAGAACATAAGAGATTCGACCTGTGCTTTCCAAATCACAAAGTTCATTGGACCAATCACCTACTCTCGGCACACAAACTCGGCCCCCAGTCCTCAAAACTCTATCTGAATCAAATGAGGCTTCCTTATACTCCCCACTTAACACCTTGTCTCGAATCAACCTCAATCCATTATCGTCAAACTGATGAGCTCGAATCTGCTCTATCAAAGAAGATCTAGCCTCCACAATTGACAAAAGACACCCAGGTGTCGAAATATCAAGCCTAACCATCTCGTTATTCAAAGACTGAACCTCTAAGGACAAAGGCCTCTCCTGGGTTAAAATATATGCCAAGATACCTATGCTAGTCGACTTTTGGCTCGTCATCTGCAACCACATTAGCCTTACTCGAACGATAGAGAATAGTCAAGTCATAATCCTTAAGCTATTTAAACCAACGATGCTGCCTCATATTAAGATCTCGCTGGGTGAAGAAGTATTAAAGGATACAATGATCCGAGAAGAGCTCACAATGGACTCTGTACAAGTAGTGTCTCCCCAACTTCAAGTCAAACACGACTTCGCACAACTCCAAATCATGGGTAGGATAATTTTTCTCACGAGGCTTCAACTGACAAGATAAATAAACAATCACCATGCCCTCCTGCATTACCACAATACCTAACCCAACACCTGGAGCAACACAAAAGACGGTAAAACTCACGCCCTCCCTGGGCAAAGTCAAGATTAGAGCTGAAGTCAACAAATCCTAAAGCTTTTGAAAGCTCGTATCACAAGCATCGAACCACTGAAAAAAATCTTCTTCTGGGTCAACTTTGTCAATGAAGCTGCAATGGATTAAAATCCCCCAACAGAACGCCGATAATACCCAGCTAAGCCAACAAAACTCCGAATCTCAGTGGGCGAAGTAGGTCTAGCCAAATTACGAACCGCTGTAACCTTGGCTGGATCAACCATGATACCTTCCTTAGTCACCGCATGATTCAAGAAAAAAATAGACTCCGACCAAAACTCGCACTTAGAGAACTTTGTATACAACTTCTCATCCCTTAATCTCTGAAGCATAATACACAAATGCTCCTCATGCTCAACCTTACTCTTGGAATACACCAAGAAATCATCTAAAAATACAATAACAAAGGAGTCAAGATACTGTCGAAACACCAGGTTCACTAACTCCATGAATGCAGAAGGGGCATTGGTCAACCCAAAGGACATAACTAAGAACTCATAATGACCATATCGAGTCTGAAAAGCTGTCTTTGGAATATTCGAAGCTCTAATACTCAATTGGTGATAAGCGAACCTTAAATAAATCTTCAAAAATACCACAACACCCTGAAGCTGATCAAACAAATCATTAATTTGAGGAAGAAGATACTTATTCTTAACTGTAACCTTATTCAACTATCGATAATCAATACACATCTGCATAAACCCATTCTTTTTCTTCACAAATAAGACAGACGTACCCCAAGGTGAAACACTAGGTCAGATAAATCCCTTATCTAATAACTCCTGTAATTGACATTCTACAAGGAAGAATAGAAATGGTCTAGTGCCCGCTCAACATCAATAGTGAAATCAATATCTCAATCCGATGATATACCAGGCAAGTCCGTACATAATACATCCATAAACTCTCGGACAACACGGACAAAATCTAAGAAAGGAGGCAAAACAACACCGGTATCACGAATATGGTCCAAGTAAGATAAATATCCCCTGTCAACCAATTTACGAGCCTGAACTTAAGATATAATCCTTTTAGGAACCAAATAAAGTGTACCCTTACAAACTAGCCTTCGAATACCCATTCATAGTTTTAGCAAAACAATCTAAGACAAGATAATAAGGAGCCAACTAATCCATACCCAAAATAATCATCAAAATCAACCATATCTAATATAAGCAAGTCTACCAAAGTCTCATGCCGAGCAAAAGTCATAACAAAATATTGGTACACTCGATCCACCACTAAAGAATCACCTACTGGGGTAGATACACGAATAGGCATGGCAAAAGGCTCACTAAAAGAATCAAAACCCGAAGTAAAATATACAGACACATATGAGAAAGTCTATCCTAGATTAAATAATACAGATGCTGGTCTAAAATAAATGGGGACGATACCTGTAATCAAAACATCGAAAGCCTCTGCCTCAGGTGTGGCTGGTATAACATAACACAGTCCATGACTACCAACTGGATGAGTAGCCCCACAACCATCACTACAGGCTCTACTACCTCTTCTTCTCGCACCTTTGGTAGAACCCCTACCCCTTACAGATAAAATATGAGTTGTTCTAACACATGGTGAGAATAGTCCTTGGACACATGGCTAATCTCATCATACACATAGCAACCTCTACAACCAGTCTCAACAAGAGAATGTGCAACTGGGACCGAACGGACACCATGAACTTCTAAACTAAAAGATCCACCACCTAAAATATATAAAGTCACCTACACTGACTTATAATGGTATCTACTAGAACCTCTATAATCTCTACCTCTATAGGTCTGAATCCTAAACTCACAAAAATGTCATGCCTTTTTGGCGCCTTCCTGAGATGTACTAAGAATATCCTTTGTCTTCTTAGCATGATCCACAATACTCAGAAAAGAAGCCCCAAACACAACCATTTGAGATGTAGCCAACTGAAGGGAGACATCCAAACTCTTCACAAACTTTTGAATCTTTTCAGACTTAGTGGAAATGCTATCATAGGAGTATTTGGATAGGGCATGGAAACATGCCTTATACTAAACAACTGTTATAGAGCCCTGCTCCAGATAATCAAACTCATTTTGCATACGATCTCATAAACTGAAAGGCACAAATCTCTCTAGAAAAAACTCAACGAACTGATTCCAAGTTATCTCAAAAGAATCACAGGGTTCAAAACTAACAAGCTACCTCCATCAATCTGTCTTCGTATCTCTCAATTGATAAGATATAGTATAAGCCACACTATTCATGCAGAAAGAGTCAAACATAACTCAGAATACAAGGTATGAAAAAACTTTGCATGATAAAGAATAAAATAAGTGAAGTTTCCTAAAAATGTCCTATAGCCTCTCAAAGATAGATACAGACGTCCCCATACTGATCTACGAGTCTCAATTAGAAATATCGTTCTTACACCGTTGATACCAATGAAACCAAGATACTCTGATACCAATTTATCATGACCCAAAAATGAGGATCATGATGGCACTTGTCGCAGCGTACCTTGACAAGTAAGCCTATTACCTAAACTGGTACAAAAAGAGAAAAAGACAAAAATATCCTAAGGTAAGGCTTCTAGAATGAAGTCAAACCATACAAGTAATCATAACACTACGGAAAAGACTATCTAAAATGCCGATCATGCCAAAACTAGGTGTCAATAGTATAAGAACTACTAATACAATCTAACATTCAAATTCATCAGAAAAATAACCACAAAGGAATAATATCTGTCGACGCATACTAATAAAGACATAACTACTATAGAAAGATAGAGGTGAACTTCTGAAGTATGAGTGTCCAACTTCTACCTTGAAAGCTCCTACAATCACCCGAGTCAAGCAAGCTGAGGCATACTTGAGCTAGGACCAGCATCGAAAGGGCACAATAGGCATGATTACGGTCCACTTATACTCAGTAGGTATCATAGGTTGAAAAAGAAAAGTAGTAAATAAAGCATACAAAATATACACTAAGGTCACTTCACTTGAAATTAGAAAATATCCCACAATAGTAGCCCACATCGCTTACACTAATAGTTCTTATCTATCACATATATTACAACATCACAACAAGATAGAACACAGGTATGCATTATATCACATATAAGTAGAATAAGAGGGAACATAAATATACAAGATCATAAAATACAAGTAAAAGAAGATAAGACAATTACATAAATGGCAAGTTAATATTGCAATACAACACAATATAAACCCACTAAAGTAAGTGCAATGTATATGATTATGGTGATGCACGAGGTCGTCGCAAACCTCTAGGATCTTCTCACAATCCCCATATACACCTACGGAGACAAGCCTCCCAACGCAGGACCCATGGGGTTTGTCAACCCGTATACAATCCACATATCTCATTATCTTCTTTCCGGCACATCCCCCGGAATGGTGCTATCAGGTGTTGCCAGTGTTTCTCAGAAGTTACCAGGTGGTACCAATGTTTCATAAATCAATATGGTATGAAGATGTAATCCTCACAAATAATCACAATGAGTATTTTCACAACCAACCACATGATATGTTTCCATAACCAACCACAATAATACATTCCACAACCACATGAGCCAATATCCACTTATTATTTTTGTTACATCCATGAATTTTAAGCATTTTAACAACACAACACAATTATTCACATGTATTCAAAGCTATCAATATCACATAGGACCCCACACGGTCACACATATCACATAATATCTCAATTTTGAAAATTATAGCACATATAGGCCCCCACACGGGCAAAACATATAGATAGTCATTTTCATGATTAGTTTCCACCCTTAACATGCATTTTGTATCATCATTTACTTACCAACCCAGTCTAAAATAGTTAAGTCATAACCTACCCGAAAGTCGAAATTGGTCTGCTACACTTCGAACCCATGACCTTCCTTTCCACAAACAATCTCGAACTCCACTAAGAAGATCAAATATGGAATCTATGCATTAAAACAAAACCAAAGACACCCATATTGACTATTTTTGGTTCGAGATCAAAATGGACCTTCGGAATGAGTTTTCGAAAAAAGAAGGGCAAAATCGGAACTTTACTTGAAAAATATATTCCCTTAGGAATCTACAGTCTTAAACTCAAGTTAAATTGAGTCAAAAATTAGATTCAAATTGAAAAAAATATTTTTTAGATTTATCAAGTAAATTCTTTAAAATACGGGTTAAAATTAAGAATCACAGTTGTTTTGAAGGTTAAATTGATGAAAACGTAGTAATTACAAGATAAAAATATTATCCAAGTTAAAAGGAGTGAAATTGGGGTTTAAAATCAAGACCTAAGATTCTTATGGTTTTGAGAAATTAATTAAGAAATTACTAAGAAAATGAATGATTTATTTACCTTAAATCCGTAATAAAATCAAGAAATGGATGTTAATCTAGCTTTCCAAGCTCCCGCAAACTTCACTTTTAAGCTCCCACATTATTTAGGGTTTAATTCTCAAGAGGCAAGATGAAAAATGAAGAAAAATGGGCCCAAAATTGATTTAATGCTGCAGCAAAAATCTGCACCGACAATTAAAAGAAAAAGCTACAGTTTATTTATTTTTTTAAATCCACTCCAGACTTTTACGGGTTGTCCGGGATTCGTTCGGAGTTCGATATACACAAATGAACTATTCAACCATACTAAATTCAACATTTCGGATGCGTTGGCAAAGTTAAATTTTTGAAAAAACATCATTTTCACAAAGTTGACCCCTGAAATCCGAAATTATAATTTTTCAAACCGAGGGCTGAAATGAGATTTAAAAGCCATAAAATCACATAAAATATACTAACACCCTAAAATAGACATTTCAAATCTTCTAACAAAGTTGAATTTTCCATCTGAGGTCGTTTTGACCAAATGTGGGTCCCATACCCATATTTCTAATTTTTTCAACTTTCCGATCAATAGGTCGAAATGAGCTCGGGTGCATTGGGACCCAAACCAAAGATCTTCCTTGCCTAAAATCTATATTCTGGAGATGCTGACACAGTTCGTTTGTCCATCCATCGTACGGGTCAAAAGATATCCACATAAGTCTAAAATAAGGCTCTCAAAGCCATAAAAAAACCACAATATCGTATAAGTGATACCAAAATGCATCGGAAAAGATGCCAATCATTCTCACACCCCAGAAATACCATAATACAACTACGGAGAGGAATAAAATAACCAAATCATACAAAATCACAAATTTCACGTATTTCATCAAATTTTTAGATCATTACAAAACACTAAGATATCATAAAAATTAAGTAATATGAGTGGAAACTTAAAGTATAAATCACCTCATAATAATTAAATGAAAATCAATACCGAGTTAATACAAAAAAAAATCTATCACAACTAAAAGCTGAAAACATGAGTCTATCTGTCTAAAAACCTCCACTAACATGAGTTACTGGGACAAGCATCCAAGTAACTCTAACTTTCTAAAACTGTAATAGAACATGAAATAGAATACTGAGGTACTACACCCTGAAAGATGAGGAATCACCTACTTTGCTACTGAGGTACTTAAAAATTGGGATAACCAGAGTCTGGATGATGACCGTCTGAACCTATATTATGATACAATATAGCACAAAGAATTATGCGGACTGTACTTTGAATGTACTGAGTATGTGAATTATGCATTATGCTAGATGCAACTGAACATACTAATCATAAAAGGATAAATTGAGCAAGAAAACTAAAAAATATAACTGATGCAATGAAAAAATATATACAACACATAATTGACAATAATGTCCTAAATAACTACGTACCAGGTCATGCAATAATTGAGACAAACTGTGGGAGCTATTATTGACTAATATACACTATGATCTAAATAGGGCTCAATTAGTAAACCCAGTTGATGGGTACTCAATACCTTGCCAAGGGTACGAACACTGACTATAATATAAATCCTAATACGGAAGTTATGACTAACCAAGAAAATAAAACCCGATTAAGACTAATAATAAGAGGATGGATAAAGAAATAAAAGAAGATGAATAGATAGACAAACATTGAGAATCAAATACAACCAACTTTAATAAATTAAAGTGACCTTCTTCAAATATCCCAATAAGAACCTAACTCTAAGAAGAACCTCAAGAGAATTTATATCCCAAACAACTTTTCTTTCAAAAAAAGAAAAAACTAAAAGCTTAGCAAGCTCTCATAATCTCTTAATAACAATTGAGTATTTTTAATCATCAAAATCTAAGTCTTCCAACATAAAAGAAGCTACTTATACTAAGCAAATAAAGAATACCCTATGTTATTGTATTTCTACCCTTAATGAAAGTAAGGACCTTGTTTAGATGTTGAATTCATCAAAACGCCTAATCCTCCTTATTATTCTCAATGTATGACTCATCAAATGTTATCACGGGCACATGAAATTCTGGTAAAGACTCCTTAATGCACTCAAGTACATCATTTTTCATGAATAAACCTTGCCAATGTTGAATTTCACGGGCTTGGGTCCGTGTGAAATGCCTTGGGGTCCCTTGGGGTGTATCACTCTCCCCTTCTTGATAAGAATTTTCCCTCAAATTCAAGAGGTATTCATCAAACACATCAATAGGATAAAGATCACAAATATAGAAAGTATTGTCCACGTGATAATCCCGGTGGAGAAAAATTTTGTAGGCATGGTCATTAAGCCTTTCAAGAACTTTAAACGGACTATGTCCTCTAGGTATTAGCTTGGTCTTTCTCTTGTGGGAAACCTTTCCATTTGAAAATGAACCCAAATCTAATCACCTAATTCAAGAACCACCTAATTTTTGCCTATAATGCTCGAGAGTAAACCCTAGACGCCACACAATGCTTACGATCCCGAAAGACCATAATGTAACCCATAATACTAGTACCTACTGGGAATACTAGGTAAAACTAATAACAAAAGATAATATGTGGAATTCAACTGAAAAATGCCAAAGGTTTTAAATCATAGTTCTGATAATATATGTAAAACAATACTGACTATACTGATAAAATGGCTGATTATAACAACTAAAAACTGATTGAATGTCTGAACTAGTCTGAAAGACTCTAAGCTGTCTGACCGTGGAGTTGATAGTACAAGCCCCCAACTTACTCTAACTGACTAAATCAATGAACTACCGACATAAATTAATATAAGATAACTCGTCCTCGAAGGATGAGGACTCACCACGGTTGCTGCTGCTGATGCACTAGAAAATCTAAGTACGATTAGGAATCCGAGCGTCTGAACCTATGATATAAGACATCATAGCACACAAAATAAGTATATGATCAGTGCTTCGAATGTACTGGTATGCTAAATGAGGTTAGGTTGTTATGCATGGTTTCATGTGCATGAGTAATAACTGACTGAATGTATAGCATGAGGTACTGAGTAAGAATGCACGTAAACTGTAAAGACTAAGAGTGCATGACCAAGCATAAAATAAGTTCTTAAATAGTCTGTAAACTTAAATACTGAAATATGATAACTGAATAACTGATAAACTATATTCTATGGTCAAGCAAGATTAAACTGAATTCTGAACTGAGTACTAAAACTAAATCTATGCAAGGTATTATCTAACCGACAAGCCCTAGTCTGAGATGATTGTAGTCTAACCTGTTACCTAGTTATAAGGGTGCTACTACCGTGCCACGGGTACCAATAATGGTTGTGAAGTCATTCCTAATCTGGAGGGTGACCCCTAAGATCATTCCTAAACTGGCGGGTGATCCCTGAGATTGTTAGTCCTAAAATGGCGGGTGACATCTGATAACCTACGCTGTCTACGTAGATCTGGAACTTAGGGATTACTTATAAGGACCCATTCCTAACTGACGGGTGATCCCCCATCCCTAGGCTCACTCGGTACTAAATCCTACTCCTAACTAAACTAACACTGATTACGGGACTAAGGTAAGCTTAACTGGATAAGTAATTGATCATGATGGCTAACTAGAAGAATATGCTTATGGTTTATCTGAACTATTCTGTAACTACTGAAATTCCATAAACAGCTATATTTTTGGTATTCATAACCCCCAGAACTGGATAACAATAACAACAAGATCATACTAAAACTTTGAGGAGATGGCATGTAGTCAATATTCAAAACTCATTCTTTGAGGAATTTCATCAAACACTTGCAATGCAAGGCTTAAGCATGGGAATAGTTTTAAACATGTAGTAGTAGCATGATCTTGATACTAAAGCACTAATTAAGGCTTAAATCAGCAAACAACACCGTTAAAACATGTAGGGTTTAATAACAACAACAATTTCATGTAAACACGATATAGAATTTGAAATTCATGTAAGTTCATGGACATAATTCATAAAAATATGTAAAGATCATACTTTGAAACTTGAAAGTTGGGTTCTTGGACTCCATGGGTGGAAATGACCCATTGATGAACATCTAGCATACATCAATTAAAGAATCCTTGAAAGTCTTTGATGGATTTTTGTGGGAATTGATCTTGAAAGGTGAAGCTTTAGGGTCTCTCTTGGAGAGAAATTTTGACGGATAATAAGTGTACTAGGCTTAGAATAAGTTAAATTCTATGTTTTCATGAATTAGGGAAAGGGTAATTTACTTAAATGCCCTTTTTAAACTTACAATAGGGACTGAAATCCCGATTTGGCACTTTGGTGCTACGCGGTGCGATCATATTGCGCCATTAGAAAATGGACGATCCCAATTTTGCATTCTGGCATGACGCGATGCTATCGCTTACGTCATTAGAAATGGACAAGTACAAATCTGTACTCCTCCGTGACGCGGCACCTATTCCACCGTAATTTTTGGCACATTACTGGCCAATCGCGATAAGCTACTTGAAAGGGAAAAGTGTGATTTTGGGGATCACCGCGATGCGACATAATCGTGGTGACCTACTGCCTCTCATGAAAAGTGACATAACTTCTCACTCGGGTATCAGATTTTGGTAAAACTGGTATTGTTGGAAATATAATTCAATTATCTATCTATTGGTGGAGCTTAATATGCCAAACTCCACATATAAATCAAGTTATACTCATTCAATGATGACCCTTGTAAAATCAACCACAAAAACTTGGTCGATTCAAAATCTCTTAGCTCGCATTACTCTAAGTGACTCTTATGAACATGTTTTACACATCATAAGATCTCTTCTCACTAGGCTAATGATCATAAACCATGCACCCAAATTTGAATTATGGGATTAGAGGTTTTCACACGTAGGAACAACAGTTTGTTTTCTATCTCAGAGCATACAGAGTATTACAATATCTCCCCCTTGGGAACATTCATCCTTGAATGAGGCTGATTAAGCTAAGAGTACTGAAAAATCTGAGATTATATACTAAACATGAATGAACGGGAACATGAGAACATAACTGGGTCTAAAACATGATACATGAACTAATTATCATGAACTAAACTGATTTTCTTGAATGCATGAAATGATATGAGAATTCTATAAGGCTGAGATAGAAATAAGAGAGTCAACTTATGAGTAACCACTGCCTCAGGCTAATTTGGTTTCCTAAAGATAAGTTGAGGGGTTTAGTATATGAAAACTTGGGGTATTACAACATCTCTCCCTTGGGATAGTTTGTCCCCAGAATGATACTGACTTGGTTGAATTTCTAAGGAAAGTCTTAAATGATACGCGGGACACTTATGAACTAAATCATGACTGAATATATGGAATCTAAAACTGATGCATGATGCGTGAACTGAACTGGATTCACAATCCATATGGATGCAAACAAACTATCTCTTGGAAGCGTCATATTCATGAAACTTTAGATAGTAAGACTAGATCAGAAGATAGAAAAACCATAGGAACTTATCTATCTGACTGCTAATCTGAATTACTGGCTATATAAACTAACTCATACTGAAAGCATATACTTAACTGGAGTATTTCTTCGACACTCTTTCTATGAATTTCTAATGACTTTAGGAAGAAAAGAATCTTAGGAATGGCCTGAATAAGACATATGAATAAGAAATCACAATATGGCTAGAATTTTGTAATATGGAACACATGCCTACGGAATATTATCTATAATAAAGTTACTAAGCCTTATGCCCTGTAACTACTAGCTTTCAATTTTAGACACACTTCTCAAATACTCCCTCAACTATACTTTTTACTCCAAAACCGTACTTCACTTGAGGCTATTGAAAATATTCACATGGGCACTGATAAATCTACTTACTAAAGTCTAAGCTAGACTGAATTCTCCTACTATGTACAAGCCCTCTAAAATCTACAAAATGCACACATAACATTGTAATACTAGTCTGAGCCATGAATTCAATACACTATGCATTTCATAACTTTCCATCTCCTAAATAATATTGATTACCCCTCCAACAACTAAATACAACCTCTTACTAGCCATTTACTAATGCGTAATAAATTTAACCACTTATACACCAACATGACATTCAAGCATATCTTCATAACTACAGCCTCGAGTAAGAAAATCATGCAACAATATTTCCTTAACATGAAATATTTACTCTCTCCCATCTAAGCAATTGCTCATCACTACATCATTTCATAAGGAGAGGTCACTAAAAGTCTAAAACATAAGGACCTGATGCATGAATGGAAACTATACTAAACTTGACACTTAACTGAGGCCTGTCGATAGAATATCAACATCATGGATTCATAAAGAGATCTAAACTGAGGATATTCTTGACATAATCTAAATTTCGCTGATCATTAATAGTGTAGCATAAGTCATGGGAACTAAGCATACAATAAAACATGAATACATGAGTTATGAGATGTATGACCTGAGTTTGTAGTTTCTGAATTTGTGGAACATGATTCGGACCGTTGGGTTAACTGAACTCCTTATACTAGGAATTGGAAGCGTACATGATTTTTGATTAAGAGCACAAATATAATCAATGATCATAGGGGGCTGACATGTAAGGCATGAGTAGATATCATGATAACTGAAATACAAAACTTTGTACTGAGGTAAGGACGGGTTGGGCATTATCTTCTCCTACTGCTTTTCTATACATACTGATATTGCAACTCAAATTTGAAATCCTGGCTTGGTTACTTGTTCTATCATCTCCCCCTTAGATTAAGGCCATCTTTCTAAGTCTGTGAACCACTTAATCAATATCTCTAAACTGAACTGAAACCACTTTACTCTAAAGTTTGAGATCTAACGATACTCATAAATACTTAACTCACCCTAAAAGACTACACATGAAAGTGTAAAACCCTACTACTGATACTTTCTTCTAAGATAGAACTCATAACTTTCTATAGCCCCAAATACATCATGTAACAACTTACGAACTGACTAACTTTGAATTTTCAACTCCTCTTTCTATTAGCTCAACCTTCAAATATTCAAACTTAGATTCTAACACATAACATGGATATCTGCAAATCTTTAATAACTGTACTACTTTCATCATAGCCTATAAATATCACATCTCTAAACTTACATTTTTCCTACACCATGAGTATTGCCACTACACCAACATCAACAAAACATATAATTTTGAATTACCAAACTTAAATTCTTGCATACACTATTTCATGCCTACTGATTCACCTTTCATACAATTAACCCCATGAATACAAAATCTAATGAATTCAGATAACACTATCCCCACTCTACTACTGCTAAACTTTTGGGTTCATGTTTCTAAATCTAGGTCATATGCTATCATAAGATTCTAAGAAGGGATCTGATGGCATATCATACTTTGGGTTTAGTGCATGATTTTCATGAACATGAATGAAATATTTTGAACTTCAGAACTAAAAAGTACTTGATGGAACACTCTTAAGCATGTGTGCAATCCTATAACTATCTGCGGGGACTATTTAAGAAAGCTCTATCTGTAGGACTTTAATCTTTACTGCTTTTGTTACCTTGAAAGTAAGGTAGAGTTGACATCCGTGGAGTATGATGAGAATCTACATAAGTTTATTAGAGAACCTTACAATAGCACAATTTGAGACATGAAAGAAGGGAAACTTTTCCTAGTACATCTTCTAGCTTCTTCTCCATAAGTGTGGAACATTTCACACCCATGATCAAGACTCTACTTGACGTGGCTTTGAGACTCCCTAGGACACTTTAAAACCTTAGGCTCTAATACCATATTTGTAACGTCCCGAGAGTACACCCTAGATGCCACACGGTGCTTACGGTTTTGAAAGACCACAAACTAACCCATGATAATGGTACATGCTGGGAACACTAGGTAAAACTGATAATAAAAGATCATATGCGGAATTTAACTAAAAAACACCAAAGGTTTTAAATCATAGTTCTAATAATATTTTTCTATCAATACTGACTATACTGATAAAATGGCTGATAATAACAACTGAAAACTGACTGGCTGTCTGAACTAGTCTGAAAGCCTTTAAAATGTCTGACCATAGAGTTGATGGGACAAGCCCAAAATTAACTCTGACTAACTAAATAAATGAACTACTGACATAACTAAATATAAGATAACTCCTCCTCAAAGAATGATGACTCACCAAGGCTACTATTGTGATGACTACAACAACTGGATCACCTATCCGTTTCATTAGCAAGGAGACATGGAACACTGGATGGACTGAAGATAAATCTAAAGGCAACTCAAGCTCGTAAGCTACCTTTCTGAAATGATCGAAAATTCGGTAAGGACCGACATATCGGGGACTGAGCTTTCCTTTCTTACCAAACCTCTTCACTCCTTTCATAGGATATATTTTCAAATACACATAATCACCAATCTCGAAGTTGAGATCCTTTCTTCGCACATCTGTATATGACTTTTGTAGGCTCTGATCTCTCTTAAGCCTTTCCCTGATCAACTGAACCTTCTATAAGGTGTCAAACACCAAGTCAGGACCTACCACAGCGGCCTCTCCTACATCAAACCAACCAATGGGAGACCTACATCTCCTCCCATAGAGCACCTCAAATGGAGCCATCTGAATACTAGAGTGATAGTTGGTGTTATATGCAAATTCAATCAAAGGCAAGTGGTTATCCCAACTACCTTTAAAGTCTATCGCATACGCTTGTAGCATATCCTCTAAAGTCTGAATGGTCCTTTCTTCTTGACTATCTTTCTAAGGGTGAAAGGTTGTACTGAGGTGAACATGGGTACCAAGACCCTTCTAAAATGCCTTCTAGAAATAAGAGGTGAACTACGTATCTTTATCCAATATAAGAGATAATGGAACTCCATACAGTCTGACCAACTCTCTGACATAGAGTTTGGCATAGTCTTTGACTGAAAAAGAGATATGGACAGGTAGGAAATGAGTTGATTTGGTTATTCTATCTACAATAACCCAAACTGAATCATGTTGACAACGAGTACGAGTCAAACCCATCACAAAATCCATGTTCACCTCCTCCCAATTCCAAGTGGGAATACTGAACTCCTACATAGACTAACTAGGCCTTAGATGCTCGATCTTAACCTGCTGACATGTTGAGAACTTGGATACAAACTCTACAATGTCTCACTTCATCCGACTCCACCAATATATCTCCCGTAAATCACGGTACATCTTAGTGTACCCTGGATAAATAGAGTAACACACACCATGGGCTTCTGTAAGAATCCGCTGTCTTAGGTCATCTACAACTGGCAAAAATAGGCGACCTTGACAACGCAGAACGCCATCTTCCCCTTGGGAGAAAACCTCTATCTTCTAGTCTCTAACTGATTCTTTAAACTTAACAAGACTGGGATCCCTATCCTGCTTTTCCTTCACTTCAGAAACAAGGGATGATTCTGAACCACTCTGTACCCATACACTACTTTTTGCTGAATCGACTAAGCGAACACTTAGTCGGGCAAGCTGATGAACTTCCAGAGATAACTTCTTCCTACTATCATCTACGTGAGCAATACTTCCGATACACATCCTACTAAGATCATCAACCACTACATTGTCTTTGCGCAGATGATACAGAACCCTCATGTCATAGTCTTTCAACAACTCCAACCACCTTCTTTGATAGAGGTTTAGGTCTTTCTGATATAATACATAATGCATGCTCTTATGGTCAGTGAACACATCAATGTGCACTCCATATAAATAGTTCCTCCAAATCTTTAAGGCAAATACTACTGCTAGTAACTCAAGATAATGAGTTGGATAGTTCTTTTCATGGGGCTTAAGCTATCTAAAAGCATAGGCTATGACCTTACCTCTTTGCATCAAAACACACCCCAAACCAACTCTTGAAGCATCAAAATACACAATAAAGCCTTCTGAACCATCTGGTAGAGTCAAAATTGGGGTTGTAGTGAGTCGAGTCTTCAACTTCTAAAAACATTTCTCACAAGAATCTGACCACTAAAATTTGACCTTTTTCTGAGTCAATCTGTACATAGGGGATGCAATAGATGAAAATCCCTCAATAAATCGTCGGTAATAGCCAGCTAAACCAAAGGAACTTCATATATCTGATGGAGATATGGGTCTAGGACAATTTCTCACTGTTTTTATCTTTTAGGGATTAACTCTAATGCCATCACGAAAAATGATATGGCCAAGAAAGGCTACTGAGCTTAGCCAAAATTTGTACTTACTGAATTTGGTGAATATCTGATGGTTTCTAAGAATCTGTAATAATATTTTGAGATGGTATGCATGATCATGCTCGCTAGGGAGTAGAAAAGGATGTCATCTATGAAGACTATGATGAATATGTCCAAGTACTGCTTAAACACACGGTTTATCAAGTCCATGAAAGCTGCTAGGGCATTGGTAAGCCCAAATGACATGACTAAGAATTCAAAGTGACTATGCCGAGTTTTAAAGGCTATTTTTGAGATGTAACATTCCCTGACTCTGAGCTGATGATAGCCTGATCTGAGGTCTATCTTAGAAAAGTAAATAGCACCCTGAAGTTGGTCAAACAAATCATCAATTCTTGAAAGTGGATACTTGTTCTTGACCATGACTTTATTTAATTGAAGGTAGTCAATACACATTCTGAGGGAACCATCTTTCTTATGCACAAATAGAACTAGTGCACCCCACGGGGACATACTAGGTCTGATGAATCCCTTATTTAGGAGATCTCTCAATTGTTCTTTTAAATCTTTGAGTTTTATTGGAGTCATTCTGTATGGAAAAATAGAGATAAGCTAAGTATCTGGAAGAAGGTTTATTCCAAAGTTGATTTCCCTTTTGGGAGGAACTCTAGGAAGATCTTTGGGAAACACGTCTGGGAATTCACATACTAATGATACTGACTCAAGAGTAGGGGTTTCTGATCTAGAGTCCTTGACTCGAACAAGATGGTAGACACATCCCTTAGATATCATTTTCCTTTCCCTAAGGTAGGAAATAAATTGACCCCTAAGTGCTGAAGTACTACCCTTTCACTCTAGGATGGGCTCATTCAGGAACTGAAACTAGACAATTCTATTTTTGTAGTCGACTGAGGCATAGCGGGAATGAATCTAATCCATGTCGAGAATGACCTCAAAATCTGTCATCTCTAATTCTACTAAGTCTGCTGAAGTGACTTTTTGAGATACCGTAGCCGAAAAGTTCCTGTATACCCACCGGGCTATGATGGATTTACCCACTGGGGTAGAGACTAAAAAAGGCTCTGCTAGGATTTCAGGACTGACTCTAAAGTTGACAGTTATATATAAAGTTACAAAGGATAAAGAAGGTCCTGGATCTAGCAAAGCATAAATCTGTAAATGATAAACTTGTAACGTACCAGTGAGCATATCAAGAGAACTTTCCTGATCCTATCGGGACTGAAGGCCATAGAGTTTTTTTGGACGTTACCCTATTGATTTGGGTGATCGGAGTGAGCTGAGGAATGGTTATACTGACCCTGGGAACCTGACTGGGGACAATCTCTAACTCTGTGACCTGGTTTGCCATACTCGAAACACATATCACTGCCAGCCCTGCAGATACCCTGGTGGTTTCTACCATATTTTTGGCAAAAGGGATTGGTTCGGGCGCTGCTGATACTACCCTGAGGATTAGGGCCTGCCGCCCTATCTCTGTTTCCATCTCTAAATTTTGGCACTAGAGTACTGGCTGAGGATGGAGATGAAACTAATGATTTTGAGCGAAACTAAGAACAATTCCCACCTTCTGACTTAGGCTAAGTGAAGTTGAAACTACATGTTCTCACTCTCTTGTTCTCCCTCTCCTTCTCCCTATTCTTAGCCTCCTTTATCTGCTGAGCATAGAATATGAGCCTGGATATGTCCATTTCCTTAATTAGCATATTTGTTCTACAGTCCTTGACCACACTACTAGAAACCCCAAATAGAAACTTACTCATCCTGGACCTGCTATCTGCCACCACATGAGGAGCGTATCTATCTAATTGAGTAAACTTGAGAGAATATTCTTTCACTGTCATGTCGCCCTTCTTTGGATTAATAAATTTTAAAACCTTCACTTCCCTCAACTCAAATAGGAAGATCCTATCCAGAAAAGCAGTGGCAAACTCCTCCCACTCTATGGGCCCTGCATCTGTGGCCTTTTCTGCTTTCCACTATTTCAACCATGAGTGAGCCACATCCTTCAACTGATAAGCTTCCAACTCATCACTCTCAATAGAAGTCACCCCATAATATCTGTAACTTTCTGACCCTGATCAAGAAATTCTTGAGGTTCCTCATCTGACTTAGACCTAGTAAAATATGGAGGGTTCATTTGGGTGAAGTCCCAAATCATGGTTACAGTAGTATTGTCCACTGGGTTGGACAAAATATTAGTTGGTAATTCATTCTAGGATTACACCGAATGAGCTAGGCTGGTGAAAGTTGCTCTGAATTCAGCATGGGAGACATATTCATCCAGGGGATCTGGCTGGACGGGTTGGGGTGCTGGCGAGTCTCCTATTCCTCTTCCCTTAGTCCTCTTTGGAAGCATATTCTATAAACAGAAGAGAAACTTTGATTAGACAGAGAGTTTAACTTGAGCTTATGCTCACCTGCACGTCATGATTACTGAAATAAGGGAAACTTTTCCTAAAAAATCTAATAGCCTCTTGTACATAAGTATGGTATGCTACACACCTATGCACAAGACTCTACTAGATGCGGCTTTTCAACTTCCTAGGACTCTATTGAACCTTAGGCTCTGAAACCAAGTTTTAATGCCCCGAGTTTGTACACCGAACTCTACACAGTGCTCATAATCCTGAAGGACCATAAGCTAACCCATGACTGATACCTGCTACATTAATTGAATAAAAATACTCTAAAATGCAAAATTTAGGTGGAAATATCCATAAGTTTCAAAACTAAAATCAATTTTTGAATACTAAAATCAATACTGTAAACTTAATATTTGTCTAAAAATTACTCTAGTCTAAAAAGCCTCTAACTATTCTAATAAGGAGTTGATGAGACAAGTCCCCAACTAACTACGACTACTAAAATAAACTGAGTACTGAAATACTGGAATAATAAATCTTCCCTCGAACAATGAGGACTCACCAATAATCTATTGTTGATGGATTGGGCTGCTAAGTATGATCAGGATCCTGTGCATTTGAACCTATGATATAAGACATCATAGCAAAAAGGAAAGGTATGCGTTAGTACTTTGAATGTACTAGTATGCTAAGTGAGTTAGGCTGATATGCATGGGTTCATATGAATGAACAATAACTGATTGAATAACATGATCATAACTGAAAGAGAGTACATACATGAATGCTTAAACTTTAATTGAGGTCATGGTAACATTGAATAATGAGTTATGAATCACTGGTTTACTGATATCTAACTTTATTGATACTGTATTACTATTAACTGAGTGACTGTATTGGACATTCCTAATTCTATGGAACTATTCTGAGTTCTAGCTGAACTGAGTAACTGTGTCTGATAGACCTAATTTCTGTAGAACTGAACTGAGTTCTATTCTGAAAACTAAAATAGAGATTGTGGGAGGTAATCATCTAACCAACATGCCCCTCTCTAATCTGATTTGGGTCCAACCTGTAACCCTAGCTGGAAGGGTGTCAGTACCGTGCCACAGATAAAGACAAGATGAGTCACCCTCATCTAGTAGGTACTCTTAATAAGAATGGTGGTACACTCAACTAGTAGGTAGGACACTTCATCAACCCTCAACTGGCAGGTTGATGTCTCAACCTATGTTGGATACGTAGTTCTGGAACACAAGGAATGCTTCTACGGATCACACCCTCTGCTGGCAGGTGAGTCCCCATCCTTGGGTTCACTCGATGCTGAATTCTACTTCGTACTGAATAGACACTATACTGAATTCTAAATTGTGCTACGCTGGACTGATCTGTTACTGATTCATACTGTCTGACGGAACTGAACTGAGTTTACTGGGTTCTAAACTAAATACTAACTGAGTTCTAAACTGATTACTGAATTATTGATCATAATACAATCGATTCTATTTTGTAACTACTATAGCTCTAGGTAAATAGCTAGATTGTTGAGTATTAAATACCCCCAGGACTCGATATCATAGATTAGAGGGCACAACACAAACATTACACATTATAACTAATTACTTGATCACCATTCATTCATTGAGGCATTTTGACAAACACTTGCATGACATGAAATTGTATACATGCTAAGATGATGATGATTTCTCTATTCAACTTACACGAACAATCCATCAAACATTTGGAGGGCATAGTATTGCACATAATACTAAACAACATATGGGCATTACAATTTCAAATGCCAAATTCAGAATTTAAGAGTTTTAGCATGAATCAACATGATATAACACATAAAATAAATAATCTCATATGAATCTTTCAAATAATCATGGATTAGGAACTCCATTAACATGATAGTCATGAACATATTCAAATCAAATCATGAAATTCATTAAATCCATTAACTTGTATTTCAAAAAGGTTTCTTGAACTCCAAGGGTTGAAGGAAACCCTTGGATGAACACTTCACATACCTTGGTATTCAAATTTGCAAAGAATGATGGAGGGTTCTTGAAGGCTGAATCTTGAATTAGAGGTCCTAGGGTTTTCTTCTTGAGAAATTTTGAGAAAGCTGAATGGATTTTGCCTCTAAAGGGGCTTAATCTCGTGTTTTGGGGGCTAACATAAGGTGGGGAAAGACCCAATTCTCCCTAAGGATACAACTTTTTAATGATTGAAAACTGATTTAGCAACAGACAGATCGACTCATCGTGTCGCTAGGGTCGACTCTATGGCCTCTGTGCCGCGTTGAGTCCCTGTTGGCTTACTGGAATTTGCAATGGGAGCTGGGGAAAATATTAATCGATGCAATGGGCGACGTGGCGCATCGAGATCATGTCGATCCACTGGTTTGGACTTCCAAACGTGCCTCAAATGAAGTCTGGAAAAATCCAAAACTTGTTCGAGAACACCTACTGACATTCCTGATCATGAATTAACCTAAAAATTGATATTTAAAGGTCATAAGTGTAGTGAAAAAGGATCGCCAACTTACGAAGGCTAAAACAACTCTAAGTATGAACACTTAGCTGAATTTTCTAAGTTTGGGACCCCTTACTAGCTTTTACAGGACTGAATCAGGCATAGAATTTTGTGGGGTGTTACAATTCATAACCCCTAAGACTCGATAATAATAACAACAAGATCATACTAAATCTTTGAGGGCATGACATATAGTCAATATTCAAAACTCATTCTTTGAGGAATTTAATCAAACACTTGCAATGCATGCAATAAGCATAGGAATAGTTTTAAACATGTTGTAGTACCATGATTTTGATATTAAATCACCAATTAAGGCTTAAATCAGCGAACAACGCCATTAAAACATACAGGGTTTAATAACAACAACAATTTTGTGTAAACATGATGTAGAATTCGAAATTCATGTAAGTTCATGGACATAATTCATAAAAATATGTAAAGATCATACTTTTAAACTTAAAATTTGAGTTCTTGGACTCCATCGGTGGAAAGGACCAATGGATGAACATCTAACATTCGTCAATTGAAGAATCCTTAAAAGCCCTTGGTGGATTTTTGTGGGAATTGATCTTGAAAGGTGAAGCTATAGGTTTTTTCTTGGAGATAAATTTTGACGGATAATGAGCATACTAAGCTTAGAATAGGTTAAATTCTCTGTTTTCACGAATTAGGGAAAGGGTCATTGACTTAAAGGCCCTTTTGAAACTTACAATCGTGATTGAAATCCTGATTTGGCACTTTGGCCCAACACAGTGCTATTGCATTGCAACACTGGAAAATCGAAGGTTCAGATTTTTCACTCTGGTGCGATGTGGTGCTATGCATTGTGTCACTGGAAACGGACGAGTATGAATCTGCACTCCTCTGTGAAGTGATACCTGTTCCACTGTGGTTTCTGGCATGACACTGGCCAATCGTGGTGATCTACTGGAAAGGAACAAGTGTGATTTTAGGGATCACCGCGACTCGGTATAATCGTTGTGAGCTACTGCCTCTCACAAAAAGTACCATAACTTCTCACCCGGGTATCAGATTAAGGAAAAACTTATATCGTTGGAAAACTAATTCTATTATTTATCTGTTGGTGGGTATTAATCTGCCAAATTCCACATATAAATCAAGTTATAATCTTTAAAAGATGACCCTTGTGAAATCAACCACCAAAACTTGATTGATTCAAAAGCTCTTAGCTTGTATTACTCTAAGTGACTCTTATGAACATATTTTACACACCATAATCTCTCTTCTCACTAGGATAATGGTCATAAGACATGCACCAAAATATTAATTACGGGATTAGAGGTTTACACACATAGGAACAACGGTTTGTTTCCTAGCTCAGAGCATACGGGGTATTACATTGCTCTTTGTTGACTTTTTTGGCCTTTTCTTAATTCTTCTTTTGAAGTTGAAGTCTCACTTTCTCATGAAAAATTTCATGGCCTCAGTCCTATTGTTACCATCCATAATCAACACAACATCTTGAGACAAAGGGGTTAAATCAAGAGGGTTGGGGGATTAAAATCATAGACAACCTCAAATGGAGACATGCAAGTAGGATTATGAATAACACGATTCTATGCAAATTCAACTAAATGCAAAGTTTTTCCAAAGATGTGAGTTTTTCTTTAACCATGCCCCTAAGAATATAACCAAAGGTAGGGTTCACAACTTTAGTTTGACCATCGATTTGTGGGTGACATGATGTAGGGAATAATAATTATTTCCCAAGTCTACCCCACAAGACCTTCCAAAAGTGGCTATGGAATTTAGAATCCCTATCACACACTATGAATTGAGGAACACCATGTTATTTGATGACATTCTTAACAAATAAAGAGGATGCATGTGGGTCATCATCACATTTATAACATACAATAATGGAGCCATTTTGGAAAAAAAATCAACAACCATAAAGATACTATCCATCCCCCTTCTAGTCCTTGGTAAGCCCAACACAAAATCCGTAGAAATGTCATGCCAAGATCTTTTAGAGGTGGGGAGAGAATTATATACCATGGGGAAGTAGCCTAGACTAAGCACTGCGATATTCAACACATTTACCATAAACTTTAGAAATATCACTACAGATTTTAGGCCAATAAAAATGTTCTTTAAGGATCACTAATGTCTTATCAATACCAAAATGCCCCATCAAACCCCCATCATGTGACTCTCTCACAACCCCCCCCCCCCCAAGAGATCATAGTCATACAAAGTCGCTTGTTCTTAAGTAAGTAACCATCAAATATAGCAGATGGGGTGAGGGGCTTATCCTTAAGCATGTGGTCCGTTACCCATGCTCCACAATCTTGGTAGATTTGAGCAAAAATGAGGTCCTTGGTGTACAGTGATTTCAAGATCTCAGAATCCAACAAGTTACAAATTAAATCAGAAATCAAAACATGTTTCCTTGACAAGGCATCCACAGCTACATTATCCTTCCCCTTTTTGTAATGGATCACACAAGGGAACGTTTAAAAAAATTTAACCTATTTGACATGCCCCTTGTTCGACTTTTCTTGTGATCTAAGATGTTTCAAGGACTCATGATCGGTCCTAATGACAAACTCCTTAGCCCATAAATAGTGTTTCCAATTACCCAAAGCCTCAATCAAGCCATAAAGTTCAAGGTCATATGTGGAGTAATTAAAAGTTACACGTCTAAGATTCTAACTTAAGTAGTTCATGGATTTTATTCTTGTTTCAAAATGGACCTAATACACATTTTACTAGCATTATATTTAATTTTAAGAGATTTATCAAAGTCAGGTAATTGCAATAATGGTGTGAAACTAAGCATGTGTTTCAAGGTGGAAAAAGTCTGTGCTTGTTCCTCACCCCAAAAGAAGGATGTATCCTTTCAAATCACCTTAGTCAGGGGGCGGATATGGTGCCAAATACTTTAACAAACTTTCTATAAAACAATCCAATCAATGAAAATATGCAAATAACCAACAGACATGCGAGTTGGCCAATTCTTAATAGCATCTATTTTGGATTCATCCACCTCAACTCACCTTGAACTTACAACAAAACCCAAAAAATTACTTCATCCACTGTAAAATAGTTGTTTCGAAGGAACTAGCAGATGGTTTGATGTTTTCATCTAATGCACATAGTGTATGTAAAATGGTTGTTTCGAAGGAACTAGCAGATGGTTTGATGTTTTCATCTAATGCACATAGTGTATGGGTCAATTTGAAAGAATGATTTGATAAGCGTGATCTAACTAGGATATACCAGATGCGTAGAGAAATTAATAGAATGAGTCAAGAAAATCTTATAGTATCAGAGTATTATAATAAATTGAGGAATTTATGGGATGAGTATTAATCACTTGTGCCTCTTCTAGCTTGTGGGTGTGACAAGTATAAGATATACGAAGAACATATGAAAAGGCAAAAAATTATGAAATTTTTAATAGGGCTAAACGACGAGTTTGAAAAATCAAGGAATCAAATTCTTATGACCATCCTTAGTCCAAACGTCAATCAAGCTTACAACATGATAATGCAGGATGAAAGTCAAAAAGTAAAGTCAAGTCTAATTTTTAATTGTGTATTACCCTTACAGAAAATGGATTTGAAGTATCTACAGTTTTAGCTTCTATACAAAGTAACAAGTTCAACCAAAATTGAAACAGACCTCTATTGTGATTATTGTCACATGACAAAGAAAATAAGACTGCTATCAACTTATTTGATATCCTCCTAACCACAAGTTTGCTAAGAAAAGAGTTCTTGACAAAAACAATAAGGCACCAAGTTATGAAGTAAACAGACAACAAAATAATGGAAGTAATAAGCAACAAAATATTGGAGGAAATAAACAACAAAACTATTGAGATTATAGAAGAACACATGCAAATAATGTGCAATATATTGATGACCTTGAATCTGGGAACAATAATATGCAGTAGCTTAGAGATGGTAGAAGGTCTCATATCACTAATTGTTACTACAATGAAGCTCTTATAATTGGAAGCAATAGTATTCCAAACCTCTCCTTATTGCAGCCTATGTTTACCTTTATATCTGATCAGTACCAATACCTGATAATGCTGATTGACAAAGATGTTGCATCATAGGACATGGTTGGTAACATGGAACGTACTGAGCATAAAAATTACTCTATACTACATACATTCAATTCTTTTCTTTCTATAGGTACTGATACAATTCCCTAGAATGTGTACACTGGGTCTACGAATCACACGGTATCAAGTTTGAATTCACTACTAAATCCCACCTCAATTTCTCTTGATTCTAGTTTTGTTCACTTACCAAATGGTCAAACCACTGCAGTTTCTCACACTAGTTCTATCATTATCCTTGACAGCAGTGAACTACAAGATGTCTTATACATACCTCATTTTGCCTACAACCTTTTATCCATCTCTAAGCTAAAAAAAAAAAACTGAATTGTTGTGCTTACTTTTATCCTTCCTTTTGATTGTTCTAGGACCTTTGCACTGGCAAGGTAACGGGTATTGGTAAGGAGGAAGGAGGACTTTTCATGCTCCCATCCACGAACAAAAATCCAACACCTTCCACAACTTTTATTCCTCTTATTTTGCCGCTGAGTCAGACCCTTCTATCTGACATTTGAGACTAGGTCAGGCACCCATTTTTGTATTTCACAAGATTGATCTCATGAAATCATGTATCTAACATAAATATTTTAGTTCTTGTCATGTATTCCCTTTTGGGGACCTATAAGCCATGCACTTATAATGGTCACAGGTTCTTTCTCACCATTGTAGATGACTACTCTAGAATGAAATTGGTATACTTGTTGAGATTCAAAAGTAAAGTCACTACTTTAGTCAAACCTCAATTTTCAGCCATTTTTAAAATATTCAGTCAGATAATGGCCTTAAGTTCTTTAACAACCAATGGCACTCACTTTTTTTTTATCTCATGGCATCATCCATCAAAGTACTTGTATGCATACCCCTCAGCAAAATGGAATTGCTAAAAGAAAACAATGGCACCTTCTTGAAATGGCCATAGCACTTAGATTTTAGGTCATATACCTCTTAAATTTTAGGGAGATTACATACTCATAACCACTTTTTTGATTAATAGACTACCTTCCTTAGTTCTATTAGGGAAATAACTTTATGAATTTTTTTACAAATATGCTCCTAACTTTATTCACTTATGAATGTTTGGCTGCCTATGTTATGCCATCATACCACTCAATTATGATAAATTTTCTCCTATATTAGTTCCATCTATCTTCATGGGATATTTAGACACCCAAAAGGTCTATGTTGTATAACATTGCTTCTGGATCATTTTTTATGAATAAAGATGTTTCATTTAGAGAAACGGTGTTTTCTTTTAAATATCAAAGACATAATTTTCTATACACTATACCTACACAATCTTGTCCTACTTTTTCTATAGCACCACACCCTTTTCCCTATCAACCATATGGCATATTTCCTTTTGTTACACCTTTCACTTCTAGCTTTTCTTTATCACTTTTTCTAGATGCCTCTAGTTCTCCTTCTTCACTTGATACTTCAGATCCTCTAGTTTCACCTTCGGTCCCTATTAATACTTCTCAGCCTATTAGAAGGTCCTTCAAATCAACTAAGCCTCCTATATGGCATACTAATTATGCCACTCCCTCTTCTACTTCTCACCCTATCTCCAGTTCCTTATCCTACTATTCTATCTTACAACCTTACAAATCATACCTTACTGCCTTCTCAACTTTAGTTTTTGAGCCTTACTCTTTTGAACAAGTTGCTCAAGATAATAGTTGGATTCAATCTATGAATCAAGAGATTCAGGAGCTCAATCATAATCATACTTAGGATATTATTGACCTACCTTCAGGTTAGACTTTCATTGGTTGCAAGTGGGTTTACAAGGTGAAATTCAAGATTGATAGTAGTTTTAAAAGGTACAAGTCTAGGTTCTATCTAAGGAATTTACACAATAGAAGGGGCTTGACTATCATGACACATTTCCACCTGTTGTCAAGATTGTGACTATGAGGTGCGTTGTTTCTCTAGCTATTTAATTCTATTGGCCTATTCTTTAATTAGATGTGTATAATGTGTTCTTCAAAGGTGATTTGTTTAAGGAAGCTTACATGACCCTTCTACCTGGATATGGACTAAAATAAGCTAGTAGGCAATGGAACCTGGAGCTTACCACTGCACTTATCACCTCAGGTTTCATACAAAGCAAACTAAATTATTTATTCTTTACAAAAATAGATAATACTGGTGGTATTGCTATTATATTGGTGAATGGGGATGATTTACATATAACTAGAAGAAGAAGAGATTTAATTCGGGAAGCTAAAAACATTTACATTGTAACTTCAAAGTTAAAGATCTAGGTGACTTAAGTACTTCCTTGCTATTGAGTTTGCAAGATCACACAAAGGAATATTAATGAATTAAAACAAAGGAATATTAATGAATCAAAGGAGGTATGCACTGGAACTCATATCAGAGTGTTACTTAGCTGGAGGAAAGGCAAACAATACACCTCTTAAGTAAAATAAGAAACTTACAAGTCTTGAATATGACAATTTATTTAATGTGAAAGATGACACTGAACTTGAAGATAGAATGATTTACCAGATATCAATAAGAAGGTTGTTATATCTATCCATGACAAGGCCAGATATTTCATTTATAATACAAAAATTAAGCCATTGTATGAATGCCCCCAAGAAGTCACATTATGAAGTAATGCTTCATGTGGTGAGATGCATTAAAAGACAACAAAGATTAGGATTGTTAATAAGAAGCAAAAGGTCAGGAAAGATAGCAACATTTTTTTATGATGACTGGGCATCATGCCCATTGTCTAGAAAGTTAGTTACAAGTTTTGAAATCAAGTTTGGTGGTTCACTAGTATCGTGAAAGCCTAAAAAACAAAGTATAGTCTCAAGGATCTCAGCAAAAGCAAAATATAAAAGCATGGAAACAACTGTGGCAGTGTTGGTTTGGCTAAAAGGTCAGTTACAAGAGTTAGGAGAATAAGTTGAGTCACATATGGAGCTACATTATAATAATAAGTCAGCTTTACAATTTGCTTCCAATCCCATGTAACATGTGTAACACTCCGAGAACGAGTCCCGAGACATCACACAATGCTTAGGACCATAAGTGATCCCAAGCTAACCCTTCTACTGGCATAACTCATAAGCAATTAAATAAAATACACAAATCTGAATGAAATAAGTGGAAGATGACTCTTTTCTGAATATGATCATTACAGAACTAAATTTAAAATTATTACAACTCTGCTTGTACAAAACAACACTAGAATCAATACATTAACTTTACTAACTGGTTATGAAGCCTCTACTGGTATTAACTATAGGTAGCCGGAACATGACCCCCAGCTACCCCAAATCAGTACCACTGAATAAAGAAAAATGAAATAATACTCAAACTATAAGACTGACTCGAGCCCTTGAATCAAGAGGACCCATCATCTGCTATTGGAAGATGCAAACTATCTGAATATGGTATGTGTGCCACAACTGAACTGATACCTATATTATGAGGCAATGTAGCACATAGACATATATGTAGATCAGTACTTTGAGGATGTAATGAGTATATAGGGATGAATGCATAAGTAAAAACATAATCTCATCTTCATAATTTGTAAAACAGTGCATGTTAAATGTAAATGACTCACATAAGCTGAAATATCTAAAATACTGAAATAATAAGAAGCAAATTACTTTATAAATCTAGTGAGTAATAACATTTAGTTCTGAAAGTTGTGCTTGTATTCTGTCTTTAAATCATACTGTCTAAGTATAGAAAGGACTCATTCTTAATTCTAAAATCTAAAAGCTGAAGTCTGAAGCAAATATCTTTCTGTAAAGCATAATATGAGTAAACTTTAAGGGCCTTTACCCTGGGTTTTCTAAAAGATTTTTGTTATTCTTTTCGAAGAAACTATTTTGAAAATCTTTACCCTTAAGTTGTAAGGAAAACACTTTATCATAAGGAAATTCTTTCAAAGCTTTTCTTTACTAGTAGGGAGGTTCTCTTAACTGACATAAACCATGTGAGCTATCACGGAGTCCAACGTCTTGTTCCCCTAAGGGGAAAACCTCACGATGGGGAGAGGTTTCATACTCTTGCCAGGGAGTATAACCTATTGTCCATGTGATCGATCACAAGCTAAATCTGTCATCCATATTGGAATGAGACTAATCTGATAATCTATACCTACGTTGGCTACGTAGTTCTGTGGAAGATAGGGCACGCTAACCCCACACTTCCATCTCGGTGCTAAATACTACTCCCTTTTAAATCTGTATGCTCACTTTGTTGGAAATCCACTTTAAAATCTAGTATAATTGTTCATTATGAAACCATTTATGCTTTTATAAGAATCATTCTATAAATAAAGTTGATCTGAATTCAGTAATCTATAATAAAGATGTAAAGTGGATTCCATAGCTAAACCGATGATCAAAAGATCAAAGCTTTACTGAAATCTGTAAATAATCTTCTCATAAGATGCTTAAAGCATCATCTTTCTTGAAATAATAATATTCAATCTTGGGATAGTAACCCATGCATTAATCTCATATAAAAACATCATAATAATCATGCTTGATAATGAAAACAATGTTAATTCATCTCAAAATCTAGAAACTTCTGCAATAGACATGAAAATATGAAAATAGACATGCAATTCATCTTCTAAAACACTTGAAATCTCAAAATATTGCAAAGAGCAATAATGGGTATGAACCCAAATTCAAATCTCATGAATATTCATTCAAAATCATATGAATTTGTAATTAAAACTTGGTTTTGGGCACAAGGATGAAAGGAGATCCTTGTTCATAAACACCACATACCTTGATTGATGATTAGATGAAGAAACTTGAATTATTGATTCTTATTTGAGTTCTTGAAGATGAGTTCTTGATTAAGGAATCCTCAATTTAGAGTTTTCTTGGAGAATCAATGGAGGATTTTGATTTCTTAGAGAGAAATCTTTGAGCTCTAAGGTTTTTCTTTGAGAGAGAATTGATGAATAATGGGCATAATAGGCTTAGAATAGGTTTAATCTCATGTTATACACGAATTGGGGGATTGGGAATTGACCAAAATGGACCTTTTGAACTTCTAAACGGATCTGGAAAAAGCAACATTTTCCGAACTGATAGGCCACCACAATGCGCCACTATCACGGTGGTTCATTGGAATTTGGATGATTGGGAACTAGGCAGACTCCGTGACGTGGAGCCTTCGCGGTGCCCCTTTGGAATGCCATTTTATCCACTGACGCAACCTGCCAATACTGCACTGGACTTCTGGAAATTGAAAAATGGGAAATGGGATATCTCCGCGATGCACCAATATCGATGAAGTCCACTGGAATATGACGATTGTCATTTTACCCTCCACCGCGACGCGGTGGGTGCCTAGGTGGCACATCATCAACTTAAAAATGCTCTAACTCCTCAACCGAGTATTGCATTTGGACGAATTTGATATCGATGGAGAGCTTATTCAATTTTCCACACAATGGAATTTCTAAATCTAGAAGATTCCATACGAACTAAATATTCTTCATTTTGCAATCTATTCCATAACATTCTAGGAGCGAATTAAAGTTAGGAAAACTATGGGGTGTTACAATATCTCTCCCTTAGGAACATTCGTCCTCGAATATGGATAATTAAGATGAAAATAATGAGGGATCTGAGGCTTTAAGATATCATGTACAACAGAAATAAACTGAATAACTGAATCTTAAACATAATGAGCTATTGAACTGATCTGCGAGTGCATGAATTCTCATGAAAATGGCTATATGGCTGAGATAGAAATGAGAGAATCAACTTATGAGTAACCATTACTTTAGGCTGGATCTGATTTCGTGAGAAAAAAATAAGAGTTTTATGACTTAAAAACTCAGGGTATTACAACATCTCCCCCTTGGGATCGTTCGTCCCCGAATGATACTAATTTGGTTGAAATACTATGAAAAGACTAGGATGATAAAAAAGATACTTATGGACTGAATCATACTAAATGCTCATACTCAAATGGAGTATTTCTTCAACACTTTTATAAGAAATTTCTAATGCTATTAGGGAGTAAAGAACTTTGGCCGTGATCTGAACAAAACATCTGAATAAGGAATTACAACTTTGCTACCACTCTATAGCGTGGAATATAGACCCATAAATCATAAGCTAGGATAGAATTACTAGGCCTTAAGCAATGCAACTTCTTACTTTCAAGCTTAGAAACACTTCTCAAACATTCCCTCAACTATACTATTCCCCTCAAGTACCATACTCACTTGATTCAACTTATAATTTTCATATGGCATTGATAAATCCATCTACTAAATTCTAACTGAACTAAATTTTCTTATCGTGGTCAAGCCTAACTCGAAATCACAAGGTACTATACCTAACACCATAATACTAGTCTGAACCATGGATTAAATACCCCAAGCATTGTCATAACTACTCCTAGCTAAGATAATTCTTCTTATCACTTCTATAAAAAAATTCAACATCTTACTAGGAAATCTTTAGCTCATAATGCGCCCATCCAATTATATAGAAACATAACGTTCAAGCCTATCTTCATAACTACATATGCATAAATACCCATAAGAGCATCTTTCTCATATTTTCTAATACCTCTATCAATACAGCTTCCATGAACTATTCAATTCTTAGGAAGACATACATAAAATATTCTCAACTAACCAAGTCATACACAAAAAGCTTCACCTCAATATTCATTTATTTATAGACTTACATAAAACAAACATACAACCATTTTTTCCAACATAACATATTTACTCTCTCCTATCCACACAATTGCTCATTATTACTTTCTTGACCTAAGGGAGGTCACTAAAGGTTGGAATATAAAGATCCAGAACATGAAGGGATACTAAGCATAGATCAACACTGAGGCTTGGGAAATAGAGGGTTCAAGAAATGAATTCATTAAAGAGATCGAATTTGAGGGCGTACATTATATAAATCTGAATTTTGCTTGATCGTTAAGAGTGTTGCATGAGTACTCGAACTGAACTTATTGTAAATCATGAGTACATGAGTCATGATCTGCATGACCTAAATTTTGGATTTCATATCTTTATGGAATATGATTCCAACTGCTGAATGAACTGGAACTCCTCATTCTAGGAACTATGGAGTACATGATTCTCTATTATCGGCATGAACATGAACTATGATCATGGAGTTCACATGTAAGGAATGAGTAGATATTGGGGTAACTGAGGTACAAATACCAAACTAAGAATGAGTTGGGCATTATTCTCCCTTACTATACTAGCATCACTACTAGATTCTAGAACTCATTCTATCATCGCCCCCTTAGCTCTAAGCCATCACAGTAAGTCTGTAGAATTCTTTGTTAAACTCTAAACTTAACTACTATCACTGTACTCTATAGCCTAAAATAGAACAATACACGTAAATAATAAACTTACTCTGAAAGACTACACCTAAAAGTGTAAAACATACTTCTAATACTTCCTTCCGAGGTACAACTCTATCTTTCTATAGCCCCAGTAGTCATCATATAATATCTTGAACACTTACTAACTTAGAATCTTCATGAGTATCACCACATCCTGAGTTCATACCATCTAGAACTTCAACTCTCATTTCTATTCGCTTAATCTTCATAGATTAAAACTTAGATTCTAACATTTTACATGGATATCCTCAAACCTTTAATGAACCAAACGGCATCCATCATAGCCTACTAATATCGTATCTCTAAACTTATATTTCTAAACCATGAGAACCAAGGTCATACAAAAAGGCTCAACATTATCTATCCATAACTCAGCTCCTTAACTTAGCTATTAAGAACATCATATACTATATATACCTAGTCTTCTTCCACTTAGAAACTCAACAATACTACTAACCACACACAACACGTAATAACCTTAGAAAATAATGCAAACACATATTAGCTTGGGCATACTTCTCCATTATACATACAACATCATACTTAATTACGAATTAAAATAGACTCAAACTCTTGCATATACTGTTCAAGCCTACTAGATCACTTCTATATAACTAGCACCACTAACCAAGAAATCATTGCATCCACCTTGATCACCATCAACTGTTCAAACTTAATGCCTAGTGCTAAACATGATTTAACAACCCACCTTACATACAATTCTCACTTGGAGGCTATAAAATAAATCATCAAGAAACACTAGTCCACTAGAACTTCATAATAGTAGCAATCAGTCAAAATCATATGACCTATCTCATCATAATCCATTAGCACATACTACTTCTACACATCACTACTATTTACCCTTCTATACACCTAAATTGATGGTACTCAATCCCCAACTACTTCATTAATGTCTTATATTTTTCAATCACTATAAATACCATCAATAACTCCTTACGTACTTAAAGCAAACAACAATTCTCTTTAAATAATAACTCCTTCTCTACCTTCTACTAAACTAGCACACCATGACATATCACCATAACAAAACTAGACAACATACCTAAGTTTATCTCTATGCTTTCTATCAATTTTCATTCCCACTTTCTTACGACTACTCTTCTATACCCATACTTCAAATTATAATAGGGTTCTACTATCCATAAATCACAACACTGAAGTCCATGATATCCCTCGAATGCATATATCACTTAGAAGTCTAGGTTCATACTGTCTTCTCTCATGAGCATTATCTGTATTAAAAGGGTCAATGCGAAATCTGAATAAATATTTAATTTTGACTCAACTAAACAACTCGTAAGGATAAGGACATAACTTTCAACTTGAGGAACTTATGAAACACTAGAGAATTCCTCTCAAACCCTTTGTGTGACTTCTGAGATTACTGATGGTAAATCTGAGAGCACTATTTGGGGAGGAAATTGGAACTGACTAATCGTGTTATCTTAAGAATAAGTCATAAATGAGAAATTTTGGGGTAACACACGAATAAATGGAGGATTCTGAGAGAATAACTTTACTGGATGATCTGGAGTAGGAAAAAGGAGAAAAATTTTCTTAAATGCCCTGTAGCCTCTCGAAGAAGAGTACAGACGTCTCCGTACCGTTTCACAAAACTCTACTAGACATGGCTTCATAGACAACCTAGGACACTTGAACCTTGTGCTCTGATACCAAGTTTGCAATGCCCCAAGAATGGGTCCCGAGACATCACACAGTGCTTAGGACCACAAGTAATCCCAAGCTAACCCTTCTACTGGCATAACTCATAAGCAACTGAATAAAATACACAAATCTGAATAAAATAAGCGGAAGATGACTCTTTTATAAATCTGATCAATACAGAACTAAATTTAAAATGATTACAGCTCTGCTTGTACAAAACAACACTGGATTCACTACATTAACTTTACTGACTGTCTATGAAGCCACTACTAGTATTGACTATAGGTAGCCAGGACATGACCCCCAGCTATCCCAAATTAGTACAACTTAAGAAATAAAAATGAAATACTACTCAAACTATATGAGATACAAAATCCCTTAAATCAAGAGGAGCCATCATCTGCTGATTGGAAGCTGCAAACTGCCTGAATATGGAATATGTGCTACAACTGTACTGATACCTACATTATGAGATAATATAGCACATAGACGTATATGTGGATCAGTACTTTGAGGATGTATTGAGTATATGGGGGTGAATGCATAAGTAAAAACATCATCTCATAATCATAATTTGTAAAATAATGCATGCTAAACGTAAATGACTCACATAAGCTGGAATATCTGAAATACTGAAATAATAAGAAGCAAATCATACTTTTATAAGTCCAGTGAGTCATAACATTTAGTTCTGAAAGATGTGCTTGTATTCTCTCTTTAAATCATACTGTCTAAGTGTAGAAAGGACTCACTCTTAATTCTGAAATCTGAAAGCTAAAGTTTGTAGCTAATATATTTTTGTAAAGCATAATTTAAGTAAACTTTGTGTAATACCCCTCATTTCCTTAGCGTAATCTAAGTCTCAATACATGAGTATTCGTATATAATTTTTGAAACACTCATTATTTTTTAGTTTATAGCCTGCCATTGCGTAGGAAAATTTAATTAGCTTTCCAATGATATAAAATTCGCCCAATGCTATTGCATTGATATAAAATTTTATTCCAATGCCATTGCATAACTGCCCGGGTAAGAAGTTATGGCAATTTTAAGTTTCAGTTATTAAACACTATTATTTTGACCCTTAGCGCATTGTGGAGCCAGTCTAAATGACAATTGTCAAAACCCAGTAGGCCTCTGCGATGTTCGCGCATCGCTCCATAGGCTCAGTTCAGAATTGTCAATTTCCAGTGATCCCTCGCGATACCACCGCATCGCGGTGAGATTCCAGGTCGCAAACAAGGTGGAAACATAATTTCACCATGTTTCACCACAATGCATTTTCCCAATTGTCCAATTCCAGTGACACGGCACGTTAGCGTCGCGTCGCGCCAATGGTGTTTTTGGAAAAAATTGACAAAAATTAAAAGTGTCGCCCAGGGTTAAAAGTGTCCTTTCCCAATATTTTTATCTACCCAGGTGTGATATCTAAGCCTTAGAAATGTTTTAAGCTCATTATTCACTTAATTATCCCCAAAATTCAAGAGCTTTCTCTCTAAAATATAAACCCTAGCACTCAAATTCAAGGCCAACCCTCAAGAATTCACCAAGAACTTCAAGAAATTCATCAGTTAAGGTATGTTAGATGTTCATCCATGGTTTCCTTTCACCCATGGAGTCCAAGTATCCTATTTAAATTAAAACTTGTTATATTTTCAAGTTATTTGATTTTAAATTGTGATTTCACCCATGAATCTCCATGATCTATGATTTTATACCATGTTTCAATGAAATTATTATTGTTATTCAATTCTCCATGTTTTAATGTTATTATTCCTTGAATTAAATCATGATTTAGTATTATTCATGTTGAATTCATGCTTTTACTACAAGTTCCATGACATTCCTATTATTTGATCAAACCATGAGCTCCAAGTGTTTGATAAAATGCCTACAAGAGTGATTAATTTAATAAGAACCTTCATGGTTTGTACTCCAAGCTTTAGTGTCATTTTACTATTATTTTTTTCGTGTCCTGGGGGTATTGAATACCCAAAAACCATAGATGTTTACTTAGTCTAGTTTTAGTACATTACAAAATAGTCTTCAGAACATACTATGAGCATTATCAAGACAGTCAAATATCAGTCAGTTAAACTCAGAATAGTATAGTATTTTAGTGTCTTTTAGTTGGGAGTAGGATTTAGCACCAAGCAAGTGTAGGGGTCGATTCATACCCATCAGATAGACAGAGTCATTAGTAGAAGTCCCTATACTCCAGAACTATGTATCCAACATAGGATATGAGAAGTCACCCATCAGTTTAGGTTTGACTATCTCGCAGAGGTTACCCATTAGTTCAAGCTTGACACCCTTAGTTCTTTGAATAGTATATTAGTATTTTGGATCCACATAACAAATGTTAGTACCCATGGCACGGTATTAACACCTCTCTAACTGGGGTTACATATTGGACCTCGATTAGCCCAAATTGGGGATTTTTGGTTATATAATACCTCCAACAATCTAAGATACAGTCTAAGTTACAGTCCCAGTTCAGTTATTCAGTCTTAGTATTTTTTGACCAATGCATACAGATTTTAGTTATTTTAGTATTTCAGTTTACAGATTTCACTCAGTTCATGTTATATGCTCGGTCATGCATCCTCAGTATCTACAGACTTTCACGTATCTTCAGTATTTATAGATTTTCATTTATACTAAATATTTACAGACTTCCACATATTCCCAGTATCTACAGATTTCATGTTCTCTATTTAGTACTCTATGCTTTACATGTATATTCAGTTAATTATTAATTCTGTTCATGAAAGCATGCATATCAGCCTACCTCATTTAGCATACCACTTTATTCAAAGTACTGTTTGCAAACCTTTCTTTTGTGCTATGATGTATTATATCATAGGTTTTTACGGTTAATTCCCAGCTCGCGATTAGACTTATTAGATCCTCAGCAGTAGCAGTGGTGAGTCCTCATACTTCGAGGACAGGCTTACTTTATTTCATGTCTTCGTTTAGTAGTTAGTTGGAGTTAGTTGGGGCCTATCCTATCAACTCATAGTCATTCATTTTTAAAGCCTTATCAAACATTAGATTCAGTTATTCAGTATTCAGTAATTACAGTTAGTTATCTAGGTTATTAGTATCTTATCAAATTCAGTCAACTATTTCTGTATACTCATATTTTAGTTTTGAATTTAGTAATTAAAACCTTATGGCATGTCAGTATTCTTCTGCATTTATGATTATGTTATCAAGTACTCACAGTAGGTACCACTTCATGGGTTAGCTTATGGTCCCACGGGACGGTAAGCATCATATGACGCCCAGGGTGTGCTCTCGGGGCGTTAGAAACTTGGTATTAAAGCCTAAGGTTTTAAAGTGCCTTAGGAAGTCTTAAAGCCACGTTAAGTAGATTATTGTGCATGGGTGTATAGCGAGCCACACTTATGGAAGAGAGGCTACAAGGCATTTAGGAAAATGTTTCCCTTCTTTCAGTAATTATGTAATATGAGTGAGCATGAGCTAAAGTTAAACTCCTTGTCTAATCCATTTCTTCCTTCTATTTATAAAACATGCCTCCAAAGAAGAATGGAGGAAGAACAGGAAACTAGCCAGCCCCTCAGCCCATCCAAGCGGATCCTCTGGACGAGCATGTCTCTCGTGAAAAATTTAGAGTTGAGTTCACTACTCTAGAGAACTCCTTAGCAGTTCAAAATAAATGGCCAGCTGTTGTTCTGGCCAATCCAATGGCCAATACTGCTGCAACTAGAATTTACGATTTCACCCGGATGAATCCTCTTTTTTTCATGGGATTCAAGTCTGAAGAGGATCCAGAGGAATTCTTAGATATAGTTCAAAAGTTCATGGATGCTATGGGGCTGACATCTAGTCAAAGTGCTGAGTTAGCTTCATACCAGTTGCAGGAGGTAGCCCATACTTGGTTTAAGTAGTGTAAGGTTGATAGGTGTATAAATGCAGGGCCTGTAGAGTGGGGAGAGTTTGCGATAACTTTCTTAGACAGATTTTTCCCATTAGAGTTGAGGGAGGCTAAGGTGTTAGAATTTATTAACTTGAGGTAGGGAAGCATGAGCGTGAGGGAGTATTCCCTCAAGTTTACTCATTTAGCTAGATATGCTCCTCATATGGTAGATGATAACAGGTCCAAGATGAGTAACTTTGTGTCTGGCATATTTGATATAATGGTCAAGGAGTGAAGGACTGTAATGCTGATTAGTGAGAAGGACTTGTCTAGGCTGATGGTCCATGCTCAATATATAGAGGAGCATAAGATTAAGGATATAGAGATAGGAAACAAGGAAGATAGGATGGGTATTTTTAACTTCAGTTAGCCAAAGTCAGAGGGTGGTAACCATCCTCGATTTCATCAAAGGTCTTCAGCCCAGCACCCTCTTCAGCCAGTTCTCCCATACCCAAATTTAGAAACGATAATAGGGATAGAGAACTAGGCTCTAAGTCCCAGGACAGTGTTAGTAGTTCTCGTACAAATCCTCTATGTCAAAAATATGGTAGACACCATCAGGGTAAGTGCAGAGCGGGTAGTGATGTATTCTTCAGGTATGGAAAGTCAGGCCATAGGATTCAAGAGTGTTGGGTAGTTGCTCAGAAAGGTAGGGATGTGCGCCAATAGGGCCAGTCCCATCAGTCGTCAGTTCCATCCGGTCACCCAACTCAGTAGGGTACCGATTTCAGTGCTACCAGTAGTCAACGCCCGAATAGATTATATCTCTCCAGTCCCTCTAAGATCAGGAAAATTCTCCTGAAGTAGTTACTGGTACATTGTAGGTCTTTCACTTACATGTTTATCCTTTACTAGACCCTGGAGCTTATTTTTCTTTTGCAACCCCAAATATAGCCATCAATTTCAGAGTCGGTCTTGAAACTATAGTAGAGCCCTTTTCAGTGTCTACCCTAGTAGGTGTTTCCATCGTAGTAAGACAGGTATACAGGAACTGTCCCATCACAATATCTTAGAAAGTTACTTCAGGTAATCTCATGGAGTTAGAGATGACAAATTTTGATGTCATTCTCAGCATGGATTTGCTCCACTCATGTTATGCCTCAGTTGATTGTAGAAATAGAATATTCCATTTTCAGTTCCCAAATGAACCAGTCCTTGAATAGAGGGGTAGTACCATAGCTCTTAGGGGTCAATTGGTTTCATACCTTAGAGTGAGAAAGATGATATCAAATGGGTGTATTTATCATCTCGTTTGAGTCAAAAACTCAAATTTAGAGACTCCAACCCTTGAGTCAGTTTCAGTAGTCTGAAATTTTCCAGATGTGATCCCTGAAGATCTTCCTGGAGTTCCTCTCGAAAGGAAAATTGACTTTAGAATAAAGCTTCTTCCAGATACTTAACCCATATCTATTTCACCATATAAAATGGCTCCAGTTGAACTCAAGAAGTTAAAAAATAGTTAAAATATCTTATAGGTAAGGGATTCATTAGACCCAGCGTCTCCCCATGGGGCACACCTATTTTATTCATGCGTAAGAAAGATGTCGCTCTTAGAATGTGCATAGACTACCATCAGTTAAATAAAGTACAGTCAAGAATAAATATCTACTTCCTAGAATCGATTACTTGTTTGATGAACTTCAGAGTGCCAACTATTTTTCAAAGATAGACCTCAGATCAGGCTATCATCAGATCAGAGTAAGAGAATATGATATTTTTAAAATAGTTTTCCAAACTCGGTATGGTCACTTTGAATTTGTAGTTATGTCCTTTTGTCTCACGAATGCCCCAGCAGCCTTCATGGACTTGATGAACCGAGTGTTCAAGAAGTACTTGGACATGTTCATCATAGTCTTCATTGATGACATTCTTGTTTACTCTCATAGAAAAACTGATCATGCAGACCATCTCAGAATCGTATTACAAACTCTTAAAACTCACTAGTTATTCGGTAAATTCAGTAAGTTTGAATTATGGCTAAGATCAGTAGCTATCCTTAGCCTTATTATTTGCGGTGATGGGATTAGAACTGATCCTCAAAATACTGAGGTAGTGAAAAAAGGCCTAGACCCATCTCTCTATCAAATTTCAGGAGTTTCTTGGGTTTAGCTGGCTATTACCATCGGTTTGTTCAAGGATTTTCTTCTATTGCATCCCCTATGTCCAGATTGACTCAGGAGAAAGTTAAGTTTCAGTGGTAAGATTCCTGCGAGAAGAGTTTTTAGGATTTAAAGACTCGACTCACCTCAGCGCTAGTTCTTACCTTACCAGATGGTTCAGATGGGTTTGTTGTGTACTGTGATATATCTAGAGTAGGTTTGTGTTGTGTTCTCATGCAGAGAGGTAGGGTTATAGCCTATGCCTCCAGACAAATTAAGACCCATGAGAAGAATTACCCTACTAATGATCTAGAGCTAGCAGCTGTAGTATTTGCCTTAAATATTTGGAGGCATTACTTGTATGGGGTACATGTAGATGTGTTCACTGACCATAAGATCTTGTAGTATATGTTCTCTTAGAAATATTTGAATCTGCATTATAAAAGGTGGTTAGAGTTGTTAAAAAATTATGATATGAGTGTTCTTTATCATCCAGGCAAGGCCAATATAGTGGCTAATGCTCTCAGTAAAATATTTATGGGTAGTGTTGCTCATGTTGAAGATGGTAAGAAGAAGTTAGCTCAAGAAGTTCATCAGCTTGCCTGACTAGGTGTCCGCTTAGTCGATTCAGCAGAGGGTAGTGAGTGGGTGCAGAGTAGCGCCAAATCATCTCTAGTTTCTGAGGTGAAGGAAAAGCAGGATAGAGATCCTAGTCTTGTTAAGTTGAAAGAATTAGTCAGAGATCAAAAATTGGAGGTTTTCTCCTAAGGGGGAGATGGTGTTTGCATTGTCAGGATAGATTATGCATGCCTGATGTAGAATATTTGAGGCAATGAATTCTTGTAGAAATGCATAGTGCGTGTTACTCTATTCATCCAGGGGACCGTAAGATGTACCATGATTTGTGGGAGATCTATTGGTTGAGTGGGATGAATAGGTATATTTCAGAGTTTGTAGCTAAATGCTCTACATTTCAGCAAGTTAAGATTGAGCTCCAGAAGCCTAGTGGGTCCATGCAGGAGTTCAATATTCCCACATGGAAATGGGAAGAAGTGAACATAGATTTTGTGACAGTTTTACCTCGTACCCATCATCAACATGATTCTATTTGGGTTATCGTAGATAGGATGACCAAATCAGCTCATTTCTCGCCAGTCCATACCTCTTATTAAGCCGAGGAATATGCCAAACTCTATCTTAGAGTGTTGGTCAGGTTGCACGGTGTTCACTTATCTATTATCTCAAATAGAGGTACCTAGTTTACCTGTCACTTCTGGAAAGCATTCTAAAAGGGTCTTGGTACCCAAGTTTAGCTTAGTACATCTTTCTACCCTCAGACAGATGGTCAAGTAAAATGGACCATTCAGACTCTAGAAGATATGTTGAGAGCATGTGTAGTTGATTTTAAATGTAGTTAGGATGACCACTTGCCTTTGATTGAATTTTCATATAATAACAGCTATCATTCCAGTATTTGGATGGCTCTATTTGAAGCTCTCTATGGTAGGAGATGTATCTCTCCAATTGTTTAGTTTGAAGTGGGTGAGGCCATAGTAGTAGGGCCTGACTTGGTGTTTGATGCAGTAGAGAAGTTTCAATTAATCAGAGAAAGCCTTAGGGTTTCCTAGAGCCGACAAAAATCGTATTTAGATGTGAAGAGAAAGGATCTTGAGTTTGAGGTCTATGATTTTGTATACTTAAAAATCTCTCCCATGAAGGGAGTGAAGAGATTCGGCAAGAAAGGGAAACTCAGTCCCCGATATGTCGGTCCCTTCAGAATTCTAAGTTATTTTGGAAAGGTAGCTTACGAGCTTAAGTTTCCTTCAAATTTATCCTCAGTACACCCAATGTTTCATATCTCATTGTTGAAGAAGTGTATTGGTGATCCAGTTGTAGTTGTTCCCTTAGAAAGTGTAGATATTCAGAATAGTCTTTCCTTTGAAGAAGTTCCAATCAAAATTATTGATCATCAAGTTCGTATACTAAGGAACAAATAAGTTCCATTGGTCAAAGTTCTTTGGCGGAATCAGTCCGTTGAGGGATCCACTTGGGAAGCAGAGGCATATATGCGGACCAAGTAACCTCATCTTTTCTTCGCTAATCCACATTCAGTATAAGGTACTAATCTTCTTAAGATTTCTCTCTATCATGCTCAGTTTCAGTTGGACATCATGTTCATGTAAGTTTAGTATTCATGAGTCAGTTCAGTCATGCATTCCATGCATTAGATATACATGTTCTGTGTGTAAGCTCAGTCCATCAGTTTTTCCTCATCTTAACTAGTCTCATTCGAGGATGAATGATCCCAAGGGGGAGATATTGTAATACCCCATATTTACTTAGCATAATCTAAGTCTTATACATGAGTATTTGTATATAAAATTTTCAAAAAAATCATTATTTGTTAGTTTAGAGCCTGTCATTTCGTAGAAAATTGAATTAGCTTTCCAACGATAAAAAATTCACCCAAATCCGTTAACCAGTAAGAAGTTATGGAAATTTTAAGTTTCAATCGTTAAACACCATCATTTGACCCTTAGCACGTCGCGGAGATAGTCTAAATGACAATTGTCAAAAATTAGTGGGCCTCCGCGATGTTAGTGCATCGTGCCATAGGCTCAGTTCAGAATTGTCAATTTCAAGTGATACAACCGCATCGCGATGAAATTCCAAGTCGCAAACAAGGTGGCAACGGAATTGCACCGCATCTTACCACTATGAATCTCCCCAGTTATCTAACTCCAGTGGCACGGCGCGATAGCACCGCGTCGTGCCAGTGGTGTTTTTAAAAAAAAATTGATGAAAATTAAAAGTGTTGCCCAGGGTTAAAATAGTTCTTTCCCATTATTTTAATCCGCCCAGGTGTGATAAGCCCTAGAAACGTTTTAAGTTCATTATTCATTCAATTTTCCCCCAAAATTCAAGATCTCCCTCTCTAAAATAAAAACCCTAGCTCTCAAATTCAAGGCCAACCCTCAAGAATTCACCAAGAACTTCAAGAAATTCATCAGTTAAGGTATGTTAGATGTTCATTCATGAGTTTCTTTAACCCATGGAGTCCAAGAATCCTATTTAAATTAAAAAGTTGTGATCTTTTCAAGTTATTTGATTTTAAATTGTGATTTCACCCATGAATCTCCATGAACTATGATTTTATACCATGTTTCAATGAAATTATTGTTGTTATTCAATTCTCCATGTTTTAATGTTATCATTCCTTGAATTAAATCATGATTTAGTATTATTCATATTGAATTGATGCTTTTACTACAAATTCCATGACATTCCTATGATTTGATCAAACAATGAACTGCAAGTGTTTGATAAAATACCTACAAGAGTAATTGATTTAATAAAAGCCTTCATGATTTGTCCTCCAAGCTTTAGTGTAATTTTACTATTATTGTTTTCGAGTCCTGGGGGTATTGAATACCCAAAAACCATAGTTGTTCACTTAGTCTAGTCTCAGTACATTACAGAATAGTCTTTAGAACGTACTATGAGCATTATCAGGACATTCAAATATCAGTCATTTAAATTTAGAATAGTCTAGTATTTCGGTGTCTTTCAGTTGGGAATAGGATTTAACACCGAGCGTGTGTAGGGATGGAGGCTTCCCCTTCAATTAGGCAGAGTCCTTGTAGTAGTCCCTATATTCCAAAACTACATAGCCAGTGTAGGATATGAGAAGTCACACGTCAGTTTAGGCTTGACTATCTCGTAGGAGTCACCCGTCAGTTCAGGCTTGACAACCTTAGTCCTTCAGATAGTATATCAGTATAGTGGATCCACACAACCAGTGTTAGTACCCGTGGCATGGTATTAACACCCTTCTAGATGGGGTTACAGGTTGGACCCTGATTAGCCTAAATTAGGGAATGTTGGTTAGATTATACCTCCCACAGTCTTAGATACAGTCTCTATTGCAGTCTCAGTTCAGTTATTCAGTCTTAGTGTTATTTGACCACAGCATACAAATTTCAGTTATTTAAGTATTTCAGTTTACAAATTTCACTCAGCTCACGTTATATGCTTGGTTATGCATCCCCAGTATCTATAAAATTTCACGTATCTTTAGTATTTACTAATTTTCATACATACTCAATATTTATAGACTTCCACATATTCCCAGTATCTATAGATTTTATGCTTTTTATTCAGTACTCTATGCTTTACATACATATTCAGTTAATTATTAATTTTGTTCATGAAACCATGCATATTAGCCTACCTCATTTATCATCCCAGTACATTTAAAGTACTGATGTCATACCTTTTTTTTGATCTATAATGTATTATATTATAGGTTTTGATGCTCAGTTCTCAGCTCACGATTAGACTTATTAGATCCTTAGCAGTAGTAGTGGTGATTCCTCATACTCCAAGGACAAGCTTACTTTATTTCATGTACCCATTTAGTAGTTAGTTGGGCCTTTCCCATCTACTCACAGTCATTCAGTTTTAGAGGCTTATCAGACATTAGATTCAGTTATTCAGTAGTCAATTATTACAGTTAGTTATCCAGGTTATCAGTATTTTATCAGATTCAGTCAGTTATTTCTATAGACTTATATTTCAGTTTTAAATTCAGATATTAAAACCTTATGGCATGTCAGTATTCTTCCCCATTTAAGATCCTGTTATCCAGTGCTCATAGCAGGTACTAGCTCATGGGTTAGCTTGTTGTCCCTCGAGACTGTAATCACCGTGTGACGCCCAGGGTGTGCTCTCAAGGCGTTACACTTTGTGAGACTTTACACTTAGTTTTCTAAAATCTTTTTGTTATTCTTTTCTGAGAAACTACTCTGAATTTTTTTACCATTAAGCTATACGGAAAACACTTTATCTTAAGGAAATTCTTTCAAAACTTTTCTTTACTAGTAATGAGGTTCTCTTAACCGACATAAACCATGTGAGCTATCATATATTCCAATATCTTGTTCTCCTAAGGGAAAAATTTCATGATGGGGAGAGTTGTCATACTCTTGCCAGGGAGTATAACCTACTGTCCATGTGACCGATTAAAAGCTAAATCTGTCGTATATATTAGAATGGGAATAATCTGATAATCTATACCTATGTTGGCTACGTAGTTCTGTGGAAGATAGAGCACGCTAATCCCATATTTCTGCTCAGTGCTAAATACTACTCCCTTTTAAATTTGTATGCTCACTCTATTGGAAATCCACTTTAAAATCTGGTATAATGGATCATTACGAAACCATTTATGCTTTTATAAGAATCATTCTATAAATAAAGTTGTTGTAATCTGTAATAAAGCTGTAATGTGTTTTCCATAGATAAACCAATGATCAAAAGATCAAAGAATTAAATCTGTAAGTAATCTGCTCATAAGATGCTTAAAGCATCATCTTTCTTGAAATAGTAATATTCAATCTTAGGATAGTAACCCATGGAATAATCTCATGTCAAAACATCATAATAATTATGCTTGATAATGAAAACAATGATAATTCTTCTCAAAATCTAGAAATTTCTGCAATAGGCATGAAAATATGAAAATAGACATGCAATTCATCTTCTAAAACACTTGAAATCTCAAAATATTGCAAAAATCACTAACGGGTATGAACCCTAATTCAAATCTCATCAATATTCATTCAAAATCGTATGAATTTGCAATTAAAACTTGGTTTTGGGCACAAGGATGAAAGGAGATCTTTGTTAAAAAAACTCACATACCTTGATTGATAATTAGATGAAGAAACTTGAATTATTGATTCCTATTTGAGTTCTTGAAGATGAGTTCTTGATTATCTTGTCTTGGGAATCCTCAATTTAGAGTTTTCTTGGAGAATAAACGAAGGATTTTGATTTCTTAGAGAGAAAGCTTTGAGATCTAGGGTTTTTATTTGAGAGATAATTGATGAATAATGGGCATAATAGGCTTAGAATGTGTTTAATATCATGTTATACACGAATTGGGGGCTTGGGGATTAACCAAAATACCCCTTTTAAACTTCTAAACAGATCTGGAAAAGGCAATATTTTTTGAACTGGTAGGCCACCGCGACGCACCACTATCGTGGTGGCTCACTGGAATTTGGATGATTGGGAACTTGGCAGACTCCGCGACGCGGAGCCATCGTGGTGCTCCTTTGGAATGTCGTTTTAGCCACTGGCGCGACGCGCCAATATCGCACTGGACTTTTGGAAATTCACAAATGGGAAATAGGACATCTTTGAGATACGTCAATATCGCAGAGGTCTACTAGAATATGACTATTTTCATTTTACCCTCCACCGCGATGTGGTGGGTGCCTAGGTGGCACACCATTAACTTAAAATGCACTAACTCCTTAACCGTGTATCAGATTTGGACGAATTTGGTATCGATAAAAAACTTATTCAATTACTCACACAATGGGAGGTCTAGATCTGGAAGATTCCAGGAATGAATTTAAGCTAGGAAAACTATGGGGTGTTACCATATCTCCTCCTTGGGAACATTCATCCTCAGATGTAGATAATTAAGCTGAAAATATTAAGGAATCTGAGTCTTTAAGCTATCATGCACAACTGAAATAAACAGAATAACTGAATCTTAAACATAATGATCTATTGAACTGATCTGTGAGTGCGTGAATTCTTATGAAAATAGCTATATGGCTGAGGTAGAAATAAGAGCGTCAACTTATGAGTAATCATTACTTTAGGCTAGATGTGATTTCGTGAGAAAAAGAAAATGAAAGGTTTATGACATGAAAACTCAGGGTATTACATCATCAAAGGACAAATATGGAGATTGATTGTTGTTTTCATAGAGAAAAAATTAAAGAAGGCATAATGAAGACTGAGTATATAACAAGTAGAAAACAGATAACAGATATGTAACGACCTGATTTTTGATGAACTATGTGAAATTTGTGATTTGTGTGATTTGACAGCTTTACCTCTCCTCTAAGTTTCATTGTGGTATTTCTAAGGTGTGAGGGTGATTGGCACGATTTCTAATGCATTTTGGTATAATATATGTGATACTGTAGTTTTTGGCAACTTAGAGAGCCTTATTTTGAAATTTTGTGGTTATCTATTGATCTGTGTGATGTATGAATGAACGAACTATGCCAGCAGATTCAAAATATTGATTTTAGTATGGTAATATATTTGGTGTGGTTTCGTGGATTTTAAATATCTTTTTGACCCTTGATTTGTAAAATTATGATTTCGGATTTTGGGGGTTGATTTTATGAAAATGATTTTTATTTTGAAATCATGATATTATCATTGAGTCTGGAGCATCGAATTTAGTATGTTTATATTATTCATTTGCGTATATCAGACTCCGAACGAATCCCGAGTACCCCCATCGAAGTCCGTTTTGGACTTGAAAATTTTTGTTTTCTAGGTTGCTGGTGCAACCTAAATAATAAAGGGTAAATCGCGTTTAGCAATAATGATTTATGCCTTATTTTACCTAAAAACCTTGTACAGTATAAATAGCCCTTTTTATATGAATTTTTCTCGTTCTTATATCTTGCCTCCTGAGAGTTAAACCCTAAAATAGTGTGAAAGCTTAAAGTGAAGCTTGTGGGTGCTTGGAAAGCTAGATTAACATCTATTTCTTGATTCTCTTAAAAATTTAAGATAAAAATTCACTTTTTTCTTAGTAATTTCTTGATTAATTTTTCAACACCCCAAAAATTTTAGTGTTTGATTTTAAACCCCAATTTTACTCTTTTTCACTTGAATAATGTTTTGATCTTATAATTACTAGTTTTCCATCAATTTAACCTTCAAAACAACTCTTATTCTTAATTTTTACCTGAATTTCAAAGATTTTACCTGATTAAGCTTAAAAATAGTCTTTCTTCGATTTGAACCTCATTTTTAACTCAATTTGACTTGGGTATTAAGATGTAGGTTTCTAAAAATATGGGAAACACATTTTGAAGTAAACTTACAATTTTGTCCTTTTTTGACAATCCATTACGGGGCCCGTTCTGACCCCAAATCTAAAGTAGGTCATATGGGTATCATTTAATTTGTTTCGGTGTATGTATTCTATATTTTGATATTTTAGTGGATTTTGGGATCATTCGTGAGGAGTAGAACTTTCTAGTTAAAGTGTTGCATAACTGTTTTAGCTATTGAGGTAGATTATGGCTTAACTCTTTCAAACTGTCCTGGGTAGTAAATTATGGTATGAAATGAATGTTAAGGATAGGAACGAATCATAAAAATGACTATCTATCTATTGTGTTTGTGAGGAGGATTATATATGACGTAATTGTTCAAATTGAGATATTATATTATATGTGTGACCGTGTAGGGTCCTACGTGGTGTTGATATCCTTGAATACATGTGGTTAATTGTATTGTATTGTTGAAATGCATAATGTGTTTCCATTTATATATTGTGATATTGTAACACCCCGCATTTCGGGCTACAAGATAGACCATGATTCCGATGTGTTGATAAATCCCAAAGCCATAAATCCTATGCCAATAAGGCATGTTAATTATTTATGTATCATGTGAATCCATTCAAGCTTGAATTTATACCATAGGGGTCATCTGACTCAAGGACGAGTTGAAAACTACTTTTATCGATTAAGCTTATATGGACATTATAATTTGTGCCAACTTCTATCAACCATGACTTGTTGTATATGTAAAATTAGAAAGCCTACTATGTTTAAAATGATAGGTTTCCAAGTTAGCTTTCTAACGATACCAATTTTGCTAAAATCCGGCACCCGAGCAAGAAGTTATGGCCTTTCAAAATGATATGAGTTGCCTAACCAATCGCCCATAGCCACTAGAAAGAATAGGCGATAGCCTAGGGAGGCGCCTATGTAAACATAGGCGTTAGCATAGACGGATCCTATGTAAACATAGGCGATAGCCTAGGCGGCGCCTATGTAAACATAGGCGATGGAATAGGTGGCGCCTATGTAAAGATCTCAAGTGATTTAAACACTCTGTTTTTGGGGCAAAATGGTCCTTTTCCACCCTTACTCAGCCCTAAAACACGAAATTCAGTTCCAAGGACCCCAAAATACACCTTCATTCATCAAAAGTGCTCAAGGATTCTCCTTAGGGTTTCCAAATAAAAATCCAAACAACTCAAGAATCAACCGGGGGTTTTAGAAACTAATTGCATATTTGGAATCCTCTCAACGTAGGCTTCAAGAATCATCTAATATTCATAGTAATCGAGGTACGTGGGGTTATCCAAAAATCTCATGGGTGTAGTTTTATGAACATGCATGCTTTCAAATGGGGGTTTTTAATAAAATACTAATAACTTGCTCTTATTATGATTTCTAAGTCATTTTTTAGGTCATGGGAATTGTTTTCCTATATACTACAATGGTTGAAACCATGCATATGTGATTTGAGATTTTCCATGGATGTTTGATAAATATGAATGATAAATTGCTTTCAAATTCCCATGATAATGTTTCGATACCCCATATTATATTGTGACCAACAAAAGAGAACATGAATGTGAAATAATTATTGTCCACTACTTGTAAATGATGAAAACATCTTAATTTTTTCATGATTATGCATATGTTGATGTGATATTTAAGACTTACAAGTCGGGTATGACGATACCCTACAAATAAGATATGTGATTGAATCAGATGAAATTTGAATGCATTGATTTTACATGAGATAGATGGATGCCCAAAGAAGGTGTTTGAGTGTAAGGTATCATCGCTGGAAATCGTGTTTGCCGACATGGGAATTTGGTACCCTGCTTTATGATCTTGCGTACCTGACTCTATGTCTTTCCCAAATTAGGACTATGGTTAGGAGCCCTGCTTTGTGATCTTGTGCACTATCATTGGGTGAAGACACCCTGCTGTGTGATCTTGTGTGTCTTCCCCTCACGTATACTCTAATCTCGGCGGCAACCGAGGTTTGATAGTTGGTGTAAATGTGATTTGTAGGGTATTCCACCTAGTTCAGCTGCGTTACATTGTTGTTGAAAATAATTACATTATGCCTATGTGTTTTCAAATGACTTGATATGAAACTGCTTTATAATGGCTTTCAACTACATTTTGTAAAAATATTATGTTTTGTTTTGATATATTTGCGTACTAGTACTTTTGTATTAACCCCTTTCTCCCAGGTTTGGAGGCACAGTCAAGGGTACAGAAAATCAGAATATTCCTCGGACAGATTTGCAGAGTCACTTAGTGAGCCTTCTATGTTTTGGAAGGCCTGATTATCTGGCAGTGTCATTTATCACTTATTAGTTTTGGGTCTACTGGGGGCCTTGTCCCAGTTTTCATATAGACATTTGTTTCAGTCATGTAGTAGAGATTTCGTAGACGTTATAGAGGTGTTGATTTGAGATTTTAGGACATTATTCCCTATTATTGCTTTCATATGACTCTTGACCATGTTTTTCGTAATGTTATTGTCCTCTGCATCTCTTTATCATGTGAGTTATGTGCATGATTACCAGATAGATAAGGGTGTTTCGGGCCTTCATGGTTTGGGATACTCGTCACGGCCATGGCCCCGACGCCCTCAACAGGTTGTCTATGGGCAGCCTTTGTCATGGTGAAAAGGGGAAGGAAGAGATGGTGAAGGATATTCATCGCCTTGCAAATCTGGGAGTATGACTCTTAGATTCCTAAGATGGAGGGGTGATTGTTCATGAGTTAGCTAAGTCATGCCTTTGTGCTGAAGTTTAGGAGAAGCAGGTTGAAGTTCCCATCTTGATGTAAATCAAGAAAGATATGGGTCAACAAAAGGTTATGTCATTTGAAATTGGTGGTGATGGTATTCTGAGATTTAGGGGTAGGTTGTGCATTCCGAATGGTGATGGACTGCGGGAAAGAATCCTTGATGAGGTGCACACTTTGAGGTATGTCGTTCACCCAGGATTTACTAAGATGTACCATGATCTAAATACCTTGTATTGGTGGAATAACATGAAATGTGATGTAGCTGATTTTGTGTCCAAGTGTTTGAACTGTCAACAAGTGAAGGTAGAACATATAAGGCCAGGTGGTACTTCCCAAGAGATAGCCCTGCCTTTATAGAAGTGGGAGATTATAAACATGGACTTCATTACACGACTTCTGAGATCCCGAAACCAGTGTGATTCTATATGGGTAATTGTAGATCGGTTGACAAAGTCAACCCACTTTTTGCCTGTGAGGACTAATTATTTGGGAGAGGGTTATGCTAAGATTTACATTGAGGAGATAGTTCGGTTGCATGGGGAACCAATGTCCATTATATCTGATAGAGGTACGCAGTTTTCATCTCAATTCTGGAGATTTTTTCAGAAGGGTTTAGGTACACAAGTGAATTTGAGCACAACTTTCCACCCTCAGACGGATGGACAAGATGAGCGTACCATTCAGACCCTCGAGGATATGTTGAGGGCATGCGTCATTGATTTCAAAGGTAGTTGGGTAGATCATCTGCCACTGGTTGAATTTTCTTACAATAATAGTTACCATGCCAGTATCAAGATGGCTCCTTTTGAGGCTTTGTATGGGAGAAGATGTAGGTCTCCGATAGGATGGTATGAAGTGGGTGAGACTTAGTTGTATGGGCCTGATATTGTTCATCAGGCGATGGATAAAGTGAAGATCATTAGAGAACGACTCAAGACTGCTCAGAGTCATCAGAAGTCCTATGCCGATGTTCAGAGAAGAGAACTAGAGTTTGAAGTTGGTGATTGGGTGTTTCTCAAGGTTTCTCCTATGAAAGGAGTTATGCGGTTTGGAAAAAGGGGTAAATTGAGCCTTCGCTACATAGGGCCATATCAAATTTTGAGAAAGATTTGTACAGTTGCTTATGAGCTAGAATTGACTGCAAGTTTGGGTTCCGTTCATCTGGTATTCCATGTATCCATGTTGAAGAAATACGTTGGAGATCATTCTCTGGTATTGACAGTAGAGGGTATTAAAGTGACAGATTCCTTATCTTACGAAGAAGAGCCCATTGAAATTTAAGATCGCCAAGCTTGAAACATGAGGAGCAAAGAGATAGCCTCAGTAAAGGTACTGTGGAGGAATCAGAAAGTCGAAGAAGCAACTTAGGAGTCAGATGATGACATGAGAATTAGATATCCCAATTTATTTTCTTCGATGGAGGAGGAGACAGAAGGTACTATTCCTATCTTATCTTTTCTTGTCCTTTATTATGCTTTAAATCGTGTTTGTCTGTGTCCCGCGTCATCATTCGGGGATGAATGATCCTAAGTGGGGGATAATGTAATGCCCCACATTTCGGGCAACAAGGTAGACCACGATTCCGATGTGTTGATAAATACCGAAGCCATAAATCCTATGCCATTACGGCATGTTAATTATTTTTGTAGTATGTGAATCCATTCAAGCTTGAATTTATACCATAGGGGTCATCTGACTCAAGGACGAGTTGAAAACTACTTTGACCGATTAAGCTTAAGAGGACATTATAATTTATTCCAACTTATATCTACCATGACTCATTGTATATGTGGAATTAGAAAGCCTACTATGTGTAAAATGATAGGTTTCCGAGTAAGCTTTCCAACGATACCAATTTTGCTAAAATCTGACACCCGAGCAAGAAGTTATAGCCTTTCAAAGTGATATGTGTCGCCTAACCAATCGCCCATGGCCACTGGAAAGCATAGGCGATAGCCTAGGCGGAGCCTATGTAAACATAGGTGATAGCCTAGGCGGCGCCTATGTAAACATAGGTGATGGAATGGGCGTCGCCTATGTAAACATAGGCGATGGAATGGGCGGTGCCTATGTAAAGATTTCAAGTGACTTAAACACTCCGTTTTGGGGGCAAAATGATCCTTTTCCACCCTTACTTAGCCCTAAAACACGAAATTCAATTTCAAGGACCCCAAAATACACCTTCATTCATTAAAAGTGCTCAAGGATTCTCCTTAGGGTTTCAAAATAAAATCCCAAGCAACTCAAGATTCAACCGGGGGTTTTAGAAACTAATTGCATATTTGGAATCCTCTCAACGTAGGCTTCAAGAAGCATCTAATATTTGTAGTAATCGAGGTACGTGGGGTTATCCAAAAATCTCATGGGTGTAGTTTTATGAACATGCATGCTTTTAAATGGGGGTGTTCAATAAAATACCAATAACTTGCTCTTATTATGATTTCCAAGTCATTTTTCTTAGGTCATGGGAATTGTTTGCCTATATACTTCAATGGTTGAAACCATGCATATGAGATTTGATATTTTCCATGGAAGTTTGATAAATATGAATTATAAATTGCTTTCAAATTCCCATGATAATGTTTCGATACCCCATATTATAATGTGACCAACAGAAGAGAGCATGAATTTGAAATAATTAAGGTCCACTACTTGTAAATGATGAAAACATCTTGATTTTTACATGATTATGCATATTTTGATGTGATATTGATGACTTACAAGTTGGGTACGACGATACCCTACAAATAAGATATGTGATTGAATCAGATAAAATTTGAATGTATTAATTTTACATGAGATAGGTGGATGCCCGAAGAAGGCGTTTGAGTGTAAGGGCTCATCGCTGGAAACCGTGTTTGCTGACATGGGAATTTGGTACCCTGCTTTGTGATCTTGCGTACCTTAATCTATGTCATTCCCAAATTGGGACTATGGTTAGGAGCCCTGCTTTGTGATCTTGTGCACTACCATTGGATCAAGACACCCTGCTGTGTGATCTTGTGTGTCTTCCTCTCACGTATACTCTAATATTGGCAGAAACCGAGGTTTGACAGTTGGTGTAAATGTGATATGTAGGGTATTCCACCTAGCTCAGCTACATTACACTATTGTTGAAAACAATTACATTATGCCCATGTGTTTTCAAATGACTTGATATGAAACTGCTTTATAATGGCTCTCAACCATATTTTGTAAAAATATTATGTTTTGTTTTGATATCTCTTCATACCAGTACTTATGTATTGACCCCCTTCCTAGCAGGTTCGGAGGCGCAGTCTAGGGGTCCAGAAATTCAGTAGATTCCTCGGGCAGATTTGCAGACTCACTTGGTGAGCCTTCTATGTTTCGAAAGGCCTGATTATTTGGCAGTGTCATTTATCACTTATTAGTTTTGGGTCTACTGGCGGCCTTGACCCAATTTTAAGACAGACATTTGTTTCATTCATGTAGTTGAGATTTCGCAGAAGTTATAAAGGTGTTGATTTGAGATTTTGGGACATTATTCCCTATTATTGCTTTCATATGACTCTTGACCATGTTTTCCGTAATGTTATTGTCTTCTGCATCTCTTTATCATTTGATTTATGTGCATGATTAGCAAACAGATAGGGGTGTTTCGAGCCTTCATGGTTCGGGATACTCGTCACGTCCAGGGCCCTATTTCGGGTCGTGATAGATATATTCATACTTTATGGTATGTGAGACATGTGGAAATTCATGAATAAAACAGAAATAATGAGTGGATATTGGCTTATGTGGTTGTGGGAGTGTATCATTGTAGTTGGTTGTGGAAATATTTATTGTGATTGGTTGTAAGAATTACATCTTCATATAATATTCATTGATTAAACATTAGTACTACCATAGCAACATTTGAGCAACACTGGCAACACTTTTTTAAAACCCTTCCCGAGGAATGTGCCGAGGGGGAGATATTGCAACACCTTATAAAACCCTTTCCGAGGAATGTGATAGAAAAGAGATATAATATATATGGATTGTATATGGTTTGGTGAATCCCATGTGTCCTGTATTTGAGGCTTGCCTCCGTAGGTGTATTTAGAGATTGTGCGACGATTCCAGAGGTTGTGCGATGACCACGTGCATTGTCATCATCATCATCCTATTTATTAAACATAATTTAGTGTGTTTATATTGTGTTGTATTTCCATATTGATATGTGATCTATGTAATTGTCTTATCTTCTTTTACTTGTATTTGATGATCTTGTATATATATGTTCCTTGTAACGATCTAAAAATTTGATGAAATATATATAATTTATGATTTTGTGTGATTAGACTATTTTACCCCTCCCTATAGTTCTAATATGGTATTTATGGGGTGTGGTCATGATTGACATGGTTTTCAATGCATTTTGGTACCATTTATGCGATATTGTGGCTTTTGATGGCTTTGAGAGCCTTATTTTAGACTTATGTGGATATCCTTTGATCCGTGTAATAGATGGCTGAACGGACTATGCCATAAGCTCTAGAATATAGATTTTAGGCTAGGTCGACCTTTGGTTCGAGTTCCGTTGTACCCGATCTCATTTTGACCTATTGATCAAAAAGTTGAAAAATTGGATATATGAGTGTGGGACCCACATTTGATCGAAACGATCTTGGATGGAAAATTTGACTGTGCCAGAAGATCTAAAATGTCAATTTTAAGGTGGTAACATGTTTGGTGTAATTTTATGACTTTTAAATCTCATTTCAACCCTCGATTTGGGAAATTGTGATTTTGAATTTCGGGGGTCAACTTTTTGAAAACAATATTTTTTCTAAAATTTGACTTTGCCAACGTGTCAGGAGCATCGAATTTAGTGTGGTTTCATAGTTTGTTTGCATATATCGGGCTCCGAACGAATTCCGGACACCCCGTTGAAGTCCATGTTGGACTTAAAAGGATGAAAAATATTTTGCATAGAAGAATTTCTGCTATTAAAACAGCTTTTTCCCTCTTTTTGGCCCATTTTGTTTATTTTTCATCTTGCCTCTTAGAAGTTAAACCCTAATATAGTGTGGGAGCTTAAAAGTAAAGTTTGTGGGAGCTTGAGAAGCTAGATTAATATTTATTTCTTGATTTTATTATGGATTAAAGGTAAGAATTAACTCTTTCCTTAGTACTTTTCTTGATTAATTTCTCAAAATCCCAAAAATCTTAGGGCTTGATTTTTAACCTCAATTTCACTCCTTTTCACTTGAATAGTGTTTTTGTCTTATAATTACTAGTTTTTCATCAATTTAACCCTTAAAACAACTCCGATTCTTGATTTTAACCCAGATTTCAAAGATTTTTACCCGGTAAAACTTAAAAATGATTTTTTTTCAATTTGAACCTCAGTTTTTACTCGATTTGACTTGAGTTTTTAGATGTAGATTACTAAAAATATGGAAAACATGTTTTTTGAAGTAAAGTTTCGATTTTGCTCTTTTTTTTGAAAATCCATTCTAGGGGTCCATTTTGATCCCGAACCAAAAGTAGTAAATATGAGTGTTGTTAGTTTTGTTTTGACGTGTAGATTCTATATTTGATTTTTTTGGTGAAATTTTGGATCATTCGTTAAAACTAAGGTCATGAGTTCGAAGTATAGCGGACCAGTTTTGCCTTTTGAGGTAGGTTATGGCTTAACTCTTTCAGACTGAGCTAGGTAGTAAATGATTATACAAAATACATATTAAGGGTGGGAAATAATCATAAAAAATGTCTATTTATGTGTTGTGCCTGTGTTGGATCTATATGTACTGTAATTGTTGAAATTAAGATAATATGTGATATGTGTGACCGTGTGGGGTCCTATGTGTTATTGATAGCCTCGAATACATGTGAATAATTGTATTGTTTAAGATGCCTAATGTAATACCATTGGTATATTATGATTATATTCATACTTTATTAGCAAATGAGATATGTGGAAATTGATGAATAAAACAGAAATAATGAGTGGATATTGGCTCACATAGTTGTAGAAATATATCATGTGATTGATTGTATAAATACTCATTGTGATTGGTTGTGAGCATTATATCTTCATATCATACTCATTCATGAAACATTGGTACCACCGTGCCAACATCTAAAAAACACTGGCAACACCTGATAACATCTTTTTGAGAAATGTGCCGGAAATAAGATATGACATATGTGGATTATATACGGGTTGATGAACCCCCTCATGGGTCCTGCGATGGGAGGCTTGCCTCCGTAGGTGTATATAAAGATTATGCAATGATCTCGGAGGTTGTGCAACGACTTCGATCATCATCATCATCATCATCATCATATACATTACACTTATTTTATTGTGTTTATTACCATGTTGACTTGCACTATATGTAATTGTCTTATCTTTTTTTACTTGTATTTGACCTCCTTATTCTACTTATATATGATATAATGCACGCTTGTGCTCTATCTAGTTGTGATGTTGCAATATATGTTATATATTAGAACTGTTAGTGCAAGCGGTGTGGCCTATCATTGTTGGATATTTTTTTATTGCAGGTGATGCGCCCTTAGTGTATATTTTGTATGCTTTTATTTACTACATTATTTGGTCGGCCTATGATCCTTACTGAGTACAAGTGGACCGTACTCATGCCTATTGTGCTCTTTCAGTATAGGTCCTAGCTTGAGTGTACATCATTTTGCTTAACTCAGGCGATTGTTAGAGCTTCCAAGGTAGCGATTAGACGTTCATGCATCTAGAGTTTACCGCTATCTTTCTATAGTAGTTATGTCTTTATTAGTATTTGAAGAAAAATATTATTCCTTTGTGGTTATTTTAATGATGTATTTGAGTCATAGATTGTATTAGTAGTTCTTACACTATTGACACTTGGTTTTGGGCATGATTGGTATTTTGGATAAGTTCTTTCCACATTATTATGATTACTTGTATGGTTCAGATTCGTTCTAGAAGCCTTACCTTAAGCATTTTTGTCTTTTCCTTTTTCCTTCTTGTATAAGTTTGGGTGATAGGCTTACTTGTCAAGGTACGTCGCGACAAGTTCCATCATGACCCTCTTTTTTGGGTCGTGAGAAATTGGTATCAGAGTAACTAGGTTTAATTGGTCTCAACGATTTAAGAACGAGATGTCTAATAGAGTCTCAAGGATCGGTACATAGATGTCCATATCTATCTTCGAGAGGCTATAAGATGTCCTTTGGATACTTGTCCTATTTTATTTCTTATCATGAGAAGTTCTTTCATACCTTATGTTCTGAGTTATGTTTCACTCTTTCTATGTTGTTGGTGTTTTCTAGGTCCCGCAAGGGTAAAGATACGGAGCCTTCTCCCAGAAGGAGAATCTCATGTCATGGAAACTCGAGGGAGTTTACGAACCCGTGGATTAGCCCCGTCTAGGAGTAGTGCTAGGGGAATCTCTCCTGAGCCTAGAGTTGAGCCTGTTGGAGGTATGAGTTCTGCCCTAATTTATTAGAGTTCGTCTACCCAGTGTTGGAGGGGTTGTTGGTATGTTTGCTGACTCGTTTAGAGGGTTCTTCTTTGGATATGTCGGGTGTTCCTCTAACACTAGTGTGGATCCTCCTATAGCACCAGCTTCTATTTTGGGTACTTCTCAGACCTCAAGTACTATTCCACTTTTAGTGCCGATATCTAACTATGGGGTTCCAAGATCAAGAGTTTAGTTGTTATTTGTGTTACCTCCTCAGGTGGGATCTCTGCTAGTTGGACGTACCATGCCTTACTCTTTTCAGCGAGCCACATCTGAAATGGTTGTGTTAGGGGCTTCTTTTTAGAGTATTGTTGATCATGTTAAGGTGACAGAGGATATTCCTCCACAGGAAGACGCCAAGAGGGTGTATCATTTTAGTAAGTTCATAGGCCAGACTCCTCGAGGCATAAGTTTTAGAGGTTCTCGTGGGTTTTCTAGTTTAGCAATGCGAGGTGGCAATCAGGTCAAGTTTAGATTTTGCTATATATGTGATGAGACTGGCTATTTGGCCAAGGACTGATCTCGTTGTATGTTTAGAGCTACTCGGATTTTAGTTGTGAGAGCTAGAGGTTCTTCCAGAGGTGCAAGAGGTAGAGGTAGTAGATCCCGTTGTAGGGTTCGTGGGGCTATTCAGCCATCCGGTGATCATGGTTAGTGTTATGTCATACTAGCCAGATTAGAGGCAGAGGATTCAGATGCTGTGATCACAAGTATCGTCTCCGTTTGTTTTAGACCTGCATTTGTATTATTTGATCCCAAATAGACTTTTTATTATGTGTTTGTATATTTTTCTTTGAATTTTAATTCTTTTAGTGAGCCTCTTACCATTCCTATTCATGTGTCTACCCCGATAGGTGATTCTTTAGTGGTGGATCAGGCGCACCAATCTTGTGATATGGCTTTTGTTGGGTGTGAGACTTTGATAGATTTACTTGTATTAGCTATGGTTGATTTTGATGTTATTTGGGTATGGATTAGTTGGATCCTTATCATGATAACTTTGATTGTTTTGATAAGAATGTGACTTTAGCTTCGCCGGGTGTGCCAAGGATAGTTTGGAAGGGTGCACTTTATTCGGGTCCTAAGAGGATTATATCTTTATGTTCAGGCTTGTAAGTTGATTGAGAGGGGATGGTTATCTTACTTGGCTTATATTCGTGACATTAGTGTTGTTTTACCTCCTTTCTTGGATTTTGTCTGTGTTATCTATGAGTTTATGGAAGTATTCCTTACGGACTTACCTGGTATGCCTCCGAATCGAGATATTATTTCACTATTGATGTTGAGCTGGGCACCAAGCCCATTTCTATCCCTCCTTATTGGATAGCCCCAACAGAGTTAAAAGAATTGAAATATCAGTTGCAGGAGTTGTTGGATAAAGGATTTATCTGACCTAGTATTTCACCGTGGGGTGCGCCTATCTTGTTTGTGAAGAAAAATAATGGGTTTATGTGGATATGTATTGATTATTGACATTTAAATAAGGTGATGGTTAAGAATAAGTATCCTCTTCCTCGCATGGATGTTTCATTTGACCAGCTACAGGATGCTGCAATGTTTTCGAAGATTGATTTGAGGTCCATTTATCACTAGTTGAGGATTAGAGTGTCAAATATTTCAAAGACATCTTTTCAGATTCGATATGGTCACTATGAGTTCTTGGTCATGTCCTTTGGGTTGACCAATGCCACTGCCGTATTTATGGAGTTGATAAATCAGGTGTTTCGATCATATCTTGAATTTTTTGTTATTGTGCTTATAGATGATATCTTAGTGTATTCCAAGAGTGAGGTTGAGCATGAGGAGCATTTGCAGATTGTGCTTCAGATATTGAGGGATGAGAAGTTTTATACTAAGTTCTCTAAGTGCGAGTTTTAGTTGCAATCTGTTTCTTTCTTGGGTTATGTGGTGACTAAGAAAGGTATTATACATTATCCATTCAAGGTTGCAACAGTTCGCGATTACGCTAGACCTACTTCGCCCACCGATATTCAGAGTCTTATTGGTGTTTTGTCGAGGGTTTCTCCTCTATTGCAACTCCTTTGACTAAGTTGACTCAGAAAAATATTTCTTTCTAGTGGTCTGATATTTATGAGGAAATCTTCCAAAAGCTCAAGAATTTGTTTTCTTCAACTCCTATATTGTCTTTTCCCAATGAGGGTGTGGACTTTTTTCTGTTTTGTGATGCTTCTAGTGTTGGATTAGGTGTTGTATTAATACAGGAGGGCAATGTGATTGGGTATGTATCTCATCAATTGAAGCCTCATGAGAGGAATTATTCGATCCATGATTTGGAGTATGCACAATTGTGTTTGCCTTGACGTTGTGGAGGTACTACTTGTACGGAGTCCATTGTAAGATCTCCTCAGATTATCGTAGCCTTCAGTATTTTTTCACTCAATGAGATCTTAATATGAGGCAGCGCCGTTAGCTTGATTTACTTAAGGATTATGACGACTATTCTCTATCATCCAGGTAAGGCTAATATTGTTGTGGATGCCTTGAGCTAGAATTTGACTAGCATGGGTATCTTGGAGCATCTTTTGGCCCAGGAGAGGCCTTTGGCCTTTTAGGTTAAGTCTTTAGCTAACCAAATAGTTAGGCTTGATATTTCGAAACTGGAGCGTGTTTTGGCATTTGTGGACACTAGATCTTCTTTGATGGAGCAGATTCAAGCTCATAAGTTTGATGATATTGGATTGAGGTTTATTCGAGATAAGGTGTTGAGTGGGGAGGCTAAGGAAGCCTCATTTGAGTCAAATGGAGTTTTGAGGATTAGGGGCTGAGTTTGTGTTTCGAGAGTGGGTGATTGGATTAGGATGATCTTAGAAGAGGCCCATTATTCTAGTTATTCAATCCATCTTGGTGTGAATAAGATATATCATGATTTGAGATAGCACTACTGGTGGGTGGTATGAGGTGAGATATAGAATATTTTGTGGCTCATTGCCTATGTTGTTAGCTGTGAAGGCTGAGCATATGTGACCTGGTGGCTTGCTTTAGATGTTACCCATTTCCGAGCGGAAGTGGGAATGGATCACCATGAATTTTGTGACTAGTTTGCCTCATACATCTCATAGTTTTGACAGTGTTTGGGTTATTGTGGATTAATTGACCTAACCATCTTATTTTATTTCGGTTCAAGTCTCATTAAGTTCTAAGATGTTAGCCAGAATCTACATTCGTGAGATTGTGCATCTTCATGGTGTGCCCGTGTCCATTATTTATGATTGAGATTTGTGTTCACATCTCACTTTTGGAAGACTTTTCAGGATGAGTGGGTACTCGAGTTGATCTTACCATGATGTTTTACCCCCAGACTAATGGTCAGTCTGAGCAGACTATTTAGGTTTTGGAGAATATGCTCCGCACTTGTGTGATGCATTTTGGTGGCTAATAGGAGCAACATTTGGCTTTAGCAGAGTTTGTATATCATAATAGCTACCATTCTAGTATTGATATGGCTCCTTTTGAGGCATTTTATTGTAAGCATTGTCGTTCGCCAGTGGGCTGGTTTGATGTTTCATAGGTGATACCTCGAGGTATAGACTTCCTTCGTGAGTCTTTGGTCAGAGTCTGGATCATTCAGGATAGACTTCAAGAAACTCTGAGTAGGCAGAAGTTCTATGCTGATCATAGACTTCATACCTTGAGATTTGGTGTTGGTGATCGTGTTTTCCTTTGAGTTTCACCCATGAAGGGTATGATGGGGTTTGGGAAGAGGGACTAGCTTAGTCCTAGGTATATTGGTCCATTTGAGATTCTTCAAACTGTTGGTGATGTCGCTTATGAGTTGGCATTTCCCCATGATCTATCAGCTGTTCATCTAGTTTTTTATGTTCTTATGCTTCGTCGTTACACTCATGTTATTCGTTGGGAGTCAATTCTCTTAGATGAGCGGTTATCTTTTGTTGATGAGTCAGCCTCCATACTGGCTAGGGATGTTAGGCGGTTGCACTCTAGAGTGATCCTTGTGGTTAAGGTCCAGTGGCAATATCGACCTGTAGATGAGGCTACTTGGGAGGTCGAGTCGAATAAGTGGAGTTCATAGCCCCAGCTCTTTATTGATTCAGGTATTTCTTTGCCTTAGTTCGAGGACGAACTAGATATTTAGTGGTAGACGATGTAACAATCTAAAAATTCAATGAAATATGTGAAATTTGTGATTGTGTGTGATTTAACTATTTTTCCCCTCCCCGTAGTTGTATTATGGTATTTCTGGGGTGTGGGCATGATTGGCATAGTTTCCAAAGCATTTTGGTACCATTTATGTGATATTGTGGTTTTTGATGGCTTCGAAAGCCTTATTTTAGTCTTATGTGGATATCTTTTGATCCATGCAATATATGGCTGAATGGATTGTGACAGAAGCTACGGAATATCAATTTTAGGCTAGGTAGACCTTTGGTTTGAGTCCCGATGCACCCAAGCTCATTTCGACCTATTGATCGGAAAGTTGGAAAATTAAATATATGGGCATGGGATCCATATTTGAATGAAACGACCCCGGATGTAAAATCTAACTTTTCCAGAAGATTCATAACGACGATTTTAGGATGGTAACATGTTTGGTGTAATTTTATGGCTTTTAAATCTCATTTCGACCCTCGATTTAGAATATTGTGATTTCGAACTTCGGGGGTCAACTTTGTGAAAACAATATTTTTTCAAAAATTAGAGTTCGCCAACGCATTCAAATAATCGAATTTAGTGTGGTTGCATAGCTTGTTTGCGTATATTGTGCTCCGAACGAATTTAGGACACCCCATTAAAGCTCAGATTGGACTTAAAAGGATGAAACATCTGGTGCATAGTAAATTTTTTGCTATAAAAACAGCTTTTCCCTCTTTTTGGCCCATTTTGTTCATTTTTCATCTTTCCTCATGGAGTTAAACCCTAAAATAGTGTGGGAGCTTAAAAGTAAAGTTTGTGGGAGCTTGGGAAAATAGATTAACATCTATTTCTTGGTTTTATTACGAATTTAAGGTAAGAATTAACTCTTTTCTTTGTAATTTCTTGATTAATTTCTCAAAACTCCAAAAATCTTAGGGCTTGATTACTAACCCCAATTTCACTTCTTTTCACTTGAATAGTATTTTTATCTTATAATTACTAGTTTTTCATCAATTTAACCCTTAAAACAACTCTAATTCCTGATTTTAACCCGCATTTCAAAGATTTTTATCCGGTAAAGCTTAAAATGGGTTTTCTTCAATTTGAACCTCATTTTTTACTCGATTTGACTTTGGTTTTTAGCTGTAGATTCCTAAAAATATGAGGAACATATTTTTGAAGTAAAGTTATAATTTTTCCCTTCTTTTTTGGAAACCCATTCCGAGGGTCCGTTTTGATCCCGAACCAAAAGTAATAAATATGGGTGTTGTTGATTTTTTTTGATGCGTAGATTCTATATTTTATGTTTTAAGTGGAGTTTGGGATCGTTCGTGAAAAGTAGGTCATGAGTTCGAAGTGTAGCGGACCAATTTTTGGTTTTGAGGTAGGTTATGTCTTAACTCTTCAGACTGGACTAGGTAGTAAATGATGATACAAAATGCATGTTTAGGGTGAGAACTAATCATGAAAAATGGATATCTATGTGTTGTGCCTGTATGGGTCAATATGTGATGTAATTATCGAAATTGAGATATTATGTGATATGTGTGACCGTGTGGGGTTCTATGTGATATTGATAGCCTTGAATACATGTGAATAGTTGTATTGTTTAAGATGCCTAATGTGGTACCAATGGCATATTGTGATTATATTCATACTTTATTAGCATATGAGATATGTGGAAATTCATGAATGAAACAAAGATAATGGGTGGATAGTTGCTCACGTGGTTGTGGAAATATATTATGTGGTTGGTTGTTGAAATATATCATATGGCTGGTTGTAGAAATACTCATTGCGATTGGTTGTGAGCATTATATTTCATGTCATACTCATTCATAAAATATTGGTACCACCGTGACAACATCTGAGAAACACTGGAAACACCTGATAACACCTTTCGAGGGATATGCCAAAAATAAGATATGACATATGTGGATTATATATGGGTTGATGAACCCCCATGGGTCCTGCATTAGGAGGCTTGCCTCCGTAGTTGTATACAGAGATTATGCGATGATCCCGGAGGTTCTATGATGACCTCGTGCATCATCATCATTGTCATTATCATATATATTGTACTTACTTTATTGTGTTTATATTGTGTTGTATTGCCATATTTACTTCCCCTTTATGTAATTGTCTTATCTTCTTTTACTTGTATTTGATGATTTTGTATATGCATGTTCCCCCTTGTTCTACTTATATATGATATAATACATACTTTTGTTCTATCTAGTTGTGATATTGCAATATATGTGATATACTAGAACTGTTAGTGCAAGTGGTGTGGGCTACCGTTGTGGGACATTTTTTGATTGCAGGTGATGTGCCCTTAGTGTATATTTTGTATGCTTTATTTACTACTTTTCTTTGTTGGCCTATGATACCTACTGAGTACAAGTGGACCGTACTCATGCCTACTACGCCATTTAGGTGTAGGTCCTAGATCGAGTGCGCCTCATCTTGCTTAACTTGGGCGATTGTTTGAGCTTCTAAGGTAGCGGTTGGATATTCATGCGTCTGGAGTTTACCTCTATCTTTCTATAGTATTTATGTCCTTATTAGTATTCGGAGATAGATACTATTACTTTGTGGTTATTTTTCTGTTGTACTTGACTCCTAGATTGTATTAGTAGTTCTTACACTATTGACACCAGGTTTTGAGCATGATTGGTATTTTGGATAAGCTCTTTCCATATTGTTATGATTATTTGTATGTTTTGTCTTTGTTCTAGAAGCCTTACCTTGAGCATTTATGTTCTTTCCTTTTTCCTTATTGTATCCATTTGTGTGATAGGATTACTTGTCAAGTTATGTCGCAACAAGTTCCATCATGACCCTCATTACATCCCCTTTGTCCTACTTATATATGATATAATACATACTTGTGTTCTATCTTGGTCTAATGCTGCAATATATATGATATATTAGAAATGTTAGTACAAGTGATGCTGCAATATAAGTTGGTTACTCTTCTCAGACTAACCAACTAACTACTTAATCTTCCTAATGTTGAAACTGAACTTTCACTAATAAGCTTCCATACAATCAGCTTGCCTCATATAATGTCTATCTCTGACACACAAGCTAAGTTTTATCTGATGGATAAGCATTTCTATAGATTTTTGCATTTTTTTGAAATATCTATTAGCTTCATTCTTGCCAAATGGAATAAATGACTACAGAGAAACTAGTCTTCATGATAACCCCTCTAGAATGCTTGCCTCGTGATTGTTTATCCACTCATTTCCTTTTCTCCTGCCACTATAGAATTATTCTATGTCGTCTTTTCCATTCCAGAATTGCATTCCACAAAACTGAAGTATATAAGCAATTAGAGAATATGTTATTTGCAGTTTCTGGGTCCCCATTACATAATATTCATATTTCATCCACTGATGTGCCCCACTTTCACAACAAGTCTTTTGTTCGTAGCCTCCTTCACATTTGTAAACACAAGATAAATGTCTGCTTTGGCTCTGCACAATAGTGACAAACTAAATTCTTTCACTCTACATTAGGAACCCCATCCCTCAACTATGAAGACACTTTAGCTATAACAAAGTTTCTTTGTTGAACAAGTGCTCTAGTATACCCCAACGTTTGCTAGAATCGACCTATATGCAGGATCTTTTGCACCATCTAGAAAGCCCGATGCGGTATAACCATATTCTCAATTTTCTGTTTTGATGTGGTATGTATGGATCCAGGTTATCCATAGTTTGTATTTCTTCATGCTCAAAGTCCACAACAGTTTGCATAGAGTTGCAGTGTTTCATATTTGTAAGTTTATAAAATTCATACCGCATGCACCTTTGGGTAAACACACCTAATCCCACGCTACTAAAGCTCTTTTAGTAACGGTAGCTTATTCGGTCCAAAGGTAAATCTACAAATCGTTTCTATCATCGTCACAATCTTTTTGAAGATAAGAATAATTGACTCCAATAAACTTGAATTCCAAAAAGGACTATTTTTACAAATTGAGCCCTTCCTACATATGTCAAACTTTTCTCCATCCAAATGGTGATCTTAGCTATAATTTTTGAAACTAGTGATGTTCATTATGGAACAATCAACCTTATAGTAGAAAGTGGAACTCCAAGGTATTTGAAAGGTAATGCTCCTAATTCATACCCCAAAATGTCTAGAATTATCTGTTGGGTGTTATTGTTTACACCTGTAAGTAAACCTGACTTTTTCTTAGGTTTTCTTTTATCCCCGAAGCTAGTGAGAACAACTAAAACCTTTCTTTTAGAAATTGTACAGATTTATCATCATGTAAAACCCCAAAATTTCTTAGCTTAAATTCGTTCCTAGAGCATTAAGAGATAACTTCAAAAATGAATAATATTTATTCTATGTGGAATTTTCCATATTTAGACTTCCCATTGTGTGGGAAATTGAATAAGCTTTCCGTTGATATAAGATTCGCCCAAATCCGACACTCAGTGAAGGAGTTATAGCATTTTTAAGTTGACAGTGTGCCACCTAGGCACTTGGCGCGTCTCGAGAAAGGAAAATTCGTAATTGTCAAATTCCAGTGGACCTCCACGCTATTGGAGTGTTGCGGAGAGGGCCATTTTTCCATTTGTCAATTTCCAGTGAGCCTTCGCGATACTAGCGCATCGTGCCAGTGGCCAAAATGGCAAACTAAAGGGCACCGCTATTGTGGCACGTTGCGGTGAAAGTCCAGTTCCCATTCGTCCACTTTCCAGTGAGCCACCGCGATAGTGGCGCATTGCGAAGGCCACCCATTTCGGAAATATTGCATTTTTCAGTTCCATTTAAAAGCTTAAAGGGGGCATTTTGGTCAATTCCCAAGCCCCCAATCTGTCCAAAACACAAGATTTAACATATTCCAAAGCACTTTATTCTTATTTCATCCTTTTTATCTCAAAAGAAAACCTTAGATCATCAAAGCTCCTTCTCCAAGAAACCCAATTTCTCCATTAATTCTCCAAGGTAATTCAAGATTTAGAATCCCCAACTCAAAAACTCTAAGAATTCATCTCTAAAGCGTCAATAGAGATCCAATATTCATGTTTTAACATCTAAGATCATCAATTGAGGTATGTGGGGTTATGAATAAGGAAAATCCTTTCGTCCTTGTGCCCAAAACTTATTTTAATTCCAATTTTACTGAATTTTTATATGATTTTCCATGAAATTCTTATTTCTATTAGGGGTTATGGATATTTTATGAGCTAGTAAGGTGAAATATTAATAATATGTGACAATGTAGAGTCCAAATCATTAAGTGTTGTAAAGAATGAATCATGTGTTTTGTAATGATGAAGTTACCTTGCATCCAACTCAATTTTTTTTTCTTTTTTGTATTCTTTATCTTTATTTTCTTTCTCAATATACAAAATTCCAAAAACATGTTTTACTGTTTATTCTTTGTTTTGGTTTTGTCTTTTCTTTCTCATAGGTATGTCTCCAAGGAAAAATGTGTCACGATAATCTAGGAAGGGTAATGTCCCGGATAAGGTCAAGACAAAAGCTACTTCTGCAAAGGGAAATGAATCGGCCTCCAAAGGTATCCCAAAAGTCCCGGATGTTCAATCAACCATAGAACATACACCAGAGGTTGGAAAGGAAGCAGATCAAATTGGGTTTGTGGAGAAAGTTTGAAAGAGTTATATAATGATTGGGTTATCACTCGGGGTTTCAATCCTGAGAAGGTCTTTAGCATGAAGGGAGTTAACACCCATTTTCCCAAAATCATTGTCAAGGTTAAAGAGCAGGGATGGGAGCTCTTCATGGATAAGGCAACACCTTCCAACCCACTATTCTATATCCAAGAAATTGTTTGGAAATTCTATGCTTCCTATGTTGTTCAGCACAATGAACAAAAACATAAAAGGCTAATTATCAAACATACTTTTCACGGGAGTATACTAGTTCAAGGTGTGAAGTCCCTTGAATGGCATCGGAGATTAATAAGATCCCTTTTACTTGTGAATTAGATTTTACAGTAGAATGCAAGAAGAAAATATTTAGTGGATGTCAAAGTTTCTCATGGCTTGATAATGTGATTGCTAAGGGCCTTCCTTCATGGGCTAATGGTGTGGGTTAAATCAAGAGAAAAGATCTTATGGTTCAAGCCAAATATTGGCTTGGATTTGTGGTAACTGCCTACTTCCCTCAAGAAATGACCAAGATGTCACGAGTGATAGGGCTATCACTGTTGGGTACATCATGGATAAAATTGCAATTAATTCGGGAGAGCTGATTGTGGAGCTGATAAAGTTAAGGTCAAAACAATCAAGCACTTTGTTTCCCTTTCCAGCTCTTATATTTTTTCTTTGCCTTAGGTTCAAAGTCTCTCTACTCTCTAATATTAATCAAGGGCTATATGTACTAGAATTATCGACATGACACATTGCAAGGATAAGGATAACCCTACAGGAATTAAGAAGAAATCTTTGGTTTTGGTAGACTTGGGTGTGGAAGGTTTGTCGAGCTTACAATGAGCGGAGATCCTGCCAGATTAGTAATCCATGATAGAAAAAATGCATTGCATATCTTTCACTCATGTTCTACGTCTCCTTTGTAATGTTTCTTTCTTTATTTTCCATCAATAAACCCTATTTTGTTCTTTGCTAGCAATGCTACTCTCATAGAATTACTCCAAGAAGTATAGTTTTCCATGCCAGATAGTTGTTGAGGAATGTAACGTCCCGCATTTTTGAGCTAGAAATCGAACCATCATTCCTACTTACATAAGCTCTAATTCCATGGTTTATATTCAATTTCATGTGTCATGATCCTTCTCTTAGTGTATTGTAACACCCCGCATTTTGGGCTAGGATGTAAACCGTTTTTTCTATGCGTAAAGGATCCAAAATCCATAGATCCAATGTGAATGTAGTGTGTTAATCAATTATATAGTGTGGGAATCTAGTTGATCATGAATTGATATCATATAGGTCCCCTAACTCAAGCACAAGTTGAAACCCTTCCTATCGATTGAGTTTTAGTGAGCGTTTAAACTTGGGTCAACTTCAATAGACCATAAATTTTTATATATAATGAATTAGAGGGCCTACTACATATCAAATGAAAGGTATTTGAGTCATCTTTCCAACTCCACCAAGTTTGCCTAAATCTTATAGCGGGGTAAAAAGTTATGGTTAATTTACAGTGAGATATCCGAATTGCCAAAGTGCAATGGGAAGGCCAACCGACCGTCGCGCCAGCGAAGAACCATCGCCCAAACCATCGCAACTGAGGTAGTAAGCCTATTTTATGGCCATAAAGCAATGGTTTGAGGGACGGTCCGTCCCTAGGGTGACGGTTCGTCGCCCAAATCGTCCCGCACCTCCGCTTAGCGATCTAATCCATTTTTAAAGGGATTTTTAGGTCTTTTCCACCCTTTTTAACACCGAACTACATCAAATTAAAGCACATAACTCATTATTCATCCATAACATCAAAATTAGGGTTTTTCCCAAAAACAAGGGATCAAGAACCAAACTCTAAGTTCAAGATTTTCAAGCAACAAATCAATAAATCAAGTTCTAATCAATTAAGTAATCTAAGGTACGTGGGGTTTTCCTAAACTGCAGGGGGATAAGGAAATTGTTTCAACAACATTTAAACATTGTGAAATAATGAATTTTTAAGGGGTTTTAGAATTTATATTACAATGTTGCTTTATTGTTTTGGTCTTGAGGCTTTTCGCCCAAACTTGATTTTTAACCAAGTATAAGTATACATATATATATGTATGTGTTTTGATAAATTTGAATGATGAATCGAGAGCATGATCTACTGAAAATCCCTCTTTAGTTTGCAAGCTTCTTATTTTCATAAGATATGATTTATTCGAGATGCATTGTTGGGAGCATTATATAAATGTCTTGATTTTATTTATGACTTAATTATGATTTTGAATTGAAGAGAGAGTTTTTACACGTTGATAAATGTTGAAGACATATAATGAAATAATTGCATGGTTTGTCAAAAATACATGACCACCACATGTTTAATGAAATGTTGAAAAGAAAGATTTTTTGCATATTTTGACAAATATTTTTGATGTATGAATTCTCTTGAACTGCTTGAATGATATGGTGGTTCAAATTTTACTTTTTGAATGAAGATATTATGACATAATATTTTATGGCTTAGAAATACTACTTGAAAGTCTTGGTATGACGATACCAATAAAGACAATGACATAACAGACACAGACTAGAATAGAATCAAATTTCACGTAGACTTACAAATTTTGAATTTAGAAAGATACATGTTCAGAAAGGGCTAAAATTAACCATGAAGATACGTTAGGTGGTTATCCGAAGAAGGCATAATTTTTGATAACTTATTTCCCAAAACTGTGTTTTGTCGATATGGGTTATTATGTCCCCTAGAGGGATTATACGATGGCCTACTGCCTTATGGCGTATAAGACTCAAACACTCCAACTCTTGTAGAAAACATGGGTTGGGGGCTTGGCCACCGAGTTAAGGGCGGACTTCATATAGATCGTGGGGTTGTAGACTTGAAGGGTGTACCACCTAATTCAGAATTAATACAAATAATAGAACTGTATTGACAAAAAGGTTTTATGATAATCAAAGAATGCCCATGTATTTTAAAATATATCATGCATGATGTTTCAGGACTTTCTCACACCTATTTTATATATATATAAATACATTATTTTGGATTGCTCTGCATTCCAATACATCTTTATTGACCCCCTCTATTTCTGAGACATAGTCTTGGTGTCCTGTTAAGCAGTAGATTGACTTGTCAGAAGTGAAGTATACAGTTGGCGAGCCTTCTTTATTCCAGAAGGCCTATTTATTTTCAGTCACTTGCTATTTATTTTGGTTTAGGTCTACTGGGGACCTTGTCCCAGTTTCAGACAGTTTTGTTAATTTTCGTATGTATTAGAGATTTCGCAGACCAAAACAGATGTTGTCTAGATATTGATGGATCTTCTTTTATATTGATATGCTTAAATTAGAACACGAAAATGATTCTATATTGCTTCATATTTTCGTATTTCCTTTTGTATATGAATGGTGTATGTGACTGCAAGTTAAAGGGCTCCCGGGCCTTCATGGTTTGGGATGCCCGTCACGTCCAAGAACCCGATTTGGGTTGTTACAAACTTTGTATCAGAGCATGGTTCATGGTCCCAAGGTATCTGCAAAATCATGTCTAGTAGATTCTTTCTTATGGGTGTATTATGCACCACACTTATAATTAGGAGGCTAGCGGGCATTTAGGAGTTGTTTCCCACTCTTTTATACTCAAGTTCATGCTATAGAGTCATCCATAAGAAAGTTATCCAAGTCTATTCCTCATTCTAATTTCATGGGTCATGCCTCATTTTCAAGGCGATACAAGTCTAAGAGTCTAGCTCTCCCAACGATGTGGTTCTCTCGATTGAGTTGACCATAAAGTTATGAATTTTTCACAAGGACTTGAGAGGAGTCCATTAGTGATTTAAAGTGTGTTTATTTAAGCATATACCCCTATCTGTGTTGTGCAGTTAAGCCTGAGGTATGGACTGCATTAAGTCTCCTATAATAAAGTTCTTGTTACGGGTGTCATGTTTGATGATAATGATGTGTATAAGAATGTTGGAACTGTATTTCCACCCGAGTAGTAGTGTATGTTGAAGTGTCATGACCTATTGGTAGTGAGATGGTCTAAAAGTTGGTGACACAAAATCACAAGGTTAGCAGTCAGAGTGAGGGTGACATTTGCATAAATAATTAGTTTTAGTTGTATAATCGTGGATTAAGGAGTGGGTTGCCATTGTATAGTGATAGACTAATTTGTAGCAATATTTATGGACTGCATGGTAGTCTGTAAAGGGAATGTCTGGCTATGATTTTTATCTATTTGAAATAGGAAGGATCTCAGAATGGATGGTTATATTGGTTGAAGAAATCATTTATAAGTGGTAAGTGAGAAGAGGTAGGTTATTTAATAAGTTATAGGTAGAGGCTCATTAGTGTTTGTTGAATTTTCAAGATCATTGTGATGTATGATTGGGTAAGTAAGTATGATGTGAGGAATTAGAATACATTGATAAAATTGAAGTGGGTTATATTATAAGATTAAGATCGACTAATCCTATCATGTGACTTTAACCCCCCCCCCCCTTGTTGATGGTTTTTCTTTAGTAGTAGTAACTAGTATTTCATGTGAGAGGGTATGTAGTGGATTTTGAATTGTAATAGCAAGGTTATGGTAGGGTTATGATTGTAGGTAGTAGTTAAGTGAAGTGACGTATTTGGGTTGATTTTCCAATTTGATGGACTAGTGTAATATGTGGCATGCTTTTCCAGTGGTTTATAATTGGGGATAGACAACAGGCTTGAACTTTAGATGTGGAGTGTAGTGGTGATAATAGTATCTCAAGATTGATGATGCATATTTGTGGGAATTAATTAGTAGGCTGGATATGATGTGTGAAATGTCCTAGGTTAGTAATTTATGAAAAAGGGAGTGGATAAATAGTGATATATCTACTTGAGGACTAGTGTTAAAAATGATGAATTGTGGTTGAGTAATTAAGATGATAAGAGTGATAGTCATATAGGAATAAGTAGAACCCCAGATAGCATGTTGTTGGATAAAGTGGTATGGTGTAAGTGTCATGTGTATCCGGCTTGTGTTTTATAACTTTATAGTACGGAGAAGTCTGGGGAGTTGTTGTGTAATGTTCATTAAAGTTGAATTCAGGAAATGTAGGTAGGCAATATGCGCCCTTGGTATAGTCTTATAGATTTTTGTGAATTTGTAGGTTATGTGATTAGAGGTGTAATAATAGTATTCTAAGGAATTGAAGATGAAGCATTAAGTATTTAGAAATGTAAGTGTCCATTCCCATAATAATGTTAGTCATAAGTTGGTGACTTTGGGGTTAGAGAAAGTTATGATTAGTATCCCTGAAGGGGGATGACCCAGAAAATATTTAGTGTCTTTATGTAAAATTTTTGAAGAAAGCTTGTGTTCATGTGTGTACCGACATCCCTTATTTCATTGAGAACTGTGGTTATAGATTGACGAGAGGTTATATTCTCAAGTTTAGGAGGGTGACTTTGATCTAAGGGGGAGATGATGGAGGTATTAACAGTGGGGTTTACACTTTTAGGTGTAGTCGTTTGGGTTAAGTTCTATTATTTACGTGTATTGTAAGACCCTGCAAAAATCCTAGTTTTCTAAGTCCTTTAGAACATACCAAGAAAGGTCCCAGAATAGAAAATTTTCAGCTAAGTGTTAGGACGTAGTCTTTTCCTAAGCCCTCAAACTTTGAGTAATCTATTTGCAACCTTTGGGAATTCCAAAAGTTAATTTTTAAGTTGATTCACGGGTGAGTCAATAGTGCATCTCGAGTGAGTTTTGGAATTTTCGAACAAGCATAAGGGCATGTTTGGTACTCCAAAACATTAGTTCAGGGCGATTAGCCTGCGGCGCCCATGCCAGTCCGGTTCGAGAAATTTCTGAAATTTCATTCCAAATTTTTAAGGGTAAATGAGTCATTTTCCCCACCCCAATCTATCCAAAACACAAGATTTAAGCCTATTCTAAGCACATTAGGCTTATTTTCATTACTTTTTTCTCAAGCAATACCCTAAGAACTCCAAAGTTCCTCCCCCAAGAAGTGTAGATCCTCCATTGTTACTTAAAGGAAGTTTTAGATTGAGGGGTTTCACAGATTTAAAATGATAGCTTAAAGCCATGGGGGTGATGTAATTGTAATACCTCATACTTTTCCTAGCTTGAAAGTTTCCCAAGAATGTTAGAATCTTTCTTTGAAAGATGAATCCACTTTTTTACACGTAGTATTTTCAAGATTTTTACTTTTTATCATGTGGGGAATCGAATAAGATTTCCATCGCTACAAAATTCCCCCAAATCCGACACCCGAGTGAAGAGTTAGAGCCTTGTTAGTGAGATAGTGTATCACCTGAGTCCAGCGCATCGCGGAGATAGCTCAAATGGTAATTGTTAATTTTCAGTGTTGCTCTGCGATAGTGGCGCGTCATGCCAAAATTCCAGGTCGCAGACAAGGTGGCAACGCGATAGCTTCGTATCGCGCCACCGTGCAATTTCCCATTTGTCACTTTCCAGTGACTTAGTGCGATAGTGGCACATCGCGCCAAGGATGAAAATTGAGAAATTTTCTCAGAAATTAAAGATGTGTCCAGGGTTAAAAAGGTTAATTTCCCACCCCTATATAAACCCAATAACACATTATTTATCCATTCTTCACCCAAAATATACTAGTTTTTCTCATGTTTCTCTCAAGAACAAGCTGGGTTTCTATTGGGGATTCAAATTCAAGAAGGTTTCACTATCAATCTTCACGAAATCACGAACTGAGGTATGCATAGTGTTCATTCAAGGACTCCTTTCATCCATAAAGTCCAGGAATTTCTTTTCAAATTAAGTGTATGGATTTTTGTATGAATTCCATGTTAGGTTTGTGTTGCTCATGTTGATAATGACCAATTGAGTTTTAATCGATGTTTGGTGATAAATTTCATATGGAATTGACTAGTAAAGATGTAGATTCTTGTAAACCTAGGATTAAAACCCTTGGATGACGAAATTAGATATGAATCATGATGTTTTGATTGTTGTATAATATTGTCTACATATATTATGCCTACCATGTGTTTAATTAAATGCCTATACGAAGGAAAAGAGCCCAACTAGCATGATATTATGAAATCCCTATGTTTGTACAAGTTTATGCATATCACATGTTGGATGAAGTGCTTCAATATATGAATTATGAATTGTGTTGTTGGTCATGTGTTCACGTAAGTCATGCTATGTCAGTTTATTTCCATCGAGTCCTGGGGGTACTTGTACCCGATAATTTAGTTGTGTGCCTAGAGCCATGTCATGTTTTCAAGATACTCTCAGTCAAGCTATGATCCATAGAACTCAGTCAGTCATGTGACTCAGGAAAACCCAGAAATCTCAGTAGTTCAGTAATCTCAGTGATCTCAGTACTCAGTAATATCAGCAACCTCCAGTATCCCAGTCAATATCAGTAACTTCAGTACTCTCAGTCAGTCCTCAAAACTCAGTACATTTCGTCAGTCAACAGATCTCAGTAAATTCAGTTTAGCTCTGCTAACCAATACTATTAGAATTATCTCAGTTCAGTTAATCAGTTCAATGTCTTTAAGATGGGAGTAGGATTCATCACTGAGCGAGCCTAGGGATGGAGACTCACCCGGTAGATAGGACTGAGATCTCTAGAAGGAATCCCTAAGTTCTAGAACTACGTAGACAGCGTAGGTACGAGATGTCACCCATTAGATTGGACTGACTTACTCAGGGATCACCCGTTAGTGTATTTAAATGTATAGGACTGATCCCAGGGTCACCCACTAAATTAGGACTGACTCCACAGCAGTTGTCTTTACAAGTGGCACGGTACTAACACCCTTCCAGCTGGGGTTACAATTTGGACCCCAGTTAGCTTATTATGGGGAATGTCGGTTAGATGAATACATCCCATAGTTTCACAGAATTAGGACTGTCAAATACAGTCAATTCATCTCAGTAGTATAGATTTTGGACTGTCAGTTACAGCCAATCCTTATCATTAAAAATAAACCCCGGGATCACCCACCAGACAGGACTGATCTCAACTATGGTCAATCAGTATCAGTATCATCAGATGTAGAGATCACCCGCTAGATAGGACTGATCTCAGATTCAGTTACTCAGATACATTACAGAACTCAGCTAGTTCTATCAGATTCAGGACCATCAGATATAATAATCAGGACTGTCAGATACAGACAGTAATACCCCAAGTATTCATGCGTTAAATATTTTTGTTGTGTAAAGTTTCAAGTAATAATCATGATAAATCAATTATAATTCAAGCATACTCCTCCTACTTCCATTTCAGAGATTATTCTACTAATGTTCTATGTCATGTGTTCAAATCATGCCTATGCCTATGGTTCGAATTCTCTATGGACTTATGTTTATGATCTGACCTCCCAACTAGAAGCAATTATGTCTCTCAGTAATCCAGTCTTTCATGTATTCAAGCCATATGTTATGTTGTTCGTGATCCATGAAAATCTATGACTCTCAGTATGCTTGGACCTAAGAAAAAGTGTTTCTACATGTCACCGATTCATCCTACGTCGGACTTATCCAAAGTGATAAAGTTTATGCAAACTCATGGAAATTTTCATCTCTTTAAATGAGGACCAATCACTTCAAGTGGCGATCCTTGTATTAGTTTTAACTACTTAAATTTCGGCCTTATTCCATATACCACATAATACGTGCATCCATGTTCCTCACTGTGGTCCGTCCAAAGAAATCATGTTGTGTTGTGTTTATGCCAAATGACCCTTTACTTATTATCTAGACACGATATATGGAGAACTTCGTGTCTATTTTATCTATCGTATCTTCATTTCATGTCCTACCTTAAGTAGATTAACAGATATGAGTTATAATTGAGCAGTTTTTCTTTCATTCATGATGTGTATGCTCGGGGCCCTCAATGACCCTCTGTATGTTGGTATGATGGTTGTTGTGGAGGCATAGTAATGTGTTAGGTACGGGAGTAGATGTTCTTGAAGGTGAAAATTTCTTATGTGATTTCTTGAGTTAAGGCTAGAGAGGGAAGGGGAAGCAGGAGATGAACTTTCATTATGTGAGATAGTTAAGAAGGAGCTATGTGGTGAAAATATTAGTGAGAATTATTGAATTGGATGGTCTTAGTGGGGAGATACATGAAGTGGGTGTAGTAATGATAGGCTTGAATATTTTGATTGATGAAAATGCAAATCACTGGTTTATGTAGTTGGTAATCCTTGATTAAAAACTCGAGGGTGTTTGGTGGTAGAGATAATGTACAGTATTTTTCTTAATCGGATGTAAAGTACAAGTGGTGGTAGATTAAGTTAGCATCTTGTTACTTTGGTTAGGTTTCAACGTGAAAGACCTTTTGCAGTATAACTCAAATTTTTGTGATTAGATGCATGGTGGGAGAATTGTAAGTTGGAAAATATAGAGTAAGTTAATTATTGTTTGGGGCATGGATGAGTAGTGTCTCCAAGTATAAGTCTATTCGAAGTATTTTTGAGGTAGAGAATGTTTCTAATCTATTCTTTTGTCCCGCGGGAATCTCATCTCGTGTATTGTACCAATCTAAATCGAGTTGAGGAGTCTAGGGAAAAAAATTCATGCCTTACAATGTTTTGACCATGTGCCATAGAACATATGTTGAGATCACATCGATGTCAAGTTTTGTTATCTCATGATGGTACCAATGTAAATCAGGCCTACTATCATCAAATAAATACCTGCCTTATGTTGAGATGATTAGGACTCATAGAACCCTTGTGCAAGATCAGGGAATCCCTATGTACAGTCTCCTTATCCCATGTTTTGTTCTTGCATATTTCACTCGGAGTTATCATGAAACTCGTTTGATGCCCTTTTATGTTTTGTTGAGGAAAATTATCCAATGCGAGATTACGTTCTTTATTCTACACTTTTAGATCCTCAAAGGTCCCTACATATCATTCGGGAATGAATGATCCTAAGGGGGAGATAATGTAACGCCCCGCATTTTCGAGCTAGAAATCGAACCGTCATTTCTACATGTGTAAGCTCTAATTCCATGGTTTTGTTCAATTTCATGTGTCATGATCCTTCTCCTAGTGTATTGTAATACTCCGCATTTCGGGTTAGGACGTAAACCATTATTTCTATGCGTAAAGGATCCAAAAGCCATATATCCAATGTGAATGTAGTGTGTTAATCAATTATATAGTGTGGGAATCTAGTTGAGCATGAATTGAGATCATAGAGGTCCCCTAACTCAAGGACGAGTTGAAAGCCTTCCTATCGATTGAGTTTTGGTAAGCTTTAAAACTTGGGTCAACTTCAATCGAACCTAACTTTTTATATATAACTAATTAGAGAGCCTACTAGATCACACTCTCGATAATACCTATACTACCAAAGGAAAACCCGCTACAGCAGCTTACCTATTTTTATAGCTTAAACCAATTCCAAAAGGGAGGCAGAGGTTTATTTTTATCAAGGATCTCAAAAGTATATCAAATGAATGGTTTTTTGTTCCTCTTTCTAAAGCCACCAATTTTGCCTAAATCCGATAACGGGGAAAAAAGTTATGGCCGATTTACAGTGAGCTATCCGAATTGCCAAAGTGCGATGGGAAGGCCGACGGACCATCGCGCCAGCGATGAACCATCGCCCAAAGCATCGCAACTGAGGCAGTAAACCCATTTTCTTATCATAAAGCGACTGTTTGAGGGACGGTCCATCCCCAGGGTGGCGGTTCGTCGCCCAAACCGTTCCGCACCTCCGTTTAGCGATCTAAAGCCGTTTTTAAAGGGATTTTTGGGTCTTTTCCACCCTTTTTAACACCTATTTACATCAAATCAAAGCATATAACTCCTCATTCATCCATAACATCAAAATTAGGATTTTTTTCCAAGAACAGGGATCAAGAATCAACCTCTAAGTTCAAGATTTATAATGAACAAATTAGGAAATCAAGTTCTACTCCTTAATTAAGTAATCTAAGGTGCGCGGGATTTTTCTAAGCTACATGGGCATAAGAAAATTGTTTCAGCAACATTTGACATTGTGAAATCATGAATTTTGAAGGGGTTTTAGAATTTATATTACAATGTTGCTTTATGAATTCTTTAATGATATTATTATTTTGGTCTTGAGGCCTTTCCCCCAAACTTGATTTATAACCATGTATAAGTATACATATATATGTATGTGTTTTGACAAATTTGAATGATGAATTGAGAGCATGATCTATTGGAAATCCCTCTCTTGTTTGCAAGCTTCTTATTTTCGTAAGATATGATTTATTCGAGATGCATTATTGGGAGCATGATATAAATGTCTTGATTTTGTTTATGACTTAATTATGATTTTGAATTGAAGAGACGGAGTTTTATACGTTGATAAATATTGAAGACATATAATGAAAGAATTGCATGGTTTGTCAAAAATACATGGTCACCACATGTTTGTTGAAATGTTGAAAAGAAAGATTCTTTTCATATTTTGACATATATTTTGATGTATGAATTCTCTTGAACTTCTTGAATGATATGGTGGTCTAAATTTTATGTTTTGAATGAAGAGATTATGACATAATATTTTATGGCTTAGAAATACGACTTGTAAGTCTTTGTATGATGATACTAAACAGACAATGCCATAACAGACACAGACTAGAATAGAATAAGATTTTACTCAGACTTACAGATTTTATATTCAGAAAGATGCATGTTCAAAAAAGGTAAAAATTGGGCATGAAGAGACTTTAGGTGGTTACCCGAAGAAGGCACGAGTTCATATAACTCATTGTCTAAAACTATGTTTTGGCTATACGGGTTATTATGTCCCCCTAGAGGGATTATTCGCTGGCCTAGTGCCCTATGGCGTATCAGACTCAAACACTCCAACTCTTGCGGAAAACTTGGGTTGGGGGCTTGGCCTTCGAGTTAAGAGCAGACTCCATATAGCCCGTGGGGTTGTATACTTTTAGGGTGTACCACCTAACTCAGAATTAATACAAAGAATATAGCTGCATTGACAAGAAGGTTTTATGATTATCAAAGAATGCCCATGTATTTTAAACTATATCATGCATGATGTTTCATTACTTTCTCTCACCTATTTTATATATATATATAAATACATTATTTTGGATTGCTCTGAGTACCAGTACATCTGTATTGACCCCCTCTATTTCAGGATTCTGAGACACAGTTTTGGGATCCCGTTAAGCAGTAGATTAACTTGTCAAAAGTGAAGTGTGCAGTTGGTGAGCCTTCTTTATTCCAGAAGGCCTATTTCTTTTTAGTCACTTGCTATTTATTTTGGTTTTTTGTCCACTGGGGCCTTGTCCCAGTTTCAAACAGTTTTGTTAATTTTCGTATGTTTTAGAGATTTCGCAGACAGAAATAGATGTTGTCTAGATGTTGATGGATCTTCTTTCATATTGATATGCTTAACTTAGAACATGACCATGATTCCGTATTGCTTCATATTTCTGCATTTACTTTTGTATATGAATGGTGTATGCATGTGATTGCAAGTTAGAAGGGCTCTCGAGCCTTCATGGTTCGGGATGCCCATCACAGCCAGGGCCCCGATTCGGGTCGTGAAAAGGAATTAGGATTCTACCTGGTGTATCCGATGGATGAAAATACAGAGGGTTTCTGGGATGAATGTTAGTGAACGTTTGAGATTGAATTTTTAACTTGCAGTCTCATAGCTCCTTCTGCAAATTAATGTTACCGATGTACGAAAATTTTGATACTTTTCACGGGAAATTGTTGAACCTTCAGCGAAAAACATCAACAATATACTGAAATTCCGATTAAATTTGAAGAGAATTTTGGTGAATTTATCGAAATCGCGATGCTCAGTATTGAGTCGGTCTTAAGTTGTTCGTGGCTCTCCAGCTTGTGCTAAAAAAAAGAGAACCCAAATGCTCACTATATTAGCTAGGTTTGTTCGATGATCATAGTTCTTATACTCCCTCCATCCCAAATTATGTGTCGTCATTTCCTTTTTGATTCATCCCAAAAAGAATGTCGCCTTTTCTTATTTGGTAAGTTTTTAAAGACACAATTACAATTTTACCCTTAGTGATCCCATTTGATTTTAAATACTATTACTCTTTTTTTATTTGGTTTTTTAATTAAAAGTGGTCCCACTTGATTTTAAATACTATTACTCATTTCTTTAAGAAGGGTAATTTTGTAACTTTAACAAAATCAATACTTATTTCTTAAATATCGTGTCCGATCAAATGGCGACACCTAATTTGAGACAGAGGGAGTACTATATTGAAAGCTAACTCCCAGAAGTTTGGCGACACACTTCTTTCTCCATTCTATTTATTTTTTTCACTTTACTTATTAGTCCATTTTAGAAAGAATATCTTTTTTGTTGATAATTTTTTAAATTCAAACTTTTCAAATGACAATTTTAATATCACAAAATTAATGTGCATTTTGATACATTCTATATATCTTTAGTTTAAGATTACAAAATTCAACGTCTTCTTTATTTGTTTGAACTTTGTATCAAGTCAAAAAAAGAAAAAAAAAAAAAAATGAACAAAAAAAAGTAATAACTCCCAGTTTGACCATTAAAATAATAATTTTCGGAGTTGAAGTTGGTGTTGTGTTTGGCCATGAATATAATTGGAGTTGTGTTTTGCAATTATGTGAGAGAAATAAAAGTGAAAATAAATTTTACTTATTTCACTTTTCCAAAAATAATTTTCACAGCGTGAAATAATTCTTATGGTCAGATACTATTATTTTTACTTTTTCATTAAATGGAAAAGAAAATTGAAAAAAAAAATTAAAAAAATTTATGATCAAACGCCTACTTAAAGACAAGTAATTGAAACGGAGGAAACACTTCGAAATGACAATGACAAAGAGCAAAAGTAAATCATAACCAAGGATGTTTGAAATAGAAACAAGATAAGTTGAAATTGACAACAAACTAAAACAGCAAAACCTAAACTTGAATAAAGAAGTTGAACCCTTATCTACTTATGAAATTAAAAAGGACTAAAACAAAACAAAGAAAGACTATTCAGAAATGTTCCATGGTGAGCCATGACATTTTTTATTTGTTACAAAATACTAGTTTCAACTTCAATACTCCTCAATTGTTCGTACCAGGCACCTCTTTGTCTTTGTTGCTAGCCTCGGCTACTACCTTGTCCTTGTTGCTTGCCACAGGTTTCTTTGTAATTTTAACTGTCATACAAATAAAAATCAACTAATATTAAATAAATCTTAACTATTTATTTTTAATTTTTGGACTTATAATTTAAAGAATTAAAAAGTATTAAAAACAAAAGACTTACAAAAATCTGGATTCGCCTTAAACATGCGCATGATAGGATCTATAGGTAGACCTCTCGCAGCAAAACTTGGATCATACAATCGGTTGCCAACAGGGCTACATTTCAAATCAACAATTATTATTAATATTTTCTTAATTATATTGTTATATCTTTGCGCCATAACGAATTAAATTCACAATTTTAATTTCTGTTGTAATTTTATAAGTTGCCACTTAATTTATATATATATATATATATATATATATATATATATATATATATATATATATATATTAAAGAGCTTTACCATAATGAGGAATGCTACCTGATTGACTGTGGAATTTCTCTCTTTCGCTTTTTATCTTTTTGCTCATAAACTTTTTTCTGCAATAACTCATTAAAATTGAAAATAACATATTACTTTATTGTTCTAATCCATTATATATACAAATGTATTGGAAATTATTTTATAACAAAAAACTAAGACCAATTTAATTATTAAAAATAAATTAGGAATGAAATATACTGTTGAACTAGAAGTCAGATGATGCATTTTTTGCTTTCTACCACACGGATGGCTAGCCTGCATTCATTTACGTAAGAAAATGGGCTATACGTAATATTTCATTGTAAAAGAAAGTTTAATAATAATAATAATAATAATAATAATAATAATAATAATAATAATAATAATAATAATAATAAAATAATAATAATAATAATAATAATAATAATAATAATTTGCTACCACGTACCCTTGAGTTATTAAATGGTGAACTTTCCAATATTGGAGGAACAAAGCGTCCAATGGAGTTAGCACTATTTTCCTATACCAAAAATAAATTATAATCATGACAAGGTTGAATTACAAGGTACAAAGTAAAACACATACCTTCAGAGGTGCACGTGAGCCTAAGGCAATTTCGAGATTACGATCTTCATTACACAAATTTCTAAAAAAAAAATATTTAATTTCATTAACAAGGTAATAATAAAATTAAAATATTTCAATATAAAGTGATGAATATTTTATCAATAATAAATTAAGTCAAGATATATTCAATGTTACGCACACGAGTGTTTGCTGGCTAAATTTTCTTAAAAAAAAAAAAGTAGAGAAACAAAAATATTAACAGGCTAAGAAAAAAGATATATGAGTAGGCCATAAAAATAAAATTGGAAATTGTATTTACATAAAACAGACATTCATGTTTTGAACTTTAAACTATATTTAAAATCTTTTTTTTTTTTTTAATATCTTGCACTTTTAGATGGGTGAATCTATACAACTCATTATGATATGTATATTAAAAAAACAAAAAGAAAAAGTTATGATGTTACCAAATTTTTTTGCACAACTTTTCATGTATATATAAGCATAAATAGAATCAATCACTAAATGTATAAAATATTTATGTATTAGAAGTATAATTTATACAAGAACTATTTTTCCCAAGCAAATATTTGATCGTGTAAACAAATTTATTTATATATATGAATAATAATAATAATTAATACCTGCTGGATATGGGAGCTTCTTCTGATATAACTTTGACAGCTTGGTTACTTTCTGAATCATCACTACTTTGAGACCTAAATAATTGGCCAAAAATAAAAATAAAATTGTTAATTTTGGTGATATAGACCTCAGTTATTATTCTTCGATTAAATATATTTAAATTTAAAATTCAATAATCCGGATAATTTTGGTGATATAGGCCTCACTTAAATTCTTTGAGTGAATATATCTAAATTTGAAATTCTGTGAGCACACAGAGCCACACATACACACATATTATATTTATAATTTACTAAATATAAAATTAAATTATTACATAGAAAAAGTAAATCTGACGATGGTATAAATTTTATTCTAGAATCTCAAGAACTATCCTTTTCAACTGTCCCACCCTCTTGTGGTATGAAACAAAATCTAAAAATTTGTGATAATAATGAAAGTAATTATTGATAATAATCATGATTTGTAAAAAAGGTTGGTAGTTATTATGCAATATCAGTGGTGAATAAAGGTGGTGGGTGACGATAATGGTAGTTGGTGTTGAGAAATAGCAGTAGAATTATAATAATTCTACTAAAATTCAGAAAATCAGAGAGAAATGATCTTACGTACATTATGAAATAAAAGGATAAGAGAGAAAAATAAAGTGCAATGACTTTACAGAAGCTCGATTAAAAGTGCTCACGATATAACATTAAGCAGCCACATGAATCTTATTTATAATGGTCAGAATTTAATTTTATTCTTTTTGTAGAGTATTTTTGAGATTTAATGACTTTAACGAATTACAGATTAAGTAAATGGAGTCAAATTAAATTTATTTCTAATAGTGAAATTATGTTTACATGATAAATGTTTATTGTTAAGATAAATCCAATCTTCTCTCTAAAAAGGAACTATATATGTGTATGCTAAATCTTTAAAGGAAAAAGCTTAGTATATACATATACATGTAAATTTATTTCTAATGTTGAAGTTATGTTTACTAATAAATGTTCATAATTAAGAAAAATTTAACATTCTCTCCTAAAATGGAATGACATGTGTATGCTAAATATTTAATGATAAAAAAAACTATATATTTTTTCTATCTTATCTTTCTTATATTAAATAAATTTATTTTTAATATTGAAATTATGTTACATAATAAATGTTCATGGTTACTCGAGAAAATTGAAAGAAAGGTGTCTTTTAAGTCTTGAATGAAGGATTGGTGACATTGACCAACAGATAGGGTTAAACATCATTAGAAAACTTGATTAAGTTAATTGTGGACTTGATTAATATTTTCAAAACTTTCTAATGTTTTAAAAAATAAAAATCAACCCAACCCACACCCCTCTTCAATCCAAATCAACCACTCTCTCCTCTCTCTCGACAGCTTCTCTTAACTCTCTCCCAACCAACAGTTCTGCAAAATTTCTCCCTTCAACCCCCGACGACTTCTACCTCCGGCGACAAATAGTTAGGCTTCAAGTTTCCCTCTTTTCTCCCTTCAACCCCCGGTGACTTCTACCTTCGGAAAAATATAGTTCGGCTTCGAGTTCCCCTCTTCAATTCTATCAACCTGTCTATCATCCCTCTCTCGCAGCTTCTCTCAACTCTCTCCCAACCAACTGTTCTGCAAATTTCTCATTTTAATCCTCGACGACTTCAACATCCGACTATAAATAGTTGGGCTTCAAGTTTCTTTTTTACTTCAACCTTCAATCGATGTGACAGCCTTGCTCTCTGGCCACAACAACTTCAAATTCTTCATCGTTCCTTTTCTTCTTTCACAGGTAAAAATTCATAGCCTTTTTAGTTTTGAAGAAAACGAGGAACTTGAGCCAACTTCTCTTATAGTATTGGTTAACAATTTTAATATTTGTTGCACTAATTTAAAATGCGGTCTGAAATGGCCTTTTTATTGTTTGTGTTTATAAAAACAAAACGATAATTTGTTTTGATTTGTTCTGTTCTTATTCTTGGTAAAAATGGTGAAATTGTTGTTCTTTTTTGAACAAAATCGTGCTATTGTTTTTTGTTTCCTCCGATAGATTACCCATTTGGTGCAACATATTAACCATCTGATGCAACAGATTCATTATATGATGCAACAGATCAACCATATGATGCACCAAAGAAACCATCAAATTACAATTCTGATGCAACAGATTAACTATCTAATGCAACAACTTTACCATATGTTGCAACAGATTAAGCATCGGATAAAAAATCTGATGCAACTAATTAACCATCTGGTGCAATGGAAGAACCATTAGATTAATAATCTGATGCAACAGATGAACCTCCTGTTGGATAAAATCTCATCAACTCTTCCTATAGGAAATGTCAAAGACTTGATTTTTTCAACTGATCATTCATCTACCGCGATAGACGACCCTATGTTGGAAGAAATCTAAACAATACTGGACGTTGATAACTGTTCCAACAGATCACTCATGTGTTGCAATAGATGTGTGACCTGTTGCATAGACTATTCATCTTTCTCAATAGATAAGTGATATATTTTATATTATCGCAACAGATTACTCAGTCGTTGCTGCAGTTAGTTAACTGCTCTGGCAGATCACTCATATGTTGTAACAGATGTGTGATCTATTGCATAAACCATTCATCTTTCTCAACAAATGACTGATATGTTTTGTATTGTCACAACAGATTATTTAACTATTCTAACAGATCACTCATATATTGCAATAGATAACATCACAACAGTTGTGTGATCTGTTGAATAGACCATTCATCTGTCTTAAAAGATAAGTGATGTGTTTTTTATTATTGTAACAGATTACTCATCCGTTGCAACAGTTTGGTTATATGTTACAACAGATATACTATCTGGTGAAATAGATCGGTGATCTGTTGCAACTGTTATTTTACTGTTTTGCTTGTTTGATTTACTGTTATCCTTTTTTAACGATGCATTAATTAACAATAATATATTATTTTATGTTCCTGCTAATTTTAGATAATATGGTTCCCAAAAGAACAGAAATCGAATCAAGTCCAAGTAAAGGAAAAAGTGAAGAAGCTAGGCTACATCCATCACTCTATGATCTTGCTTTACAAGTGTTATCTCAATCGGGATCAGAATATGTTGAACACGGGGACGAGGGATATTTCAAAAGAGATGATACAGATGCTAATAGCCCTTCCACCGAAGAGCTTGTCAAAGCCTTCAGCATTGATCGTTATCCTGTAAAAATACAATGCGATGGTGTCGCAGATTTAATGGGTGATTTCGTGGTTATGTCAGTTAGGGGATAATCTTTCAACGCCTTCAGAAAAATACTTCGAGAACAAAAATTGGATGCTTATTTCAGGGACAGCTGCTTTGGGAAATATCTTGATTTGCGGGAGGAAAACAATGCCCGTTTCCAAATGAAAATGGTATATGAACTTCTCAAGCGTAGGTTTATGTATGAAAACAAAGATAAGATGGATGAGGTGTGGATAAATTATTGTGGCATGCCTGTTTGTTTTGGTTTGAAGGAGTTTGCCATAGTTACTAGACTAAAATATTATCCTCCTTCTCAAGTTATACCTATTCTAACCCAAAAAAAGCACCTCGCACACCCAAAAAAGGCAAAGGCAAGTCGTGTGATTGTTATGACCTGGTGTCTATTATTGGTTCAAGCTTCAAAAACAAAAATTTGATAGAATTGTTGAAAGGTAAAGGACTTTCAAAGAAGCACAAGCAGTCATTATGCTTGGTTTGGTTTGTACATAATATTATTTGGGCGAGAGACGTTAACAACAACATAAGCCTCGCTTTAATAAAGATCTTCGAGGATCTTGATGCGTTTAAAAGCTATCCTTGGGGGTATGAAAGCTTCAAAATAACTGTCAAATGTTTGTTGACTCCGTTAGCGCCAAAGACAGTCAACTTATATGGCTTCCCATAGGCTTTCATGGTAAATGTTTCTTTCCTCTATTAGAATATCATTCATTTTTTTCGCTCAATAATGGTTTTGATTTATTGGCGTTATTTTATAGGCTTGGGCATTTGAAGCCATTCCTTATTTGAGACAACAAGTGAACAACCAAGAAGGAGTTTCCTATCCAAGAATCTTGAGATTTTTGTCGACCAAAACTGATAAAAATATAAAATTTCTTGATCTCTTCAACCCCCCGAAGGATGCAGTAAGTATAATTAGAATTAATTTTTTATTTTAATTAATGATTTTTTTTGAATGATCTAATCATCATTCTAATATATGTAATGATTTATGTTAGATTGTGCATCCATCGCTAGTTCCGACCAATCGAGAGTTGAAAATGCAATTTTTTCTTACTTTACAGTCTGTGCAAACTTTATCAAACCCTAAGGTCATTGAAAAAATAAAAATAGAATTGTTTGGAGCAACAACCATTACAAGAAAAATAATTTTGGAGGGTGGGTTTGTTGTTGTTGATGGTCTTAGTGGTGATGAAGATGGTGGTGGTGGTAGTGGTGTTGCTGTTGGTACTAATAATCCTCCACTTACAGTATTTAAAGCAAACCATTATGAGTATGATCATACTGGTTATACAGATTTTGCCTCTCCCAAGGAATGTTCTGCATGCAAATGTCAAGACTGCAGGGCGAAACATGATGTAGTGATTAATTCTATTAATGCATTAACTGCTTCTGTAAAGGAATTGACATCTAAAAAGGGATCTCATTCCATCAAAGAGAATTTTATTCCATTCGCTCCATTACAGATTAGGGCTAAGAGGAAAAGGAGGGTGATTTCCAAGGCATTATCAAGCATCCAAAAAGCGAAATTACAACTCCTCTGTCTGTGTGTTTCACTGAGCAACGTACAATATCCAAAGGAGAGCAGAACGAGCTGAAGAAGTTAAGTATATTATATGTCTTCCAACTGACAAAACAAACAGACACATTTCTGGTTCAACAGATGACACATCTGCTGAAAATTATCAAACAGATATATACATCTGTTGTAACATTTGACTAACCAGTTGCACCAGATAAACATATGTCTCATCTATTTTAGTAAATCAAAAATCTCTTCGTATTGCTTTTATTTGTACCAACAGACGACCTATCTGCTGCATCAGATGATTCATATATTGCAACGGATGGTTCATCCATTGGAAATTATCACACAGGGTCTTCCTCATGTAGAAATTTATCCCAACAGTTGATTCATTATTGCAACAAAAATATAATCTATTTTGGATAATTTAAAATCGGAGGAAGACCTGTTTGATTTGCTAGAATAGATGAGTTATCCTTTTCCATTTTGTTGTATCTCCGTGATTAGTATTGACCAATTTTAGATTTCCAGGTGGATGTAGAAGAAGCTACTGTTGAACAACATTGATAATATGCTACTCTTTTTATGGAAATACGGAGAACAGAAAGCGCAGAAATTGTACGTAAGCGACAATAAAGATCCACGATGAGCAAAGACGAATTCCATAGCACCGGATGAAGAACAACTTGTCCATACTGAGTAGATGTTTATAGCTTAAGCCTATCAAAGAAATCCTTGGTAGTATACTTAAATTTTTGTTGATGTATTTGTTGAGATATGTACCCATAACAATTTTTTTATATTTTATTTATTTGTTGACTTATTTCAGCTAATTTATGAAGGCTTCGATTTATTTTATTTTATCTACGAATTTTATTTATTCCTTAGATTTGAATTTATTAATTGCAAAGGAATACTAGATTCAAATATTGCAACAACTATTATATCTGTTGCAACAGACGACACATCTATTGGAAAAATTGAACAGATTTAGACATATGTTGCAACAAGTAGGTGATCTGTTGGAATTTATTAAACAGGTCTTTCCACTGTTGCAACAGATGAACTTTAGATAAAAATATCGAGATAATGCAACAGATGACCAACCTATTACAACAGATAAACTATATGTTAGAACAGATAGGAAAACTGTTACAACGGATGGAGAATCTGTTGCATTATAAAAATTCAACTTTCGTTGGACATAAAAAATTGTCACTACGTGTAAAAAGGTTAAAGTGAATTAAATTGAAATAAAAAAGGCGCAACCCATCGATGGTGTTCAGTTCAAACACCTAAAATAAAATAGGCATCAAGTAGACAATGTTCATTTTAAACACGTAAAATAAAATAGGCATCAAATGTGTCAGTGTCAAGTCTGGCACATTTCGCTGACTTGTCGTCACTTGGCCACCAACGGTCATTTTTCCCCCAATTGTCTTATATATTCATCTTCCTCCTAAAATTTAACCCTAAATTTCCAAATCTTCTTCTTCATCGTCATCTTCTTTTATCTATCCAAATTCTTTAAATTATTTCTTTCATTTTTTCCAATTGAGCTTGGCAATGTCGAGCGCATATTCCACTATTTTTTGTGATAAGGATTTTTGATATTGTAAGTTCGGTCATGAAACTCTGTTAAAGACTTCTTGGACTCAACAAAATCTGGGTCGTAGTTTTTTTACTTGTAATATTTTTTTTATTTAATTAGTTGATTAATTATTGACTTGTAATTTTTTTTTAATTATGTTCTCTTTTTTATAGAAATTGGGTGGATGCGATTAGTTTGATTGGTATGAAGAACGACACCCTTCACAAGCAAATCGTGTAATCTGGGATTTGTTGAACAAAGTCAAGGCTTATGAAGAGAAACAAAATCGAGCAAGAAGATACTACATTGTTGCCGTTATTCCTACTGGTTTGGTGTTGTTGGGCACATGGATATTCAAGCCTAATTGCTGAAACTTTCATTGTGGTGTGTGTATTTGCTACTGGTTTGGTATTGTCGAGCACATGGATATTCAAGCGTAACTGTTGGAAAATATCAAAAAGATTTAGGAATATGTTGTAAAATTTAGGTCATGTGTTGGAAATTATCAAATAGTTCTTCCCACTGTTGTAACAGATTAGACTTAGATTATTAGATTATTCATAGAAATAACATCGGCGTAATGCAACAGATGACCAACATATTGCAATAGATAAACTATCTGCCAAAAGGGATTAACTATATATTTTACAACAGATTGACAATCTAATCTATTGCATTATAAAAAACTCAACTTTCATCAGAAAAAAATTATTGCCACTACATATACATGTAATAAAGTGAAGGGTGACTTGAAATTAAAAAATTTTATTTCACAGGTTCTTCTATATACACAGGCTTCAAGCTTCTAGTTAGTACCCCATAATCCCATACCTCTTGAAGGTTTTCCACAGTGTTGTCGCACAGAAATATCATTGGCTCGACCATTTCTGTGTCGGTCAGCAAACATTCGATGTGTGCAAGAGCGTGCGAGCCTCTTGCTTTAGCGGCATCATCTTTTTGAAGGATCATTCCCCTTTTTTTACCTTTAAAATCCCATGATTTATTTATCAACACTTTCTTTGGTAAATGATTCATCAGTTTACTCTCCCTCAACAAGATGGGCAATAGCACCATCAGTGGCTCCACGAGGAGAAAAAGATCGAAATCGTCGACGAGAGATACATTGGAGTCATAAACATTGATCTTTCCCTCTTCGAGTAGTATCTCAACATCCCTATGATGTATGTCGTTCACACTAATGACTACAAGAATCCTTTTTCCCTTAGTCCAGCTCTTGCCGTATGGATTTGGTCTGTCCCCTCTAACATATTTTATCATTTCTTCTTCATCCAAGACCAGCGTAGGAACTAGGAAACAAGTCCCACGCCAAGGGCTGACGCTTCTCCATTGAGTTGATAGTACCTACCCTTGAGCTTCTTGCAGAAGTCGAGGTCCATTATCCTATCGGCAGCGTCATAAGCTTCGTGGTACGTTAATTGCCTTTTCCTTATGAGGCAGATAATTATGTCAATATGTTGTGAGATAAGAAGTCAATTTTTAAATAGGTTAGTAATTGTAAATATGCAACGGATGGTCCATCTGTTGCATAGGGTTCTCTGAATTAATAATCCAATGCAACTTATGCAACAGATGGATAATAAGTTGCAATAGAACCACTACCAGTTGCACCAGTATACCCAACTGTTGCAATAGATGTGAAATCTATTATGTGGCTTATTCTTCATGGGGTAGATTAGAAGGGCTAGTTAGAAAAAGTAAAATTGCCTTGTCTTCGTACGGCATACACGTATCAGTCATAGTCTGGAAGTCTTGGGGGAAAAAAGAGAAGCCTGGGGTAATCTGGTACGCCTGGCTTGGCATTCTTGGCCTGTCGCAGATCCCTCTTCTCTTCGGCGCCAAGTTCCGCATATATTTACACCTTCTTAACTGGCCCCTGAACTTTAACAGATTTTGGAGAGGGAGGAATTGCAATTTCTTTTAATTTTTGAGTGGAGAGTACGTCTCTAATTTCTCTTTTCTTTCTCCTAACCAACACTGTAGGAGTGTATGGCTCCCTCACCTTCTTGGAATGTATGACACACTTCTTGGATTTGAATTCCTCAATAGCTTTAGAGATAGCCTCTACTTTTTCAAAGTGTTTATCCTGACTGTCCTTGCACTCATCACATTCGTAACGAGAACACGAGGGTAAAGAGAGGTGAGAGAGACCTGTGTAAGGGTGAAAAGGTGTGTTTTAAAAATATTTATTATTTCTTGATCATCAACATGCTCATCATTATGAGTGGTAGCAGCATCAGCATGCCTGCCACCAACACCAACAACTCCACCAGAAGAAGCACCCGGATCTGCCTTAGTAAAAAGTTGGTCATGAAGAGCCTCAACATTAGGCTGACCTTGCTTAACTTCTCTTCCTATGGCTATTGCTCCGGCCAATTCCTTCTTTATTAACTCCACCGTTAGGTCTGCTATAGTATCAATATGACCTAGAGTAATATAAGAGTCATCCACGACTCCTCCTCAGTAGGCACGATCCATAGATGCACAATCTATAAAAAAGAAAAAAAAGATAGATGCATTTAAATCATATAATATAATAATTTTCACAGTTGGGCTATGTTTTAAAAAAAAGACCCATCTATTGCATAGTTTGCAGTATAAGGTTAAAATCTATTTGAGTCTGGTTCAGATAAACAGAGCAACACATGGATAATCTGACGCAAAATATCAATCATCTGTTGCAACAGTTGCACAATACGGGTAATCTGTTATGCAACAGATGATCTGTACATTGCAACAGATGAACAATATGTTATCAGATTAAATATCTGTTTCATAATTTGCAGTAGATGGTCAATCTTTTAAGAGTCGAGTTCAGAGAACCAAAGCAACAGATGAGTAATCTGATGTAAGATATACCCTGTCGCAATAGATGTCCCATCTGGTGCATCATATATAACATTTGTTGCACTAGATATAACATTTGTTCAATATCTTTATTATCTTTGAGTAGAATTATTTTTCTTGAAGAAGACGTACTGCATCATCCGGAGGGTTAAAGAGATCAGCCTCATTAATATTGGTGTTGCTCTTTTCAGCCAACCACCTAAACATCCTTGGATGAGAAACCTTATTCGGGTATTAACTGATTTCGGAGGGGAGAAATGGCTTCAAATGCCCAAGCCTAAAAAATGTAAACAGGAAGCAAGCAAAAAAAATCCTAATAACTATATTCAATATAAATTAATGGATAAGTAAAATTAGTGATTAATTTTACCATGAAAGCCCAAGTAAAGACGTATAATGTGGTCGTCCCTGAGGATAGCTTTATCTGTAAATATTGGACAGTCAAGTAGAAGTTGTCATATCCCTAGGGATAATTGTTAAATTTATCAAAATCCTCAGCACGCGTCAACAAATCATATTCTATGACCTTGTTGACGTCTCTTGCCAATATAACCGAATGGGCAAACCAAACTAACCACAATTTCTCCCTGTATTGCTCTGGTATAGTTTTATCCTCGAGATCTGTCAACAAATCAGATGCTTTGTAGTCACGTCGAGCAATGTCAAACAACCCATCTATTTTTTCCTTGCATTTTCTTGCCTTGGATTTTTTGTGGGGTGGTGGTCCTTATGGACGATATCTCAAGCCCGTCACTATGGAAAACTCTTGCAAGCCAAAACAAATAGGCATGACATAGTATTTGATCTAGATTTCATCCATTTTCTTTTTGCCCCCTCCTCCGGATCTTTATCATCCCCCACGTACTTGATCATGCGCTTAAGAAGACCATATACCATCGTCATAGGGAAACAGATACGGGCAGAGGGGTCCTCAGGCAACTTGAGAAAGCGTCCAAAGAAACTCTTCTTAAAATGTCCGCCTATGTTTTCGTTCTTCATAATTTTCATAAAATGTTCAAAAAATTTCCCCATATGACATTTAAGTACAATTTGACTAGTTAGTTATTTTCCTTATGGGTCATTTATCGGCATCACAACTTGAAACCTGTCAATAATAAAAGTTTTGACAGGATCATGCTGGGATGTCGATATTAACTCATGCCCCATCAATATCCATTATCATCATGTTGATGATCATCCTCTTTCGCTTTCTCACTCTCCAATTCCTCCTCTTTCTCACTTTTATTTTCTTCATCACCATCTACGGACCCTTGTTCACCTCACTCAATGTTGTTTTCACATCTCTCCTCAGCTTCACTTTTCCCTGACTGAGATTGTTCAGGAAGCTCCTCCGAATCCCTCTGTACTGTAGCCTTTTTTATAGTGGTCAGACGTTGATCCACTTTCACTTTCTTTTCTTTTGGGAGACATGTTTTACCTACAGACAAAGAAAAACAAAAATTACATTACAATTGATGTATGCATAGATTTTAAAAAATATATTAAAAACACCATGAATACCGACACACAAACATCCACCACCACAAACACCACCAACCAATGCCAACAAACAAACAAACACCACGAATATCGCCATCACCGACAACCACCACAAATACCACCAACCATTGCCACCACCAATGCCATCACGATGACCAAAAACACCATCACCAACACCATCCAATAATACCACGACAGTCAACGGAACACAACGACAGAAACTAGGGATTTCTCGAGTTCTTCCTATGATTTTACTAGCACAACTCAAAATTGTAAACCCATTCTCGAAGATAATACAACTAAAAGTTTTATTTTTCATCATTAACTTAAAAGCCCTTATTTTTTAGAAAAAAAATAACAAATATAGAGCTCTTCTCAAACTCTGTTGCCTACGAAGAAAAAGAAATCGACTGATACAAGAAAGAATAAAGTCAAAAATAACACCTATGTGGTCGGAAATAAGAAGAAAAGCCATCCGTTGTGGAGGGTTGAGCAAATTTGAAGTAGTCATTGTTTGTACTGTATTGTTGAGTGAGAATGAGAGAGAAAGAGCGAGACCTCGAGATTTGAAATGATGAAACATTTTGTATGGGTTGATTTGTATTTTGGAAAAGAATGACAAGTAGTTTTAAAAATGTTAATTTGGTCTGAATTGATCTTAATTATTTTTAAAATCATAAAATATATGCGTAATTTTTAACCCTCTCATCATACAATTGCCAAAAGAGTAATTCAATTGAAATTGTATAAAAATATTTGAAGTTGTAGTTGACCGAGTACTCTAGAAGGTGACACTATGAAAACTCACCACTAGTCCTAGATTAATCAATTTAGGTTCTATTAGTCTAACATATGAACTCAATTGAAATTGTAAAAAGTAAATGTTCAACATGTTGCGTCAGATTTTTCATCTGTTGTAAATTATCAATCAGATTAGGTAACAACAGATTATGAATCTGATGTAAATTATCAAATAAATTAAGTCATCTGTTCCGACAGATTACCCATTTGTTGTAAATTATCAAATGGATTGTCATATGTTGCAACAAATTACCCATATGTTGTAAATTATCAAATAGGCATTGCCATTTGTTATGGCTGACCTTATGGGAACTCACCCCTAGTCCTATATTAATCGATAGTTTATCCTATGAGAACTCACCCCTAGTCCCAGATTATTCAATCAAGGTATTAGTACCCTAGTCCTAGATTAATAAATTAAGGTATTAGTTGAACATATGAGGTAGTAAGAATCGATTCGGCTCAGAGTTATCGATCGACGGCTCTGGTCGGGAGGAACGTAGTACCTTCTCATCATGCAATTGACAAAAGACTCAATTGAAGTTTTGGTTGACCCTATGAGAAATCACATTTGATTAAGGTATTAGACTAACATATGAACTCAATTGAATTATATATAAGCAAATGTTCAACCTATTGCAACAAATGTATTTTTTGTTGGATCAAATCAAACAGATTATGTTATCTGTTGCAACATATTACACATCTGTTGTAAACTATCAAACAAATTATGTTATTTGTTACAATATATCATGAATCTTTTGTAAACTATCAAACAGATTAAGTCATTTGTTGCGACAAATTACCCATCTGTCGTAAATTATCAAATAGATTATGTCATATGTTGCAATAGATTACCCATCTGTTATAAATTATCAAATAGGCATTGTCATCTATTGTAGTTGACCTTATGAGAACTCACCTCTAGTCCTAGATTAATCAATTAAGGTATTAGTTGAACATATGGAGTAGTAAGAATCGGTTTGGCTCAGAGTAATCGATTGACGACTCTTGTCGGGAGAAACGCAGTACCGTCTCATCATGCAATTGACAAAAGACTCAATTGAAGTTATGGTTGACCCTATGACAACTCACCCCTAGTCCCAAATTATTCAATTAGGGTATTAGTACCCTATTCCTAGATTAATCAATTAAGGTATTAGTCTAACATATGAGGTAGTAAGAATCGGTTTGACTCAGAGTTATCGATCGACGACTCTAGTCAGGAGGAACGCAGTACCATCTCATCATAAAATTGCCAAAAGACTCAATTGAAGTTGTATTTGATCCTATGAGAACTCACCCCTAGTCCCAAATTATTCAATTAAGGTATTAGTACCCTAGTCCTAGATTAATCAATTAAGATATTAGTCTAACATATGAGGTAGTAAGAATCGTCTCTGCTCATAGTGATCGATCGACGACTCTGGTCGGGAGGAATGCAGTACCGTGTCATCATGCAATTGCCAAAAGACTCAATTAAAGTTGTATTTGACCCTATGAGAACTAACATTCAATTAAGGTATTAGTCTAACATATGAACTCAATTGAAATTATATATAAATAAATTTTCAACATATTGCAATAGATTTCTTTTCTATTAGATCAAATCAAACAGATTAGGTAATCTGTTGCAACATATTACGCATCTGTTGTAAAATATCAAATAGACTACGTCATTTGTTGCGGCAGATCACGAATCTGTTGTAAACTATCAAACAGATTAAGTCATCTATTGCACTTAAATGTTTTTAGATCTTATTTTTATAAAGCAATTTAGGTATTTCCTGTCCGAGATAAAATAGTTAAAATACTAAGGCGGTAAAAAATATTACTCGGTACTACTTGGATAACTCAAAAATCTCCTGAGTGAGTAGTCTTATCTGTTTTTTTCAATGTTACCATCTTCTCGTGCCCCTCAAAAGTTATTAATGAATATTTAAAACCCTCCTTATCTAGAACTTCTCTCTCTTTTATCCATAAAGTAGTATAGACTCAACTCATCACTCTTCTTTATTCTTTATTCTCAATTATCTTTGTTGTTTCCTTTTTTCCTCTCTTTTATCTCTTCTTTTGAATGAGGATCCTTTAGGATTTCAATCAATCAATATCTTTTCTCGACTAAACTGGATGTTGTGATCCGTTTACTTTTTTGACATTGCAGGTATGGTTCACTGTTGCTCTTTTCATCTCGTTTTCTTCTTTGTATGTCATTTAAATTAGATATTTACATCTATTGCTATTAATGATATACCCATTACCAGTTTCCTATTTATTGAGAAAATTGAAGGAAAGGTGACTTTTAAGTCTAGAATGAACGAACCGTTGTTTTTATTAAAATATACGAAAAAAGTCATATGTTGGGAGAACTTAAAAATCCTTATTATCAGTATAGGTTTTTTTATATCTTTTGTTTGGTACTTTGGTGGTGCTGTTGTTGGGGGTGGTGGTTGTGTTGGAACATGTGATGTTTTTTTTTATGGATGGTGTTGGAACATATGGTGTTGTTTTGTTTATTTCTTTGTTGTTGATGTTGTTGGTGGTGGTGTTGCAACAGTTTCCTCAACTGTTACAACTGATGAATCAGCTATTGGAACAGATGAAGCAACTGTTTGAAGAAATCAAACCAGTAGCAAGGCTGGTTTGATTTATTCCAACAGATGACCCATCTGTGGCAACATGCCATCTATCCTTTGCAAACGATGCCTCATCGGTTGAATAGATGGGTAATCTGTTGTATCATAGTGGTCATCTATTGATTCACTCAATTTTATGTTACCCTTTTGTAATGTTCTTTTTGTTCTCTTGTTCGACATCAAATGTATTTCTCTTGTTTGCAGACAAAAGAAAGTGAAATTGGATCCACTTTTGCCTGGCCAGCATTAAAGGCTAGAGTAAAGATGGGTTCAGAGGAATAAGATGCTTGCAGATGGAACCACTTCATATATGGGAGGTATGTATTACTGATCAACCTATCATGAAAACACATATCCAGTGAAATAATTTTGTGAATGTTTGTTATTTACCTATTAGGCATTAATCCTTCAAACAAAAAATGGCATTTTACAGTTAAGATTGTTAGGTTTGAACTAATAAGGCTGAGGGACCAAGACGGTGGTATCGATACCCCGTTACAATATAATAACGGTTCATGCTCATGTTTTGTGTCAAGTTTGGGGAAGGGTTCAAGTTTTTGGTGGCAGTGTAAATATCCAATAGTGGTTGGACCGGTTTTAATGGTGCAATGGACTTGTTGAAAGGCCTTCGAAGCCTCTCACTGCAACAAACAATGATGGATCTAATAGAAATTTCCCTGGTCCAAATTTATATGGATGGGTTGTTGGAGGAGACTACTATACAACAGAAGATGTTTGGGAGAAAACCTGTGCGGGAAGAGGGAGGTTAAAAAGGCCATATATCATCTCAGTCCTTGTTTAAGAGGATACACAGGGTCGGAAGGAAAGTGTATCAAAATTAGCTTATGAAATTGACATAAAAAATAAAAAAATTGGATGAGATGCAAATGTGAAAGTGTATCCAAAAATAAAAATCTATCAGTCGTTGAAGAAAAAGAAGAATGGTAAAGAGGAATTGAGTTGGTCATTGAGGCTGGGCTCTCTAGTTGCAATCTCGAGAAAAATGTCCAGCTCTAGTCCTGTTGACCATTCTTTTTTTTTTCATCGACTGACGGATTTTTATATTTTGATACACTTCCACATTTGAAGCTTATCTAGTTTTTTCATTTCTCATGTGAATTTCATTGGCAAATTTCGCTACACTTTCCTTTCTACCCTGTGTTTCCTCTTAAACAAGGTCTAAAATGATGTATGGCCTTCTCCACCTCCCCCTTCGTGCATAGGTATTCTCCCAAGAACCTTCTGCTGTAAAAAAGTCTCCTCCACCAATCCATCCATATAAATTTGGACCAGGGGAATTTCTATTAGTTATATCATTGTTTGCTGCATTGCGAGGCTTTGAAGTCCTTTCAAGAAGTCCATTGTGCCATTAAAACCAGTTCAATCACTATTGGATATTTACACTGTCGCTAAAAATTTGAACCCTTCCCCAAACTTGACACAGAAACATGTTCATGAATCTTCATTAAATTGTAATGGGGTATCGACAACACCGTCTTGGAATCCTTCGGCCAAATCTGTTCACACCTATCAAACTAAACTGTACAATGCAGGATCTTGTTTGAAGGATCAGTGTCTAATCGGTAAAAACCTACATTCACAAAATCATTGCACTTTATGTGTGTCTTCACGGTAGTCTGATCAATAATATACATAACTCGCACGCATGAAAATGGAATCCATTGGATGCATCTTATTCTTCCTACCCCATCAGGACCTATCAGACAGTGTTGTTTATTCATCTGCACGAATGTGATGACTACTATTAAAATGAAGGTGTGAAGAGTCATGACTTTTTATCTTAACACATTCAAAACAGCTAATGAACCGAATACTCCATCTGTTGAAACTGAAACTGATAAATCAACTGTTAGAAGATATCATAACATCTCCTTCAACTTATACAGTCCATCTTTCACAACAGATAATACATAAGTTGCATCAGATGTCTTATCTGTTGCATATACAAACCATCTATTGCAACAGATGGTAAATCTGTTTTAACAGCAGCTTGTTGCACATTCAATCCATCTATTGCAACAGATGCTAAATCTGTTAAAAATATTAGACGATCTGTTGCAACAGCTCAATAATAACGTCTTTTATCGAGTCTCAAACCGCTGTGAGAAGTAATTAGTGTAAAATAAAAAGTCGCGACTTTTCAAAGAAAACAAAATGTCACCAGTTTGAATGTAATTAATACAATGGAGATGAATAGTCTTTCCTTTTGGCCTGACACGTCCAGATTATAGGTCCCTCCTTAATCTTTATTCAACTCTATTTGATTTTTGCATTTTTTCCTTTCATGTGACATCTTCAACCACTTCTCTTCAAAGAGCATATTTCTTTCTCGTTGAGGTAAGTTTTTTTCTAGTGTAAATTTACCAGTTGATCGTATACGTTGTATTACATTTTGAACTTTTTTCTTTACATTTGTCAATTCATGTGTGTTCTAGATATGGCTGATCCTTTTTTCGGACATTGCTATTCTATGCAACATAGTGTGTGAACTTCAAAGGCAGCTTAATGACCTGCAGAGCGAGTTGGTCGTTGTGAGAGCAATGATGTTCAGAGAGATGCAGAGGATGATGAGAGCCCTACTGCTGTGAGTTGATTGGCTGGCTGTCATTAATGATGATGCTGATGATAATAATAATTAGAATGTATTTTTTCTTTTAGCGTATGTATTTTAAGTTTTCTATATCGGATCTATACCTAATGTATTTTATTTTTCATTTAATGAAAAATTTACTTTTAGTTAGACTTTGACTTTGGCATTTTAATTCTTATTCAATTTTCATTCTATTTATTTTTTCTAATCTAATACATGTTAGCATGTCGACGGTTGGAGGCAATGTTGAATCCAGTAACACTAGCAATTTTGGCTTTTGAGTTCTTTCAATAGATGGACCATGTGTTGGAACCGATTGGTCATCTGTTGGGTTTCAATAGATTATCCATATGTTTCGACAGATTTGTCATTTGTTGGAGGAAAGCATTCCAGTTGTCTGTGCAACTATTGAGAATAATTGTGGTCTGCTGTATTATTTAGTTCATGTTTTGCCTCTTTTTATTGATGCACAAGTTATTTTAAAAAAACGACATTTTATATATAATAAATGATAACATTAGGTTCACAACAATGAGTTAAATATATAAAAGTCCACAACAAACAAATAAACAACAAAATAAGTTTTTGCAATTAAAACGATCATGGTGGATTATGATTCGGACATTTAATTCTTTTGTGGCCAGTGCACTTACATATGGAGCACTTGTTTCTTCTTAATGAAAATGATTCTCCAACTCCACGCCTTCTTTTATATGGCTTTCATCCCGGTTTGATAGTGCTCGGGTCAATAAATGGAGGAGGTATTAATCTCTCCATAAGCTCTACTGGAACAACCCAAGATTCTTCGGGAGGCACCGGAGCAATATGCCCACTATATGCCATTTCATATTTTTCCACCAAAAAATATTGAGAGGAGTGCTCGTAAAATTCAGGTCAATATCTATTGTCGTATTGAGCTCGAAGGGCTGCCATAGCATGTGGACAAGGTATTTTTTCCAAGTCAAAAACTCTACACGTACAAGATCTTATTTGAAGATCGACCGTGGCAGCATCACCATGACCGGTGATACGGAATTTGTAATCTACTATTTTATGAGAGAATAACCTATTCCCCAAACTGATGTTCGTTGATATTTTCTTTTCAATTTCGAGAACAAATTGGGTTCTTTTTTCTGGGCACTTGAACTGCACACGCCTTTTGTTAAAAAAATCGCTATATTTCTCACTTATTTTTTCAAACATAGCCTTGATGGGAAATTCTCTTTCATCGCCAAACAATGAATTCACCGATTCAACTATGTTTGATGTCCTAATATTGTACCTATAGAAAAGAATCACTTAGTACGACATCAAACTAAACTTGTAAATCAATCAAGACATTAAATTCATAAGAATGTACCTATTTACTGGACAGAATGCCCGGCTCCATTTCTCAAAACCGAAACGTGCGAGAAATTCTGCTACCTTGGTATTCACATCCGCTATTTTATTAAAATGGTCTAAAAACTCCTCTCTACTATATTCTTTAGCTGCTCTATAAAAAAGGGTTACGACCCTTTCGTTATGATAGTTGTTTCGAATGTTCTCTCCAAGATGCCTGATGCAACAACCAAAGTAAGCTGAAGTGAAGAAAAGTGAACCCATATTTGGAATACTTGGATGCCTATCCTATACAAAACACAACTCTTCGATATCTTTGATGCAGCGTCGCAGTTGTTCAAGAAAAATCCATAAGAGGCATCACATTCCTTGTCCGCTACACAAAAAGCGTCAGGAAAGATATGATTCTCCGCATCCTGCGCCACCGCCGCTAGCAGAACTCCACTATACCTGCTCCTCAAGAAGGTACCATCGACGGCTATGTCTTTTCTCAAATGTCGTAAACCTTGAATCCAAGCACCATAGGATACAAAGAAGTACTTAAACCTTCCCTTTTCATCCAGATGCAATGTCGTCTTACTTCCGAGATTTGTAGACTCAATCATGTAATGGTAAGCATCTAAGACTTCATACCCATGCTCGAGTGTCCCCCTAACCAGGTCCTTGGCGATCTCCATGGCCGTATATACCTTTCAATAACTGACTAGGACACCTAAATTCGTATGGAGTTAATTGGCCATAAGCCTTGTTGAAGGGACTTTGTCATCAGGGAAACTACTCCTGAAATATTCACCGAGGACCTTTGCCGTGGCGTGAGGATTTTGGCCCGAGATGTGCTCCGAACCACATGTGATGATTTTCATGTTTATGAATGACGAATCTATCAGAACTTGCGTACTTCACCTCTCTCAACCACCACTTGCAGTTCGAATTAGCACATTTGAAGCAAAAGACACTGCTCGAATTCATCACTTTCTTTATTCTGAAATCTTTTTTCAAGCAATAAATAAACAAAGTGTTAGATAGTTCATTCTTGTCCTTGAATGACATTCCAATAAAAAAGTCGGTCCCGTCGTCTTGAAGATTTCTAGATTATGTGGATTGAGAAGAACTGCACATCGTATTGGTCGTATCAACGGGCGTAGGTGTTTGATCATCATCTGGAATATTCATGTCTAGATCATCCAACCTATCATCAAAGAATTCTTTTTCTTCTTCTTCTTTTACGTTTTGGTTCTCATTATCTCTCATTTTTTAAACTATGTACACCTTTAATACCGGCCTAGTTGAATCACTTAGATAAGCACGCAACCGAACCTGATTGGTTATCTTGAAATGCAGTACCCTCTGATTTTCAAAGGAGCTATGCATGTAGCTGATGGCGAATTCTTCCGATTGATAATTCAGTCAACAAAAGCTGATGATTAAGTTCACAAAATCATCGTACGAAATATCACTTTGGACTGTCATAGCTATCGTCTCTAGCATTTCACCCTCCTTCTAACGCCATACATATCAATTGCTCTTCTGGACCCATTGACCATGACAATCCACCCCTATTGTTATTAATCCCTCTATTAGTGGTACCTAAATAAAGTTATTTGTTAAAAAAAGTTGATAGTGATTTCATAGTACCGTGAATGAATCCCAACAGATGTGTTATCTGTTGCAACATGTAAGTGATGAGTCGCAATAGATTCTTACCTATTGGGATTCATGTTACGATCCTGAATATCTATTGCAACAGATGAAGCGCTTGTTGGAATTGATGTTACAACTAAATCACGTTTGTAGCTGATTCCAACAGATGAGTGACAGTTGCAACAGATAATTAACCTATTGCGACAGATGACTTACCTATTGCAACAGGTTATTAATCTGTTGTAACCTGTGTTGGAATCGTTTTCAGGTTTTGTTGCAACAGGTAAATAATCTATTACAACAGATATGTCAAATGTTGCAACAGATGACCCATCTGTTTAAACATGAATCCAACATATCAGTCTTCCATTGAAATAGATATCTCATCTGTCGCAACAGATGATTTATCTGTTTAAATAAATGGATCTTATGTTGGATTCTTGATTGGGTTCTATCCATTGTTGGAAAACAACAACACAATAGCAGTTACCTAGATGAAAAATTTAACTAAAAATCATAATTTGACTTACCAACGTCTCCTATGAAGTAATGCCAAAGTGGAAAGTGATGTTAGAAAAAAAATTTGACCTAAGAAATTGGTCAAATAGCAACAGTAGCGGTAACAACAAAAACAACAACAAATGGTCAACAAGAACAAGATGAATATGATAATGAAGTAGAAGATGATGATAATGAACCAGAAGATGATGAATGAAGCAGCAGCAACAATGAACAACAAAAATTGCTAAGAGAGAAAAAACAATAATGGGTGAAAAGAGAGAGAAAGGCGCCTTTTTTCCCTCCGTTTTCCGTTATATAGGCTAACATTTGGATCAAAGTATAAATTTAAAAACTTGTGGGTTATTTTCAAACTTCCCCAACTTTCTTAATCCATAATAAAGTAATTGTCACCTCCACCTAATAATTAAGACTTGTGTCACCTACACCTCATTTTAAAACTCTTTTGTCACCTGTGGCCCAAAACCCCTAGTTACTCTCCATATTCTCTCTCAAAGTGGAACTATCTATCTATTTAAAAGTTTATATCTTTAATAAACTTTTACCTGCTGGCCGAATGGCTCTCTAAAAAGTTAAATGATTTTATCTATTACGAAGATTTTTAATAAAGTGTAGAAGTTCAAATCATTTTTCAAAAATCTTTCACACTTTAAAATAATAATGTAAACATAAGCATATACATATATATATATATTTTACCACCAGAAGTTCCAAGTAGTTGATGGATCATCACTTTTGCGTTTTCCATATAGTAGTACCTCTTTCCCTTGTTGTGATAGGTTAAGAGAGACGCATCAATTTGAACTATATTTGTGTTACGATTTTGTTATTTATTTTAGATATTTAAAATATGTCCTTATTTTTAGCGTTGATTTTTTACAAAATTGTTGATTACATTCTGAATTACGTACTTAAAACTTTTAAAAATATGGTACTTCCTAAATTTTTCTTATTCGAATAATTTTATATTTATTTCTAAATTTTTCAAATCTTTTTAAAATAAAATTTATTTTATTTAGAATTCTTAAACCAATGGAAAAAGTATTAGTTGTCATTAATTTTAATGACTTCTAATATTGAAAGGTTTTATAATAAATATATTTAATTAATTTTTAACTCTAAAATTAAGAAAAAATATTGAAATTCTGATGACTTTTAATCAGGAAAGATTTTACCATAAATATATTTAATTAATTTTCAACTCTTAAATATTAGAAAAAATAGTGAAAAGACGATTTCATCTAAAGCAAGGACTTTTATTGAAATGAAAGACGTTCAAACAACATTTCTAAGCCCTTCACACTTTTAATTAATTAATTAATTAATATATATATATATATATATATATATATATATAATTTCTTAATTTGCCTCTAGATTGCAATATTTATCATACTTGAATGCATATAGCTTTTATATTTGACTTTTTTTCTTTGATGCATCTTTAACCTATTTAATCTTGTGAAAATTATCCTAAATAAACTTATTGGAATGTTTATAACAAGTTATAACAAAACTTTTCAATAATTACTCGACAAAAGAAATAATTACAAGTTATAGCAACTTTTTAGAAAAATCTTTTTAAATTAAATATCCGAGAATTATTATTTTAATATTTATTATTTATATTATTTTATTATTTTTAGTATTTGGCATTTATCACTCTTCATTAAATATTTGAATAATTATGGCAAGTTATATTATTGGTATCAATGATTTTTTTTTATTTTAATAATTAAGTATTAAAGTTTGTTCAAAATTTAAGAAGTCAGATATGGTAAATATATTTTTTAAAGTTAAGACTTGATTTCTTACTTTTTATTAACTTTAATAATTAACTTACTTCTACACTTTTTTACGTTTTACCATCTATTATTACCAATAAAAGTCTTAACTCTTTACCATTTTTGAACTTCTTTTTCCCTTCTTTTAACTTCTAAATTTTTTCACATTTTACTTCTAATAATTTCTAAAGAAAGACTAAGGACAGTAACCTCCTGTGGCTTGGTTACTTGTCCATTTATTTATCTTTGGGTCCTAAGCACTACATTGTCGTAAAATGGGTATTCAATGTTGTAAACGTTTTTATTTAGTTCTGAAATTTCAAGAACACGATCATTCCACTCACAAAACAAGATTGCCGTAGACATTTTTATTTTGTTACTGTGTTTTTGTCTTGTTTTTATTAGGTTCAAACATTTTTTGTTAGCTCTCAACTATTTTAGTTACATTAAAAGCTTTATTTTGGATTTCTTTGCGTACTAGTAGATCTGTATTAACCCCCCTACCTTCCAGGTATCGAGGTACAGTCTAGGGGTCCTGATAAGTAGTAGATTTCTTCAGACAATAGAGAAGAGTCCAGTCGGGGAGCCTTCTATATTTCAGAAGGCCTAATTATCTTTAGACATTTATCATTAGTTATGGTTTTGGTCTACTGGGGGCCTTGTCCCGGAATTTTAAGGCAATTGTTATTATTCATGTAGTAGAGATTTTGCAGACGGTTTTCAGATATCATTAGATGGTTTTGGATTTCATTTGCCCTTGTTGAATTTATATCAGACTTATGACTATGTTTCCATTTCATTATATTTTTTGTATTTCCTCATTGTGTATGAATGGTGCATATGATTAAAAGCTAGGAGGTATCTCGGGCCTTGATGGTTCAGGATTTCAATCACGGCCAGGGCCCGGTTTGGGTCATGACAAACTTGATATCAGAGCACGGTTCATGGTCCCAAGGTGTCTGCGAAATTGCATCAGGTAGAATCTTATTTATCGGTATGTAGCACGCCACACTTATAAGAAGGAGGCTACTAGGTGTTTAGGAATGTTTCCCCTCTTTGTAATTTAGTTTATGCTTTGGAGTCTAATTTGTCCTCTAATTCGTGATCTCTTGCATTTCAGAAAAACAATCATGCCTCCCCGTCGTACTATTGATCAAAATGCACAGACAGATGAGGTCCATCCCTCATGGGATGAGGACCCAAAACAGAGCTCAGACCCCAGAGATCGATGCTACTCCGGGACTCCCACTTATTCAGACTATCGCACCTAGGGCACCTAGAGCTCCCCAAACAGGGACTAACCGTACTCAGCCTCGCGAAAGAGAGGTATCAAATGCAGAATTCAGACAGTTCATTCACATACTTTCTCAGCTGGTATCCATACAAACTCAATGGTCACAAGATGTTGGGTCTGCATCGGTCACATCTGAGGCTACTAGGGTGGGTCAGGTCATGAGAATGAACCCGCCCAAGTTTTCGGGCACCAAAGTAGATGAGGATCCACAGGAGTTTGTGGATGAGATAGAGAATTTCTTTAAGGTGATGAATATAGACGAGGTAGAAGGGATGTAACTGGCAGCTTACCAGCTTAAAGAAGTTGCGATCCAATGGTATAATGAGTGGGAGGATTCTAAGGGTGAGAATGTTGAGCCCACGGTATGGGGCTAGTTTATGGAAGCCTTCCTTGATCGGTTCTTTCCCCTTAAGTTGGAGAGGCCAAGGCCGAGGAGTTTATGAACCTTAAGCAAGGAAAAATGAGTGTCAAGGAGTACACTCTGAAGTTTAACCAACTGGCTCGTTATTCTCTGGAGATGGATGGTAATTTGAGATCCCGAATGAGAAAATTTGCATCCGGCCTTTCGGGTGACTTAGTACTTGAATGCAAGGGGGCTATGCTAAACAGGGACATAGACTTCTCTAGGCTGTCAGTGCATATCCAACAGGTAGAGGAGTAGAAGAAGGGAATCATTGAGTCTAGGGATAAGGACAGACAGGCAAAGAAAGCCAGAATAGCAGATGAGAATCACAGTCAGCCACATAGCGGTAATTGGGAAAATAGATGGCAAAAGAAGAAGTTTTGGAGTAATGCGCAGTCTACAGCTAGCGCCCCAGTGCCCAGACCCCCATTTTATAGACGATTTCAGAGTTTTCAAACTATTCATGGACCCAGAGCTCAGGATACTCAGTCACAGGGCAGTGTGGATCAGCAGTATAGTCCTTTTTTGCGGTGTGAGACTTGCAGAAAGCAATACCCAAGGATGTGTCAGTTGGGCACGCTGGTGTGTTATTCATGTGGTCAGTCGGGTCACTTTCATAGATATTGTCCCTCTTCTAGGAGGAATGTTGGTGGAGCTAAGTCACAGGAAAATTCTTCTGCAACCCCTCAAAAGAGCACCACCTCAGTGCCGAGAGTGGTCGCAACCGGTTGTATGATTTGTCCAACCGCCAAGAGGCGGAAGCCTCACCAGACATAGTCATCGATACGTCATAAATCTTTTCCCGTGATGCTTATGTATTACTTGATCCCGGGTCTACCTTATCTTATGCGACCCCTTATGTGGCTGTCAGTTTTGGGTTTGAGCCCGATGAAATTTTAGAACCTTTATCTGTTTCTACTTTGGTTGGTGATTTTGTCGTGGCTAAGAGAGTGTATAGAAATTATGTGGTGACTGTTTGTTGTCGGGATATCGTGGCAGACCTCATAGATTTAGACATGATTGATTTTGATGCTATCCTAGAGATGGACTGACTTCATTCATACTATGCCATATTAAATTGTAGAACCCGAAGAGTCACCTTTTATTTTCTAAATGAACCAGTGATAGAATGGGAGGGCATTCCTTTGCGCCTAGAGGGAACTTTATATCTTATCTCAGAGCCCATAAACTTATCTCCAAAGGTTGTTTGTATCATCTTATTCGGCTTAAAGATTCTAACGCTTTAGTCTTCCTCTCCAGTCAGTCCCTATGGTAAATGAGTTTCCAGAAGTATTTCCAGATGTTCTCCCAGGAATACCACCTGATAGGGAGATAGATTTTGATATTAATTTGTTTCCAGACACCCATCCCATCTCTATTCCGCCATATAGAATGGCTTCAGCAGAGTTGAAAGAGTTGAAAAGGCAGTTAACTAATCTTCTAGATACAGGTTTTATCCGTCCTAGTATTTCTCCCTAAGGTGCGCCTGTACTTTTCGTGCGAAAGAAAGATGGTTCTTTGCGTATGTGCATAGATTACCGCCAGCTAAATAAGGTCACTGTTAAAAATAAATATCCTCTTCCTAAGATTGATGATCTCTTTGACCAACTTCAGTGTACTAAATGTTTTTTCAAAGATAGACCTTCGTTCGGGATACCATCATTTGAAAGTTAGAGAGTCAGACATTCCCAAAATAGCTTTCCGAACCAGATACGGTCATTATGAATTCCTAGTCATGTCCTTTGGATTGACTAATTCCCCTGCAGCCTTCATGGATCTGATGCATAGGGTGTTCCTTCAGTTTCTAGATCTGTTTGTTATAGTTTTCATTGATGATATTCTGATTTATTCCAAGAGTGAGGAGGACTATGACAATCACCTCTGAATCATCCTTCAGACTCTCAAATATCATAAGTTGTGTGCCAAATTTTCCAAATGTGAATTCTTGCTAAGTTCTATTGCTTTCTTGGGGCATATTGTGTCTAGTGATGGGATTAAGGTTGATCCCCAAAAGATTGAGGCAGTGAGAAAATGGCCCAGACCCACGACACTAACCGATATTCGGAGCTTCTTGGGTTTGGCAGGGTATTACAGAAGATTTGTAGAGAGTTTTTCTTCCAAAGCTGCACCACTTACTAAGTTGACTCGGAAAAAGGTGAAGTTTGTATGGTCTGACTCCTGTGAGAATAGTTTTGCGAAGTTAAAAGATAAGTTAACAACTGCTCCTATTTTGACACTTCCGAAAGGTACGGAAGGGTTCGTTGTGTACTGTGATGTGTATCGTGTAGGACTTGGGTGTGTACTTATGCAGCATGGTAAGGTGGTGGCCTATGTATCTAGGCAGTTGAAGGTGCATGAGAGAAATTACCTATAAGACCCCGCAAAGTTACCTCGTCGTTAGAGCTTTCAAAATGAATCACAAGGAGCTAAACACTTAGAACTGTAGCCAAGTGTTCAACACTTAGTTTATTTTGAACCTTCAAACTTCGGGGAATTAATTTATGACCTTCCCGACATCCGTTTTTCGATTTTCAAGTTGCATTACGATCGGAAAAGCTCATAGTACATATCAAGTGAGTTTCAGAATTTTTAAAACGCATAAGGCTGCGTTTGGATTTCAAACCAGTAGCAAAAAGGCTACTTTTGCCCAGTTTTCAACATTTCAGGGTCAAATTCCAATGATCATAATTTCATGTATATAATAAACTGGGTGAGCTACTATATATCAAATGAAATCTCCTTGAGTCTTGTTTCCAATGCAATTAGTTTCATCAAAATTAAACATCGGAGAAAAAAGTTATGATTAATTTACTTCAGCCTGTCAAGCCTATCAACTAAGGGACAACTGTGACTTTGTTTGTTTTTTAGGGGTATTTTAGTCATTTCTAATCAGCCATCAACACGGGATTTAGATTATATTAGACCAAAATTTTGTCATTTTTCTGAAAATTCTCAAGAACCAAAACTATGAGCTTCAACCAAGAATTCAAGATCTCTCAAAATTCATCCGTGGGTTTTCAATAATTTTTTGAGATTCGGAATCCCCATTTTGAGGGCTACAAGAGGCACCCATTAAGTGTAAGAATAGAGTCCTAAAAATAAGAGTTCATTCAAAGCTTCAAATTTGAGGTATGTGGGGCTTGAACAAGAACACCCTTTTGTTCTTGTGCCCAAAAGTTATGATTTTTCTTAAAGATTTCGATATTTCCAAGTTGAATTATGTCTATATTGCTATATTTCAGTTTCATGAGATTGTGAAAATTATTTAAGTCTTGAATTACATGATTTTCTTGTCCAATCATAGTTTGAATTGAGAATCCATGTTATAAAGTGTATATTCCTATATTGATATCATATTTCCAAGAATTTCCAATAATTGTTGTCATGAGTTGAGCATTATTGAGAAATTATGAATCTTTGAGAATGAATTTATGATACTCCTCAAAGTGTCTCAAGAATTGTTCTTATATCTCCATGTTATTGGAATTTTAAAGTTTATTTATGATAAGCCTATCAAGATTTCAAGTAAAGATTGAGTTTTGCTTTTTAGTTAAGAAAGAAATCCACATCATGTTGATTTGAGTTAAAGGGAAGCATATTGGCTCACATTGTATATTGTTGTACTGTTTAAGGTGGATTTTCTTTAAAGTCTGAGCCGAAGTATGGGAGTAGTATTTATCATCGAGCGGAAAGTGTGGGTTTAGTGCATCCTACTTCCCCAGAACTATGTGCCACCGTAGGATTGAGATTTGTGGGCCTAAGGCCGAGATAGGGATCAATAAAGTTAAGGTTCTATTTTGATGGAAAGGGTAGAACGCCTCTCCCCAACATGGGTAAGACGTTGGACTCCATGATAGCTCACATGGTTTATGTCGGTTAGAAGAAAATCCCAAAGCAGTCCCTTACTCTAATTAAGCTAAAAGTAAATATGTCGAAAGTTTGATTTTTGAGATTTCCAAGTTCCCAAGTCCATAAGAATTCAAAGTTTCCCAATTTCAATTCCTAAGTTTATAAAGTTTTGAGTCCTTTAGATTTAAAGAAGTTCTATCCTCCCCGATAAAGAAGTATGAGTTTTGAAAGTATTGTTTGAAGATTTCTCTAGATTATGAGTTTTGAGAATAAGAGGAGAAATTCAGATTTTTGAGTTAAGTATAATGACTCACGAGATTTATGATACATGTTTTATTATTCATGCTTTATGATGTTTATATTTCAGATTTTATTCAATCTTTGTGAGTCATTATAGTCAGCATGCATAATTTCTATAAAGATTAATGATATTGTTTATTTAATTGCATACACCCCCATATACTCAGTACATTTCCAAAGTGCTGACCCACATATGTCTATGTGCTACATTGTCTCATAATGTAGGTACAAGTTGTAGCGCATATACCATATTCAGTTAGTTCGCAGTTTTCAGTCAGCAGGTGATGAGTCCTTTTGATTCAAGGGCTTAAGTTAGTTATACTATTCGAGAATTATTGTATTTTCTTTTATTTATTGAAGTCATATTGAGTTTGGATAGCTGGGAGTCATGACTCGGATACCTAGAGTCAGTACTAGTAGAGGATTCATAGACAGTCATTAGAAGTTGATGTATTCAGTTTCAGTTTTGTTGTAAAAGAAGAGTTGTAATCATGTAAATTCATTTTGTATTGAGCAGATTCATAGAAAAGTTATTTTTCGTATTATTCTTTCAGATTTATGAACTTTATTTGGTTTCTTATGAGTTATGCTAGTAGAAGGGTTAGCATGGGGTCACTTGTGACCCTAATCACCGTGTGACGTTTTGGGACCTATTTTCAGGGAGTTACATTACCCCACCCATGACTTGAAGTTAGCGGTTGTGGTATTTGTGCTTAAAATCTGGTGGCATTATCTCTATAGGGTACACATTGATATATTTACTAACCACAAGAGTTTACAATATGTTTTCTCGCAGAAGAAATTAAACTTCAGGCAAAGGCATTGGTTCGAGCTTTTAAAGGATTATGATATGAGCCTGTACTACCATCCGGGTAAGGCAAATATGGCAGCCGACGTCCTCAGCAAGTTGTCTATGGGAAGTCTTTCTCATGTTGAAAAGGGAAAGAGGGAGATGGTGAAGGATATTTACCGACTTGCAAATCTAGGAGTACGACTCTTGGTTTCCAAAGATGGGGAAGTGGTTGTTCATGAGGTAACTAAATCTTCCCTTTATTCAGAACTTAAAGAGAAGCAGGTTGAAGATCCCATCTTAATGCAGATCAAGAAAGATGTGGGTCAGTAGAAGGTGATGTCGTTTGAAATAGGTGGTGATGGTATTTTGAGATATCAGGGTCAACTATGTGTGCCAGATGTAGATGGGTTATGAAAGAGAATCCTTGACGAAGCTCACACTTTGAGGTATGTTGTTGATCCAAGATCTACTAAGATGTACCATGATCTAAAGACCTTATATTGGTGGAATAATATGAAATGTTATGTGGCTAATTATGTTTCCAAGTGTTTGAACTGCCAACAAGTTAAAGTAGAACATATGACTCCAGACGGTACGTCCCAAGAGATAGCTTTGCCTTTGTGGAAGTGGGAGATGATCAATATAGACTTTATTATAGGACTTTCGAGGTCCCGAAACCAGTATGATTCTATTTGGGTAATTGTAGACCGGCTGACCAAAGCTCATTTTCCGCCTGTAAGGACCAACTATTCGGGAGATGATTATGCTAAGATTTACATTGAGCAAATATTCCGCTTGAATGGAGCACTTGTATCCATCATATCTGATCGAGTTACGTAGTTTTCTTCTCAGTTTTGGAGATCTTTTCAGAAGGGTTTAGGTGCCCAAGTGAATCTGAGTACTGCATTCCACCCTCAGACTGATGGGCAATCTGAGCTCACCAGTCAGACCCTTGAGGATATGTTGAGGGCCTGCGTTATTAACTTCAAAGGTAGTTGGGTAGATCACTTACCATTAATAGAGTTCGCATATAATAACATCTATCATGCCAGTATTAAGATAGCTCCTTTTGAGGTACTGTATGGGAGAAGATGTTGGTCGCTAATAAGGTGGTATGAAGTGGGTGAACGTAGTAGTTTGGGCATAATCTTATTCATCAGGCAATGGAGGATGTGAAGATTATTAGAGAACGAATTAAGATATCCCAGAGTAAAAAGAAATCCTATGCCGATGTTAGAAGAAGGGATCTAGAATTTGAAGTTAGTGATTGGGTATTTCTAAAGGTCTTCTCTATGAAGGGATTTATGCGATTCAGGAAAAAAGGTAAGCTGAGTCCTCGTTATATAGGACCATACCAGATTTTGAGAAGGATAGGTGCAGTTGCGTATGAGTTAGAATTGCCTGCAGATCTGGGTTCTGTTCATCCGGTATTTCACATATCCATGCTGAAGAAATGTATTGGATACCATTCCCTAGTGTTGCCTATAGAGAGATCAAGGTGACAGACTCATTAGCGTATGAAGAGGGACCTATTGCAATCTTAGATCGCCAAGTTCAGAAGTTGAAGAGCAAAGAGATAGGGTCAGTTAAGGTGTTGTGGAGAAATCAAAAAGTTAAAGAAGCAACTTGGGAATCAGAAGATAACATCAGAGCAAGATACCCAAACCTGTTTGATCCGGTGAATGACGAAATGGAAGGTACAATCCTTGCTTTATTCTTTTACGGTCTTAGTATACTTTAAATCGTTCTTGTCTGTGTTCCGCGTCATCATTCAAGGACAAATGATCCCAAGGGGGGGATAATGTAACACCCCAAAAAAAATAAAAAATCATCCATGCGTTAGCTCGTAGTATTATGCTCTTAGAGTTAAATGAATAGAACTGTATCAAAGAAGCTTAGTCTCATTTTTTGACTTCCAAAGTGAGTAAAGTTTAAACCATATATAATTTATCTAATTTTGACTTTTTATCATGTCGGTAATTAAATGATCTTTCCGTCGATATAAGATTTGCCCAAATCCAATACCCGGGCAAGAAGTTATGGCTAATTTAAGTTCTAGTCGTAAAACACCGTCATTTTAGTGCTTGGTGCGTCGCAGATGGGGACTATTTATCAATTGTCAAATTCCAGTGGCCTAGCGCGATTGTGACGCATCGCGCTAAAGTTTCAGGTCCCAACCAGTAGGACAATGCAATGGCTCCGCGTCGCGGAGACCTTAAGAATCCCACTCGTCAATTTACAGTGAGACACCACGATTGTGGCGCGTTGCGGTGGCCCATGAAATCGGTCTCTCAGTTATATTTTTAGTCCATCTCATTAAGGGTATATTGGGTATTTTCCAACCCCTTATCATCTTAAACATTAGATTATACTCCCAAGTGACCTTATTGTTGATATTTTCATCAAACACCATCAAGAACACTCTCCAGGGTTTCAAACAAGAATCCCAAATAACTCAAGATTCAACCGTGGATTTTAGAAGATAATTAGAGAGTTGGAATTCCCAAGCCATAGGATTCAAGAATCATCTATTATTTTCCGAGATTGAGGTACGTGGGGTTTTCCTAAAAAACTCATGGGCATAGAAATCATGATTTTAAGAAAAGGGTTTTAGATTTATGATTTATAATCATGTTTTAGAAGTCTCAATGACATTATTTTGGTCTTTAGGACTTTCCTTAAAATTGATTTGAAATTCTATATATAGTATGCATGTGTTTAAGGATGAAAATTCAATTGAGAGCATGAATTATAATGAATCCCTCTCTTGATATAATTTTTCTCATTATTCGTATGATATGGATTCTTTTGAAAAGCATGATATGAAAGGTTTTGATTTATATTATGATTTGAACATAATTGTGGAATCAAAAGAGAGGGTTGTGCATGTTGAATATACATATAATGATAGAGTGCATGGCTTTGCCAAAAGCACGTGACCACCATATGTTTGAAGAATTCTTGCATAGTTTTGACTAAAGTTTCGGAGTATGAAATCTCTTATGTTAATTGTAATGTTTGGTGGTTTGAATTGAGTTTTAAATGAAAGAATTATTCTTAATGCTTTATGGCTCAGAAATCATGACTTGCAATTTTTGGTATGACGATACCAAAATAGACAATGCCATAACAGAACCCAGACAAGCATAAAAACCAGATTTTTATGACTTACGATTTCAAAATGATATATGTTTAGAAATGGATAAAATTGTGCATAAAGATATGTTAGGTGGTCACCTGAAGAAAGCACGAGTTCAGACAACTCATAACCCAAAATCGTGATTTGCCGATTCGGGTATATTATATTACGCTGGCTTAGTGCCCTGTGGCGTATTATACTCAGACACTCCAACCTTTGCGGTACACTTGGGTTGGGGGATTTCCCGCCGAGTCAATGGCGGACTCCATATAGCTCGTGGGGTTTTAGACTTGTAGAGGTGTACCACCTAACTCAGAAGTAATACGAAGATCAGCAATTGAACTAACAAAAAGGTTTTATGATTATTAAAAATGCTCATGTGTTTTGGAATTTATATCCTATATGATGTTTTATAATTAACTCTCAACTATTTTAGTTACATTAAAAGCTTTATTTTGGATTTCTCTGCGTACCAGTACATCTGTATTGACCCTCCTACCTTCCAGGTTCTGAGGCACAGTCTAGGGGTCCTGATAAGTAGTAGATTTCTTCAGACAGTAGTACAGAGTCCAGTCGGTGAGCCTTCTATATTTCAGAAGGCCTAATTATCTTCAGACATTTATCATTAGTTATGGTTTTGGTCTACTGGGGGCCTTTTCCCAGAATTTTCAGGCAATTGTTGTTAGTCATGTAGTAGAGATTTCATAGATGGTTTTCAGATGTCATTAGATGGTTTTGGATTTCATTTTCCCTTGTTGAATTTATATCAGACTTACGACCATGTTTCCATTTCGTTATATTTTTGGCATTTCCTTATTCTGTATGAATAGTGCATATGATTACAAGCTAAGAGGGTTCTCGGGCCTTGATGGTTCGGGATGTCCGTCACGGCCAGGGCTCCGATTCGGGTCATGACATGAATCAACTCAAAAATCTATCTCTCGGGGTCGGGAAGATCAATTTGAAAATCATGGAAGTTAAGATCTCATAAATATGACTAAGTCTATTAACAATTAGAAAAATTTTAAGGTTTTCAGCTCTCCATATATGCAACCAAGAGTGATATTGAGTCGAGAATGCTACGGGGTGTTATTTTACAACTAAGACAAATATTTCTTCTTGAAGCGATTGCTCCTCATTTAAGGAACTGAGATTTTTCCATGAGTTTGCATAAAATTTATCACTTTGGCTAAACCCGACATCGAATGAACCGGTGACAGATAGAAATTATTTTCTTAGGACCAAGCATGCTGAGAGACATAGGTTCCCATGGATCATGAACAACATAAAATATGGCTTGAATACCTGAAAGTCTGGATTACTGAGAGACATGATTGCTTCTAGTTTGGAGGTCAGATCATAAACATAAGTCCATAGAGAACTTGAACCATGGTCATAGGCATGATTTAAACAAATGACGTAAGACATTAGCAGGCTCCTTAATTGAAGTAGGAGGATTATGCTTGAGTAGAATTAGGTCCATCATGGTTCCTCCCGTAACTTGCCACACTGAGAACATTCGGGAACTCCATTATTTCACCATCTTCCCCTTAGATCAAAGACATAATCCTAGGCTTACGGATATATCCCTTTATCAAATCTATAGCCACAACTCTCAACATAAAAGAAATATCACCACATACTTAAACTCTAAACTCTCCCTGAAGAACTATACTCTGAAGGCCTTGATTTTTTTGTAAATACTACTCTTAACTTTCGCTAGCTTCTATAGCCAGCACTCTATAACTCTCATTCTCATGGGCTCACACATCCACACTCTTTATCACAAAGAGGGGTATCAATATACATATGAACATAACTCCCCTCAATAATTTTGATACAAAGACACTAAATTCTTTCTAAGACTCCCCCTCCAGGGACACTAATAGTAATTTCCTCTAACTCCCCAAGTCATCAACTTACAACTAACATTTTCATGGGCATAGACACCCACGCCTCTAAACACTTAACTCTCTATCTTCAATTCTTTAGAATACTATCATTACACCTCTAATCACATAAATTACAACTTAACAAAATTTGTAAAACTATACCAAAGTCGCACATTGTCTACCTATATTTCCTTAAGTTCAACTTTAATGAACACTATACCACAACTCCCCAGACTTCTACGTACTACAAAATTCAAAAACACAAGTTAGGTACACCTGACACTTATACCATACAATTTCAGAAGCAACACCTTTTAACTATAAATACCTAATTTGTTCTCAGACATTATCTCCCTTTTTATTATGAGGGTAACCTAAGAGTGCTCAAGAAACTACCTTTGATTAAAGTTTTGTTCCATGAAGTGTGAGAGTAGAGGAAAACCATGTTGGGTTCAATATGTATGAAAAGTGTGAATGAAAAATAGAGGTGAAATTGTGGTTTTTGGTGGCTTGAAAAGTCTTATAGTTGACTTCGGTTATTATTGATTGATCTCTGCATTGGATGAAAAAATAGACTGCTCCAGCAGATCCGAAACATTCATTATAAGTGGTTGCATGATTAGTGTGGTTTTATGGCTTTTAAATATCATTTCGACCCTCAATTCGAAAAATTGTAAAATTGGGTTCGGGGGTCAACTTTGTAAAAATGATTTTTTTTTAAACTATGCTATCATCATTGAGTCTGGAGCATCGAATTTTATAAGTTCACGGGATTTTGAATGAATCTCGAGGGTCCGCGAAGTCTTGGACCCTATATATACAGATATTCGCAATTGTTTCCCATTTTTTAGACTTGGAGCTTAGGGTTTCACACTTTTGAGAAATTTCTTCTGTTTCTGAGTTTGGGTAAGCTTCTAAACACTTATTTCAACTACTTTACTCCAATTTTATCATCTAATTCTGGTTTTAACGCAAATTAAAGTGGAAAATTGAGAATTTTGGCCTAGAATGCTTAGAACTTGTATTTCTTCAATTCAAATCCCGTTTTAACCCGTTTTTACTTGGGTAAGTTTCTAATATTATAATTATCAGTTTTTTCTTAATTTCATCTTCAAAACATCTTTAGATTTTTTATTTCAAAAAGGATTTTCGGGGATTTTGCTGGTAAAGCTTAAACATGATTTTTTTTTCAATTTGAACCTCATTTTTAACTCATTTTCGCTTGTTTTTTTATCCGTAGACTCCTAAAAATATGAGAAACATGTTCTTGAAATAAAATTATGATCTTATCCTTCTTTTTTGAAAACTCATTTCGAGAGTCCGTTTTGATCCCGACTTGAAAATAGGCAATATGGTTATCGTTGGTTTTATTTTGATGCATAGAATCTATATTTCCATATTTTAGTTGATTCTGAGTCCGTTCGTGAGGAGTAAAGGCTTCGGATTGAAGGCTTGCGAATCATTTTTCAACATTCGAGGTAGGTTTTGGGTCAACTTTCTTCAGACTGGCTGGGTAGTTAATGTTGCTACAAAAGCATGTTAATGATGTGGAAACTAATCATGAAAATGACTAAGTTTGTTGTGTTGTGCCCGTGTGGGGCCTTCCTATATGTTGATTTATTTGACGGTTTTGGAACATTATTTGCTATGTGTGGCCGTGTGGGATCTTATATAATATTGTTGGCCTTGTATGCGTGAAATTAATTATATCTTGCTGAAAAAAGCCTAATGTGGTATCAATGGTGTATTCTTAATTATATTCTACTCTATTGGCATATGGTTTATGTTGGATTTCAAGGATAGTTGTAATATCGAGTGGATTATTGGCTCACTTGGTTGGTATATTGGTTAGATATGGAATTACTCATTTGGTTGACTGTGAGCGTTACATCCTCATATCATACACATTCATGAAACATTGGTACTACTGTGGAAATACTAAAAATACTAAAAACATTGCTTTTTTCTGACAGAATATGTGACATCTTAAAAACCCTCCACCGAAGAATGTGTCAGGGAGGATATATGGATATGAATTTGATATGAATTGCATACGGGTTGACGAAAACCCCATGGATCCTATGCAGGGAAGTTTAAGCTCCATAGGTGTATACAGAGGTTGTGCCACAGCCTCGTGCATCACATTATCATCAGCATCTTCATTGTATTTGTATTTATATTATGCCTTTTGTGTGTTGTATTATCTCCTTAATGTGATACATGTTTACGTGTGTTTATTTACTTGTATGTATAATATCTATCTAATTGTATTTCTTTCTCGTATTTGTTGTGGTATATGTGAATATTATAGAACTGTTAGTGAAAAAGTATGGGCTACTATTTAGGACATCGTCTGATTCCAGGTTAAGTGCTTTTAGTGTGTATTTTGTAGGCTTTATTTTTTACTTTTCTCAGTTGTCCTATGATACCTACTGAGTACAAGTGGACCGTACTCACCTCTACTGCGCCCTTTTAGTGCAGATCCAGGTTCGAGTACGCCTACGGTGGTTGATTCAGGCGACATCTGGAGATTTTTGAGGTAGCGGATGATTTTCATACATCCAGAGTTGACCTACTCCTTTTTATCATTTAGTCTATGTATTTACTTGCATTCAGAGACAGAGTTATTCATTTTTGATAGTTTATGTATTTGACATTAGAATTGTACTAGTTAGTTCTTACACCGTGACACCAGATTTTGGGATTATGGTATTGATGGTTATGTCTTTCGGCTTTTACTTTGTTGTGTGGTTCTGCTTCGTTCTAGAAGCCTTATCTTGTGTTATTGATAGTATTTTTCTTTTTGTATCAGCTTGTGTTATAGGCTTACTTGTCAAGACTTGTCGCAACAAGTGTCATCATGACCTTTGATTTTTAGGTCATGACAATTATTTATGTTTAAGATTTAATAAAGCCTTCCGCAATAATTGAATGGGCGATTTGGTAAGGGTTCTCCAATCTAGGGTAGAGTTGGGTAGGTGTCTGCACAATCCGTGATTTGAATCGTGACGGAGGCTCACTGCAGAAACGCCTTTTATGACACTCGTTAAAATAGGTAAAAAATATTTATTGTGCAAACAAAATATCATTATTATATATTAAATTTTCTGACCAATTTAACAGTACAAATATTTAATTTCACTTCATTTTAAACTTATCTTCAATTAATAAAATCTCGCAAAATAAATATACCGTTAAACTAAAATTAAATGTTGAATATTATAAATAAGGAACCTACAGGTTAGTGTTGGTGTCATCTGACGGCCAATAACCTTCAACAACTATGTCACGAAAAAGTTCTATGCTGAGCAAGTATCAATTATTTACTTTCTGGGGAAATAAATATTTGTTTAAATGAATGTTATCAAGTTTATGTTCATACATTAGTATATAAGTATATCTTTTGGATGTTGTAAATCGTATGAACATCATCAAATGAAAATTTTGCTGAAAAATTAGGAATAAATATATTTTTATATTCAATCGTACATACGTGGTACCTTTATACTTTAATTTATTTTTAATAAAAGCTATTATACTTTTTACTCGAAACTGTCTATGTTCAATCTGATTAGATACTTTTAATTAGATATACACGTATTGAAGATCGTGATGATGAATTTACCTCAGGTTCATATGTACCTTTGGAGGTATTTCTTTGGCCTACTCTTTCTGTTCTTTTCTTTTGGTATGTGTTTATTTTATTTATTTTTTACTTGTAATTCAACCTATACCATGAATATCTTTTGTTCTTGTGATAGGAAAATAATGTGAACCCCAATGTGAATTTTGTTTCTTCAGTGTTGAAAATTCCAAAATGTAAAAAAAAGGGTATGTGGTGGAAAATTATTATTATTATTATTATTATTATTATTATTATTATATTATTATTATTATTATCATCAACATCAACATTATTATTGTTGTTATTGTTGTTGTTGTTGTTATTATTATTGTTATTGTTATTATTATTGTTATTATCTCTTTTCTTGACTTGTTAATTCACATTTAAATTTTCTTTTACTATGAAATGTTAATTATAACTCATTTGTTATCTAAATATGCAGACTCGTTATCCAAGCGGTAGAATGCCAATGTTATATCGTTCATCTTCTAAATCAGTAGTATATCTCGTTCCTAATTTATTTTTAGTAATTTAAGATGTCACTTTTTTTTCAAAGAATAAATTTTCAAAATTTTTGTATAACTAATGATTTTAAATTAGTAAGTAATTTATTATTTTTTATTTTAATGAAATTACTACAGAGAGAAGTTGTTGAGCAAGAAGATAGGCAATTAAAGAATGAGCATCCAAGGTTGACAAGGTAACATTCTCTTTGTTGAAGATTTTAAAAATATTTTTAAAAATTTTAAATTAATTTATTTGTTTTAAACACAATATGTTTTGGATATCTCCAAAACTTGCATAAGCTTTTTTCCTTACTATTTTTCCGACAATTTGTTTAAATACAAATAATTACAATAGAAATTAAAATTACCATGAATTTATTTGTATGGCATGAAATGCAATAATATAGTTGCAAAAAAAATTATAATAATTGTTGATTTGAAATATAGTCATGTTGGCAACCAGTTGTACGATTCAAGTTTTGTTGTGAGGAGTCTGCCAGTGGATCCTTACTTACCTATGCTTAAAGAGAATCCAATCTTTTGTAAGTTATTTTCCTAAATTCATTAGTCCCAAATTTTTTTAAAAAGAAATCAGTATCTAATGTGTACTAATTTTAATTGATTATTATTTGTATCAGTTAAAATTGAAAGCAAGCTTGAGGCTGACCGAAAGAACAAAGTGATGATTGATTTAAACAATTGAGAAATATTATGTTGTAGTTGAAACTATTTTCTTTTATTCCTTTTAATTTAGTTGTTAGCGAAGTGTTGAACTTCTTGTTAATTTCAAAATTTTCAGTTTCATCACTAAAGAAGTCTTGATTTTCTTGTTGTCAGTTTCAAATTATCAGTAAATCGTATTTCTTGATAAAACTCTTCAAGTTTGAATGTAAGGAACATGTTTCTTATTTCAACATCCTTTTGTTATGATTTATATTTTAGTATGTATAAGTATTCCGTTCGTTTTAATTTATTCTCCTTAGTTATTTTAAACAATCAAAAGAACTTTTTTACCATAATTTTTAAAAATATACTCTAAATGTTTTTAATTATTAAATATCATAACTTATAGTATGTTTATATAAATTCTAAACATGTAAATGTTTTTTTTTTTAAATCAACTTTTTCTAAGTCAAATGTCACACCAAACATTAGTTAGTTTTAACCATGTACTTCAAATTAAGTCAAATAAATTAAATAGACGGGCTAATAGATTTGACTCGCGATGAATACAAAGTAATGTACCATAGACAATATGATAAGAAATTCATCTTTGACTAAATAAACAATTTGATAAAGCAATATTTATTACCTAATAATAGAGCAATTATCTATATCGATATATCTATATATCTATATATCTACATATCTATATATCTATATATCTATATATATAATATATTAAAAGTGTGAAGACCCTTAAAAAAGTGATTTGAACTTTTTACGCTTCATTAAAACACTCTTCTTTAGACAAAATCGTCTTTTTACTATTTTTTTTAAATTATAATTATACATAAATACTAATAATATATATTTTTGGAAAAATAAAAAATCACCATTATTAAAAGAGTCTTAATTATAGTACCTTATATTTGGCAAATAAATACAATCGTAAAAGTAAAATAAAATTATTTTATTAGTCTAGAACTGTACAACTTGTTTATATATTTTTGAAAAAAAATAAAAAATCATCATTATTAAAAGAGTCCTAATTATAGTACCGTATATTTGACAAATAAATACTATAGTACCTTATTTAAAACTTGAATTCAATGTGTACCTTATACATACAGAGTTATTTTTTTTCAACATAAATTATTTCTGTCGGTATTAAAGTCTATTATCCTATAACATGTAAGTTTTCAATCAATTGCTGCTATGTTTTGGTGTTATAACTTTATTAATTAAACATTTTATTTCTAGATTACATCTTTAAGATTTGTATAAGAGTTGAATACTCATCAACAATACTGAATCAAATTGTTTGCTCCATATATTTGGTGGTAAAGACAGTCTGATTGGAGACTGGTGTTTTGTGATCATTATCATATTATTTTATTGTAGTGTACAGATCGTAGATGAATGTCGGTAGGCTTTGAGGAATTTTTTATGTAAAGCTTAGTTTTAATTTCATTGTTTTGATATCTTTATTATTGTATTGTTTTATTTTAATTTATAGGTAGTCAATGAATGTCGGTCGGCTTTGAAAAAATTTTATCGGTAAAGATTAGGTTTAACTGTATTGTTTTAATATCTATATTAGTGTATTATTTTATGGTAGTTTACAGGTCGCAGATGATAGTTTACAAATCGTAGATGAATGTTGATCAGCTTTGAGAAATTTTTATGTGTAAAAGTTAGGTTTAATTTTATTGTTTTGATATCTCTTTTATTGTATTGTTTTGTTATAGTTTATAGGTGGTAGATAAATGTCGTCTGGCTTTGAAAAAACTTTTTAGGTAAAGATTAGATTTAATTGTACTGTTTTGATATCTCTAATTTGAGGATTTTTTTTATGTAAAGGTTAGGTTTAGATGTATTATTTTGATATGTCTATCATCATATTATTTGTTGTACTTTACAAATGGTAGGTGAATGTCCGTCGGCTTTGAGGAAATTTTTGTGTAAAGGGTAGATTTAATTGTATTATTTTCATATCTCTATCATTATATTATTTTATTATAGTTTACAAGTTTTAGATGAATGTCAACCAGCTTTAAGAATTTTGTTGGTAAAGGTTTGATTTAATTCAATAAATTCTCCATCTTTACATATTCAAAAGATGTTGAATTTAATTATTATACGTATCTTAATCAATTTAAACAAAAATCCTATTTAGTGTAAGATTTGAATTCATTAAAGTGAAATACACTCGCAAAACGCGTACACCTAAACTAGTATGTATATTAAGGTCCTAGGGCATCTTTAATTTCTTTTAAAGATAAATGATTACTAGTATATTTTTTCAAATACAAGATCTAGAAAAATTTCTTCTGCCAAATGTTTCTTTTTTTTTGGTTTTCCATCCTGTGTCTGGTGTTTGATGCCCACATTGGAGCCCCCACGAATCGAATCTCGTGTTTCAGGGCTCATTATGGTGGTAGTGCTCCCAACAGAGTTTTCTCCATACCCAAGGTCGAACCCTTGACCTGGTTAAGGGTAAAACAGCCTATCCACTGCACCACAACCCATATTGGTTCTGCCAAATGTTATTAGATCAAAAAGTTTGAATCTAGTCAATCACCACCTTACCATGACTAGCAGACTCTAAAGCTCACCAAGAAATGTAAATGTATAAACACAACTTTTTGATTTCATAGGCCGGTTACTACTTTCTTAAGTTGTGTCCTTAGAGGTCTTTATTTTTTTAAATAATTTCTTTTATATTATTTTTATATATAATAAATTTGAAAATATCATTTTTCTTCTATTCAATTTTTAAGAAGCCAGGAGAGTTATTTTCTCCAATTTTTGTGTCTGACACAAACTGATAAAATTATCTCATGAAAATATGATTTAACTATTTTTTTCGTTTTCCATCTGGTGTCTGGTGCCCGCATTAGAGCCCTGACTAATCTGGATTGCGCGTTGCAAGGCCCATTAAGGTGGCAGCACTCCCAACAGAGTTTTCTCCGTACCCAGGGTCGAACCCTTGACCTCTGGTTAAGGGTGGAGTAACCCCATCCACTACACCACAACCCATGTTGGTATGATTTAACCATTTTACTATTTACCGTGTGCTTATATGTTTATTTTTATTGTCAAGTACTAATTTGACATACTTTTTAAAAAATTATAAAAAGAGTGATAATTTTACTGTTATATTTAAATATAATAAATTTAATTATTTTTATAAAATTACTAATGGTTAATAAGGATGAACTAGGAATTAATAAGTAATTGTTATAAAACAATAAAGAATAAGAAGAAGAGTAGAGAGAATAGAGAGTGATTCTTATTACTTCTCTTGAGGGATGGGAGATCATCAGATTGATAATACAATGAACAAAAGTCCTTGATTTATAGGAGAAAATACTCCTAGTTTCTGACTAAAAGTCAGATACTTCAAATTCTGATAGATATCAACTAGATCTTATTAAATCTTGATAGACATTCACTATAATGTAAATACATTTATAACACTCCCTCTTGAATGTCTAGATAGATAATGTGCCTCCTTAAAACCTTACTAGAAAAAATCTAGTAGGAAACAAAATCTAGTAAAGGAAACAGAGTACACATCTCTAACAATACGCATATCAGCTGCCTCATTACAAACCTTACAAGGAAAACCCAGTGGGACAAAACCTCGTAAGGTAAAAAAAGTACAGCACGTATTAACTCCCCCTAATGAGAACATCCTTGAACCTTTGCATCCCGATCTTGTGCACCATCTTCTTAAAAGTTGTAATTGGAGAAGACTTGGTGAATAAATCAGCCACATTTTCACTTGAATGAATCTGTTGCACGTTGATATCACTATTTTTTTGTAGCTCATATATGTAGAAAAGCTTTGATGAAGTGTGCTTCGTTCTATCTCCATTTATGAATCCTCCATTAAGATGTGCTATGCATGATGCATTATCTCCGTATAAAATTGTGGGTAGATTTTCATATTTCACACCACATTTTTCTAGAATGAGTGTATCATGGACTTCAACCATACATATTATCGGCTTGGTTGATGAATAGCTATTATCTTAGCATGATTCGATGAAGTGACTATGATAGACTGCTTTGTAAACCTCTAAGATATTACAGTACCACCACATATGAACACATAGCCTACTTGAGACTGAGATTTATGTAGGTCAGATAAGTACCCAAAATCAGCATGACCAATAAGATCAGGACTGCAAATTTGCTAACAAATTAACTAATAAAAAAGGCTATATCAAGCCTTGTAGTATTTGCAAGATACATTAGTGCATCAATTGCACTAAGATATGGTACTTCATAACCAAGGAGTTCCTCATTCCATTCTTATAGTTGAAATGGATCCTTATTCAATTTTTGCGTGTTTCTCATTTAAGCAAACACTCTATTGCTTTTGAAAACTCACCAAGAGTTTCAATGATACTCAAATCATCAAATTATATCTTATGAGGATAGTAAAAAGTTTCCCAGAAACTTTATATGCTTCAGGCATTTTGAATCCTTTAGGGATTTTCATATGGATGTTTGTCAAGTAATAATATCCAGCATGTCAAGTGTGACATCTTCAAGTTTCTGGACTAAAAATCAAATAAGTTTTACTCTTACCAAAATGCATCCTTTTAGGTCAGTTGATAAATATTTCTACGTCAGCATGCTTAAATTAACGTAGAATTCAGATCCTCATAATCTTTTACAATATTGCGCCAATATTGTATCAAAGATATCATCAACGATTTCTTATTTTGTATCGGTTCACAATGCGACATAACATTTTGAGATCTCATCACTTCATTATTTTCAGGTACCTAAGCCTCTCATAAGGTTTCATGAAGTGTTATGTCATAGGCTCTTCAAGAGCACATTGCCATCTTATCATGATTATTTCCTCCTTATCCTTTTCAAGGATTATTTTAGTTGGAAACGATTGGTCTATCATGCTTCACGCATGCATAGACTTTATCCTTTAAGGACACAAAATAGGAGCACTTGCAGCTAAATATGAGATGTTTTTGGTATTTAACTTGAATTATCTTTTAAATGAGGATCTGATGATAATTCCTAACATATTTCATAGATTCTTATAATCTCCCCCTTATGTTAGAAAAACTAGGTGATTATAATTTCCCCCTTATGTTAGGAAAACTAACATACATCCTCCATCTTCTTTGAGGAATCCATCTTTGTGCATTTGGTATATTTATTAATCGTATACCGAACATCAAAATTATTAGATGGAATAGTTGGTTCCTGACCTTAAACCAATTGAGAGGGAGAAAATAATCATAATATATTGGTATAATGCATACAAGTGTTATTGTATGCAATATATCATATTTCATATCAATACATGAAACTTTGTTCTCATTAGTAATGGTTCAGCTATTTATGGAAGACATTCAATGCTAAACCATCATCATCAAGATGAATTATCTTGATTACACAATCTGTAAATTATGTTCAATTTATATTGAACAATTAACTTTATGAATGTCAAACGTAGGTTGACCATGAATGTACATGTAATCATCTTATTGATGCATCTTTTCAACATATCACATGATAGGTGAACGGGCCCTTATTCACCTTTTATTCTTTTCAAATTTTGAGAGATCCAATCCCAAAATTAGTTGGTCCAACCAACTTATCATGAGAACAAGCAACATTAAAGTTCATGAAGAATTTTCTAATTCTTCAATATATGTTCAATACTCAGTATGCACATCTTTGGCATATCGCAATCATTCATGTCAACTTATGAACTTTTAATCTAGTAAACTCCAAGTTTACCATGATATGTGTTTTTGCTTTAGTAAATTTCAGATTTACTATTATATGAATAAAATTCAGATTTACTACTTCAGAAGTAGATTTCAAAATAACTCATCTCAGCTATTCTGCCTCTTTCGGGGGTGAGTTGTCATACCATCACAATCAAGTACACGTTTATATTAATAAGTTTCACTAAATATTATCACATTCACCCTAGGGAATGGATCTGTGCTTATAACAATCAAAATTCTCATTCCCCAAGAATGGAATATAATCGTGTCTTAAGCCTATCAAATTATGATAACTTATATATCTTATAACCTCTTTCATCATATTGCTACTTCAGGAGAAAATTGAGGCATACATATGATGTAGAGAATTTTCTCTAGCATATCTTACAATCATAATAAGCGTGTGAAAATATTATTACTTTTAATGATTATTAACATATTGTCTCTCCATGCTTATATTCGTCCTTTCAATCACTTGTCTTCTTTCAACAATGAAGTAAGTTGTCAACTTTTAGATTTATGCTATCATATTCACTTCATGGAATAGAGCATATTAATGGGATATGTTTCATGACCTTTTATTAAACACTCATTATTTTGATTTTTGCCTTAGCCATCATAATATCATCAATATGGTGTATTGAGATTCAAACTCAACATCTTATCCATATAAAGGCGTCTTAGGAATGAGTCGATGGGACTTGAACCCAATATATTATCATCCTTTTTGATACTATTGTTCTAATAAATTTAAAATATAAATGGTTCCAAACCAATTATTTTTCCTCAAATCCAATAATAATTATATTAGTAGTAGCAAAAGAAAGATAACATAAAGAATTACTCCTTTAGATTTATAATCTCACCTTATTTGGCAGAGTCTCGTGCTGATAACGTGTTATAAAATAATAAAGAATAAGAAGAAGAGTAGAGAGAATAGAGAGAGTGATTCTTATTACTTTTCTTGAGGGATGAGAGATCATCAGATTGAGAATATAATGAACAAAACCCATTTATTTATAGGAGAAAATACTCCTAGTTTCTGACTAAAAGTCAGATACTTCAAATCCTGATAGATATCAACTAGATCTTATTAGATCTTGATAGACATTCACTATAATGTAAATACATTTATAAAAGTAATATTTTTTTTTATTTTTTCACACGTAAAAATAGATATCTGATTTTCGTAGAGAAGTCAAAGTGAACTAAATGAGCAATTAATATATTTTTTTGATCAATTTGCTTTATTTTGACTCAATAAACTAACTTTATAATGGATAATATTGTAGTGATTACTTTCACCGACCGTATTTGACTCACAGGGGTGAATTTACATTAACAACCTGTTAAAGATTGACTCGTGCCACTTCCACGGTTTGAGGAATAAAGGGAACCATTCAAAGGTTGTTATTGTTAGTGTTTTTCCACTCTATTTTTTTTTTTTTTTAAAAAGAAAGACTTGGAGTAACTGACAAAATTGTTGAAAATAATTCTTTGCAGAAATATAAGATAAAGTTGTGTATAATAGACCTTTGTGGTCCAGTCATTCCTGCACATAATATATTTTGTTGGAAGAAAGTGATGCTTCAATGCAAAAACAAATCAACGATAATATTAAGCCGCACACCGAATTTTCTCACCATTTGTGTTTTCATTATACACACTATAGATTAATATGAATTCATATGGAATATTGTCACTTAATTATGATCATGTAATATTCTTTGATTACATATAGTAGATGAATTAATCATGAAAAATTGACATAGGTTGATATAAACATCGGATGAAATACGTATTTATCGATTAATTAGCTGGTTACACACACATATAGGTTTGTTATCGCAACCAAGATTTGTGATTGGAATCATAAAATTGATACACTTATTCTTAACCATAAGATTATGGATTTTAGCCTTGAAAAAGGAAAAAAATTCTAGTAGAAAGTATTTTCTCCTCTGCAAGGACTAATTACATGATTGTAATTCAGATTTGTTGAACTGATCATTTCCAAATACCATTTACAAGTTATTAATTTGTCTAAATTAAAATTTGTTCTTCAATATAACAAAATCATCTTTTTCCTTAAGATTAAAATTATTTTAGAATACTAGGAACAAATTTTATATAGAAGAAATAGTTATGCCAAAAAATGGTTGTCTATGCATCCACCTCTTCTCCAAAAATATCTATGAATTGAAAAATATGAATGATCAATTAGTAAAATCCATAGGTTCTCAAATCTATATCTTTATATATTACGGAAAAGGGTCTAAAATGCCCTTCAACTATGTGAAATGGTGCAAAAATGCTCTCCATCTATCTATTGGGCCTAAATTGTCCTCTCTGTCTACCTATTAGGCCTAAAATGCCCTTCATGTCTGCCTATTGGAGCTATTTTGCCCTTTTATTTAACAGATTAATTTGATCTCAATTTATTAATGATGTGACTTTTTTTTTATTGGCCAACTAATAATTAATTAAAATAATTAATTTTCTCTTAAAATTCCCAATGCACCCAAACCTAATAATGTGAATTTTAGGGCCCTTTTGCATCGAATTTACTGTTATTGTTTATGGACACTGCTTTTTTACTGGCGGATTTTTGCATCCAAACCTAAAATTAAGGTACTAACATTTCCCTTATCCTCTCCTATGACGCGTGCAGATTCTAGAACTCTCTTACTACCATTATCATTCAAGTTGTTCACCGAATCCTTACAAGTGTTAGTCATAGACAATATCGTTGAATTAGCAGTAGGAAGCAATTCTTGGTGAGAATTGGGATCCTTTAACCTCATGAGTCCATCTTATTTGTAATCAGCCGTAGCATTACTAGTTTCATTTACCTGCAGTTTTCTTAGCTTTAGGAATTTTATGATGCCACTAAGAATGAAATAAGAGAAACATCATTTTTTTTCTTAGGCTATTCTGTACAACACTACAATTAAAAAAAAAAGAACTAACAACGAACAACTCCTGTCGCTGGACAGCAAAGATCCGTATCTAAACTATTTAACGACAGCCAATTCAGTTGCTAAACATTAAAAATTCATCCCTAATTCCACTTAACGACCATAATTTTTGTCACTAAATAGTAAAACACATTCTAGTTAACTAAATTTTCTTATAATTTATTGTTAATCCGTAACTAAATAGAAATAGCATGAGAATTTTGTTGTTTAGCTATGAAATTTTATCCGTCGGTAATTTCTTGTCTTCTAAAAGTGAATTTTTCAAGTGAACTTATCGAAGAGAAAATGAAAAAAAATCATAATTGGGAAATATAAATGAAAAACTTATCAGAAATTGAATGAGTGAACTGATGAGATAAATGTAATAAGTAGTGAAGAAAGCATTAGAAAAACTATAGAAAATTCAAATTATTAGGTTTGGGTGGGTTGGGATTTTAGGGAGAAATTAATTATTAATTGTCCAATAAAAAAGTCATGTCATTAATGAATTGGGGCCAAATTAATCTGTTAAATAAAAGGGCAAATAATCCCAAGAGGTAGACAGAGATGACATTTTAGACCCAATAGGTAAACGAAGAGGGCATTTTAGGCCCAATATCTAGATGAAGGACATTTTTGCACTATTTCACATAGTTTGAGGCATTTTAGACCCTTTTCCGTAGCTATATATATAATAAAGTAAAGAAATTAGCATAAAATAAAGCCAAGTGGCATATTGAGAACTAGTCACTTGGTATTTTGGCAACAAAAATCTATTTTGTTGACAACAAAATTTATTTTGGTGATTATTTTGGTGAATAACCAATTAGTAATCAAGTAACTTATATTATATGGAAAAAATTACTATGACCAAAAAGTCATTCCAAAATAAAAAAATATTTCAATAGAGATGTCATTCCTTAAAATATGTGAACAATTAATTTAAAAAACATAAATAATAATCTTATAAAAAGTAAATATTATGATTTTACTATAATTGAGTAAATGATAAAAATATTACAAAAAATCAATTAGTAAATAGTAATCATGTAACTTATATGAATAAGATTATAATAATCAAAAAGTCATTTCAAAATAAAAAATATTATGAAAAAGATGCTATCACCTCAGAAAATATATACAATTAATTTAAATAATAATCAAGTAACTTATATGGAAAAGATTATTATCACAAATGAGTCCTTCTAAATTTAAAAATAATATGAAAAAGATGTCATCACCCAAAATGTGTATATAATTAATTTAAATAATAATATTATATAAAAAAAGAACATTTATAATTAGATTACAATTGACTAAATCAAGAAAGAATCAAGAAATATCAATTAAGAGAATAACCAATTAGTAATCAAACAACTTATATGAAAAAAAATTTATAATCAAAGAGTTATTCCAAAATTAAAAATGTTATGAAAAAGATGTGATCACTCAAATGGTAACTTTGGACTACAAAATGGAAGAAATTTATTTTAAAATACTTCAAGTAGTTTTATTTAAAATATATGCATTCGTATTTATTGGAATATTTTTCATTCAATATATTTTAAGTAATTTATGTTTAAAACAATTTGCATTCAGATTTAATGAAAAGATTTTCATAATTAAGAATAACTATCAATGAGTAATTACACTATCATTGTATATTAGAAAATGAATAAATGATAGTCTTGAATTTAAAAGGAGGATGGATTGAAAATAAATAAATATTAATTTTTTTTAAATGAATAGTACTACACAGAAAGATTGCATAATGTTTATTGAAAATAACTACTAAAATTGCATAGTTCTAATTAATATTTTAAGTCAAATAAAATTCTGCCTTACAAAGTTATTCTTTAATTAAGCAAATATATAACCTTATATATGTCTGTAAGAATAATTTTGGATTTTAAAATAATCAAATTTGATAAAGATACGTCAGTTTGAAGAACAAAAGTTAATTAAAAAAGATTAAATTATCTATATAAAACTTTAAACATGCAGATCATCAAAATGAATTCGAAATAAATATTTCTTATTAATAAAAATATCAATAAGAATTTATAATAATTTTTTTATGATGAAATGTAGGTGTGAGTTACTAATAAATTAGAATATATGCAATTGAAGTATTACCATAAAATGAATATTTATATGACAAAAAGTATTTATGATTTCATTCAATGTAAGTCAATTAAGGAAGCATGACAAAATTGATTGAGAAATATAAATAAAAAATGAATAATCAATAAACAATTATATACATATATATGGAAAAGAATATTGTATGAACTACAATTAACCTAGAAGTTCCAATGCCATAACAATAAAATCAATGAGGAAATAGTAATCATGTAACTTATATCAATAAGATTATAATAATCAAAAATTCATTTCAAAATAAAAATATTAAGAAAAAGATGTTATCCCTCATAAAAGATACACAATTAATTTGAATAATAATATTATTTTAAAAACATTTATGACTTCGCTATAATTTAGTAAATCAAGAAAGTATTACAAAAGAATCAATTAGAGAATAACTAATTCATAATCAAGTATATTATATGAAAAATATTATTATGACAAATAAGTCCTTCCAAAATTAAAAATATTAAGAAAAAGATGTACTAACTCAAATGGTAACTTTGGACTATAAAATGGAAGAAATTTATTTCAATATATTTCAAGAAATTTTATTTAAAAATTATGCATTCATATTTATTGGAAAAATTTTCATTCGATATATTTTAAGTAATCTATATTTAAAACAATATGCATTCATATTTAATGAAAGGATTTTCATAATTAAGAATAGCCATCAATGAGTAATTACACTATCATTCTATATTAGGAAATGAATAAATGATAGTCTTGAATTTAAAAGGAGGGTGGATTGAAAAAAAAATATATTAATTTTTTTTAAAATGAATATTACTACACATGAAGATTGCATAATGTTTATCGAAAATAACTACTAAAATTGCATAGTCCTAATTAATATTCTAAGTCAAATAAAATTAGCCTTATAAAGTTATTCTTTAATTGACCAATTATATGACCTTATATATGTCTGTAAGAATAATTTCGGATTTTAAAATAATCAAATTTGAAAAAGATACATCATTTTGATGAATAAAAAATAATTTAAAAAGATTAAATTATCTATTTAAAACTTTAAACGTGCAGATCAATAGAATAAATTTGAAATAAATATTTTTTAATAATAAAAATATCAATAAAAATTTATAATAATTTTTATATGATGAAATGTAGGTGTGAGTTACTAATAAATTAGAATATATGCAATTGAACTATTACCATAAAATGAAAATTTATATGAAAAAAAATATTTATGATTTCATTCAATGTGAGTCAATTAAGGAAGCATGACAAAATTGATTGAGAAATATAAGTAGAAAATGAATAATCAATCAACAATTATATACATATATATGGAAAAGAATATTGTATCAACTGCAATTAATCTAGAAGTTCTAATGCCATAATAATAAAATCAATTAGTAAATAGTAATCATGTAACTTGAGGCTTTAGGTTGTAGGTGACAAAAGAGTTTTAAAATGAGGTGTAGGTGACACAAGTCTTTATAATTGAGTGAAGGTGACAATTACTTAATTATGGATTAAGAAAGTTGAGAAAATTTCAAAATAACCTAGAAGTTTTTAAATTTACACTTTGATCCAAATGTTTACCTAATATAACGAGAAACGGAGGGAAAAAAAGCGTGTTTCTCTCTCTTCTCATCCATTGTTGTTTTCTCTCTCTCTCTTAACGATTTTTGTTGTTCATTGTTGCTGCTGCTTTATTCATCATCTTCTACTTTATTATCATCATCTTCTACTTTATTATCATCTTCATCTTCTTCTTGTTGACTATTGTCATTGTTGTTACCGCTACTGCTGCTATCTGACCAATTTCTTAGGTTAAATTTTATTTCATACATCAATTTCCACTTTGGCATTCCTTCACAGGAGACTTTGGTAAGTCAAATTATGATTTTTGTTGAATTTTTCATTTGGGTAATTGTTATTGTGCTAGTTTTTCAACAATAGATAGCACGCGATTATGAATGCAACATAAGATATATCTGTTTAAATAGATCAATCATCTGTTATGAAAGATGAGCCATTTATTGCAACGAAAGAGATATGTTGGATTCATTCTTGTGGTTGAATCGAACAGATGGGTCATCTGTTGCAATAGACTAGTTATCTGTTGGAACAGGAGTAAATATTTGTTCCAACAGATTAGTGACCTATTGCAACAGAACCTGAGCTCAATTCCGACAAACTAGATATATGTTGCAATAGGGTAAATATTTGTTGCAATAGATTAATAACCTGTTGCAATGTTACAACAGAACCTGTACTCATTCCAACAGACTCATCTTCTGTTGCAACAGATGTATAGTCTGTTGCAACAGATGTTTCACCTATTACAACAGATGACTCATTTGTTGAAATCAGCTTCGGGAGAATAACATAAATCCCAACAGGTAAGTAATCTATTGCGATTGATCACTTACCTGGTGCAACAGATTACACATCTGTCGGGATTCATATTACGACACTATATAATCACTATTAAATTTTTTTAACAAATGGCTTTATTTAGGTACCACTAATGGAGGGATCAATAACAATAGGGGTGGATTGTCATCGTCAATGGATCGAGAAGAGCAATTGATATGTATGGTATTAGAAGGAAGGTAAAATGCTAGAGACGATAGCTATGACAGTCCAAAATGATATTTTGTATGATGATTTTGTGAACTTAATCATCATCTATTGTGGACTGAATTTTCAATCGGAAGAACTTGTCATCAGCTACATGCACAACTCCTTTGAAAATCAGAGGGTACTTCCTTTCAAGATAACCGATTAGGTTCATTTTCATGCTTATCTTAGTGATTAATCCAGGCCAGTGTTAAGGGTATACGTAGTTGAAAAGACGAGAGAGAATGAGAATCGGAACATAGAAGAAGAACAATAACAAGACATCTTTTATGATAGGTTGAATGATCTAGACATGAATATTCCAGATGATGATCAAACACCTATGCCCATTGATGCGACCAATACGATGGGTAGTTCTTCTCGATTGACACAATTTGGAAATCTTCAAGACGACGGGACCAACTTTTTTAATGGAATGTAATTCAAGGATAATAATGAATATCTACCACTTTGTTTATTTCTTACTTGAAAAAAGATTTCAGAATATAGAAGGTGATTAATTCGATCAGTGTCATTTGCTACAAATGTGCTAATCTAAACTGCAAGTGGTGGTTGAGAGAGGTGAAGTATGCAAGTTCTGACAGATTCATCATTCATAAACATGAAAACATCACACATGTGGTTCAGAGCATATCTCGTGCCAAAATCCTCACGCCACGGCAAAGGTCCTCGGTGAATATTTCAAGAATAGTTTCCCCGATGCCAAAGGCCCTTCAACAAGGGTTATGTCCAATCAACTCCTTATGGAATTAGGTGTTAGTTATTGGAAAATATATACAGACATGGGGATTGCTAACGACTTGGTTAGGGGGACACACGAGCATGGGTATGCAATCCTGGATGCCTACCATTACATGATTGAGTCCACAAATCTCGGAAGTAAGACGTCATTGTATCTTGATGAAAATGAAAGGTTCAAGTACTTTTTTGTATCCTATGGTGCTTGGATTCAAGGTTTTCGACATTTGAGAAAAGTCATAGCCGTCAACGGTACCTTCTTGAGGAGCAGTTATAATAGAGTTCTTCTAGTGGCGGTGGCGCAGGATGCGGGGAATCATATCTTTCTTGTCTCTTTTTGTGTAGGACAAGGAATGTGATTCCTCTTATGATTTTTTTTTAACAACTGTGAAGCTGCGTCGAAGATACCGAAGAGTTGTGTTTTGTTTTTGATAGGCATCCAAGTATTCCAAAGATGGTTTCAATTTTCTTCACTTCAGCTTACTTTGGTTGTTGCATCAGGCATCTTGAAGAGTATATTCAGACCAACTATCACAACGAAAGGGTCTTGGCCCTTTTTTATAAAGCAGCTAAAGCATATAGTAGAGAGAAGTTTCTAGACCATTTTAATCAAATAGAGGATATGCATCCTAAGGCAGCAAAATATCTCATATGTGTCGGTTTTGATAAATGGAACCGGGCATACTGTCCGGCAAATAGGTACATTTTTATGAATTTAATGTCTTGTTTGAGTTACAAGTTTAGTATGATGTCGTACTAAGTGATTCTTTTGTATAGGTTCAATATTATGATATAAAACATAGCTGAATCGGTGAACTCATTGTTTGGAGATGAAATAGAATTTCCCATCAACGGTCTATTTCAAATAATAACCAAGAAGTATGGTCGATTTTTAACAAAAGGCGTATGCAGTTCGAGGGACCAAGAAGAACTCCATTTGTTCTAGAAATCGAAAAAATAATATCAACGAATATCAGTTTGGGAATAGGTTATCATCTCATCAAATAGAAGACTACAAATTCAGTATCACGGTCATGGTAATGTTGCCACGGTCGATCTTCAAACAAGATCTTGTACGTGCAGAGCTTTTGACTTGGACAAAATACCCTTTCCACATGCTATGGCAGCGCTTCAAGCTCAATATGGTGAAAAATATGGAACTAAAATGTACGAGCACTCCTCTCAATATTATTCAGTGGAAAAATATAAAATGGCATATAGTGGGCATATTACTCCTGTGCCTCCGGAAGAATCTTTAGTTGTTCCTGCAGAGCATTTGGGGAGATTAATACCTCCTCCATATATTGACTCAAGCACTATCAAATCGAGAAGAAAGCCATATAATAGGAGGTGTGGAGCTGGAGAATCATTCCCATCAAGAAGAAACAAGTGCTCCGTATGTAAGCGTGCTGGCCACAAAAGAACTACATGCCCGTATCGTAATCCACTATGATTGTTGTAATTATAAAAACTTATGTTGTTGTTTGCTATGGACTTTTATATATTTAACTCATTGTTCTGGACATAATGTTATCATTTATTATATGTAAAATATCTTTTTTAATAACTTGTGCATCAATAAAAAGAGGCAAAATATGAACTAAATACAACAGACCACAATCATTTTCAATAGGTTACCAATATGTTGCAACGGATGGACATTAGCTTGAAGAACACAATATATTTCATTAATCTGGAATGATTTCCTCCAACAGATGACAAATCTGTCACAACATATGGATAATCTATTGACAGAAACCCAACCGATGAACAATCTATTCCAACACATGGTCTATATGTTGAAAGAACTCAAAAGTAAAAATTTCTAGCATAAAATATCCTTTTTAATAATTTGTGCATCAATAAAAAAAGGCAAAACATGAACTAAATACAGCAGACCACAATTATTTTCAACAGATTACCAATCTGTTACAACGGATGGACATTAGCTGGAAGAACACAATACAATTCATCAAACTGGAATGTTTTCCTCCAATAGATGACAAATCTATCGTAACAGATGGATAATCTGTTGACAAAAACCCAACTGATGACCAATTTGTTCCAACACATGGTCCATCAATTGAAAGAACTTAAAAGTCAAAATTGTTACTGCTGCTGGATTCAAAATTGTTCCTTACCTCCAACCGTTGATATGTTAACATGTATGTTAGAAGAAATAGACAGAATAAAAATTGAATAAGAATTAAAAAGCCAAAGTCGACTAAAAATAATTTTTTCATTAAGCGAAAAATAAAATATATTAGGTATAGATACTCAATATATAAAAAATAAAATACATACGTAAGAAAAAACACATTCTAATTATTATTATTATCATCAGCATCATTATTATTGCCAGACGGATAATCTTCAACCAACAGTAGCAGGGATCTCTTCAACCTGCGAATCTCTCGGAGCATCTTAGCTCTCATGGTGCCCAACTCCCACTGCAGGTCATTAAGCTTCCTCTGAAGTTCCCACACTCTGTCGTATAGAATAGCAATGTCCCAAATAGGATCAGTCATATCTAGACCACACATGAATTGACAAAAAATGTAGACACAAAAGTAAACAAAAAAGTTTGAATGTAATACAACGTATACTACCAAATAGTAGATTTACACAGGCCAAAAGGCACGACTGTTTAGCTCCATGGTATTAATTACATTCAAACTGCTGGTATTTTATTTATTGTGAAAAGTCGTGACTTTTTCTTTTACATTAATACTTCTCACCTTTTAAAAATGGTTTGAGAACTTGATAACAGTCGTTATTATTGAGTTGTTGGAACAGATCGTCCATCTATCGCAATAGATTTTCCATCTGTTGCAATAGATGGTATGTATGTGCAATAAATAAGACATTTGTTGCAACATATGGATTATCTATTGCAACAAATGGACTATATTTTGGAGGAGATGTTTTGATTTATTCCAACAGTTGATTCTTCAGTTGCAACAGATGAAGAATTTGATTCATCAGCTGTTTTGAATGTGTTAAGATAAAAAGTCACGACTCTTCACACCTCTTTTTAATAGTCATCACATTCATGCAGATAAATAAACAACACTTTCTGACATGTCTTGATGAGGTAGAAAAACAAGGTGCGTGCAGATGAATGGATCCACTTTCATGTGTGGGAGTTATGTATTATTGATCAGGCTACCGTGATAGACACACATAAAGTACAATGATTTTGTGAATGCAGTTTTTTACCGATTAAACACTGATCCTTTGAACAAGATCCTGCATTGTACAATTTAGTTTGATAAGTGCGAACTGATAAGGCCAAAGGATCCAAGATGGTGGTATCGATACCCTATTACAATTTAATGACGGTTTATGCTCATGTCTTTGGGTCAAGTTTAGGGAAGGGTTCAAGTTTTTGGCGGCGGTATAAATATCCAATAGTGATTGGACCAATTTTAATGGTGCAATAGACTTCTTGAAAGGCCTTCGAAGCCTCGTATTGCAGCAAACAATGATGGAACCAATAGAAACTCCCCTGGTCCAAATTTATATGGATAGGTTGCTTGAGGAGACTATTATACAGTAGAAGATGCTTGGGAGAATACTTGTAAGTAAGGGGGAGGTGGAGAATACCATATATCATCTCAGACCTAATTTAAGAGGAAACATAAGAAGAAAGTAAGGAACTTCTAGCGAATATGGCCAATGAAATTAACATGAGAAACGAAAAAACTGAATGAGCTTCAAATGTGAAAGTGTATCCAAATATAAAAATCCATCAGTCGTTGAAGAAAAAGAAGAATGGTCAACAGGACTGAAGCTGGACACTTTGCTAGAGACTACAACTAGCGATCGTGGCCACAATGAAGACTCTCACAAAGTGCAGGACCAGAACTCTAAGGAAGCAGCTTTGCGAGCACAGGAAATTGGTAAGATTGTCGGTCAGAATTAAATTTGAGCTAACAACTCCTAAATTAAAAAGAAGGGAAGCCAAGACGTCAATTTCTGAAGTCTAACTTGCATGCCATGCCTTCTGTTTGTGGCTATGATCAGGTCAATGGCAGTAGAAATAAAAAGGTCTGAAGTTGGGCAGAAATCCCATGCCTTGTTGTTTCCACTGCCTTTGACCTGACCAGAGCCATAAACAGGAGGCATGGGATGCAAGTTTAACTTGAGAAATTGCCACCTTGGATTGATCCTATATTTTTAATTCGAGAGTAATTGGTTCAGGTTTCAATTTTGATCGACAATCTTACCACCTTTTGTGCTCGCAAAGCTGCTTTCTTAGAGTTCTGGTCCTACATTTTGTGGGTTTTCATTGAGTCCACGCTTGCTAGTTGCAGTCTTTAGAAAAGTGACTAGATCCATTCCTTTTGACCATTCTTCTTTTTCTTCGACGACTGATGGATTTTCATTTTTAGATACACTTTCACATTCGCAACTCATTTAGTTTTTTTTATTTTTCATGCCAATTTCATCAGCCAATTTCTCTACACTTTTTTTTCTATCCTGTGTTTCCTCTTAAACAAGGTCTGAGATAATATATGGCCTTCTCAACCTCCCCCTTCCCCCACAGGTATTCTCCCAAGCACCTTTTGTTGTATAATAGTCTCCTTGAGCAACCCATCCATATAAATTTAGACCAGGGGAATTCCTATTGGTTACAGTGTTGTTTGCTGCAGTGCAAGGCTTCGAAGGCCTTTCAAGAAGTCCATTGTTCCATTAAAATTGGTCCAATCACTATTGGATATTTACACTACCGCCAAAAACTTGAACACTTCCCCAAACTTGACATAAAAACACGAGCAGGGTATCAATACCACCTACTTGGTCCCTCAGCCTTACAATTTCGAACCTAATAATCTTAACTGTAAAATGTCATATCTTGTTTGATGGATTAACCTAATAGGTAAAGAACAAACATTCCCAAAATCATTGTACTGGATGTATGTTTTGATGATAGGTTGATCAGTAATACATACCTCCCACATATGAAGTGGTTCCATCTGCGAGCAGCTTATTCCTCCAAACTTATCTTTACTCTAGCCTTTAATGCTGGTCAAAAACAAGTGGATCCAATTTTACTTTATTTTATCTGCAAACAAGAGAAATACATTTTATGTCAAACAAGAGAAAAACAAAAAGAACATTACAAAAGGGTAACATAAAATTAAGTGAATCAACAGATGACCAATCTGATGCAACAGATTACCCATCTGTTCAATCTATGTGGCATCTGTTGAATTAGATGGATGACATGTTGCAAAAGATGGGTCATCTATTGGAATAAATCAAACCAACCTTGCTACTGGTTTGATTTCTTCAAACAGTTGCTCCATTTGTATAAAAAGGTAACACAAAATTGAGTGAATCAATAGATGACCAATATGATGCAATAGATTACCCATCTATTCAATGGATCAGGCATCTTATAAAACAGATGGATGACATGTAGCAACAAATGGGTCATCTATTGGAATAAATCAAACCAGCCTTGCTACTGGTTTGATTTCTTTAAACAGTTGCTCCGTCTGTTCCAACAGCTGATTCATCGGTTGCAACAGTTGAGAAAACTATTGCAACACCACCACCAACAGCATCAAACAATAAAGAAACAACACCATATGTTCCAACACCATCAACAACACAAACAACATATGTTCTAACACGACCACCACCCGCACCACCAAAGTAACAAACAAAAGACATAAAAAAACTATACTGACAACAAGGCTTTTTAAGTTCTCCTAACAGATGAATTTTTTTTTGCATAGTTTAATAAAAACAACGATTCATTCATTCAAGACTTAAAAGTCACCTTTTCTTTAATTTTCTCAATAAATAGAAAACTGGTAATAGGTAAATCATTAATAGCAACAAATGTAAATATCTAATTTAAATGACATACAAAGAAGTAGACGAGATGGAAAGAGCAATAGTGAATTCATGCAATGTCAAAAAAGCAAAGGGATCAGAACATCCAGTTTAGTCGAGAAAAATTATTGATCGATTGAGATCTGAAAGGATTCTTATTCGAAAGAAGATAGAAAAGATAGGAAAAAAGAAAGAACGAGAATTGAGAATAAAGAAGAGAGATAGATGAGTTAAGTTACTTTATGGATGGAGGAGAGAGTATTCTAGATATGAATTTTAAATATTCATTAATAATATTTGAGGGGCACGAGGAGACGGTGACATTGAAAAGACTAGATAAGACAACTCACTCGGGAGATTTTTGAGTTATCCAAGTAATATTTTTTACCATCCTTGTATTTTATCTTTTTTTATCTCAGATAGGAAATATCTAAATTTCTTTTAAAATAGATCTTAAAACATCTAAGTCATACTTTGCAGTAGATGACAATTTTTGTTTGAAAATTTCCAAAGCTTGATCATCTGTTGCAATAGATGGTAGCGCTTGTTTGGTAATTTACAACAGATGGGTAATCTGTTGCAATAGATGACTTAATCTATTTGATTAAATCCAAAAGATAAGACATATGTTTCAACAAAATGAATATTTGTTTTATACAATTTTAATAGAGTTAATATGTTCAACTAATACCTTAATTGATTAATCTAGGACTAGGGACGAGTTCTCATAAGGTTAACTAAAACTTCAAATGAGTCTTTTGGCAATTGCATAATGAGACGGTATTGCTTTCCTCCTGACCAGAGTTGTCGATCGATCACTCTGAGATGAATCGATTCTTAATACCTTATATGTTCAACTAATACCTTAATTGATTAATCTAGGACAAGGGATGAATTCTCATAGGGTCAACTACAACAGATGGCAGCGCCTATTTGATAATTTACAATAGATGGATAATCTGTTGCAATAGATGACTTAATCCATTTGATAATTTACAACAGATGGGTAATCTGTCGTAATAGAAAACTTAATTTGTTTGATAATTTATGTTAGATGTATAATCTATTGCAACAAATGACTTAATCTATTTGATAATTTACAATAGATGGTTTATCTGTTGCAACAGGTTGACCATTTATTTTTATACAATTTACATTAAGTTCATATGTCCGACTAATACCTTATTTGATTAACCTAGGACTAGGGATGAGTTCTCACAGGATCAACTACAACTTTTATTGAGACTTTTGACAATTGTATGATGAAACAGTATTGCATTCCTCTCAACCAGAGTCAACGATCAATCTCTCTGAGTTGAACTGATTCTTTTTACCTTATATGTTCAACTAATACCTTAATTGAATAATATAGGACTAGGGGTGAGTTCTCATAAGGTCAAATACAAATTCAATTGAGTCTTCTAGTAATTGCATGATGAGACAGTATTGCATTCCTCCCGACCAGAGTCATCGATCGATCACTCTGAGCTGAACCGATTCTTATTACCTTAGATGTTCAACTAATACCTTAATTGATTAATCTATGACTAAGTGTGAGTTCTCATAGGGTCAACTACAACTTCAATTGAGTCTTTTGGCAATTGCATGATGAGACGGTATTGTATTCCTCCCAACCAGAGTCATCGATCGATTACTCTGAGATGAACCAATTCTTATTAACTCATATGTTCAAATACTACCTTAATTTATTAATCTAGGACTAGGGACGTGTTCTCTTAGGGTTAACTACAACTTTCATTGAGTCTTTTAACAATTGCACGATGAGATAGTATTATGTTCCTCCCTACCAGAGTCGTCGATCGATCACTCTGAGCTGAACCAATTCTTATTACCCCATATGTTCAACTAATACCTTAATTTATTAATCTAGGACTAGGGGTGAGTTCTCATAGGGTCAACTATAACTTCAATTGAGTCTTTGGCAATTGTATGACGAGACGGTATTGCGTTCCTTTCGACTATAGTCGTCGATCAATCACTCTGAGATGAACTAATTCTTATTACCTCATATGTTCAACTACTACCTTAATTGATTAATCTAGGACTAGGAAAGTTCTCATAGGGTCAACTACAACTTCAATCGAGTCTTTTGGCAATTGCATGATAAGATGATATTGCGTTTCTCCCGACCAAAGTCGTCGATCAATCACTCTGAGCTGAACCGATTCTTATTTCCTCATATGTTTAACTAATACCTTAATTTATTAATCTAGGACTAAGTATGAGTTCTCATAGGGTCAACTAAAACTTCAATTGAGTCTTTTGGCAATTGCATGCTGAGATGGTATTGCATTTCTCCCGGCCAGAGTCGTCGATCAATCACTCTGAGCTGAACTAATTCTTATTACCTCATATATTCATCTAATACCTTAATTGATTAATTTAGGACTAGGGGTGAGTTCTCATAGGGTCAACTACAACTTCAATTGAGTCTTTTGGCAATTGCATGATGAGACGATATTGCTTTCCTCCCGACTAGAGTTATCGATTGATCACTCTGAGTTGAATCGATTCTTATTACCTTATATGTTTAACTAATTCCTTAATTGATTAATCTAGGACTAGAGATGAGTTCTCATAGGGTCAACTACAACAGATGACAGCTCCTATTTGATAATTTACAATAGATTGGTAATATGTCACAACAGATAACTTAATCTATTTGATAATTTACAACATATGGGTAATATGTTGCAACAAATGAATTAATTTGATTGATAATTTACAACAGATGCGTAATCTGATGTAAAAGGTTGAAAGTTTGTTTTTATACAATTTTAATTGAGTTCATATGTTCAACTAATACCTTAATTGATTAATGATTAGTTGTTGTCTGTACTGTATTGTTGAGATAGAGAAAAGAGTGAGAACTCGAGATTTGAAATGATGAAATATTTTTCTAGCAAATGGATGATTTGTATGGGTTGATTTGTATTTTGGAAAAAAATGACAAGTTTCGAAAATGTTAATTTAGTCTGAATTGGTCTTAATTATTTTTTAAAATTGTAAAAGATATGAATAATTTATAACACTCTCATCAACCAATTGCTCAACCCTTCACAACAGATCGATTTTCTTCTCATTTCCGACCATATAGGTGTTATTTTCAACTTTATTCTTGCTTGTATTAGTCATTTTCTCTGTCTTCGTAGGTAATAGAGTTCAAGAAGAGTTCTATATTTGTTAATTTTTTTTCTAAAAAATAAGGTCTTTTAAGTTAATAATGAAAAAGAAAATTTTTAGTTATATTATCTTCGAGAATGGGTTTACAATTTTGAATTTTGATGGTAAAATCGTAGGAAGAACTTGTAACGACCTAAAAAGAATTTGATGCAGTATGTGAAATTTGAGATTTTGTATGATTTGACTGTTTTATCCCTCCCCGTAGTTTCATTATGATATTTTTGGGGGTGTGAGAGTGATTGGATGATTTTTGATGCATGTTGGTATCATTTATGCAATATTGTGGTTTTTGATAGCTTTCAGAGACTTATTTTGAACTTATGTGGATATATTTTGATCTGTACGATGGATGGACAAATGGACTGCGCCAGCAGCTCTAGAATATCAATTTTAGGCTAGGTATACCTTTAGTTTGGGTCCCGGTGCACCTGAGCTCATTTCGACCTATTGGTCGAAAAATTGGAAAATTAGAAATATAGTTGTGGGACTGACATTTGATCGAAACAACCTCGGATGGAAAATCCGACTTTGCCAGCAGATCATGAATATCGATTTTAGGGTTTTAGCATGTTTGGTATAATTTTACGAATTTTAAATCTCATTTCAACCCTCGTTTTGGAAAATTATAATTTCGGATTTTGGGGGTCAACTTTGTGAAAATGATATTTTTTTCAAAATCCGATATTTCCATTGCATCCATAACATCGAGTTTAGTGTGGTTGCATAGTTTTTTTGCATAAATCGGACTCCGAACGAATCTCGAGCACCCCGTCGAAGTCCGGAGTGGACTTTAACCAAAAAAAAAAAAACTGCAGCTTTTTTATTATTTTAGTGCAGACTTTCTGCACTTAAAAATATTTTTGGGTCCATTTTGCTCATTTATCATCTTGTCTCTTTAAAGTTAAACCATAAATAGTTTGAGAGCTTAAAAGTGAAGTTTGTGGGAGCTTGGGAAACTAGATTAACACATGTTTCTTGGTTGTATTACGGATTAAAGGTAAGAATTCACCCTTTTCTTAATAATTTCTTGATAAATTTTTAAAATTCCAAAAATCTTAGGGCATGATCTTAAATCCAAATTTCACTCCCTTTCACTTGAATAGTATTTTTATCTTATAATTACTAGTTTTTCATCAATTTAACTTTCAAAACAACTCTGATTCTTGATTTTAATCCGAATTTTAAAGATTTTACCCGGTAAAGCTCAAAAATAGTTTTTCTTCGATTTGAACCCCGTTTTTTACTCGATTTAACTTGGGTTTTCAGCTGTAGGTTTCTAAAAATATGGGGAACATATTTTTGAAGTAAAGTTCTGATTTTGCCCTTCTTTTTCAAAAACCTATTTTGGGGGTCCGTTTTGAACCCGAACCAAAAGTAGTCAATATGGGTGTCGTTGGTTTTTTCTTGACATGTACATTTCATATTTGATGTTTTTAGTGGAGTTCAGGATTTTTCGTGAAAAGTAAGGTCGCGGGTTCAAGTGTAACGGATCGGTTTTGGCTTTCGAGGTAGGTTATGACTTAACTCTTTCAGACTGGGTTAGGTAGTAAATGATGATAAAAAATGCACCTTAAGGGTGGGAACTAATCGTGTAAAATAGATATCTATGTGTTGTTCCCATGTGGGGGAGTATATGTGATGTAATTGTCGAAATTGAGATGTTATGTGATATGTTTGACCGTGTGGGGTCCTATGTGATATTGATAGCCTTGAATACATGTGAATAATTGTATTGAGTTGTTTAATGTGGTACCATTGGTGTATTATGATTATATACATACTTTATTGGCATATGAGACATGTGAAAATTCATGGATGAAACAAAAATAATAAGTGGATATTGGCTCATGTAGTTGTCGGAATGTATCATTGTGGTTGGTTGTAGAAATATATCATGTGATTGGTTGAGTAAATACTCATTGTGATTGATTGTGAGCATTACATCTTCATATCATACTCATTCATGAAATATTGGTACCACCGTGGCAATATCTGAGAAACACTGGCAACACCTTTTTTAAAAAATACTGTAACAACTTATAAAACCCTTTCTGAGGGATATGTCAGAAAGAAGATATGAGATATGTGTAGGTATATGGGTTAACGAACCCCCCATGGGTCCTACATCGGGAAGCTTTAGCTCTGTAGGAGTATACGGGGATTGTGCGATGATCCTGGAGGTTGTGCGACGACCTCGTGCATCATCATCATCATCATCATCATCATCATATACATTGCACTTACCTTATTGTGTTTATGTTGTGTTGTATTGCCTTATTAACAAATCATCTATGTATTTGTCTTACCTTCTTGTACTGTATTTAATGATCTTGTATCTACATGTCCTCTCTTGTTCTATTATATGTTACATAATGTATACTTGTGTTCTATATCTTGGTGTGTTGTTGTAATATATGTGAGCTATATTAGAACTATTAGTGCAAGCGGTGTGGGCTACCATTGTGGGATATTTTCTGATTATAGGTGACGTGCCCTAAGTGTATATTTTGTATGCTTTATTTACTACTTTGCTTGGTCGGCCTATGATACCTACTGAGTACAAGTTGACTGTATCATTCCTACTGCGCCCTTTCGGTGAAGATCCTAGCTTGAGTGCACCTCAACTTTATTGACTCAGGCGATTGTTGGAGCTTCCAAGGTAGCAGTTGGGCATTCATGCGTCCGAAGTTCACCTCTATCTTTCTATTTTAGTTATGTCTTTATTAGTATTTGGAGACAGTTATTATTTCTTTGTGATTATTTTTCCAATGTATTTGACTCTTGGATTAAATTAGTAGTTCTTACACTATTGACACCTGGTTTAGGGCATGATTGGTATTTTGGATAAGTTCTTTCTGCATTGTTATGATTACATATATGGCTCGGCTTCATTCTAGAAGCCTTACCTTGGGATATTTCTATCTTTTCCTCTTTTTATATCAGTTTGGGTGATAGGCTTACTTTTTAAGGTACACCACGACAAGTGCCATCATGACCCTCATTTTTGGGTCGTGACAGAACTCGAGAAAATCCTAGTTTTTGTTGTAGTGTTTTGTTGATTATCGTGGTATTGTTGGATGGTGTTTGTGGTGTTGGTGGTCGTGGTGGTCGTCATGGTGGCACCGGTGGTGTTTGTGGTGGCTGTTGGTGGCATTGGTTGGTAGCATTTATAGTGGGATTGGTTGGTGGTATTTATGGTGGTTGTCAGTGGTGTCGGTATTCGTGGTGTTTGTGGTAGTGGTTGTTGGTGTGTAGATATTAGTGTTGTTTGTAATGTATTTTTTAAAATTTATGCATATATCAATTGTAATGTAATTTTTTTTTTTCTGTTGTTTGTAGGTAAAACATGTCTCCCAAAAGAAAAAAAAGTGAAAGTGGATCAATATCTGACCACCCAACAAAAAGGCTATAGTACAAAGGGATTTGGAGGAGCTTCTTGAACAATCTCAGTTAGGGAAAAGTGAAGCCAAGGAGAAATATGAAAAAAACATTGAGAGAGGTGGACAAGAGTTTGTAGATGGTGATGAAGAAAATAAAAGTAAGAAAGATGAGGAATTAGAGAGTGAGAAAGAGGATGATCATCAACATAATGATAATGGATCACCAATGGGGCGTGAATTAATATCGACATCCCATCATGATCCTATCATAACTTTTAGTATTGATAGGTTTCAAGTTGCGATGCCGATAGATGACCCTACAAATAAACTAAAACTAACTGGTGAACTTATACTTAAATATTAGTTGGGGAAAAATTTAATTATTTTAGGAATATTATGAAGAACGAAAACATAGACGAACTTTTTAAAAGGAGCTACTTTGGATGCTTTCTTGAGCTGCCTGAGGACCCCCCTGCGCATTTCCAAATGCGTATGGTATATGGTCTTCTTAAGCGCGGGATCAAGTACGTGGGGGATGATAAAGATTCGGATGGGGGAGTAAAAAGATGGATGAAATCTGGATCGACTACTATGGCATGCCGGTTTGTTTTGGCTTGCAAGAGTTTTCCATAGTGACGGGCTTGAGATGTTATCATCCAGAAGAACCACATATTGCCAAGGGAACACCCACAAAATATCAGAAGCAAGCAGCAAATCCAACAAACGCAAGGAAAAAATAGATGGGTTGTTGGACATTGCTCGACGTGTCTACAAAATATCGGATTTATTGACAGATATCAGGGATAAAACCATACCAAAGTAGTACAGGTAGAATTTGTGCTTAGTTTGGTTTGCCCATTCGATTATATTGGGAAGAGACGTTAAAAAGGTCATAGAAGATGATTTGTTGGCGCGTGCTGAGTATTTTGATAAATTCAACAATTATCCCTTTGGGTATGACAACTTCTACTTGACTGTCCAATATTTACTAACAAAGCTATCCTTAGGGACAACCACATTATACGACTTTCCTTGGGATTTCATGATAAAATTAATCACTATTTTTACTCATCCATTAATTTATATTAAATATAGTTATTATGACTTTTTTTTTGCTTTCTTCCTGTTTACATTTTTTAGGCTTGGGCATTTGAAGCAAGTCTTCCCCTTCGAAAGCAGGTAATGGATTACCCGAATGAGATTTCTCATCCAAGGATGTTTAGGTAGTTGGATGCAAAGAACAACCCAAAAAGTTAAGGATGATGATTTCTTTAACCCTCCAGCTGATGCAGTACGTCTTCTTCAAGTAAAATAACTTTACTCAATGAAAGATATTGAACATATGTTATATCTGATGCACCAGATGGGACATATGTTGCGACAACTTACCCTTCCTGTGCCAACTGTTGCAACAGATGGGTAATCTATTGCAACAGACGATTGATATATTATATCAGATTACCCATCAGTTGTTTTGGTTCTCTGAACCCAACTCTTAATATATTAACCATCTACTGCAAATTATGCAATAGATGGGTAATCTGATGTAACCTATTGTTAATCTATTGCATCATACAGATCATCTGTTGCATAACATGTAACCCAAAAAATTACCCGTCTTGTGCAACTGGTGCAACAGATTAGTAATCTGTTGCGACAGAAGATTGATATTTTGCATCAGATTATCCATGTGTTGCTCTGGTTCTCTAAACCCGACTCAAATGGATTAACCATCTACTAAAAACTATGCAGCAGATGGGTAATCTGATGCAATATATTATTAATCTGTTATGACATGCAGATCATCTGTTGCATAAGCTGTGTGTGTTAACATGTAACCCAACTGTGAAAATTATTATATTGTATGATTTAAATATATCTATCTTTTTTTATAGGTTGTGCATTCATGGATTGTGCCTACTGAGTAGGAGTTGGGGATGACTTCTTTTATTACTCTAGGTCATGTTGATACTATAGAAGACCTAATAGTGGAGTTAATAAATAAGGAATTGTCTAGAGCAACCACCATAAGAAGAGAAGTTAGGCAAGGTTAGCCTAGTGTTGAGGCTCTGTATGACCAATCTACTGAGGCAGATCCGGGTGCTTTTTCTGATGGAGTTGTTGGTGTTGGTGCTGCAACCACTCATGATGATGAGCATGTTGATGCTCAAGAAAAAAGAAATATCTTTGAAAACACCTCTTTCATAGGTACCTCTCACCCCTCTCCACTCCTCTTCATCCTCGTGTTCTCATTGCAAATGCAAAGAGTGCAAGGACAGCCAGGATGAACTCTTTGTAAAAGTAGAGGCTATTGCTAAAATTGTTGAGGAATTCAAATCCAAGAGGGGTTCCATACTATTTAAGAAGGTGAGGGAGCCATACACTCCTACAACGGCGGTTAGGATGAAGAAAAGAGCAATTTGCGACGTACTCTCTAGTTGAAAATAAAAAAAAATTGCAACTTCTCCCTCACCAAAAGCTATTGAAGTTCAGGGACCATTTAAGAAGGTGGACATATATGCGGAACTTGGTGCCAAAGAGAAGAGGGATCTGCGACGAGCCAAGAATGCCAATTGAGGTGCACCATATTACCCCAAGCCTCTCTTCCCCCCCCCAAGACTTACAGACTATGACAGATATGCGTATGCGGTACGAGGACAAGGTAAGTTTACTTATCCTAACCTATCCTTCTAATATACTCCATGAAGAAGAAGCTACACAACAGATATGAAATCTTTTGCAACAATTAGGTATTCTGGTGCAACTGGTAGTGGTTCTGTTGCAACTTATTATCCATCTGTTGCATAAGTTGCGTTGAATTATTGATTCGGAGAACCCTATTCAATAGATGGACCATCCGTTGTATCTTTACAATTACTAACCTATTTAAAAATTGACTTCTTATATCACAGTATGTTGACAAAATTCTCTGAATCATGAGGAAAAGACAATTAGCGTACCTGAAAGCTTATGATGCTACTGATAGGATAATGGACCTCGACTTCTACAAAAAGCTCAGGTATAGGTACGATCGACTTAATAATGTAGCATCATCCTGTGGTGCGATATTTGATTCGTAAGTTTCTACGTTGGACTGGGATGAAGAAGAAATGATAAAATATATTAGAAGGAAGAGGCCAAATCCACACGGCAAGAGTTGGACCGAGGCAAAGAGGATTCTTGCAGTCATGAGCATGGACAACATACATTATTGGGTTGTTGAGATACTACTCTAGGAGGTAAAGATCAATGTTTATCACTGCTACGAACCTGCCATCGACGAGGTCATTCTTTTTATCCCCGTGTAGCCACTAATGGAGTTGTTCCCCATCTTGTTGAGGCAAAGTAAATTGATGTATCATTTTTCAGAGAAAGTGTTGATGAAAAAATCACGGGATTTTGAAGGTCGAAATAAGGGCATGAACCTTTCAAAAATGATACCAATTTTGCGTGCGGCTCTCACGCGCTTGCACACATCGAATGTTTGCTGACCGGAATAGAAATGGCAGAGCCAACGACCTTTCTATGCGACAATATTGTGGTAAACCTGCAAGAGGTTTGGGCTTATGGGTTACTAACTGGATGCTTGGAGCCAGTGTATATAGAAGATCCTATGAAAATAACAATTTTTTATTTCAAGCCACACTTCACTTTACTTTAAATTACATGTACATGTAGTGGCAATGCTTTTTTTCTGATGAAAGTTAAGTTTTTTATAATGCAATAGATTGTCAATCTGTTGTAAAATATATTCTATCTGTTCTGGCAGATAGTTAATCTGTTGCAATAGGTTGGTCATCTGTTGCATTATGCCGATGTTATTTCTATCTAATCTAAGTCTAATCTGTTGTAATAGTGGGAAGACCTATTTAATAATTTCCAATAGATGACCTAAATTTTGCAACATATGCCTAAATCTGTTTGATATTTTCCAACAATTACGCTTGAATATTCATGTGCTCAACAACACAAAACCAGTAGCAAATACACCGCCATGAAAATTTTAGCAATTAGGCTTGAATATCCATGTGCCCAAAAACACCAAACCAGTAGCAATAATGGCAACAATGTAGTATGTTCTTGCTTAATTTTGTTTCTCTTCAGAAGCCTTGACTTTCTTTAACAAATCGCAGATTACACGATTTGCTTGTGAAAGGTGTTGTTCTTCATACCAATCAAATTAATCGCATCCACCCAATTTCTATAAAAATAAGAACACAATTACAAAATAATTACAAGTCAATAATTAATCAACTAATTAAATAAAAAAATATTACCTTTGAAATCTTACAAGTAAAAAACTTATAACATGGATTTTTTTGAGTCCAAGAGGTCTTCAATAAAGCTTCATGACCGCACTTACAATATCAAAAATCTTTATCACAAAAAATAGTGGAAGATGCGTTCGACATTGTCAAGCTCAGTTGGAAAAAATGAAAAAAAAATAAAGAAAGACCAAATGCAAATAATTTGAAGAATTTGGATAGATAAGAAAATATGATGAAGAAGAAGATTTGGTAATTTAGGGTTAAATTTTAGGAAGAAGATAAATATATAAAACAATGGGGGGGGGGAATGACTGTTGGGGGCCAAATCAGATGCCAAGTTAGCAAAAATGGGGGTTCAACGATCCTTGGCTGTGTGAATTACACACAAGTAACCAAAAGGGCAAAAAGTGCCAAACTGATACATTTGATGCCTATTTTATTTTACGTGTTTAAAATGAACACTGTCTACTTGATGCCTATTTTATTTTAGGTGTTTGAACTGAACACTGTCGATGGGTTCCACCTTTTTTATTTCAATTCACTATCACTTGTTTACATATAGTGGCAATTTATATCTAATGAAAGTTGAATTTTTATAATGCAACAGATTCTCCATCCGTTGTAATATATATTCTACCTGTTCTGACATATAGTTTATCTGTTGCAATAGGTTGGTCATCTGTTGCATTATGTAGATGTTTCTATCTAAGTCTATCTGTTGTAATAGTGGAAAGACCTGTTTGATAATTTTCAGCAGATTACCTACCTATTGCAACATATGTCTAAATCAGTTTGATATTTTCCAACAGATGTGTTGTCTATTGCAACAAATATATTATCTATTGCAATATTTGAATCTAGTATTCCATTGCAATTAATAAGTTCAAATCTAAGGAAAAAATAAAATTTATAGACAAAATAAAATAAATTGAAGCCTTCAAAAGTTAGCTGAAATAAATCAACGAATAAATAAAATGTAAAAATATTGTTATGGGTACAAATCTCAACAAATACATCAACAATTTAAGTATTGATGCCAAGAATTTCTAAGGAGGGGTGAGGTTATTACTTTGACAAACTCTAGCTATAAAGATCTATTCAATATGTACAAGCTGTTCTTCATCCGGTGCTATGGAATTCGGCTTTGTTCGTCTTGGATCTTTATTGTCACTTACATACGGTTTCTGTGCTTTATTTTCTTCGTATTTCCATAAAAAGAGTAGCATATTGTCAATGCCGTTCAGCAGTAGCTTCTACATATACCTGGAAATCCAGAATTGGTCAATGCTAATCACGGAGATACAACAAAATGGAAAAGGATAACTCATTAGTTCTAGCACATCAAACAGGTCTTCCTCCTGTTTTAAATTGTCCCAAACAGATTATATTTCTATTGCAACAATGAATCAACTATTGGGACAAATTTCTACATGAGGAAGACTTGTATGATAATTTCTAATGGATAAACCATCTGTTGCAACATATGACTTATCTGTTGCAGCAGATAGGTCATTTGTTGGTACAAATAAAAGTGGTACGAAGAGTTGTTTGATTTGCTAAAATAGACGAGACATATGTCACAATAGATACTTTATCTAGTGCAACAAGTTAGTCAACTGTTGCAACAAATGTCTATATCTGTTTGATAATTTTCAGCAGAAGTGTCATCTGTTGAAATAGATATGTGTCTGTTTGTTAGTTGGAACAGACATATATATTCACCTTCTTCAACTCGTGTTGCTCTCCTTTGGACATTGTACATTGCTCAGTGCAACACACGGACAGAGGAGTTACAATTTTTCTTTTTTGGATGCTTGATAATGCCTTGGAAATTACTTTCCTTCTCCTCTTAGCCTTAATCTCTACTGGAGTGGATGGATATAAAATCCTCTTTGATGGAATGAAACCTCTATTAGATGTCAATTCCTTTACAGAAGCAGTTAATGCATTAATAGCATTAATCACTACATCATGTTTCGCCTTGCAATCTTGACATATGCATGCAAAACATTCACCGAGAGAGGTAAAATTTGTATAACTAGTATGATCATACTCATAATGGTTTGTTTTAAATACTATAATAGGAGTATTATTAGCACCAACAGCAGCACCACTACCACCAACAACAACTCCATCACCACTAAGACCATTAACAACAACAAGCCCACCCTCTAAAATTATTTTTCTTGTAATGGTTATTGCTCAAAACAATTCTATTTTTATTCTGTCAATGACCTTTGGGTTCGATAAAGTTTGCACAGACCGTAAAGTAAGAAAAAATGGCATCTTCAACTCTCGATTGATCGGAACTAGCAACGAATGCACAATCTAACATAAATCATTACATATATTAGAATGATGATTAGATCATTTAAAAAAAATTATTAATTAAAACAAAAACTTAATTATAATTATACCAACTGCATTCTTCAGGGGGGTTGAAGAGATCAAGAAATTTTGCATTTTTATTAGTTTTGGCCGACAATCATCTCAAGATTCTTTGACAGGAAACTTCTTCCTGGTAGTTCACTTGTTGTCTCAAATAAGGAATGGCTTCAAATGCCCAAGACTATAAAATAACACCAAAAATCAAAACCATTGTTGAGTAAAAAAAATGAATGATATCATAATAAAAGAAAGAAACATTTACCTTGAAAGCCCATGGAAAGCCATATAAGTTGACTGTCTTTGGCGCTAACGGAGTCAACAAATATTTGACAGTCATTTTGAAGCTTTCATAACCCTAAGGATGGATGTTAAACGTCTCACGATCCTCGGAGAGCTTTATTAAATCAACGTTTATGTTGTTGTTAACGTCTCTCGCCTAAAGAATATTATGTACAAACCAAACCAAGCACAATGGCTGCTTGTGCTTCTTTGAAAGTCCTTTAACTTTCAAAGCTTCTATAAAAAAATTATTTTTGAAGCTTAGAATAACAATGGACACCAGGTCATCACGATCACACGACTTGCAGTTGCTTTTTTGGGGTGTGCGGGGTGCCCTTTTTGGGTGTGCAAGGTCCTTTTTTGGGTTAGAATAGGTATAACTTGAGAAGGAGGAGGAGGATAACATTTTAGTGTAGTAACTATGGCAAAATCCTTCAATCAAAATAAACAGGCATGCCACAATAATTTATCCACACCTCATCCATCTTATCTTTATTTTCATACATAAAACTACGCTTGAGATGTTCATTTACCATTTTCATTTGAAAACGAGCATTGTTGTCCTTCGGCAAATCAAGATATTTCCCAAAGCAGCTGTCCCTGAAATAAGCATCCAATTTTTGTTCTTGAAGTATTTTCTGAAGTCATCAAAAGATTTTCCCATGGATGACTTAACCACGAAATCACCCGTTAAATATGTGGCACCATCGCACTATATTATCACAGAATAACGATCAATGGTAAAGGTTTTGACCAACTTTTTGGTAGAAGGGCTATTTGCATTTGGATCATCTCTTTTGAAATATTCCTCCCCCCGTGTTCATTATATTCTGCTCCTGATTAAGATAACACTTGTAAAGCAAGCTCATAGAGTGGTGGATGTAGCCTAGCTGCTTCACTTGTTCCTTTACTTAGACTTGATTCGGTTTCTGTTCTTTTGGGAGCCATATTATCTAAAATTAACAGGAATATAAAACAATATATTATAGTTGATTAATGCATCGTTAAAAAAGGATAACAGTAAATCTAACAAGCAAATCAGTAAAATAACAATTCTAACAGATCACTGATCTATTTCACCAGGTAGTATATTTTTTACAGCATATAATCAACCTGTTGCAGCGGATGATTAGTCTGTTGCAATAATACAAAACATATCACTCATATTTTAAGACAGATGAATGGTCTGTACAATAGATCACACATTTGTTTTAACTATGAGTGATCTGTTAGAATAGTTAAATAACCTGTTGTAATGGATGAGTAATTTATTGCAATAATACAAAACATATCACTCATCTATTGAGAAAAATGAATGGTTTGTGCAGTAGATCACACATCTATTGCAATATATGAGTGATCTATTAGAACAGTCAAATAACCTATAGCAATGGCTGAGTAATTTATTGCGATAATACAAAATATATCACTCATTTGTTGAGAAAGATGAATGGTTTGTGCAACAGATCACACATATGTTGCAACATAGTGATATGTTAAAACAGTTAACTAACCTGCAGCAACAGCTGAGTAATCTGTTCCGACAATACAAAATATATCACTCATCTATTGAGAAAGATGAATGGTCTGTGAAACAGGTCACATAGATGTTGCAACATATGAGTGATCTCTTGGAACAGTTATCAACGATCAATATTATTTATATTTCTTCCTACAGAAGGGTCATCTATTGTGGCAGATGAATGACCAATTGGAAAAAATCAAAACTTGGACATGTACTATTGGAAGAGTTGACAGGATTTTATCAAACAGGAGGTTCATCTATTATATCAGATCTTTAATCTGATGGTTCCTCTATTGCATCAGATGGTTAATCTATTGCATTAGATTTTTAATTCGATGGTTCCTCTGTTGCATCCGATAGTAAATCTGTTGCATCAGATGGTTAATCTGTTGCAATATATGGTTATCTATTGCATCAGATAGTTTAACTGTTACATCATATGCCAAATCTGTTGCATCAATTTTTTTATCCGATGGTTCCTCTATTGCATTAGATGATTAATATGTTGCATCAGATGGTGAATCAGTTGCATAAGATGTTTAATTTGTTGCATCCAAATTTAATTTGATGCTTCCTCCGTTGCATTAGATGGTGATCTATTGTATCATATGATAAATTTGTTGCACCAGATGGTTAATATGGTGCTTTAGATGGATAATCTGTTGGAGAAAAAAAATAGTAGCACGATTTTGTTTAATAGAAAAACAGCAATATCACCATTTTTACCAAGAAAAAGAACAAACAAATCAACCCAGCAACGAACGCAACACAAAAAATACAATAATCATTGTTTTGTTTGTATAAACGCAAATAACAAAAATCAAACTTCAAAAAATTGCAAAAAATAATAAAAAATTATAATTCACTTCGAAAAGAGAAGAGAAAAAATATCAGAAATTAGGGTTTTATTCAGACCACATTTCAAATTAAAGCAACAAATATTGAAATTGTTAACTAATACTATAAGAGAAGTTAGCTCAAGTTTCTCATTTTCTTCAAAACTAAAAAGGCCATAATTTTTTACCTGTGAAAGAAGAAAAAGAACGATGAAGAATTCGAAGCTGTTGTGGCCGAAGAGTAAGGCTATCACGTCGATTGAAGTTTGAAGTCGAAAAGGAACTCGAAGCCCAACTATTTGTCATCAGAGGTTGAAGTCGTCGGGGATTGGAAGGAGAAATTTGCAGAACAGTTGGTTGGGAGAAACTGTCGAGAGAGAGAGAGAGGAGAGGGTTGATTTGGATTGAAAACTGTCGAGAAAAAGAGAGATGAGAGGGTTAATTTGGATTGAAGAGAGGTGTGGGTCGGGTTGATTTGTATTTTTGAAAAGATTAGAAAGTTTTGAAAATATTAATCAAGTCCACAATTAACTTAATTAAGTTTCCTAATTATGTTTGACCCTTTAAGTAGGTCAATGTCACCAATCATTCACTCAAGACTTAAAAGACACATTTCCTTCAATTTTCTCATATAACTTATATCAATAAGATTATAATAATCAAAAAGTCATTTCAAAATTAAAAAAAAAATTATGAAAAAGATGTTATCCCTAAAAAATTATACACAATTAATTTAAATAATAATATTATTTTAAAAACATTTATGATTTCACTATAATTTAGTAAATCAAGAAAGTATTACAAAAGAATCAATTAGAGAATAACAAATTAATAATCAAGTAACTTATATGAAAAAGATTATTATGACAAATGAGTCCTTCCTAAATTATAAATATTATGAAAAATATGTCATCACTCAAAATGTGTATATAATTAATTTACATAACAATACTACATAAAAAAGAACATTTATGATTTAATTACAATAGACTAAATCAAGAAAGTATCAAGAAATATAAATTAAGAGAATAACCAATTAGGAATCAAACAACTTATATAGAAAAAAAATATAATAATCAAAGAGTTATTCCAAAATTAAAAATATTATGAAAAAGATGTAATAAGCCAAATGGTAACTTTGGACTATAAAATGGAAGAAATTTATTTCAATATATTTCAAGAAATTTTATTTAAAAAATATGCACTCATATTTATTGGAAAAATTTTCATTCGATATATTTTAAGTGATCTATATTTTAAAACAATATGCATTCATATTTAATAAAAGGATTTTCAGAATTAAGAATAACTATCAATGAGTAATTACACTATCATTCTAAATTAGGAAATTAATAAATGATGGTCTTGAATTTAATAGGAGGGTGGATTGAAAATAAATAAATATTGATTTTTTTTTAAAAAAATGAATATTACTACACAGGAAGATTGCATAATGTTTATCGAAAACATTAAAATACATAAAGTAGCATACTTAAGTATTAAATTACAAAAAATAGCAACACTTTTATCAAACTACATTTTGTAGCATATGTATTTGTATGTATTTGTATTTTTGTCGCAACAATTTACAAAAATACAAAATACATATCGATCGTAAGGGCAGTAAAAATCATATGTATTTGTATTTTTGTAGCAACAGTTTGCAAAAATACAAAATACAACTTGCTATATTATGTAATTATGAAATTGTTGCTGTGAAACTCATAATTAAGGGGATAAGTATGCTATTTCTGAAATTTGCCCTATCGAAAATAACTACTAAAATTGCATAGTCCTAATTAATATTCTTAGTCAAATAAAATTCTACCTTACAAAGTTATTCTTTAATTGAACAATTATATGACCTTATATATGTCTGTAAGAATAATTTCGAATTTTAAAATAATCAAATTTAAAAAAGAGACGTCATTTTGATTAACAAAAATAAATTATAAAAGATTAAATTATCTATATAAAATTTTAAACGTGCAGATCAATAAAATGAATTCTGAATAAATATTTCTTAATAACAAAAATATCAATAAAAAATTATAATAATTTTTATATGATGAAATGTAGGTGTGAGTTACTAATAAATTAGAATATATGCAATTGAAGTATTACCATAAAATGAATATTTATATGACAAAAAATATTTATGATTTCATTCAATGTAAGTCAATTAAGGAAGCATGACAAAATTAATTGAGAAATATAAGTTGAAAATGAATAATCAATTAATAATTATATACATATATATGGAAAAGAATATTGTACCAAGTGCAATTAATCTAGAAGTTCTAATGCCATAGCAATAAAATCAGTTAGAAAATAGTAATCATGTAACTTATATCAATAAGATTGTAATAATAAAAAAGTCATTTCAAAATAAAGAAAATATTATGAAAAAGATGTTATCCCTCAAAAAAATATACACAATTAATTTAAATAATAATATTATTTTTAAAACATTTATGATTTGACTATAATTTATTAAATCAAGAAAGTCTTACAAAAGAATCAATTAGATAATAACTAATTAATAATCAATAACTTATATGAAAAAGATTATTATGGAAAATGAGTCCTTCCAAAATTAAAAATATTATGAAAATGATGTCATCACTCAAAATGTGTATATAATTAATTTAAATAACAATACTATATACAAAAACAATTATGATTTAATAACAATTGACTAAATCAAGAAAGTACCAAGAAATATAAATTAAGAGAACAATCAATTAGGAATCAAACAACTTATATGAAAAAAAATAAAATCAAAGAGTTATTTCAAAATTAAAAATATCATGAAAAAGATATAATAACTCAAATGGTAACTTTGAACTATAAAATGGAAGAAATTTATTTCTATATATTTCAAGAAATTTTATTTAAAGAATATGCATTCATATTTATTGGAAGAATTTTCATTCGATATATTTTAAGTAATCTATATTTAAAACAATGTGCATTCATATTTAAAAAAGGATTTTCATAATTAAGAATAACTATCAATGAGTATATATATACATTATCATTCTATATTAGGAAATGAATAAACGATAGTCTCGAATTTAAAGGAGTGTGGACTGAAAATAAATAAATATTGAATTTTTTGTAAAATGAATATTACTGCACAGAAAAGATTGCATAATGTTTATCGAAAATAACTACTAAAATTGCATAGACCTAATTAATATTCGAAGTCAAATAAAATTCTCCTTACAAAGTTATTCTTTAATGGACTAATTATATAAACTTATATGTGTCTGTAAGAATAATTTCGGATTTAAAATAATCAAATTTGAAAAAGATACGTCATTTTGATGAACAAAATTAATTAAAAAATAAATTATCTATATAAAACTTTAAACGTGCGGATCAATAAAATGAATTTGGAATAAATATTTTTTAATAATAAAAATATCAATGAAAATTTATAATAATTTTTATATGATGAAATATAGGTGTGAGTTACTGATAAATTAGAATATATGCAATTGAAGTATTACCATAAAATGAATATTTATATGAAAAAAAGTATTTATGATTGCATTCAATGTAAGTCAATTAAGGAAGCATGACAAAATTGATTGAGAAATATAAATAGAAAATGAAAAATCAATTAATAATTATATACATATATATGAAAAAGAATATTATACCAACTGCAATTAATCTAGAAGTTCTAATGCCAAAACAATAAAATCAATTAGTAAATAGTAATCATGTAACTTATATCAATAAGATTATAATAAGCAAAAAGTCATTTCAAAATAAAAAAAATATTATGAAAAAGATATCATCCCCTCAAAAAATATACACAATTAATTTAAATAACAATATTATTTTAAAAACATTTATGATTTCACTACAATTTAGTAAATTAAGAAAGTATTAAAGCAAAACAGTTAGAGAATAACTAATTAATAATCAAGTAACTTACATGAAAAAAGATTATTATGACAAATGAGTTCTTCCAAGATTAAAAATATTATGAAAAAGATGTCATCACTCAAAATGTGTATAATTAATTTAAGTAACAATACTATATAGAAAAGAACGTTTATGATTTAATTACAATTGATTAAATCAAGAAAGTATCAAGAAATATCAATTAAGAGAATAACCAATTACGAATGAAGCAACTTATATGGGAAAAAAATATAATAATCAAAGAGTTATTCTAAAATTAAAAATATTATAAAAAAGATGTAATCACTCAAATGGTAACTTTTGACTACTGCATAAATCAAATATTTATGAATATTGATTTTTTCAAATTCATTATATTTAAATTCTTACTGCAAATATTATTGTACTTTTACGTAACATATTGTACTAATATGAAAGTAAAGGTCATTTATCATTTTTTATTTATAAACTCTATGCTACAAACTTTCTTACTTTTTTTGTTTTAGTTGATATAAACAAGCAATGAGGTCAAACATGTTTATATTAATATTTGTAACTCCAATTATAGAATATTGTAGATCTTTCGGTGCAATAATTATTTTGATCTACATTGTACAATATAAAAGATTAAGATGAATAAGATTAATAATTTATTGTACTGGTGAACATGAGGGGTTAAGTATTATTTTAATGTTCTAGGATGTGAAGAAATTCAATTTCGATACTGATTAATATTTATAATTTCATTCAAATTGAGTAAATTGAGAAAGTATGATTGGGTTGATCGAAAATAGAGTTGAAGAGTGAATATTCAAACCTATGAAGGACTAAACCATTTATTCGAAAAAATAATATACAATAAGATTCATTAATATTTCTTGTTCCATTATCATAAGAGAATAAGCGAACATTGTGAAATCGTGCAAACAGGTTAGGACTTTTAGATAATGTTATAAGTTATTTGTTGAAAAATGGTAATAAGAAAATATGAGAGAGGAAAAATTGACTATTATTGAGACTTTGCTCAAAATATTTGCCTTGATGCAAAAATATTTTAAATTTATAAAAAATATACTATGACTAAGATCGTGCAAAGGAATACAAAATTTACTTTGAAAGAAAAATTATTAAGACAAGAAAAGAGAAGGGAAACTCCTTTGTTCCTTTTGATAAGAGAGTGCAAATTAAAATATTTAATATAAAAGAATTTAAATTTCAAGTTAAAATTTTACAGAGAAGCCTCATGTGCATAACTCTAAAACATATCTTTCATTAGTTCTTGGTTTTTCTAACCAAATTTAGAAGTAAGTCACTTAACTAATAATAATTATGTTAAATATACATTTTCTTTTGTAATTATATGAATTTTTTACAAAATAAATCAATATAGATCACAATATTATCTAATATTCTCAAATAATACAATATAATATTATTTGCACGCAGATACTAACTTTCGAAAAGAAACGTTTAAGTTTTATGTAATTAATGATATTAAGTTCAATATTTTAATAGTTATTTCCCGTATTGCACAAATTTATTAATTTCAAATATGTGAACGATATTGAATAAATTTTTTATTATATAAAATCTATAAGATAATAATTTATAATTAATTTTATTTAATATTGATCGCGCATTACGCGGGTACTAATACTAGTATATTATAAAGTAGAAGACGAAGCACTAGAAGAAGCCAAATGGCAGCATAAGAGTAATCCACTTGGCAATTTTAAGACAATGTTAATAGAGTTGTAATAAAAAATTTAAATTAGAAAATTGGGATATTTGAATTTAAAAATTATTTTTTATTATATTTTAAAAATTCCTTTCTACCTTATTCCAAATAAAAGTTAGATTCTAAATTTTAATTCATTTTATCACTTAATTTTGTATTTTACTTGACTCCTCTAGTATTAGCTCCATTGAAGGAAATGATTTTTTAAATTATCACCATCCACCTAAATATCTAACACATTCATTTATCCATTTAAATGCATTGTCGGAGATATATTGTGGCCAGTAAGTCATTTTAGTTATATATTATTTCTATATAGAGATATGAGATATGATGTATAATAAAGTACAAAAGTCATAAAAGAAATAATATACACTTAAAGTGATAAGTAAAATAAATGTTTATGGCATGTCATTATGTGATTTAAATACCTAAAATATAGAAGCGGCACGCAAATTGTCATAAAATAGTACATCTTGCAGAACGATTAGAATAGGAAAAAGAGAAATGACTAAGGACTAACTCAATCAAACAACACACTGCTCAAGTAATTAATTAATCAATATACAAATCATATATTACTATACCAACATTACGTATCGTATGCAAGAAACATGAATAATAATCTTAAATTTACACAGAAGTCAAATTCACAAACTCTATATTTGTTGCTTTGCAGAATTTTCTGTCAGACCAACAAGTCTCATCCATCGATTTGGACTTCGGCCAGTTGGGGTTCAAGACAGAAGTAGCAACAGAAGATACAAACACAACTCTCTTAATATTTTCTCAGAGCATGCCTTCGGAACATTAACTGTGCCTTTTACTGCAGGCTCAACAAGTTCAACCTGTAATCTAGACGTTGAATATATGAAGAGTTTTACTTTCTTTTTGCTGACGTCTAATACCATGTGCTAAACATCACTATCCTAAATAACCGAAGATCCATCAGGATTTGTAGCCTCGTGGAACGAATCTGTCGACCTATGCCAATTGGATGGAGTAAAAAGAGCAACAAAATTATCTTGTTATCATGAATATCAAATGATCTTTAATATTAGTATCTTACAAATTTTCACCCGATCAGCATTTTACATCCTGAATAGAAAACATGGGCTAGGGTATTCCGACCTATTACTTCACGATTTCGTGTGTCCTCTGAAACGTTAACATATATCAATACTTTCATATATCCTCCAGGAAAAAGCTTAGACAAATAGTAAAGAAGCAAAATTCTAAAATTGCATGAGATTATGAGACTTACATTCTAGTGATGATCCTTGCATCACCTAAGTCTCTCATCTGCAAAGTGGACAAGACCATAAAAATGAGCATAATAAGTTTTGATGTACTTAGTCAAGAAATATAATCATGCATATCCTCTCTATGAAATCAGACCGTAACTTGATTTTCTTAGCATCCCTTTACACAACTAAATAAATGAACACCCTAACTTGATTTTCTTATCACCCCTTTACACAACTTGATAAAAATTAGAGAGAGTAAAAAAGAAGTGTGGGAAGAAACTCTATGTCAGCTCATTTTAAGCCTTTTAAGTGCTTAAAATTGAGTGATAAAGTTGTATGCCATGTCAGACTTCTATATTCACGCGATACATTCCTCCCTACTTGAAGTGTCTATACGACCACTAGCAAAACCGAAGTATCTAACAGAAAATTTATGCAAAGTTTAAGGGCTATCTATGTACTTACACAAGAAAGATAGGAAACATCGTCTCACAGCCTATTCAGTAAAATAAAAAACAGATCACATCAAAATTTACCTCATCAAACTTTGTGGCAAACAAGTTCAGTGAAGTAAGAATTCCTCCATTTTGACCAAGATTTAATTGATTCATGACTTCCTTGTATCAAACAGTGTCTCCAATATCGATTCACCAAATGGCAGGGTCAAGACAGCAGGATGAAGGTTCACGACATAACCCCGAAGATTGGATGCCATTGTGTGGCAAACAAGATGATGGAGAAACATAGTTTTTTCACTACATAATCGTCAACCAAAACAAATTCTATATCAACTCTTCCCAGTAAAAATTAGATCACGACAAACAACTTGGGACAAATATAGTATCTCCAACATAGTATACATATGAATCCTTAAAGCAAACAATTGGGACTTTACCATAACATCAATTTACTTATGTATCCACAAGATTCCTTAATTACTTGGCACAATAAAAAATGTTACTCCGTCCGTTCGCTTTTTCTTGTCACTATTTTTCTAATTTGATTTCTATTTTTACTTGTCATTTTTGACAAATCAAGTAAAGCCGAAATTTTGTTTCCATGTTTTACACTTAGCATTAATTAGTTGTTCCTGAAATTATTTTTCAATACCTATTGCTAAATATCTATTAATATGAGTAATGTGGTAAAATCATTATACCAATTATCGTTTTCGTAATGAGTGTGCCATGTCAAAAGTGACAAGTAAAACTGAAATGGAGGGAGTATCATCAACTTAGAAACAAAGAATAGCGAGGACACCAGCAAAACTATTAAATTTAGCTTGTATTCGGGCAACTCTTACATATATACGGAAATGATGGAGCAACATACCTGGCTAAAATGTACTTCGGTGTTTTACTAAACATTGGTTACTAAATTTGAAACAATGTCACAAACACTAAAAAGCAAAAAAGCTAGTATTTAAACTTCCCTTTTAAAAACCACATAACTGTGCACATGCCCCAGGAGCAGAGCCAATCTTTTAATTTCTTGCTTTAATTGTGTAGAAATCAGTACCAATTTCGTTTTTAGCGCTTTCACCCCAAAAATTCTTCCATACTATCGAAGCCTATCAGCACAATATCCCACTAACAAACCAAAGTGAAAGAGCTCAAACAAACCACAAATAGAACTTATGAGAAAAAATCAAAAACCCTAACATAATCAGTGTACGCAAAACACTGAAAATTCAACCACACAAAGAGAAAATCTGTTGAAGAAATTTTAGATTAATAAAGATGCAACAAGAAATATCAAAAATCCCACAAACAGAAATTTTGAGAAAAAAACGTTTCCATTTCGAGTAAATAATGATTTATCAAGCTTTTTAATGCATAATCTAACAACCCTAAGTGAAAGAGCTCAAAAAACCCTAAACATATCATATACAAGTGACTTATAACATATAAATTAAGAAATTAAAAGAGGAGAAACAACTAAAATTATGAGATATAGAATCTTACCTCTAATTTTGATTCGAAATTCACCGATTGACATCCTTTTCGACTGATATTGAGTGATTCTCTTTTCTCAATTGAGAGAAAAGGGAGATAAAAAGGAAAGGAGACTGTTTTTTGGAGAGAGGCGGATGATGCAACGTTGAGAACAAAGTGAAATAAAAGACTTAGACCTAATATTTATTTGGTCGAATAACGGATTTAGCAACTGATAAAAATTTGTTGCTCCTTATTTATTAAAAATATACTATTAGTTAGTCGGGCAACGGATTCAGCAACGTATTATAAATGCGTTGCTAGTTATTTATTAAAAATATACCTAATATATTTTCTAAGAATGGTAAAATACTTCTAGTGACAAAACTTTCGTTGTTATTTCCGTCTCCACCATGTCAGAAAAAAATTCCCCTCATTTATGTCGCTAATTTTGTCACCAAAATAAAGGCGCCAATATTTACCGCCAAAATATAGCAACGTATTTAATATTCTATCGCTAATCCGTCACTAATTAGGCTATTAATTTTAATTTCATTTATTTAGCAACAAAATTTCTATTTTGTTGCAATTTCGTCGTTAATTAGCGACGAAAATGAGCTTATTGCTAGAAATCCGTTGCTAAACGCGGTTTTTTGTAGTGTAATAAAAGCAATTGTAGTAGTAGAAGATTACTTACAACAAATAAGCTACTTAAATTGGGCTCACTATTACAAATGTGTTTACATTATAGTGAATGTCTATCAAGAATATAAATAAGATCTATCAAGATTTAATAAGATTTATCAAGATCTAGTTGATATCTATTAGGATTTGAAGTGTCTGTCTTTTGGTCAGAAACTAGGTGTATTTTTCTTTATAAATAGAGGGATTTTGTTCATTGTATTCTTAATATTATGATCTCTCATCTCTCAAGAAAAATAAAGAAGTTTCCTCTCTTTTCATTCTGTTCTTCTTGTATTTACTTTATATTTCATAGCACATTATCAGCACGAGTCTCTAAAATCATTCTTGTATTTACTTTATATTTCATAACACGTTATCAGCACGAGTCTCTAAAATCATATATGCGACATACATGTTGATTCTTCTTAACCCTTAATGGGAGAAGATTGGAAGCAAAAAAAATAAAGGATTTACTGGAGGTATGATCGGTAATATGACAAAGTAACTCTATTTTATTTCTTCTCATATTAAAATCTTAAGTCTCATATGAATGAAGAATCTCTTGTTGCCATATTTTTAACACAGTAAGTTAAGTATTATATGACAAATCTACAAATCTATTATGCTTAGAAGATATCAACCACGGATTACTGTATGTGCACACGTGACTAATGTTTTGTTCTCAACTTACATACAACAACAACAACAACAAACCCAGTATATTCCCACATAGTGGGGTCTGGGGAGGGTAAAATGTATGCAGTCCATACCACTACCCCCGAGGGAGTAGAGAGACTGTTTTCGATAGACCCCTGGCTCAATACCATTCTCAACTTACATAGTGGTTCTTATTTTTATAATAACTATATCTATCATAGTGTAAAAAACGCATCAATAGAGGATTTTCTGGATATCAAAATTCTATTATATTAGATTACTCTGAAATTATTATATTTTGGCTTATTATGCCATTGTTTGAGGGTAATACATTGAGTTAGAATCTCGATGCACCTAATGATAAGATGTTGGGTTTAAATCCCATGGATATATGCCTAAGACGTCTTTATATAGATAAGACGTTGGGTTCAAGTCTCAATGCACCATATTGATAATATAATGATGGCTAAGGCAAGCTAATGTGCTTTTAGTGAAAAATCACATGTCCCATTGAATATGCTCCACTCAAATGTAGCAGCAGTGCATAATATGTCTGAAAAAAGACAAGTGATTGAGTGCACGAATATACGCGTGGAGGGATAATATGATAATAATTATCAAAAGTGATGATATTTTTCACACGCATATTTTGATCATAATATATGTTAGAGGAAAAATCTCCACATTATCATATGTATGCCTCGATTTTCTCTTGAAGTAGCAATATTTTGAAAGAGGTTATAAGCTATCATAATTTGATAGGCTTAAGTCACAATTATATTTCATTCCTGGGAATGAAGATTTTAATTATTATAAGCACAGATCCATCCCATGAGGTGAATGTGATAATATTTAGTAAAGCTTATTATTATAAATGTGCACTTGATTGTGATGGTATCACAACTCACCTCCGAAAGAGACAGAATAACTGAGAAGAGTTATTTTTGAAATCTACTTCTAAATTAGTAAATCTGAAATTTATTCATGTAATAGTAAATCTAAAATTTACTAAAGTAAAGGTTTACATGTCATGGTAAACTTGGATTTTAATAGAATAAAAGTTCATATATTGAGATGAACGATTGCGACATTCCAAAGGTGTGCATATTGAATATTAAACATATATTGAAGAACTAGAAAATTCTTCATGAGCTTTTAATGTTGCTTGTTTTCATGATAAGTTGGTTGGAACAACTAATTTTGGGATTGGATCCCTTAAAATCTGAAAAATATAAAAGGTGAATATGAGCCCGTTCACCAGTCATGTGATTTATTAAGATGCATCGATATAAGATGATCACTTGTACATTTATTGTCAACCTGCAGTTTGACATTCATAAAGTTGTTTGCTCAATAAATTTGAGTTAAAATCATAATTTTCATATTGTGCAATCAAGATAATTCATCTTGATGATGATGGTTTGACATTGAATGCCTTCAATAAATAACTAAGCCATTGCTAATGAGAACAAAGCTTCATGTGTTGGTCTGAAATATGATATGTTGCATACAATAGCACTTGTATGCATTAGACCAATAAATTATAATTATTTCTTCCCTCCCAATTGTTTCAAGATCAGGAACCAACTATTCCATCTAATAGTTTTAATGTGCAATATACGATTAATAAATATACCATGATGCATAAAGATGGATTCCTCAAATAAAATGGAGGATGCATGTTAGTTTTCCTAACATAAGGGGGAGATTATAAGCAGCTATGAAGTATGTTAGGAATTATCATCAGATCCTCATTCAAAAGATAATTTAAGTCAAATGTCGGAAGCATTTGCTGACTCAAATTTAATCTCATATTTAAGTTGCAAGTGCTCCTATAGTGTGCCCTTAAGGACAAATTCTACACATACATGAAGCATGGTAGACCAATCGGTTTCAAATAAATTCTTGAAAAGGATAAGGAGCGAATAATCATAATAAGAAGGAAATGTGCTCTTTAAGAGCCTATGACATAACACTTCATAAAACCTTATGAGAGGTTCAGGTACCCCAAAATAATGAAGTGATGAGATCTCAAAATGTTATGCCTCATTGTGAATCGATGCGAAATGATATATCATCAATATCTTTGATACAATATTGACGCAATATTGTGAAAGATTACGAGGATCTAAATTCTACGTTTATTTAAGCATGCTGACATAGAAATATTTATCAAGTGACATGAAAAGATGCATCTTGGTAAGCATAACACTTATTTTATTTGCAGTCCAGACACTTAAAGATGTTGCACATATTGATATTGTCACTTGACAAAATTCCATATGAAAATCCCTAAAGAATTCAAAATGCCCGAAGCATATAAAGTTTCTGGGAAACTTATTTATTATCCTTATAAGGGATAAATTGATGGTCTGAATATCGCCATTTGACAAAATTTATATGAAACTTTGTAAGGATTCAAAATGTTTGAAACATATAAAAGTTTCTGGGAAACTTATTTATAATCTTTATAATGTATAAGTTTATAACTTGAGAATCATTAGAACTCTTGGAGAGTTTTCAAAAGCAATAGATTATTTGCTGACAGGAGAAATATACTGAATTGAATTGGTTATAAAGTACCATATCTTAGTACAATGTACGTACTAATATATTTTGTAAATACTACAAGGCCCGATATAGACTTTTCAGTTAATTTATATGCAAGGTATAATTTTTCTCCTACTAGGAGACATCGAAATGGGATCAAATGCATGATGTTATGTTATTCTAAAGATTGTAGTTCCAATCTTATTGGTTATGCTGATGCTGGGTATTTATCTAACCCGCATAAATCTCAGTCTCAAGCATGCAATGTGTTGACATGTGGGGAAACTACCATATCTTGAAGATATACAAAGCAGTCTATCGTAGTCACTTCATCGAACCATGCTGAGATAATAACTATTCATAAAGCAAACCAAGAATGTGTGTGGTTGAGGTCCATGATGCATCCCATTCGAGAAAAATGTAGTTTGAAATATGACAATATACCCACAGTTTTATATGGAGATAATGCAGCATACATATCACATCTTAATGGAGGATTCATAAAAGGAGATAGAATGAAGCACACTTTATCAAAGCTTTTCTACATATATAAGCTACAAAAGAATGGTGATATTAACGTGCAACAAATTCGTTTAAGTGACAATGTGGCTGATTTATTCACCAAGTCTCCTCCAACTGCAACTTTCAAGAAGATGGTGCACAAGATCGGGATGCAAAGGTTCATTAATGTTCTCATCAGGGGGAGTAAATACGCGTTGTACTCTTTTTTCCTTTCAAGATTTTGTCCCACTGGGTTTTCCTGTTAAGATTTTTAATGAGACAGCCGAAATACATATTATTAGAGATGTGTACTCTTTTTCCTTCACTAGATTTTTTCCCATTGAGGTTTTTTTCTAGTATGGTTTTAACGAGGCACATTATCTATCAATTAGACATTCAAGGAAATTGTTACAAATGTATTTACATTATAGTGAATGTCTATCAAGAATATATATAAGATCTATCAAGATTTGATAAGATCTATCAAGATCTAGTTGATATCTATCAGGATTGGAAGTGTCTGTCTTTTAGTCAGAAACTAGGAGATTTTTCTCTATAAATAGAGGGATTTTGTTCATTGTATTCTTAATCTTACGATCTCTCATCCCTCAAGAAAAATAAAGAAGTCTCTTCTCTTCTCTTTCTATTCTTCTTGTATGTACTTTATATTTCATAACACTCACCGATTTGTTAGCTATTTTTTTTTAAATAATGATAAAGTAGAAAATAAGAAAAACAGATAAACGAAAGAAAAGAAGATAATTGAGAAAAAAAAAGAAAAAAAGATAGTTGAGAAAAAGAGAAAAAATAATATAAAATAGTAAGGATAAAGATGAGTAACAAACTGGCGATCCTTTATTTATTATTGTTAACTACAAAAAACATTTGGATAAATCTTAATGATTTTAAATATTTCTTTCAATTTAAATTCATAGATTATAAAAAAATATATGTACTTTGTATTTAAAAACTCAAGGATAAGGAAGAGTGAAACAAGATCATTTTTTGAAAAAAAAAAATGATTTGATATTTGAATTCGAATTTAAATAAAGTTTGAGTTGTAATGAAATTCTAACTTATTAACCTCTCTTATATATACGTATATAATGATATATAATGTTAAGCTAGCTTCTCTATTTTTTTTCTTTGTCATTAAATATTATCTTTTTTGGTGAATTTATTTACTGCTTTCTTTATTTTTTTATTTTTTGGAAATTATTTTTGTTTTAATATTTTGTTCATCAACTTTTTATATGCAGATGCATAATGGTTGTATTACAAGTTAAATGTATTTTACTATAATCAAGCTTTGAGTTCAAGTAAGTAATAATTTTTCATCTTATGTTTGTTTGTTTGATCTTTGATAAAATAAATGCATTCTGTATCTAATGATAGATAGAAAATTATTAAAATTATTTTTATTGAAAATTTTGGTCAAAAATATTTAGCTTGAGATGACGGTATTTTGAGACAGCTCTCCTGCTTTTATTGATACATGAATGTGAAGCATACATTAGTAACCACAAAGACATAAAGGAATAGTTCATCAGATTGTAATTCGGGAGAATTTCATTAAATTTATCTAACTATGAGTAGTAACGAAAAGACACTTACAAAGACACCAATGAGGGTAACTTTTGATTCAAAAATAGCAAATTATTGGATAAAAAAGAAGTTCGTAAGGAGAATGAAGATGTCTTCAGATTGTTAGTTCTCTATTGTTATTCCTTTTTAAGGTAAGCTTTTTTATTTTATTTATGCACAAATTTTATAGGAAAGACTCAATTGAACTGTGATGTTTTGAAGTTGAATTTTATTCGACATTAAAGGAAAAAAGAATTTGGTAATGAAGGAAAACATATTTTTCAATTCTCTCATCTTGATTTGATTTTTGAAAAATATTTTACTATCAATGATTATGGTTGCAAATTATGTGAAAAATTAGTAACTCATTGTTTTTCACCAGAAAGATTATATGAAGTAATAAGTATTTCTCAATCTTTAATTAGGAATTTTTCATGCGAACCCTAAAAATTTTAGTGAGTTTCTTAAACATGTGTCCAAACTAAAAACAAACTTATAATATGAAAATGATGGTATAAGCTATTCATAGTTGATGTTTAAATAATCAATAATCATATTGCATATCAGTTGAGTACTTATTTACTTTTTGTTTTTTGAAACTTTTTTGTTGCTCAATTAAAGTATTTTTCTTAATAATATAAAATAATTTACTATATATATGTATTTAGTATGGAGGAAATGATTTTTCAAAAAAATAATTTCTAGGAAAACAAGTTGTTTCTTACTTTTTTTTCGTGTGTTCGATATACAAGTAAAATATACGTTGAAGTTGTCCTGAATTTTTAAAATGACACTTAAAATTTGAGGGTGTCCTATTACCCCTACAAAACTAGTTAAAATCATTACAAATATCCCCTTTCGTCGTATTTTTTCACCAGCTTTACTTTCAAAGTCAGCAAATGTAATACACTTTCATTTATATATTATTTATTTATTTAAATTTAACCCTTTTAATAAAGATTTTTTCTCTCTTTCTTCTTCCTCTCAACTTCTCCATCATATCCACTCCATTTTCACATTCACTGCAATAGTCATCAATTCTATTGTATGGTGACAAAACAGTTATCAAACTATAACTAATTAATTTATGAAAATCAAATTCATTGAATAATCAAAATGTGAATACTCAAATTACTATCAATTAAACAAAATACTCAAGTCACCACCAAACTAAACTTGAAATTGAAATCGCCATCTTTTCCAGGTTACCTTCAAATCGAGATATTCCCACTACCTTACTACTTTCAATCTTCATTTTTGTAGGAGAAAAAGCAGCACTGAGATAATTTTCACTACAAAAAAAATAGAAAAATTGACCACAAAAAATCAACCACAACTTGTGATCGGAAAAAACCGACCATATGTAGTCGATTTTTTTTGTAAAAGTGACCACATGTGGTCACTTTTATATTTTGTAATTTCAAAATAATCATTTCAATAATTTTATATTAATTATTATTTCTTTTTTTTTTTTTAAAAGAGACCACTTGTGGTCGCTTTTAAATTTTTAAAAATTGGATGTGAAAATAATTTTAAAAAATTGACCACTTATGGTCGGTTTTATTTAAAGGATATAATTAAAAAGTATTTTAAAAACCGACCACATGTAGACGGTTTTTAAAATGAGTTTTTAATTATATTTTTAAATAAAATCGACCACAAGTCGTCGATTTTTAATTAAAAAGAAAAAGAAAACAAATTTAAAAAACCGACCACTTGTGGTCGGTTTTATTTAAAAAATATAATTAAAATCTATTTATAAAAACTGACCACAATTTAAAATTAGTTTCTAATTATATTTTTAAATAAAACCGACCATAAGTGGTCGGTTTTTAATTAAAAAAAGAAAATAATTTTAAAAAAAATGACCACTTATGGTCGATTTTATTTAAAAATATAATTAAAAAGTATTTTTAAAAAGCGACCACATGTGGTCGTTTTTATTTTAAAAATTAAATATAAAATATTTTATAAAAGCGACCATAAGTGGTCGATTTTGAAATTAAAAAAAAAAAAGAAAAAGGAAAATAATTTTTATAAAACAATCACCTGTGGTCGATTTATTTAAAAAATATAATTAAAAAATATTTTTAAAAAGCGACCACTTGTGGTCAGTTTTATTTTAAGAATAAAATTTAAAATGTTTTATTAAAGCGGCCACAAGTGGTCTGTTTTGAAATTAAAAAAAAAAAAAAATTAAAAAATCGACCACTTGTGGTCGCTTTTGTATTAAAAAATAAAATATTTTAAAAAAGTGACCTCTTGTGGTCAGTTTTTATTAAAAAATAATTACATGTAAAATCAAATATATAATTTTTTGAAATTACACTAATCACACATATTCGATAACCAATATAATAATAATAAATATCAATCAAGATTAAACTTTGTAAACAAATTATACTAAGAAATATATCAAATAAAATAAATATATTACGTTAATCATAATCTTTATCTTTTACTTATGTTTCAATATATAAAATAAATATTTTCCTTTATATATACGTTAAGTGACGTTAAACATAATCTTTGTGTAATGAATATGTCTATATCATACAGTTGAGGTAATGATATTATATGCTACTATTGCAGTTATAATAATGTAACGTACATGTTTAACTGATAATTCATTAGAATATAATGAATATGTTCTATTATGAGGTAATATACTTGTGGATGTGATGCATATAGTACGTATTCAAGGGTATATATATATATATATATATATATATATATATATATATATATATTGAATACCTTGATTTGAAACGATAGAAGTAATAATATATTGTACGTTGAAGTTATATTAATGTAAGCTAATCAAATTAATCGATAACTCATCAAAGTATGTATATGAAATACGTCGCATTATATTATTGGATAATATACTCGTGTATGTATGTGATGTATATAGTACGTATTTAGATCTTGATATAATTGATAGTGTGTATGTGTGTGTATGTATAGGTATATATATAGTATATATATATTATGTAGTGAAGATATAATAACATAAGATAAACTAACGATAATTCATCTGAATATATGTGAAATACGTTGTATATTATTATGGGGTAGTAAAATCGTGTATGTGATCAATGTATATAGTACGTATTTGAAAGCATGATAGCCAATCGAATATATGTATATATACGTATATCTCGCGTAGTGACGTATGCAGTAATCAAAAGCTAGATAACTGAATCTAATTAACCGATAATCCAATAAAGAATATAAACAAATTATTTTATTACTTTTTATTACCATTTTCACTACCAGAAATTCGCTATTTTTCGACAGCACATGTAGTCAAAATGTAGTCGGAAAATGAGATATTTCCGACCACATTCCGACTGTATAGTGGTGGTCGGAAAAAAGCTTGTCGAAAAAATATTTCTGACCACATCTTTTAGAAATTTCTGACTACTATAGTCGGAAAACTTAAATTAAGAATTAATAATAATTATTTATTAAATAAAAAGATTCCAACTACAGTGGTTGGAAGGTTAATAAATAATTATTTAATAAATAAAAGCTTTCCGACTACTGTGGTCGGAAGATTAATAAATAATTATTTAATAAATAAAAGATTTCCGACGACTATGGTCGGAAGGTTAATAAATAATTATTTAATAAATAAAAAGCTTCTGATTACTGTGGTCGGAAGAATAATAAATAATTATTTAATAAATAAAAGCATTCCGACTACTTTGGTCGGAAGATTAATAAAGAATTATTTAATAAATAGAAGTGTTCTGACTACTGTTGTCAAAAATAATTTATATATTTTAAAAAACTTTCGACCACTGTAGTCGAAAAGTTTTTATTTATTAATTATTAAATATATAATTATAAATATATATATATAATTTTATTAATTTATATATTAATTATTTAATATATAAATTATTTGCGACCACTTTGAAACATCCAAAACAAATAGCGGAATCAAATAGTTTAAGCATTTCAAGACAAGTCTAAACGTCACAATCCAAAACAAACACCAATTCTAATAGTTTTAGTCTAAATGTCACAATCTTATACAAAAACCAACCGCTATGCAATATCCAAAGTAGTCACTCATCAAATGAAGCAGACACTTATCATCTGGCATAAACAAAAGCCACTCTGGAGATCGCACCGTTACGCAATATCCAGTACAATCAAAACAACATAAGGTACAACACACATGAAGCACTAAAGCACAAATTAATCCGGAATTAACAATAGCCGTAATTCAGTATTCGAAGCAGATACTCATCTGAGCCAAATAAAAGCTTCTTTGCAGATAGTACTTCTATGCAATACCCAGTATAATCAAACAAGAGTGTATACAATGTGCGATGAGATACTATTGTCACAGTAATCATTACTACACCAATGTGTGATGAGATACTATTGTCGCAGTAATCATTACTACACCAATGTGTGATGAGATACTATTGTCGCACTAATCATTACTACACCGCGCACCAAGTATAGAAAAGAAATTAAAAAATAAATTTATGCAAGTAAATGGCACGGCAAGTCAAATTATGTATGCAGTATCTCAAAGTGCAGAATACAAGGTATGGGCCAAACTTTACTTTAAATTTAAAATAATTAAAAGTAAGAAGCTGTAGACAAGATTCTTACACAAAGATATCGTGTACTGTCCCAATTTCAGGATGATCAGGAAATCTAGTAACAAGTTTCAGAGGAGATCACACAGATCTATAATAATCATCACTTAGTTCCTCATATGACTTGGGAAGTTATAACTAAGCATAACTAATTACATATGTTGTTTACCCATAGAGATATTGTATGCGAGTGAATGTGTGCATTATACGTGCATACAAACCTGTAAACATGTCATTAAGAAACAACTATGTGTATCTCGCTGTTGAAGTAGAAAATACATGTACCTGTACACATTTCATTTTCCTGTCTGCAATTTCTCAGGAAGAACTGCGCTGAAACCCTGACTTGATCATAATTTAATGTGTGATTAACTAAGTAAACAATGAAAAAGAATAACAAAGAAATGAATGAACTCCCAAAAAAATGAAAAGCATAAAGCCACTACAGAATCGTAGATCTGGTTAAAGGAGTACACAAGAACTAGTATGACAAAATATACAATCTCCAAGCTGAAGATCATAAGTTTTCAGAGAACCATCATAATATGTTTACCCACATTTACACATCATGTACAGTTTGTTTGTTCATAAGTTAAACTTGCGTTACTTCAAGATACTTCTTGCACAGAATAAGGACCACACACATTCAACGGGAGATTATCAGGACTCATGTTACCGGGCATGTACTATATTCCAGTACTAATCAATATTCATCTAGAAAACTGAGGATAGAATGCTTACAGTTCTAGACAGCTAATAACTTTGTACATATACCTAGCATGAAGGTATGAGTACATGAGACTACTTAAATTCTTTCTAAACTACTTCAGCAACCTGAATGTTCTTACTGACACTACAAATGTTAACAAAGAAAAGACACTATATTGTCAAGTAAAATAACAAAAAACAGCAGGTAAAATACAATTCAAGACCCTGTTACTACATACTACAAATCAATCTGCATCGCTTGTTTCATAGTCATTCATCAATTCTTCCTCATCACTTGATTCATATTCATCTATCGATTCTTCTTCATCACTTATTTCATTTTCATCAAGTAACTCTTCCCCACTTATTTCATTTTCATCAGTTGGATCTTCCTCGTCATTTGCCCCGGATGTTCCTTCTCCATAATCATTAACATTCAAACAAAGTTCAGAAGGATCAAATTTTTCATATAGGCCTTCGTTATGCTTCCATTCACCTGCTAATTCATCATCCACCCTTTCTTCAACACTTGACATGTCATTCTGATATGCTACATCCAATGCATCCTCTACTTCAACTCTACCCATGGGCTTTGTTTTTATAACTACCCGCCATACAGATTTATTCTTACACAAAGGATAAGGAGCGTAATATACTTGTTTCATATTTTATGCAATGAAAAATGGATCATAGAGTCCATACTCCCTTGTACGCTTAATTTCAACTATTTTGTACTGAGGGTGCACCTTTGTACCTAACCTAGGTATAGGATCATACCACTTACACCAAAACAGAACCAACTTTTTCTTAGGCCAACCAACAAGATAATCGAGTTCTAAAATCTCATAAAGCACACCATAATAATCAACACCGCCATCACCTTTCACCCAAACCTCACTATTGTTGGTTTTCTTTCCCTTAGAGAACTCTTTTGTATGAAATCTGTACCCATTGACAGAGTACTTAGAAAACTTTCTGACTTTAGTATTAGGTCCCCAAGCTATATCACATAGAAATTGGCCATTTGGGTCATAATTAAGTGGATTATGAACCTATAAAAAAGTTCAAGAAAAGTTAGAATTTAAATATACATAAGGCTGAACAAAAGTGTAAATCATGTTAAATATTTAAGTTACACTTCCATATTCTCTAAACCACACTGAAAACATAGGATAAACAACAACATCCTCGTGTAAAGCCACGAAGTAGTTGTCCGACAAAGTTATGACTTTCATTAGTTAAAGCTTAGATAGACCTTGAATGATTTTCCTTAATATAAATATACTCACTTATAGAAAGGCAAGACCTTGGGACAATTTAATAATACATGTGTTTTAGCTGACTTAAGCTCCACCTTATTCAAATATCGAAATGGAATAAACTTTCGGACTTTCTTTACATGGTTGATTGAATATTGAAAATGGTGGTGCTGAAAGATCTGTATTGTCTCCATCATCATGCCTATTAGGTCGGTTTCTCATACATGGTACATCATGTTCAAAATAATATTAACAAAAATAAGAGGTCTCTTTATCCAAATAAGCCTCACATATTGATCCCTCAATTCGAGATCTATTTTTTATGGTCCGCTTACATTTGCCAATAGTCCTGCATAGTATGATCTTTTAGATAAAATAATGTTCAATTATAACACATGAAAGTAAATGTTAAAAGTTAATACCTCTCAAAGTGATACATCCATCTACACTGAACAGGCCCTCCAAGTCATGCCTCACGCACAAGGTGAATTGGAAGATGCTCCATAGCATCAAAAAAACCAGGAGGAAATTTTTTTGCCAACTTGTTTAAGGTTAAGAGAATGTTGATATCCATCAAAGATAGGTTCTCCTCCTTTAATGTTTTAGAACATAAATCTTTGAAAAATAAGCTTATCTCTATTATGGGCTTCCATTTTCTATCGGGCAATACACTAAATACAATTGGCATCAGTGACTCCATGAAAATGTGACAGTCATGGATTTTCATAGAGGTCAACTTCCCTTCCTTCATGTCAACGCACCTGGATAAATTTGACGCATATCCATCTGGCATTCTCAAATCCTTAACCCAATCACAAATCACTCTTCTATCATCCAAAGTGAATGTGTAACTGGCCTTGGAATTCTGAATCTTGTTGTTGAAGTATGTCAGGTACAAATCACTGCATCGATAATACTCCTTTAAGTCCATCCTGACCTTCAAGTTATCTTTTATTTTTTTACTTACATCCATCATAGTATTAAACAAGTTGTCAAAGAAGTTTTTCTCAATATGCATAGCATCCAGATTATGAGGCAGAAGATTGTCCCTCCAGTAATATAACTCACAAAATATGATTTGTTTTGTCCAGTTATGTGTAACACCATAACCAGGTATCCTTGATGGCGGAGACTCTGTTACCTTACGCAGATTCCTCACTCTATTCCAAATTTCTTCTCGCGATAAAATTAGCGGTGGCTCCTTAAAATCAGACTTATTCTTCATAAAATCACTAGTATTTCTCCTAAACTCATTTTGCATTGGCAAGAATTGACGGTGACAGTCAAACCATGAGTTTTTAACCTCATGTTTCAGAGTGAATGCTTTTGTGTCTTCCATACAACAAGGGCAAGCTAACTTGACTGCAGTTGACCACTCAGACATCATTCCATAAGCAGGAAAGTCATTTATAGTCCACATTAAAGTAGCACGCAATCTAAAGTTTTGTTTCATTGATACATCATATGCTTCCACACCTTCATGCCACAATAAATTCAACTCATCAATCAATGGTTGCAGATATACATCAATCAAAACTTTTGGATTGCGAGGACCTAGAATAATGCAAGTTAGAAATATATACTAACTAGTCATACACAATTCATGCGGGAGATTATAAGGAGTCACAAACACTAGCCAACATAAATATGGTGTAGCTGAGAAAGAAAATGGAGTAAATCCATCAGTAGATAATCCCAACCTAATGTTTCTTGGTTCAGTAGCAAAATATGGATACACACTATCAAAATGCTTCCATGCTTCTACATCTGACGGATGACATAAAACAGCAGGTGATCTTTTATTTTCATAGTGCCATCTCATATGAGGGAAAAATCTCATTGATGCATACAACCTCTTTAACCATGGTATAAGGGGTAAGTAGTTCATCGACTTCACAGGAACCTTCTTCCCTTTGGTATGTGTGACTTCCTTATAACGAGGCTGATTACAAAATTTCCAATGTTCGAAATTTGCATCTTCTTTATAGAATAACATGCAACCTTTCTCGGAATAATGAATCCTCTCTGATGATAGTCCTAACTTAGAAACAAACTTCTTTGTTGTGTAGAAATATTTGGGTAAGTCAAGTTTATTTGGGTTAAGTTCATTCATAAGTCCAATGATAGAATTCATGCCCTCTTGAGAAATAGAATAATCTGACTTAATACTCAGTAGCCGAATGACAACAGATAACTTAGAATGCACTGATCCTTCATACAATAGATGACAAGCATCCTGTAACTGTTCATAAAAGATCTTAGCCTTATCATTTGGTTTATTTTGAGCCCCTGAGTGTGTCCCAAAACCATCCCTGATCATCTCACTATATCGTGAACGTTCAACATAATTCTCTCTTGTTGGACTTTCAACATAATTTTGAAAAGCAAAATCATTAGCATCACTACTCTTTCCATGAGCTGTCCAAACAGTATAATTCACCATAAAACCCTTCCTACAAAGATGTAATGTAACAACATCTGGACAATATAACTTGCAACACTTGCAATTCCATCAAGGACACCTAATTTTCCCTTCAGTAAGAAAATCATCAAGTGTCATTGCTTTATCAATAAATCCATCTACTCCAGCTTTATATTCCTCCCTCAGCTCCACACGGTTAGGATAAGTTCTATTAGACATCCATGTACGATCTTCATTTTCCATCTACATAAGAACGCCAAATAATAATAACAGAGAAGAGAAACAAAAACAAGAGAACCAAAACAATAACAGAAGAAAAAAATACCAACAGTGTAGTTTTCATACATTTCATGGCTTAAAGTACTATTAGTTTTCAATGCTTCACTTAGTTTCAATAGTTATTTATGAAAAAATTTCAACATTTATTGTTCTACCACAACTCTTATTGTGTGTACTTTTGAACTACTCATATTTTTAGAAATTAAATAGAAAATCAAGAAGAAGTAAAAGTAATCATAGCTTTAATTGATTCATGAAATTAATTAGCAATTTGTGTGAAAAGGTATTTTACTATACCTTCTTAGCTTCTGCCTTAAGTAGGCTTTTCTTATCAAGTGCAAAGAAACTTGTGTTGAGAAGAATTTCGGGAACAGGACACCAATTTTTATTTCGCTGACTAGCTAGAAGAGACGATTGTTCCTCAGCGGACTCAACAGGCAAAGATTCAGCAAGAAGAGCCAAGGATGAGAGCAAGGTGCATAAAAACCTACACAAAAACAATTCAGGCCAGCAGGAACAAACATTATAAACCCCAAAGGCTACAAATTTGACTCTATCAGTAAGGCAAACGTTTAATATTAGATCAAATTCAGTAACTCTAAAATTTCATCAGAACAAAGATTGCGAAATAAACCCTGAGATACCGATCTGCCTTAATATATTTAACAGAATCGTATCAAATATTTTGAAATAGAGCAACTAATTTAAATTATAGATTCGATTAACAACATCTACTTTCAACTATATATAATGTTACTATCAATCGATAATGCTAAACTTTTCACACAGAAGATTCATGCAGTCAGAGATACGAATAAAGCATGGGTATCCACCAGAAAATGAACTGAAATTGAATCATACCTAAGCTGGTAAGCTAGAATTCTCCTCATATAAAAATGATTTAAATATTAAATATATATATATATATATATTTTTAACGCATCAATTATATCTCAATTGGCCTGAATATGTGAAACAAAGTTTGTATCAAACGTTCTGAAACAAAGCAACTAATTCAAACTATAAACTCGATAAACAACATCGATCTACTTTCAAGTTTCAAGTATACATAATGTTACTATGAATTCATAATGCTAAAGTTATACGAATAGAGCATGTGTATACACCTACCGAGCTAAATCTCAAATGTACCGTAAACATAAAATTGGAATCCAAACAGAGAGATTTGAGAGATAAATTCGCTTGGCTTTGGCCTTGTTTCTTAGTCACAGGACAAACAGAAGTTAGCGACAACAACTTCATAGAATTTATCAAAAATCTAAGGATTGTAGCTGTATTTTGCAGATCAAAACCCACAAAAAAGAAGAACCCCGAAACCCCAAAATCAAATCACTACAGATGAATCTACAAAATCAAGCACAAACCCATTCGTTTACCTATCCAAAATACCAAAAAATAGCAGCAACTCACCGTGAGAGTGAGAGACAGACACAACCAATAACATCACCGTAATCGTCACCGCCAATTTCTAGGATTTAGAGGGAGATGGGATAGTGAGAGTGAGAGAAAGGGTTTAGAGAGAGAGAGAGAGAGACGACATTGACTGAGTAAAATGGAAAACAAGTTTTGATATGTTTAATTTTTATCTTACATATATTATTTAGTAATTAAATATAGCATCCCGACAACTTCCGTCGGTTAAAAATTTGATAAATTAAATTATTTGTAAAATTTCCAACCATTGTAGTCGGAAATATTTTTATTACATTTAATTAATTATTAATTTTCTGTATATAGTGATATATTTATTTAGGTATTACTATTTCCGACTACAGTAGTCAGAAATAATATTTAATAATTTATTAATTTTATTATTTAGATTTTCGGCTATGGTAGTCGGAAATATATTTAATAATTTACTTACTTGATTATTTTTATTTCCGACTAACTCAGTCGGAAATATATTGATAATAATTTATTTAGATAATTATTTAATTTCTGTATAAGGTATGATTATTTATTTAGTCATATATTTATTTATCTATTAGTATTATAGTGGTCGGAAATATATATTTAATAATTTATTTATTTTGTTTTTTATATTTACGACTATAGTGTTCGGAAATATATATTTAACAATTTACTTATTTGATTATTTATATTTCCGACTACAGTGGTCGGAAATATATTGGTAATAATTTAATTAAATAATTATTTAATTTCTGTATAAGGGTATGATTATATATATATAGCTTTAGTATTTCTGACTAGAGTGGTCGGAAATTTATATTTAATAATTTATTTATTTATTTATATTTTCGACTAAAGTAGTCGAAAAATAATTGTTAATAATTTATTTAAATAATTATTTGATTTATGTATAAGGGTCTAATTATATATTTATTTAATTATTTATATTTCCGACTACAACAGTAAGAATACATATTTTTCAGAATTTACAGCCAAATATTCTGACTATTTTAGTCACAAATAGTATCGGGAAAATATTTTATAAAATAAAATAATAAAAAGTAAATATTCCGACTGAAGTAGTCGGAAATTTGCGACTAATTTTTTTCAGTCGCAATTTTTGGTTGAAAAGTAGCGAATTTCTGGTAGTGTTTTATGATTTATCAATTCAATATAATACTTTATATATCTGGGGTAGTAAAATCGTGTATGTGATGTATATAGTACATATTCAAGAGTTGATATATATATATATATATATATATATATGATGTAGTGATCGATGAACTATGTAGTCAAAAACTAGCAGAATCTATCCAAACATATTGAATAGCTCGATTTAAAATGATTGAAGTAACAATATACTGTACGTTGAAGTTATATTAATGTAAGCTAATAATCAAATTAATCGATAACTAATCAAAGTGTGTATATGAAATACGCCGCATTATATTACAGAGTAATATACTCGTTTACGTATGTGATGTATATAGTACGTATTTAAAACTTGATAGTCAATAGTGTGTATATGTGTGTGTGTACGTATAGGTGTATATATATATTTATATATATATTATGCAGTGATGTACGTAGTGCGTAGGTCAAAGCTTACATTTATATATATGTATGTATATCTCTTGTGTAGTGATGTACGTAATACATAGTCAAAATTAAAGCTGACGAAACATATCCAGTTATATACTGAATATACTGATATCATGCGATCGATCAAGGTGATATATAGTATACTGTTGAAGGTATAATAATGTAAGATAAACTAACCGATGTATATTATGGGGTAATAAAATGGTGTATGTGATCGATGTATATAGTATGTATTTGGAAGTGTTGATACCCAATTTTGACCTTTTGATGCTCTCCTAAGCCGCTATTTTTTCTAAATTATTTAACCTTTAATATTAAATATTTTACGAATTATTTTGGTATCAAATAATTTTCAAAAGCTACATTTATGATTTAAAAAATATACAAAGTATTTTATTATTTTTAGTATTATTTTTACAAATTTATTAATTCAAATACGACATTTTACATAATTTTATTAATATTTATTAAATTATTTTTTCACGTACATGTGTACATTCACAATTTATAAATACATTGCCTATTATTATTGTTGTTGTTGTTGTTGTACATTTATTAAAATAGTAGTCAATTTCAATTTACTCCCCTATATAGTTTAATTTCTAGCCATTGTTGTACTCAATTTGTGTCAATTGTGGTCAAAATTAACATCAATTTGGCCATGAAATCAAATTCCAACTTTTGACCTATTTCTTAAATTATTTTAGTTTCAGTTGTTCATCCAACAGCTTAGATCAGTTAAACTTTCCTTTCCTTTTAAAAAAATAATACCCTAATCCTAATCCATTTCCAAAAACATCCGCCTCCTCCTCTCTCTACCTTTTCTCTATATCCATTTCCCTCTTTATCAATAACCATGGCAGTCGCCGGCGGCCAGCCACCATGGCTGGAGAAACCCGACGCTTCCTTCCGCCACCACAGCTAGAGAAACCACGGTTACTCTCTAAAGATCAGTTCTCTTTTTCTTTTTACAAGCATTTACATTCTTCCTTTACTTGCTTTAATCATGTCAATTATACCTTAGTCTACTTGAGAACAATGCTCACTTTGTTATTCCAAGATGAAGAAGATCTAATTGACAGAGATGATGAGTAGCTGGAGGCACGGGCCGTTTTGTCAAGGTACTTTTGGTTGCTTTTCCATTGTGTTGCAAAACAAGATTCAACTTGGTATACCGAGTTCTTCACTATATTATGATGCAAAAAATTTATAATAGTTAAGGTACTAGGGGAATATTAATCTTGAATCTGAAAAACAATTGTGTTCTTTGAGATTTTCTCGATACCAAGATAAAAACCGAAATTTTGACATCTTCTGTTTCTCTGGAGCACACAGTGGAAATACTTTCACCTCTTCATGCTGCTTTGGGCATAAGGAAAGTGACTAACCTCCCCACCCCCACCAAAAAAATGTGAACTTTTTATTTTGAATTTATTGAAATGTGAACTTTTTATTTTGAATTTAGTTTAGTTTGGTAACTTGTGAAGTGAATTAGTTCCTTGAAATATTTAAGTGTAGGTACTTGAAATGTGAACTTTTCATTTTGAATTTTGTTAAGTGTGGTCACTTGAGAAGTGAATTAGTGAGTCGAAAATGTTTAAGCGTAGTTACTTGTGTTTTGAAAATAGTTAAGTGTGGTCACTTGAGAAGTGAGTTAGTGAATTGAAAATGTTTAAGTGTAGGTACTTGAAATGTGTACTTTTCATTTTGAATTTACTTTAGTTTGGTCACTTGTGAAATGAATTGGTGACTTGAAATGTTTAAGTGCAGTTACTTGAAATGTGGAGTTTTGTTTTGAATTTAGTTAAGTGTGGTTACTTGAGAAGTGAATAAGTGACTTGAAAATGTTTAAGTGTAGGTACTTGAAATGTGGACTTGTGTTTTGAATTTAGTTAAGTGTGGTCACTTGAGAAGTGAATTAGTGAGTCGAAAATGTTTAAGTGTAGTTATTTGAAAGGTGGACTTGTGTTTTGAATATAGTTAAGTGTGGTCACTTGAGAAGTGAGTCAGTGACTTAAAAATGTTTGAGTGTAGGTACTTGAAATGTGAACTTTTCATTTTGAATTTAGTTTAGTCTGGTAACTTGTGAAGTGAATTAGTGACTTGAAATGTTTAAGTGTAGTTACTTGAATTATGAATAGTGACATTGTTTGAATTTAGGTACTTGAAATGTGAACTTGTGTTTTGATTTTAGTAAAGTATGGTCACTTGAGAAGTGAGTTAGTTACTTGAAAATATTTAAGTGTAGGTACTTGAAATGTGGACTTGTGTTTTGAATTTAGTTAAGCATGGTCACTTAAGAAGTGAATAAGTGACTTGAAAATGTTTAAGTATAGGTACTTGAAATGTGGACTTGTATTTTGAATTTAGTTAATTGTGGTCACTTGAGAAGTGAATTAGTGAGTCAAAAATATTTAAGTGGAGTTACTTGAAATGTGGACTTGTGTTTTGAATATAGTTAAGTGTGGTCACTTGAGAAGTGAGTTAATGACTTGAAAATGTTTAAGTGTAGGTACTTGAAATGTGAACTTTTCATTTTGAATTTACTTTAGTTTGGTCACTTGTGAAATGAATTGGTGACTTGAAATGTTTAAGTGTAGTTACTTGAATTATGAATTAGTGACTTTATTTGAATTTAGGTACTTGAAATGTGAACTTGTGTTTTGATTTTAGTAAAGTGTGGTCACTTGAGAAGTGAATTAGTGACTTGAAAATATTTAAGTGTGGGTACTTAAAATGTGAACTTTTCATTTTGAATTTAGTTTGGTAACTTGTGAAGTGAATTAGTGACTTGAAAATGTTTAGGTGTAGGTACTTGAAATGTGAATATTTCATTTTGAATTTAGTTTAGTTTGGTAACTTGTGAAGTGAATTAGTGACTTGAAATGTTTAAGTGTAGGTAATTGAAATGTAAACTTTTCATTTTGAATTTAGTTTAGTTTGGTAACTTGTGAAGTGAATTAGTGACTTGAAATGTTTAAGTGTAGTTACTTGAATTATGAATTAATGACTTTTGTTTTGAATTTAGGTACTTGAAATGTGAACTTGTGTTTTGATTTTTAGTCTTTTGTATGTTTTGTAGTTTGGATTTGGAACCTCCATAAAATTTGTAAATAATTTGATTTTTAATGTTTGTATTCTTATGGTGGTTGATTGTATGGGCTGTATTGTATAATGGAATGCAGTATGCTGTTATTTTTTTTCAGAATTATAAAAAAAACCGACCACATGTGGTCGGTTTTCTGAAAAATTTTCATATTTTTTTTACAGAATTTTAGAAAAATCGACCACATGTGGTCGATTTTCTGAAAAATTTAACAAAAAACAACCACATGTGGTCGATTTTTAAAAATATTTCCAGAAAACCATCCATGTGTGGTCGGTTTTTTTGGTATTTTTTTTTAAAAACAACGACATGTGGTCGGTTTACTATAATTAATTAAAATTATTTTATTAAATAAATTATTAAATAAAAAAATCGACCACTAGTGGTCGTTATTGAACTTAAATTAATTAATGAATTTTCACAAAACCGACCAAATGTGATCAGTTTTTTTATAAATTAATTAATTAATTCAAATAAAACCGACCACATGTGGTCGGTTTATTTATAAATTAATTAATTAATTAATTAAAATAAAACCGACCACATGTGGTCGGTTTTTTTTATAAATTAATTATTTTTTTTTAAAAAAAACCGACCACTTATGGTCGTTTATTTTGACAATTTATTTTTGTTTAATTTTTTCTTTTAAAAAAAATTAAATTTTAAATATAAATATATTTTTTTGAAAAAACCGACCACACGTGGTCGGTTTTAAAAAAACTACCACACTTTTTTTGACCACGCGTTTTGGTTGGTTTATTGGTTGCAAATGCAGTAAAGCCGTTTGTGATCGGTTTTCCTGATTTTTAGTAGTTTTTTTTTTTTTTGTATTTGAAAAAATAAGAACTATGAGAAATCAACGTTGTTTTTCTAAACAAATCTGCAACAATCGATTCAATAGAGCCACATAAAATCTAAAAATTGTTATTTTCAATTTTGATTGAATAATTATAAAGTCTAATTTCTATTACTAAATTCAACTATAATAACCAGATAGGAAAGATAAATACAAAAAGAGAAATTGCTTGAATTTTTTTCCTCAAAACCTAATCAGAAAATAAAACTTGATTTCAAAATTTTAAGCAAATTAAGACGAAATTAAAGCTCTAAAGACTGAAAAGTAAGAAAATTGAGAACATAAATGAAAAACTCATATCTTTTAAGGTTGATTTTGTTGAGACTAGATTGAGAAGGGAGTGTTTTTTTTTTTTAAAAAAATCAAGCTTCAAGGCTATAACAATGGAGGTTCGGAAAAATTAGATTTTTAAAAAGAAGAAGGATTTTTAAAATAATCATAAATTTAATTATACGTGGCGATTTTTAATTGTTGGTTGCTGACAATTTTCTGCATTCAAGCGCTTTATAGGTGTGACCACACAAACAAACTCAAAATCATTAAGAATAATCTATTTACAAGGGTTTGTACAAATTTTGTGGTGTAATAGATCGCCGACAAAGTTTAAGTGTTCTTTTGTAAATTTGAAACAACTTCACTAGTCATTTTATGTCCCCTCTCTCTCTCTCTCTATATATATATATATATATATATATATATATATATATATATATATATATATATATATATATATATATATATATATATATATATATATATCGGGATAAAGTGATGTATATTGTGCTTGAGAGGGAGGGAGCACAAGATTATGGTGGGTGGGGCGGGAGGGTGGGGTATACAGGGTGATTGATGTAGGTGGGGGGTAGGAATAGGTAGGAACAAATATTTTTAAAAAATTCTAAGTGTGTGAGTGTGTGGGGGGTGGGGTGTGACACATAAGGTGGGGGTGGGGTAGGAGAAAATCTTTTTTCTTTAATAAGGAAAATAATAAATTGTATGTGCTTAGTTTTTTAATAGAGAGGTAAATTTTAAAATTTGAAAAAAGAAGTTTTGAAATTAGATACAATCGAATAATTTTAGTGTAGTTGATTTTAAATTGATGGACATAAAAAAGTAAAATTTGAAATGATAGATAAATAATAAAGTCACATATCTTAAAGATTGCAAATATACAAAATAACAATTATTTTATATTTATTATTTAATACTTATTGTTTTTTAAAACCATCTGTAGAATATGATAAAAATACTAATTTCATTCTTTTCACATCAAAATATCTAAAATAATTATGACTGTAATTATATATTAATGATTAATTACAACTATACTATGAAGAATTATTTTTAATATTTCATAATCAATTTAAAATATGTTAATATGATACAATAAGAAACTTAAAAATTAAATTTCTTATTTCAAATGAATAAATTATTATTTTTTAATTATACTTTCATAAAAAAAATATTTTGCGCATCGTGCGGGTACACACATATATATATGAAGGAAGGATATACATTTAATGATGTGGTATACTTCTAAGGTTACCATATTTGTTTATTTTTTTCTCCTTTTTTTGACCATTTCTTCTTTATTATCTATTTTTTTCATAATTCAAAAATTATTTAATCAACTTATAAACTTTTTATCTCCCACTATAATTGTTTTCTTTATTAGAGGTCTCAATATGCATTCATGAATTCTTTCATCTCCAACTTTATTATTTTTTAACTAATTTTATTCATTTGATATGTTTGTACAAAAATATAAATTTACATTTCAATATATAATAAAATTTTAGTACATATCAGATGCAAAATGTGATACGAGCATTTGTATTTGTCCTCTTCTTTTTTGTTGTTGGCCTTTTTCTTATTTTTTCATTACATTCTATGTAAAAAAAGAAATATTTGAAAAACACTCATTTAACTCTCTTAAATATGTATGTTACCGTGCTTATGTTTTTATCTTTCAAAGGCAAATGAAAAATTTCAACTATTAATGAAAATGATTATTACTCAATTAAATTTGATGACACAGTTTTCATCTTCCCATCTTATTTTGCATTGTATAGATATATGTGTGTGGACAATGCATACAATAATTTAGATCAAGTACAAATTAGTCTTCTTGCTATTTATATTTCTTTTTACTTTATTTTCGTAACAAGCAAGTGCATCAAAAATTCAAAATGTCATTTACCGACTTATACTTTATGATCGGATTTGTATTATGAGGTAACATTATTTTTTTGTAGTCCGTTATTTGTTTTAGTTTATTAATTCATGTGATTCACTTATCATTTATCTTTATTTTCTATTTAAATATATCAAGCACAATCTTGATGTTTTATAGATGTAATTGTTATTTCTGTAATCAAGCACAATATTACGTTGAAATTATTGTACAAATTCATAATTTTAAATTTTATAATCGTCTTCACATACAAGGTCTCTTAATGGACAAAAAAAAAATCTACATCTTTGTGGTTGCTTTCGATCCCTTGATCATAGGCCAATATATTGGTTCAAAAATCTTTATGAAAAGTGAGTTTATTTTTCTTTTATATTTTGTTTTGTAAGTATTTTTTCTGACAATAGGGGGTTGTTCGTATAGTGAGTATCCTCCATTTTCAATTTTAAGGAGTGATCGAGTTTGAGTCACTACAAAAGTAAAAAGGTGAAAGCTCCTGGAGGAAGAGGAAAAAGAAAAATCTTTACTTCTATCTCGATCTTTTATTATAAAAAATGATGAGTTATGTGATTTATCTTGAAATAAATTTAATCTCATGAACAAATTACTTATAAATGCTTAGCAACAAAAATAAAAATCATAACCCATTTGATGATTTTTCTTGATTGTTTAGTATTGATAAAATTTTGTTTTCTTGATATTGAAGATAGCATCATAAAATATTTATAAATTAGATAGTGTTAGAGTTTTTTTTTTCAATGTGACATTCTTTTAACTTTTCATTTAGTATTTTCAAGTTAGAATTTCTCATACTTTTTTTTATCATATATCTTTTTTTTGGTAAGTAAGATATGCATTAAAAGTAAAAAAACAAAAAAAAAAGGTTTTTGAGCCTAGTCCGGCTCGATTACAAAAACTATTGGGTCCTGCCCAACCAAGTCAAAGTCCTAGGTACATTCCTAGTGTAGCAAGTTCCTACACTATCCGCCTAAATATCCCAGGCTACAAAGAGGAGGGGGGTGTACAAAAATTTACAATCTTCAAAATGGGTTTGCCGAAATCCTTCCTTTGCCAAAACGTCAGCTACTCGATTCTGTTCCCAGTAGCTATGTTGAATAGGTGGGCAACCCAGTCGAGTTATCATAGACCTGCATTCATAAAGTATACAGTTAAATAGTAAGTTTCCTCCTTTCATCATTTTGATAATAATCAGAGAGTCAATGCGGATTTTGATAGGATAGAAGTTATGATCAAGAGTAGACTTGAGACCTCTATGTAAGGCTAACAACTCCATAAGATTGTTTGTAGCATGAGTGAAGCTCTGGTAAAAGCCTAGAACCCAACTCCCATTAGAGTCTCGAACAACCCCACCAATGCTACCCTTGCTAGGATTCCCACTACAGGCACCATCAGTGTTAAGCTTGTAAGCATGGGGATGGGGGAGTCCAACAAATAGAGATAAAGATGCGCTGTCTAGAGATACTAGGGGTACTTAGATGGTAGGATTCACTGGATTCAGAGAAGACTACCTAAAAACAGGGATGGTCGTCAAGATTGTTGTGAAGTCTACTATTTCTTCTTTTCCATATATGCCAAAGACAGAAAGGGGTGAGAGTATCCCAAGGCAAGGAGTTATCAAAAAAGGAGTGCTGAATGTATTTCCAGGTACTGGCCCAGAGATTATTTGAGAAGAGATGAGGGGTAAGGGTAAGGGTACCCTTGTAGTGTTGGATGAGATCTCCCCAGTGGGAGACTGCATAGCTGTAGTTGAAGAAAATATGGGGGATGGCTTCACTAGGGTGATTGCATCTCAAGCATGATGGATTAAGGTCAATTCCTCTGTGAGCTAATGTAGCTTTAGTGGGGAGACTGTTGTGCATTATTAACCACAAGAAGAATTGAAGTTTGGTAGGGATGCAAGCTTTCCAAATCCAGTTCTAAGAGGGAGGGGAATGAGGGGTTGAGGTTCTATTACGCAGAAAATAGTTGGCACTTTGGCAAGAGAAGGAGCCTGTGTCAGAGAGAGTCCACACAGGGTAGTCCATTTTAATGTTAAGGTTGGGGAAGAAAGTATGGAGGATGGTATATTTGATCTCTGAGGGAATTCCAAAGAGAAGGAGAGTAAGGTTCCACACTCCATTGAGCCAAAGATGGAAGAGCCTGAGGGAGGGGCATGGATGAGGAAGGGGACCATGAATGATCTGATCAAAGGGGGGAGGTTAGACCCACCTGTCCCTCCAAGCATCTACTTGGGATCCATTATAAATCATCCATTGGGTAGCATCTTTGCAAAGGACCCAACTCTTTTGAATGTTCCTCCAGGTGTGAGAAAAAGAAGGCTTTAAAGAGCCAGCATCATGGGCATACTTGCTGGAAAGCACTCTATCCCAAAGGGAGGAGGTATTTGAGTGCATTCTCCAAGAAAGACTACAAATAAGGGTATCATTCTTAAGTCTAGATTTCTGCATGCCTATCCCTCCTTAATTTTTTGATCCTTGTAATGGTGTCCCATTTCACCATATGTATTTTTTTTTGAGTTAGTGGTCCCTCAAATGAAATTCCTTTGGGCCCAATCAATCAACCTGTGGATATTGCTGGGGAGAAGAATATATTGCATGATATGATTGGGAATACTACTTAGGAAAGTTTTGTCCAAAGTAGTGCGACCAGCCATGTTCAAGAACTTTGTTTTCTAACCAGCTAACTTACTATTCATATTAGCAATGAGGAATTGGAAATCACTGGTTTTAGGGGCAAAGTGAAACATAGGGAAGCCTAGGTACTTTTCAAAGTGATTGTTGGGATTTATGCAACGCAGGGTGGAGAGATCTTACTTAGTGGTAGGGATGCAGTTGTTGGAAAAGATAACCTTAGACTTAGCAAGATTCAGTTTCTGCCCATAGTGGAGGCTGAAGCTTTGAAGAGTCTGATTTATAGAATGACAGTTATTCCTATCTGTAGTAGCAAAGAGGACGAGGCCATTAACAAACAACAGGTGAGAAATAGGGGTCTTTTCTACAGGTGGTAATAGGGGTCCACCTGAGGGTGTCAACTTCATGGTTAATTCTCCTGGAAAGAAGCTCCATGCAAAGAATGAAGAGGTAGGGGGATATGGGATCCCCTTGACTGATTCCTCTAGTAGGTTTGAAACTAGAAATGACACTACTATTCACTAACACAGAGATGAAAGAGGTAGATATACATGACATAATAAAATTAGAAAGCTTTGGTGGGAAGTCAAAGAAGATCAAAGCTTGTCTGATGAAGGACCATTCAATTCTATCAAAGGCCTTCTCAAGATCTATTTTAGAGGCATTTGACCCTTTCTACTAGATATCTTTTTGAAATGGTGGAGATATTCCCGAACAATGATAGCATGATCCGCAACCCTTCTATTAGGCAAGAAGATGGCTTGGGAATGACCAATGATGGTTTGAAGAAAAGGCTTGATTCTATTGGCAATGATTTTGGTAATAACTTTTTATTAGGTATTACAGAGGCCTATGGGTCTAAAATTTTTGAGAACAGAAGCAACTCTACACTTGGGAATAAGACAAAGATAGTTATTATTGACTCTACTATCCATGGAGGAAGAATTGAAGGTGTCAGTGCAGAATTGCATAAGAAGGGGGGCCATAATATTCCAATATTTCTAATACATAAAGGGATGCATACAATTAGGTCTAGGGGCCTTGGCGGGTTTGAAGGCAAAAACATCCTTCCTAACCTCCTATAGGCTAGGGATGGAGTCAAGAAGGGGATGGGCAGATGATAAGATAGAACCTGACGAGGAGGGATTAAGTTTTGCAATTTAAGCTAGAGTAATGCTTTTCAGTGGTGTATAGGGAAGTGTAGAAGTCCTTGATGGCCTGTGCAATAAGGGCAGGTTCATAAACCCAGTCATCATTCACCTGAATAGAAGTGAAAGAGTTTCTACTCCTCCTATTAATAGTAGTGGTATGGAAGAACTTAGTATTTCTATCTCCCTTTAGAAGCCAAGAGATTCTGGATTTCAATTTCCAGAATTCATTTTCCTGATCAAGGATATAGTTAAGGTCTCCTAACAGGTGATGTTCAAGATTATACAGATAAATACTATAAGGATATTAGGAGACTTTTGGATTCCTGCCAACCTAGCAAGGATGTGTTTTTTCTTCTAAAAGATGTTACCAAATACCTCCTTATTCCAAGCCTTGGCAACTGGCTCAAAGTCTAAGGTGGCTCTAGTAAGATTTGATCCCTATGAAAAAGAGTTAGTGACCAAGGTTATGAGCTCTCCATGGAAGAACCACATATATTCAATCCTAAAAAGGTTGCATGGGATACAGTGGTGATGCTAGAATTGGAGAAGCAGAGAGGAGTGGTCAGAGTGAGTTCTTAAAAGGTGAAGAACAGAAGCCTCATGAAAAGAATGTAACCAGAGGTCATTAGCAAGACATCTATCCAGTCTTTTGAGGATTAAGTTATCTCTATTTTTATATATCATATTAGACCAAGTAAATTTACTACCCTTATAGCTCAGGTCCATGAGCCCACAATGATTGAGGCAATCCCAGAAAAAGGGAGGACCTGTGAATATTTAGGCTATTCCCCCCAAACTTTTTAGAGTCTCTAAGGAGATCATTAAAGTCTCTCCTACCAGTCAGCTAAGACCTCCAGTGGAATTTAGGGCATCAAAAATAGATTTAAGTTGTTCCCAAAGGAGCTTTCTGAGACTAAAATCAGTACTAGCATAAATCACACTAAAAGCCCACACAAAGGGGAGGTTACTACCCTTGACAGTAGCATGGATAGCCTGAGAAGTGATGGAAATCCCAGAGATAGAGATGGAATCATCCTTCCATATAAGAACAATGACCCCGAAAGTACCAATAGCACTAGTCTGGAGATAACATTGGAAAGCATTGGAAACCAAGATCCTTAATGAGACTCTTGTGATCAGACATTCTGGTTTCTAATAGAGATAACATGGAGGGATAATGGAGGCTTATGAGGGACTTACAATACTTTCTAAACTCAACATTATTATCTCCCCTAATATTCCATACAATGTAGCTTTTCATCATAGATTTTGGGGATGGGGTGAGGATGTCATCACTGCCTTGCCTTTTTCCAGAGGGTTAGAGGGGCCAGGTATCTCCTGAGCCTTCTTATTCTAGGATAGAGGTGTTATATTAGAAATGGATAGTTTCCCTAGAGTAGGGTTTGGAATATTTATATTGACCCCTAGCCTTGTTAGCTCCTGGGGCAAGAGAGCAATAACCATCTCGTGAATGAGGTCGGTGAATTCTAGCTTTACAGGATTTACCAGAGTGAGCATATATTTTTTTTGGAATTCTCATTTGAGCAAAGATGATTTCCATCTCCTTGTTACTCTCTCACAGAGCTTTCAAAGTTTTCTCTCTCTCTAACATTTCTTGAAAGAGAGATGATGGTTGATGAGCTGGGGATGGGGGTAAACTCAGAGAGAGCTTGTTTTCCCCATAAGGCTTCATAAAATGAGGGCCTTGAGCTAGATGGAGTGGATTTGGAGGGGGAAATAATGGGATAGTTGAGCTAACTTAATTTATCAACGCTGACGATTTCAGAGAGTGAGGTCCTCCTGGAGCGGTGTGCTGATCACATGGATCAGTGCGGATGTCCATACATTATGCCTGTAACTCTGAAGACCTTGTCTTAGGTATATAGGAGAGTTGAGATGACTTGATTCATTAACGATGATAGATTCCAGGGATTGAGGTCCTCCTGGAGGGGGTACTGATCACATGGATCAGTGTGGCTGTCCATACATTATGCCCGTAACTCTGAAGACCTTGGATTAGGCATTCCATCGTTAGTAATGCCAGATAGAGTGGGTCTTGAATGAAGAGAGTCATTGACCGTCCATCCCAAAGGACATGCAATGGAATGTTTCTATTGGAGAGGCAGACCTCCAACCACGAGGATGGTAGATGGACCACCAGGAAAGGCTACAAGACTAGTGTAATCATGTCTGGAGGTATTGTGGAGCTCATCGTTCTGAGGATAGTATGAGTGAATAGAGTCCATAAGGATAGGAATGCGAGTATGTAAATGGGGAGACGGAGAGGTTTCCCCTCGAGAAGATCAATAGCATTAAATGCATTATCTGCATGGGAAGTTATTTCCATCAAATCACTCAGGGAAGCGAGAGGGTCTATAGGCGGTAAAATACAATCATTAGACTTAAGTGCAGGGGAAACCGAGCTTATGTGGCAGCTGTGGGTCCTCAGGGAAAGCTCATTCTTTTTGTTTAAATAATTAAGAGAAATATTAGAATTATTATTATTATTAAAGGGATTGGGAGAGTTGAGGGATTTTAAGTCTGGACCGATGGGAGAATCCGATGTCTCTGGGCCAGGGAAATGAAGACTTGGATGGACCAATAGAGAGCTAGAGGCTGGCAAGGTAATGGGCTTTTTCCAAACAGGACCAGTAGGAGAGGTAGATTAAGATGAGAGGGCCTTGCCCGAGCTAGGCCCATTTACATTGGTCCGCATTGGAGGTCCAATAGCGGGGTCAGAAAGGTTACCGCCGGTGCCCATAGCAGGGGAGTTGGTCGGCGGTGACTTGGAGGAGGAAGGTTCAGAAGATGTACCTGGTTCCGATAAAATATTTTTACCTTTGGAGTCCACTAGTTTTGTTACCCGAAGGTTGGAGGACTTAGGGGGACTCTTACGCCATGTAAAAGTAACCGTCTTCCATCCAGTAGATGCATCCGCCGGATCAATTAAAGGTTGAGAGTGGAATTCCGGTCCCATCATAGGGGAGGCTTCTCTATTGAAGGGCAAGAAGATGAGGTGTGACCCAATAACCTACAGGATGTGTAAAGAAAACTGTCACCTTCGTAGACGATAGATTGCTTGTGTCCACCAATAGTGATGGAGGTCTTAACGTGTTTATTAAGGATGATTTGAACATAGATCTGGGGATATCGTCCATGCACCGCTGCAGACGTACATGCATCCACTTTGAGAAGTTTTCCTATTTTTCTCCCCACTCTTTCCAAGATTATGGTATTGTAGAATTCCGGTCGGAGCTGTGGTAAATGAATCCACACAGCTGTGAATTTGATTTGACTAAGACTTGGGATGAAATTCGGCTCCCATTTTCTAATAGATAGAAAACACCCTGCGATAAACCAGGGCCCACCTTGTAACGCCTTCACTTGGCTTTCTGGAGTTGTGAATTTCACCGTGAAGAAATTCGCACCCAGATCAATTAGACAAAGTGACTCCGAAACTTTCCAGAGCAATTCTAATTTCGCCTTAAGATAGGGTTGGGAAAACTTTTTCTTAAAGGGTTTAACAATAACGGAGTATCTCCATGGGACATAAAGGCATTGTTTGTCTTCATAGGAAAGGTTTATTGAGTCTCTTATCGGTTGCTCATCCAAAACTTCCTCGAGAATAATATCCGACGGAAGAGTGGAGGTGTTAAGTGAATTTAAGGCAATATCCTTATAAAATGGCCTCCCATCCCCTGTAGGGGGTGTGGGTTTTGTGGATCGGGGGGAATAGAGGTGGACGGAGAGATGACCATGGATTAATAATAGTTAAGAGGGGAAAGACGGGAGAAAGTGAATAAGAGAGAAGGGGGACTTTCTCACTCTACCCCATTGACGAAGAGGTTTCGTATATCTTAATTAATAAGGAATAGAGGAAGAGAAAATTACTTTATACGAAAGAAAATTTTACTTAATATACAAAATAGAGGAAGATAAGTACAAAACAAGAGGCAATGTATACATCTAATGCATAAAAATTAAGAAGAGATAATATTATACATGTGATGCAGTAAAATTCAATTTCATAAATGCAAAAGAATATATATACAAATATATATGTATATGTATATGTATATGTATATGTATATGTATATGTATATGTATATGTATGTGTGTATGTATGTATGTATGTATTGCATAAACAATTATCTACTGCTTTGGAATTTAAATTCAATATCTTTTCTAAATTGATGGTGTTTATTTTATAATTTACTTTTATCTAAATTAAATTATTTAATCTTGATAAATGTATTATACAGAATAATATGGAATATCATCCACTTTTAATAAATGGGAGTATATTATAAAAAGAACAAACAACCTTGAAAATATAATTACATTATAAAATAATTGATCTTACGGTTGAAAAATATGAATATATTGAGTTGATCAAATATAAGACATTATATTTTTATTTTGAAAAATTACAACAAAATTATTCATTATATTTTAATTTTTAATGATCGTCCGAAGCACGGACATATTCACTAATTATTAAATAATTTGAAAACAAAAATTCAAGATTCCTTTTGTTAAGCGACCATGATACTTTTAATTTGCAAATCGAAATTCTATATAAAATAGTCGATTTCTCCTTAACAAAATACAGTTTTGACAAGATCTTCAAAATTCTAGAATAAAAGAGTATACTTTATAATTGATAAACTCAATACATACAAGCAACTTACATAGTCAAATTACTTATAATTTTAGCTACATAATATTACAAGCATTTGGATTTTCATTACTAAACATAAGGGAATATTGTTCTTCAACAGGATCTAAGTGAGCAACAGCAGGATCAGTAGTGGCTCTTACAAAATTGGGAGGTGCTTTTTTGTCATAAACACCAGCAGCACAAGGATGTGCCACCATATTATAGGGCACATATGGCCAAATCTCACATTTCTTACCAGTGGATTGTGCTGCCTTCAACACTTTCTTTGGCTCCACAAATCCTGATACTGTTGCTTTCTGTTGGTTTAAGTCCACATCCACTGATTTAGCACCTACACATAAATTGAAGCCCAATTAGTAAATAGGTAGAAAATGTTATTTATCCTATAGTACTCTCATTTTTCTCTGTTTTATTCATGTGTCCAAGGTTGTTGTTTGAAAAGTTCTAAATAAATGCTTTCTTTGACCCTATTTTTTTTATTTTCAAAAAATGAAAATTCTACATCCAGAATTACACGCACGCACAAAAATAGTTAATATGATGTTAGACTAGAATCATCAAGTCACATAATTAAGTTGAAATGGAGGGAGAAAATACTCCATTCTTGAATTATTCCAAAATTCTATATATGTAAACTGTTTAATATTAGAGTTTAACTTACATAAATTAATGATTTTTAAAACAAGAAATTACACTATCAAGTCATTAAAAAGATATATATAGGTACTGTCCTCATAAATAACTTTCTTAACTTTACGAGCACAATCTTCACAGTCCATTCTAATCTAAATAGCAACAATAGCAATCTATTTCTTTTTCTTGCTCTTTTTAACACTGCTAAGTACTTCAGAAAAATATTCCAGAGTCCCTGAAACTCGAGAAAATTGAAGAAAAGGTGTCTTTAAAGTTTTGAATGAAGGATTGATGACATTGACTAACTTAAAAGGGTCAAACATCATTAGGAAACTTGATTAATATTTTCAAAACTTTCTAATCTTTTTAAAAATACAAATCAACGGTTGGTTATATGTTGCATCAGATAAAATACCTGGTGCAACAGATTGGTGATCTGTTTTTATGATTTTCAACAGATTACTCATCTGTTGCAACAGGTTGGTTATATATTGCAATAGATTAAATACCTGGTGCAATAGATTTATGATCTGTTTTATGATTTCCAACGGATTACTCATCCGTTGCAACAGGTTGGTTATATGTTGCAACAGATAAACTACCTAGTGCAACATATTAGTGATCTGTTTTTACTGTTTTCATGGATTACTCATCTGTTGCAACAGGTTGGTTATATGTTGCAACAGATAAACTACCTGGTGTAATAGATTAGTCATTTGTTTTTATGGTTTTCAATGATTTACTCATCCATTGCAATGGTTGGTTATATGTTACATCAGATAAAATACCTGGTGCAATAGATTAGTGATCTGTTTTTATTATTTTCAACGGTTACTCATCCATTGCAACAAGTTGGTTATATATTGAAACAAATAACATCCCTGGTGTAACAGATGTGTGGTCTGTTGGAACTGTTATTTTACCATTATGCATGTTAGATTTACTGTTATCCTTTTTTAATGATGCATTAATCAATTATAATCTATTTTATGTTCCTGTTAATTTAAGATAATATGGTTCCCAAAAGAAAAGAAATTGAATCAAGTCCAAGTAAAGGAACAAGTACAACAGATCGGCTACATCCACCACTCTATGAGCTTGCTTTACAAACGTTATCTCAATAAGGAGCAGAAGATAATGAACACGGGGAGGAGAAATATTTCAAAAGAGATGATCCAAATGCTAATATCCCTTCCACCGAAGAGTTGGTCAAAACCTTCAGCATTGATCGTTATCCTGTGAAAATGCAGTGCGATGGTGCCACATATTTAACGGGTGATTTCGTGGTTAAGTTAGCCATGGAAAAATCTTTCGACGCCTTCAGAAAAATACTTCGAGAATAAAAATTAGATTTATTTCAGGAAAAGATGCTTTGGGCAATATCTTGATTTGTCGGAGGATAACAATGCTCATTTTTTGATGAAAATGGTATACGATCTTCTCAAGCGTAGGTTTATGTATGAAAACAAAGATAAGATGGATGAGGTGTGGATAAATTACTGTGGCATGCCTGTTTGTTTTGGTTGGAAGGAGTTTGCCATAGTAACTGGACTAAAATGTTATCCTCCTTCTCCTTCTCAAGTTATACCTACTCTGACCCAAAAAAAGCACCCCGCACACCCATAAAAGGCTAAAGCAAGTCGAGTGACCGTGATTACCTGGTGTCAATTGTTGGTCCAAGCTTCAAAAACAAAAAATTGATAGAAGCGTTGAAAGGTAAAGGACTCTCAAAGAAGCACAAACAATCATTGTGCCTAGTTTGGTTTGTACATAATATTCTTTGGACAAGAGACGTTAACAACAATATAAGCCTCGATTTAATAAATCTCTCGGAGGATCTTGAGGCATTTAACAGTTATTCTTGGGGCTATGAAAGCTTCAAAATGACTTTCAAATATTTGTTGACTCCGTTAACGCCAAAGACAGTCAACTTATATTGCTTTCCATGGGTCTTCATGGTAAATATTTTTTATATCATGATATGATTCTCTTTTTAATTTAATAATGCTTTTGATTTATTGGCATTATGTTATAGGTTTGGACATTTGAAGACATTCCTTATTTGAGACAACAAGTGAACTACCAGGAACAAGTTTCCTGTCCAAGAATCCTGAGATGGTTGTCTGCCAAAACTGATAAAAATACATTTTTTTTTGATATGGTTAATCCCCCGAAGAAAGCAGTAAGTCTAATTCTAATCAAGTTTTATTTTAATTAATGATTATTTAAATGATTTCATCATCATTCTAATATATGTACTGATTTATTTTAGATTGTCCATCCGTGGCTTGTTCCTACAACCGAGGGTTGAAGATGCTATTTTTTCTTACTTTACGGTCTGTGCAAACTTTATCGGACCCTAAGGTCATTGATGGAATAAAAATAGAATTGTTTGGAGCAACAACCATCACAAGAAAAATAATTTTGGAGGGTGGGCTTGTTATTGTTGATGATGGTAGTGGTAGTGGTGATGCTATTGGGGATAATGATGCTCTTCTTATAGTTTTTGAACAACAAGTCATTATGATTATGATCATACTGGTTATACAAATTTTTCTCCAGATTTTACCACATCTAGCAAATGTTTTGCATGCAAATATCAAGACTGCAAGGCAAAATATGATGGAGTTATTAATGCTATTAATGCACTAACTGCTCCTGTAAAGGAAATGGCAACTAAGAGGGGTGTGTTTCCATCAAAGAAGATTTCATATTCATACACTCCACCAGAGATCAAGGTGGCTAAGAGGAGAAGGAAATATATTTCCAAGGCATTATCAAGCATCAAAAAAGCAAAATTACAACGCCTCTGTCTTTGTCTTGCACCGTTGTTCAGTATGCAAGGGCCACAAGAGAGCAGCATGAGTTGAAGAAGGTGAATGTACATCATCTGTTTCAACAAATAAATAGGCACATATCTGTTTTAATAGATGATACATCTACTAAAAATTATCAAACAAATATATACATCTGTTGGAACTATTATCTAACCTGTTGCATTAGATACGTTATCTGTTGCAATATATGAGTCTTCTGTTGCAACAGATGGGTCATCTATTCAAAATTATCGAACTACTTTAATTTACCTATTCAAATTTGTCCTAATAGATGATCCATCTATTGTAATATAAGACTCATCTGTTGCAACAGATGGACAATCTATTGTATATCTATAATTAGCATTGCCAATTCTAACTTTTTAAGTGGATGTCATAGTAGAAGCTACTGCTGAAAAGTATAATATCATAGTTGATAATCCATTAACTTCCTCCAAAGAAGAAGAAAAAGTGGAGCCTGTTAGTTCGGGAGAATGGAAGAATTACCCGTTTGAAGGGTGGCTCCAAAAAAACTAACACAGTTGATCAATGACTATTCAGAATGAATTGCCGATGGCCTGTTAAAGCATCATACCGGCAGGTACATAAATCAATTTTAAAGACATTGGTTTATACAATTCTTGTTGTAAGAACATAATATTAACACATATAAATCATCATGTAGAAAACAAAATGACGAACACTAAAAAATGAACGAATCAAGTCTTGGTTTTGATATGTTTGACTTTGTTGTTGCACATCCCGGAATAAAGAATTGGTTCTATTTGATGTCACAGCCCCAAACTTGCTGGAATGATGAGGTTTAAATGCCATACATATTACTATTAATCAATACTTTATTTAATTGCATCTGCATATTAATTTTTTCATCACGTAATCTAAAATATTTAATAATATGTGTAGCACATCAATGTCATTTTTTACTACCTCCGAAAGAAGGCCAAGTTGCAAACATAAGAAGTATACAGATACACGGCAAAAAATTATTTTATCAAGTTTACATCAATAATTCCTACGATAGGTATTGTCAACAATAGTCGAAAGTTTTTCGAAATGAGAAATGCTTAAAAAACATCATAAAAGGTTTTAGCATTCCAACTGGCTTACCTTGGCATTTGGTCGACGAAGTGTGTATCCCAATCAATTGTGGTTATGAATTCCATTGGGTGTTGGCTGTCGTCGTTCTAAAAGAGAGGAGCATCCGAGTTTATGACTCAATGTCGTGAAAGAGACATTCTGGACCATCATTTGAGATACAAAAGATGGCCAAAATATTGCCTACTTACCTTGATATGAGTGGCTTTTTGGACCAAAAGGTTCATACTGATTGGTCGACGATTGAAGCATACCGTGATAAAATGGGAAATCCATTTGATGTACAATATATTAAAGGAATTTCTCAACAAACCATTGGTAGCCTATAAGCTTAAGTGTCATGATTTAGTTTCATTTCACAAATTTTACAATGCTTGCATGAACAGCAAGATATGGATTATCTATTTTTTTAAAATGCAGGGATTGTGGTCTTTTTGTTGCCGCTTACACCGAGTATTTGAGCGATGGATTACAAGTACCAAATGATAGACTTGATATCGGATTACTTCACAAAATATTTGCTGCTCTTTTATGGAAATACAAAGAAGTGAAAGCTCAAAAGCTGTACGCAAGCGACATTAAAGATCCACGAAGACCAAAGCAAAATTCCGTAGCACCGGATGAAGAACAACTTGTCCATATTGAGTAGATATTTATAGCTTGAGTCCGTCAATGTAATAACCTATCCTCCTTGGTTTAACTTGTTGATTTATTTGTAGGGTAAATCATTTGTACCCATAATGATTTTTTTACATTTCATTTATTTGTTGAGTTATTTCATGTAATTTCTGAAGGCTTCAATTTATTTTATGCTGTCATGAATAGAATTTAATCCTTAATTTTGAACATGTTAATTAAAATGGAATACTATATTCAAATATCGTAACAGATAATACATCTGCTATAACAGACGACATATCTTATCAAATAGATTTAGACATATATTGCAACATGAGATACAACATGTAGGTCATCTGCTAGAATTATATAACAGGTTTTTCTACTTTTTGATTTGCTCCAACAAATTACTTATTAGTTGAAACAAATAGATTATATATTGTAATAAATTATATATCTGTTGCGACAGACAGACTGGGAACATCTGTATAATGCAACAGATGACCAACCTATTCCAACAGATAATCAATCTGTCATAATAGGTACTATATCTGTTACAACAGATATACTATCTATTGCATTGTAAAAATTTAACTTTCGCCCAACATAAAAATTATAACCACTACATGTAAAGTGAAGTGACTTGAAATAAAAATTGTTATTGTGTTCATCTCTATCTTTGTACATATTCTTCTTTATACACGGGCTCCAACCATTTAGTTAGGTCATCTCCTGGAAATTATATAAAAGGTCTTTCTACTTTCTTGATTTGCTCCAAGAGATTACCTATCAGTTGCAATAGATAGATTATATGTTGCAACAGATTGTATATCTGTTGCGACAGAAAGACTGGGAATATCTGCATAATACAACAGATAACAAACCTATTCTAACAGATAATCAATCTATCATAATAGGTACTATATCTATTACAACAGATATACTATCTGTTGCATTATAAAATTCAAATTTTTTCAGACATAAAAATTATTACCACTACATGTAAAGTGAAGTGGCTTGAAATAAAAAATTGTTATCGTGTTTGTCTCTGTCTTTGTACATATTCTTCTTTATACACGAGCTCCAACCATTTAGCTAGGTTATCTGCTAAAAATTATATAACAGGTCTTCCTACTTTCTTGATTTGTTCCAACAGATTATCTATCAGTTGCGATAGATAGATTATATGTTATAACAGATTATAAATCTGTTGCGACAGACAGACTGGGAAACATCTTCATAATGCAAAAGATGAACAACCTATTCCAATAGATAATTAATCTATCACAACAGGTATTATATCTATTACAACAGATATAAAATCTGTTGCATTATAAAAATTCAACTTTCGTCAGACATAAAAATTATTGCCACTACATGTAAAGTGAAGTGGATTGAAATAAAAAATTATTATCGTGTTCATTTCTGTCCTTTTACATATTCTTATTTATACATGGGCTCCAACCATTTAGTTAGTACCCCATAAGACCAGGACTCTTGCATCTTTCCTACAACGGCGTCGCACATACCGATCATTTCTGTGCCGGTCAGCAAACACTCGATGTATGTAAGCGATTACGGCCCGCACGCTGCACTGGTTCTATTTATTTTGAGCTGGATATTCTTATTTAGACCTTTAAAACCCATGATTTCTTCCTCAAGACTTCCCCCGACAAATAATCTATCAGCTTACTCTGCGTCAACAACTTAGGAAACAACTTCCAAAGTGACTTCATGTGGGTTAAAAACATGACCTTATTGAAGATAGGTAAGTTGCAGTCATAAACCTTAATCTTTCCCCCGTAGATTAGTATCTCAACAGCGAGAAAATTTTTGACTTCCACGTTCATGACTGCAAGGATTCTCTTTGCCTTGGTCCAGTTCTTGCTGTGTGGATATGGCCTCTTCCCTCTAACATATTTAATCACGTCTTTATACCATTCGAACGTAGAAACTAACTTATCAAATCTCTGGACATTGGGACCAGCCTTCCCACGGAGATCATCGTACCTATCCTTGAAATAGTTATAGAAGTTGAGGTCCATTATCCCATCAGCAACATCATAAGCATTCGGGTACGGTAATTGCCTGTCCCTCATGAGGTAGGGAATTTCATCAACATACTGTGGTATAAGAAGACAATTTTTAAATAAGTTAGTAATTTTAAAGAATAAAAAAATCTGTTGCAGAGGTTTTCTGAATTAGTTCATAGATTACCTAACTAATGCAACTTATGCAACAAATATGTATTATGTTGCAACAGAAGACCCAGCTGTTTCAATAGATTACATATCTTCTGCGTAGCTTCTTCTTCATGGAGTAGATTGGAAGTCTAGGTTAGCTAAAGTAAACTTACATTGTACACATACCATACACACATATTTGTCATACTCTTGAAGTCTTTGGCATCAAATGAATGCATGGTGTATTCTTCTGGAGGTTTTATCTTATCATTCATGATCTCTTCCAGTTCCTTCTTCTCCTCGTCGCCAAGTGCCATGTATATGTCCACCTTCTTCAACGACCCCTAAACTTTAACAACTTTTAGAGCAGGAGGAGTTGTAATTTTTGCTATTTTCAAAACGAAGAGTATTTGTCTAATGTTTTTTGTCTTCCTCCTATCCGCAACTATAGGAGTGTATGGCTTCCTCACCTTCTTGGATGATATGACACCCCTCTTATATTTCAACTCCTCAGCAGCTTCAGCTATATCCTCTAGTTTTTTAAGGGGTTTGTCCACTCTATCCTTGCATACTTTGTATTGGCAATGAAAATATAAGGGTGAAGAGGGGTGAGAGGGACCACTGTAAGGGTGGGAGGGACCGGTGTAGAGGTGAGAGGGAACTGTGCAAGGGGTGTATTCAAACGTATTTATTTTTTTCTGAGCACCAATATGCTAATAATCATGACTTGCATCAGCATCAGTATCAACATAAACATCAGGATGGTTTCCACTATGTAAAACCTCGAGTCTGTACCCGGATGCTACACGATGCTCATAATCTCGAAGGACCACAATCTAACCCATGAATGGTACCTGCTGCAATATCTAAATAGTAATACTACAAATATGCAGAAATTAGGCAAAAACTTGCCATAAGGTTCTATACTAAAATAAAACTGAATACAGTATAATAATACCAAAACCGAAACATCTATCAGAAATTAAACTAGTCTGAAAAACCTCTACTATCTGAATCATGGAGTTGATGGGACAAGCCTCCAACTAACTCTAACTACTAAAAACTGTACTGATAAACCAAAATACTGAAGAAAATAATCATGTCCGCGAACTATGAGGACTCACCACTAACTCTAACTGCTAAATATATAATCTGCTAAAGGTGCTCGGGATCCCATGCATCTGAACCTATGATATAAAACATCGTAGCACAGGAGAAAGGTATGTGTCAGTACTTTGAATGTACTGGTATGCTAAGTGAGGTAGGCTAAAATGCATGGGTTCATATGTATGAACAATACTGACTGAATAACATGAATATAACTGAATGAGAGTACATGCATGAATACGTATAATGTAACTGAGATCGTGACAACATTGGATACTGAGTTATGAATTACTAATTTACTGATATCTGAGTTTTCTGATACTGTGTAACTAATAACTGAGTGACTGTATCTCACAATCTTGATTTTGTGAAACTATACTGAGTTTCATACTGAACTGAGTGACTGTGTATGATAGTACTAAATCTATAGAACTGAACTGAGTTCTATACTGAGCCTGAGTCTGAAACTGAAATCGTGGGAGGTAATCATCTAACTGATATGCCCCTTTCTGAATAGATTGGGGTCCAAACTATAACCCTAGTTGGAAGGGTATCAATACTGTGCCATGGGTAAAGACAAGCTGTGAGTTAACCCTCTATGACAAGAAGCTCTTTCGTCAACCCTTGTTGGCAGGAAAACTTGTGTGAGATGCATCAACCTTAATCTGGCAGGAAGATATCTCAACCTACGCTGGCTACGTAGTTCTGTAATGCAAGGATTGATACTAAGGGTCAAACCCTCTGCTGACAGGAATTCCCCCATCCCTGGGTTCTCTCGGTGCTGAATCCTACTCCCAATTGAGTAGACATTAAACTGATTTCCTAGTTTATACTAGGCTTGACTAAACTATTACTGATTTTACTGATTTATGTTGACTGACAGAATACTATAGAATTCTGTTAGCTGACTAAGTTTTCTAAGGTCTGAACTGAATACTGAACTAAACGAGACTAATACTGAGTCTACTGAGTTCTCCTGAGCCCTGTAACTGACTGAGAGTACTACTGATCATGACGTGATTGAGATTATTCTTTAACTGACACTGGATCTTGGTAAGCAGCTAAATTTTCGAGTATAAATACCCCTAGGACTCGATAGCATTAAAGGTAAAGCTTCACATGATCTTGCATAACATAAAAATGCGCACTTGTTCATAATGCATCTATAGAGGCATTTTATCAAACACTTGCATGGCATGAAATAGTATACATACTAGCATGATATAATGTTATTATTCATATGAGTAATTCATCAAACACTTGGATGGCATAGTATTTGCACATAATACTAAACAACATGTGAACATCATGATTTAATTTCCAAATTCATAATTCCATGTGTTTCAGCATGAATTCACATGATAAATCACACATATCAAATAATTCTACATAAATCTTGTAATAAATCATGAAATAGAAACCCAATTATAGCAATAATCATGAATACACTTTGATTTCAAATTATAGAAAATAAGAAATCAAGCTACTTGAAGTTTAAAAGAGTTTCTTGGACTCCAAGGGTGGAAGGAACCCTTGGATGAACACTTCACATACCTTGGTTGCTAAATTCTTAAAGAATAATGGTGAAATCTTGAGCCTTGGCTTTTGAATTTAGATCACCTAGGGTTTTTGTTCTTGAGAAGTTTGAGAATAGTGAATGGATTTAGACTCTAAAGGGGCTTAGTATCTTGTTTTGGATTTGATAGGCATGGGAAAAAGACCTTAATACCCCTGAGGATGCATTTTTTAATGACTGAAAACCAAACTGTCAATGCGCAGATCAACGCGTATCATTATTGACATTGACGGGACGGCCAACACACTGCATTGAGTCCACATTGGTTCACTAAAATTTGCATTGAGCTCAGGAAAAAATTACCTGTCGACGCGAGGGACGACGCGACACGTCGAGATCGCGTCGACTCACTATTTTGTTCACTCAAACATGGTCTAAACGAGGTCTGAAAAGTCCGAAACTTGTCCGAAAACACCTACTGACATTCCTGATCATGAATCAATCTAAAAATCGATACTTTAAGGTCATAAGAGTGATGAAATAGAGTTGCCAACTTACGAAGGCTAAAATAATACTAAGTCTGAATACTTAGCTAGAATTTTCTAAGTCTGGGACACCTTAGAGAGCTTAAAAGACTGAGTTGAGCTTAGGATTTTGCGGGGTCTTACAATATCTCCCCCTTGGGAACATTCATCCTCGAATGAGACTAATTAAACTGAGAATACTGATAGAATGGATTTAGACACTGGACATACACAGCTAAAACATGATTTCATGACTGAAATTACTGATATACTGAATTATTATAATGAACATGCATTCTAATGCATGAGTACATAGCTGAACATGATTCATGAATGCATGACTGGGATTACTGATAAGTTGAGGTTATATACTTGTCATACATGTCTGATGCAAGAGTACATGACTGAACTAATTCGTGAATGCATGACTGAGTATCCAACATTAATTGATACCAAGTTGGTAGCTATATCTGAACATAAGACTGAGTAAATTCAAAGGAAAACTGTTACCTTGGGCTGAGTCTGAGTTTACGGAGAAGAGGTGAAGATACTTGGTTCGCATATCTGCTTCTGCTTCCCAAGTAGCTCCTTTTACGAACTGATTTTCCCAAAGAACTTTGACTAGAGGGACTTCTTTGTTCATCAGTCTGCGAATATAATAATCAAAGATTTCAACTGGGATCTCTTCATAAGAGAGGCTGTTCTGGATATCTATGCCCTCTATTAGGACTACAACTTTTGGGTCACCTATGAATTTCTTAAGCAAAGAGACATGAAACACTGGATGCACTGAAGCTAACTCTGAAGGTAACTCAAGCTCGTAAGCTACCTTTCTGAAACAACTGAGAATTCAATAAGGACAGACATATCAGGGACTGAGTTTCCCCTTCTTACCAAACCTCTTCACTCCTTTCATAGGAGAGATTTTCAAATACACAAAATTACCAATCTCAAACTTGAGATCCTTTCTACGTACATCTGCGTATGATTTCTATCGACTCGGATCTATCTTAAGCCTTTCCCTGATCAACTGAACTTTCTCTAAGGCATCGAATACCAAGTTAGGCCCTACCACTACGGAATCACCCACTTCAAACAAACCAATGGGATATCTACACCTTCTCCCATAAAATGCCTTAAATAGAGCCATCTAAATGCTAGAATGATAGCTATTGTTATATGCGAATTCAATCAAAGGAAAGTGGTCATACCAACTACCTTTAAAGTTTATTGCACACACTCGCAACATATCTTCTAAAGTCTGAATGGTCCTGTCTACTTGACCATCTTTCTAAGGATGAAAGGCTGCACTGAGGTGAACTCGGGTACCAAGACCCTTTTGGAATGCCTTCTAGAAATGAGAGGTGAACTGGGTACCTCTATCTAAGATAATGGATAATGGAACACCATGCAATCTGACCAACTCCTTGATATAGAGTTTGGCATAATCCTCAGCTGAATAAAAGGTATGGACTGGTAGGAAATGAGCTAATTTGGTCATCCTATCTACAATGACCCAAACTGAATCATGCTGGCGACGAGTACGAGGCAAACCCATCACAAAGTACATGTTCACTTCTTCCCATTTCCAGGTGGTAATATTGAACTCCTACATGGACCCACTTGGCTTCTGATGGTCGATCTTAACCTGCTGACATGTTGAGCACTTAGCCATAAATGCTGCAATATCTCTCCATCCCACTCCACCAATAGATCTCCCATGAATCGTGGTACATCTTAGTGGCCCCTGGATAAATAGAATAGTGTGCACTATGCGCTTCTACAAGAATTAGCTATTTTAAGTCATCTACACCTGGCACAACACCGTCTCGCCCTTAGGAGAAGACCTCTACTTTTTTATCTCTAACTGATTCCTTTAGCTTGACTAGACTAGGATCCCTATCATGCTTTTCCTTTACCTCAAAAACCAGGGATGATTCTTAACTAGTCTATATCCATACACTACCTTCTTCTGAATTGACTAAGCGAACACCTAGTCAGGAAAGCTGATGAACTTTCTGAACTACTGCTGCTAAATCTTTAAGTTAAATACTACTGCTGCTATCTCAAGATCATGAGTAGAATAGTTTTTTTCATGGGGCTTAATCTGTATAAAGGCGTAGGCTATGAACTTACCTCTCTGCATCAAAACATACCCTAAACCTACTCTAGAGGCATCACAGTATACCATAAACCCATATGAACCATCTGGTAGGGTCAAAATTAGAGCTGTAGTGAGTTGAGTCTTCAACTCCTGAAACCTCTTTTCATAAGAATCTGACCACTGGAATTTGACTTTCTTCTGAGTCAATCTGGACATAGGGGATGCAATAGATGAAAATCCCTAAACAAACTATCGGTAATAGCTAGCCAAGCCTAAGAAACTCCTAATATTTGATGGAGAGATAAGTCTAGGCCAATTTCTCACTGCTTCGGTCTTTTGGGGATCAACTCTAATGCCATCACCGAAAATGATATGGCCAAGGAAAGATACTGACCTTAGCCAAAATTTTCACTTACTGAATTTGGCGAATAACTGATGATTTATTAGAGTCTATAGTACTATTTTGAGATGGTCTACATAATCATGCTCACTGCGGGGGTAGACAAGAATGTCATCTATGAAGACTATGACAAACATGTCAAGGTACTGCTTGAACACATGGTTAATCAAGTCCATGAAGGCCGCAGGGGCATTGGTAAGACCAAAGGACATGACTAAGAATTTAAAGTGACCATACCAAGTTCTGAAGGATATTTTTGGGATGTCACATTCTATGACTCTGAGCTGATGATAGCCCGATCTGAGGTCTATCTTAGAGAAGTAACTGGAACCCTGAAGTTGGTCAAAAAAGTCATCGATTTTGGGAAGAGGATACTTGTTCTTGACCGTGACTTTATTTAGCTGATGGTAGTCAATACACATTTTGAGAGAACCGTCTTTCTTGAGCACAAATAAAACTGGTGCACCCCACGGGGACATACTGGGTATGATGAATCCCTTATCTAGGAGATCCTTCAACTGTTCTTTTAATTCTTTGAGTTTTGTAGGTTCCATTCTGTATGGAAGAATAGATATGGGCCGAGTATCTGGAAAAAGATCGATTCCAAAATCAATTTCCCTTTCGGAAGAAAATTTGGGGAGATCTTCGAGAAACACATCTGGGAATTCACATGCTACTGACACTAATTCAAGATTGGGGGTTTCTAAACTAGAGTCCTGGACTCGAACGAGATGGTAGACACATCCCTTAGATATCATTTTTCTTGCCCTTAGGTAAGAAACAAGTTGACCCTAAGTGCTAAAGTACTACCCCTCTTCTCTAGGATGGGTTCATTTGAAAACTGAAACTGGATAATTTTGTTTCTGTAGTCGACTGAGGCATAGAAGGAATGAAGCCAATTCATTCCGAGAATGACACCAAAATCGGTCATCTCTATTTTGACTAAGTTTGCTGAAGTGACTTTCTGAGATACCATAACCGGACAGTTCTTGTATACCCACTGGGCTATGATAGATTTACCCACTGGGGTAGATACTGAGAAAGGCTCTGCTAGTATTTTGGGACTGACTCCGAAGTCAATAGCTATATAAAGAGTAATAAAGGACAAAGAAGCTCTTAGATCTAGCAAAGAATAAATGTGTAAATGATAAACTCATAACGTACCAGTGACCGCATCAGGAGAACTTTCCTGATCTTGTTAGGACTGAAGTGCGTAGAGTCTATTTAGGCACTGCCCACTGGTGGCACTGGATGCGGCACCCTGCTGATTCGGGCGACCGAACTGAGCCGGAGGACAGTTATGCTGACTCTGTGAACCCAACTGAGGACATTGTCTGACCCTGTGGATTGTCTTTCCATATCTGAAACATACATCACTACCATCTCTATAGATACCCAAGTGGTTTCTGCCATACTTCTAACAAAAGAGATTGGTTCGGGCACTGCTAACACTACCTTGAGGTTTAGGGCCTGAAGCCCTATCTCTATTATTGTCTATGAATTTTGATATAGAAGCACTGGCTGAGGAAAAATTTGGAATTGAGGATTTTAGGCGGAACTGAGAACGATTCCCACCCTCTGACATAGGCTGAGCGAAATTGAAACTACCTATTTTCGCTCTCTTGTTTTCGCTCTCTGACTCTTTATTCTTGGCCTCCTCTATCTGCTGAGCATGGACCATGAGCCTGGATATGTCCATCTCTTTAATCAACATTTTGGTCCTACACTCCTTGACCATACTTCTAGAAACCCCATATAAACTTACTCATCTTAAATCTGCTATCCTCTACTACATGCGGGGCATATCTGGATAACTGAGTAAACCTAAGAGAATACTCTTGTACTGTCAGGTTACCCTGCTTCAGATTTATAAACTCCAAAACTTCACTTTCCTTAACTCTAGTGGAAAGAACCTATCCAGAAAAGCAACAGAAAACTCCTCCCATTCTATGGTCCCTACATCTACGGCCCTTTCTGCTTTCCACTATTTAAACCATGAGTATGCCACATCCTATAAATGATATGCAAATAACTTAGTCCTCTCAACAGTAGTCACTCCCATAATATTTGTAACTTTCTGCACCTGATTAAGAAATTCCAGAGGGTGCTCATCTGACTTAGACCCAATAAAAGATGGAGGGTTTATTCGGGTGAAATCCCAAATCCTGGAAGTAGTAGTATTGGCCACTGGGTTGGCTGGAACAGAAGCTGGACTTTTATTCTCGGCTACCATAAAATGAGCTAGGGTGGTGAAAACTTCTCTGAACTCAGCATGGAAGATATGTTCGTTTAGAGGATCTGGCTAAACGTACTGGGGTTCTGGTTGGTCTCTCGTTCCTCTTCACTTAGTCCTCTTTGGAGGTATTTTCTATAAACAGAAGAAAAACTTGGATTAGATAGAGAAGGGAAACTTTTCCTAAAACATCTCGTAGTCTCCTGTCCATGTGGCGTGCTACACACCCATACACAAGACTCTACTAGATGCAACTTTTAGACTTCCTAGGACTCTATTGAACCTTAGGATCTGATACCAAGTTTGTAACGCCCTAAGTCTGTACCTTGGATGCTACATGGTGCTCATAATCCTGAAGGACTACAAGCTAACCCATGACTGGTACCTGCTGCAATATCTGAATAGTAATACTACAAATATGTAGAAATCAGGCAAAAACTTTCCACTAGGTTCAATACTGAAATAAAAATGAATACGGTATAACAATACCAAAACTGAAACATCTATTAGAAAATACTCTAGTCTAAAAAGCCTCTACTGTTTGAATCATGGAGTTGATGGGACAAGCCCCCAACTAACTCCAACTACTAAAAAATATATTGATAAACCAAAATACCAAGGAAAATAATCATGTCCTCAAACTATGAGGACTCACCACTAACTCTGATAGCTGAAGATCTGATCTTCTAAGGGTGCTCGAGAGCCCGTGCTTCTGAACCTATGATATAAGACATCATAGTGCAAGAGAAAGGTATGAGTCAGTACTTTGAATGTATTGATATGTAGGAACAATACTGACTGAATGGCATGAATATAACTGAATGGGAGTACATACATGAATACGTATACTGTAACTGAGATCATTACAACACAGGATATTGAGTTTTGAATTACTGATTTAATGATATTTGAGTTTAATGATACTGTGTAGCTGATAACTGAGTGACTGTATCTAACAGTCTTGATTTTGTGGAACTACACTGAGTTCCATACTGAAATGAGTGACTGTGTCTGGCGGTACTGAATCTGTAGAAATGAACTGAGTTCTATACTGAGACTAAGTCTGAAACTAAAACTGTGGGCGGTAATCATCTAACTGACATGCCCCTTTTTGAATAGAATGGGATCCAACCTATAAACCCATTAAGAAGGGTATCAGTACAGTGCCATGGGTAAAGATAAGCTATGAGTTAACCTTCTCTGACAGGAAGCTTTTTTGTCAACCCTCGCTGGCAGAAAAACTCCTGTGAGATGTATCAACCCTAATCTGGCAGGAAGATATCTCAACCTTCACTTTTTACATAGTTCTGTAATGCAAGGATTGATACTAAGGGTCAAATTATCTACTGACGGTAATAACCCCATCCTTGGGTTCGCTCGGTGTTGAATCCTACTCCCAACTAAATAGACACTAAACTGATTTCCTAGTTCATACTAGGCTTGACTGAACTGTTACTGATTTTTCTAATTTCCATTGACTGATGGAATACTACAAAATTCTATTAGCCGACTGAGTTTACTCAGTCCTTGACTGAATACTGAACTAAACGGGACTAATACTGATTATACTGAGTTCTCCTGAGCCCTATAACTAACTAAGAGTACTACTAATCATGGAGTGATTGAGATTATTCTATAACTGACACTGGATCTAGGTAAGCAACTAAATTATTGGGTATAAATACCCCCAGTACTCGATAACATAAAAGGTAAAGCTTCATATGATCTTGCATAGCATAAAAATGCACACTTGTTCATAATTCATCTATAGAGGTATTTTATCAAACACTTGCATGGCATGAAATAGTATACATACTAGCATGATATAATATTATTATTACATTCACATGATCAATTCATCAAACACTTGGATGGCATAGTATTTGCACATAATACTAAACAACATGTGAGCATCATGATTCAATTTCCAAATTCACAATTCCATGGGTTTCAATAAGAATTCACATGATAAATCACATATATCAAATAATTCTACATCAATCTTGTAATAAATCATGAAATAGAAACCCAATTATAGCAATAATCATGAATACACTTTGATTTCAAATCATAGAAAGAATGAAATCAAACTACTTGAAGTTTAAAAGAGTTTCTTGGAATCCAAGGGTGGAAGGAACCCTTGGATGAACACTTCACATACCTTGGTTGCTAAATTCTTGAAGAACAATGGTGAAATCTTGAGCCTTGGCTTTTGAATTTAGATCACCTAGGGTTTCTGTTCTTGAGAAGTTTGAGAATAGTGAATGGTTTTAGCCTCTAAAGGGGATTAATCTCGTGTTTTGGGGATGATAGGCATGGGACCTTAATACCCCTGAGGATGCAGCTTTTAATGTCTGAAAACTGAAATGTCGACGTGCACACCGACTGTAAGACCCCGTAAAAATATTTCTAGCTTAATTCAGTCTTTTAGGCTTGTTAAGGGGTCTCAGATTTAGAAAATTCTAGCTAAGTTTCCAGACTTAGTTTATTTTAGCCTTTGAAAATTGGCGATCTCATTTCCTAACCTTAAAGTCCTTTAAAGGCTTATATTTTTGTTAATTCATGACCAAGGAGGTCAATAGGTGTCCCCGAACAAGTTTCAGATTTTTTAAACCACGTATAGACCTTGATTGGAATCCCAAAATAGTGAGTCGATGCGATGTTGGCGCATTGCGTTGCCAATCGTATCGACAGATACAATTATCCTTAGCTCAAGCCAAATTCCAGTGAACTGACGTGATATCGGTGCGTCGCATCGATTATCATATTGGTACCATCGACGCGCCGCATTGACTGTAGTATCGTTGGGCATATTTTTTTGTCTTTTAAACCCGCATCTTTAACGGTAATTAGGTCTTTTTCTCCCGACCTTCATCCCTCATAACACGAAATTTAGCCTCTTTTGGCTAATTATAGTCATTCTTTTACAATTGCTCAAGAACAAAAAAACCCTAGATGATTAATTTCAAATCAAGAACTCAAGAAATTTCCATCCAAGGTATGTAAAGTGTTATCCAAGGATCCCTTTTATCCTTGGAGTTCAAGAAACAAATTTTTAAATCATGAATTGTGATTTCCATGTTGTGGATTGTATTTCATTCATGTTAATGTTCATGTATGGTTTCCAAGTTGAAAACTTATTGCATCCCATGATATTATGATAGCATGTATGTTGAAATTGAATTTGCTTATGTTAATCTCTTGAATTATGAACTAAATATGATAGTCATGATGCTATACCATGTTGTCCATGCCCAAGTACAAGATTATGCCCTCTAGGTGTTTAACAAAATTCTTAAATAAATGAATTGTGCAATTGTGATTCAATTATGATCTAAATGATGATCCCATACTATATCATGTGTTTAAGTTTACTCCCATGCTAAGGCTATGCCTTGTAATGAATTGATGAAATGCCCATGAGATTAAAATTTTAAAATTATGATATGATGCATGCCTTCCTATTCATATGCAAATTTATGACTTTCAAAGTTCTCATGAAATACCTCAATAATTGTATTGTGAGTTGATGACTATTGTCCTGTGTTCAAGAATGGTCATGTCTTATTACTCTCATGCTATCGAGTCCTGGGGGTATTTAATACCCAAAAATTTAGTTGTGTGCCTAGAGACAATGTCAGTTTTCAAAATACTCTCAGTCAAGCCATGATCAAGATACCAGTATACTCAGTTCAGTGTCTATTCAGTTGGGAGTAGGATTCAGCACCGAGTGAACCCAAGGATGGGAACTCACCTGTTAGCTAAGGGTGTGATTCTTAGAAGCAATCCTTATGTTCTAGAAATACGTAGCCATCATAGGTTGAGACATCAAACCTGCTAGATGAGGGTTGATAAGGTGGCTTAACCTATCAGATGAGGTTCCCACCATTCTCGTTAGAGTACCTGATAGATGAGGGTCACTTACAGTTTGTCCTTACCAGTGGCGCGGTATTGACACCCTTCCAATTTGGGTTACAGATTGGACCCCAACTCAGCTATAATATCTTATTTAGGGCATGTCGGTTAGATGAATACATCCCACAGTCTCAGTCTCAGTCTTCAGTAAAGAACTCAGCTAGTTCTATAGATTTTAGGACTGTCAAATACAGTCACTCAGCTCAGTACAGAACTCAACTAGTTCTATCAAAATCAGGACTGTCAGGCACATTCACTCAGTAATAAGTATATCAGTTATCAGTAATCTATGTTATTAGTAACTCAAAATCCATAATCCATATAATTTCAGTTACAGTTGTGTATTCATGCATGTATCCTCACATAGTCATGTTCATGTTATTCAGTCAGTTATAGTTTATGAATATGAACCCTTGTATTTATCCTTACCTCACTTTGCGTACCAGTACATTCGCACGTACTGACGAATACTTTTATTTTGTGCTATGGTGTTTTATACCATAGGTTCGGACACTCAGGTTCCTGACTGTGCATAGACAACTTCAGGTTCAGTCAGCAGCAGTACGCAAGATTTGAGTGCTCATCATTTGAGGATGTTCTATTATTTTATTATTTCAGTAATTAGTCCTTTCAGCAGTCGAAGTTAGTTGGGGACATGTCCCATCAACTCCTTATTCAGACAGTTTAGAGGCTTTCAAACTAAATGTTCAGACTAGATATTCAGACTTCAGTATTTATGTTCAGTTTTGGTATTCTTACACCTTGTTTAGACATTATTCAGTTTTGAACCTTACGGCGGATTTCTGCATTTATCTCAGTTTTATTGTTACTATAGTATTACTATATACAGTGCTCATAGCAGGTACCAGTTAAGGGTTAGCTAGTGGTCCTTCGGGACCATTATCACCGTGTAGCATTTGGGGTACCAGACTCGTGGTGTTACACTGATGTGACACCTCATTGGCATCGATGCGATGGCCAACACGCCGCATCGGTTCACTTGAATTTACACTAAGATGAGGAAAAAATCATCTGTCGACGTGAGGGACGACATGACGCATCGAGATCGCATCGACTCATTATTTTTGTCACTCGAACATGGTCTAAACGAGGTCCGAAAAATCCAAAACTTGTTCGGAAACACCTACTGACATTCCTGATCATAAATCAATCTAAAGATCAATACTTTAAGGTCATAAGAGTTATGAAATAGAGTTGCCAACTTACGAAGGCCAAAATAATACTAAGTCTGAATACTTCGGTAGAATTTTCTAAGTTTGGGACCCCTTAGCAAGTTTAAAAGACTGAGTTGAGCTTAGGATTTTGCGGGGTCTTACACACCATCATCAACAACTCCACCAGTAACACCCCCAGAAGAAGCACCCGGATCTATTGCAGTAGGTTGTCATGAAGAGCTTCAACATTAGGCTAACCTTGCCTAACTGCTCTTCTTATGGCTGTTGCTCCAGCCAATTCCTTCTTTATTAACTCCACCGTTGGGTTTTATTTTTTATCAACAAGACCTAGAGTAAGAAAAGAAGTCATCCCTAACTCATCAATAATAGGCACAATCTAAGGATGCACAACCTATAAAAAAATATAGGAGGCATTTAAATCATATAATAATAATTTGCAATCTGTTGGGTTACATGTTAACACAACCAACTTATGAATAGACGATCTAGCTGCCGCAATAGCTGATCTGTATGTCATAAAAATTGATAATATGTTGCATCAGATTATCCATCCGTTGCATAATTTGTAGTAAATGGGTAATCTGTTGAGTCAGGTTCAGAGATCCAGAGCAAAAGATGGTTAATCTATTGCAAAATATGGATCATCTGTTGTAAAAAATTACCCATCTGTTGCACCAGTTACAATTGACGGGTAATCTATTGCAATAGACGACCCATCTGTCACAGCAAATTGCACATCTGTTTCAATATCTTTCTTTGAGGCAAATTATTTTAGTTGAAAGAAGACGTACTACATCATCCAGAGGGTTAAAGAGATCAGCAGCCTCCTTAATATTTTTATTGCCATTTGCAGCCAACCACCTAAGGATCCTTGGATTATAAACCTCATCCGTGTAAACCTTGAATTGTTTTTGGAGGGGAGGAATGACTTCCTATGCCCAAGCCTAAAAAATGTAAAAAAGAAGCAAGCAAAAAAAGTCATAATAACTATATTAAATATAAATTAAAGTATAAGTAAAAATAATGATCAATTTTACCATGAAAGCCCAGGGAAATCTGTATAATGTGGTCGTCTTTGGGGATAGCTTTGTCAGTAAATATTCGATAGTCAAGTAGTAGCTGTCATATCCCCAGGGATAATCGTTAAATTTGTCAAAACCATCTTCTATGACTTTCCTAACGTCTCTTGCCAATAAAACAAAATGGACAAACCAAACTAAGCACAATTTCTCTCTGTAGTTCTTTGGTATGTTTTTATCCTCGATATCTGTCATCAAATCATCCGCTTTGTAGCTACTACATCCAACAATGCCCAACAACCCATATTTTTTCCCTTGAATTTCTTGGACCTTTTGTGGGGTGTTTCCTTGATGAGAGGTTCTTCTGGACAATCGCATCTCAAGCCCATCACTATGGCAAACTCTTTCAATCTAAAATAAACCGGCATGCCACAATAATTGATCCAGATTTCATCCATATTTTTTTTGCCCTCCTTTAAAACTTTATCATCCCCCACGTACTTGATCCTGTGCTTGAAAAGACCATAGACCATGCTCACTGGGAAACAAAGAGTATGATTCGCAGGCAGCTGAAGAAAATATGCAAAACAGCTCTTGTTAAAAAGTCCGTCTATGTGTTCATTCTTCATAATACACCTAAATTCATCAAAATATTTTCCCAACTAACATTTAAGTACAAGACCACCAATGCCACCAAGACCACCACCAATGCCACCAACACCACCACCAATGCCACAAATACCAATACCAATACTAAGACCACTGACACCACCACCAAAACCACAAATACTGACACCAACAACAACATCCACCAACAACACCACAAATACCACCCAACAATACCACGACAGTCAACAAAACACTAAGAACAAAAATAGGATTTTCTCAGGTTCTTTCTACTTTTTAGCATCAAAACACAAAATTATTAACCCATTCTTGAAGATAATATAACTAAAAGTCTTCTTTTTCATCATTAACTAAAATCCCTAATTTTTAGGATAAAGAACAAATGTAGAACTCTTCTCAAAATCTATTACCTATGAAGACAGAGAAAACAATGGATACAAACAAGAATGAAGTCGAAAATAACAACTATGTGGTCGAAAATGGGAAGAAAATTGATCTGTTTTGAAGGGTTGAGCAATATGTTGAGTAGTTGTTGTTTGTATTGTTAAGAAGGAGAGAGAGAAGAGAGAACTTGAGATTTGAAAAGAGGAAATTTTTTTCCCGTAAATGGATGGTTTGAATGGGTTGATTTGTAATTTTGGAAAAGAATGACAAGTTTTGAAATTGTTAATTTGGTCTGAATTGATCTTAATTAATTGTTAAAATTTTAACAGATATAGTTTTTAAAATAATAAGTTAATAAGAATTCATTTCAACTTAGAGTGATCGATCGACGACTTGGGTCGAGATAAACGTAATACCAACACTATGCAATTGCAACAACTCAATTAAAGTTGCAGTTGACCCTATAAGCTCATTCATCCCTAGTTCCACCTAAATCAATTCAGGTACTATTAATCTTAAATTCAAGTTAATAAGAACTCATTTCAACTCAGAGTGATCGATCGACGACTCGGGTCGGGATGAATGCAATACCAACACCATGCAATTGCAACGACTCAATTAAAGTTGTTGTTGACCCTATGTACTCATTCAACCCTAGTTCCACCTAAATTAATTTAGGTATTATTAATATTAACATTAAGTTAATGAGAACACATTTCAACTCAGAGTGATCGATCGACGACAGTGGTCGGGATGAACGCACTACCAACACCATGCAATTGTAAAGACTCAATTAAAGTTGTTGTTGACCCTATGAACTCATTCATCCCTAGTTCCACCTAAATCAGTTAAGGTTCTATCTTAACACTAAATAAATGAAAACTCATTTCAACTCAGAGTGATCGATCGATGACTCAGGTCGGGATGAACACAATACCAATACCATGCAATTACAACGACTCTATTGAAGTTGTTGTTGACCCTATGAGCTCATTCATCCCTAGTTACACCTAAATTAATTTAGGTACTATTAATATTACCATAAAGTTAATGAGAACTCATTTCAACTCAGAGTGATCGATCAACGACTCGGGTCGAGATGAACGCAATACCAATACCATGCAATTGGAATAACTCAATTGAAGTTGTTGTTGATCCTATGAGCTCATTCGTTCATCCCTAGTTCCACATAAATCAATTTAGGTACTATTAATATTAACATTAAGTTAATGAGAACTCATTTAAACTTAGAGTGATCGATCGACGACTCGGGTTAGGATGAACGCGATACAAACAACATGCAATTGCAAAGACTCAATTGAAGTTGTTGTTAACTCTATGAACTCATTCATCCCTAGTTCCACCTAAATCAATTAAGGTTCTATCTTAACATTAAGTTAATGAGAACTCATTTCAACTCATAGTGATTGATCGATGACTCGGGTCGGGATGAATGCAATACCAACACCATGCAATTGCAACAACTCAATTGAAGTTGTTACTGACCTTATGAGCTTATTCATTCCTAGTTCCACCTAAATCACTTCAGGTACTATTAATCTTAACATTAAGTTAATGAGAACTTATTTCAACTCGGAGAGATCGATTGACGACTCGGGTCAGAATGAACATAATACTAATACCATGCAATTGCCACGACTCAATTGAAGTTGTTGTTGACCCTATGATCCTAGTTCCACCTAAATCAATTTATGTACTATTACTCTTAATATTAAGTTACTGAGAACTCATTTCAACTCAGAGTGATCGATCGACGACTTGGGTCGGGATGAACGCATACCAACACCGTGCAATTGCAGTGACTCAATTGAAGTTGTTGTTGACCCTATAAGTGCATTCATCCCTAGTTCCACCTAAATTAATTTTGGTACTATTAATCTTAACATTAAGTTAATGAGAAATCATTTCAACTCAGAGTGATCGATCGATGACTCGGGTCGGGATGAACGTAATACCAATACCATGCAATTGAAATAATACAATTTAAGTTTTTGTTGACCCTATGAGCTCATTCATCCCTAGTTACACCTAAATCAATTTAGGTAATATTAATCTTAACATTAAGTTAATGAGAACTTATTTCAACTCAGAGAGATCGATCGACGACTCGGGTCAGAATGAACGCAATACTAATACCATGCAATTGCAACGACTCAATTAAAGTTGTTGTTGACCCTATGAGATCATTCATACCTAGTTCAACCTAAATCAATTTACGTACTATTAATATTAACATTAAGTTAATGAGAACTCATTTCAACTCAGAGTGATCGATCGACGACTTGGGTCTAGATGAATGCATACCAACACCATGCAATTGCAGTGACTCAATTGAAGTTGTTGTTGACCCTATGAGTTCACTCATCCCTAGTTTTGCCTAAATTAATTTAGGTAATATTAATCTTAACATTAAGTTAATGAGAACTTATTTCAACTCAGAGTGATCGATTGATGACTCGGGTCGGGATGAACGTAATACCAACACCATGTAATTGAAATGACATAATTGAAGTTGTTGTTGACCCTATGAGCTCATTCATACCTAGTTCCACCTAAATCAATTTAGGTACTATTAATCTTAACATTAAATTAATGAGAACTCATTTCAACTCAGAGTGATCGACAACTCGGGTCGGGATGAACGCAATACCAACACTATGTAATTGAAAAGACTCAATTGAAGTTGCAGTTGACCTTATGAACTCATTCATTCATACCTAGTTCCACCTAAATCAATTGCAATAAAATCTGTTGGAGCAAACGACTAATCTATTGGAAATTTCTAACAGATATTCACATCTATTGCAACAGATGACATATCTAATTTAATTATCAAATAGACATTTGCATTTGTTTAGATAGATGACTGAACTGTTGGAAATTTTCAAATAGATATTGATATCTGTTGCAACAGATTACATATCTGATTTAATTATCAAATGGACATTTGCATCTGTTGTTATAGATGACTGAGCTATTGGGATATTTAAACAGATATTAATGTCTATTGTAACAGATGTCGTATCTGATTTATTATCAAATGGACATTTGCATATGTTGTCATAATGACTGAGCTGTTGTAATTTTTAAATAGATATTTGTATCTATTATAATAGATGACTGTGTTGTTAGGATTTTTAAATAGATATTTCTATCTATTGCAACAGATGAAAAATCTATTTGAAAATCTTTTTTTCTTTTAATTTTAAAGAAAGCTTCTGTCCGAGTAGATAAAGTAGTCCTACAAAATGCGGTAAAAATATTTTTTGGATAACTAAAAAATGAGTTCATTGAGTAATCTTATCTTGTCTTTTTAATGTCACTAGTCTTCCTCATGCCCCTCAAATTATTAATGAATATTAATTATATTAATTAATGAATATTGAAACCCACGTCTACGTACACAATACATCTAGAATTATTATCTCATCTCTTCTCTCTCCTTTATCTTCAGCCCTAAATTTATTTTATTCATCTCTCATCCTTTTCTTTCTGTCCTCTTTAGGGTTATCACAACCTTTTTTCTCTTTTTTATATTTTATTTATCATAAAGATCCTTTTGGATCTAAATCGATCCATATCTTTTCTTGACTAAAATTGTTGTTTTGATCCCCTTTTGACATTAAGGTATGTTTCACTATTGCTCTTTCATTCTTGTCTTCTTCTTTGTAAGTTATTTACATTTATTATTTTATTTAAATACCATTTACCCATATCATATCTATTTAAAATTTAAAGAAACTTTTAAGTGTTGAATAAATAAATCAAGAATTTTTATTACAATATGTAAAAAAAGTCATTTGTTGGGAGAAGTTTAAAAGCCTTATTGGCAGTATCAATTTTTTGTATGTATTTTGGTTTTTTCTTTTTTTTGATGTTTTTATTGATGCTGTTATTGATGTTTTTGGTGGGGTTGGCATTGTTGAAACTTGTGGTGTGTTGTTGTTGATGGTGTTGGAAAAAAGGATGTTGCTTCTTTGTTGTTGATGATGGTGTTGGAAAAAATGTTGTTGTTTCTTTATTGTTGATGTTTTTTTATTTTTTGTTTCATTATAGTTTATGTTGTTATTGATGTTGCAACAGATGAAGCAACTGTTGAAACAAATCAAACCACCAGTAAGGCTGGTTTGATGTATTCTAGTAGACTCCACATCTGTTGCAACAGACTCTGCATTTATTGCAACAGACTCTACATTTGTTGAAACAAACTCTATATCTGTTGCAACAGACTCCACATCTGTTGCAACAGACTCCACATCTAATACAACAGACTCCACATCTGATGCAACAGACTCCACATTGAATGCAACATACTCCACATCTGATGCAATAGATGGATAATGTTCTTTCTGTGACATCAATTTTTTCCTCTTCTTTGTAGATAGTACAAACTGAAAGTTGATCAACTTTTTTCTGACCAACACAAGAGGCTGCAATAAAAATAGGTTTAGAGTAATAAGCGGCATGCAGATGAAACCACTTCATATGTGGGACGTATGTATTACAAATAATGTTATCGTGGAAACACACATAGAGTACACTGATTTTGTGAATGTTATTTTTACCGATTAGTCATTGATCATTCAAACAAGATATCTGTAATTTTGCAGTTAAGTTTGGTAGGTCTGAACTGATAAGGCTGAGGGACCATGAATATGATTCTAATACCCTGTTAAGATTTAATGTTGGTTGTTGCTCATGTTTATCTGTTAAGCATTATGAAGGGATCTAGTTTTGGAGTCAGTGTAAAGAGATTCAATAGCGATTGGACTAACTTTGTAATGCCTCGAAATCTCATCCCAAAATGTCACACGGTGCTTAAGGCTACAAGTAGCCCCAATCTAACCCATTGAGCCTGTTACTACTTCTACCACTTACTTAAGGATGAATAACCAAACAATAAATGTTATATTATATCAAAACAGAACTGAAATAATTGAAAATAAATATTTATTTATCAAATACTGGAAATCTGGAACAAAATTTCAACTGACAGTCTGAAAAGCCTCTACTTACTAAGAACTAGAGAGTTATTGGGACAAACCCCTAACTGACTGAACTGGACTGAAAAGAAATAACCAACTGCTATAAAGACTAAAAATAAGGGATTAGGTCCTCAAACCATGAGGACTTACCAACTGCTGACGTGTAGATAAAGGTATCCAAAGATCACTGTCACTGCTGAGACTGAGCACTTGAACCTACCTTATGAGACAATGTAGCACACAGACGTATATGTGGATCAGTACTTTGAGGATGTACTGAGTATATGGGGTGGTATGAAATACTTAAAATAACAATATCATCAATCTTTATGAAAAATTGCATGTTGATATAACTGACTCACATAGCTTGAAAAATCTCAAAAAAATATATATCTCATAAATTATGAATAATGGAACGCATAGTATAAATCTTGTGAGTCAATATACTATTTATGAAATCTGTAGTTCTATTCCCTTATCAAAACATATAGACTAAGTGGTAAAGTGCCCACCTCTGCATTTGAGAGCTAAAACTATAATTTTAAAACTGAAATCTAAAGTAAAACATTAATTGAATAAGTTTGTGAGCCTTTACACTTAGTATCTAAAAATCTTTACTGACCAGGATATCTTTCAAAGCTTTTGGGAAAATAACTCATCTCAAGGAACATACTTTACTTTAGAAACTGATTATTTACTCTTACTAGTAGGAAAAAAAATACTTTCTTTAAGGGAAAATTTACTTTAAGAAACTACTCTAAAAATCTTACTATTAGGGAGGTTCTCTTAACCAACTTACACCATGCGAGCTACATGGAGTCCAACGTTTTGTCCTCCTGAAGAAGAAACCTCATGTTGGGGAGAGGCGTCATACTCTTGTCAGGGAGTATAACCTCAACTTAGTGATCATTATCTCGGCCTCGGGCCCATAAATCTCAATCCTATGATGGCACGTAGTTTTGGTGTATGAAATCATAGTAAGTTACCCAACTCGATGCTAAATTCTACTCCCATTTAATTAACTAACCTCATCTCATGGAAATCCAAATTTAATAATCTCGTGGTTTATAATGAAGACAACTACAAAATCTGTAATCTCATTCAGTGAAGTGGATTTCAAAGCTACTATGACCATCACGGTCAAAAATTTCTTAATAATCTCAAAATACTCAAATCATGGGTGGTTATAGCACTAAAGTTCTTAAAATTACAATCTCAAGTAGGGCTTAATGACCCATAATTCAATCTCACGTTAAGACGTATCAAAATTCATACTCGATATCATAAAGATTCATAAATCATATAGAAATTTGAAAATTTTCAGCAATATTAATTATAATCTCAACATACTTATGTTCTTCAATTTTTAAAACATTGAAACCATCATAATCTCAGGAAATAATAACATAGGGTATAAACCCATACTTTAATTTTATAAGAAAATATGTAAAACCATATATTTTTGTAATTAAAACAACTTTTAGGCACAAGGACAAAAGGAGTGTCCGTGTTCAAACCCCATATACCTTAGATTATGAATTTAGATGAACAAGCTTGCTTGAGACTCTTTTTCGTACTCTTGAGTGAGGGCTCGTGAAGCTTTTGACTTGGGAACCATGATTCTTAAATCAATTTGAAAAAACTATGGTGAAATCTTGGAGAAGGAATTGAGTCTTGCTCTTGAGGGTTAATCTTGAGAGAAAACCCTAGTTCTTAAAGCTTTGGATGAATATGAAGTTCTATGTTTCGTTTTGATATATCTAGGTGTTAAAAAGGGTGGAAAAGGACCAGAAAACCCTTTTAAAATGGCTTTAAAATGCTGAACGGGATCTGCGATGGTCCGTCATAAGCTCGACGGTCTGTCGGTCTGACCGACGCACCTAGGCCAGAACAGGGACTTACTACCTTAGTTTCAACGTCTTGGGCGACGGTCCGTCGCTAGCTCGACAGTCCGTCGGCCTGACCGTCATATTTGGCCAGTGAATAGGTCTACTATCTTGGTTACGACGGCCGGAGCGAGGGTCCGTCAACCTGCCCATTGCTCCTGGGCAGTTCGGACAGTTCTCCGTAAAACGTCCATAACTTTTTACTCTGATACCGGATTTGGGAAAAGTTGGTATCGTTGGAAAGCTAATTCAATTTTTCCCATGATAAAATGTTGAAATTAGGAAAACTCTATATGATTTAAACACTGCTCACTTTGGAAGTCATTCCTTAATCTGATAGAGTTACAATTTAGGCTTAAGGAAAGTTTGGGGTATTACAAACTTGTAGGGTGCATTGGACTCTAAGAAGTCCTTTGAAGCCTAGCACTACATCTAACAAGAATGAAAAACCAATATAGTTATTTACCTAGCCCAAATTTATATCGTTGGGTTGCTCGGGGTAATGATTATACGCTAGAAGGTGCGGTAGGAGAATGCCTTCGAAGGAAAATGGGTGGTTGATGAAGGACTATATCATCTGAGAGCTAATTAAAGAAGATACATAGGGTAGAAAGTAACTTCTAGTGAATCTGGATGATGAAATTATCTTAAAACATGAGAAATCTGTATCAAGTGCAAATCTAAAATTGTATCTGGTAATGAAAAATCCATCTGTTGTTTCTCTAAGAGAAAAATAGTGCAGATGGTTATTTTTCTAGGGAGATACGTCTAGGTAGCATTGTCGAGATTATCACCTAGATTCTAGATAATAGTAGAAGACCAAAAAGTAGCTTTACGGGGATCAAGGGTTAAAATGATGTACAATAAGTCTAGAAAACTTACGCCAACAGCAACTGCAGTTAAAGTAAGGAATCTAAGCGAAGAAAGTAATTTTTGAATTTTAAATTGCATCCCATTCCTTCTTGTTTGTGGTTCCGATTAGGTCCATTGTTGTTGACCTGATCGAAACCACAAACGAGATTGAAAGACAGTTTGAATGTCATTACATCCTTAGCAATATGGTTATAATTGTTTGTGTTTTATTGCCTTAACATGATTTCAACATTCCTTGGAGAAGATCAGAGGCTTGCTGTAGTATGTGAATCCCGATGATTTTCAAGCTTGTCTCCAGCTTGCCAATTCGGTCTTCAAGTTTTTCGTTGCCGTCTTTGAAGTTGATATATAGTTTCTGATATTTTGTGAGCTCGATCAGGAACACTATCTTCTAAGTTGTGGCATTGTAGAAGCCCTTCAAAACACTTTCTTCAGAAGTCTTAAAGGATACATGTAGGGTCGTTGTGTTTGCTTTAGGTTAAAATGTGTTGATGCACATTGAAAATGTGCTCCCAATAATTGAATAACACACTTTTATCGAGTGTTGCTCAATGTAGATTGCTCAACCAACCTTCAAGGGATTTGATAAATTAATAAGCAAGGAGTTACGTAATGTTTGATCTAAACTAACTCTACCTAGCCTATCGAACGTTACGTAACTCTAGGATCATTACCCTATTAAAACAATTTGCCCGAGTTAGTGGACAAATCAAATGAGCTCAATCTCTTAGTCTTTCTGCTGATCTCTCTACTCCAATATAGATGACAAGATATTTGTCATGCAAAAGTCTACATTATAGCCAGAAATTCTTGCCAGGTTGCAAGTTTTCAAAAGGCATCAATAGATCTCTCTATATCAAGTGATATTGAGAGATTCCTAGTCATGCCTTCTCAAGACTTTCACTACGACAAGAATTTCTGCCGATGACAAGATATCCGCCATGCAAAAGTCTACACCGTCAGTAGAAATTCTTGGCAGTTCAAAAGTCTTCGGAAGGCATGACTAGTAATCTCTCAATATCAGATATTGAGAGATATTGAGAGATTACTAGTCATGCCTTCCGAAGACTTTTGAACTGCCAAGAATTTCTACTGACGGTGTAGACTTTTGCATGGCGGATATCTTGTCATCGGCAGAAATTCTTGTCGTAGTGAAAGTCTTGAGAAGGCATGACTAGGAATCTCTCAATATCACTTGATATAGAGAGATCTATTGATGCCTTATGAAAACTTGCACCCTGGCAAGAATATTTAGGTGTATACTTTTGTATGATAGATATATTGTCATCTATATTGGAGAAGAATGATCAGCAGAAATGCTGAGAGATTGAGCTCGTTTAATTTTTCCACTAACCCGGGAAAAGTTTTTTTTAATAGGGTAATGAGCCTGGAGTTACGTAACATTTGATAGGCTTGGTATAGTCTGTTTAGATCAGATAATACGTAACTCCTTTCTTATTAATTTATCAAATCCCTTAAAGGATGATTGAGCAAGATGCATTGAGCAACGCTCGATAAAAGTGATCTATTCAACTGTTGGGACCACATCTTCAATGTGCATCAACACATTTTGACCTAAAACAAACACAGCGACCCTTCATGTATCCTTTAAGGCTTCTGAAGAAAGTGTTCTGAAGGCCTTCTTTAATGCCACAACTTCGAAGGAGAAACTGCTCCTGATCGAGCTCACAAGAGATCAGGTCCTCTATACCAACGTCAAAGATGTCAACGACAAGCTTGAATACCAAATCGGCAATCTTGAAAATTATCAGGATTCATATACTACAACAATGCTCTGATCTTCTCCAAGGAATGTTAAAAGCATGCTAAGGAAATAAAACACAATCAATTAATCCATATTTCTAAGGAAGTAATGACACTCAATCTGTCTTTCAATCTCGTTTGTAGTTTTGATCAGGTCAACAGCAGTGGACCTAATCGGAACCACAAACAAAAAGGCGTGGGATGCAATTTAAAATTCAAAAATTGTCATATTCTCTTAGATTCCTTACTTTAACTGCAGTTTCTGTTGGCGAAAGTTTTCTAGACTTACTGTACATCATTTCAACCCTCGATGCCTATAAGGCTGCTTTCTTGGTCTTCTGCTATTTTATATCTAGGTGATAATCCCGTCCACTCTACCTAGTCTTATCTACCTAGAAATGTGTCCATCTACATTATTTTTCTTTTAGATAGACAACAAACGAATTTACATTACCAAATACACTTTTATATTTGCACTTGATTCAGATTTCTCATGTTTTAAGATAATTTCATCGGCCAGATTCGCTAGAAGTTACTTTCTAGCCTATGTCTCTTCTTCAATTAGCTCTTAGTTGATATAGTCTTTCATCAACTCCCCTTTCCCCCACAGGCATTCTCCTTCAGCTCCTTCTGGCGTATAATCATCTTCTCGATCAACCCTTCCAAATAAATTTAGTCCAGGGGAATTTCTATTGGTTTTCTGTTCTTGGTTAATGTAGTGCGAGGCTTTGAATCTATTCTTAGATTCCAATGCACACTTAAAGTTAAGTTTAATCACTATTAGATCTCTACAATGACACCAAATATTGACCCCTTCTCAAAACTTGACACGCATAAACATGAGCAACAAACGTAAGTAATTTGTAATAGGGTATCTGCACCATCTTCATGAGGCCCTCATCCTTATCATTTTTAACACATCAAACTTAACTGGACAATGCAGGATCTTGTTTGAATGATCAGTGCCTAATCGATTAAAAACCGCATTCATAAAAACATTGTACTTTGTGTGTGTTGTCCCGATAACCTTATCAGTAATACTTAACTCCCACACATGAAAGTTGATCCATCCATCTGCACGCACTTTATTCTTCCTCGCCCATCTATGGCTTAAATTGAATAAATAGATGACTAACAAGTTGCAACAGATGCCACATCTGTCTAAATTGTCAAACAATTATAGACATTTATTATGACAGATGATCAATCTTTTGTGACATAGGACTTATTTGCTGGAAATATCAAATAGGTATATGAATCTGTTGCAACAGTTTTAATATTTTGTAAATTATACAACAGATAGAATGTATTTTGCAATAGATTACGCATCTGTTGGATTTATTTTAAACCAATTTTCTTTTCTTTCCAAAATACAATAAAAAATGTACAATGTTTATTTAGATCCACTTTTTTAATTTACATATTTGAAAAATCGCCAGTTTTATTTAATTAAGGGATGAACAGTCGTGACTTTTTTACTAACCCCTTCCTTTATAAATAGGTCCCTCTTTACTCGTTCATTCTACTACTACACTTCCAGATATGGATGATCCAGATTCGTACAAAAAGATTTATATCGAGTCCTTCTTGGAACTTTGAAGGCAGTATGATGAACTTCAGAGGGATTTGGCCGACTTTAAAGCAAGGCTAAAGAGGGTCCTGCTGCTACTGGATGAAAATTTTTCTTCAGACAATGAAAGTATTAATAGTAATACTTATAATAATAATAATGATAATAAGAGTAGTAATAATAAATAGGTTATGTTTTTCCTTTTAGCGTATGTATTTTCCTTTTTTATATCGGATCTACCTAAACAGACGGATCATATATTGCAATAGACGTTATTAATAAAAAAAAGGATTATTATTATTATTATTGAGAGGGTGAAAAGTCTTTAGTCATGACTTTTTTCATATGAAAACTGGTTCGTAAAATAAGAAAATAAATGATAAACACAATTTATAACCATAAAAGAACGGTTATTTAATTTTAATAATTGATCGTGACTCTTCAACATATTTGTTTTAAAATCTATTTTTTAATTTATATAATAAAAAAGTCACCAGATTTGGATTAAAGATATGTTTATTATTAAAAAAGATAGTTTATATGTGCAACAAATATATTATCTGATGCAACAGATTGTCGATTTATCGTAACAAATGGTAATATGTTGTCACTGATGGGTTATCTGATGCAACAAATATATAATCTGCTACCACAACTCAATAAAAATGATTACTGAAAAGAACTTATCAAGTCATAACTTTCCACAGTAGTAAAAAGGTCACCAGTTTGAATGTAATTAATAAATGGAGGTGAACAATCGCACTTTTTATTTTTGAATCTATTTTTTAATTTATATAATAAAAAAGTCACCAAATTTAGATTAACGATAAAGATATGATGATTATTAAAAAGATATATGTTGCAACAGATATATTATCTGATGCAACAGATTGTAGATTTATTGAAATAAATGTTATATCTATTGTCACATATGGGTTATCTGATGCAACAGATATATAATCTATTGCTACAACTCAGTAATCAATTAAGTTATAACTTTCCACAGTAATAAAAAAGTCACCAGTATTAATAAATGGAGGTGAACAGTCGCGCCTTTTTGTTTTTGAATCTATTTTTTTAAGTTATATAATAAAAAAGTCACAAAATTTGGATTAAATATAAAGATATGATGATTATTTAAAAGATATATGTCGCAACAAATATATTATCTGATGCAACAGATTGTAGATTTGTTTCAATAAATGGTATATATATTGTCACAGATGGGTTATCTAATGCAATAGATATATAATCTGTTGCCACAACTCAATAAAAACGGCACCAGTATTAATAAATAGAGGTGAACATTCACGCCTTTTTGCCAAACTCATTCAAATTCAATCCTCTATGAATAGGTCCCTCCTTATTCGTTCATTCTACTACACATATCTATTTATTTCTTACTCTTGTCTTTCATATTAAGCCTTCAACTACTTTCTCTTCAAGTACTTGATAGCTTTTCTCTGTCTCTGGTAAGTTTTTTTCTTGCTTTTTGTGTAAATATACGTTGTATTACTTTACTTTCGGATTCTTTTCTTTACTTTTATTTTTGCATTTTTTGTTAATTTATGCGTGTTCTAGATATGGCTAATCCAGTGTGGAATGTCGCTATTTTACTAGACGTCGTACGAAAACTGCAAAGGCGGGTTCATGATATATAGTAGGAGTTGGACACTATCAGAGTAAGGATGTAGCGGGAAATCCGCAGGATGAGGAGGGCAACGCTACTTCTGCCGGTCGAAGATTGGCCGGCTGACAGTAATAATAATTATGCTTAAGATGATAATAATAATAATTAGATTATTTTGTTTCTTTCTTTTTAAGTCTATGTATATGTATTTTTATTTGTTTTAGTTTAATAAAAAAATTATGTTTGATCAACTTTGACGTTTTAATTCATATTTAATTTTCATTTTGTCTATTATCTTCTCAACAAACATGTCGACGATTGGACGTAAGGAATAATTTTGAATTCAGTAGCAATAGCAAGATTAAAGATTTATCTGTTGGTTTGTGGCAGGGGTTGATTTGTGTTGTTTCAAACAGATTAGTCATATGTTGCAACAAATAGGCAGTCTGTTTCAACAGATAACTGGCATGTTGAAATAGATAACTTGTTTGTTGCATGACTTTAACGTTTTAATTCATACTCCCTCCATCTCAAATTAACCCATCCCAAATTGAGATGACACATTGATTAAGAAAAATAATTAATAACATTCCTAGTTTACCATAATACCCCTATTAAATGATGTTTATATTTTAATTTGATGAAAAAGTGATTAATGCAAAAGGTAAAACATGGAATTTTTTTATCTCTTCTTGATTAATGAAAAAAGACAAGTAAAATGAGAAATAAAATTAAGAAATTTGGGATGGGTAGTTTGAGACGAAGGGAGTATTTAATTTTTGTTCTGTCTATTATATTCTCAACAAACATGTGGACGATTGGACGTAAGAAATAATTTTTAATCCAGTAGCAATAGCAAGAGTTGAAACATATTGGTTATCTGTTGGGTTTGTGGCGGGGGCTGATTTATGTTGTTCCAAATAGATTAATCATCTGTCGCAATAGATAAGGACGAGTTATTTGAGACGGAAGGAATATTTAATTTTCATTATATTTATTATCTTCTCAACAAACATGTCGATGATTGGATGTAAGGAATAATTTTGAATCCAGTAGCAATAACAAGAGTTGAAACACATTGGTTATCTGTTGGGTTTGTGGCAGGGGCTGATTTATGTTGTTCCAAACAGATTAATCATCTGTTGCAACAGATAAGCAGTCTGATGCAACAAATAATCAGTCTGATGCAATAGATAATTAGTCTAATGCAATAGATAACTAGTCTGTTGCAATAGATAAATCTTTTATTGCAACAGATTAATCATTTTATGCATCAGATGAGTGATCTATTTAAATTGTGGGTACTTATGTTGGATTCATGATTGGGTTCTATCCATTGTTAGAAAAACAGCAGTAACTAAGTACCCAGATGACAAATTCGAATAAAAATCATAATTTTGCTTACCAAAGTCACCTATGAAGTAATGTAAAAGTGGAAAGTGATGTAGGAAATAAAATTTGACCTAAGAAATTGGTTAGATAACAGTAGTAGCAGTAACAACAACAACAACAATGGTCGACAAGAAGAAGATGAAGATGATAATAAAGTAGAAGATGATGATAATGAAGCAGAAGATGATGAATAAAACAGCAACAACAATGAACAACAATAATTATGAAGAGAGAGAAAACAATAACGGATAAGAAGAGAGAGAAATGCGCCTCTCCTTTCCTGTTATATTAACTAACATTTCGATCAAAGCGTAAATTAAAAAAAACTTGTGGGTTTTTTTAAACTTCCCCAACATTCTTAATTCATAATAAAGTAATTGTCACCTCCACTCAATAATTAAGACTTGTGTCACCTAAACCTCATTTTAAAATTCTTTTGTCACCTACAACCCAAAGCCCCCTAAAACTCCCATGATGAAACTTGTGTTTAAATAATAAAGAAGAATAATTAAGTAAGAAAAGCTTTCAAATTGGCTCAGAAAATAAAAGTTGTGTTTATGGTGGTGGATTATATTTGCTAGAAAGAAGATATATATAGTACTAGTAATAGTAGTGTTTTGTTTTTTGTTGGGGACTTGATATGATCAGGGGAATTGTATATAAAGAGACAAGAAGAAGAAGAAGAAGCTAGTTAAGGGTGACAAGTGACCCGACCAAAGAGAGTTTAATATTGTCTTTAAATTATGTTGGTGAATGATTTGCAACTTCTTCACAACTTGTATTTATAGAAGAAAATATGGGGAAAGAATAACAAATAGCCAGAAATTTAAAAAAAAAAAGTTATTTCATTCGTTTCAATGTTATTTGTCACGCTTTTATTTGGTATGAAGTTTTAAAAAAATAAAGTTACTTTTGAATTTTATAGTCTCAGATAATTAAAGGCATGTGAAATGTACCAAAACGTTCTTTAAATTTGTAGTTTTAAACATGTCATGTGAAAAATTAGAAATAAAAAATTATTCAAAAAGGAAAAAGATATTCTTTTTAAAAATGAATTTAAAAACAAAAAAGAAGAAAAAATCCGCTCTCCCTATCGGAAAGAATGGATCTGTCTCAGAAGAAGAGAGAGAACATATATAACATGGAGTTGTATACAACGTTAGCATAAAAGGATTTAACTCAATCGGGTCGCATTTATTTGTTATATACGTAGCAAATAATTAATCGATTTTATTTTTAAGATGACAAATATAATGTTTTTAAAATGTATGTAGTGTAAATATTCTTGGGATGATCTGACAGACCTATAAAAAAACTTGTTTATACGATGATATATAATCTCAATTTAACATATATGTATAGAAGTATATATTGTATTGGCAACAAATGCAATATTTGTGAGATCAGTGGGGTTCGCCTAGAAACTGGAAGAAGCTTGGGGGTTTGGGCCACAGGTGACAAAAGAGTTTTAAAATGAGGTGTAGGTGATACAAATCTTAATTATTAGATGGAGGTGACAATTACTTTATTATGTATTAAGAAAGTTAAGGAAGTTTTAAAATAACCCATAAGTTTTTAAATTTACACTTTGATCCCAATGTATACCTAAAATAATGGGAAACGGAGGGGAAAAAGGCATCTTTCTCTCTCTTCTCATCCATTGTTGTTTTCTCTCTCTTAGCGATTTTTGTTGTTAATTGTTTACGTTTTTGCTGCTTTATTCATCATCTTTTGCTTCATCTTCTTCTTGTCGACCATTTGTTGTTGTTGTTGGTACAACGCTACTGCTGCGATCTGACCAAATTCTTAGGCCAAATTTTGTTTACTACATCACTTTCCACTTTGGCATTACTTCATAGGTTACTTTGGTAAGTAAAATTATGATTTTTATTTGTATTTGTCATCTGGGTACACTTCTGTTTTTCCAATAATGGATAGAACCCCGATTATGAATCCAGCACAAGTTCCCACAATTTAAACAGATCAATAATCTGGTGGATCAGATGAGTAATCTGTTGCATCAGACTATTTATCTGTTGCATCATCGTATTATCAGTTGCATCAGACGTATTATCTGTTATATCAGGATGTTTATCTGTTGCACCAGACTAATTATCTATTGCATCAGAATGTTTATCTGTTGCACCAGACTAATTATCTGTTGCAATGAATGATTAATCTGTTTGAAACAACACAAATCAACCCCTGCCACAAACCCAACAGATAAATCTTTCTATTGCTACTAGATTCTAAATTATTCCTTTTTACGTCGAAACGTCGAAATGTTTGTTGAGAAGATAATAGATAGAATGAAAATTAAATATGGATTAAAACATCAAAGATCAAACATAATTTATTTATTAAACAAATAAAAATACATATAATAGTTAAAAGAAAAATAATAGTCTAATTATTATTATTATTATTATCAGCATCATCATTGCCAGCCGGGCAATCTTCAACCGAAAGTAGCAAGGCCCTCCTCAGCCTGCGTATCTCGCGGAGAATTCTTGATCTAAATCCTCCTAATTCCCATTGCAGATCATGAACTTGATTTTGAAGTTCATTCACGGCGTCTTGCAGAAAAGCAACGTCCCACACTGGTTCAGCCATAATCTTATATTCTAGAGTATAATATGAAAGACGAGATGCAATAAATAAATAGAGTGTGTATTTGAATGAACCATTGAGTAAGGACAGACCTATTTATAGAGGATTGAATTTGAATGAGAGGCAAAAGGCGCAACTATTCACCTCCATACATTAATTAAATTTTTGATTAAATTAAGAAAATAAATATTGTGATATAAGTCATGACTTTTCAGATTATTATTATTAATTAGTCTTTCGAAGAACCATTTTTATTGAGTTGTGGCAACAATTCTATATCTGTTGCATCAGATAACACATCTGTGACAACAGATATATTATCTGTTGCAACAAATATAAAATATGTTGCATCAGATAACATATCTGTCGCAACATATAATCTAACTGTTCACCTCCATTTATTAATTATATTTTTTATTAATGTGAAAAGTAATGAATTAATTAAATTAAGAAATATTGTGATAAGTCATGACTTTTCATATTATTATTATTAATTAGTTCTTTCCAAGAACTGCTTTTATTGAGTTATGACTCGATATAGGTTGCATCAGATAAATTATCTGTGATAACAGATATATCATCTGTTGCAACCATAGTGAACCTGTTGCATCAGATAATTTAATTGTTGCAATATATAATCTACTTTAAAAAAAAATAACTATATCATCATATCATTAATCCAAATTTGCTTACTTTTTTATTTTATAAAAGAAAAAATACCTTTTCAAATTCTTTAATAAAATAATAATAATTTTATTATATAATAAATAATTTAAAAAACAAATTCAAAAACAAAAATGGTGAAAAGTCACGATCAGTTATTAACATTGTGGTTATAAATTGTGTTTATTATTTATTTCCTTATTATTTATTTACGAAATATTTTTCATATTGAATAATCGGAACTCCGAGTCATGTCTTTCTTTTCACCCTCTCAATAACAACAATAGCCCTTTTTTATTAATAACCTCCAGGTGCAATATATGATCGATCTGTCGTAGCAGATTAACCTCTAACTGTTGACACAAATTGCTGCTCAATCCCTACCACCAACCGTCGGCATGTTGAGAACAAGGAATAAACAGAATGATTATTATTAAATACTAAATAAGAATTAAAAATTCAAAGTCGACAACAAAATGAAATGAATGTTCATAGATTTTTGAATCCCTTGGGTATATTTGATATACAAAAGGAGGAAAATAATCGCTAAAATAAAAATCATTACCTAATTATTATTACTACTATTATTATTATTGTCAATCAGACATCTTTCATTCATCCGGCAGCCTTGCTCCGAAGTCAGCCAAATATCTCTCTGGAGTTCATCAATCAAACTTCCTTTAAAGTTCATGCAAGGACTCAATATGAATATTCTTGTACGAATCTGGATCATCCATATTTGTAAGGAGGGACCTATTTATAAATTATTGTATCTCAAAAAGAAAAGAAAATTTCTTTAAAATAAATCTAACAAATGGGTAATCTGTTACAAAATATATTCTTTCTGTTAGATAACTTATAACATACTGGAAATATTTTTGCAATAGATGTATATATCTATTTTATTTCTGCAATAGGTTGATCACTGTCGTAACAGATGTCTCCAATTGATTGATAATATAAACAGATGTGTCATCTGTTGCAATAAGATAGTCATCTGTTTATTCAATTTAAGCCATAGATGGGCTTTAAATAATAAGGTGCTTGCAGATAGATCCACTATCATATGTGTGGGAGTTAAGTATGTATTACTGATAAGGTTACCGGGACAACACACACAAAGTACAATGTTTTTGTGAATGTAGTTTTTAACCGATTAGGCATTGATCATTCAAACAAGATCCTGCATTGTACCATTAAGTTTGATGGGTTCGAAATTGATAAGGCTGAGGACCTCATGAAGATGGTGCAGATACCCTGTTACGAATTACTGACGATTGGTGCTCGTGTTTATGCGTGTCAAGTTTTGAGAATGGATCAATATTTATCGTCACTGTAGAGAACCAATAGAGATTGGACTTAACTTTAAGTGTGCATTGGACCCTTAGAGGGCCCTTGAATCCTCGCATTGCATCATATAAGAATGGAAAACCACTATAGTTATTGCCCTGGACAAAACTTATATGGTTGGGTTGCTCGCTCGGGTTGATGATTATATGCCAGAAGGTGTGGTAGGAGAATGCTTTCGAGGGAAAATGGGTTGTTGATGGAAGACTATATCATCTAGGAGTTAATTGAAGAAGAGACACATGGTAGAAAGTAACTTCTAACGAATCTGGCCGATGGAATTAGCTTAACAGATGGGAAATCTGAATCAAGTACAAATATGAAAGTGTATCCAGTAATGTAATTTCTTCTGTTGTGTATCTGAAAGAAAAACAATGCAGATGGACACTTTGCTAGAGAGCTGCATGGTCAGGATTATCACCTAGGTAGAAAATAGAAGAAGACCAACAAAACAGCCTCACGGGCATCGAGGGTAGAAATGATGTTCAGCAAGTCTAGAAAACTTATGCCAACAACAACTGCAGTGAAAATAAGAAAACTAAGCGAAGGCGGCAATTTCTGAATTTTAAATTTCATCCGATCTTTTTGTTTGTGTTTACGATCAGGTCCACTGTCGTTGACCTGATGGGAACCACAAATGAGATTGAAAGGAAAATAGAGTATCATTGCTTCCTTAGCAATATGGTTATAATTGATTGTGTTTTCTTGCCTTGACATGCTTTCAACATTCCTTGGAGAAGATCAGATGCTTGCTGTAGTATGTGAATCCCGATAATTTTCAAGCTCTCCTCCAGCTTGTTGATTCTGTATTCAAGCTGGTGGTTACCGTCTTCGAAGTTGGTAAGGAGTTCCTCATCTCTTGTGAGCTCGATCAGGAACACTACCTTCAAAGTTGTTGCATTCTAGAAGCCCTTCAGAACACTTTCTCTTCAGAAGCTTTAAAGGGTACATGGAGGGTCGTTGTGTTTGTTTTAGGTCAAAATGTGTTGATGCACGTTGAAGATGTGGTCTCAACAGTTGAACAACATACTTTTATCGAGCATTTCTCCATGCATCTTGCTCAACTAATTTGATAAATTAGTAAGAATGGAGTTACGTAGCATGTGATTTAAACCGGCTCTACCAAGCCTATCAAACGTTACGTAACTCTAAGCGCATTACCCTATCAAAACAATACGCTCGAGTTAGTGCACATAGAAAAAAAGCCCAATCTGTCAGCCTTTCTGCTAATCACTCTTCTCCAAAATAGATGACAAGATATCTGTTATACAAAAGTCTACACCATCGCCAGACATAATTGCCGGGGAACATGTTTGGCGACGGTGTAGACTTTTCCATAGCATATATCTTGTCATCTATATTGGAGAAGAGCAATCAGCAGAAAGGCTGAGAGATTGAGCTTGTTCGATTTGTACACTAACTCGGTCATATTTTTTTTATAGAGTATTGAACTTAGAGTTACGTAACGTTTGATAGGCTTGGTAGAACCGGTTTAGATCACACGCTACGTAACTCCATGCTTACAAATTTATCAAATTGGTTGAGCAAGATGCATGGAGAAATGCTAGATAAAAGTGTGTTGTTCAACTTTTAGGACCACATATTCAACGTGCATCAACACATTTTGACCTAAAACAAACACAGAGACCCTCTATGTATCCTTTAAGACTTCTGAAGAAAGTGTTCTGAAGGGCTTCTAGAATGCCACAACTTTGAAGGTAGTGTTCCTGATCGAGCTCACAAGAGATGAGGAACTCTTTACCAACTTTGAAGAGGGCAACGGCCAACTTGAATACAGAATCAACAAGCTGGAGGCAAGCTTAAAAATTATCGGGATTCACATACTACAACAAGCATCTGATCTTCTCCAAGGAATGTTGAAAGCATGTCAAGGCAAGAAAACACAATCAATTATAACCATATTTCTAAGGAAGAAATGATACTCTATTTGCCTTTCAATCTCATTTGTGGTTCCGATCAGGTCAATGACAGTGGACCTGATCGGAAACACAAACAAGAAGGCATGGGATGAAACTTAAAATTCAGAAATTTTTCATCTTCGCTTAGATTCCTTATTTTAACTGCAGTTGCTGTTGGCATAAGTTTTCTAGACTTGCTGTACATCATTTCTACCCTCGATGCCCATGAGGCTTCTTTGTTGGTCTTCTCCTATTTTCTATCTAGGTGATAATCCCGACCACGCAGCTCCCTAACAAAGTGTCCATCTACATTGTTTTTCTTTCAGAGACACAACAGATGAAATTACATTACCGGATACACTTTCATATTTGCACTTGATTCAGATCTCGCATCTGTTAAGATAATTTCATCGGCCAAATTAGTTAGAAGTTACTTTCTACCCTATGTCTCTTCTTCAATTAGCTCTCAGATGATATAGTCTTCCATCAACCACCCATTTTCCTTGGAAAGCATTCTCCTACCGCACATTCTGTCGTAAAATCATCACCCCGAGCGAGCAACCCAACCATATAAATTTTGTCCAGGGAAGTAAATATATTGGTTTTCTATTCTTATTAGATACAGTGCTAAGCTTCGAAGGCCCTCTAAGGGTCCAATGCACCCTAAAACTTAGTCCAATCGCTATTGAATCTCTTTAAAATGACACAAAAATTAGATCCCTTCACAATGCTTGAAAAATAAACATGAGCAACAACCGACATTAAATCTTAACAGGCTATCGAACCATATTCATGGTCCCTCATCCTTATCAATTTGGACCTACCAAACTTAACTGTAAAATTACAGACATCTTGTTTGAACGATCTATGACTAATTAGTAAAAACATCATTCACAAAATCAGTGCACTCTATGTGTGTTTTCACGATAACATTATTAGTAATACATACCTCCCACATATGAAGTGGTTCCATCTACAAACAGTTTATTTCTCCGATCCCATCTTTACTGCAGCCTCTTGAGATAGTCAGTCAAAAGTTGATCAACTGTCAGTTCCTTATATCTACAAAGAAGAGGAAAAAAATTGATGTCACAAAAAGAACATTGTCCATCTATTGCATCAAATGTGGAGTCTTTTGCAACAGATGTGGAGTCTGATGGAATACATCAAACCAGCCTTTCTGGTGGTTTTATTTGTTCCAACAGTTTCTCCATCTGTTACAACATCAACAATAGCATAAACATAAAAAAAAAAGAAACAACATTTGTTCCAACAACATCATCAACAACAAAGAAGCAACATCATTTGTGGCAGAACCATCAACAACACCACAAGTTCCAACAACGCCAACCCCACCAACAACATCAATAACTGCATCAACAATAATGAAACAAACAAAATACATACAAAAAATGATACTGCCAACAACGCTTTTAAACTTCTCTCAACAAATGACTTTTTTCTCATATTGTAATAAAAATTCTTGAATTATTTATTCAAAACTTACAAGTTCCTTAAAAAAAATTTAATAAATATGATATGGGTAAATAGTAATTAAATAAAAAAAATAGATGTAAATAACATGCAAAGAAGAAGACGAGAATGAAAGAGCAATAATGAACCATACCTTAATATCAAAAAAGGGATCAAAACAGAAATTTAAGTCGAGGAAAGATATGGATGGGTTTAGATCCAAAAAGATCTTTATGAGAAGAGAAGAGAAAAGAGAGAAAAAAGGCTGTGACCCTAAAGAGAAGAGAGAAAAAAATGAGAGTTGAATAAAATAAACTGCAGCTAAAGGAAGAGATGAGATAATTTCTATAGATGTATTGTGTACGTAGATGTGGTGGTTTTCAATATTCATTAATTAATATTCATTAATTTCATTAATAATTTGAGGGGCACGAGGAAGACTAAGACTACTGACATTGAAAAGACAAGACAAGACTGCTCAATGAACTCACTTTTGAGATATCCAAGAAATATTTTTTACCGCCTTTAGTAGTAAGTACTACTACTTGATATTATCTACTCGGACCGAAGCTTCTTGCTTTAAAATTAAAAGAGATAAAAAGATTTTCAAAAAGATATGTCATATATTGCAACATATATAAATATCTGTTTAGAAATCTGAACAGCTCAGTCATCTATTACAACAAATACAAATATCTATTTAAAAATCCCAAAAGCTCAGTCATCTGTGACAACAGATGAAAATGTTCATTTGATAATTAATAAAATCAGATATGTCATCTGTTACAACAGATATAAATATTTTTTTGAAAATTTCCAACAGCTCAGTCATATGTCACAACAGATGCAAATATCTATTTGATAATTAAATCAGATATGCCATCTGTTGCAACATATATGTACCTGTTTGAAAATTTTCAACAGCTTAGTCGTTTGTTGCAATAGATTTTATAGCAATTGATTTAGGTGGAACTAGGGATGAATGAATGAGCTCGCAGGGTCAACAACAAATCCTATCGAGTCTTTGCAATTACATGGCGTTGGTATTACGTTCATACCAACCCAAGTCGTCGATCGATCACTCTGAGTTGAAATAAGTTCTCATCAACTCAATGTTAGGATAGTCATAGTACCTAAGTTGATTTAGGTGGAACTAGGGATGAATGAGTGAGCTCACAGGGTCAACTACAAATCCAATCGACTCTTTGCAATTGCATAGCGTTGGTATTGCATTCATCCCAACCTGAGTCATTGATCGATCACTCTGAGTTGAAATGAGTTCTGATCAATTCAATGTTAGGCTATTGATAGTACCTAAGTTGATTTAGGTGGAACTAGGGATGAATGAGTGAGCTTTCAGGGTCAACTATAAATCCAATCGAGTCTTTGCAATTGCATGGCGTTGGTATTGCGTTCATCCCGACCTGAGTCGTCGATCGATCACTCTGAGTTCTCATCAACTAAATGCTAGGATAGTGATAGTACCTAAGTTTATTTAGGTGGAACTAGGGATGAATGGATGAGCTCGCAGGGTTAACTACAAATCCAATCGAGTCTTTGTAATTGCATGGCGTTGGTATTGCTTTCATCCCGACCCAAGTAGTCGATCGATCACTCTAAGTTGAAATGAGTTCTCATCAACTCAATGTTAGGATAGTGATAGTACCTAAGTTGATTTAGGTGGAACTAGGGATGAATGAATGAGGTCGCAGGGTCAACTACAAATCCAATCGAGTATTTGCAATTGCATGGCACTGGTATTGAGTTCATCCCGAGTCGTCGATCGATCACTATGAGTAGAAATGAGTTCTCATCAACTCAATGTTTTAAAAACTATATCTTTTAAATTTTTTAAAATTAATTAAGATCAATTCAGACCAAATTAGTAATTTCAAAACTTGTCATTCTTTTCTAAAATTACAAATCAACCTATACAAATCATCCATTTGCGCGAAAAACTTTTCATTTCAAATCTTAAGTTCTCTCTCTTCTCTCTCTCTCTCTCGGGGTGTCCTTTTCCTCTCAACAATACAAACAACAACAACTCAACATATTGCTCAACCCTTCAAAACAGGTCAATTTTCTTCCTATTTACGACTATATATAGTTGTTTTTTTCGACTTCATTCCCACTTGTATCCGTTGTTTTCTCTTTCTTCGCATGTAACAAAGTTTGAGAAGAGTTCTACATTTTTTCTTTATTCTAAAAAATAGGGCTTTTTAGTTAATGATAAAAAAGAAGACTTTTAGGTGTATTATCTTCGAGAATGGGTTAACAATTTTGAGTTTTGATGCTAAAAAAGTAGGAAGCACCCGAGAAAACTCTAGTTTTTCTCTCAGTGTTTTGTTGACTGTTGTGGTATTGTTGGATGGTGTTTGTGGTGTTGTTGGTGGTTGTTGTTGGTGGTGTTGGTATTTGTGTTTTTTGGGGGTGGTGTTGGTGGTCTTGGTGTTGGTATTGGTGGCATTGGTGGTGTTCTTGGTGACATTGGTTGTGGTGGTGGTGGTCCATCTGTTGCAACGGGTGGAAGATCTCTTGGGAGATATTAAATAGGTCTTCAAACAGATTCTCGATCTGTTCCAACTAATGGGTTATCCGTTGGAGTATTTTCTTGTAATGTGGCAGAGAATAATTTATTGAAATTTCTTCACCTGTTGCAACAGGTGGAATATCTGTGGGGAGATATTAAATAGGTCTTCAAACAGATTTGGGTTCCCCATCTGTTCCAACTGATGGGTTTTCTGTTGGAGTATTTTTTTGGTTATGTGGTAAGAATAATTTATTGAAATTTGTCTCACATTTTAAAAAAAAATTATACAGACATCAAATGCAATGTATTTTTTATTTTTCTTTTGTTTGTAGTTAAAAGATGTATCCCAAAAGAAAAGAAACAAAAAGTGGAGAAAGTGGATCAACTTCCGATCACCAAACAAAAAAGGCTAGAGTACAGATAGATTCGGAGGAACTTCCAGAACAATCTCAGTCAGAGAAAAATAAAGCCAAGGAAAGTGATAAATCCTCCTCACCATTAGGGCGTGAAATAATATCGAAATTCCAGCATGATTCGGTCAAAACAATTAGTATTGACAAGTTTTGAGTTGCTATGCCGATGAATAACCCTAATGCAGTATTTGGTGATCTTGTACCTAAATGTCAGTTGGGGAAACCTTTTGACGAACTTAGGAGTAGTATGAAGAAGGAGAACATAGATGGACTTTTTAAGAAGAGCTACTTTGCACACTTTCTTGAGTTGTCTGGGGCCCTCCCTCTCCGTTTCCCAATGATCATGGTATATGGCCTTCTCAAGCGTAGGATAATGTATGCGGGGGATGATGGAGATCTGAAGGAGGGCGTAAATAAGCTGGATGAAGTCTGGATTAACTACTATGGCATGCCAGTTTGTTTTGGATTGAAAGAGTTTGCCATTGTGACGGCCTTGAGATGCGATCGTCCACAAGAATCTGCCATCAAGAAAATACCGCACAAAGGATCCAACAAACGCAAGGTTAAAAAAGATGGGTTGTTAGGAATTGTTGAACCTAGCTATAAAGTGAAGGATTTGATAGAGGATCTCAAGAATAAAGACATACCAAAGCACTACAAGGAGAAATTGTGCTTAGTTTGTTTTGTCCATTCCGTTTTATTGGCAAGAGACGTCAAGAAAGTCATAGAACGTGATTTTTTGGCGCTTGATAATGATTTTGGGAGATTCAACGATTATCCCTGGAGCTACGACAGCTACTACTTGACTGCCAAATATTTACTGAAAGAGCTAAAGACAAAGACGACCACATTATACGGCTTTCCTTGGGCTTTCATGGTAAAATTGATCACTATTTTTACTCATTCATTAATTTATATTGAATATACTTGTGACTTTTTTTTTCCTTGCTTCCTGTTTACAATTTTTAGGCTGGGCATGTGAAGCCATTCCTCCCCTCCGAAAGCATTTCACGGATTACCCGGATAAGGTTTCTTATCTAAGGATCCTTAGGTGATTGGCTGCAGTAGAGAGCAACAAAAAAAAATATTAACGAGGCTGATCTCTTTAACCCTTCGGATGATGCAGTACGTCTTCTTTCAACTAAAATAATTTGCCTCAAAGAAAGATATTGAAACAGATGTTCCATCTGTTGCAAGAGATTACCTATCAACTGCAACTGGTGCAATGGGTAATCTATTGCAACAGAAGATCCATATTTCACAACAGATTAACCATATGTTGGTCTGTTCTCTGAACCCTACTCAACAGATTACCCATCTACTGTAAATTATGCAACAAATGGGTATTTTGATGCAGCATATTATCAATCTGTTTCAACATAAAGATCAACTGTTGTGGTAGCTAGATCGTCTGTTGCATAAATTGGTTGTGTTACCATAACCCAAGACCCATGTAACCCAAGTGACTGTTAATTATTATTATATGATTTAAATTCCTCCTACCATTTTTTTATAGGTTGTGTATCCTTGGATCGTGCCTACCATTGATAAGTTGGGGATGACTTCTTTTCTTACTCTGGATCTTGTTGATACAAAAGAAGACCCAACGGTGGAGTTAATAAAGAAGGAATTGGATGGAGCAACAACCATAAGAAGATCAGTTAGGAAAGGTCAGTATAATGTTGAAGCTCTTCATGACCTAACTCAAACTGCAACAGATCCGGGTGCTTTTTCTAGGGGTGTTACTGGTAGAGTTGTTTATGATGGTGGAATCCATCCTGCTTCTGCTTCTGCTGCCAGTCGTGATTATGAGCATGCTGGTGCTCAACAAAAAATAAATATGTTTGAAAATACCCCTTGCACAGGTCCTCCCTCTCACCCCTACACCGGTCCCTCCCACCCTTACAGTGGTCCCTCTCACCCCTCCTCACCCACATGTTCTCATTGCAAATACAAAGTGTGCAAGGACAGATAGGATAAACTCCTCGACAAGCTAAAGGTTATTGCTGAAGCTGCCGAGGAGTTGAAATCCAGAAGGGGTGTCATACCATCCAACGAGGTGAGGGAGCCATGCACTCCTACAGTGGAGGTTAGGAGGAAGAGAATAAAAATTAGACAAATTCTCTCCGTTTTGATATCAATAAAAAATGCAACTCCCCCCGCTCTAATAGTTGTTGAAGTTCAGGGGCCACCGAAGAAAGTGGACATATTTGCGGTGCTTGGAAAGGAGAAGATGAAGGAACTAGAAGAATTCATCAAGATGAAGGTTCAAAAAGAATACACCATGCATTCATTTGCAGCCAAAGACTTCTCGAATATGACAAATATGTGCGTGTGGTACGAGGACAAGGTAAGTTTACTTTTGCTAACCTACCCTTCCAATCTACTCCATGAAGAAGAATCTACTCAGCAGATGTGTAATCTGTTGCAACATCTTGGTATTCTGTTGCAACATAATACACATCTGTTGCATAAGTTGTGTTGGCTGGGTAATCTATGAACTGATTCAGAGAACCTTCTGCATCGGATTCTTTCCACTGTGTTTTTATTCTTTACAATTACTAACCTATTTAAAAATTATCTTCTTATACCATAGTATGTTGATGAAATTCTCTGCCTCATGAGGGGCAGGTAATTAGCGTACCCAGATGCTTATGATGCTGCTGATAGGATAATGGACCTCAACTTCTACAATAATTTCAAAGATAGGTACGCTGATCTTCATAATCTAGTTGATTCTGGTGGCCTGGGATTTAATTAGTTAGTTTCTACATTCCAATGGGATGAAGAAGTGATTAAATATGTTAGAGGGAAGAGTCCATATCCACACGGCAAGAGCTAGACCAAGGCAAAGAGAATCCTTGCAGTCATGAACGTGGATGTCACCCATTTTCTCACTGTTGAAATACTACTATATGAGGGAAAGATTAAGGTTTATGACTGCAACTTACCTGTGTTCAGCGAGAAGACGTTTTTAACCCACATGCAGCCACTCTTGAAGTTGTTGATGCAGAGTAAGATGATGGATCATTTGCCTGCTGAAGTCTTGGCGAAGGAATCATGGGTTTTTGAAGGACTAAATAAGAACATCCAGCTCCCAAAAAATATAACCGGTGCAGCGTGCGGGCTGTACTCGCTTGCATACATGGAGTGTTTGCTGACCGACACACAAATGACCAGTGTGTGCGACACCGTTGTAGGAAAGAGTCAATGGGTCTGGGAATATGGGGTACGAACTAAATGGTTGGAGCCCGTGTATAAAAAATAACATGTACAAAGACAGAGACGAACACAATAACAAATTTTCATTTCAAGCCAATTCACTATACATATAGGGGCAATAATTTTTATGTCTAGCAAAGTTGAATTTTTATAATGCAACAGATTTTATATCTGTCATAATAGATATAGTACCTGTTGTGACAAATTGATTATCTGTTGGAATAGGTTGGTCATCTGTTGCATTATGCAGATGTTCCCCATTTGTCTGTCGCAACAGATTTACGATCTGCTGCAACATATAACTTATCTGTTGCAACTGATCGGTAATCTGTTGGAGCAAATAAAAAAAGTAGGAAGACCTGTTATATAATTTCCAGTAGATGACCTATGTGTTGCATCTTATGTTGCAACATATGTCTAAATCTATCTGATAAGATATGTCGTCTGTTGCAGCAGATGTATTATCTGTTATGATATTTGAATCTAGTACTCCATTTCAATTAATATGTTCAAAACTCAGAATTAATTATATTCATAGACAGAATAAAATAAATCGAAGCCTTCATAAATTACATGAAATAAAATAACTCAACAAATAAATAAAATGTAAAAAAAATCATTATGAGTACAAACGATCTACTCTACAAATAAATCAACAAGTTAAACTAAGGAGAATAGGTTATTACATTGATGGACTCGAGCTATAAAGATCTAATCAATATGGACAAGTTGTTCTTCATCCAGTGCTATGGAATTCGGCTTTGGTCGTCGTGTATCTTTAACGTCGGTTGCGTACGGCTTCTGAGCTTTCGCTTCTCCATATTTCTATAAAAGAGCAGCATATCTTTTGTGGATTAATCCGGCATCAAGTCCATCATTTGGTACTTGTAATCCATCTCTCAAATACTCGGCATAGGCAGCAACAAAAGGACCGCAATCCTTGCGTTATAAAAAAATAGATAATCCATATCTTGCAGTTTATGCAAGCGTTATGAAATTTGTGAAATGAAACTAAATCATGACACTTAAACTTACAGGCTACCAATGGTTTATTGAGAAATTCCGTCAACATATTGTACATCAAATAGATTAGTCATTTTATCCCGGTATGCTTCAATCGTCGACCAATCAGTACGAACCTTTTGATCCAAAAAGCCACTCATATCAAGGTATGTAGGCAATATTTGGCCAGCTTTTGTATCTCAGACGACGACCCGGAACGTCTCCTTTGAGACATCGAGTCATAAACTCGGATGCTCCTCTTTTTTAGAACGACGAAAGCCAACACCCAATGGAATTCATCACCACAATTGATTGGGATGTAGACTTCGTCGACCAAATACCAAGGTAAGCCAGCCGGAATGCTAAAACCTTTGATGATGTTGATTAAGCATTTCTCATTTCGGGAAACTTCTGGCTACTGTTGACAATACCTATCGTAGTCATTATTGATGTAAACTTTGTACAAATAATTGCATGTTGTGTATCTGTATTGTTCTTGTGTTTGCAACTTGGCCTTCTTTCGGAGGTAGTAAAAAATGACATCGATGTGCTCCATATATTATCAAACATTTCGAATTACGTAACGAAAAAATCAATACGAAGATGCAATTAAATAAAGTATTAATTAATAGTAATATGTATGGCCTTTAAACCTCATCATTCCAGCAAGTTTGGGGTTGTGACATCAAATAGAACCAATTCTTCATTCCGGGATATGCAACAACAAAGTCGAACATATCAAAACTAAGACTCGATTCGTTCACTTTGTAGCGCTCATCATTTTATTTTCTACATGATGATTTATATGTGTTAATGTCAGGTTCTTACAAAAAGAATTGTATAAACCAATATCCACAAAATTAATTTATGTACCTGCCGGCATGATGCTTTAACAACCCATCGGTAATCCATTCTGAATAGTTGTTGATCAACTGTATTAGTTTTTTTGGAGCCTCGTCCGAGATGTTGAACCCTTCAAACGGATAATTCTTCCGTTCTCCCAAACTGAAAGGCTCCACTTTTTCTTCATCTTTGGAAGTAGTTGATGGATTATCAACTGTCATATTATGCTCTTCGGCAGTAGCTGTGATATCCACCTGGAAAGCCAGAGTTGTCAATACTAAGTAGAGATATACAAGAAATTTTCCATCTTTTGCAACAGATAATTCTTATTTTACATCAGATAGATTATCTGTTGGAAAAAATCCGAACAGGTAAATTAGAGCAGTACGATAATTTCGAGCAGATGACCCATCTGTTACAACATAAGACTCATCTGTTGAAACAGATAATGAATCTGATGCAATAGGTTAGACAACAGTTGCAACAGATGTATACATCTATTTGATAATTTTTAGCAGATGTATCATCTGTTGAAATAAATATGTGCTTGTTTGTTTTTTGGAACAGATGATGTACATTCACCTTCTTCATCTCATGCTGCTCTTCTGTGGCCCTTGCACACTAAATATCGATGCAAGACAAAGACAGAGGGTTGCAATCTTGCTTTTTTTTATGATTGATGATGCCTTAGAAGTGTCTTTCCTTCTCTTCTTAGCCGCCTTGATCTCTAGTGGAGTGTCTGGATATGAAATCCTCTTTGATGGAATGACACCCCTCTTAGATGTCATTTTCTTTACAGAAGCAATTAGTGCATTAATAACATTAATCACTCCATCGTGTTTCGCCTTGCAGTCTTGACATTTGCATGAAGAACATTCGTTAGATACGAAAAATCTGGAGAAAAATCTGTACAACCATTATGATCATAATCATAATGGCTTGTTGTTTCAAAAACTGTAAGAGGAGCATCATTAGACCCACCCTCCAAAATTGTTTTTCTTGTGATGGTTGTTGCTCCAAACAATTCCATTTTTATTCCATCAACGACCTTAGGGTCCGATAAAGTTTGCACATACTGTAAAGTAAGAAAAAGTGGCATCTTCAACTCTCGGTTGGTCGGAACAAGCCACGGATGGACAATCTAAAATAAATTGATACATATATTAAGAATGATGATGAAATCATTTAATCATTAATTAAAACAAAAACTTGATTAGAATTGGACTTACTACTTCCTTGGGGGGATTGAAAAGATCAAGAAATTTTGCATTTTTATCGATTTTGGCCGACAACCATATCAGAATTCTTGGACAAAAAACTTCTTCCTGGTAGTTCACTTGTTGTCTCAAATAAGGAATGGCTTAAAATGCCCAAGCCTATAACATAACGCCAATAAATCAAAAGCATTATTGAATAAAAAAATGATGAATCATATCATGATAAAAGAAATATTTACCATGAAGGCCCATGGAAAACCATATACCTTGACTGTTTTTGGCGTTAACGGAGTCAACAAATATTCGACAGTCATTTTAAAGCTTTCATAACCCCAAGGATAGCTGTTAAATGCCTCAAGATCCTTGGAGAGATTTATTAAACCTAGGCTTATGTTGTTGTTAACGTCTCTCACCCAAAGAACATTATGTACCAATCAAACCAAGCACAATTATTGCTTGTGCTTCTTTGAAAGTCTTTTACCTTTCAACGCTTCAATCAGATTTTTGTTTTTGAAGCTTGGACCAACAATGGACACCAGGTCATCACGATCACTCGACTTGCCTTTTCCTTTTTTTAGGTGTGTGGGGTGCTTTTTTTGGGTCAGAGTAGGTATAACTTGAGAAGGAGAAGGAGGATAACATTTTAGTCCGGTAACTATGTCAAACTCCTCCCAACCAAAACAAACAGGCATGCTACAGTAATTTATCCACACCTCATCCATCTTATCTTTGTTTTCATACATAAACCTGTGCTTGAGAAGATCATATACCATTTTTATATGGAAACGAGCATTGTTGTCCTCCGACAAATCAAGATATTTCCCAAAGCAGCTTTCCCTGAAATAAGAATCCAATTTTTGTTCTCGAAGTATTTTTCTGAAGGCGTCGAAAGAGTTTCCCATGACTGACTTAACCAGGAGATCACCCTTTAAATCTGTGGCACTATCGCACTGCATTCTCACAGGGTAACGACCAATGCTGAAGGTTTTGACCAACTCTTTGATGGAAGGGCTATTAGCATTTGGATCATCTCTTTTGAAAGATTCCCCCTCCCCATATTTATTATCTTCTGCTCCTGATTGAGATAACGTTTGTAAAGCAAGCTCATAGAGTGGTGGATGTAGTTGAGCTGCTGCACTTGTTCCTTTACTTGGAATTGATTCAATTTATTTTATTTTGGGAGCCATGTTATCTTAAATTAACAGGAACATAACATATATTATAATTGATTAATGCATAACAGTAATATAACAGTTCCAACAGACAACTAATCTGTTGCACCAGGTATGTTATCTGTTGCAACATATAACCGACCTGTTGCAACGGATGAGTAATACGTGGGAACCAGAAAAACAACACTATCTATTGCACCTGGTATTTTATCTGATGCAACACATAACTGACCCGTTGCAATGGATGATTAATTCGTTGGAAATAATAAAAATAGATCACCAATCTATTGCACCAGGTATTTTATCTGTTGCAACATATAACCGACCTGTTGCAACGGATGAGTAAATCATTGGAAAGAATAAAAACGGATCATTAATTTGTTGCACCAGGTATGTTATCTGTTGCAACAGATAACCGACCTGTATGAGTAAATCGTTGGAAAGAATAAAAATAGTCCTAATCTGTTGTAAAATGAAGAGTAAACCGTTGAAAAGAATAAAAAAAGATCACTAATCAGTTATCTGTTAAATCAATATTGTTTAGATTTCTTCCAAACAGAAGAGTCGTCTGTCGCAACAGATGAATGATTTGTTAGATTGTTCACCTGTTGCATCAGATTTTCATAGTTGCATCAGATTTTTAATCTGTTGCATCAGATTTTAAAATGAAGAGTAAACCGTTGGAAAGAATAAAAATAGATCACTAATCAATTATCTGTTAAATCAATATTGTTTAGATTTTTTCCAAACAGAAGAGTTGTCTGTCGTAACAGATGAATGATCTGTTAGATTGTTCACCTGTTGCATCAGATTTTCATAGTTGCATCAGATTTTTAATTTGTTGCATCAGATTTTCATTTGTTGCATCATATGTTTCATCTATACATCAGATGTTTCAACTATTGTAATACCATTTCTACCAAGACAAACAACAAATCAACCCAGCAACATCAACATATCACACACACACATACACACTAAGAACATAAACTGTGACAAAAAATCACCAATAAATTCAAATCAACAGTACGAGAACGAGAAGAAAAAATGTTGAAATGCCAGAAATTAGAGTTTTATTCAGCGCACATTTCAATACCAGAAGAGTAGTTGGCTCAAGTTCCTCTATTTCTTTATAATTTTTTACCTATGAAAAAAGAAAATGAGAGGACGAAGAACTCGAAGTTGTTGTCGCCGGAGAAGTATTCACGTTGATTGACGGTTGAAAGTCGAAAAGAAACTCTCCCGACTATTTGTCGCCAGAGGTTAAAGGAAGAAATTTTGCAGAACTGTTGGTTGGGAGAAGCTGGAGAGAGAGAGAGAGGTTGATTAGGATTGAAGAGGGGTGTGGGTTGGGTTGATTTGTATTTTTGAAAAGATTAAAAAGTTTTAAAAATATTAATCAAGTCCATAATTAACTTAATCAAGTTTCTAATGATGTTTGACCCTATCTGTTGGTCAATATCACCAATCCTTCATTCAAGACTTAAAAAACACCTTTCCTTCAATTTTCTCAAGAAGCTTCTGATGTCTCCTCAGTTAAAATTATTTTTAAACAACAAATGTACTTTTTAATAGGTGGCCTCTTAATAAATGTAAGATCTTGTTAGATTTCATGCACGACTAGATGTTTGGATGAGTTTATTTTAAGTTAAAAATAATTTTTAAGTTATTTTTAATTTTTTTAAGTATTTGACAATTTAAAACTTGCTTAAAAAAAGGTAAAATTTGCTTTTTATAAGCTACTTTTTAAAAATACCTCATTAGGTACTTATTTTTTTGGGCTTATAAGTCATTGTGTTTTAACTCACTAAAAGACATTTTTATCCCTTATTTTTTTTTATTTTCTTAAAAAAGAAGACATTTTTATCTCTCAATTTTTTTATTTTTTAAAAAAAGAGGAACTTGTGTGAGTACTTGTTATCAGTTTTTCTTAGCATAAGAAGACATCATGACAAAATAGCATTTCTTCCGTTTGGCTTTAACTTATTACTTTTTGATATGATACACTCATTAAAAAAATAATTATTATATTATTATTTTACCTTACTATCTCTATTAATTGATGTTTAGGACCCGTTTGATCATAAATTTTTAAGTAATTTTTCGGAAAGAATTTGACAAATAATGTTTGTCCATATAATTTGTCATTATTTGGTAACTATTTTTGGCAAACAATTCAAATTCTCAAATACTAAGAAAAAATAGTATTTGAATAAAATTTTATTTTTTGGGAACGTTTACAAGTGAAATATGTTTCCTAAATATTATGACCAAATACATGTTGAAACTAAGGGAATGTTTATAAGTGAAATATATATTTTGCTTGATGATTTAAACTCTTTTAATAAAGAAAAGAAAAGATTTTTTAACACATAAATTAATAATTATTTAAAAAAATATTTTATATATATTATTACTTTACTAATTTATAAAAATGATGAACAGGTGGTAAAAGCATGCAGGTGAAAGCTGACAGGGAGGTTGTCCTGCCCATCTTTCTAAGGGTTATTTTCGTTATTTTGATAGGGCAAATTGATTATTTTAATTTTAACTTTCGAAAAAGGACAACAGTTGTCCTTTTGATTCTTCTTAAAGCTTGTTCCCATCCATTCATTCTTGTAATCGTTGAAAGCTTGGGAATTGAAGAATTCTCACAATCTTCTTGCTTCTCAGATCTTCAACTCAAAACTGTAAGTCTTCTTCCTTCGTGTTTTTCTTTCTTCAAATTTCAATTCCTTTTTCAAATTTTAAAAAGGTTCAATTTTTGATTGTTGTAATTTTACTTGACCATACGCATTCTTGAAATTGCAAAAATATCAAATTTTTAGGATAATTTTGGTCTAAAACATTGATTTCCTCATAGTTAACCTTGTACGGATGGATTAACGAATCTGTAATCTTTTCTTAAATCTCCTAATGAAACAATTGATTTAATCGTAGGTAGTGGATAATGTTTAATTCTCTGATGCTCAAAGCTTTCTTCTTTCCTTAACAGTTAACCTAAAACGATTCAGTAAAAGTTTATATTATATTTTGGTTATTGGTCAAAATGAAAAGAAATGAACTCAAGAAGGTAGGGCCCGAGACTACGTAAAACTTTTCATTAACAGTTACCAAAGATATATTTTCTTCCAAGTAAAACGAAATCAAAGATCAAGAATGGATCATCTCCTCCCAAATTCTTTTCTTTTCTTTCTTATGAAAGTAATAATGTGTCTCTCAATATTGATAGGTGGGTTCTTCTGAAACTGATGTTGTTTGCATTTACACCATCATTTATGGTGGTGGAATTGTCTCTGTGGGTCAATTTATCGGATTGTAAATTTGTTTTTGAAAATTATTCCTTCCAGGGGATTCTATAACATATGATATTACAGTAGAAAGTGGTTGCACCACTGTTTTGACCACGCAAGCTTCTACTAAGGTTAAACTCTTTGCAAGTTTCATTATTTGTAAATAAATGTATTTATGTATATAAATAAATATTCATATCTGTGTGGCCTTTTTAACCCATTTCGTGTTCTAATAACTCATTAATATTTCTGTTGCAGGTGCACAAAGCGTGGGATTAAAGAATTGCGAACAAGTGTTGGAGGTAATGCTATTCTAACAAAATTATATTCTTCTTCTTAATGCATTTGGATGAATTCCAAAAGGTCCTTGCGTAAGTTACAAATTCTAAAGAAATTGATGCATACAAAAAGGAAAAATTATTTAGTAACCAAGTTATTGTATTGAATTTGATGATGCGGAAAAAGTAAAGGAATTCTGGAATTTAGGGAGATAGCCGTAGGAGGAGAAGGAAAAGGAAGAGAAATGGAAATTGCGAACCTGATTTGAGGTGGAAATTGTGTGTAAGTGGCGTCCTTAATTCTTGAAATAGTTCGCATTAGTTACATACGGAGCTAACAATCAAAAGGATGTGTAGAATTATGAGCTAACCTACTTTTATATGTTAATGTACTTTTATTTATTTTAAGAAGTTGACATGATTAACTTCTCCACACCCCACTTATGGGATTACAGTTTGAGTATATTTTTATATATTCAACTTCTGAAAGGAAGACATAAAATAAGTATGCGTAACAGCTTCCTCATCTAGATACAACTGTAATAAAAGATACTATGGTGTGATTCATTGGCTCTAAGTTCCATTTCTCATTTTTTTGTCAATCTCAAGAAAAGTAGTATATATTCATTATAGAGTACAATATATCAGCTTTTCCAGTCTGCTCTTTCAACAAACATAGATGTCTCACTTTGCTTAACAAGAAAAATACATAATCACATCCGTAGTAATTTCAATATTTAGATAATTGGAATAATATACTTTGTGGTTTTAGTCGTTAACCTGTCCATCACTTCTTTTGTTGCGTTTGTTTCATGTAAGAGTTTTTTTAGTTCTTTCCCTTAGCAGTATATTTGTTGAAATGCCAACTATTTAATTATGATGAGTTTCTTCGTGGACAACTATTTAAAAGATTGAATTCATTTTCTCACTACTACAATAAAGATTTTCGGCAATAAATATACACTTTACAAAGAATGTTAAAGCTTTCAGAATGGAAATTCCCATTGTATTTCAACTCTGAGTAAGGCTGGTGCTTATGCTAATAGAAGAGACTCTAATAGGGACACCGTTATGTCACCGGCTATGAAATCTAGAAATCTTGATTCTGTTCAACTGCTGATTCAGTCTGGTTATATGATCGACAACTCTGCTGATAAATTTCTGCATTATGCAGCTGCTATGGACCATGTCGACTTGATGGAGATTCTTTGTTTGGGTTATGCTAATATATATTTGAACTCGATTGCTTCACAAGGTAGAATTGCTCCACATAGCAGCAATTCACGGGCATATTAAAGTGCTTCAGTTTCTTATTTCAATAGGGACATTATTTTAATGGGCATATTTAAGCAATGGTAGCAACAGTAGTAGTATTTGTTTATGCACATCCTATCATGGAACTTAATGTACAATCGGCTATGGACTCGCTGATAGTATTTACACTCTACATCTCTGTACTGTGCTGCTACATTTGACAGGTCAATTTTCTTCTGTTTCTTCTTTCTTTGCTTAAAGTTACTAAAAGACTTGACCTTTTTTTTTTTGTTGATCTTTCAGGAGGAACAAGTTGCTAAAGTTAGTGCGTGTATAGGTGTGTGAGGGGAATGGGGAGAACATCATGTTGCGACAAGGACATTGGACCTCTGAGGAAGATGAGAAGCTTGTTCAATTTATCAACAAGAATGGTCATGCTAGCAGCCGTTGCACTTCCTAAACTTGCAGGTTTCACCACTCTTCTCTTGCTATTTTTTTGGTTTTTTAAGCTTATTTTGAAGTCTCAAGTTTCATGTTCTTTTAGCTAGTCGCCCCTCAACTCATGAGTAATCAAGAAATGCATCACTGAGTCCCCCAATCTAGAACTACTTGTCGTTTCAATTCAGTTCCAACAATGCATTTCTTAGAACGAGAAAGAGGAACTGCATTGAGGCAACAAGTGTTAAGAGTTTTGTTACAATTTCAGGGTTCCCAATGCTTTACATCAATATGAGAAATTAACAGAAGAAAAAGAAAAAAAAAACGTAAGTGGTTGTTCTGTCGAATCCATCTTTCTCATTATATCATCTATTTTTGAGGCAAAAGTTTTTTTCTAAAGTACACATCATTTCTGATATTTATTATGATGAGGCAATAATTGTTGGTATGTTTGGTATATATAAAACTACTGCATGTCCAGGTACAGTAATTGATACACAATAAACCATAATCATATATAAGCAGGAGAAACATACTATTATGTAGATTTTATTTTTACAAACAACATGGTGACACACAATTACACATTAAGCTTAATTAGAGCTTGTAAAACTAAAGTGCTGCTTCAAAATCGTCGTGTTTTATTGCGTAGGTGTACAATAACTCCTTGTACTGGTAAGCCTTGTATAGTCGATTTTTTGTTGATCTTTTGACCAAATCACTAGCAGGTTCAGTGTGGCAATCTGAAGGGATTACAAAAGTACCCACAGAGACTCGAGCTTCTTTTTGATTTGTCACTACTCGAAGGTGATGGTGAGATCCAAATTTGTCATTTCGTGATTTATTGGTTTGTTGAATATTTCTGATTTTCATCATCCTCCAAGAAGACACTTGCAACATCATAGATTTTTCCACAACCGCAATTCCCCGAAAGAACTAAAAGAATAGTTAGAGGATCTTCTAGATAAGGAATTCATCAGAGTATGCCTCCAGATAGCCTAAACCCCATGGAAAGAATTACCCTACTCATGATCTTGAGTTAGCAGCTGTAGTGTTTTCCTTAAAGATTTGGAGGTATTACTTATATGGGGTGCATGTGGATGTGTTCACAGATCACAAAAGCCTTCAGTATATGTTCTCTCAGAAAGATTTGAATCTGTGTCAGAGAAAGTGGTTAGAATTATTAAAGGATTATGACATGAGTGTTTTGTATCATCTAAGGAAGGCTAATGTAGTGGCTGATGCTCTCAGTAGATTTTCCATGGGTAGTGTAGCTCATGTTGAGGATGGTAAGAATCAGTTAGCTCAGAAAGTCCATCAGTTGCCCGACTAGGTGTCTACTTACTTAATTCAACAGAAGGTAGTGTATGGGTGCAGAGTAGCTCAGAATTATATCTAGTTTCTGGGGTGAGGTAAAATAAGGATAAAGATCACATTCTAATTAAGTTAAAAGAATTAGTCAAAGATCAGAAAGTGGAGGTTTTCTCCCAAGGGGGAGATGGTGTGTTGCACTATCAGGGTAGATTGTGTGTGCCTGGTGTAGATGACTTGAGGCAACTAATTCTTGTAGAGGCGCAAGGTATGCTTTACTCTATTCATCCAAGGCCCACTAAGATGTACCGCGATTTGTGAGAGATCTATTGGTGGAGTGGGATGAAGAAGGATATTGCAGAGTTTGTGGCTAAGTACTCTACATACTAACAAGTTAAGATTGAGCACCAGAATCCTAGTGGGTCCATGCAGGATTTCAGCATTCCCACTTGGAAGTAGGAGGAAGTGAACATGGACTTTGTGATGGTCTTGCCTCATACTCGTTATCAGAATGATTCTATTTGGGTTATCGTAGACAGGATGACCAAATCAGCTTATTTCTTTCCAGTCCATACCTCTTATTCAGCCGAGGACTATGTCAAACTCTATGTCAGAGAGTTAGTTAGGTTTCATGGTGTTCCCTTATCTATTATCTCAGATAGAGGTACCCAATTTACCTTTAATTTCTGGAAAGCATTCCAAAAGGGTCTTGGTACCCAAGTCCATCACAATACAGCCTTCTACCCTCAGATAGACGGTCAAGTAGAAAGGACTATTCAGACTGTCGAGGATATGCTGAGAGCATGCGCGGTTGATTTTAAAGCTAGTTAGGATGACCACTTGCCTTTGATTGAGTTCGCATACAATAACAACTATCATTCTAGTATCTGTGTGACTCCATTTGAGGCTCTCTATGGTAGGAGATGTAGATCTCCAATTGGTTGGTTTAAAGTAGGTGAGACCGCAGTAGTAGGGCCTGACTTAGTGTTTGATGCATTAAAGAAGGTCTAGTTGATTAGAGAAAGACTTAGGGATTCCCAGAGCCGACAGAAATCATATGTAGATGTGAGGAGAAAGTATCTCGAGTTTGAGGTTGGTTATTTCATGTACTTAAAAATCTCTCCCATGAAGGGAGTGAAGAGATTCGGCAAAAAAGGGAAACTCAGTCCCCAATATGTAGGTTCCTTCAGAATTCTCAGTTGTTTTAGAAAGGTAGCTTACGAGCTTGAGTTGCCTTTAGATTTAGCCTCAATACACTTAGTGTTCCATGTCTCATTGTTGAAAAAGTGTATTGGTGATCCAGCTGTAGTTGTTCCCTTAGAAAGTGTAGATATTCAGAACAATCTTTCCTTTGAGGAAGTTCCAGTTGAAATTCTTGATCATCAAGTTCGTAGACTAAGGAACAAAGAAGTTCTATTGGTCAAAGTTTTTTGGCGGAATCAGTTCATTTGGAAACAGAAGCAGATATGCAGACCAAGCACCCTCATCTCTTCTTCGTGAATCCAGATTCAGTATAAGTTACTAATCTTCTTAAGATTTCTCTCTGTTATGCTCAGTTTCAGTTGCATATCATGTTCATGTAAATCGTGCATTTAAAAATCAGTTAAGTCATACATTCTATGCATTAGATATGCATGTTCAGTGTGTAAACCCAGTCCATCAGTTTTCCCTCAGCTTAACCAGTCTTATTCTAGGACGAATGATCCCAAGTGGGAGATATTTTAATACCCCGTATTACCCTAGCATAATATAAGTCCTAGTGCATGAGTATTTGTAAATAAAAATTTTGAAACACTCATCATTTTTCAGTTTAGTGCCTGCCATTACGTAGGAAATTGAATTAGATTTCCAACGATATAAAATTTGCCCAAATCCAATAATCGGGTAAGAAGTTATGGAGATTTTAAGTTTTAGTCGTTAAACTTCTTCATTTTAACCCTTAGAACATCACAGAGATAGTACAAATGACAATTTTCAATTTCCGGTGTGACTATGCGATGTTGGTGCATCGCAGAGAAAGCTAATTTTCCGTTTGGCAATTTCCAGTGGGCCTCCGCGATGGTGGAGCGTCACGGAGGTGGCCAAATTGTCATTTCATAGGATTAACGCGATAGATCCACATCGTGGTGTTTGTCCAGGTCCCAATTGTCCATTTCCAGTGGCTTGGCGCGATAGTGGCGTGTTGTACCAAGGCAAAAAATCGGGATCCTCAGTTTTCAGCTTTCGTTTTAAATTTGTCCAGGGGTATTTGAGTCTTTTTTCACGACCCTAATTAACTTAAAACACAAAATTTAACCCCTAAACACCCTAAGTAGTCATCATTATTTCAATTCCTCACACAATCAAATATTCCCTTTTCAAGAACAAGAAACCCTAGCTCTCAAATTCAAGGCCAATCCTCAAAAACTCACCAAGAACTTTAAGAAATTCACTATACCAGGTATGTTAGATGTTCATCCATGGATTCCTTTCATTCATGGAGTCCAAGTAACTATTGAAATTTCAAGTTATTTGATTTTAAATTATGATTTCATCCATGAATCTCCATGTACTATTGATTTTATACCATGTTACAATGAAATTATTGTTATAATTCAATCCTCCATGTTTTAATATTATTATTTATTGAATTAAACCACTATTTAATGATATTATGATGAATTCATGTTATTCCTACAAGTTTCATGACATTTCTATGATTGTTTTAAACCATGAACTACAAGTGTTTGATAAAATGCCTACAAGAGTGATTTATTTAATAAAAGGCTTCATGTTTTGATCTCCAACTTTTAGTGTCATTTTACTATAATTGTTTTGAGTCCTGGGGGTATTGAATACCAAAAATCTATAGCTATTTATTTAGTCTAGTTTCAGTACATTACAGAATATTCTTTAGAACATACTATGAGCATTTTCAGAATGGTTAAATATCAGTCAGTTAAACTCACAGCAGTCTAGTATTTCTTTGTCTTTTAGTTGGGAGTAGGATTTAGCACCGAGTGAGTGTAGGGATGAAGGATTCCCCGTCATATAGGATGAGTCATTAGTAGCAGTCCTTATACTCCAGAACTACGTAGCCAGCGTAGGATATGAGAAGTCACCAATCAGATTAGGCTTGACTATCTCGCAGGGGTCACCCGTCAGTTCAGGCTTGACACCCTTAGTCCTTTGGACATTATATTATTTTAGTGAATCCAAAGAGCCATCGTTAGTACCCGTGGCACAATATTAACACCCTTCCAACTGGAGTTACAGGTTGGACCCCGATTAGCTCAAATTGGGGAATGTCGGTTAGATGATACCTCCCACAGTCTCAGATACAGTCTCAGATACATTCTCAAATACATTCCCAGTTCAGTTATTCAGTCTTAGTATTGTTTGACCAAAGCATACAAATTTTAATTATTTCAGTTTAAAGATTTTACTCAGTTCATGTTATATACTGGTCATGCATCCTTAGTGCCTACATATTTCATGTTCTCTATTCAGTATCCCATGCTTTACATGTATATTCAGATATTTTATTATTCCTATTCATGAAACCTTGTATGTCAGCCTATCTTATTTAGTATACCAGTATATTCAAAGTACTGATCGTATACCTTTCTTTTGCGCTATGATGTATTATATCATAGGTGTTGATGCTCGATTCCCGTACCGCGCTTAGACCTCACTCCTTAGGCTATCAACAGTATAGTAGTAGTGGTGAGTCCTTATCATTTGAGGACAAATTATTTTACTTCATATCTCTATTTCATTAGTTAGCAGAGTTAGTTGGGGGCCTATCCCATCAACTTCTGTTTAGTTAGTCAGTTTTAGAGGCTTTTTAGACATTAGAGTCAGTTATCTAGTATTCAGATTTTCAGTTGACATGTCAGTTTATCAGTATTTAATCAGATTCAGACATTTTTTCTATAGATTAATATTTTAGTATTGAGTAAGTGATAAAACCTTATGGCAATATCAAATGTTTTCTGCAATTATGATATTATTATTCTGTGCTCACAACAGGTACCAGCTCATGGTCCCTCAAGACTGTAAGCACCGTGTGACGCCCTGGGTGTACTCTCAGGGTGTTACACCCCCTCTCACATTTTCTTTTTCTTTTTGGCAAGATATATACACTCACAGAACCCACACACAATACACTCACTCACCTCACAATTTCTATTTTATATTTTATATATGCACAACACACACACAGACCAATACATATAATAGATATACATACACATCACGCCATGTAGTGAGTCCGAAATTCTCATGGAGTACACAACAATAAGAGAGGCTTACACACTCACTTGATCATAGATAGCAATACATACACTTATGGGAGGTGAGGAAAAAATAGGTCCTCGGCTTTTCCATGGAATAGTTGCAAAAAGACACTCATCCTTTCTTTATATATGAAGACCGACATAATAATACAGAGAGGAAAACTAGTAGAGGGAGAGATCAAGAGATTCTAGAGAGAGGGTTTTAGAGAAGATAAAGAGATGAGAGAGGAGTGGGGCGCATGACAGTTCTTCTGATGAGATTGTTGTCGGAATCTCCACCGGAAGACGTCAGCAGTCATGGCTTGTCGTTGTCACGGTGACACCATCGCCGGAACCCAGAAAAAACATCGGTTATCTCAAAACCAGTGGAGAAACCACCCGGACAGCGACCCATCAACAAAATTTCAACCCATTTTAGTTTATTCTGATGACACTCCATCGAAAAATAACTAAAAAAGTAAAAGGGTAAGTCAGATCGATTTGGAGGTTAGTTCAAATTTTGAGATTTGGATCGAGTTAGAGGGTTCGTTTGAGTTTTGACTTCAGTTCCAATCCGTTGGCTCATCAAATAATTTGGAGATTGAAAAATTGAGGTCCATTTTTTTCGACTCTATTTCTCCCATTTTTACCGTAATGTGACATTGATGTTTATGCACTTGATAATTGAGATTGGGTGATTTGGTGGATGTTTGATGTTGTTCATGTGAAAATTCATGTATTTATCATGCTGTAATTATTGTTGTGTGTATGTCGTTGATGTTGGATTCCGGGTTAAAAGAAATTGAGTTGGTAGTTGAAGAGTTAAGTTAATCATTGATCAAAAAATAAATTTGGGGGAGGGAATCGAAGACTGATGCAAAGTGAATATTGGTTTTGTGTTGATTCATCAATGTTGTTAAATGCAATAGTGCCATGATTAGGCTGTCAAATGGGAAGGAAAATACTAATTTGGGTAAGCAAATTGTAGAAATTGACGATTGTGGAATGATTAAATTTTTGTTCTTGAGATTGTTTTGTTTTGTTGCTTGAAATTGGAAAATGTATTCATTTAGCCGAGGAATGCCCCGAGGCCATTTGTACTTATTCACTGAGGTATGCCCCGAAGCATCTTGTACGCAAAGGATGTTCGTGATCAAGGCCCGAGGCATTGGGTAGATCATAGTTTAGGACTAGTGTAGGTTAGCGTAGGTTTATTTCAGTAACTTTTATTTTGGACTGCAATAATTAGGCTGGACACTATTCTTTTTTACTTTGATTTGATTTTTTTTCTTTGTTAGTATTGTGTGTTTTATGTGGTTTATTTACTTCATAGTGTCTACTAGAGATATACTTCACGAAGCGACCGTGGTCGAAACACGGGATTGAGGGGTACCTAACACCTTTCCCTCGGTCAACATAATTCCTTAGCTGGAATCTCTATTTGTGGATCAATTTTTAGAGTCAAACCATTTTGAAAAAGATTTCCAAAGGTGACTTGGCACACCCAATTTATTCTAAGTGGCGATAATGATTTTAATGTAAAAGAATCCTTTTTAAAACAAATTTTTATCTTTTGTCACTTAATAATAAAAATTCTTTCAAACTTGAAAAGATCTATGGATGTTTCCAGGTGTTAATCTCCCTTTTGGTTTTAAAATGTCAAAGTTTGAGAACTATGTAAAACCCCACAAAATCCTAAGCTTAACTCAGTCCTTTAAAGCTTGTCAAGGGGTCCCAGACTTAGAAAATTTTAGCTAAGTATTCAGACTTAGTGTTATTTTAGCCTTCGTAGGTTGGAGACGCTATTTCACGACCCTCATGACCTTGAAGTAATGATTTTTAGGTTGAATCAAGATCAGGAATGTCAGTAGGTGTTCCCGAACAAGTTTTGGATTTTTGGACCTCATTTGAAAAACCTTTGAAAGCTCAAACCAATGGATCGACGCGATCTCAATGCCCATCGTGTCGATGAATATTTTCCTCCAACTCCAAGTGTAAATTCCAGTGAATTGACGCATACTTGATGAAGTGCATTGTCCATCGCGTTGATGCCAACGATGCGGCACATCGGTTTGCACATCGCTATATCAGTTTTCGATTATTAAAAAGGTTGTGTCCTCAGGGGTAATTGGGTCTTTTACCATATTATGTCAGCCCCCAAACCACGAGATTAAGCCCTTTTAGAGGCAAACTCCATTCATCTTTCTCAAAATCTCTCAAGAAGCAAACTGTCGGATCTCCAATTCAAGATTCAGCCTTCGAGAACACTCCACCATTCTTCACAAATTTAAATATTAAGCTATATGAAGTGTTCATCCATGGGTTTCCTTCCACCCTTGGAGTTCAACAAACTCTTTTTAAATATAAGTTAATTGATTTCATGTTGGATCTTAAATGTGTTAATGATTATGATGTTAATGGTGATCTAATTCCATGATTTGTCCCAAGTTTCATGCAAACTAGTCAATTGTGAATTGAATTTTGTGAACTACATGTTAAAATCTTGAATTGCAAGTTGAATGTAGAATCCATAATATTACTACATGTTTATTGATATGTGAAATACCCATGCTCTCCAAGTGTTTGATAAATTGCTCATGTAAACAAAGAAAAAGGGAAAACAATCATGTCATGTTAGCTTATGTGCAAGTTATATCATGCAAGTGTTTGATGGAATGTCTCTATAAATGAGTTATGATCAGGTGCATATGGTTATGCCTTTCAAGTTTATACTATGATTTATTTTTGATGCTATCGAGTCTTGCGGGTATTTAATACCCGGCAATTTATTTGTTTACCTAGAGGCAGTGTCAGCTACAGAATAATCTCAGTTATGTCATGATCAGTAGTACTCTCAGTCAGTTAGAGAACTCAGGAAAAAAATTTAGTAGACTCAGTATCAATCCAGTCTAGTTCAGTATTAAGTTCAGATCTCAGTACATTTAGTTAGTTAATAGAATTTAGTAGTATTCCATTAGTCAACTAAACTTAGTGAACTCAGTTCAGTTCAGTTAGACAGTATAATCAGTAACAGTTTAGTCAAGCCTAGTATGAACTAGAAATCAGTTCAGTGTCTATTCAGTTGGGAGTAGGATTCGGCACCAAGCGAACCCAGGGATGGAGGCATTCCTGCCAGTAGAGGGTTTTACCATTAGTAGCAATACCTGCATTATAGAACTATAGTTGATACATCTCATACGAGTTTTTCTACCAACGAGGGTTGACGAAAGAGCTTCCTGTCAGAGAGGATTAATTGACAGTTGTCTTTACTCATGGCAAGGTACTGATACCCTACCAACTAAGGTTACAGGTTGTACCCCTATATATTCAGAAAGAGGCATGTTGGTTAGATGATTACCTCCCATAGTCTCAGTTTCAGTCATCAGAATAGAACTCAGTTCAGTTCTACAAAAATTAGGACTGTCAGATACAATCACTCAGTTCATTTCGGAACTCAGTACAGTTTTACAAAATTAGGACGTTAGATACAGTCATTCAGCTATTAGTTATATAGTATCAGTAGACTCAGATATCAGTAAATTAATAATTCAGAACTCAGTATCAAGTGTTATCTTTACCTCAGTTATAGCTTACGTATTCATGCATGTACTCTTATTCAATTATACTCATGTTTTTTAGTCAGTATTGTTCATGCAAATGAACCCACACATATCAACCTACCTCACTTAGCATATCAATACATTGAAAGTACTGACGCATACCTTTATTTTGTGTTATGATGTCTTTTATCATAGGTACGAAGCACGAGCTCCCGATTATACTTAGCAACCAGATCCATCAACAGCAAACTTAGTGGTGAGTCCTCATAGTTCGAGGAAAGATTTATTATTATATTATTTCAGAACTCGGTTTATTTCAGTAGTCGGAGTTTGTTGGGGACTTGTCCCATCAAATCTTTATTCAGACAGTAGAGGCTTTTTAGACTAGAGTATTTATAGACAAACGTTCAATTTTGGTATTGATGTACCGTACTTATTATTTATTTATAGTTTATAGCCTTAAGGAAATTTTCCACCTAATTTATGCATAAATATAGTATTATTACTCAGTTATTGCAGCAGGTACCAATCATGGGTTAGCTTGTGGTCCCTCGAGATTATGAGCACCATGTAGCATCCAGGGTACAGACTCGGGGCATTACAAACTTGGTATTAGAGACTAAGGTTCATCAGAGTCCTAGAAAGTCTGAAAGCTGCATCTAGTAGAGTCTTGTGCATGGGTGTGTAGCGCGTCATACTTATGGACAGGAGGCTATTAGATGTTTAGGAAAAGTTTCCCATCTTTTAATATTCATGTCGTGCAAGGGAGCATAATCTCAAGTTAAGCTATTAGTCTAATTCATCCCTTCCTTATACTTCCAGAACATGTCTTCCAGAGAATTTAAGAAAGAAGTAATGAAAACTAGTCAGCCCCTCTGCCCGTTCAGGCAGATCCCCTAAATAAGCATGTTTCTCATGCTGAATTTAGAGATTCTTTCACTGCCTTAGCTCATTCAGTAGTTGCTCAGAACAATCAGTTGGATGTTCTCCTATCTAGGCTTATAGCTCATGCTCCACAAAGTAAGAAGGAAAGGCATAGGAAAAAGGGGAGAAAGAATAAGAGGGCCAGAATGTCAAGGCCAAAGAGTGCCCGAACAAATCCCCTTTGTCAGAAATATGGCAGAAACCACCAGGGTATCTGCAGAGCTGGAAGTGATGTATGTTTTCGATGTGGAAATCCAGGCCACAGGGTCAGAGATTGTTCTCAGTCAGGTTCCCAGAGTCAATATAATCAACCCCAGCTCAGTCGATCGCCCGAATCAGCAGGGTGCAACTTTCAGTGCCACCAATGGAAAATACCCAAATAGAATCTATGCACTTCAGTCCCGATAGAATCAGGAAAGTTCTCCTGATGGGGTCACTGGTACGTTACAAGTTTATCATTTGCATGTTTATGCTTTGCTAGACCCAAGAGCTTCTTTGTCTTTTGTAACTCCTTATATAGCTGTTGACTTCAGAGTCAGTCCCAAAATCCTACCAAAGCCTTTCTTAGTCTCTACCCCAGTGGGTAAATCTATCATATCCTAGCGGGTATACAAAAACTATCTGGTTATGGTGTCTCAGAAAGTCACTTCAGCAGACTTAGTCGAATTAGAGATGACCGATTTTGATTTCATTCTCGTCATAGATTAGCTTCATTCCTTATATGCATCAGTCGACTGCAGAAATAGAATTATCCAATTTTAGTTTCCAAATGAGCCCATGTTAGAGTGGAGGAGTAGTACTTAAGCAGTTAGGGATCAGTTTATTTCCTACCTTAGGGTAAGAAAAGTGATATCTAAGGGATGTGTCTACTATCTAATTTGAGTTCAGGACTCTAGATCAGAAACCCCTACTTTTGAGTCAGTATCAGTAACATGTGAATTCCCATATGTTTTTCCCGAAGATCTTCCCAAAGTTCCTCCCAAAAGGAAAATCAACTTTGAAATAAACCTTCTTCCAGATACTCAGCCCATATCCATTCCTTTATACAGAATAGCTCCAGCAGAACTCAAAGAATTAAAAGAATAGTTGAAAGATCTCCTAGATTAGGGATTCATCAGACCCAGTGTGTCCCCGTGGGGTGCAACAATTCTATTCGTGCGTAAGAAAGACGGTTCTCTCAGAATGTGTATAGACTACCATAAGTTAAATAAAGTCACGGTCAAGAACAAGTATCCACTTCCCAGAATTGATGACTTATTTTACCAACTTCAGGGTGTCAGTTACTTCTCTAAGATAGACCTCAGATCAGGCTATCATCAGCTCAGAGTTAGGGAATATGACATTCTGAAAATAGCTTTCAGAACTCATTATGGTCACTCTGAATTCTTAGTCATGTCATTTGGTCTTACTAATGCCCTAGCAACTTTCATGGGCTTAATTGGTCGCATGTTTATGAAATACTTGGACATATTCATTATATTCTTCATCAATGACATTCTTGTCTATTCCCATAGCAAGAATGATCATGCAGATAATCTCTGAATTGTACTTCAGACTCTCGAAACCCATCAGTTATCATGATATCTATTCATGTCTTATATGTCAGCTCTATGATCATGGCTCATATTCGAGCATGTTAGCAAAAATTATGTACGCTCACAGTTCCTAGTATATGGAATTTCAGTTCACTAAGTGTAACGAACCATGTTCCATGTATACAGAAACTCCAGACTCAGGTCATGCAGCTCATGACTCAGGTACCCATGTCATACTGTACAGTATGCTCAGTTCCAATGACCCATGCTACACTCCTAGCGATCGGCTAAATTCAGATTTTGTCATGCATATCCTCAGTTTAGGTCTTTTAATAAATCCATAGTGTTGATATTGTATTCCTCAGTCCTCATTTAAGTGTCGAGTTTGGTATAGTATTCATGCATACATTAGGTCCTCATGTTTTAACCCTTCAGTAGACTCTCCTAAGAAAATAATGTAGTAATGCGCGATTGCTTAGGTGGGAGAGAGTAAAGGTTTCATGTTAAAGGAAAGATTTTTGCATGCTTGTCTTACACGAGGATGTAGCTACAAAGATAAGCTTGAATGTCAGGTTAGTGTGCCAATAAATGGCTAGCAAGAAGTTGTATGTAGTTGCTGAAGGAGGGAAATCAGAATTTTTCCTGAGAAGAGAAGCTGAGAACATACAGAGTGTGAGTGTCTATTAAGATACTCAATTTATGTCAGTCCCCATCACGTAGCTATCAGAGCTCAGCATTCAGTCCCATTTACAGTCTCAGTTACAGTCTCAGTTACCATCTTAGTTACAGTCTTAGTCATAGTCTCAGTCCAGTAATAAGATCAGTAACTCAGTTCAGTTTTAGGTTTGCTTGACCATAGCGTATAGTTATCAGTTATTAAATTATCAGTACCTCAGTTTAGAGAATATTTCAGAATCATGTTATATGCTTGGTCTTGCTTTCTCAAATAACACAGTTTTTATGAATTCAAGCTCAGTTATCTCCTATTACACAGCCAGTCCTTACCTCATATGTATAATACTCTACAATTCCAGTCCAGCTGTTCAAATTAAGTGCAGTTAAATATTACATGACCAAGTATTCAGCTATCTGCCATTCAGATAATCAGATGAGTTAGTATGTTTATGCACTCATGCTCAGCACCCATGTGAATATTTTCAGTAGTCTCAGGTGATATACTGTACTAAGGTGGAGAGTATAGTTGAGAGATTATTCAATGGATATGTCTAAGCTTGAAAATTTGTAGTTGCAGTGCATAAGGCTTAGTTACTTCATCTTAGATGATGTTTCGTAGGCCTCGACTCATCTTATAGAATTTTTGCCAGGATGTGATTTTCTTATTCAGATGTTTTATTCAGCCATGCCAAGACTCCTTGCTCCCTAAAGCCACTAAAACTCTATAGAAAGAGTGTCAAAGAAAGACTCCAATCAAATATAAGTTTTCAGCATAAGTTAGTCCACAAAACCAATAATTTAGTTTAGTAGTCAGGAGGATAATTTTCATATGTGTAACGATTGAAAATTGTCTCCCGAGATGTCACACGGTGCCTAAGGAAATGAGTAGCCCCAAGCTAACCCTTAGAGCAGGTTTCTACCAATGATACTCAATTCAAGATAAGAATGGACTCAACACTAGCATAGTCATATCACATGAAAGGAAATATGGAAAAGATACTCGGTCCATAAGACCACAATATAGAGAAATCTCAACAAAACCACAATATCGAACCCTCAACACATCATAAATCTGACATTAGTCTGACAAGCCTCTACAAATCAAAATCTAGAGAGCCGTTGGGACAGGTCCCCAACTGACTCAAAATGAACTGAAGATAAAACATAGTCTCTCAGGTACGGTAAATATCTAAAGATCGGTCCTCGAATCATGAGGAATCACCACTGTAGAAAACGTAGGCAAGGTACTCGAAGAATCACGGGCGAGGCTGGGATTGAGTACCTGAACCTACATTATGACACAATGTAGCACATAGACATATATGTGGATCAGTATTTGGAATGTACTAAGTATGCGGGGGTGAATGCATATGAATAAAATAATAACAATCTTCTTTAATCAAATCATGTATGCATTATGAGGCGAATCACATCTCTTGAACAAGTATAAAATATAAAGCTCATAAGTCATGTAGAATGGAGCATGTAAAACAAATCTCGTGAGTCATCATTGTTTAATCTAAAAATTCAAAATCTTCTCTTGTTCTCAATACCCAAAGGCTAAGGGACTTTAAACGATACTTTCAACCCATGCATAAGTCTCATGGAGAGTAAAACTTCTTCAATGCTCAACATTTCATAACTATTTAGAAACCATATACTTGGAATTCAGAATCATATAACTTGAAAACATACTTGAAGGCATTTCATTAACTTTAGAAAAATATCTCATCTTAAGCTTTAGGGAAATCACTCCATCTCAAATGGAAAGGCATTCTAGTTTACGGAAACAACTTATCTCAAGGTTTTATAAAAAGTACTATAACAAGGGAAGATGCTTTCATTTAGAAAATAACTCACATCAAGGAAATACTTTAGTTGGGGAAACATCTTTGCAATTCAACCATTTAGGAAAATAGCTTATAGGGAAGGAAAATAGGTATTTGATCTAAAAGTCTAAATGTCAAGGGAGGTTCTCGTAACAGACCTAAACCATGCGATCCACATGGAGTCCAACGTTTTGTCCTCCTAAGGAAGAGACCCCATGTTGGGGAGGAGCGTCATACTCTTGCCAGGGAGTATAACCTAGGTCTAGTGATCACTAAATGAAACTCGGCCTCGGGCCCAATCATAATCATCATAAACTCGGCCTCAGGCCCAACCTACTGTGGCATATAGTTTTAGGGTAAGAAATCGTAGTAACTTACCCACTCGGTCCTAAATACTACTCCCTTTAGATTATTTGCGCTAATCTCATAAAAAAAATCACTTTTAGAATAATCACATGGTTCACCACGAACCCAATAATCAAATCGATAATCTCATATAGTGAAGTGGATTTCAAAGATCAAGGACCATTAGGTCAATTCATTTCACAATCATCTGAAACTCAAAACATGGGTGCTCATAGCACAAGAGTTAATAATTTCACAAGTCTCAAATAGGGATTACTAACCCATTATTCAATCTCAAGTTAAAGCTTATCAAAAGCATAATATATTGCATATAGATTCATAAATCATGTGGAAATCTGGGAATTTCAGCAAGTTACCTCAAAATCTCAATATAGCCATATGCTTCAATATCTCAACAATGCAAATATTAGCTTATCAAGGAGTAAAATCATGGGGTTTATACCCAGCTGTAAATACTCAAGAAAACATATAGAATTCATGCCATTTGGCTCTTAATTCACAGGAAATATCAATATAATGCATTCAATAATAATGGGTGAAAAACCCAATTCAAGTTTATGTAAAAACCTCATATATTTCAAGAATTTCATGATGTAAATAGCCTTTTGGGCACAAGGGTGAAAGGGTTACCCTTGTTCAAAACCCCCACATACCTTGAATTAGAAGTTTTTGATGAACTCTCACTTTTGGAACTCTATTCGTGCTCTAGAATGAGGGTTCTTGAGGTCCTTAACTTGGGAACCTTGAATATTGACTCAATTTAGGAAATACATGGTGGATTCTTGAGATTCTTGGAAGAGATTTTGGATACTTAGGGTTTATGTTGAGAGAAAACTATAGAAAAACCTCATAAGATGCTTGTAAATGGCTTTGATTTAGTGTTTCCACGATTTTATAGGCTTAGAAAAGGTCCAAAGTGCCCTTTTAAACATCTGTATGAAACTAGAAAAATTAAACTGGAACCCGATTTCATTGGCCTCCGCAACGCGACACTTATCACGGTGGCTCACAGTAATTTGAAAATTGGGAAATTGGCAGCCTCCGCAAAGCGGTGCCATCATGTTTTCCCACTGGTTGGGACCTGGGACTCCTCTGCGACGTACCACTATCGTGGGGTTCCACTGGAAATTGACAATTGCTAAATCAACCCTCTCCGCGATGCGCCGGGTAGTTAAATGATGCAGTTTTACGACTAAGGCTTAAATTAGCCATAACTTTTTAACCGAATGTTGGATTTGGGCAAATGTTATATCGATGGAAAGCTTATAAGATTTCCCACGTGAAAAATGTAGAAATTAGGGAAATTCTATATGGTTAACATATTACTCACTTAGGAAGCAACTTCTCAATCTTTTAGGGTCGGAATCATGCCTTACTCGACATGCCCTATGACTCAAACTACGAGGGAACTTTACGGGGCCTTACAATATCTCTCCCTTAGGAACATTCATCCTCGAATGTCGCTAGGCTCGAAATACAGGAAAAAATGAGCGCACACAGCCAAAATAATTACTAAACGGTTCAAGATCTTCCTAAACTCATGACCACTCCAGATATCGCAAAAACTCATACAAAGATAGATGCATAGCTGAACTTTATATTAGAAAAGCTGAATCAAGGAAGAATGGTACCTTCATATTGATCTGAACTTGCAGAAAAGAGGTATGGGTATTTGGATCGTATGTCTACTTCTGCCTCCCAAGTATCACCCTCAACAGATTGGTCCCGCCACAAAACTTTGACTAAGGGAACTTTTTTGTTCCTTAGTCTACGGATCTGAAAATCTAGGATCTCCACGAGAATCACATCGAAGGAAAGGCTATCCTGAATATCAACACTCCTTGAAGGATCAACCACAACGAAATTACCAATATGCTTCTTAAGCATGGAGACATGAAAGATAGGATGAACGACGGAAAACTCTGAGGGAAACTCAACCTTATAAGACACTTTACCAACACGGCTTAAGACTCTATATGGGCCAACATAACGGGGACTAAGCTTTCCCTTCCGACCAAACCTTTTCACCCCTTTCATGGGTGAAATCTTTAAGTACACCAAATTATCTACCTTAAACTCAAGATCTCTCCTCCTCACATCTGCGTAAGACCTATGACGACTCTGAGCGGTCTTCAACCTTTCTCTAATCAACTTAAATTTATCCATAGCTTCGAACACTGCATCAGGCCCACACGCGGCATCTTTTCCTACTTCGAACCAACCTATGGGTGATTTACACCTCCTACCATACAAAGCCTCAAATGGTTCCATCTCAATGCTAGCATGGAAACTATTGTTATAGGTGAACTCTATCAATGACAAATGATCATCCCAACTTCCTTTGAAACCAAGAGCGCATGCCCTTAACATATCCTCTAGGGTCTGAATGGTCCTCTCAGCCTGACCATCTATCTGCGGGTGAAAAGTTGAACTCAAAAGAACTTGGGTTCCAAGACCCTGCTAAACGCCCTCCAAAACTGAGAAGTAAATTGAGTACCCCTATCCGAAATAATAGACAAGGGAACTCCATGTAATTTGACCAACTCCCAGATATACAATCTAGCATAATCCTCAGCCGTATAAGATATATGCATGGGCAAGAAATGTGCGGACTTAGTCAACCTATCCACAACGACCCAAATAGAATCATGATGACGACGCGAAAGAGGCAACCCGGTCACAAAGTCCATATTCACCATCTCCCACTTCTAAGTGGGTATACTAAACTCTTGTATCTCACTACCCTGTCTTTGGTGGTCTACCTTAACCTATTGACACGTCGCAGACTTCACTACAGACTCAGCGATGTCTTTCTTCATGCCATTCCACCAGTAGATTTCCCGCAAGTCGCGATACATCTTGGTAGTACCGAGATAAATAGAATAACGCGCGCGATGCGCTTCACCCATAATCCTCCACCTCAAATCATCAACACACGGAACACACAACTTAACATGAACCCTCAACACACTATCTCCCCCTTGGGAGAAAACCTCAACCTTTTGGTCCTTAACTAACTCCTTCAGTTTGACCAAACTAGGATCCCTATCCTGCTTTTCCTTCACTTCTGAAACTAAAGAAGATTCAGAACTACTCTGCACCAATGTACTCCCCTCCGCTGAATCAAGAAATCTAACACCCAACCTAGCCAGACAATGAACATCATGAGATAACTCTCTCTTACCTTCCTCAATATGCAGAACACTACCCATGGACAATCGGCTAAGGGTATCTGCCACCACTTTGGCCTTGATTGGGTGATACAAAACCCTCATATCATAATCTTTCAACAACTCTAACTGCCTCCTCTACCTAAGATTCAACTCCGTCTGAGTAAACACGTACTGTAAGCTTTCATGATCAGTAAACACATCAATATGGACACCATAAAGATAGTGTCTTTAAATTTTCAAAGCAAAAACCATAGCAGCTAACTCAAGATCATGGGTTGGGTAGTTCTTTTCATGCGGCTTCAACTGTCTAGAGTCACAGGCTATAACCTTACCCCTTTGCATCAACACACAACCCAAACCAACTCTAGAGGCATCACAATACACCACAAAAATATAAATACCATCAGGCAAAGTCAACACAGGGGCTGAAGTAAGTCGAGTCTTCAACTCCTGAAAACTCTTCTCACAAAAATTGTATCACTAGAATTTAACCTTCTTTTGGGTCAATCGGGTCATAGGATACGCAATGGAAGCAAAAACCTCAACAAAACAATGGTAATAGCCTTCTAGACCCAAGAAAATCCTAATATCATATGGAGAGATAGGTCTAGGCCAGTTTCTCATAGCTTTTGTCTTTTGGGGATCAACTCTAATACCCTCGGCTGAAACAATATGACCAAGAAAGGCTACAGACCTTAGCCAAAATTCATACTTACTAAATTTGGCAAACAACAGGTGATCTCTAAGAGATTGCAAGACAATTCTAAGATGAGTTGCATGGTTATTCTTATCACATGAGTACACAAGGATGTCATCTATGAAGACAATAATGAACGTATCAAGGTATTGCTTGAACACTCGATTCATGAGGTCCATGAAGGCTGTTGGGGCATTGGGTAGCCCGAAAGACATGACTAGAAACTCAAAGTGACCATAACGGGTTCGGAAGGCTATCTTTGGAATATCACATTCCCTCACTTTAAGTTGATGATAACTGGATCTAAGGTCTATCTTGGAAAAATAACTTGCACCTTGCAACTGATCAAACAGGTCATCAATTCTCAGAAAAGGATACTTATTTTTGACTGTGACCTTGTTCAGTTGATGGTAGTCAATGCACATACGCAAAGATCCATCTTTCTTCCGTATGAACAAAATTGGTGTGCCCCAAGGAGAAATACTGGGTCTAATAAAACCTTTGTCTAAGAGATCTTTGAGTTGCTCCTTCAACTCCTTAAGCTCGGTAGGTGCCATACGATATGGAAAAATGGAAATAGGTCGAGTGTTAGGAAGAAGGTCAATTCCAAACTCTATCTATCTATCGGGAGGTACCCCTGGGAGATCTTCCGAAAAAACATCGGGGAACTCATTAACAACATCAATCGATTGGATGGTTGGAGTCTTGGACTTAGTATCCTTGACCCTAACTAGGTGGTAGATGCAACCTTTGGATATAAGCTTCCTGTCTTTGATATAGGAGATAAAATGACTCTTGGGAGATACCAAACTCTCGAACCACTCAAACACTGGTTTATCAGGAAACTGAAACTTAACCACACGGGTACGATAATCTATAGATGCATAACAAGAATGAAGCCAATCCATACCCAGAATAAGGTCAAAATCTATCATGTCTAACTCTATTAAATCTACAAGTATGACTCTATGAAGCACAGTAACAAGGAAATTTCTATACACTTGTTTTGCAACAACTGACTCTCCGACTGGTGTAGAAACTAGGAAAGGCTCAGGAATTTTTTCATGACTCATTTCGAAATTCACAGCCACAAGTGGGGTCACATAAGAGAGATTCGACCCGGGGTCCAATAAGACATAAACATCGAGACAAAAGACACGGAGCATACCAGTAACAACATCAGGATAGTCCTTCTACTCCCGAAGGGGTGGCAAAGCATAGAACCTGTTATGGTGCTGGCCGCCAGCGGTGCTAGAAGAAGTGCCCTGAGTAGGGTCGGGATGTAGTACCGGAGCTGGTGCACTAGCAGACTGTGCCTAAGGTAGGGCTTTTCTATTCCCCTGTTTATCATAGGGACAATATCTAATGTTGTGGCCCTGCTTTACATAACCAAAACAACTCCTCACATCTACGAAACACTCCCCAAGGTAATTCCTACCACATTTAGCATAAGAAGGATAACGGGGCCTGTTACCAACACTATTCTGTGGCCTATACATGAAAGAACTGCTCCCTTGCTCTGACCTACCTCTAGGCATGGGAGCACTAGCTGAAGAAGGAACTAGAATAGACAGAAGTCTCTGAAATTGGGGGTGGTTCCCTCCATGGAACCTAGGTTGGCTAAACTCATGTTGATCAGATCTCTCCCTTTTGCTACTCCTTATTCTATCTATTTCTCTAAGCTTATCTGTCTCTATTTGTTGGGAATGCATCATCAACCTAGCCAGATCCATATCCTAATGCAACATCGTGGCCCTACACTCTTTTAGTACCATCCTAGAAACATCGGTCACAAACTTACTCATACTAGCCCGAGTGTCAGAAATCAAATCAGGAGAGTACTTGGCCAAGTGATTGAACTTCAAACAGTACTCCTTAAGAGTCATGGAGCCCTGTCTCAAGTTCATGAACTCCTCAATCTTTTCCTTCCTCATCTCAAGTGGAAAGAACTGATCCAAGAAGGCATCTTGAAAAACTTGCCAAGTCATAGGAGCGACATTCTCACCTCTACCCTTCCTCCACGACACAACCCAATCATAAGCAATGTCCTTTAGTTGTTAGGATGCCAATTCAACACTTTCTTCTTCTAAAATATACATCATATCCTTGATCTTCCTCACCTCCTCCAAGTACAACTGTGGGTCCTCATCTATCTTTGACCCATAGAACTCAGGCTGGTTCATCCGCATAAATTCATGAATCCTAGCCGCGGCTACATCATCATCCTGCTGGTTAGCAACTGGGGCCTAGTTATTGGCCCAAAAATTTACGATGATCGCTTGGGCTAATGCCTGAAAGTCCGTCCTAAACTCAGCATAGGACATCGTCTCATTCAAAGGATCAACAAGTGGGGGTTGCTCATCATTGTTTCCACGGACATTCTCTCTTCGAGGAGGAATTTTCTAAAAATGAAAGAGCACAGATCATAAGATAAGAGGGACAACTATAGGAACGATAGAATTTAAAAGAAGAAATAACGTTTTCCTAAAACGTCTCATACACTCTTGCTCATAAATGTCGCACGCTACACACCGATGGTCAAGATTCTACTCAACACGGCTTGTCAAACTCCTTAGAAACCCTAGGCTCTGATACCAAGTTTGTAACAACCCGAAATTGTCTCCCGGGACGTCACACGGTGCCTAAGGCTAAGAGTGGCCCCAAGATAACCCTTAGAGACGGTGTCTACCAATGATACTCAATTCAAGATAAGAATGGACTCAACACTAGTATAGTCATATCACATGAAAGGAAATATGGAAAAGATACTCGGTCCATAAGACCACAATATAGAGAAATTTCAACAAAACCACAATATCGAACCCTCGACACATCACAAATCTGGCACTAGTCTGACAAGCCTCTATAAATTAAAATCTAGAGAGCCGTTGGGATAGGTCCCCAACTGACTCGAAATGAACTAAGGATAAAACATAGTCTCTCAAGTATGGTAAATATCTGAAGATCGGTCCTCGAATTAAGAGGACTTACCACTGTAGAAAATGTAGGAAAGGTACTCGAAGAATCACGGGCAAGGCTGGCATTGAGCACCTGAACCTATATTATGACACAATGTAGCACATAGACATATATGTGGATCAGTACTTGGAATGTACTGAGTATGTGGGGGTGAATGCATATGAATAAAATAGTAATAATCTTCTTTAATCAAATCATGTATGCATTATGAGGTGACTCACATGGCTTGAACAAGTATAAAATATAAAGCTCATAAGTCATGTAGAATGGAGCATGTAAAACAAATCTCATGAGTCATCATTGTTTAATCTCAAAATTCGAAATCTTCTCTTGTACTCCATACCCAAAAGCTAAGGGACTTTAAACGATACTTTCAAATCATGCATATGTCTCTTGGAGAGTAAAACTTCTTCAATGCTCAACATTTCATAATTATTTAGAACTCATATACTTGGAATTCAGAATCATATAACTTGAAGGCATTTCATTCACTTTAGGAAAATATATCATGTCAAGATTTAGGGAAATCACTCCATCTCAAATGGAAAGGCATTCTAGATTATGGAAATAACTTATCTCAAGGTTTTATAAAAAGTACTATAACAAAGGAAGATGCTTTCATTTAGGAAATAACTCACATCAAGGAAATACTTTAGTTGGGGAAACATCTTTGCAATTCAACCATTTAGGAAAATAGCTTATAGGGAAGGAAAATAAGTATTTGATCTAGAAGTCTAAATGTCAATGGAGGTTCTCGTAACAAACATAAACCATTCGAGCTACATGTAGTCCAACGCTTTGTACTCCTAAGAAAGAGACCCCACATTGGGGAGGAGCGTCATACTCTTGGCAGGGAGTATAACCTAGGTCTAGTGATCACTAAACGAAACTCGGCCTAAGGCCCAATCATAATTATCATAAACTCGGCCTCAGGCCCAACCTACTGTGGCATATAGTTTTGGGGTAAGAAATCGTAGTAACGTACCCACTCTGCGCTAAATACTACTCCCTTTAGATTATCTGTGCTCATCTCATAAAAAATTCACTTTTAGAATAATCACATGGTTCACCACGAACCCAATAATCAAATCGATAATCTCATATAGTGAAGTGGATTTCAAAGATCAAGGACCATTAGGTCAATTCATTTCTCAATCATCTCAAACTCAAAACATGGGTGCTCATAGCACAAGAGTTAATAATTTCACAAGTCTCAAATAGGGATTACTAACCCATTATTCAATCTCAAGTTAAAGCTTATCAAAAGCATAATATATAGCATATAGATTAATAAATCATGTGGAAATCTGGGAATTTTAGAAAGTTACCTCAAAATCTCAATATAGCCATATGCTTCAATATCTCAACAATGCAAATATTAGCTTATCAAGGAGTAAAATCATGGGGTTTATACCCAGCTGTAAATACTCAAGAAAACATGTAGAAATCATGTTATTTGACTGTTAATTCACGGGAAATATCAATAAAATGCATTCAATAATAATGGGTGAAAACCCAATTCAAGTTTATGTAAAAACCTCATATATTTCAAGAATTTCATGATGTAAATAGCCTTTTGGGCGCAAGGGTGAAAGGGTTACCCTTGTTCAAAAACCCCACATACCTTGAATTAGAAGCTTTTGATGAACTCTCACTTTTGGAACTCTATTCGTGCTCTAGAATGAGGGTTCTTAAGGTCCTTAACTTGGGAACCTTGAATATTGAATCAATTTAGGAAATACATGGTGGATTCTTGAGATTCTTGGAAGAGATTTTGGATACTTAGGGTTTATGTTGAGAGAAAACTATAGAAAAACCTCATAAGATGCTTGTAAATGGCTTTGATTTAGTGTTTCCACGATTTTATAGGCTTGGAAAATGTCCAAAGTGGCCTTTTAAACATCTTTGCGAAACTGGAAAAATTTAACTGGAACCCAATTTCATTGGCCTCCACAATGCGATACTTATCACGGTGGCTCACTGGAATTTGACAATTGGAAAATTGGCAGCCTCCGGGACGCAGAGCCATCATTTTTTCCCACTGATTGGGACTTGGGACTCCTCAGTGACACGTCACTATCATGGGGTTCCCCTAGAAATTGACAATTTCCAAATCAACCCTCTCTGCGACGCGCCAGATAGTTAAATGATCCAATTTTACGACTAAGGCTTAAAATAGCCATAACTTCTTACCCGAGTGTTGGATTTGGGAAATTCTTATATCGATGGAAAGCTTATCAGATTTCCCACATGAAAAAAAAAAGTAAAAATTAGGGAAATGCTATATGGTTAACATGTTAATCATTTAGGAAGCAACTTCTCAATATTTTAGTGCCGGAATCACGCCTCACTCGACATGCCCTATGACTCAAACTATGAGGGAACTTTGTGGGGCCTTACAGTATGGTTGGGTTTCCTATCTTTCCATCTAGTCATACTTTCCAAAGTCTCATGAATGTAACTATTCCAAGATTGAGCAACCATGTTGTTGCGAGTTCAGCTTAGTTCAGGTGTCATGCCACAGTTTCAGATCCCCGATATGCAGTCACAATTCAGTTCATAGGTGCCCTGTGTATCATCTCAATTTTTCCTCAGTATCTCAGCTAAGTCAGCATTCTTTAGAGGACAAAATGTCCCAAGGGGGAGATACACTATAATCCCAGAGCTTTCATAACTTAAACCTTCCATTATCTCTTAACGTAATGAATCCAGTTTGGAGTAGTGGATACTCATAGGTGGACCCTCAAGTTCTAATCTCAGCCGTAAGCCATGTATTCAGGGGCTCTGTTCTATTTATGATATTCAGTTACTCTATCATGTTTTAGGCTAGTTATGTTCTCATGTTCCCGTTCATGCGTATTCAGTAAATGATCTCGAGTTAAAGATCGATGATTTTGTATTCTTGAAAATCTCTCCTATGAAAGGAGTGAAGAGGTTGGAAGCTCAGTCCCTGATATGTCGGTCCTTACCAAATTCTCAATTATTTCGGAAAGGTAGCTTACGAGCTTAAGTTACCCTCAGACTTAGCTTTAATACATCTAGCATTTTATGTCCCCTTTCTAAAGAAGTGTATAGGTGATCCCGCTGTTGTAGTCCCTATGAGGGGTATAGACATTCAGAACAATCTCTCTTATGAGGAGATTCCAGTCGAAATCCTTGATTATTAGATTTGCAGACTAAGGAATAAAGACGTCCCTCTAGTCAAAGTTCTTTGGCAGAACCAGTCCGTTGAGAGATCTACTTAGGAAGAAGAAGCAAAAATGCGGACCAAGTATCCTCACCTCTTCTCCGCAAACTCAGACTCAACCCAAGGTAATAGTTTTTCCTTGAACTTACTTAGTTTCATGCTCAATTTTCCTTTATACACTTGGTATCAGTTATAATTGCATTTTTTCCAGTTATGTACTCATGTATCAGATATGCATGTTCAGCATGAGAAACTCAGCTTATCAGCAATTCCACTCATGCATTCATCAATTATGTTTAGCCATGTACTCATGCATCAGATATGCATGTTCAATATGAAATTTCAGCATATCAGTAGTGTCAGTGTGAAATCATGTTACAATTTTGCATGTCCTGTATCTAAATCCAGTCTATTAGTATTCTCTGCTTAGCCATCCTCATTCGAGGATGAATGTTTCCAAGGGAGAGATATTGTAAGACCCTGCAAAATCCTAAGCTTAACTCAGTCCTTTAAAGCTTGTTAAGGGGTCCCAGACTTAGAAAATTTTAGCTAAGTATTTATACTTAGTATTATTTTAGCCTTCATAGATTGTCAACTCTATTTCACGACCCTCATGACCTTAATGTAAAGATTTTTAGGTTTAATCAAGATCAGGAATGCCAGTGGGTGTTCCCGGACAAGTTTTGGATTTTCCAGACCTCGTTGGAAACACCTTTGAAAGCTCAAACCAGTGGATCGGCACGATCTTGACGCGCCTCATCGCCCATCGCGTCGATGAATATTTTCTTCCATAGTGCAAATTCCAATGAAACGATCAATACTCGATGCGTTACATTGGCCATCACATCAATGCGAATGATGCAGCATATTGGTCCGCGCGTTGCTAAATCAATTTTCAGTCATTATAAAGGCCACATCCTTAGGGGTAATTGGGTCTTTTCCTACCTTATGTCAGACCCCAAAACATGAGATTAAGCATCTTTATAGGTAAAATACGTTCATCTTTCTCAAAATTTCTCAAGAATCAAACCCTAGGATCTCCAATACAAGATTCAGCCTTCAAGAACACTTCATCATTCTTCACAAATTTGAATACCAAGGTATGTGAAATGTTCATCCAAGGGTTTCCTTCCATCCTTGGAGTTCAAAAAACTCTTTTTAAGTACAAGTTAATTGATTTCATGGATTTTATGTTGGATCTTGAATGTGTTAATGATTATGATGTTATTGGTGATCTAATTCCATGATTTGTCCCAAGTTTCATGCAAACTAGTCAATTGTGAATTGAATTTTGTGAATTACTTATTGAACTCTTGAATTGCAAGTTGAAGGTAGAATCCATGGTATTACTACATGTTTATTGATATGTGAAATACCTATGCTCTCCAAGTGTTTGATAAATTGCTCATGTAAACAAAGAAAAAGGGAAAACAATCTGGTCATGTTAGCCTATGTGCAAGTTATATCATGCAAGTGTTTGATGGAATGTATCTATGAATGAGTTATGATCAGGTGCATATGGTTATTCCTTTCAAGTTTATGCTATGATTTATTTTTCATGCTATCGAGTCTTGGGGGTATTTAATACCTGACAATTTAGTTGTTTACCTAGAGCCAGTGTCAGTTATAGAATAATCTCAGTCATGTCACAATCAGTAGTACTCTCAATAAGTTATAGAACTCAAGAAAAAACTCAGTAGACTCAATATCAGTCCAGTCCAGTTTAGACCTCAATAAATTTAGTCTGTTAATAGCATTTAGTAGTATTCCATAAGTCAATGGAACTCAGTGAACTAAGTTCAGTTCAGTTAGACATATAATCAGTAATAGTTCAGTCAAGCCTAGTATAAACTAGGAATATGTTTAGTTTTTATTTAGTTGGGAGTAGGATTCAGTACCGAGTGAACCCAGGGATGAGGGAATTCCTGCTAGTAGAGGGTTTGACCCTTAGTAGTAATCCCTATGTTACAAAACTACGTAGGCAGCATAGGTTGAGATATCTTCCTGCTAGACTAAAGTTGATATATCTCATACGAGTTTTCCTGCTAGCGAGGGTTGACAAAAGAGCTTTCTTTCAGAGAGGGTTAACTCATAGTTATCATTACCTATGGCACAGTACTGATACCCTTCCAATTGGGGTTACAGGTTAGACCCCAATCTATTCAGAAAGGGGCATGTAGGTTAGATGATTACCTCCCACAGTCTCAATTTCAATCTTCAGAATAGAACTCAATTCAGTTCTACAAAAATTAGGACTATTAGATACAGTCACTCTATTCAGTACGAAACTCAGTACAGTTCCACAAAATTAGGACTATCAGATACAGTCAATCATCTATCAGTTATACAGTATCAGTAGACTCAGATATCAGTAAATCAGTAATTTAGAACTCAGTATCCAGTATTATCATGACCTCAGTTACAACTTACGTATTCATGCATGTATGCTAATTCAGTTATACTCATGTTATTCAGTCAGTATTATTCATGCATATGAACGCACATATATCAGCCTACTTCACTTAGCATACCAATACATTCAAAGTACTGACGTATACCTTTTTTTGTGCTATGATGTCTTATATCATAGGTTCAGACGCACAAGCTCCCGATCTTACTTAGCAGCTCAATCTATCAACATTAGACTTAGTAGTGAGTCCTCAAAGTTAGAGTACAGATTTATTAGTCTAGTTTTTCAGTACTCAGTTTATTTCAGTAGTCGGAGTTAGTTAGGGACTTGTCCTATCAACTCTTTGTTCAGATAGTAGAGGCTTTTCAGACTAGAGTATTTGTAGATAGATGTTCAGTTTTTGTATTGATGTACCGTACTCAGTATTTATTTATAGTTTTGAACCTTATGTCAAGTTTCCGCCTAATTTTTGCATAAATACAGTATTATTACTCGGTTATTATAGCATGTACGAGTCATGGGTTAGCTTGTGGTCCCTCAGGATTATGAGCACCGTGTAGCGTCCGAGGTACAGACTCGGGGCGTTATAAAATATGATGGGAATAGGGACCCAATGCCACCTTTGAGGCATTATTGTAACCAATTAAGGGGCGCTGGAGGGAAGAAAGAGTTACTCATGGCTTATTTCGGAGAGTGTCTTTCAAGACTAGCTTCAGAATGGTTTGTTGACCAAGACATCGACAAGTGGAATAGTTGGGATGACTTGGCTAATGTATTTATACAACAATTCTAATACAATGTGGAGTTGATTCCTGATAAGAAATCCTTAACTAATATGAAGAAACAGAATACTGAATGTTTCAGGGAATATGCGATTAGATGGCGTAAACAAGCTTCTAGGGTAAAACTGCCAATGAAAGAAAGCACAATAGTGGAGGTGTTTATTCAAGCTCAGGAGGAAACATATGATCAACACTTGTTACCTGTATTAGGCAAGACATTTATTGAGGTCCTCAAAATGGGAGAGATAATAGAGGATGAAACTAAGACTGGTCGCATTGTGAGTTTTGCAACATTGAAAGCAACCCTTCAAGCAATTCAAAATAGTTCAAGAAGTATTGGAGGCAAGAAGAATGAGGAAGATTCATCTGCTATTGTAGTTAGATAGCGAGCACGGTCAAGAAGACCACGTCGTCGTTACCCTCAGGCTCAAGCCCAAGTTCATACCCAAGCTCCACATAATCACTCCCAAAATCTATTATACTCTATTCCTCTACCTCCATTTCCAGTATATAATGCACAACTACATATTCAACCCCCATCTTGCCTACGACGGTATGCACCAACTCCTCAGAATCATTATTTAACTCCATAAACATACCAAAGCCCTTCTAGTACCGATTTTTTATCCAAGCCAAACAGTGAAATGAGGCAAAAGTCGAGGGATAGATTTAGACCAATTGGAGAGTCGTATGCTAGTTTATTCCAGAGATTGGTACAGTGGGGCATAATCACTCCTCTCCTTGGGTATACTCCTGACCTGCATTTAAGAAGTTTTGATCCTAATGTATGATGTGCATATCATTCTGATGTTCAAGGTCATAATATTGAAGATTGTGATGCTTTGAAAAGAGAAATAGAAAATATGATTCAAGATAAATAGATTATTGTGCAGAACATTGATAGTGTTGAAAGCTCTAGTCATGCTGATGTGCAAACCAGCCGCTAAGATGTTAGGCTCAACAATTGAGAAGTCACTTCTCTCCTTACTAGGAAAGGTTTTTAGTAGCTTGTTTTCTTTTCTTTTCTTTTCTGTTATTCAAATTATTTCAGGGTTGTAGTTCAGGATCTATCTTGTTTTGTCCCTTTGTCATTTATGTTCATAACCCTTTTATCTTTCATTTTAACTAAATGGAGTGTCCATTTTCCTTTTGAGTTTTGAATATGTGTTATTTGTTTGTTTTCTTTACACAATATATTTTATGTTGGTTCTAGTGATATGACATGCTGGCGGAATTTTCAGCTAGATCTTAAAATCTAGGTTAATCATAAAACATTGAATCAGAGGGCTAAAGTTAGGAAAAAGTATGTGAGAAAATAGGAAGAGTGCTGAGACATTTGATAATCAAGTTGAAGCCTTCTTTGAAAATTAAGAAAATTATTTTGAGAATCACAAGAAGAACTTGGTCATCAATTGAAAGGCATGTCTCAATTGGGTTAAATAGTAGATGCATGATCCCTATACAAGAGAAATATAAAGATAATTAGCTCTACGAAAGCATGGGCCATTCTATGTGAAGGACGTACAACAAAGATGGAGTTTTATGTTTGACAAGTATAGAAGAAGAAGTGGCACACAGGCTCAGTTAAAGTTAGTATTGTTAAAGTATCACAAATGATCTTCATCTTTCACTTCATATTACATGATGTGTACTTATATTTTCAAGGAATGATCTGAAGAAGGAATTTTATTCTGCTATCCAAACATTGTGTCATCCTTTATTTACCCCATTTGAGATTTAGTGTTATTTTCTTTCATAACCACTTTTGGAATCAGGATAAAGCCATCAAAACTCAAATAAAAAGTGTCAAAAGAAATAATAAAGTTGAAAAGTTTCAAAAAAGAAAAAAAAAGATAATGTGTCCAAAAAGGAAGAAAAGAGAAGAGTGTCAAGAAAAAATAGAATTAGAAAATGTTCTAAAGACAAAAAGAGTCAATAAAAAGAGAGAAGAAAAGAAATCAAAATTAAGCTAAATAAGCTGTCGAAACTATGTTTGACCTGATTCTCCTAGTTTGGGAGTGAGATACGTAGGGAACCCTACTTTGAGTTCGGTCCAACCAAATAAACAATTGAGAATTACCCGGTCAAGCAGGAACTAGGGCATATGTTAATCTTCATTGTTTGAGTCAATTCCAAAAGTTGTAAGTCCCACCCCATTTAAAGTGTCATTTGGGCCTCATGCCATCCTTTCTTTCTAACCTTATTAAAAAAGACAAGTAATAACCAAAGAAAAACCTTAGATCAATCTTTGAGAATGATAAGACTAAGCATGCAATGCATATGATAATACATTTCGGGAACTACTTGTCTTCCTTAGCATAAGGAATCAGGAGAGAAATAAAATGTGAGAGTCTTATTGGTGAAAACCCTCTCAGGCACCGTAAGATAATTGTGAGTTGAGAGAATGAAATGAGAAAGTCTTATTGGTGAAAACTCTCACAGGAACCATAAGACAATTGTGAGTTGGAAAAAATAAAAATGAGAGAATCTTATTGGTGAAAACCCTCATGGACACCATAAACAATGGTGAGCTGAGGAAAATATGAATGAGAGAGCTTTGTTGGCAAAACTCTTTTAGGGTGTCACTAGCCAAATAAGGTCTATAAGTACAATTGACTCAAGGAAATAACTTAATTTCAGGGTCATTAACTGAAATACCCCGTACTTTTCCCAGCTCAGTTTAGCTCCTAGAATGTCAACGGTTAGCTTTGAAAATGAATAACTCTTGATTCATGAAAATTTTCAAGCTCTAGACCCCTCAATGTATAGATAATTGACTCAGCTTTCCAATGATACCAATTTTGCCTCAATCTGATACTCGGTTGAGAAGTTATGACACTTTTAGTGAAGACAGTGTCTCAAAATGAGCAGTACCACATCGCATTGACATAAAAAATAACACTTGTCCTATTTTCAGTGGACCACCGCAATTGGCCCGCATCACGGTGAAGTCCTAGTTCCCATTTGTCCATCTCTAGTAACTCACCGTGATAGTACCGCATCGCGGTGATGGACTAAATGGAATTTTTCAATTTCTAGTGGCTTACCGTGATAGCCCCACTTTGCGATGAATTTCTAGTTCGCAATAGTCAATTTTCAGTGAGCTACCGTGATAGTGTCGGGTCGCGGTGGGACCCAAAATTGAGATTTTTCCAGTTCTGAGTTAAATTTTAAAAGGGAAATTTAGTCTTTTCCCAAACCCCAAATCGTGAATAACAGAGGATTAAACCTATTCTAAGAATTCTATGCTCACTTTTCTTCAAATTACTCTCCAAGAAAACCCTAAAACTCAAAACTCAGTCCCCAAGGAATCCAAATTCCACCATTCTTTTTCCAAGATATCTCAAAATTAAGGATTCTCAATCCAAAGACTTCAAGAATTTATCTTCAAGAGCACAAATAGGAACTCAAAGTTCAAGTTTCTCCATTTAAATATCAATTAGGTATGTGGGGTTTTTCAACAAGGATAATTTTTTCATACTTGTGCCCAAAACAAGTTTTTAATTTAAAAGTTACATGGATTAACATGAGTTTTGAATTAGGGTTCATACCCAATATTGTTATTTGCAAGATTATGAGATTTTGAGAGATTTAGATGTTGAATTACATGTCTACTTTTGTATTTTCATGCGTACTGAAGTAATTTCAAGATTTAGCCTTAAATTATCAATATTTCCATTACTTAGCATGAGTTTTATGATGATTTGCTATAAATCAAATGCATGGTTACTAGCCCTAGTTTGAATGTTGTTATTTAAAGAAGATTATGCTTTTAAGCATCCCAAGACTTGTTATATTTAGATTTTGAACAAAGATTTGATCTTTTGATCTCAGTTTAGATATGAAATGCACTTACAGATTTAGCTACAGTTACAAAAAATAGATTTACAAGAGGCTTTCATTGTAAACCCTTATATTAGTTTTTAAAAGTGGATTTCCAACAAAATAAGCATATAGATTAAAGGGAGTAGTATTTAGAACCGAGTTGAGTATGTTTACATGCCCCAGAACTATGAGCCAACGTAGGTTCAGATTATCAGATTATTCTCATTTGTATATGAATGAAAAATACAGATGTGATCACTTAGATTAGGTTATACTTCTTGGCAAGAGTACGATACCTCTCCCCAACATAAGGTTTTCCCATAAGGAAACTAAACGTTGGACTCCATGATAGCTCATATGGTTTATGTCAGTTAGAAGAACCTCCCTAATAGAAAAGCTTTTAGAGACAAATTGTAAAGGCTCACAAATTTTATTCATATATTACCTTATATGAGGCATTAGTTACAGATTTCAATTTTTAGATTTCAGATATAAAAGTGAGTCCTTTCTATGCTTAGACATCATGATTTACGGATAGAATACAAGTAGAGCTTTTAGAAACTAAATGTTAGGACTCACTAGATCTATGCAACAGTTTTTTCTATTCATGATTATGATTTTCAGTTTTCAGATATTCCAGCTTATGTGAGTCATCTACATTTGGCATGCATTCTTTTACAAATTTATAATAATATTGAGATATTGATTTACTTGTGCATTCACCCCTATATACTCAGTACACTCTAGAAGTAATGATCCACATATAAGTCTATGTGCTACATTGTTTCATAATGTAGGTTCAGGTGCTCAGTTTTAGCAGCGCGAGTGATTTTGAGCATCTCCATTTACATCCGATAGTTGGTGAGTCGTCATATTTTGGGGACCCAGTTATTCAAATTTTTTTCAGCTCATTAGTATAGATGATTTAGTATTTCCAGATAGTTCGAGTCAGCTGAGGGTTTGTCCCAATGACTCTCTAGCATTAGTAGTAGAGACTTGTTCGACTGCTAGATATGGTTCAAATTTTTAGTATTAATTGATCAGACTTCTGAGATTAGTATTTTTAGATATTATATTCAGACAGTTTATCTTAGCTCATACAGAATTCCACATATTATCTTTGATTATATATATCCTTATTTTCTTTATTTTGAGCTTCAGATTTAGTAGAAGGCAGACAGGGTTAGCTTAAGGCTACTCATAGTCTTGAGCACTGTGTTATATCTCGAGACCCATTTTTGAGGTGTTACAAACTTGTTATCAGAGCCTAATGTTATAAGAGAGTCCTAGGGAGTTAGACAAACCGCATTACGTAGAGTCTTGATCATGGGTCTGAAGTGTGCCACATTTATGAGCAATAGACTATGGGATATTTTTAGGAAATCATCTCTTTCTTCCATGATCTGTATGTCATGCTTTTCTCATATTTTTTTTCGTTTTCTTCTTCTTCTTTAAAAAAAAATAATTTTGCTTTTGTTTTTACACTTCTATTTTTAGTTTATATTTCTCTTTCATCTTTTTTTTTTCCTTTTTCACTTCTTTTTTAATCAAAATTTTATTTTTCGTTTTTGTTTTTTTCTATTTTTTTCTTTTTTCTTTTTTTTACTCTTCTATCTCTATCTTTTATTTTTAATAGAAAAATATCTATACCATATATACATATTAAAAAAATATACAAAATAAATAGACATACAGATCTGCATATGTATTTACTGTAAAAAAACATACATATATATCTGCATATGTATTTATAGAAATACATATTTGACTCACATGTATATATAAACATATAGGACACAAAATCTCTATAACAAAAATGACAATTATATACATATACATATAGGAAATAAAAAAAATACATGATACATATCTTTAACACTAAAAGAAAACAAAGAAGTACATATTTTACTCTCTAAAATGACATAGTAGGTACAGTTCAAAGACAAATGTAACACCGTATAAAATATATATAGCTCTGCATATGTATTTACAGAATGCATACCTGATCCATATGTATATTCTTATTTTATATGAGTCACCTTTATATTTCACAAATACATATAAAGATATATAGTATAGTTATGTTTGTTACTGTTTAATATGAATATGATATGTATTTCGTAAATACATATGTATGTTTTGTACTGAAATATATATACAGGTCTGTATGGCTATGTATTTTGTATGTTTTATGAATATGTGTGTGTGATATACATATTTGTCTTTTCAAAAGAAAAATTAGAGATAAAAGAGTAAAAAAAAAAATATATATAAAAACAAAAAAAACAAAAAATATAAAAATGAAAAAATGAAAAAAAGAGAAGTGAAAAAGAAAAAAAAGGAAGAAAGAGAAACACAGGTATAAAAATAAAAGATAAAAAAGAAAAAAAGAAAATAGAAAAAAGAAGAACAAAATTAAAATAGAAAAAGAAAAAAAATATGAGAAAGGAAAAAAAAGAAAAAGAGAAATAGAAGAGAGAAAATAAAGTGGAAAGAAAAAAAGAAAAAAAAATTATAAAAAAAGTAAGATGAAAAAAAAACTAATAAGAAAAAAAAAGTAGAGATATAAGAGAGTGAAAGACAGTAATGGTGTTTTATATTGAAATCTTGAATATCATAGAGATAATTATCTTCAAATATGGAAAAAAATAAAAAAAATAAAAAAAAACAAAAAAAGAATAAAAAAGAGAAATAGAAGAGATAAAATAAAATGAAAATAAAAAATAAAAAATAAAAAATATGATAAAAAAATAAGATGAAAAAAAAAGGTAAAAGATATGATTTGGGGAGGTGAAATAGTGGAGTGAAAATAGAAAAATTTAAAGTAGTGAGAGTAAAATATGCATTTGCCTAGTTAATGAGTAAAATAATGCTACTCTTGTTATAAACTGTAATTTTACAAAAGTGTTGCTATTTATTGTAATTATAATATTAAGTATGCTACTTTTTGTAATTTTTCCTTTAAAATATCACCTCCACTTCAGCTTCATGTAAGAAATGGTTCATAGTTCGTCGAAACAAACTCAATCAAGGGCAGAAAAAGATAACAAGAATTAATATTCTTGAATAAAAAACAGAAACCGTTAGCAGAACACCACAAAGAATCAGAGGATGATAACACCTATATTAAAATGAACAGTAAAGACCGCAACATAGTTGATACTTCAGTTCATTTCAATCAAGAACATAATCTAAAAAATAACGAACCAAGTAGAAAGCTGCATCATTACTAGGGTTGCAGTGCTACACTAGTACATGAATAGTTGAAGTGCAGAACAGAGAAAGTTACTAAGAATATACTGTCTCTAGAATATAATTCTACAAGAATAAGATCATGCGGTGACTGAGAAAATTTAGGATGTTATAAGGTTAAATTAGTAATTTGCTGAAATTGCTTGCTCAGTTAATGTCAGCGGACGGGAAATCCTTAATTAATGAGAATGGTCCATTTATGTGATGCCATATATAGTACTATTTATAGTACTCTCATGAAGAGGAAGGTAATTTGGCAATATATCCTCTTCCAGCATATAGTGCCTCAAACACCACAAGTTCCAATGTTTTTGTATGCTCTGGCAAGGAGCCTGATGCTACATATGCTTTTATTCCAAGACAAGAACCTCGGCGTTTCCATTTTTGTTCCCATTAGCAGCCGTCCTCCAAAGCATAGCTGATTTAACTTCTTGTTATATTACAACTACTTCTAGCCATCTTCGAACAAATGAAGACTAGATATCTGTGGTGGTATCAACCCATCTGACTATTCTTTTGGTAGGTATAATCCATTAAAACTTTCTTTAACTTTTACTTTTAGAAGTAAATCCTTCGATTTTGTACTTTCTGCACCTTGATTTTAATCAAAAAAGAATAAGCTTCTAATAAGCAAGAATGTTCAAGAGGGCAGACGATAGTTCTACTAGTTCTCTTCCTATTGTTTTTTAATTTGAAAAAAGAAAGATAGAACCTCTCTTTATACCAGAGCGGTAGTCCATTCTCCACCTAAGACCTACTGAAAGAAGACTATATTATTAAAAGAGTTAATATGATGTAGGTTAACCTCTCCACAATCCACATCTACCGCCCCCTCATGGTTTCTAGAATCTGACAAGGACGTAACGAGGCAAATGACGGTCTTTTTTATTCCTCATATGCACTATGTTAAATCTGATGATAGCATTACTATAATACAGGTGAAGAAAAAAAGGCCTGTTTGTGAAGGGTGATCCATCCTTATGACAAATTTCACGATAGCAAGAAATCGGAATATTTCCATTCAAAGGCAGAAATGGAGGAGTTCTTAAGCCTAAATCTCATGTTAGATTACCATTCTCTAATTCAACATTTAAAGTTTACGAGGAGACTAAAATATACTTAAAACATGAATCATTAAACATAATCCTTCTCATTGTATAAGGATGCTTTTCTAGAGAGAGAAAAAAGTGTATGTTGATTCCATTTTATCTAGTTCACTTCTACATGGAATTCAAATCAAACCCCAGTAACTTTTACTCAAATCCTTCATAAGAGTAAATCAAATGGACTATAAAGTTCAACACTTGGATCTCACCTTCTATATATAAGATACCTAATTCCTACCATATCAGTACGAAATTTACCCTAGATGTGAACTAACATTTTATATGTGATTGTTATCCCTTATCCCACCAAGAAAGCGACCCTCGATTTAAGATTTTCTTCTGAGTAATAGAACAAGTTCACACATTATAAAATAACAAAAAACGTTGTGATCTGTATAAGGATCTAACCTCTTCTTCTTTTTTTGCTTTATCAGCAATTGTCTTCTGCTTCGTGCTCGACGCCATCTTTTTCAAAACCTTGAAACTTCCTACACAAAGAAATTCTTGAATGTGAAAATATGAAGAAGCAAGTGGTGAAACAATAGAAGTTATGCACCCCTCTTAATAACAAGATTACACGAATCAGATAATGGTCAAAGTTAAACTAAGAGTGAGTGATCACTCAACTTAATGGTAAATGATCAACATTCAATGATGTGACAGCTGTAAGTAATAAAAATTAAAATCAATAAATAGATTTATTTAGGACCTAACCCACCCTAAACCCGATCCAATCTTTACCTGACCTGCTTAATGGGTTGATTATATAAGAGGTGCCTTTAATAATAATATTTAACTAAAAGAACACGATTGTTGTTCAATTTTTAGACAAGCAAAAATAAATAAATCTTACCTTCGGTGTATAATTATCTAATTGCAAATGATTTAAAATTCAATTGCATGAACACAAAGGAGTCTCATTGTATACATGTGTGAGAAACTAATTTTTCAAACACACAAAAGAACTTTGACTTTCAAGTAAAGTGTCTTGTATATGTGAAATACGAATGTACTCACTACACGGATTAGATTAACCAACATTTATAATAGAAAAAAAATATTAAACCTCAATATAAAATGTGAATAAATAAGGTACTCTCATTCATAAAGGTACACTTTGTTGCCTTTTAAAAACTAAATGTAATTCTTCATTAATTAACGAAAGCTTATAAGTGTGAATACAAATGTACACGGATCAGATCAACATGGATTCATCATTAGAATAACATTAAACATCATACTAAATGTGAAAGACTAAGTAATCTCATAGTGGCATACAGTTTTGCCTTTTATATACTAAATTCAACTCTTCTACTAATGGAAAAATAATAATCTTAAACAATAAGGCTTGACATTGATATCTGGAAGTATTAAAAGAACTTATTATGATGTATTTCAAGATCTTCACATTTTACATTGATAATTCCTAAATTATCAATCACATGTACATCTATCATACTTAGATAGAGAACACCTTTATTTATTTAATTATATATGTATGTTCCTCCCGTGTGAACTAATACTTTTTAAAGTGTCAAGCATGTGGAACTTTTTATGGTATGGCTGGCAGTGAAATTCGAACGCATGACCTCTATTTGTAATCATCTCATCTAAATGATGTTAGAGAGAATTTACATTTATTTACTTAATTAATTGGGCTAATCCGATTTATTTAGTGAAGCCACTTTTCTTTTATTAAAGCCTATAATTGGACTCTTGCTGAACAAATTTGCAAACTAGCATAGTCTGACAAACTACAAGTAGAGGCCGATCAAGAATTTAAATTTGATGAGTTTGATCTTTAAATATTTTAATGTTGAACTTGTTGTATTTTAAAATTATGTGTCCGAATTTTGATTGACTTGTACACAGACACGCAAACACGCGCGCGCACACGGATATATATTGGACGGATGAACACATTGCCAAAGGGCTGCATCTGCCACCTACGTTGCTCGAACTTTTCAAAAATGTCCATGTGTGCGTATCGAATTCACCAAAGTTAGTGTATTTTTGAAGAATCCGACATGGATGTGGCATCGAAATGGAGTCCGCGCAACTTAGTCTGCCACTAATTTCAACTCCATAAGATGCCGAAAGAATGGGGAGAAGAGGAAGGCCTAACCTAGAGTACTTGGAAGGTCATGATTGGCGCACAAGGTAGGGTGGGGTTGGTTACGACTAAAGTTAGTAAAGGCTTTACTTGCTCCACCTATCCCACTCCATTGTCATTCCGATGTTCACAACTACAAAAGGTCGACTAAAGAAATCTAAAGACACAACAAAATCCAATACCGAAGCTAGCATACAATGAGGGGGTTCATCCGAATTCTCTTCAGCGAAAAATTAAACTATTTATATATGGTTAAAATTATTTTTTATGTATATATAGCAGGTGTTGAACCCCCATCGTCTAGTTCATGTGTTCACTTTGAACCCCCTCAATGAAAATCCTGCCTACACCACTGCAATCCATCCATGAAAAACTCAAGTGGAACTATAGAACACAAGAGAAACAAGAACTTAGCATAATAAAGGACATATTAGGTCAAACACAAGGATCTTATTAATCTAACAAAATTTGAAACTAAAGGAGTAGATTTCAATCAAATACAATTCATTTCCCAAAGCGTTAAATTTATAGTATTCAAAGGGTAATATAGTAAAATTACCCTTATTATTTATTATTTACTGCTTATTAATCCATATGCCAATAGAAAAGTGTACTGGTAAAGATGAACGGAGAGAGTAGATTTCAATCAAATATAATGCCATAGTTAGTGTCTAAGGAGGGTGGTGTGTACGAGACCTAAGACAAATTAAAACCTCCATAAACAACACAAAAACATTTATAGGTCATAAAACAACTTGCAATTTTATAAATTACTCCCTCCGTCTATCTTTACTTGTTCGCTTTTTTATTTTGGGATGTCCAACAATACTTGTTCAGTTTATAAAGCAATGAATAATTTACCTGTTTCTATCCATTTTACACTTAGCATTAAATACGATTCATTATTCAATGAATTTTTCAATGCGTCAATTTTCTTTTTTTATAACTGTGGTATTCAGGCCATCTTGTGAGTACCTCGATGATAATTCCACAGGATACCTTCCACCTTCCACCAGCAACAGGTATCAGATAACTCTATCCACCAAGACTAGAACAAGAAGAAATCACCTAGCGTTTGTCTCTGTTGGGAATTGAACCTGATACTTCATTATACTCAACCCAACTTCATTGAACCACTAGCTCACACCCTTGGATGCTAAATTTATTAGATTCAAAGGTTAATATTATAAAATTACCATTTTTACTTAACCACTTATCAATTTTGGGATGTCCAACAATATTTGTCCAGTTTATAATCAATGGAAAATTTACCTATTTCTAGCCACTTTACACTTAGCATTAAATAACGATTGATTATCCAATTCACCTTGACTAATTCCACGGAATGTCTGCCACCTCCCACCAGCCACAAGTGCCAAGTAACACTGTCCACCAAGACTAGATCACGAAGAAATCACCTAGTGTTTGTCTCTGTTGGAAATTGAACCTGAGACCTCATGGTGCTCTACCCAACTTCGTTGAACCACTACGCCACACCCTTGAGTGCTAAATTTATCATATTTAAAGGTTGATATTGTAAAATTATCTCTATTATCAAATATAATGCCATAATTAGTGCCTAAGGAGGATAGTATATACCCAGACCTTAAGACAAAAGCTACATAAACAACACAAAAAACACATTTACAGGTCATAAAAGAACTTGCAATTTTATCAAATTAATAGTCAGCAATAACCAAATAAATATAGAAAAATAAATGTTTGTAAAAGAGAATTCATTAGTATAACAAGGCGAACCTTTTATTCTTCTTCAGTTTCAAGGGGTTCTATACTGTGCTTAATGCTTTGCGCCATTTGTTAGCTCTTGAAATGCTCACTTAAAACCCTTTTTAAACTTTGGGGTTTGGGGGTGGGGTGGTGGTGGAGGTGGCGTGGGTTTGGGTGGTGGTGGTGGTAGGGGGTTGGGGATGTGCAAATTTGAATAAGGGTAAAATTAATTTAATACTTTAAAAATGTATTTTGTAACGATCAAAATTAATAATTAAGGATAAAAATAGAAAGGATCAATTATTCGTTGAATTTTTTATCTAAACAAATATTGTTTGACGAAAAAAGAACTGACTACTATCATTTTAAAAAAAAAGGGTCAAATAATTTTAATAATTCAATTAATTGATTATTTAAACTTCCATTTTGTTATTAAGAAGTTGATTTTTCACCTTATAACCTTTTTTTCGAAACTATGGAATAAGGAATTGTTTCTTTGAAATATCTAATAAAATTGAATGATCTAGGAAAACTTTTGAATTGTTATATAGAACTAGAGTGACAAAATTAATCATGAAAATATAATTTGTCTCAAGGTTGAGTTGATTATTAACTCACACGTTTATCAGAAAGTTATACATAGTGTCGCCCAAATTATGCGGTCTTGCCCCCAAAAATATTCGGTCTTGATTTTTCGTCCCTATTTAATGATTTTTAATTTTTGTCTATAAATCATAATATTTGATCACTTATGCAAGTATAATATTTTGAAATATCATGAACATGATATTTTTCTTATGGACAATATTTGTTAGATGGATCACAAAAATCAAGACTATCATTTATGGGGATTATTTTTGTAAAACTTTTCTAATGGACGGTAAAATATCAAGACCAGGTCATTTTACGGTCATTTCTAAATTTGACCCGTTCCAGTTCAGTCCATAAAAATTAGACTTATATTATAGTATAACTTACATAAATATCGAATTTTTAATGGGTTCTAACACTTTTTTCCATAACTTTATTTAATTACATGATATTCCAAATTTTGATATTTGTGATACATATCTTTAGGCTTGATACATATATATTGTGATACATTTGTATTTTGGTGGTTAAGGAAGTAACTAATTTTCAATTATTACAGGGAGTAAAATTAGGTGCAAATAGTGGTATAAATACATCTGGTTCCAGATGTATCATAATGATATGTTTGGTAAAATTACTCAATACCCATTAAAAATTCAATCTCGCACAAAAATAAATAGTTTACATATGTCAAACATATGTTAAAGGCATAATACATAAATATGACTCTAAACTTGACACTAAATTATAACTTTGACCTTAAACTTTGACAGTACACAAATATGATCTTTAACTATTTAAAACTGCACAAATATGACCTCTGATCCTACGTGGCAAAACGTGTGTTCAACACGCAAAACTGGGCGCGTCCAACTTAAAATCTAAGGGCATAATACATAAATATGACCCTAAACTTGACACCAAATTTATAACTTTTACCTTAAACTTTGACAGTGCACAAATATGACCTTTAACTATTCATAACTGCACAAATATGACCTTTAAATGACTTTTCACTATTATTTTTTTATTATTTTCGGCTCAAAGATGAAAATGACATCTAATTTCTTTTGTCATTGCAGAAAAAGAGCAATATTGAAGATTTATTAATTAGGTGGGTCAGCCTCATACGAAAAAACCACGCGGGTATGTATATATATTATAAAGCAAAGGACGAATTTATGTTATACAATATATCTAAATATAATTTATTTAAATATTAAATTAAAGATTCCATTATACTAATAATAAAAAAATTATAGTTTTAATAAAACGTTATTAAATTAACGTTATTAAGGATAGTACTAGTATATTAAATTAATGTTATCAAATTAACGTTATTAAAATATTAGTATTAAATTAACGTTATCAAAACGTTATTAAATTAACGCAGGGGCGGACCTACGTGGTTGTCATGGGGTTCACCCGAACCCCCTCGGTAAAAAGATTACTTTGTATATATAAGGTAGAAAATCTATATTTATGTACATCTATTAATGTTGAACCACATAAAACAAGGCACTTAGATAGCCCAGTGGCGTTATTTGCTCTTCTTGGGCGCTTTCTTCAGCCTACTGCGCGGGTTCGATCCCTGTTAGTGGCTTTTTTTTTTTTAATAAAAAAAGCTAGGTGTTGCTGCTATAGAAATAAATAATAATAATAATAAATACCAACCTTTTTGTAAGTAATTACACTCTCTTCCACTTTTTCAATTACTTTACTCTCTCCCTATTAATATACATAACATAGCCGACATATACATAACATTCTGTGTATATGTTGGAATTTTTGTAATATGTTTAGAGAGTTGAGATTTTTTGTAATATTGAAAACATAAGTTGTGTATTTTTGTAATTTTTAGTAATAATAATAAAAACAATGCCGTTTTAATACAAAAAGTAAAACTTTGACAGTGCACAAATATAACCTTTAACTATTCGAAACTGCACAAATATGACCTCCCTCCAAGTCAGCTCTTTTAACGACGTGGCACCGTGTGATTGGATGAGCTTTCCATGTAGGCGTGAGTTAAACTCACGCATGGGGGTTGCAAAATCAGAGGTCATATTTGTTCAGGTTTTGAATAGTTAAAGGTCCTATTTGTGCACTATCAAAGTTTAAGGTCAAAGTTATAATTTGGTGTCAAGTTTAGGGTCATATTTATGTATTATGCCTATGTTAAATGTATCAAACATTTATAAATAAATAAAAATATAATCACTATCACAAAGTATCTGTCATACGTATCATAGTATTCCAACAACAAATGTATCATATTGGTAATGTATATATTTTTGATAACTGATTAATAACACCAATACATATTTTTTATACTAATATATTAGTTTTATATGTATCGTTTCTCATGGGATAAAATGTATCGATGGTGCACGTATAAAATGTATCACAAAATTAAATAAAATACCATATGGATCAATTGAAAAATATTTAAACTGAATAAGGACGGTGAAATTATTAAATGACCAAAAAACATATGCATCATCCTTAAAATTATGAAAAGGGTACACAAATTCTTGATATGTATCTATATATGTATTAAATACATATGTATATGTCTTGATACTTAAGATTGATACATATAATTCACTGTCACCACTCCCTCCATCGTTCGTCCGCACCATCACCGCCACCTTTGCTACCCCACCCCTTCCGTCGTTCGTCCTTACCACCACCGTCACTTTGATCGTTCTCGTCGAAAATCTACACCTGATTGTTCAATTTCTCCTCTTTTCGTTTATAGGTATTGACTTAAAAGTTAAAAAAAATATCAAAATGATAAAAGAAAAGTTGATAAAAAAGATAAAAAAAATAATGAAATTGGTGAAGAAGTTGCAGTAATGGAGATAAAAGTTGTCTCAATTGATGATAATTTGGGAGAGATTTTAGCGGATGAATTTTTTGGAGAAAAAAAAAAGGATTGCAAGCATTAATTGTGGGGTAAAAGTAGGATGGGTATTTTGTTATATGTATCAAAAGTAAAATATTAAATCCAAGATTTTAAGTAATTGTTTAAAAGGCAAGTGATTTTGGGTAATAAGATCTCTTATATTTGTAGTTTTGTGTAATTTTTTCTATATTATATGTAGCCCAATTAAGCCATAAAAATCTTGTCAAAATATTTGTTGAAAGACATTTTCTTTATTTGATATAATTAAAAAAGAAAAAATTTGAAGTAATAAAAAATTTAAAGTACCCAAAAATATTATAGTATTAAAATGAAAGAAAATCCATCTGATAATTCAAATTCTTTATGGTGAACAAATAATATGTTATAAATCGGCAGAAATAAAGCAAACCACACGCTAAATAATAAACAAGAAAACACAGATTTATGTGGAAATCCTTGCTAAAAAAATCACGGACAAAGGCAGAGGATGTTTCACTATAATGAAAGGAGAGGAGTACAATAAGGAGAATGAGTATTTTCTAAATACACATAATAACCCACTAAATGCACTTATATAATACATGCATACAAATAAGTCTTAGGCCCAAAAACATAAAGGTTCATACGGCGGGGCTGCGCCCCCGCTCCCTATCAAGATCAGTGATGGGCTCCGGGATCAATCCTATCAGCTCGATCCCTATGCTACCACCACAGACCTCATTGAAAATCACAAATATAGGTCGCACTGAGAAACTTTCAGGGCCGACTCAACATAATTCGGGTCACAACTCTGACATAATAACACATTCATTATTAAAAGAATCCCTTTGAATGTAACATATTAAAGTTTTTTTAACAAAATTTTGAAATATCACATCACCTTTAACATATACCGACATTTGAAATTGTTGCCTCTCATTTCAAAATACTTATTAATAATTTTCTAGAAAAAACTAATTAATTCTACACTTTATGTTGTACATTAAACTTTGATATGAACGAACGGATTAGATATATATTTAATACAAGTGCAACTCTTAGGTGATGTTTAAAATGAATTAAATTAATCGAATCGTACCCATAGTATAATTAGAACAGTCTAGAAAAGGTTAATTTTTAGATTATACAAGAAAAGTAACCGAAAACTAATACGATATAACTTATTGAAAATAATCATCAAATCGAAACATTAAAACCCTTGGTTAATAATACGACTATTTTATGAGAAAGGGTATGGATTATGAGTATTAGAAATACCTAAATTTTCAATTTGAATTCTAACAAAAGTCCTTCAAGTTTTTTGAAATAAAATTTATTGTTATCACACTATTAGCTTGAGAACTGTTATACTTCCTTCATGACATGTTATGTGAAAGGGTTCATATTACGAGTATTAGAAATACCTAATCCTTCAATGTTGCATCTGTATCGAAATCTCAAAAAATACACTATTTTTGGAGAATCCCACACACACCCGTTGACATTATTAAAGAATCCAAGCAACATACAAGTTATGTAGAGAGGTAAATGTTATTTTTTTCAATATTTTCAGGTACACATAATCTGTAATTTGACAGAATAACTTCAACACTAGTTCAAGTTTAAAACAAGAACACTATGAAGTACAATAACACCCTCAACACAAGATCAAAGTAATCTTTCAAAGAAGTGTGTTTTATTTTTCAGAAATTAAGATGAAATAGAAATGGCCATGTCCTCTGAATTCACAGAGTGTTCTTAAGGAAATAATTCCCCTCAAGTACCCGAGTTTGCAGAATTTTCCTTCCAGGATAAAATGGACAAACAAACCAATTGTAGCGGTACCTCAAATAATTGGAATCTTTCCGAACTCACTCACCGATTTGATTGATCACACAGAATGTTTTGAACACAAGAAGAGTTTGTATATTAAGAAAATTTTTCATTCCTAAACCTGTGGATAAATGCAGATTTATATAGCCATCAAGTGTCCCTTCTGAAAGGTGGCAATGGTTCATCCGAAAAGGTGGGTTCTTTGGAAGAGTCATGTCTGTTCATTTGAAATATTATGTCTTTTTCTGAACAGACACAACTATCTGAACAATCACTTTTTTTTCAAAATAATATGTCTTTTCCTCAAAGATTGTGTCCCTCCATTTTCCATTCACACCAATTGAACCCAACAGTAAACACAACACATAACAACAACTAACATGCTCGGTGTAATCTAACAAGTGTGAGGTTTTGGGAGGGTGGTGCGTATGTAGACCTTACTCGACCTTCTGAAGGTTGAGAGTCTATTTTCAAAAGATGCCTCGATTCATGTAAAACATATCAAAGCAGGTTCAAAAATGAAATACAATAACGAAGAACACCTTACCTCGACCTTGTGAAGATAGAGAAGTGGTTTTTAAAAGATCTTCGACTCATGTAAAGCATATCAAAGCAGGTTTAGAAAGGAAATACAGTAATAAAGAAGCTATTTAAGAAGAAGAAAACACGATAAATGGAAAATATTGACAACAAATAACGAATAATACATGATAATAAAAGTAATAAAAACTCTTCATGTTCGATGCTACGCCCGTGTCGAAATCTCCAAAAATACACTACTTTTGGAGAATCCGACACGCATCCATTGACATTTTTAAAGATTCCAAGCAACATAGGACTTATGTAGAGAGGTGAAATTATCATAATAACAACTAACATACTCGGTGTAATCCCACAGGTGCGAGGTCTGGGAAGGGTGGTGTGTACCTAGACCTTACTCGACCTTGTCAAGGTAGACAGGTTGATTTCACAAGAAACCTAGACTCACGTAAAGCATATCAAAGCAGGATCAAAAAGGAAATACAGTAATAAAGAAGCCATTTTGAGAAGAATAAACATGAGAAATGAACAATATTGACAACAATTAACGAATAGCTTGAACTCACGACCTCCTGGTCACATGACTACTAAGAAGAACTAAAAGAAAAAAAAGTTCACCAATTGCTAAATAATTGCAAGAAAAATGCAGCAAACACAAACCCTTTCAGCTTTTGCATACTCCACAATTAAATTATCTGAACAACCAGCTAGATAGAGTACCACCTATGATTTCTTTGTAACTCCACACTTACCGAGATTAAAACCGTTATCCAAAAGCTTGTTTTGTTGATATAGTTCCTTCACGTGTAGTTTTAGTTCATTACTGATGAACGTCTTCAACTGAGCGACAGTAGTAGACCTTGAAAACTTCGCTTTAAGTTTACATAAGTTTATCTATTGGCTATTCTTATCGGTTGGTATTCCTAGCTTCTGTCGAAACATGTACTTCACATTCTTGACAAACTCATGCCTGTCCACATCTAGTGTAATAGTTCTACCGCTTGTTATGATAAAGATCTGTATTGGTCTATGCTTCACCTGTAAGAAGGACTCTTCGTTGATGCCATACTGATATAATGTCTTCGAATCATCCAATTTCTGTACCTCATAAAACAGATCCATAAAGTTTATCCAGCTGCCAAAACTGATCTCGATAATTATTTTAATGTCGTGAACAATTAAGGCAACCTTGACTTCTATTTGTACAATGTCCTTCATTGGCATGTAAACGGAAAGAAGCAACTTGTCTCCAGGATTTGAAACCATTTGAAGAATTAATCTTCCATCAATTTTGTAAAATGCTAAGGTTTTATCATCTTCAAGAAACATCCCATTATGAATTAGAGAAAATTCGTTTGATTTTACTCCTCCTTTGGCTGCAATCCTATTTTTGACATCCTGGATAGTATCGAAAATCCTTGACTAAATCGTGATTGAACCTTCAACATAGAGTCTCTTTACTAATAATGTCCTCGGGACTGAATTATTGATATGTCCATGAAGGATGGAGTTTTCAATAATGCCACAATCGATTCTTTAACCCTTAAAGCAACTGTTTTACTGACATTCAAGTACATGGTCATCCGCAACAGGATAAAAAAAACATATATGGTCGGTCCATAACGGTGTATTTTTATTCATTAACATCTATTACTGCGAATATTCAATAGTACAATTAATTCGGTTTCAGTACAATAACGGTGTTTTCACAAGCCCGACTTGTTCAAATTCAAACTTGTACCATATATATCTTATTTGAGGGGTACGAGTTTCTCCATTCATAAGACTCAAAGGTTAAAATTGTGGCGAGGATGACCTCTCCACTCCCTACTTCGCCCCGCATTCATGCCTATCACTATGAAAAACACAAGAGCCAATACTAGAAAAACTCAACAGCAAAAATTAAACACATTAAAACATCCTAATAATCAAATAACGGTTTCCTTTGTTAGATACGGAGACATATATACAACAAAAACATATCCAGTGTATGAATATACAACAAAAACATATCCAGTGTAATCATACAGGTGGGATATTGGAAGGTACACTGTATGTAGACGTACCCTTTGTTCGGTCGAAGGTGTATGTATGAATGGAAAATGGAGGAAAAAATAGTGGAGGGAAAGAGAGTCACTAAAATGTAAAGTGTACTCTTTTATGGAAAGTCTACTAAATTCTCCCACATTGGTGGAAGAAAGAAGCTTTCATGTATTTATATTGAGAAACACATCTCCAGATGGATAGTGAGGCAAGAACAAGGTAGTGCCTCGCGCCGTTGTCGTCGCTCGCTCGGCTTCGAATTTGGATTTCAATCAATGAGATCTATTTTTTAGACAAAATTTATTTGAAACTTGAAGAACAAGTGAAATTTTAATCCAAAGAATCTGATAGAAATATTTTTCTCCACGTGCGGGCGCATTTTGGACTCCATGCAAACGCATGCACAACGCACCTCGAAGGGATGCGACCCTTTAAGGTAAAAGGCACACTGTTTTGCGCAGTAGGGTGATCTACGCTCACAACTGAGCAACCTGCGGGCGCAGGTGCACCGCAGGTAATCACTGGAATTTGGACAGTGTCACCTGCAACCGCAGATCGAGTGCAGTTCCAGCACAGACTGGGCGCAGGTGACGTGATTGTACTAAATCGGTACCTTTTTGCTGAACTCATGCATCCTTTCTAAAGGGGAGCATTAAGGATATAAATATCTGACATATTCCTCAAGTGTAGAGATGATTTTTTTAACAGAAAACACACTCTTATTCTCTACAAAAACTCATTGTGATCATTAGTCGTTGAGTGACTTCGACGAATCAAATAATTTGAGGTACCACTATTGTTGGATTGAAAGCCATTTAATCTTGGAAGAAAAATTCCATAACCTCGGGTACAGTGAGGGGAATTATACCTTAAGGACACTTCGTGAATTCAGAGGACTTGGCTTTTAATTTCTGTTTCATCTTATTTTTGAAACTATAACACACTTCTTGGATAGATTATTTATAATTTTGTGTTGAAGGTGTTGTGTAACTTCATAGGTGTTCTTGCTTTTAGACTTGAACTTGTGTTGAAGTTATTCTGTCAAATTACAGATTCTGTGTACCCAAAATCTTTGTAAAAACAACACCTTATCCCTAGTTGAAAGATGGTTTCACATAGCCTTAGAACACCAAAAAAACTGAACAACAAACATTACACACACTCAAACATCCTAATAATAAAAAAGTTTCCTTTGTTGGATACGGAAACATATATACAACAAAGACATATCTAGTTTAATCCTACAAGTGGGATCTAAGAAGGTACATTGTACGTATATGTCCTCTTATCGCTGGTTGAAAGACGGTTTTACAAATCCTTAGAAGACTAGAAAAACTGCACAACAAATATTACACACATTCAGACATCCTAATAATCAAACGACATCCTTTGTTTGATATGGAGACATACATACAACAAAAACATATCCAGTGTAATCAGACAAGTGGGATCTGGGAAGGTATATTGTACGTAGACGTACCCTTATCCCTGGTTGAATAATGGTTTTTAAGAGCCTTAGAGGACTGGAAAAACTGAACAACAAATATTACACACATTCAGACATCATAATAATCACCGGTTTCTTTTGTTAGATACGGGGACATATATACAACAAAAACATATCCAATGTAATCCTACAAGTGGGATCTGGGAAGGTACATTGTACGTCGACGTACCCTTATCCCTGGTTGAAAGACGGTTTCACATAGCCTTAGAACACTAGAAAAAATAAACAACAAACATTACACATACTCAGACATCCTAATAATCAAATAATGGTTTCCTTTGTTGGACGCGGAGACATCTATACAACAAAAACATATCCAGTGTAATCCCATGAGTGGGATCTTAAAAGGTACATTGTATGTGGACATAACCTTATCGATCAACGGTTGCAAGACGGTTTCACATAGCCTTAGAAGGTACATTGTACGTCGCCTTAGAAAAAATCCAGACTTCTTAATATTCAAATTAATGGTTTCCATTATTAAGTGAGATACATATATATAACAAAAGGTGTAATCACACAAGAGATCCGGGGAATATAGAGTATACGTAGCACTCTACCTTCTTGTGAAGGTAGAAAGACGGTTTCTCACATAGACATAGAAGGTACATTGTACTTTAGCCTTATAAATTCAAACTTCCTAATATTAAAACAAGGCATAATACATAAACTTTTTCTTTAACTTGGCGTAAGATTACATTTGTAACCTCCAAATTTGAGTGTGCACAAGTAGACACTTAAACTTGTATAAAGTTGAACAAATAGACACATTCCTATATGGCATCCTACGTGGCAAATTCTTGTCTTGAATGGCATCCTATGTGTATTATATGTGTATATCTACTTGTTCATCTTTATACAAGTTTAAGTGTCTACTTGTGTACACCCAAAGTTAGAGGTCATAGAGGTGATTTAAAGCCAAGTTAAAGGCATGTTTATGTATTATGCCTTCAAACAACAGTTTCCTATGTTGACTAGGATAAATATATACAATAAAAACATATCCAGTGTCATCACACAAGTGAGATCCGGGGAGGATAGAGAGCATACAACATTATCTCTACCTGTTCGGTTCTCGAGTAAGGCATTTATTAAGATCCAGGATGAAGCTGTAATACTCCGTACTTTTCCTAGTTAAGTTTAGCTCCTAGAACGTCAAGGGTTAGCTTAAAAATGAGTAACTCTTGGTACATATATAATTTCAAGATTTAGACCCACTAATGAGTAGATAATCGAATTATCTTTCCAATGATACCAATTTTGCCTCAATCCAATACTCAGTTGAGAAGTCATGGCACTTTTAGTGAAGACAGTGTCTTAAATTGAGCAGCACCACATCGTGGTGAAATGAAAAATGAAAATTGTTCAATTTCCAGTGGACCAACGTGACTGTCCCACATTGCAGTGAAGTCTCAGTTCCCATTTTTCAATTTCCAGTAGCTTACCAAGATGGTGGCGCATCGCGGTGATGGCCTGAATGACACTCATCCTCTTTCCAGTGAAGCGATGCGATTTCACCGCGTTGCGTTAAAGGACAAAATGGGAATCATCCCTTTTCCAGTGGCTTAACGCGATATCCCCACGCCGCGATGATGTTCCAATTCTCGATAGTCAATTTCTAGTAAGCCACCGCGATAGTGGCGCGTCGCGGTGGGAGGCAAAATTGGGATTTTCAGCTTTCCAAAGTTGATTTTAAAAGGGTAGTTTGGTCTTTTCCCAAGCCCCCAAATCATGAATAATAGAGGATTAAACCTATTCTAAGCATTCTATACTCACTTTTTATCAAATTACTCTCTAAGAAAACCCTAGAACTCAAAACTTAATCTCCAAAAAATCCAATTTCCTCCATTATTTTTCTAAGATAGCTTAAAATTAAGGATTCCCAATTCAAAAACTCCAAGAGGTCATCTTCAAAAGCACAAAAGGAATTTATGATCAAGATTTTTATTCAATTTCAACAATTAAGATAGGTAGGGTTTTTCAACAAGGATAATCCTTTCATCCTTGTGCCCAAAATTAGTTTTTGAAGATAATTTTACATGAGTTTATATGAGTTTTGAATTAGGGTTCATACCCAATATTGTTATTTGAAAGATTTTGAGATTTCAAGTAATTTTGGTGTTGAACTGCATGTCTACTATTGTATTTTCATGGATATTGCGGTATTTCCAGATTTAGACTTGAATTATCAATATTTTCATTACTTAGCATGAGTTTTATGATGATTTAACATGAAATAGATGCATGGGTTATTAGCCCTAGTTTGAATGTTATTATTTTAAGAAGATTATTCTTTTAAGCATCCCATGACTTGTTCTATCCAGATTTTTAATAAATATTTGATCTTTTGATCTTAGTTCAAATATGAAACCCACTTTATAGATTTAGTTACATTTTAAATTAATAAATATACAGTTGGTTTTCATTATAAACCATTATACTAGTTTTTAAAGTGGATTTTCAACAGAATGAGTATACAGATTAAAGAGAGTAGTATTTAGAACCGAGTTTATGTTCAAATGACCCAGAACTATGAGCCAATGTAGGTTTAGATTATTCCCATTTCTATATGGATGACAGATACAGATGTGATCACTTAGATTAGGTTATACTCCTTGGCAAAAGTATGACACCTCTCGCCAATGTGAGGTTTTCCCATAAGAGAACTAGATGTTGGACTCCATGATAGCTCAGAAGATTTATGTCTATTAGAAGAACCTCCCTAATATAAAAGCTTTTACTAGAATTTCCTATAACATACAGAAAAGAGTAAAGAATAATAGAAAATCTTTTAGAAACTAAGTGTAAAGGCTAACAGTTTTATTCAGCTATTGATTTACATATGACATTAGCTACGAGATTTTAGATTTCAGTTTACACTTACAGAAGTGAGTCCTTTCTACACTTAGACAACATGATTTGAAGATAGAATACAAGTATAGCTTTTAGAAACTAAATATTAGACAACCTGTGGGTATCTTGAATGATGTGTTGGTGAAAGTGTCTACCTTCATTTTTCCTGCAGACTTTGTGATTTTGGATTGCGAGGTGGATTCTGAAGTTCCCATAATTTTGGGACATCCTTTCCTTGCAACAGGAAGTGTGCTTATTGACATGAGAGCTAATGAGCTTTAATTTCGGCTGAATGACGAAGTGGTACGCTTTGATATATGCAAAGCAATGAAGCAGCCCAGCGATATGAATGTGTTCTCTGTAGCTGATGTTCATTATGAGGATAAGAAAGCATTATTTGTAGAGAAACAGCTTACTGTTGAGCCACTATCTGATGTGCTGTTGAATGTTGAGCATAAGGATGATGAAGATTATGAAGAAACTATATGTGCTCTAACAGAAATAGGGTCCTATTCTCATACTCCTAAGCAGCCGGACCTTGATCTTAAGAATCAACCGTCACCAACAGCGAAGACTTCCATTGAAGAGCCCCCAGTGCTAGAATCGAAAGAGCTCCCCAATTATCTAAGGTATGCATTCTTGGGAAGTAGAAATACACTTCCGTTAAGTGTTGCGGATGATTCAAGTGAACAGCACGTAGAGGCTCTCATATCTGCTCTGAAGAGGTACAAGAGAGCCATTGGGTGGTTCATTGATGATATCATTGGGATCCTTCTTGGGTTATGTACGCACAAGATTCATCTCGAAGGAGATTGCATGCCCACAAGTAAGCAACAGCGTCATCTGAATCCATTCAGAAAATGATGCCCCATCTATCTCGATGAAGTCTAAGTAATCGAGGTAGCTATGTCATGCCGCGACAATAAATCAAGCGCTTGGTGGGAGGCAAACCATCGTTTTTAATTGTTTTTGTTGTTTTTGTTTTCCTAGGATTTTGTCGAGCCGCGACCAAAACTAAGGCGCTTGATGGGAGGCAACCCATCGTTCTAATAATTTTTACTGTCTTTGAGAAAATGTAGGTGCAAGAGGTGTAAAACGAGGAGATTGGTTTCAAATCTCGATTTGGACGTGTTGCATGTTAAAGGTGGTAAGTTAGGAATGAGGAAGCAAAAGGTTATGGATTGAGCATTGCTCATGAAAATATAGGCATCAAACAAGGCTAGGCCTAGGCAAAACTAGGCCACGAACAAGGCGAAGCCTATACTATGGCCTAAGATCTCGGAATCTAGTGTGCCATAGCATAGGCGCCGCCCATGCCCAAGTATGCCATAGCATAGGCGCCGCCTATGCTAAAGCCTTTTGTCTCTGAATCTCATATGCCATGCTAAAGGCGCCGCCTATGCCTAGGAATGCCATGGCATAGGCGCCGCCTATGCTCAACAATGCTATGCAAAAGGCGCCACCTATGCCAAGCATAGGCAAAGCAAAAGGCGCCACCTATGGTCACTTCTAGTCTCCAAATCCGATTTTAAATGGGTCAAAACCCGACCCAACCTTCTCCTATAAATATGAGACTTAGTCTTGAACCAAAAACACATTGGAAACCTAGCCTAGGCGCCGCCTATAGTCTCCAAATCCTCTCAAAAATTTTCCATTTTCTTTTTTTCTTCACAAGAACATCATCCAAAGGCATCAATCAAGTAAGTACTACTTTGTTCTTCATTTACATTTCGTAAGTAATACACTACTATGCCTATTATGAATTGTTATTTCTTGAAGAATTATTGGTGATGTGAATTTGTTTGAATTGTTGATATACAACTACGTGAATGAACGTATACGTAAGGATGATCTTAACTTATTTCCAACTTGAATTTGATTTTGATGCATTGTCATACTCTTGCGGAATTGCTATGGTCACAAAAATTGCATAATCTTGTCACTTGAATACTTACATGATGGAATGACTTGTTCATCGGGATAAGAATTATAGTTGCCTACCGACCTAGGAGGTTGTGATTAGTTAGATACTATACCTTGATTCAATCCCTATGTAGTAGTCATGATATATCAAACACGAAAGCATTGCCAAGATTATAAGAAGTATGACTGATCTGATTTTATTGTTGGAATATAGCACCTAAAACGTATGTCGATGAAGTCTGACTAGTCGACCACTTTCACTTCACTAGTCTGTACCAACAAACTAAGTGTGGGGTGGTGCCACTACTGCTTGTTTATATATTGTATCCATCGAGATGATGCTAACATGAACATTGTTTTAAGTCTCAGGTACAATGGAACACAAAGCAAGACAAGGCAAAGATAAGGCTACCACTTCACAAAAAGGCAAGAAAAGAGGCCGAAAAGAGCAAGGAGAACCCTCCTCGCTGCAAATACCTTGACTCACTCTTGGAATTAAGTGGGATAATTATGAGTAAATTCTGAGGATGATGACTCTGATGATGATTCCGACGAAAGAGGTATGACCCCAGACATAGAGGATGAGTCCGACTAACCAGGTTCTTCTTATTTATTTTCCACTGAGGATAGTGTGTCCCGTCTAAGTGTGGGGTGCTGTTATTTGCATTCTATACTTCTCTATCCACATTTGCATTTATTTATGTTTGTTTTCTTAGCTTAGTTTTTTTTTCTTTCTCGTTTTTCATTTTTTTTTTTGCTTAACTTTGCATGAAATTATTCTGACAGGCAGCATGAGATTATGATAAGAGTTTGTTCTAAAATCATGACTATTGAGACGTTTAGGCTCTAATGGTCACTCACTATGTGATATTGTTTGGTTTAATTCCTTCATCTGTGGGGTCAAAAGTCTATACTACTCCCAATAAAGTCAACCATGTGCCTTGTGTGTGTGAGATAATAGTATATTCTGTGCTTGTGGCTGATGCTAGAACTTGTCTGATATGTATGTAAAGCGAAAATAAAGAGTGCAAGTTTAGGAGATGATTTAGGCATTTCTTTGGCAACCTATGATTGTTTACCTTCTTTATACCTACCCATGGACATCATCCTAGATAAAACCCTTTTGAGCCTTTAGCCTATTTTCTTTGACAACCTCATATGTAAGCCAAATCCATTTTTTTCAAGACCATAATTTGATCCAAATTCCTAAGTGCTTTAAAGTATAAAATACATGTGACAGAATAAGAGGAAATTGGGTGAATATGATGCTTTAGAATGTATTGGTCCTTGAATTCATTATGAAAAAGAAGTGCAATCATAAGAGGTATGTTATGAAAAGAAAAAGGAAAGGAAAACTAAAAACTTGGTTATGTCTAAAATTGAAAAAAACAAAAGAGGAGAAAAAGGGTGGTAGATTAAAAGAAAGTAGAGAGGTTGTTTGAAAGAAAAGTGTTAATGATATAATGTGATGTATTAAAACGCTTAGGAACATAGTCACTATTTCTGGCCAAAATAGTCCTACTCGTCCCTTAGCCTACATTACAACCAGCAAAAGACCTATTTGATCCTAAGCTTAGCATTCTGACATTTAGTGGAGCATTACACTAAGGGAAAGACTATGGTCATCAGTTACAACATATGAATTCTTTGTGAGAGTGAGAGCAAAGATATTTTTATACCCATGTTTGAAAAATATGCTATACTTGTGAGTGATTATGGGTAATACATTGTGAGACACACATAGTTGATGAGTTTTGGGTGGTCATGTATGATTCTTTGTTCCTTGACTTTTGAATATGAGTTGACCACCATCACGAGTCTATGTTGGAGGCTGAATTGTTTCTACTAATGATTAGAAAACTACGCTTTGTTGATAATTGTTATGCTTGTCTTGACGAATATTTTGTGTTGTTGTTGTGAAACCCTAAGTAAATGTTAAGAGGGACATGATATTTTGTTCGAGGACGAACAAAGCTTCAAGTGTGGGGTGTTGATGATAGGCGAATTTACACGCCTATAGTGCTATATTTTACCCATATTTTATCCATGTTTTGAGGACAAATTATATAATTCATGCACTTTTAGTCCTTTTTCCTGTAAGTGAGCTAACAAACATGATTAGCAAGTTTTCAGGTATAAATGATGCAGAATTCATCATTTTATGGATAACTTGACACCAAAGAAAGCTTCACGAAAGGAGGAAACCAAATCTTGGACGCCAAGGACCAAAAGTGGCGCATGGAAAATCTGTCCCGGTCAAAACCAACAATTCCGAAGACTTTGGGGACTAGCAGTAACTTATTAGGATTAGGATAATGATACCTTAACCTAGTAGGATGGGTTAAGTAATTCATTAGCTTAGTAGGAATAGGATATGGGTATTATAAATACCCTATTTTGCTAGAGATTTTAATACTTCAAATTACAATTCTAATTCTACTTTTCAATTCTTATTCTACTTCCGCAAGACCTTTTATATTAATTCTACTTTTTATTCTTCTTCTATTCATCTAATCAATTATTAATTTCCGCAACAAGAGAAATGTTACTTTGCAAGGAATTCACGCCAAACGCCTACCACACTTTGCTACACGAATTTATTGTGGTATAATAACAATATCTATTGTGATTTCCTTCGCACTCATGGGTAACTAAAATTCTCTGTTGGAGTTATGGAAGCCATATGAGATACTATCTATTGCTATGAGTTTGTGAATTCATGACACGTATATTGCTTATATCATTATTCTCTTCATCTTAATCTAAATTCTTTGTGGTTGCAAACGCATAGAATATGCCAGTATAGCATTAACTTGTTCGAAAGAAAGGTTATATGTCTGGAAAAGAGATAATGTCAAGGTAATAGGGTCCCATCCCCTATTAAAAAGTTAGTGCCGTAACTGGATTAACCTCTTGGAGAATTTGTACCGTTAGATACGCTTTAAGCTCGAAAGAGTTAAAGTGAAATAGTCCTTGTTCAGGTCGAAAGATGCTTGGATTTACCATCGAATACAATTCTCTATAAGCACATGCATGTCTGAACTCCGCATAACTCATAGCCAATAGAGACGTACAACTCATAAGGTGGACATAACCCCAACTTCTCAATTCTCATCGTTTACATCTTACTAAACATTCTTTCTTTTTACTTTTCTATTTCCGTTTTTTCTCTACTATTTGGTTACATTACTTGCACAACAAGACTCCCCCCTTTTCGAGACTTTCACTAAAAGTCTAGTAATCTTCGCTTACTTGCTGACCAAGCTATTCCCTGTGGGATCGATACCCAACCCAGTTGGGTTCTATATTTGACAAACTACCGCTTTACACTCTTACGAGAGCTGTAGATTAAGCATTATCACTACACAGCTAAAGATTATGCTAAGTTTTATATCAGAGAGTTAGTCAGATTGCATGGAGTTCCTTTGTCCATCATCTCGGATAGGGGTACTCAGTTTACCTCTTAGTTTTGGAAAGCCTTTCAGAAGGGTCTTGGTACTCAAGTTTATCTCATTTTATCTTTTCATCTGTAGACAGATGGTCAGGCAGAAAGGACCATTCAGACCTTAGAAGATACATTAAGGGCATGTGTTCTTGATTTCAAAGGCAGTTGGGATGACCACTTTCCATTGATCGAGTTTGCCTATAATAACAGTTACTATGCTAGCATTCAGATGCCCCATTTGAGGCTCTTTATGGGCGGAGATGTAGATCACCAATCGGTTGGTTCGAAGTAGGTGAGGCCACTTTGATTGGGCCAGATATGGTGTTTGAAGCTATGGAGAAAGTTAAGTTGATTCGAGAAAGATTGAAAGCAACTCAGAGTCATCAGAAATCTTATGCAGACATAAGAAGGCGAGATCTTGAGTTTGAAGTAGATAAGCTTGTGTATTAGAAAGTTTCACCCATGAAAGGGGTGAAAAGATTTGGCCAAAAGGGGCAGCTTAGTCCCCGGTATGTAGGCCCCTACTGGATTTTGAGTCGTGTTGGGAAGGTAGCGTATGAGCTTAAGCTACCCATAGACTTGTCCTTAGCTTATCCAGTGTTTCATGCATCCTTATTAAAGAAGTTCTTGGATGATTCAGCTACTGTAGTTCCTCTAGAAAGCACAGATATTCAGAATAGGCTTTCATACAAATAAGTTCTAGAAGAGATTCTTAATCATCAGATTCGTAGACTAAGGAACAAAGAAGTTCCTTTGGACAAAGTTCTATGGAGAAATTAGTCCGTTGAGGGCGCTACTTGGGAAGAAAAAGTAGACATACATACCAAGTACCCTTATCTCTTCTCCACGAACTCAGATTCATCCGAAGGTAACATTCTTCCTTAATTAAGTTCTTTTCCAGTCTCAGATTTAGCCATATAGTTACCTTCATTTAAATTCATGCACTCAAAAATTAGCTTAGTTGCTCAGTATGTTTTAGATTCAGTCATACATCTTGTTTCAGTTGTGCATTCCACCATGTTGCCTCAATTCCTCAGTATCTTCAGTTTAACTAGTCTCATTCGAGGAAGAATGTTCCCAAGGGGGAGATAATGTAATACACCATACTTTTCCTAGCTAAGTTTAGCTCCTAGAATGTCAAGGGTTAGCTTCAAAAATGACTGACTATTGATACATGTAGACTTTTCAAGCTTTAGACCCACCAATGGGTAGATAATCGAATTAGATTCCCAGCGATACCAATTTTGCCTCAATCCGATACTCGGTTGAGAAGTTATGACACTTTTAGTGAAGATAGTGTCTTAAATTGAGCAGCACCACGTTGCGCTGACATGAAAAATAATACTTGTCCAATTTCCAGTCGACCACCGCAATTGGCCCACATCGTGGTGAATTCCCCATTCCCATATGTCAATTTCCAGTAGCTCACCGAGATGGTGGCACGTTGAGGTGATGGCCTAAATGGAACTCGTCTTTTTTCCAGTGAAGCAATGCGATTTCACCGCATCGCGTTGAGGGAATAAATGGGACTCGTCCCTTTTCTAGTGGCTTACCATGATATACCCACGCCGCGATGATGTTCTAGTTCCCGATAGTCAATTTCCAGTAAGCCACTGCGATAGTGGCGTATCGCGGTGGGAGGCAAAATCAGGATTTTCAGCTTGCCGAAGTTGATTTTAAAATGGGTAGTTTAGTCTTTTAAAATCCCCTATGTCATGAATAACAGAGGATTAAACCTATTCTAAGAATTCTATGCTCACTTTTTATCAAATTACTCTCCAAGAAAACCCTAGAACTCAAAACTTAATCTCCAAGAAATTCAATTTCTTTAATTTTTTTTCCAAGAGCTCAAAATTAAGGATTCCCAATTCAAAAACTTCCAGAGGTCATCTTCAAAAGAACAAATAGGAATTCAAGATCAAGCTTTTTATTCAATTTTATCAATTAAGGTATGTGGGGTTTTTCAACAAGGATAATCCTTTCATCCTTGTGCCCAAAATTAGTTTTTGAAGATAATTTTACATGAGTTTATATGAGTTTTGAATTAGGGTTCCTACCCAATATTGTTATTTGTAAGATTATGAGATTTAAGGTAATTTTGATGTTTAATTTCATGTCTATTGTTGTATTTTCATGCATATTACGGTAATTTCTAGATTTACACATGAATTATAAATATTTTCATTACTTAGCCAGCGTTTTATGATGGTTTGACAAGAAATAGATGCATGGGTTATTACCCCTAGTTTGAATGTTATTATTTCAAGAAGATTATGCTTTTAAGCATCCCATGACTTGTTCTATCTAGATTTTTAATAAAGATTTGATCTTTTGATCTTAGTTTAGATATGAAACCCACTTTACAGATTCAATTACAGTTTAAATTAACAGATATACAGTTGGTTTTCATTATAAACCATTATTCTAGTTTTTAAAGTGGATTTCCAGCAGAATCAGCATACAGATTAAAGGGAGTAGTATTTATCTCTAAGTTGGGTAGGTTCACATGCCCTAGAACTACGAGCCAAAGTTGGTTCAGATTATCAAATTATTCCTATTTCTATATGGATGGCAGATACAGATGTGATTACTTAGATTAGGTTATACTCTTTGGCGAGAGTATGACACCACTCTCCAGCGTGAGGTTTTCCTATAAGGGAACTAAATGTTGGACTCCATGATAGCTCACATGATTTATGTCGGTTAGAAGAACCTCCCTAATAGAAAAGATTTTACTAGAATTTACTACAGCTTACAGAAAAGTGTTAAGAATAATAGAAAAACTGTTAGAAACTAAGTTTAAAGGCTCACAATTTTATTTAGATATTGCTTTACATATGAAATTAGCTATGAGATTTTAGATTTTAGTTTACAGATATAGAAGTGAGTCCTTTCTACACTTAGATAACATGATTTGAAGATAGAATATAAGTACAAATTTTAGAAACTAAATGTTATGACTCACTAAATTCATGCAACATGTTTTGCTATTCATGATTATGATTTCTAGTTTTCTGATATTCCAGCTTATGTAATTCATCTACATTTAGCATGCATTCCTTACAAATTTATAATAATAATAGTGAGATATTGATTTACTTGTGAATTCACCCCTATATACTCAGTACAATACAGAAGTACTGATCCACATATACGTCTATGTGCTACATTATCTCATTATGTAGGTTCGGGTGCTCAGTTTCTGTAGCATGAGTGATTTCATGCATCTCCATATACTTCCTAACAGTTGGTGAGTCCTCATAGTTCGGGGACCCAGTTATTCAGTTTTCAGCTTTTTGTATAGTTGATTTAGTATTTTCAGACAGTTCGAGTCAGATGGGGGTTTGTCCCAGTAACTCTATATTATTAGTAGTAAAGGCTTGTCAGCCTGCTAGCTATGATTCAGCTTTTAAGTATTGATTTATCAGACTTTTGAGTTTAGTATTTTTAGATATTATATTCAGATAGTTTCTGTTTAGCTCATACAAAATTCCATATTTTAGTTTTGATTATATGTCTATATTTCCTCTATTTTGAGCGTCAGATATAGTAGAAGGCAGACAGGGTTAGCTTAAGGCTACTCGCAGTCTTGCGCACCGTGTGACGCCTCGGGACCCATATTTGGGGCGTTATAGAAGCCATGCATATACATTGAAGAGAGTCTGATCCATGAATTAAACTCTACGTGTTCAACAGTCTAAGATTCTTAGCGCTGAATCTATTAAACATATTTAATCTGTATACGATAGGGTTATCGACCTATATTTCCTTAAACTAAACACATAATGAGGATTTACCTATCTCATGAACGAACACTCCCCCATCTTTGGAATCCAGAAGTCGAACTCTCAAATTTGCAAGTTGGTGAATATCTTTCACCATTTCTCTCTTTCCTTTCTCAACATGAGGAAGACTGCCTATAGACAACCTGCTAAGGGCATTTGCCACCACATTGTCCTTGGCCAGATGATAATGCAAGCTCATGCCATAGTCTTTCAACAACTCCAATCATTGCCTCTGCCAGAGATTCAGCTCTTTTTAAGAGAAAACATACTGCAAACTTTTGTGCTCAGTGATTATATCAACATGTACCCTATACAAATAATGATGCCATATCTTAAGTGCGAATACCATTGCTGCTAACTCCAAATCATGGGTGGGATAATTTTTCTCGTGTACCTTCAACTTCATAGATGCGTAAGCCATCACCTTACCATTTTGTATAAGCACACTCCCAAGTCCCACCCGAGACGCATCACAGTACACAACAAAGCCCTCTGTACCCTCAGGAAGGGTCAAAAATAGCGCGGTATTCAACTTGTATTTCAGTATCTCAAAGTTATTCTCACAAGAGTCAGACCACAAGAATTTTGCTTTGTTCTGATTCAATTTAGTAAGTGGAGCAACTATGGAGGAAAAACTCTCTACAAACCATCTGTAATAACCTGCCAAACCCAAGAAGCTCGGGATATCCGTTGGAATCGTTGGTCTAGGCCATTTTCTCACTGCCTCAACCTTTTGGGGCTAAACTTTGATCCCCTCACTAAAAACAATGTGCCGCAGGAAAGCAATAGAACTAAGCCAGAATTCATATTTGGAAAACTTAGAATATAACTCATGATCTTTGAGAGCCTGAAGGATGATTCGGAGGTGATCGACAAGATCCTCCTCACTCTTAGAATAGACCAAAATGTTGTCAATAAAGACTATGACAAACAGATCCAGAAACTGGCAAAACACCCTATTCATTAGGTCCATAAAAGCTGAAGGGAAATTTGTTAGTTCAAAGGACATGACTATGAAATCATAATGGTCATATCGGGTTCAAAAAGCTATTTTGGAAATATTACCCTCCCTAACCTTCAACTGATGATACCTTGAACGAAAGTCTATCTTGGAGAAATATTTGGCACCCTGAAGTTGGTCAAAAAGATCATTAATCCTAGGAAGAGGGTATTTGTTTTTAACAGTGACATTATTGAGATGATGGTAGTCTTTACACATATGGAGAGAGCCATATTTCTTGTGCACGAAGAGTACATGAGAATCCTAGGGAGAAACAATAGGGTGAATAAAGCCCTTGTTTAATAGATCTTTTAACTATTCTATTATCTCTTTCAGTTCAGTAGGAGACATTCTGTATGGAAGAATAGAAATAAGATGAGTGTCTGGCAACAGGTCAATACCAAAATCTATCTCCCTATCAGCTGGTTTCCTCAGGAGATCACCGAGAAAGACTTCTATGAATTCATTAACTACAGGGACAAACTGGAGGGAAGGACTTTTAGTATTGGAATCTTTGACTCTATTTAGATGATACAAACAACCCTTAGATATATGTTTTTGGGATCTAAGATAAGATATGAACTTCTCCCTAGGTGCTAAGGAATACCCCTCCCATTCTATCATTGGCTCATTTGGGAAGGAGAGAGTAACTTTTTAGGTGCTATAGTCTAGTGTAGCATAACAAAAATGGAGCTAATCCATCCTAAAATAGCATCAAAGTCAATCATATAAAGTTCTACAGGATCTACCACAGTATTGAGATTATTGGCAGACACAACCCAATTTCTATACACCCTCCTAGCCACAATAGAGTCACCAACAGGAGTGTAAATAGAGAAAGGTTCCAAAATAGTTTCAGACTCAAAACCAAAACTAGTGGCCACATATGGGGTCATATGGGGTCACATAAGACAAGGTAGACACTAGATCAAGAAACACATACACATTATGGGAGAATATTTGTAAAGTACCCGTCACCACATCTGGTGAAGCCTTAGCATCCTGGCAGTTAAATAAAGCATGTAACCGGTTGCGACCACCTTCGACAGCTAAAGTAGTATCCTTGGGTGAAGGTGTCGCTGAGAAATTAGCTTGGGACTTAGAGACTCCAATATTTCCCTTAATAGTGGGGCAGTCCCTTTTGAAGTATAACACACAAGAGTTGCATACTGACATCTTCCTGGGTAGTTCTTCCTATATAAATTACACAGATGGTATTGCCTGAATGAATGGGCCACCTTCCTTGGGACTGAGTACCCTATACTCTCGATCTACTATTAGGCTGAAAATTCTAGAACCGCTGATCAACTGGAGGTCTAGGAACTGTAGCACTGGCTAAAGACTGAGCGTTACTCCAAATATTTTTCTTCACCCACTTGTTACCCCAATTATTACCTCCTTGGTGCTGACTGTTATTTTAGTCTGTAGGTCTAGATCTTTTAGCCTGCCTCTCTTTCTCCCTCACCTGTTGTATATGAACAGAAAACCTAGAGAAATCCATATCTCAATTCAGCATCCTCCCTTGCATTCCAATACCAGATCATCCAAGAGGCCGGATGCAAACTTCCTCATTCGGGCTCTCATGTTACCAGCCAATTCTGGAGCATACTTGGACAATTGGGTGAACTTTAATGTATACTCTTTAACGCTCATTTTTTCTTACTTCTAATTCATAAATTCTTCAGCCTTTGACTCTCTCAATTCTTAGAGAAAGAAACAGTCCAGGAAAGCTTCCACAAATTCACCCCACACAGATGGTTCAACATCACTACCCTTTGAATCCTCCCATTCATTATACCACTAATTGGCCACATCCTTCAACTTATAGTCTGCTAATTCAACCCCTTCAACTTTATTCGCATGCATAACCCGAAACATCTTCTCCAGTTCATCAATGAACTCTTATGGGTCCTTCTCAACTTTCATACCAGTAAACATGGGTGGGTTCAGTCTTATGAATTAAACAACCCATGTAATCTCAGATGTACTAGACACAAATCCTATATACTCAGACTGACGGGCCTGAGAAGCCACTAAATGATCTATCATGTGTATAAACTATTAGAACTCAACATTAGATACCTCTCTCTAGATGTTTTGAGTATGCTTGACTCCAGATCAATAGGACCAGGGTAGGCTAGTCTGGATGGGAGGGAATCCCAGAGTAGCAACAAACTCTGGGGTACGAGATCTATTATGAGTCCGCATCCTATGGGAAAGGCAGACATCTTCAACTTGAGCATTCTGTTCTTTGATTCTATGAGGAGGCATGATCAATTTTCTAAAATACAGGGAATCATTGGTTAGAGGATATTCAGACTCTACAACATGGACTAAATCATGAACAAAAGAGAGACATTCCTAAATGCCTTGTAGACTCTTGCTCATAAGTGTCACGACCCGAGCCGATAACCTGGTCGTGACGGGAATCCTGAACCATGAAGGCCCGAGCACCCTTTTTCTATTTGGCAATCATGAAGAATGTTCATACAATATAGAGAAATACGGAAAATCATATCATATGAAAACACGGTCAATGTCATAATCCAACTACATAATTTGAAAAGAAATCCTTAATGTTCAAAACACTTGGGGAAATCTCTAAAATTACAAGATTCAATATATGTCTAAAAACAAAACTGGGACAAGGTTCCCAATCGGACCATGAATAAAAAAAATAGCAATGTTCTATAAACCAAGCCTTACGAAATAAGGGAGGCTCACCAACTGCAAATCTTAGACACACCAATCCACTCCTTAGCATAATCTCAAGACTGTGCCTCAGATGTTGAAATATAGTGGGTCAATAAAAATATACCGGTACCCTGAGTGATCCAAAATGCATACTTTAATACAACATAAATGAGAGAAATTAATAAAACATTTTACATATGATATATGAAAACACATGGGCATAATTAAAAGAATTTGAAACATTTCTTTGAAATTTTGACTCATTCCTTTTTCTTACTTCTGAGCTAGATGGTACACCTTATAAGTCTAGTACCCACGGGCTATATGGGTCCTCTATTAACTCGTCGGCCAAGTACCCACATCCAAGTTTGATGCAAGGATAGGGGTCTTACATACTTGTCTAGTATACCAGTGTAACGTCCCGAAACCTGGTCTCGGGATGTCACACGATGCTCAAGACTACGATTAGCCTTAAGCTAACTATGTATGCTTTCTACTAAATCTGAATCTCATAATAAGGGAAATATAGACATAAAAGTCATGAGAAATGTGGAAAACTCTCTGAACTAAATGAGACTATCTGAATCATAACATCTGAAATAATAGACTTAAGAGTCTGGACAATTAAAATTGAATAATCTGAATCATATCTAGCAGTCTGACAAGCCTCAACTACTAATAACTAGAGAGCCACTGGGACACACCCCAACTGACTTGAAATGTCTGAAAAGAATAATGAATCATCTAAGATGAAAATCTGAATAACTAAGTCCCCGAACTATGAGGACTCACCAACTATCGGGATGTAGATGAAGATTCTCAAAATTACTCACGCTGCTGGAACTGAGCACCTCAACCTACATTATAAGACAATGTAGCACACAAACGTATATGTGGATCAACACTTTAAGGATGTACTGAGTACATGGTAGTGAAATGCATACGTAAAAGTAGTATATCAATCATCATCATCATTTGTAAAATAATGCATACCAAATGTAAATGACTCACATAAGCTTGAGTAACTGAGAAACTGAAATCTGTAATCATGAGTAGTAAAGAATAATGAATAAATCTAGTGAGTCATAACATTTAGTTCTAAAAGTTGTGCTAGTGATCTGTCTGTAAATCAAGTTGTGTAAGTGTAGAAAGGACTCACTTTTATATCTGAAATCTGAAAGTTGAAATTTGTAGCTAATATCTTTCTGTAAAGCATAATCTGAAAAAAGCTGTGAGCCTTTACACTTAGTTTTCTAAAAGATTTTTGTTATTCATTTCTATTAGTATTACTCTTTTTTTAGGGAGGTTCTTCTAACCGAAATAAACTATGTGAGCTAACATGGAGTCCAACGTCTTGTTCCCCTAAGGGGAAAACCTCACAATGGGGAGAGGTGCCATACTCTTGCCAATGAGTCTAACCTAATCTAAGTGATCACATCTGTATCTGTCATCCATATAGAAATGGGAATAATATGAATTTGTACCTACGTTGGCTACGTAGTTCTATGGAAGATAGGACATGCTAATCCCATATTTCCAGCTCAGTGCTAAATACTACTCCCTTTTAATTTTTATGCTCATTCTGTCTGAAATCCACTTTAAAAGCTAGAATAAGGGTTATTATGAAACCAATTATGCATTTATCTGATTCAATTTGTGAATAAAACTATTCTGATTTCTGAAATCTGTAATAAATGTATAAAATGAATGTCAAATCTTATCTGAGAATCAAAAGATTAAGGCTTTCTGAAAATCTGAAAATAAACTAATCATCTGATGCTTAGAGCATAATCTTTCTTGAAATAATAATATTCAATCTCGGGATAATAACCCATGCATCAATCTCATGTCGAAACATCATAATAATTATGCTTGGTAATGAAAACAATGATAGTTCATCTCAAAATCTGGAAATTACTGCAATAGGTATGAAAATATGAAAATAGTCATGCAATTCAACTTCTAAAACACTTGAAATCTCATAATCTTGCAATTGCCTATAATGGGTATGAACCTTAAATTAAAACTCATGTATAATCATTCAAAATCATATAAATTTGAAATAACAACTAGGTTTTGGGCACAAGGATGAAAGTGGATCCTTGTTCATAACCCCAAATACCTTAATTGATAAGTAGATAAAGAAACATGAATTTTTGATTCCTATTTGAGCTTTTGAAGATGGCCTCTTGATTATCTTGAATTGGGAACCCTTAATTTAGAGCTTTCTTGGAGAAACAATGGAGGAATTTGATTTCTTAGAGAGTAAGCTTTGAGCTCTAGGGTTTTTCTTTGAGAGAGAATGGATGAAAATAAGCATAAAGTTCTTGGAATAGGCTTAATTCCTTGTTTATGATGAATTGGGGGCTTGGGAATTGACCAGTGTGCCCTTTTAAGTTTTTGATCGGAATTGAAAACATTTATTTTTTCCGATTTTACATGCCTCCACGATGCACCACTATCACGGTGGCTCACTGGAAAAGGACTAGTGGAAACTGGAAGTTCAACGTGACGCGGAGCTATGGCGGTGACTACTAAAATGCTAGTTGGGCCATCACAGCGATGCGCCACCATCGAGGTGAGCCATTGAAAATTGACAATTGGGAAATCGGACCTCAACGCGATGCGATCTTATCACGGTGGTGCACTGGAATTTGATGAATGGGAATTTAACGCTCACTGCGACGCGGTGTTTGTACAGATGGCATACTGCTTTACTAAAAATGCCATAACTTCTCAACCGAGTATCGAATTTGGACGAAATTAGTATCGATGAAATTCTTATTCAATTATCTACACAATTGAGTGTCTAAATCTGGAAAATTTCACATGTAACAAAAGTTATTCATTTTTGAAGCTAGACTTTTATATTCTAGGGGCTAAATTGATCTAGGAAAAGTGTGGGGTATTACAACCAGTGTCTCAAGGACAAGTATTGGCCTTAGCCAATCATATGACCCGAATTGGCAAAACTTAATTTCCAACGATGAGACCTTACACTCAAACACCTTCTTCGGGTAGCCATCTTACTCTCTTTAAACTCATTTTGAACTTCTTAAAACATGCATCTTTCTGAAATAGTGGTCTAATGACTGAAAATATCTGTAGTCTAACCAAGTCTGAGTCTATTATGGAATTTGTCTTATTTGGTATCGTCATACAAAGACATGCAAGTCGTATAATCCATATAGTATCATGTTACAGTCTTTTCATTCAAACATGCTATTTGGACCACCCAAATCATTTAAATAATGCAAGAGAATTTGTAGTTCAAAATGTATGACATCTTACACAAAGATTCTCATCCTTCAATTTTTAAACATAGGGTGATCACTTACTTTGTAATAAACCATGCAATTCTTTGAATGAACATCTTCAATATTTATCAACAAGTAAAACACCCTCTCTTTAATTCATAATCAATATCAAATCATTTAACAATAGCCAAGAAACATTTATATCATGCTTCAAAAGGTGAAATTTATCAACTCGTAAAATGTGAAAAATCAAAGGGGTTATAACTAGAGAGGGAGTACAAATATTCATGCTCTCAATTCACCTTTCAAACTCCAAACGCATATATATATATTGAACAAAAATCAAATTTAAGGGAAGGCCACAAGATTAATACATTATCATCAAAAGGGTTCACAATGCATATTCGTTATTGTAAACTCAAACCCTTTGTAAATATATGATTCCATAACTTTAAACCTTACTCAAAATATTTTCTATAATTCCATGTAATTTAGGAAAATTCCACGTACCTTAGATTACATAGTTCGAAGAATACAACCCGAATATTGACTCGTTTCTTGAGAATCTTGAACTTAATGGTTGATTCTTGATCTTTGGGAGAGGAGTTAAGGTTTTTTTTTTGAAGGAATTTGAGTAACTTTTGGCATACTATGCCCTAATCACGTTTTAATTTAGTGTTATGGCTAAGATAGAATGAGTGAATAAGTTTGAAATACCCTCCTGGACCCGGAAAAAATCATTAAAATGAATTGGGCACCCAACGTTTTAAGCGACGCACCGCGTCAGTCCCCACCGACGCGATTCCTGGTGCGATGCGTTGATATCTCATTGTCCCACTATTTTAATCATCCAAACACGTCTCAAACGTCGTTCGAAAAATTCGAAACTCCCCCGAGATATCCCTTTTACACCCCCGAACATGAATCAACTCAAAAGTCTATGTCTCAGTGTCGAAAAGATAGATTTAGAAATCATTTAATAAAGGGCCTAAAATATGACTGAGTCCCTTTTAACACTTAGAAAATTTCAGCTTGCTGGCTCTTTGAGCATGCTACTAAGTGAGGTACTAAGTCAAGAATGTTACGGGGTGTTACAGATAGTTTCACTAATTTAACGTGTAAGAAATTTCTTTTAAACTTTATAAATTTGTGTATGGTTTAAAAAGGAATCACAAGTATTTTTTAAATTGACAAGTAATTTAGAACTATTATTTTTGATGGATAACTAATACGAGACATATGGAGTATGAAATTTTAAATTTTGTAGTCTTAAATTTATCATGTAGAATATTGAAATTAAAGACTTACTAAATATAAAAACAGACTCTCTTTTTGAAACAGATCATAAAAAGAAAGTAACACACTTAAATTGGGATAAAGGAGTAGCAAAAATGATGAATTTTTTTAACTCTTTACTTCCTCCAATTTGCATCATTTTTTTTTTAAATTTTAACTTTTGTACTTAATTTGAATAATTATGTTCTATATAATCATGATGATAGTAATAGTTTTTTTAAAAAAATTAAAATAAATGAATTCTTACAAAATAAAAAAAATTCTTATTAAATTGGTATTATGTAATTAAGACACCATAGTTAAAATTATTTTTTTACAGAGGAAAAAGAAGTGTGTCAAAACTAAGAATGTCATAACCATGGATCAGAAAATCAATTAGATAACTCTCTATTTTTTTTAATCATTATAGATTTTTGACAAAATTAATAACAGTGAAAATTTATCAACAATATACATATTAACGTGACATTAAATTTTATTTATTATGCAGTAAAATAATATGATACAAATTAAACTTTTTTAATTAAAATATTATTGTTTTTACATTTAAAGTTTGAGCTCGAACTTTAGCACGGGCCACGTGAATCATTATGTGATATTACATAAAATCGGACTATTTTGTTAATTACATCTTATCCTGGTTTTTTGAAATAGTGATACATATGGTATACAGTGATACATATTAAAAAATGATACATTTGAAACAGATTAGATCTTTATTTTAGGAAGTAACAGATTCTCTTTTATTCTGTGGAGCAAATCACGCACACTCTGTTACAAGATGAAAATCTACAATTCCCTTCGACCAAATTTCAAATTTAAAGCAAATCATATTATTAATGTGTGATTCATTGAAAACACAGATTAGAAAAAACAATGAAAAAAATCGAATTTCTTTAGAAGTTCAAAAGATATGCTAACCAAGAACTTCAAATCCACCAAATGGTAATTTTGGTCAACTTCAAATTTGTTCCATCTGTTGATTAGTCTTCAATAGTTGTCCGTTGATTCAATTTTGTATGGGAGAATACATATAGATTTAAATTGTTCTTTTTAAATTTGTTGAAGTAAGATGTCGTTAAAGCTAGCGTATTCAAGGTTGAAATTGTTGAAGAACAAGAAGGAAGTGCAAATGAAGCAAATGAAAAGAGAACTGGCCCAGTTGCTCGATTCTTGTTAGGACCAAACATCATGAATTCGCGTGGAGCATGTTGTGAAGAAGAGGAGGAGGAGAAGAATTATTATTATTTGAATAAGTGATACATCTGAAATCTGAATTATTATTTGGCGGCGGAGGATTACTATGTGATTCATCTAAAATATGTGTGATACATTTGATTGTATTTCTATAAAAAAAAAAATCAAAATTAGATACTCAATATATATGATACATTTAACATACTTGACATATAAGTTGAAGTTTGAAATTTCTGATTCAAATTTAAAGAGTGTGAGTTTGAAATTTATATGATTCATATTAGATGTTTATGAAAGTTTTGTGATTCATATTAATATTATTTGCATTAATTTTAAGAGGTTATTTGTTATATTGAAGATACATTTTTATAGTTGAAATACATGTACTGAGGAAAAAATAATTTAAAAGAGGATTCATTTATTTATATTTTAAATGTATCACCAATTTATAAATGAATCAAAAAATATAATAGATATAGAAATACTTAGGACATATGTATCACCAATAATCCGACCTTAAATAAATCACTCATACATTATCAATGAAATGTATCACCAATAATGTAACAATAAAATGTATCACTCATACGCTGTCAATAAATGTATCACCCATATACTGATAACAAAAGTATATTCATATGCATCACCATTACACTATGAAAATGTATCCAGAAAATTAATATTTTTATAAATGTATCAAATGAATTAACAAAATTCATGCACAACTTGTACTTTGAATCGCGTGAAAAGCACATATAATTGGTGATGAACATAAAGAAAAAAACGATGATGCCATTTTTCAACCTTTAGATTGTTGGTTTATATATGTATATAATTCTCAATGGGCTTAATTTTTATATGCAGATAAGATAGCGTAATGAAATGATTAACAGTCTAGTCATTTAAAAAATGTAAATAATTTTCCATATTTTGTAACACAGGAATATGCATAATATAAAAAGGATACAATCTGCCATAGTAGGTAAATTTTTAGGATGACTGTGCAAAATTTCTTTTTATATACAAATTGTTATGATATATAAAAATAAATATTTTAATTGATAATAATTAGGGAGAGAATTTAAGAAAGGAAATCGTTGAAAAAATTAGATTGCATGAGTTAATGAGTAAATATAGGATGTGGGGTTTTGTTGATATGTATCAAGAGTAAATGTCATGACCCGAATCGAGGCCCTGGCCACGACGGATATCCCAAACCATGAAGGCCCGAGTGCCCCTATTCTATCTGGTAATCATACACAATGTTCATACAATGTAAAGAAATATGGAAGATAAATAAACGGAAACATGGTCACTTCTTAAATTCAACTGGACAATACGAAATTTGATTTATAAACCTTCGAAAATACATGACAGCAGTCTGCGAAATCTTAACAATTCTAAAATAGCATATGTCTGAAACTGGGACAAGGCCTCCAGTCAGACCATGAATCAAAATAAAATGACAATGACTTATAACTAGGCCTTCCGAAATAAGGGAGGCTCACCAACTACCACATCTAACCAAAAAACTCTACTGCTTAATGAGATCCCGGGAATGTGCCTCAGATCCTGACATATAGGGGTAAATACAGATGTACTGGTATGCAGAGAAATCCAAAATAATGTATTTGTATGTAACATAAGTGAGAGCAATTCATAAAATATTTTACATATAATATATATAAAAACACATGGGCACTGTTGGATACGATGTAGTTTTGATGATTTACAAACTGACAAAGTGATATGAAACATGTCAGTCGAGCTGGTTCACAGACGCACTATCTCATGTAGCTGAAACTTGTAAGATCATTGATGATTAAAGACAAGGGTGGAAGAAATCAAGAACCAGATGAGTGGTTAATTCTGATAAACTCAAGAAAATAAACATGTGCTAATTTAGAGAAGTTAAATTTGATTCAAACACTTAATGATAAGGGAAAACAAGTTGAGTTGAAAAAGGAGTCCTATGGAAAGAAGGAGTTTCACTTCTGAGCATATCCTGAAGAGTCCTATTATAGAAGTACAAAGATTCTGCAGATTGAAGAATTCTACGCAAGATAGGAAACATCCAAATTAAAGGACTCTTTGTTAGATCAATGAAGTTTTTGATGACTGACACATGAATGTACCATGTTACTTGAGCTGGTCCAAGCATAGGAAGACAGGTTTCAAGTTTCACTGATAGATGCAGACAAAGATTGCTTAAAGTCAGGAATGAATGAGCGAGCCTAATTCTGATACACTTAAGTTACTTATCACATGAGAAATTGAAGAAGTTGTGGTTGAGTAAAATACTTGAAGATAAGATGATTTAAAGAGTTAAAGTTTGACTACCACACTAAGGAGACAAGAGTTGGAATTGAAGAAGGAGTCTCACTTGAAGTAGAACTCTATGCAATGAGAGTTCTCATTAAAGGAGGAGTTTGAAATAAAGAATAACTCTTTGGAGAGCTGTGCTTAAATAGAAGATGTATCATTCAGAGTAACTTGCACACTTACAAAGAGAGAAAAGGCTAAACACGAGCAAATTGACAAAGTTCATAATTGAGAGAATTCTGGCTGAAGATTCAAGTGCTACCAGTACAAAGGAACTGATTGATGAATCTGTTTCACAGTATTAAACTTTAGAATTCATGAGTCAGTTTAAATGTATTGTTCTTATTGAGTTGTAATTTATTGCTTTCCTAGATTAATTGTTTAGGAACAATAGTGAGCTGAGTTAACTTCAAGTTTGGGATAACTCGAAGTGGGTTCAAAAGTCAAGGGTGATTGTTAAGTTATAGAAATTAGAGATTATGATTTCTAGTTGTTGAGTTATAGGAATTAGAGTTTATGATTCCTAGTTATTGAGGTATAGGAATTAGAGTTTATAATTCCTAGCTATTGGTTACAAGAGTTTTGTAATCAGTCGTTATTGAGGCTCAAAATAATTTAGTAAAGTTGGGGTTAAATCCTGTAGAGGAACAAGTCGTGTTTTTTTACACCCACTTGAGTCGGGTGTTTTCCACGTAAAAATCATTGTGTTATTTACTTCCTATTTTACTGCTTCCTTGGAACACCTCAGGCAACCTGTTCCATCCATAGGAAACTCTTACATTAAAGTCACTAATCAGTACGGCACGTACTCTAACAAGTGGTATCAAAGCAAGGTTGTCTTAAAAAGGGTTTATCACCTAAGACAAAGATTACTATGATGAATTCCGCACCACCTACTGGGCATAGTAAAGGTTAATCCACTACTAGACCTCCACTCTTTGATGGTACTCACTTAATGTTGTAGGGGGATCATTTGTGGATCTCACTTTTCAAGAGACATGACTCTGATTCAGAAGAAGAGGCAAACTATTTGAATAACCAGGGGGTTTTCGAGGCAATAGCCAAGGAAATCAAGGTCGTACTTATTATGACAAGGTTGGATATAAGGATCGAGATTAAGGAAACTGGAAGAGCAAGAATGATAGAAGTGGGTCGTATGTATCTCCCAGAAGCAGAGATAATACTGCAACTAGCTCTAGCAAGATGTCCATAGAGGACATGATGGAGAAATTTTTAAAGAGAGTTGAGGCTACCAACTCTGGGGTGACTACTATGAAGACCGATTTGTCCTCTATGAGTCAGTTGGTAAACTCACACTCCATTTCGGTCTAATAGTTAGAGCAAAAAATTAACCAACTTTCTGCAGCTTTAAATCAGAGGAAGAGTAGAACACTGCCAAGTGATATAATTTAGAACCCTTAGAATAATGGTTTGTGCATGGCCATTACTACACGGAGTGGTAAGGTTTTATCGGGCCCTTCTGTGGGAAAAGCTGTGAATGATGAGGTGATTGAAGAAGATGTTGATCTTGAAAAAAGTAATCCAGTGGAGTCTGAGAAGCGGGATAGTATTGATATCCCTTCTGATCACTAGCAAGTTGATGAGTTCAAAAAGGGAAAAGAGAAGAAAATGGAAGTAGTGGTTAATACTCTCCCAAAACCACCACCTCCCTTTCCTCAGAGACTAAAAAAGAAGGCTGATGATACGAAATTTAGTAAATTCATGGCAATGTTGAAGCAGCTGACAGTGAATGTGCCTTTTATAGAGACACTTGAGCAAATACCAGGATATGCTAAATTTATGAAGGATCTTGTGATGAAAAAAAAAGTGGTGAGCTATGAACCGGCTGACAATCTCCATCATTGTAGTGCTATTTCTACAAGGTCCTTGGTACAGGAGAAAGAAGATCAAGGAGCATTCACTATTCCTTGTACGATTGGGTCTCTGGAATTTGCTAAGGCCTTATGTGATCTGGGAGTAAGCATCAATCTGATGCTGTTAGCTGTTTATAAAAAGTTGGGCTTGAGAGACCCCACACCCACCAATATATGACTTGTAATGGTGGATTGGTTGGTAAAATGACCTATTGGTATTTTGTATGATGTGTTGGTGAAGGTGGCTAGCTTCATATTTCCTGTAGATTTCATCATTCTAGATTGCGAGGTGGACTTTGAGGTGCCCATAATCTTGGGTCGACATTTCCTCACAACTAGAAGTGTGTAGATTGATCTGCGAGCTAATAAGCTCTTATTTAGGCTGAATGATGAAGTGGTGTGATTTGATGTATGCCAATCAATGAAGAATCATGAAGAAATGAGTGTGTTCTCAATTAATAATGTATATTATGAGGATGAGCAGGGGGTGCAAATAGAGGAGAAATTTGTTATAGAACCTCTACCTGCAGTGCTGGTAAATTTTGATCGTAAAGGCATTAAGGAGTATGAAGAGACTGTTTATGATTTGACAGGAATGGGTTCATACTCTTATTCTCTTAAAAATCTAGATCTTGATCTTTCTAATCGACCAACACCACCGGATAAGCCATCCATTGAAGAGCCATCGGTGTTGGAATTGAAAAAAATGTCAGGGCATCGAAGGTACGTGTTTCTAGGGAATAGAAACACGCTACCCATGATTATTTCAGCTGATTTGGGTGAGCAGCAGGTGGAAGCACTTATTTCGGTGCTCCAAAGGTACAAAAGAGAAATAGGTTGGACTATTGCTGATATTATTGGCATTCCCCCTGGCGTCTTCACCCATAAGATACAACTTGAGGATGATTGTACTCCAACCATCGAGCATCAATGCCGACTTAACCCACCAATTCAAGAGGTGTTTAAGAAGGAGATTATTAAGTGGCTGGACGTAGGAGTGGTTTATCTTATTTCTAATGGTAAGTGGGTAATCCCAGTTCAATGTGTGCCCAAGAAAGGGGGAATGACTGTTATTGCAAATGAAAGGAATGAGTTGATTCCACTCAGGCCTATAACGGGATGGAGAGTTTGCTTGGACTACCGCAAACTAAACTCATGGATATTTAAAGACCACTTCCCGATGCCCTTTATGATCAAATTCTTGATCGATTGGCAGGGCAGAGGTGGTATTGCTTTTTTGATGGTTATTCTGGATATAATCAAATCTGTATTGCTCCTGAAGATCAGGAGAAGACAACATTCACATGCCCTTATGTTACTTTCGCATTCAAGCAAATGCCATTTGGGTTATCTAATGCTCCTACCACCTTCCAACGGTGTATGATGTCTATTTTCTTATATATGGTTGAGGACACCTTAGAGGTGTACATGGATGAGTTTTATATAGTAGGATATTCATTTGGGCTGTGTTTGGAAAACCTGAGTAGGGCCTTAAAACGATGTGTGGAATTCAATTTGGTGCTTAATTGGGAGAAATGTCACTTTATGGTGAAAGAGGGCATTATTCTCGGGCAAAAAATATCAGCAAAAGGGATAAAGGTGAATCGATCCAAGGTAGAGGTTATTGAGAAACTACCACCTCCCATTTCAGTGAAGGGAGTGTGTAGTTTCCTGGGACATCCTGTCTTTTACTGGAGGTTTATAAGAGACTTCTCGAAGGTTGCAAATCCACTTACAAACTTTTGGAGAAAGAAGCTAAGTACTCCTTTGATGATGATTCTTGAAGTCATTTGAATTCCTTAAAAACAAGCTGAGGCTCCTATCATTGTTGCACCGGATTGGTCAAAATCATTTAAGATCATGTGTGATGCAAGTGGTGTTTCCCTTGGAGCTGTGTTGGGACAGAAGAAGGACAAATTATTTCATCTGATCTACTATTCCAGCAAAGAACTGAATGGAGCTCAAAAGAACTATATTGTCACCGAACAAGAACTCCTTGCTGTAGTTTATGCTTTTGAGAAATTCAGGGCTTATCTGCTAGGGACCAAGGTGGTGGTCTACACTGACCACTCAACCTTGAGGTATTTGATGGCTAAGAAGGATACAAAACCAAGGTATATTAGATGGGTGTTACTTCTCTAAGAATTTGACTTTGAAGTCAAAGATAGGAAAGGTTGCAAAAACCAAGTTGTGGATCATCTGTCTAGGATGGAAGGTAAACAAACAACTCGAGATCAACTTGAGATAAATGATGCATTTCTTGATGAGTAGATATTGGGTGCTTCTATGGACAAAATTACTTGGTACGCTAATTTTGTAAACTATATGGTGAGCGAATTGATCCCGGAGAATTTTTCCTTTCACCAAAGGAAGAAATTTCTCCATGATGTGACCTATTACTTCTGGGATGAACCGTATCTGTTATGGAGATGTGCGAACAATATCATAAGAAGGTGTGTTCTAGAAGTAGAGATGTTGAGTATATTGGAAGCATGCCATGTTTCTCCTATTGGAGGTCATCATGCTGGTGACCAAACTGCTTGAAAAGTGTTGCAGAGTGGATACTACTGGCCAACTTTATACAAAGATGCATATGAGTTTGTACGTAGATGTGGCCAATGCCAGAGGAAAGGGTCAATATCCAAACATCATGAGATGCCGATGTCCAAGATGATGGAAGTAGAGTTGTTTGATGTGTTAGGCATCGACTTCATGGGACCTTTTGTAAGCTCATATGGGTTGAAATATATTCTGGTTGCTGTAGATTATGTCTCAAAATAGGTTGAGGTCGTCCCTTTGGCCGATAATAAAGGGAAAAGAGTCGTTGCATTCCTCAAGAGAAACATCTTCTCTCAATTTGGGGTGCCATGCACAATTATAAGAAATAGTGGATCCCACTTCTACAACAAACTATTTTGAGCTGCCTTAGCAAAGTATGGTGTCAAGAAACACAAGGTGGTAGCTTCATACCACCCACAGACTCGTTGGCAAGTGGGGGCTTCAAATAGAGAGATCAAAGTCATCCGTGCTAAAACTGTGAATGCTAACAGGCAAGACTAGTCTAAGAAGCTTGACGATGCACTTTGGGCATATAGAATAGATTTTAAGATGCCTATCGGCATGTCACCATACCAACTGGTTTATGGTAAGGCATTCCATCTGCCAATCAAATTGGAGCATAAGGCGTTATGTTCACTCAGATGACTTAATTTGAATTAGAATAAAGAAACATAGTTGAGGCTGGGGAAATTGAATGAGATAGATGAATTCCGTCTCAATATATATGAACGAGTAGATCTCTACAAAGAGAAGATGAAAAAGTACAATGATTGAAGAATTGCATAGCAAGACTTTTAAAAAGGTGACTTGGTACTCCTATTCAACTCCAGACCGAAGCAGTTCCCAGGTAAGTTGAAATCAAAGTGGTCCGACCCATTCAAAGTGAGTCAAGTCTACTCATCTGGAGTAGTTGAGCTCGAGAATGAGGATGGGAGTGACTTTAAGGTAAATGGGCAGCGAGTGAAGCTGTACATTGTTCCAATAGACTCAATAAAGTTTATAGCCACCATATATCTCAATAAAGTCTGAGTAATCGAGATAACTGAGTCATGCCACGACACTAAATCAGGAGCTATAGGGAGGCAATCCATTTTTTTTATGTTTAATGCAAGTTATTTTCATTTATTTAGTTTATTTCTGTTTTTAAAATAGTGATCGTAATGTACTGATAAGGTGTGCAGGGATCTAGATGAAATTGATGTATCCAGCCAAGTAATCCTGATGAAACGTGTGACGAGCTATCAAAATTATGATAAGCCGTCAGATTTTATTGTAAAAGAAGCCAAAGATGAGGTACCTTCTGGATAAGGTTGACGACATCTGTGATGAGCTATCTCAATTGTGATAAGCCATCAGATTTTGTCATCAAGGGAGCCAAAGATAAGGTATGTTCTTGATAAGGCTGATGACATCTGTGATGAGCTATCTCATTAGTGATAAGCCATCAGATTTTGTCGTCAAGGAAGCCAATGATGAGGTACGTTCTGGATGAGGCTGACGATATCTGCGATAGGCTATCGCACTTGTGATAAGCCGTCAGAAGTTGTCATCAGAAAACTTGAAATTAAGAAACACTCTATCTTGGTTTATATAATCCTGGGCCCAATTAATGAAATCCGACCCAGCCCATATGCCAGTCTTCTCACCTTCCCGCTTTTCTTTTCTTTAGTTTATTTCCTTTCCATTTTTAGTTTATTCTCTTGCCTATTTTCATTATTGCCTAGTAAAATAAGAAGATTTCTATCCTTGTTGGCTGTTGGTTTGTATTTCAAAATAAAACACTCCCTTGTCCTTTCATCTTCTCTATCCCATTCTAGAAGCAAAGTCAAAATTCTCCAAATTTTTAAGTCGCCTAATAGGTATGCTCAAAGCTCATCTCTTCTTTTCTTTGGTAAGTAGTGGGAATGATTTAAACCTTGATTTTAAAGGGTATTGAGTCAAAGTGTAGAAAAGCATTGTGTGAAAACTGAAATTAGGGTTTACAGTTCTGCATTGAGCACAAAAATCTAAAAGCTCAGCCCAAGAATGTAACTCCATGGTTGTTGAAAAAGGATTTGGATGATGATTATGTTAGAATTGAACTGGGGATTGTATTTTGAACTGACGTCATGGCTGATAAGTTATCATAAATGTGACGGCCTATCAGACCATGTCATCATAAGTATAAAAAAAAGGAGTCTGTTCTGTTTAAGGCTGATGACATAACTGATGAGCTATCACAAATGTGATGGCTTATTAGTCTATGTCGTCACAACTTTCTTCAAAGGCACTGATAAACGCCTTTCAAGAGATTTTGAAATTGATCAGCATTCTTGTGCTCTTTAACCCTGGGTATTGAGTATTTATTTTCTCTTATTACAGAGTTCATTATGCCACCAAAAAGAAAATCAACTAAAGCAACAAAAAAGGTGTCTAAGGGAAGCATACCTCGGAAGCTCTTTGATGAGTACAAAAAGAAGAAGAGTCCAAAGGTAGCTTCACCTCCTCCACAATCTGAGGAAGAGGTGGATGAACAAAGTGAGACTAAAGAACTATCTTCGTCTGCACATACACCCTCTGAGCAGATAGCTTCTGAGAAACCAAACTCCACCTCTAAACATACATCATCTGCACAGCCTAACTTTGAAGAACCTTCATCAGAGAACCCTTCTTCTGAGCAACAACCGACTAGTAAATATTCTCTGATACGGGGAAATCTGATCAAATATAAGAACCCCGATGTCTGAGAAAGTTCTAGATGGCAAATTCCCGGGGCAAAGAAGATTTTCTACGATGGGCTTCTCAGAACTCAAAGAAGATCTATTAAAAGGACAATTTTTGAAGAAACAAGAATCATTACTATCGAGTTGAGCAGATATCCTTCAATGGAGCAGACATTTTGAGACTACGACTTAGCATGGACCACAAAAGGAGGTAATTTGTTCTACCTTTAACTAGTCTGCAAATTCTACGCGAACTGCCAAGCTACCTTGAAAAACATGTGTAAGAAAAAGAAAAATAATAATAGATAAGCCCTTGATGGAGAAAGTTTTGGTGAGGGGCGTAATGGTAAATCTCTCAGTTAGAACCATCAACAGATTCTTTCATGGTCTCGATTTCACTCCTCAGGTTACTTTACCAACATTCTACTCTCGGTTAAAGTATCATGAAACACAACATCCTTGGTTATCCAATATCATAGCTGAAGGAGAACCGGAATGGTTGATCGACCTGAATGAAAAAATAGGCAAGTCCTCCCTTACTCAAGAGGCAAGGTTCTGGTGGGGTGTAGTACGCACCTGGTTGATACTTATAGTGGGAGATAATATTCTTGGTGATGATAGAGCAGTAGTAGTCGTGATCCTCGTGGATAAGCTTCATTTAAACTCTGGGGAAATTATTGCTGATGAAATTAAGATCCGGGTATCAAGACCCTACACTGCATATCCTTTCTTTTGTCTCATCACAAAGTTATGTTGGGCTGCTAATGTACCGGAGATTTCAGGGATAGAAGATGAACTTCCTGCTAAGAATATCCACTACCCCATAAGATACGATGAAAACCACCCTAGGCTGGTGCTAAATAAGGGAGCAGTGGTTGCATTAGATCCAGTAGGGGTTGCTGAATTACAAACATCTTCTATGGGTACCCCCTTAACACCAAATATGGAGGTGCAAACATCGGAAGTTGTACAGTCAACACCCCCTGCAGGGAAAACCTAGTGCATGAGAATGAAGCAAACCCTGCAGTAGCAGCTCAGGTATCGGCGTTGTCATTTAATACTCTTAATTTATGGAGAATGTCAAAACAAGCAAGTCGATGTGAGGTATAGCTGTAGCAATTTGCCAACCAGTTTGCCTTAGCCGTGGATAAGAGGATCAGGGTAGCCCTTGAACCCTTCTAGGCTTTTCCTGGATGGTTTGATGAGTTGCAGAACCGTTTCAATGCACGGTTGAGAGAAATATCTATGCCAGATCTTGCACTATTTATAGAAACACTGGACAAGGTAAAAGTTGATGTTAGGGCATTGCAGCAACACCAACTTATGGTTTCTGTAGATCCAGTTGCTGATGAGTCTGAGGATAAAGTTCCCTTGCTTGATCACAATCGGGAACCATTGAAAAAAAGAAATAAGAAGGGTGAGAAAAAAGATAGGGGTAACAGAAAGAGGCAAGATAGTGATGAAGAAAGAAAAGTAAAGAAGAAGGCGAGAAAGAAGGTGAGAAAGAAGAGATGAAAAAGGCGATGCAAGCATCCCAACCGAACAATGAGAAATGGGAGGAGGCCCTACGAGCGAGGGATGTAGGTTCCTCAACCAGTAGGCCACCAACAACTACTAGGCCAGATACGTCAGAATGGAGGGAGGCTCCCGATGGGGATGAGGCAACTGAGGATGCAGCAGAAGAATCAGCTACCCATGATTCGTGTTCTTGAGCCACTATATGTATTTTCTAACCCCTATGATTTTATTTTATTTAGATTTGCATTGGGGACAATGCATGCTCTTTTATGATGGGGGTGGGGTATTTATTTGTTGGCTGTGTTGGTTGTTTGTTCAGTGTTATATTTAACTAGGAGAGTTCGTATGGAAGTCATCATTGCAATCATCATTGTTGATTTTATTTAAAATACCTCTTTCATGGTATGTTTTATAACTGTGTGATGTACATCCATGTGTGACCACTGTGCATCTTGGTATGGCATTAGTACTAGTGACATGATAATCATTGCTAATAAATTGCATAATCCGACTAGGTAGTAGCTTGCAATGTACCTGGGTGCTATGGGTGTGTGAGACATTACTTGGTTCCCATTGTGTGTAAATCCAGAACTTGCCTGGTTGGTCTTGCCTTGGTATTAGGATAGTGGTTAGGAAAGGATCATAGGACATTGATGTTAGTCCACTTTTCACCTAAATAAGTGCTAGGGGACTCTCTCCTGATCCTAGAGTTGAGACTGTTAGAGGTATGAGTTCTACCCTAATTTATCAGAGTTTGTCTACCCAGTGTTTGAGGGGTTATTGGTACGGTTTCTGACCCGTTTAGATGGTTCTTCTTTAGTTATGATGGGTGCTCCGCCAGCACTAGTGTGGATCCTCTTGTAGCACTAACTTTTATTTTGGGTACTCCTCAGACCTCGAGTACTATTCCACCTTCAGTGCCGACATCAGACTATGGGCTTCTGAGATCAGGAGTTTAGTTGTTATTTGTGTTACCTTTTCAGGTGGGATCTTCGCCAACTATACTTTCCATGCCTCTCTCTCTTCAACGAGCCACGTTTGAGAATTTTATATTAGAGGCTTCTTTTAAGAGTATTATGGATCATGCTAAGGTGACAGAGGATATTCCTCCACAGGGAGACGCCATGAGGGTGATCTATTTCCATGCTATTGAGTCCTGGGGGTATTCAATACCCGAAAATATAGTTGTTTACCTAGAATTTCATTAGCTTCAGAATAGTCTCAATAATGTCAGAAATAGTAGTACTCAGTCAGTTACAGAACTCACTGAAATCAGTAGAGTTCAGTCAAATAATACGATCAGTAACAGTTTAATCCAGCCTAATACAGTCTAGTGATCAGTAACAATTGGGAGTAGGATTCAACACTGAACAAACACAAGGATGGTGGCTCACCTTCTAGTATAGGGTATGATCCTTAGAAACATTTCTTGCATTCTAGAACTATGTAGCCAGCGTAGGTGGAGACATCAACCTTGCAGTTGAGGGTTGATGAGGTGTCTTACCTACCAGTTGAATGTACCACCATTCTCATTCAGGGAACCTTCCAGATGAGAGTGAATATTTAACTTGTATTTACCCATGGCATGGTACTAACACCCTTCCAAATGGGGTTACAGGTTGGACCCTAGTTATCTTATTTGGGGCATGTCGGTTAGATGATTACCTCCAATATTTTCAGTTTCAGTCTCAGTATAGAACTCATTTTTGTTCTACAGAATTAGAAATGTTAGATACATTCACTCAGTATCAGTAATTCAATTATCAATAATCTCAAATATCAGTTACTCAGTATCAGAAATTAGTACTCAGCTTCAGTAAAGGCTCAGATACAGTATATATGTATGTGCATAGTATTACATACTCAGCATTTTACAGTAGTTCCAGTTATCCATGTACTCTTATTTAGTTACTTTATATCATTCAGTCAGTTATTGTTCATGCATACGAACCCTTGCATTTAGCCTTACCTCATCTAGCAAACCAATACATTCCATATATTGATGTCTACTTTCTTTTTGCGCTAAGATGTCTCATATCATAGGTTCGGATGCTCAGGTTCCTGACCGCGCTTAGAAAAATTTAAAAAGCAGCTGCGGATTTAGTATTGAGTCCTCTCCTATCAAGGATATGCTTTTATTCAAGTATTTTAGTAGATTTAGTATTTCAGTAGTCGGAGTTAGTTGGGGACTTTTCCCATCAACTCTACATCCAGACAGTTCAGTTAGAGGTTTCTTAAACTAGATTAGTTCAGACAGTATTCAGTTTTTCAAATGTCATTTTTGTTACTATTTTTATTGGTATTCAGATTATGAACCTTATCGCATTTTATCCTATTTTTTGCATTTTTTCAGTATTATTATTCAGTGCTCACAGCAGGTACCAGTCATGGGTTAGCTTGTGGTCCTTCGGGGTTGTAAGCACCGTGTGGTGTCTGGGATGCAGACTCGGGTGTCCTAGGGAGTTTGAAAGCCGTGTCAAGTAGAGTCTTATGCATGTGTGTGCAGCGCGTCATACTTATGGACAAGAGGGTGCGAGATGTTTAGGAAAAGTTTCCCTTCTTTGAATATTCATGTCGTGCGAGTGAGCATGAGCTCAATCTAAACTCTCATTCTAATTAGTTTCTTCCTTCTATTTATGGAACATGCCTCCCAGAAAAGCTAATGGAAGAAGGAATGAAAATCAGATAGCACCTCAGCCCATTTAGGCAGATACCCTGAATGAGCATGTACCCTGAATGAGCATGTCTCCCATGTAGAATTCAGAGTTATGTTTACTACTCTAGCCAATTCTGTAGCAGCTCAGAATGAATGACCAACTTCTGTTCAGGCTAACCCAGTGGCCAATACTTCTGCAGCCAGGATTCGGGACTTCACACAAATGAACCCTCCTATATTCTTAGGATCTAAGTCTGATGAAGATCCACAGGAGTTCCTCGATCAGGTTCAGAAAGTCACAAATATTTTGGGAGTGACTTCTAGTGAGAGTGCTGAGTTAGCTACCTATCAAAATACAAGATGTAGCATATACATAGTTTAAGCAGTGGAAGATAAACAGGGGGGTGGGAAGAGTTTGCTATTTCTTTTCTACATACATTCTTTCCCTTAGTGCTGAGAGAAGACAAGGTGTTAGAGTTCATTAATCTCAGGCAAGGCATCATGATTGTGAAAGAGTATTCCCTCAAGTTTACTCAGTTAGCTAGGTATGCTCCCCAAGTAGTAGTAGATAATAGGTCCAGAATGAGCAAGTTTATGTCTGGGGTGTCAAAGAGTATGGTCAAGGAGTACAGGATCATAATGTTAATTAAGAAGATGTACATATCTAGGCTCATGGTCCATTCTTAATAGATAGAAGATGCTAAGAATAAGGATAAAGAGAGGGACAACAAGAGGGATAGAATAGGTAGCTTCAATTTCACTCATCCTAAGTCAAAAGGTGGTAACCATTCCCAGTTCTATCCAAAATCTTCATTTCAACCTCCATCCTCAGCCAGTGCTCCAGTCCCTAAGTTCAGAAATAGTAACAAAGATAGCGCGCCAGGCTCTAAATCTTAGGGTAGTGTCAGCAGTACTTGAACAAATCCTCTTTATCAGAAATATGGCAGAAACCATCAGGGTGTCTGCAGGGCTGGTAGTGATGTTTGTTTTGGGTGCGGCAAGCTAGTCCATAGAATCAGAGATTGTCCTCAGCCAGGTTCACAGGGTCAGTACAATTGTCCCTCAACTCTTTTCGGTCTCCCGAATCAGCAGGGTGTTGCTTCCAGTGCCACCAGTGGGCAATGCCTAAATAGGCTTTATGCACTTCAGTCCCGATAATATTAGGAAAATTCTCCTGATGTGGTCACTGGTATGTTACAGATCTTTCATTTACATGTTTATGCCTTATTAGATCTAGGAGATTCTCTGTCTTTTGTTACTCATATATTAGTCAACTTTAAGGTCAAACCAGAAATCTTAGCAGAACCATTCTCAGTCTCTACCCTAGTGGGTCAGTCTATCGTAGCCCGGAGGGTATATAGGAACTATCCAATTATGATATCTTAGAAAGTCACTTCAGCAGACTTAGTAGAGTTAGAGATGACAAATTTTGATGTCATTCTCAACATGGATTGGCTCCATTCATGCTATGCCTCAGTTGATTGTAGAAACAAAATTGCTCATTTTCAGTTTCCAATTGAACCAATCCTTGAATAGAGGGGCAGTACCTCAGCGTTTAAGGGTCAGTTGATTTTATACCTTAGAGCGATAAAAAAGATATCCAAGGTATTTTCCTATCATCTTGTGTGAGTCAAAGACTCTAGTTCAAAGACTCCTAGTCTTGAGTCAGTTCCAGTAGTAAATGAATTCTTAGATATGTTCCCTTTGGATCTTCCCAGAGTTTCTCCCGTAAGGGAAATTGACTTCAGAATAGACCTTCTCCCAGACACTCAACCCATATCTATTTCGCTAAATAGAATGGCACCAGCTGAACTCAGAGAGTTAAAAGAATAGTTAAAAGACCTTTTAGACAAGGGGTTCATTAGACCCAACATTTCCCCGTGGGGTACACCAGTTTTATTCGTGCGTAAGAAAGATGGTTCACTCAGGATGTGTATAGACTACCGTTAGTTGAACAAAGTCATAGTCAAGAACAAATACCCATTTCCTAGAATCAATGACTTGTTTGACCAACTTCAGGGTGCCAGTTACTTTTATAAGATAGACCTTAGATCAGGCTATCATCAGCTTAGAGTCAGAGAATGTGACATTCCGATGATAGCTTTCCAAACCCGGTATGGTCACTTTAAATTTCTAGTCATGTCCTTTAGTCTCACAAATGCCCCAGCTGCTTTCATGGACTTAATGAATTGTGTGTTCAAGTAGTACTTGGACATATTCGTTATAGTCTTCATCGATGACATTCTTTTATATTTTCGTGGAGAGAATGATCATGCAGATCACCTCAGGATCATACTTCAGACTCTTAGAGCCCATAAATTGTTCGCCAAATTTAGTAAGTGAAAATTTTGGCTAAGGTCAGTAGCATTCCATGGTCATATTATTTTCGGTGATGGCATTAGAGTTGATCCTCAAAAGACCGAGGCGGTGAGAAATTGGCCTAGACCCATTTCTCCATAAGATATTAGTAGTTTCTTGGGCTTAGCTGGCTATTACCGTCGGTTTGTTTAAGAGTTTTCATCTATCGCATCCCCCGTGTCCATATTGACTCAGAAGAAAGTTAAGTTTCAGTGGTAAAATTCTTGCGAGAAGAGTTTTCAGGAGTTGAGGACTCGACTCACTACAACCCCGGTTTTGACTCTACCAGATGGGTTTGTTGTGTACTGTGACACATCCATAGTAGGTTTGGGTTTTGTCCTCATGCAAAGAGGTAAGGTCATAGACAATGCCTCTAGACAACTTAAGCCCCATGAGAATAATTACCCTACCTCTAATCTTGAGTTAGAAGTTGTTGTGTTTACCTTAAAGATTTGGAGACACTATTTGTATGGGGTGAATGTTGATGTGTTAACAAAACACAAAATCTTGCAGTATGTGTTCTCTTAGAAAAATTTGAATTTGTGTTAGAGAAGGTGGTTAGAGTTGTTGAAATGTTATGATATGAGTGTCCTGTATCAGCCAAGAAAGGCCAATATAGTGGTAGATGCTCTCACTAGATTGTCTATGGGTAGTGTTGCTCATTTTGAGAATAGTAAGAAGAATTTAGTTCAGGAAGTTCATCAGCTTGACCGACTAGGTGTCCGCTTAGTCGATTCAGCAGAGGGTAGTATATGGGTGCAGAATAGTTTAGAATCATCTCTAGTTTCCAAAGTTAAGGAAAAATAGGATAGAGATCCCATCCTTATTAAGTTGAAATAGTCAGTCAGAGATCAGAAAGTAGAGGTTTTCTCCTAAGAGGGAGATGGTGTGTTGAGTTTATAGGGTCAGCTATGCGTGCCAGGTATAAATGACTTGAGGCAATGAATTCTTGTAGAAGCACATGGTGTGCGTTACTCAGTTCATCCATGGGCCACTAAGATGTACCGTAATTTGTGGGAGATCTATTGGTAGAGTGGGATGAAGAGGGATATAGCAGAGTTTGTAGCTAAGTGCTCTAAGTCTGAGAAGGTCAAGATTGAGCACCAAAAAACTAGTGGGTTCGTGCAATAGTTCATTATTCCCACATGGAAATGGGAAAAAGTGAACATGAACTTTGTGACGGGTTTGCCTCGTACTCGTCATCATCTTGATTCTATTTGGGTCAATGTAGATAGTATGACCAAATCAACTTATTTATTTCCAATCCATGCTTTCTATTCACCCGAGGACTATGTCAAACTCTATGTCAGAGAGTTGGCCAAGTTACACAGAGTCCCAGTATTTATCATCTCAGATAGAGGTACCCAATTTACCTCTCTTTTTTGGAAAGCATTCTAAAAGGGTATTGGTATCCAAGTTCACCTCAGTACAAATTTTCACCCTCAGACAGATGGTCAAGTAGAAAGGACCATTTAGACTCTAGAAGATATGTTAATAGCATGCGTTGTTGATTTTAAAGGTAGTTGGGATGACCACTTGCCTTTGATTGAATTCACGTAAAATAACAGTTATCATTTAAGTATTCAAATTGCTCCATTTGAGGCTCTTGATGGTAGGAGATGTAGATCTCTAATTGATTGGTTTGAGGTAGGTGAGGTCGTAGTGGTAGGGCCTAATTTAATAGTTGATGCCTTAGAGAAGGTTCAGTTGATCAGAGAAAGGCTTAGGGCAACCCAAAGCTAATAGAAATCATATGCAGATGAGAGAAGAAATGATCTTGAGTTTGAGATTGGTAATTTTGTCTTCTTGAAAATCCCTCCCATGAAGAGAGTAAAAAGGTTCGGTAAGAAAGGGAAACTCTGTCCCCGACATGTCGGTCCTTATAGAATTCATATTCATTTAAGAAAGGTAGCTTATGAGCTTGAGTTGTCGTCATATCTAGCTTCAATGCACCCAGTATTCTATGCCTCATTGATAAAGAAATGCATTAGAGACCCAGCAGTTGTAGTCCCATTAGAGGGCATAGACATTCAGAACGATCTCTCTTTCAAGGAAAATCCAGTCCAAATGCTTGATCATCAGATTCGCAGACTGGAGAACAAAAAAGTTCCCTTGGTCAAAGTCCTTTGGACGAATCATTCCTTTGAGGGAGCTACTTGGAAAGCAAAAGAAGATATGCCGACCAAGTATCCTCACCTCTTCTCTGCAAACTTTGATTCAACTTAAGGTAACATTCTTTATTAGATTTATTCAGTTCCATGTTAAGTTACAGTTACAAATTTGGCATTCATTATCATTGCATATCTTCTTCATGACAGTCATGCATTCATGAATCAGTTCAGCCATGTACTCATGCATCAGATATATATGTGCAGTATGGAAACTCAGCTTATCAGTAGTTTCAGTCATGTATTCCATTCTTTAGTTGTGTTTGTTCAGTATGTAAACTCGGTCTATCAGTATTTCTTAGCTTAATCAGTCTCATTCGAGGACGAATGTTCCCAAGGGGGTGATATTGTAATACCCCGTATTTCCCTAGCTTAGTTTAACCCTCAGTACTCGAGTATCTCTATATAAATTTTTCAAAATACTTAGAATTTTCCATTCTAAAACCTTCCATTGCATAGGAAATTCAGTCAGCTTTCCAAAGATATAAATTTTGCCCAAATCCGATACCCAGGTGAAAAGTTATAACAGTTTTTGGCAAAACAATATGCCACTTGGTACAGCACTGCGTCGCAGAGCCAGCTCAAATGGCATTCATTAGTTTTAAGTGAAGCTCCGTGATAATGGTGCGTCGCACCAATGTTCTAGTTCACAATTGTCATTTTCCAGTAAGTGACCGCGACCCCACCGCGTCGTGCCAAGGGCTATTTTCCCAATTTTCAAAATACAGTGAGACTCTGCAATGGTGTCGTATCATGCCAAGGGTCAATTTCACAATCGTCCATTTTTGTACGGTGTTAACCAGGTTTCAGTGGCTCACCGCGATGCCATCGCATCGCAGTAAAGGATAAACTCGGGATTTTTAGTGACAAAAATTAACTTCCTTCCAGGGGCAATTTGGTATTTTTTTCACGGCCCTAATCAGTCCTAAACATGAAATTAAGCCCTAAAAGAGCACTAATTTCTCATTATTTCATTATTCACTCACTTTCTCTCAAGATTAAGTTATTCTCTCTCAAATTAACAAAACCATATCTTCAAGAAATCAATAACAATCCTCAAGCAATCCTCCAAGAACCTTCAAGAACTCATCCTTTCGGGTATGTTAGGTGTTCATTCATGAGTTCCTTTCACCCATGGAGTCCAAGAACCCTATTTAAACGTACAAGTTTATAGATTTATGATTTTTATGTTTGAAATTTATTGTATTCATGTTCATGATGTTGTTTGGGGTTTAATTCCATGATTAATTACAAGTTTCATGAAAACTAGATAGTTTGTGGGTTGATTTATGTGATCTTCGTATTGAACTCTTGAACTAAAAGTTGAATGTAGTAGCTGTGATATTATTATATGTTTATTTCTATATGAAATAATCGTGCTCCCCAAGTGTTTTATAAATTGATCATTGAATTAGATAGTGCCATCATGGAATGTTATTATATGTTCACATTCATGTACAAGTTCATGTAAATCAAGTGTTTAAAAAACTGTCTAAATAAATGTATTGTGAACAAAAAACTAGTCCATGCTTTTAAGATTATGTCATGATTTACTTTCATGCTATTGAGTCCTGGGGGCATTCAATACCCTAAAATCTAGTTGTTTACCCAGAATTTCATTAGCTTCATAATATTTTAAGTAACGTCATGAACAATAGTACTCATTCAGTTACTGAACTCAGTGAACTTAGTCCAGTTTAGCAAATAACACAATCAGTAATAGTTCAATCCAGCCTAATATAGTCTAGTGATCAGTTCATTGTCTATTCTGTTGAGAGTAGGATTCAGCACCAAGCAAACCCAAGGATGGGGGATTACCTTCCAGTACAGGGTGTGATCCTTAGAAGCAGTCCTTGCATTCTAGAACTACATAGCCATCATAGGTTGAGACATCAACCTACCAGTTGAGGGTTGATGAGGTGTCTTACCTGCCAGTTTAGGGTAACACCGTTCTCATTCAGGGTACCTTCCAGATGAGGATGACTCCTCAGCTTATCTTTAGCCATGGCATGGTACTGACACTCTTCCATCTGGGGTTACAAGTTGGACCCCAATTATCTTATTTGTAGCATGTTGGTTAGATGATTACTTTCCACAGTTTCAGTTTCAGTCTCAATATAGAACTCAATTCAGTTCAACAGAATCAGGACTGTCAAATACAATCACTCAGTATCAGTAATTCAATTATTAGTAATCTTAGATATCAATTACTCAATATCAGAAATCAGTATTCAGCTTCAGTAAATTCTTAAATACAGTATACATGTATGTGCACAGTATTGCATACTCAATATTTTACTGCAGTTCCAGTTATTGATGTACTTTTATTCAGTTACTTTATATCATACAGTCAGTTATTGTTCATGCATATGAAACCTTGCATTCAGCCTTACCTCATCTAGCAAACCAGTACATTCCACGTACTGATGCATACTTTCTCTTTGTGCTATGATGTCTCATAGCATAGGTTTGGATGCTCAGGTTCTTGACCACTCTTAGACAGATTCAGATAGCATCCACAGATTCAGTAGTGAGTCCTCATCTATCGAGGATATGCTTTTATTTTAGTATTTCAGTAGCTTCAGTATTTTAGTAGTCGGAGTTAGTTGGGGGCTTGTCCTATCAACTCCACATCTAAAAAGTTCAGTTAGAGGCTTATCAGACTAGACTAGTTCAGACTGTATTAAGATTTTTAGATGTTATTTCGGTACTATATTTATTGGTATTCAAATTATGAACTTTATGGCATTTTATCCTATTTTCTGAATTTTTTTTGTATTATTATTCATTGCTCATAGAAGGTACCAGTCATGGGTTAGCTTGTGGTCCTTCGGGCTCGTAAAGAAATATGTGGCTCCAAGGTGCAGACTCGGGGCATTACAGAACCGATTTCATCTTTTGATGTAAGTTATGGCTTAACTCTTCAGATTGGGCTGGGTAGTTAATAATGATAAAAAAATGCATATTAAGGGTGGAAACTAATCATGAAAAATGGATATCTATGTGTTGTACCTGTGTGGGTCTATATGTGATGTAATTATCGAAATTGTGGGGTTCTATGTGATATTGATAGCCTTGAATACATGTGAATATTTGTGTTATTTAAGATGCCTAATGTGGTACCATTTCTGTATTGTGATTATATTTATACTTTATTAGCATATGAGATATGTGGAAATTCATAAATGAAACAAAGATAATGAGTGGATATAAGTTCACGTGGTTGTGGAAATATATTATGTGGTTGGTTGTTGAAATATATCATGTGGCTAGTTGTAGAAATACTCATTGTGATTGGTGTTGAGCATTATATCTTTATGTCATACTCATTCATGAAACATTGGTACCACCGTGGAAATATTTAAGAAACACTGGAAACACATGATAACACCTTTCGAGGGATGTATCAAAAATAAGATATGATATATATGGATTGTATATGGGTTGACGAACTCCCATGGGTCCTGCGTTGGGAGGATTGTTTCCGTAGGTGTATACGGAGATTATGTGATGATCCCAGAGGTTCTGCAATGACCTTGTGCATCATCGTCACCATCATCATCATCATATACATTTCACTTACTTTATTATGTTTATATTGTATTGTACTGCCATATTTACTTGCCCTCTATGTAATTGTCTTATCCTCTTTTACTTGTATTTGATGATCTTGTATATGCATGTTCCCTTTTGTTCTACTTATATGTGATATAATGCATACTTGTGTTTTATCTAGTTGTGATATTGCAATATATGTGATATACTAAAACTGTTAGAGCAAGTGGTGTGGGCTACCATTATGGGATATTTTCTGACTGCAGGTGACATTCCCTTAATGTATATTTTGTATGCTTTATTTACTACTTTACTTGGTCGGCCTATGATACCTACTGAGTACAAGTGGACCGCACTCATACCTACTACGCCCTTTAGGTGTAGGTCCTATCTTGAATGTGTCTCAGCTTGCTTAACTCGGGCGATTTTGGAGCTTCTAAGGTAGCGGTTGGATACTCATGAATCTGGAGTTCACATCTATCTATATATAGTAGTCATGTCCTTATTAGCGGAGATAGATATTATTCCTCTTTGATTATTTTCTTGGTGTATTTGACTCCTAGATTGTATTAGTAGTTCTTCCACTATTGACACATGGTTTTTAGCATGATTGGTATTTTGGATAATTTCTTTCCACATTGTTATGATTATTTTTATGGTTTGGCTTTGTTCTAGAAGCCTTACCTTGAGCATTTATGTCCTTTCATTTTTCCTTCTTGTATCCATTTGGGTGATAGGCTTACTTGTCAAGGTACGTCGCGACAAGTTCCATCATGACCTTTTTTTTGGTTGTGATATCCCCTTTATCCTACTTATTTATGATATAATACATACTTGTGTTCTATCTTGGTGTGATGCTGCAATATATGTGATATATTAGAACTGTTAGTATAAGTGGTGTGGGCTATCGTTATGGGATATTTTCTGCTTGCAGGTGACGTACCCTTAGTGTGCATTTTGTGTGTTTTATGTTATACTTTGCTCGATCGTCCTATAATGTCTATTGAGTACAAGTGGACTATACTCACTCCTACTTCACCCTTTTGGTGCAGATTCAAGTTCGGATGCACCCTATGTTGCTTAATTTGGGCGATGATTAGAGCTCTCAAGGCAGTTGATGATTTTCAGGGTTTTAGATGTCTTCTACTACCTTTCTCTATAGATTGTTTCTTTATTTTTATTTTAGAGATAGAGTTTCTCTTGTATTTAGATATCTCATGTATTTCTTTAGATTTAAGTTGTATTAGATATGTTCTTATACTGTTGACACCTAGTTTGGAGAGTTATGGCTTCATGTGTTGATTTTATTTGTTCTTTTTTTATAATATCTATGTGGTTTGGCTTCATTCTAGAAGACTTACCTTGGGGGACTTTTTGTCTTTTCCCTATTATGTATCAGTTCTCTGCAACAAGTGCTATCATGACCCTTGGATTTTTGGGTCGTGAAAAATTAATATCAGATGTAGGTTTTATTGATCCCAATGGTGTATGAACGGGATGTCTAATAGAGTTTCGCAGATCGGTACATAGACGTTCATATCTATAATCGAGAGGCTATAGGATGTCTTTAGGAAATTTTCCTTATTTTACTCCTTACCATCCAAAGTTCTTGAATACCTTATGTTCTGAGTTATGTTTCACTCTTCCTTTGCGGATGGTGTTAACTAGGTCATGCAAAAGTGGCGATACAAAGCCTTCTCCCAGAGGGAAAACCTCGAGTTGTGGATAGACTTGAGAAAGGGGACAAGCCCGTGGTTCAACCCCATCTAGAAGAAGTGTTAGGGGACTCTCTTGTGAGCTTCGTATTGAGTAGGTTAGAGGTATGAGTTCTACTCCAGTTCCTCGGAGTTCATCTTCCCCAGTGTTAGAGGGATTGTTGGTGAGTTTACTGTCCCATTTAGAGGGTTATCCTTTGGTTATGTCGGGTGCTCCTCCAGTTCAGGATCCTCCTGTTACACCTACTTCTGTTATGGGTACTCCTTAAAACCTAAATTCTATTTCTATTTTAGCATCGATATCTAACTATGGGTTCTCAAGATTAGGAGTCCAACCGTCTTTTATGTTACCTCCCCAGATAGTATCTTAGCCTGCTAGGTTTACTATGCTCTTTCTTGCGGTTAGTGCAGTGATGTCTTTGAGGATCAGAAAAGGCTTGAGAGGTTTACTCATTGGGTCTTTCTATATTTGGTAGTGTAGTGGGTAAGGATGCTTACAAGTTTTTGATTGATTACCGAGATAAGTTGCATAATTTGGGTTTGCTCTAGTCTCATGGAGTTGCTTATACATCTTACCAGTTGACATATATGATTAGAGAATAGTGGTGGTTGCTTGTTAGTTGTAGACCCCGTGATTCTCCTTAGATGACTTAGGTTCAGTTCACCAAGGTTTTCTTAGAGAGATTTCTTCATTTTAGCTTGACAGATCATATGCGGGACGAGTCTAATCATTTGGAGTAGGGCACCTTGACAGTTTTAGAGTATGAGACATATTTCCATGTCTTGTCCAGATATTTCTATGATAGCATTTCTATCTAGTCTGAGAAGATTTGGAAATGTTTGAAGGGTTTGGATGTTTCTTTTCATTAGATACATCTCAGATGGTTGTGTTTGGGGCTTTGCTTTAGAGTATTGTGGATCATGGTAAGATGATAGAGAGTAATCTTAGAGCATCTCAGGAAGGAAAAAATAAGGTGTGCTATTTTGGTGAGTTTAGAGGTTAGGTTTCTCATGGTAGAGATTTTAAAGGTCCTCATGGATATCTAGATAGGCTGGTGTAGGTGGCTTTATAGAGTTCATGTGGTGCATCTTCTAGTTCAACAATTCATGGTGGCCATTTGGGCCTAATTGTATGTTTTCCTGTTGAGATTTGTCATAAAGATTGCTATATGTATAATGATATTAGTCATGTGGATAGGGAATGCCCCCGCTGAGTGATTTGGGCTACTCCTATTTTAGTTGTAAGGGGTAGGAGTTCTACCAGAGGTGCAAGGGGTAGAGGTAACGGAGCTCATAGGGGTAGTCGTAGGTCCACTCAGGCAGTTAGTGGTCATGGGGCCACCCAGGTAGTTGGTGGTTGTGAGTTGTGCTTTGTTATACCAGCCAGACCTGAAGTGGATGCTTTAGATGTTGTGATCACCGGTATCATCCTTATTTTTTTCAAACCTGCATCCGTATTATTTAATCCCAGATCGACTTTCTCCTAGGTGTCTGTGTATTTTGCTTTGGGTTTTGATTCTGTTAGTGATCCTCTTGCAATGCCTATTTATGTATCTACCCCGGTAGGTGATTCTTTGGTGGTAGATCGGGTACATCGATCTTGTATTGTGACTTTTGTCGGGCGTGTTAGTTATGGCTGATTTTGATGTTATTTGGGTATGAATTGGTTGGCTCCTTATCATTCTGTCCTAGATTATTATGTCAAGACTATGACTTTATCTTCACTAGGTGTGCCAAGGATAACTTGGAGGGGTGCACTTTGTTTGGGTCCTAAAAGGATTATATCTTATGTTCAGGATCGTAAATTGGTTAAGAGAGGATGTTTATCTTACTCTGCCCATATTCATGACACCAGTGTTGCTTCGTTTCCTTCATTGGATTCTGTTTGTGTTGTCTGTGAGTTTATGGATTTATTCCCTACTGACTTAGCTGGTATGCCCCTGGATAGAGATATTTATGTTTCTCTTGATGTTGAGCCAGGCACCAAGCCTATTTCTATTCCTCCTTATAGGATGGCCTCGGCAGAGTTGAAGAAACTGAAGTATCAGTTGCAGGAGTTATTAGATACGGGATATATCCGACCTAGTGTTTTGCCTTAGGTATGCCTGTCTTATTTGTGAAGAATAAGAATGGTCAATGTTGATGTGTATTGTTATTGGTAGTTGAATAAGGTGACGGTTAAGAATAAGTATCCTCTTTCTCGCATTGATGATTTATTTGATCAGCTTTAGAGTGTTGCAGTATTTTCAGGGATTGATTTGATATTTGGTTATCACCATTTCAAGTTAGAGCTTCTGATATTCCAAAAATAGCTTTTCGAACTCGATGTGGTCATTATGAGTTTTTGCTCATGTCCTTTGGGTTGACCAATGCCCCTACTACATTCATGGAGTTGATAAATCAGTGTTTCAATCGTATCTCGACTCCTTTGTTATTGTATTTATAGATTATATCTTGGTGTATTTTGAGACTAAGGTTGAGCATGAGGAGGAGTTATGGATTGTGCTTCAAAGATTGAGGGATGAGAAGTTGTATGTGAAGTATCTAAGTGTGAGTTTTGGTAGGTGTCTTTTTCTTTCTTGGGTCATATGGTGACTAAGGAAGGTATTATGATTGATCCAGACAAGGTTGCGGTGGTTCATGATAGGGATAGACCTACTTCGCGTATTGAGATTCAGAGTTTTATTGGCTTGGTAGGTTATTATCGGCGTTTTGTTGAGAGTTTCTCTTTTATTGTATCTCGTTTGACTAAGTTGACTCACAAGAAGATTTCCTTTTAGTAGTATGATGCTTGTGAGATGAGTTTCCAAAAGCTCAAGGATTTGTTGATTTTAGCTCCTATATTATCTTTGCTAAGGAGGGCGTGGGCTTTACCGTGTTTTGTGTTGCTTCATATTTTAGATTGGATGTTGTGTTGATGTAGGAGGGCAAGGTAATTACTTATGAATATCGTCAGTTAAAACCTCATAAGATGAATTATCCTATCTATGATTTGGAGTTGTGCGTAGTTGTGTTTGCCTTGAAGTAATGGAGGCACTACTTGTATGGAGTCCACTGTGAGATCTTCCTAGATCATCATAGCATTCAGTACTTCTTCACCTAGCTAGATCTTAATATGAGGCAGTGTCACTGGATAAAGTTGCTTAAGGATTATGATGACCATTCTCTATCATCCTGGTAAGGCTAATGTGATTGCGGATGCCTTAAGCCGAAAGTTGACTAGATGGGTAGCTTGGTGCATATTTTGAACTAGGACAGGCCTTTAGCCTTAGAGGTTCAGTCTTTAGCTAACCAGATGATCAGGATTGACATTTCGACACCTGGGCATGTTTTGGCATTTTTGGAGGCTAGATCTTATTTGATGGAGTAGATTCAAGCTCATCTATTTGATGATACTGGATTAAGGTTGATTCGAGATAAGGTGTTAAGTTGGGATTCTAAGGAAGCCTCACTTGATCTTCCTTCTCCCTCTTCTCAGACTGACCAGCTAACTACTTAATCTTCCTAATGTTGAAGCTCAACTTTCACTAATACGCTTCCATACAATTAGCTAGCCTCATATTATGTCTATCTATGACACACAGGCTAAGTTTTATCTGATGGATAAACACTTCTATATATTTTTTCTTTTTTTTTTAAAATATCTATTAGCTTCATTCTTGCCAAAGGGATTAAATGACTACAGAGAAACTGGTCTTCATGATAACCTCTCTAGAATGCTTGCCTCGTGATTGTTGATCCACTCATTTCCTTTTCTCCTGCCACTATAGAATTCTTCGATCTCATCTTTTTCATTACAGAATTGCATTCCACAAAGCTAAAGTATATAAGCAATCCAAGAATATGTAAGTTGCAGTTTCTGGGTCCCCATTACATAATATACATATTTCAGCCACTGATGTGCCCCACTTTCATAGCAAATCTTTTGTTCGTAGCCTCCTTCACATTTGTAATGGCAAGATAAATGTTTGCTTTGGCTCTGCATAATAGTGACAAACTAAATTCTCTCACTTTACATTAGGAACCCCATCCCTAAACTATGAAGACACTTTAGCTATAACAATATTTCTTTGTTGAACAAGTGCTCCAGTATACCCCAAGGTTCGCTAGAATCGACCCATATGCAGGATCTTTTGCACTATCTTAAAATCCAGATGTGTTATAACTATGTTCTCAATTTTGTGATTTTTGATGTGGTAAGTATTGATCCAGGTTATCCATAGTTTGTATTTATTCATGCTCAAAGTCCATAACAGTTTGCATAGAGTTGTCGTGTTTCATATTTGTAAGTTTATAAAATTCATATTGTATGCACCTTTGGGTAAACACACCTGATCCCAGGATACTAAAGCTTTTTTAGTAATTGAACAGATGTATCATCACCTCTGGAGAACATTATGAGATCGACTGCAAAATAAAGATGAAGTATTCCCAATTTTTTGTATATTGAGTGATAGTTAAAGTTAGGTTCTTCTTGGAGAGTTTGTAAGCATCTATTCAAGTAATCCATCACAATTACAAAATATAAGGAGAAAGTGGTTCCCTTGTCGCAGACCTCTTTTATATTTAAATAGTTTCTAACAAAGCACCACTGATAAGAAATGTGTAGCTCACAGTTTTTATCAAGATCATAATCCATTTAATCATCTTACAAGGAAAAACAATCTCCTAGAGCATTTGTTCAATAAAATGCTATTCAAAAGAATCATACGCCTTTTGCAAGTCCACTTTGATTATACACCTAGGAAAAGGTGTTTTCTAGTGTACCCGTTAACCCGTTGATGGCTTAGAACTACATTGTTTCCTATGAGCCTGCCTAAAGTTGATTTACTCTGTCCTACCACTCCATCCAACAACCTTTGTATTATGGCGGTAAGAATTTAGAAAATTACCTTGTAGACAGTGGAACAACATGTTATAGGTCTAAATTCTCTCATAATTTTAGGATGAGAGACTTTAGGTATTAAAGTAACCACAATATTGAAAATTTCTTTAAGAAATCTATTATATTGAATGAAATCTTGAACTATCCTGAAAAGATCCTCTTTGATAATTGTTCATGCCTTCCTGTAAAAGTATGCACTGAACCTATTAATTCTCGGTGCTTTATTATCATCAATGGAAAAAAAGTCTCTTTTCACCTCCTCTCGAGTGACTGGTGCACACATGTCTCTTTGTTGTTGTGTACTTATTCTAGGCCCTTTCCTCATTATGTGCAAATCAATACTTGGGAGTCTTGTAGCTGCAGAACCCATTAAGACTCTATAGAATTTGATTACTTCTTTTCTTATATCAGTGTTCTTTTGCATACTTTTACCATTGTCATCCTTTAGCATAGTTATGGCATTAGATCTTGCCCTTGCTTTCAAACAGTTTAAAAGTACTTATGATTACCATCCCTTCTCTTTATCCAATGATCCTTTGAATTTTGCCACAAAATATTCGCTCAGATACTGAGCCACTTGCTCATTTCCTGTTAAGCCTATTTTTCAGCTTCTTATAAATCTTTACTAGCTTGTACTGTAATAAGGGAGCCAACCTAACATCTCGAGGAATTCTAGCCAAGAGGAAATCTAATACTAGCATAATTAGGGTCTCTAACCGAAGTGTTACTAAATATGAGATAATCTAACAATAACATTATCACAAACTGAGACTTCCTCCTAGTCGTAACACGGTGCTTAGAACCACAAGTGATCCTAAGCTAACCCATGATACTGGCATAATACTTGAGTAACTGGTTAAAACATATGTAAAAGAAAGACTAACTAATTGAAAGAATAATCATGAGATAAGCTATTTAAATATGTTACTGTTCAATGTTTACAAGACTGTAATCTGAAGAAGGGAAATAGAAACTACATACAACGACTCTAACTAACTATCTATGAAGACTCTACAAATACAGACTACAGGTAGCTGGGAAATGACCTCAACTATCCATAGTAAATACATAGAAATAAGAAAATAAAATACAAGAACTGAAACTAATTTGATTCCTGAAAATAAGAGAACTCATCACCTGCTGGATGAATGCTATGATCCGCTTGACTATGATCCTGATGGAAAGCACATGAATCAACATCACATAAAAATGTAGGCAGAAGAGGTATGCGATTAGTACTTTGAAATATACTGAGTATATTAGATATGCACTAGTTATGAAAACTCTTAAACTATGCTTTGAAATTTAGGATGTAAGTCATTTACTAAAATATGCATTTAAAATATGTTTGTACCTAAAATTTGTGAGGCTTAGTGAAATCTCAAAATCATGAGCTAAAACTTTTCAATAAATTGGAAAATGGTAGAAGCATAACTATTATATTTAATCTCAAGTTAATTCTGAAAATGTTGTAAAACTGTACTGAATACTAACTGAAAATAAAGAGATAGACTTGAGTGCAAATTGAATGCATGGATCTGAACTGTCGTACAATGACCCTATATAAAATACATATATACTACTATACAGTGGTATTCTGAAAATTAATAGTATAAAAGAAAGTAAAACTAAATTGAGGGTCATGTATGAATACTGGGTCTGAAATTGTGGGATGTGAACAAATGCAATGACCAAGTAAATAAACATGTAACTAATCAATATTGTACTGAATAACCTGAGTACAAGGTCATGCAATAACTGAGTTAAAAATGTGGGAGCTACTATTAATCGAAATATAATGATGTAAGATAAACATGAAGTTCAATGTATAAACCCCATTGAAAAGGGCCCAATATACCTTGTTAGGGTATAAAGGATGATCTGACGTAGTACAACTAAACTGATGTTCAAAAGTACTAAGGTGTTAATCCTGGTCTGACGGATGGCCCTTTAGAACCTAAAGTGGAACCATAGTTAAGGGACAAGGGACTTCTACTAAAATTCTCAACCTAACTTACGGGTGAGACTCCATCCCAGCGTCCGCTCGGTGCTAGGTACTACTCCCAACTAAATATAAGTTGATATATTGAATAGCTCAATAATACTGAAGTCCTGAGGTTGAAAGATAATTTCTTTGTCTAAAAGTATTGTAAATCATGAGAACTGAAATACTGAGTGTTTGACTAACAATGCATGGATTCCTAGGTCATCGGGTGTTCATAATACACTATCTCTACTGAATGTAACTAACAATGATAAATACTCGAAAGGAAAAAGAAAAATTTTCATAGCACAAGTCCAAAATCATGAATTTACCAGCATACTGAAGGTTCATAATTCTAAGTATATAAAGATACTAAATTTTATGAAAAAACATGGTAGATCAATTAATATAGACTGAATTCTATAAAATCATGATAAGTAATGATTTATATTCTTGAAAACTAATACATCATACATAAATTGATCATATGCTTTAAATCTGAAAGAATATCATGTAAATCATGCATGAACATGAGAATATTATGAATGCATTAATATAGTCATAAGAAATCATAAATAATCATGAAAACATGCACATGAATGTGAAATATATCAAGGAGAACTAAATTTAAGCTTAAAATTCTATTTGGGTAAAAATCCTAGTTCATGGGAATCAGAAATCATAACTGAAATTAATATTTAAAACTAGATTTTGGGCATAAGGGTGAAAGAAATCCCTCATTGAAAACCCACATACCTAGACTAATAAAATCTTTAACTAAAGCCTTGGGAATCAGCTTTGAGAAAAAACCCAGTCTTAGGCTTGCTTGAGAGTTGAATCACTTAATTTTCTAAATTAAAAATGATTTTGGGGAAATAATGAGGGATTTAGGGTGATTAAGTAGATTTATACCTCTTGTAACAGCCGAAACGATATAGTTTTGAGGTTAAAAGAGTGGGCAAAGACCAAACAACCCTTTTAAAATTGTCTAAAAAGTTGTTGGTATCAGTCATTAACTCGAGACATCATTTGGTACTCAAATTTTGGTCCACACTGCCGAGAAGATGAGTCACCCTACAAATCATAGTGGCCTGATGACGAGTCATCATCACTGATAGCTTTGATAATGCTTTAGTAAATTGGTCATAACTTGTTACTCTGATATCGGATTAAGGATAAACTAGAGGCTTTGGAAAGATAATTAAATTATATATCTTTTTGGTGTGTCTTGAGCTAAGAAACTCATAGTAATCTAAAAGTTATGCTTATGTAAAGTTGACTATGACAATATTCTTCACAAGAATTCAATCGGTAAGGGCTAGTTTGACTTATTTATAAGCTAGGAGTTATTTGTAGCCTTAATATATGTCATAATCACTTATAAAACTATCATTACATGATTTTTGAAGCATGGTTTTAATATTGGTTTGGATTTTTGAGGTGGTATAAGCATACTTTACTATGAGAAAGAAAAGGTATTGAAAAAGTACCGACAATCTTGGATACCATTTCATAATCATCCTACCACAAATTAAAAATAATAATCAACTATAAAGTAACTGACTAGTCCATAAAATAATAACCTAACTGCCCCCCATAAGCTGAGAAGGTTCAAGCAAGCACACAACATACAACAACTATAACTTATACCTATATATTTCCCTATAAGACTAATAGATATAAGTGCCAAACAATTTTATGGGTGATTAAAAATTCATATGAATGAATAGATGCAACATAAATAAGAAATACCATGTCCAATCCAAGTGTAATAATGTCACGTGTGTATATGCTTCCTCCAGCTCAGTAGCTCGCAAAGTCAAGACTTACAACGACCATCCTTCTCTGACATTATGACTCACAAACAAAGGGCCCAAAGGACTCAAGATATTTGTATGCACTACCTGGTCCCAAACCAGGACTTCTAATAACCATCATAATTAACCTACTTCATCCAGCACCAAAAAGATATAAATAAAGTACATGCCCTGACTCAAATAGAAACTAAAAGAGTGTAAACAGGTAAATCTATTGCCCAAGATCAAGTTCGGACTATATAGGCATAATAGTAATGAAGGGAAAATATTCTTTGATCAAAGTAAATAGTAGTGGATAAAGAGTGGCTTAGTAATGGACCAAAATCATCCTCGATCTAATTTACAAAATAGCACGTTTAGCTTCAAAATATCATAAATCATTAAATAAGATGGTTTGATTCCCATTATAGTGAAAAATAAAAATGACTCCCTTTTTAGAAAATAGTAGTAAAATCAAGAATATGATTGGAATCGTACCACTAAGTGATCATAAATTAGCCTAAAAATATGCATGGCATCACCAATATTAAAACAATGCACCCTAAGTGTTTAAGCATCCATAAACTAGAATCTTATCCTTTTAAGGGTAGAATACTCACCAGGAGTCCAACTGATATCGTAACCACACCCTCGGCCCCAACAATACAAAACTAACATCATAGAGCCTCATAACTCAAAAATCTACAATAATTAAGGGCGTAAAATCACTATAAAGATCTAATTAAGGAAATACCTCCCAATTTACTAAGTCAAATGGTAAGTCTTATAGTTAAGGATCATAAATATTAATTTGTGATTAACATGTCTATAATCACGGATAATATGGTTCTATGGACATAATAGGTATTCTATGCTAAGGTTCGGATCACATTTCTATCCAAAATTTCCTAGATGAGTTGAGTCATGATATAATATTCCTAACCCTATCCTATAATCCTTATGTAGCATAGAATCTATGCTTAACACCAACTCATAGAGAAAATTAGATCGAAGTCTACCTCATTACAAAACAACAAAACTTGAATCCTCCACAAATCATATGTACTTTCTCCACAATCTCGAAATGACATCATACTATCAAAATAATAAACTATATGTTACTATGAGTAAAATGGCTCTCATATTTCAATATAAAACTTGACACATAAAATCAGGTCAAAAATAGGACCTTGGGTTCTGCTAATGGAATTATAACATTAAATCCATCATCAGGTCTCTTGAAGGATAAGAAATGTGTACTCAATAGTAGAGCACAAATGGATAACAAATCGGAGCACAAATCAGCTCGCAAAGTTATGAATTTCAAAATTACTTTCTAAAATTTATCAAGGATAAGGATGAAATTTGAGGGGAAAATACTAGAAAGTACCCAAGAAGAGCAAATTTAGCTTACCTTATCCTTAATGGATGATTTCCCACTCTTTTCCAAACTCTAAGGTATAACAATGTTGGATTAAGACATAAAAAATGGTTGAAAATCACCAAGAAGGGTATTATATACTACCAGAAAATTGACCTTTGTGATTGCAAAGGCTAAGGGTCGTAATTACGATGCCTATTAAGGACACCCTTCGCGAATGCAACCAAATGATTTACAAGCTCAAAGGCAAAGGAGCTATACCATTGAGAATGTGACACCAAAGAATACAATCATGAAGAAGGAAAGCGGATAGATTGGGTTGATCGTGCATTGCAAATATGAGAGGGAATGCTCAAAATCACAATGTTCAAAAACTTGACCCATCACAAATATATCCTCAACCTCATGGTCAGGATAGGCAATGGTTGGCTCCACCCGATGCAGATACATTAGATTTTTCCTAAGTCTAAATGGACTTAAAATAAATACTCGAGATTCATTTGAAACCTAATTTATACAAATTAACTATGTTACCATACAAAATTTGACATTTCAGACTCAATGGAACCATCAAAAATTTCATTTCAAATCTTTTTGATTAAATGTGAGTCCAACACTTAGTTTCATTTTCAATAAATCTACTCAATAGCCCAAGATGAGTTCAGAAACCTCAGGAAACAACCAAGGGTCCCCCTAGACTAAAAATAATATTTTGAATCTAATGGAGCTATTGTAATTCTCTTCCAAGATCGTATACTAAAAGTTTTCATCCGAAACTAATTCCTTAACAACAAAAACTTCAAAACAGAAAAATGAGTCTAAAACCTAAATGAATTGTTTGATAACTAAACTAATATTCGGACAAGACATAAATAAGCTATAGACACTGAGTGAAGGCTTAAAATGCAGGAAGTGCATGAGAATTAAAAAATTAATCTAGAAGGTAATTGCAATGGATCATTTAAAACTTAGAGAACATATTTAGAGCTTGTGTGATCAATTTTATTGGTAGTTAGTATGTTTAATTGCCTTTGATCAAATTTATGTATAATAATCTCTATCATTCAGTATTTAAATAGTCCTATTTGAGTGTTTTAGGGTAGGAGGTATAGGTATTTTATTGGTTAGCTTGAGATTATTAAAGCTACTTTAATAGGATTTGATTTGATTCATGAGGCTATGGAGAAGGTTCAACTGATTAGAGAAAGGTTTAAAACAACTTAAATTTTCTAAATATCCTATGTAGATGTGATAAAGAGAGAACTTGAGTTTGCAATTAGTTATTTGGTCTATCTGAAAGTGTCGCCCACAAAAAAAGTGAAGAGACTTGGCAAATAGGGAATCTCAGTCCTCGCTATGTTGGTTATTATAAGATATTGAGGAGTTTTTACAATGTGGCATACAAGTTAGACTTGCCTGCAGACTTAGCATCAAAGTATCTCGTGTTTTAGGTATCTTTGTTGAAGAAATACATCAGTGATCCAGCTTTAGTTGTATCCTTAGAGAGTGTGGGTTTGAATGATTTCCTTACTTACTAAGAGGTCCTAGTAGAGATTCTTGATCTTCAAGTTTATAGGTTGAGGAGTAAGGAAGTTGAATTAGTAAGGTTGTTTTGGAGGAATCATCTTGTTGAGGAAGCTAGTTTGGAAGTAGAAACAAATATGATAATCAAGTATCCTCACCTTTCCCCTTAAATGCTACTCCAACTTCAAGTAATAGTTCATCCTTAGTAATCCTCTCAATCTCATATCATTTATTTGCTTGCATGTCTTAATATCGATTCATGATTTCAATTAGTCATGTTTTTGTTACGGAGTCAGTTACCATGAAAAGATTTAGAAACTCGGTGTGGGGATTACAACTCTTTCCCTAAATTATTTGTCTTAGTTAGCCTTCATTCGAGGATAAATAATCCCGTGGAGGAATAATAGTAACACCCATGGAGTTCATGCATGTTTGTTAGGGGCTTTCTATGTGTTTAGGATTATAAAATGAGGCCACGTGACTTTTATGGAGGTAGTAAATATTTGGAATGAGTTTGGGGTTGAAAAAGGATATCATGGGCTAAAAGAAACATCGAGTATCTCACCCAGGGACCTTAGGTTTGAGCCCGACGCCATGGAGAATTTTGAAATTTACCAATGCCTACGCTATGGATGGAGGAGTGCACAGGACACTCCTACTTATTGGGAGTCACGACCCACAACCTCCTCCTATGTATTGGGGTGCGTGGGGCACCCAACACCTTTGCATCTACAATTTTTCTTTTACAAAAGTGTAAATTCATCCTTTCACCCCATATAACTCTCTATACCTATCTTTAATCACCCAAAAAATCCTATTTCACTCATAATCACCCCAAAACATAAACGCTTCACCCTCCCAAAGTCTAAGAACACAAGAAAATGGGGGTTTCAATTTTCAAGCTCCAAGGCGACAAGAATCAAGATTTTTTCAAGAATCTCCAAATTTCTGTATGTGGGATTTAATCAATGGTTTTCTTCCACCCATTGAGTCCTTAAGTGAACTCAAGTTCCTAAATTAATCTTACTCTTCAAAGATAGGGCTTCGTGAAAATTATGGGTTTTGATGTATTTTAAATTTTTAGCAAGAATAATCTTTGAACTCATGTTTTCTGTTAAGATTCATTATTATTATTGTGAACTCTCATTATGTTTATCAATCCATGGGTTTGGAGTTGTTTTCATGGAAGTTCATGTCTTATTCATGACTTATACATTGCCATGAGTAGTTATATTAGATTTTGAGCTTTCATTCTTGATTCGATAAGAATTCATACTTGACCTTCAAGTATAGATTATACCCTTGCAACTTATTGGATCTAAACAAACTAAAATCATTAGCCGAGGAAATTTGTGAGGCATACATAGGTGTGATTCTTGAGCATTTATGAGATTAACTAACTTAGCGTGTTTACTTGTTTTGTTTGAGTGTTATAACTATGTACCTATGTCGAACAACGGGAAAGGTGAATCGATTACATCATAAGATCCCACAATACTTGAATTGTTGAGCATGTTCACCGCTTTCTAATCCCGAACAGAAGAGTAGTTGGACAGATTGGGTAATAAAGTAGAACTTCTTGAAGCAAGGAGTAGGGATTCTTCTTTCACTCCTCCAACTACTCATAATTTTGGAAACACAAGTGGACTTCACCATGACTCCTTCACTAAAATTTCACCCAACACTCTTGATCAAATGTTCCATTCCACATCCACCACTCCCCCAATTATTACCCAAACCATAAATTCTACCCGTCAACGCTCCCACCCACCATTATATGATCTCCCACCACCCATAACAAGTATATCAACCACCTCTAAATAGACCTCCACCGCCACTAAATGGTCCTTACCCATGCCAAAATACCCTACCAATACACAATATCCAACCACTAGGTGATGAGCTACAAGACGAGTTCCAAAATATATTACAAGGATTAGATGATGAATTCGACAAGCAAGTGAGGTGTGAACACTTATATTTTCAAGGTATTCATAGAGGTAGAGGAGGAAGGAATGGTCCTATCCCTCAATTGGGTAAGCATCGATGATTTCAAGGAAGAGAACTTCATGATGAAAACTATGGTAAGGATTCATACGAGCACATTGGGCCCTATGGTCATCTTAGGGGTCGATACATGAGTCTTAACTCCATCATGGTAACTATCCCACCTTCCAAGTATGAAACCAAACCCGACGTGTTTCTTGATTGGTGACAAAATGTAATCGTATTTTTTTTACTAATGAGATATCCGAGGTGCAGAAGGCATCATATACAATTGTTTTATTTGAGGGGTTTGCATCTACTTGGTAGGAAAATCAAGTGAAGGAAAGGATATTACACGGTCTAGCTCCCACTACCACATGGGATGAATTCAAAGCTGTCTTGAGGTGTAAGTATGTCATTGATTGGTATCGTCAAGAGTAACTAAAGAAGGTCTACACTTTTCAACAAGGCACAAAGAGTATGGAACAATAATATAATGAGTTCCAACTTATGAAGATGAGAATAGACTTTGAATAATATCCTTTGCATTTTATTACACAATTTCAAGCAAGGTTGAGTAACAAGATTGCTTCCAAAATGAGACTCCACACCTATTATGATATTGATGAAACTCTTGAAACAACTATTGAAATTAAGTTGTGACTCAAGAAAGAGAAACTCGATAGGTCAAGAGGCTACAAAGGATCTTAGAAAGACAACAAAGAAGAGGGATATTCCTCTTCCACTTGGTTAAAAAACAAGGTCACCACATAAAAGACCAAGAAACCATTGGTCCAAACCTCTCAAGTTGAGAAAACCACTACGAAATACATTCTACATAAAGGAGATAGTTCTTCTAAACCTATTAGATGTTTTAAATGTCAATGATTTTCTCATAGGATGAGCGAGTATCCTAATAAAAGGGCATTTATTATTATAATTGATGATTTTTGTAATGTTGATGATGTATCTCTTCTTGTGGGAAATAATAATGAGGGTGTCGAGTGCTCTTGATGTGGTTAATGATAATGAATAGAAAGAGAGTTAAGAATATAGTGATGTTATTTCTTGTGGGTTGACTACAAAAGCCTTGTTCCTTAATAATATTTCTCAAGAAGGAGAGCCTACCCTCCAAAACTATGTAGTGAGAAAGATAATTAATCCTCTCATACCTACTAATTGATGTACCTGAGATCCATTTTCTCTAGCTCTCATAATTAGTAAGGCCTTGGATGACCCAAACCAAAGGGAAATCATTTTCCACTCTAAGTGACTCATCAAGGAAAATTTGTTCTCCTTGATAATCGATGGAGAAAGTTGTGCTAATGTTACAAGTACTACTTTGGTAGATTTTCTTTACGTTCCCATCACCAAACATTCTACTCCTCACAAGCTTTAATGGTTGAGTGAATATGGAAAACTGAAGGTACATAGAAAGTTGTGATTATGTTTAAAATTTGCAAGTACCAAGCTAAAATTTTGTATGATATGGTGCCAATGTGAGATTCTTACCTCTTGATTGGATGACCATGGAAAAATGATAGAGATACTAATCATGATGGTCACACCAATCCATATTCCTCTGACCATAGAAGGAATAATCACATTCTACATCCTATAACACAAGTACAAGTTATTGGCATATACCATAAGTTAAAGGCGTTGAAGGATAATGACAAGGGTGTGGATGCTAGTAGTGAGCTCAAGCATGTCATGGATGATAGTAAAGGGTAAAAATAGTGCTAAATAGAAAGAGAAGGTGGCCTTTTTTGCAAGTTTTAAGGAGATTAAGGATGAGTTGGAGAAGTGGCATCTAGTGGTCTTTCTAATACATAGGTAGTATTTCTTACTTACTAATGAGCTAACTTCTTCTCTTTCTAGTTCTATTTCTTGTATTTTGTAGGTCTAAGAAGATGTTTTTACCCTGAAACTTCCAAAAAGATTGCCTTCTATAAGGGGAATTGAGCATCAAACTGATTTTATCTTGAGGTTGTAATGGCCAAATAAGCTGGCTTATAGATCTAACCTGGCAGACACTAAAGAACTACAAAGGCAAGTGGATGAAAACCTTAAGAAAGGGGTGGGCGGGAGAACATGAGCCCATGTGAGGTGTCGGTGATTTTGGTTCCCAAAAAAGATAGCACTTGGTGTATATGTGTTAATAGTCGATCCATTAAAAAATAACAGTAAAGTATCATCATTCCATTCCTCGACTTAATGACATGCTTTATGAGTTGAGTGGTTCTTGCAATATTCTCCAAAATAGATCTTAAAAGCAGTTACCGTCAAATTTGGATGAAACCTAGAGATAAGTAGAAAATGACATTCAAGATCAAATTTGGTCTCTATGAATGGTTGGTGATGCCTTTTGGCCTCACCAATACTCCTCGTACTTTATGCCTTTGATGAATGATGTAATAAATCTTTTATTGATAAATTTGTGGTGGTGTACTTTGATGTTGTGTTGGTGTTGAATGCTTGTACTGATTAATGTGATCTTTCTTAGGGCATATCGTGATCATTCTTGATGCATAATTTTGAGTCCAATTGGTCCTAAAAGTTGAATAATCGATAGTTATTGGTTGAAGAAGTTTGTTAAGAAATATGGTATCCATGATTTTTGTTGGTCAATATGCTTAATCGGGAGACATGAATGCTTGCCTTGCCCTATGATAGATTTGGGTGATGCCATTCTTAAGGGTGTTGGGTCATTCTTGTTTCTATTGGGGGTTATGGATATTCTATGAGCTAGTATGGTGAAATATGAAGAATATGTGACAATATAGAGTCCAAATCAAACAAACAAAGCAAAATGAAAAGAAAAGTAATAGCTCCCCATTTGACCATTAAAATAATAATTTTCGGAGTTGAAATTGAAATTGAAGTTGGTGTTGTGTTTGGCCATGAATATAATTGGAGTTGTGTTTTGAAATTATGTGAGAGAAATAGAAGTGAAAATAAGTTTTATTTATTTCACTTTTTCAAAAATAATTATCACAACGTGAAATAATTCTTATGGTCAGATACTATTATTTTTACTTTTTCATTAAATGAAATAAAAAAAAAATTAAAAAAAAATCCTGATCAAACACCTACTTAAAGACAAGTAATTGAAACGGAGGAAACACTTCGAAATTACAATGCCAAAGAGCAAAGTAAATCATAACCAAGGATGTTTGAAATAGAAACAAGATAAGTTGAAATTGACAACAAACTAAAACAGCAAAACCTAAACTTGAATAAAGAAGTTGAACCCTTATCTACTTATGAAATTAAAAAGGACTAAAACAAAACAAAGAAAGACTATTGAGAAATGTTCCATGGTGAGCCATGTCATTTTTTATTTGTTACAAAATACTTGTTTCAACTTCAATATTCCTCAATTGTTCGCATCAGGCACCTCTTTGTCTTTGTTGCTTGCCTTGGCCACTACCTTGTCCTTGTTGCTTGCTTCAGGTTTCTTTGAAATTTTAACTGTCACACAAATAAAAATCAATTAATATTAAATAAATTTTAATTATTTATTTTTAATTTTTGGACTTATAATTTAAAGAATTAAAAAGTATTAAAAACAAAAGACTTACAAAAATCTAGATTCGCCTTAAACATGCACATGATATCTATAGGTAGACCTCTCTCAGCAAAGCTTGGATCATACAATCGGTTGTCAACAGGCTACATTTCAAATCAACAATTATTATTAATATTTTCTTAATTATATTATTATATCTTCGTGCCATAACGAATTAAATTCACAATTTTAATTTCTGTTGTAATTTTATAAGTTGCCACATAATTTTTTTTTCTTTTGATTGTGGAATTTCTCTCTTTCACTTTTTATCTTTTTGCTCAACAACTTTTTTCTGCAATAACTCATTAATATTGAAAATAACATATTACTTTATTGTTCTAATCCATTATATATACCAAGGTATTGGAAATTATTTTATAAGAAAAAACTAAGACCAATTAAATTAGGAATGAAATATACTGTTTAACTAGAAGTTGGATGATGCATTCTTTGCTTTCTACCACGCGGATGGCTAGCCTGCATTGATTTACGTAAGAAAATGGGCTATCCTTAATATTTCATTGAAAAAGAAAGTTTAATAATTCATTAATAGCTTTAATAATAATAATAATAATAATATTAATAATAAAAATAATAAAAAAAAAATTAAAATAATAGTAATAATAATAATAATAATAATAATAATAATAATAATAATAATAATAATAATAATAATAATAATAATAATAATAATAATAATAATTTGCTACCACGTACCCTTGAGTTATTAAATGGTGAACTTTCCAATATTGGAGGAACAAAATGTCCAATGGAGTAAGCACTATTTTCCTATACCAAAAATAAATTATAATCATGACAAGGTTGAGTTACAAGGTACAAAGTAAAACACAAACCTTCAGAGGTGCACATGAGCCTAAGGCAATTTCGAGGTTACGATCTTCATTACACAAATTTCTAAAAAAAATTATTTAATTTCATTAACAAGGTAATAATAAAATTAAAAAATTAAGTCAAGATGTATTCCATGTTACGCACACGAGTGTTTGCTGGCTAAATTTTCTTAAAAAAAAAAAAATAGAGAAACAAAAATATTAACAGGCTAAGAAAAAAGATAGTATATGAGTAGGCCATAAAAATAAAATTGGAAATTGTGTTTACATAAAACAGACATTCACGATTTGAACTTTAAACTATATTTAAAATCTTTTAAAAAAAATATATCTTGCACTTTTAGATGGGTAAATCTATACAACTCATTATGATATGTATATTAAAAAAACAAAGAAGAAAAAGTTATGGTGTAAACAAATTTTTTTTGCACAACTTTTCATTTATATATAAGCATAAGTAGAATCACTAAATGTATAAAATATTTATGTATTAGAAGTGTAATTTCTACAAGAACTATTTTTCCCAAGCAAATATTTGATCATGTAAATAAATTTATTTATATATATAAAAAATAATAATAATTAATATCTGCTTGATATGGGAACTTCTTCTGGTATAACTTTGACAGCTTGGTTACTTACTGAATCATCACTACTTTGAGAACTAAATAATTGGCCAAAAATAACAATAAATTTTTGATTTTGGTGATATAGGCCTCAGTTAAATTTATTGATTGAATATATTTAAATTTAAAATTCAATAATCCGAATAATTTTAGTGATATAGGCCTCACCTAAATTCTTGAGTGAATATATCTAAATTTGAAATTTTGTGAGCACACACACAGCCACACATACACACATATTATATTTATAGTTTACTAAATATCAAATTAAATTATTATATAAAAAAAGTAAATCTGACGGTGATATAAATATTATTCTAGAATCTCAAGAACTATCCTTTTCAACTGTCCCATCCTTCTGTGGTGTGAAAAAAAATCTAAGAATTTGTGATAATGATGAAAGTAATTATTGGTAATAATCATGATTTGTAGGAAAGGTTGGTAGTTATTATGCAATATTAGTGGTGAATAAAGGTGGTGGGTAAAGATAACGGTAGCTGGTGTTGAGAAATAGCAATAGAATTATAATATTTCTACTAAAATTAAAAAAATCAGAGAGAAATGATCTTACGTATATTATGAAATAAAAGGATAAGAGAGAAAAATAAAGTGCGATGATTTTATAAACGCTCGATTAGAAGTGCTCACGATATAACATTAAGCAGTCACATGAATCTTATTTATAATGGTCAGAATTTAATTTTATTTTTTTGTAGATTATTTTTGAGCTTTAATGTCTTTAACGAATTAAAGATTAAGTAAATGGAGTCAAATTAAATTTATTTCTAATATTGAAGTTATGTTTACATGATAAATGTTCATTGTTCAGATAAATCCAATCTTCTCTCTAAAAAGGAACTATATATGTGTGTGCTAAATATTTAAAGGAAAAAGCTTACTCTATAATATATTAAAAGTGTAAAGTGCCTTAGAAATGTTGTTTGAAAATTTTGCCCTTTATTAAAAGTCTTTGCTTTAAACAAAATCGTCTTTTCACTATTTTTCCTAATATTTAAGAGTTAAAAATTAATTAAATATATTTATGGTAAGACCTTTCCTTATTAGAAGTCATTAGAATTTTACTATTTTTTTTAATTTAAGAGTTGAAAATTAATTAAATATATTTATGATAAAACCTTTCTTTATTAAAAATCATCAAAATTAATGAACATTAATATTTTTTTCATTAGTTTAAAAATTCTAAATTGACTAAATTTGATTTTAAGAAGATTTAAAAAATCTAGAAATAAATGCAAAACCGTTAGAATAAGAAAAATTTAAAAAGTACCAGATCTATACAAGTTTTAAGTACGTAATAAGTATGTAATCAATGATTCTGTAAGGATCAAACATTAAAAATAAAAAAATATTTTAAATATAAAAAAATAATAATAATCGTAACACAAATATGGTTCAAATTGATGTGTCTCTCTTAACCTGTGGCAACAAGGGAAAGAGGTACTATCTGGCAAATGCAAAAGTGATGATTCATCAACCACTTGAAACTTCAAGTGGTAAAATATATATGTTTATGTATTTATGTTTACATTATTTTATTAAATAGTGAAAGATTTTTGAAAAGTGATTTAAACTTTGAGATAATACCCAATTACCCCCCTAAACTATACCCAAAAGGGTTATGCCACACCTCAACTTAAAAGAAGTCCTATTACCCCCCCCCCCCTAAACTAATTAAAAGTGAAATTTTCACCCCCTTAGTGCCTATGTGGCACATACGTGGCACAACACACTGAAGTATCCACGTAGGCACACATGTGTGCCACGTATGTGCCACATAGGCACTAAAGGGATGAAAATTCTACTTTTAATTAGTTCAGGGGGTAATAGGACCCCTTTTAAGTTGAGGTGTGGCATAACTCTTTTGGGTATAGTTCAGGGCGGTAATTGAGTATTTTCTCTTAAACTTTTACACTTTATTAAAAATCATCGCAATAAAAAAAATTATTTAATTTTAAATAGTCAAACATTACACGTGTGAGACTCGTGCAGTTAAACTAGTATATACCTATACATATACATATACATATACATGTACATTTATTTCTAATATTGAAATTACGTTTACTAATAAATGTTCACAATTAAGAAAAATTTAACATTCTCTCCTAAAATGGAATAACATGTGTATGCTAAATATTTAAAGGAAAAAAAATATTTTTTTTTTCTATCTTATCTTTCTAATATTAAATAAATTTATTTCTAATATTGAAAATATGTTACATAATAAATGTTCATGGCTACTCTCCATATTCTCTCTCAAAGTGGAACTATCTATCTATTTGTCTTCATTCTCCCCCCCCCCCTCTCTCTCTCTCTCTTTCTATATATATATATATATATATATATATATATATATATATATATATATATATATTGGTTTAACTGCACGTATCTCACACATGTAATGTTTAATTATTTAAAATTAAATGATTTTGTCTATTGCGAAATTTTTTAATAAAGGGTAGAAGTTCAAATCATTTTTCAAAAATCTTTCGCACTTTAATATAATAATGTAAACATAAACATATATATATATATATGTTTTACCACCAGAAGTTTCAAGTGGTTGATAGATCATCACTTTTGCCTTTTCCATGTAGTACCTTTCTCCCTTGTTGCCACAGGCTAAGAGAGACGCATCAATTTGAACCATATTTGTGTTACGATTATTTTATTTATTTTAGATATTTAAAATATTTCCGTATTTTTAACGTTAATTTTTTACAAAATTATTGATTACATTCTTATTACGTACTTAAAACTTTTAAAAATATGGTACTTCTTAAATTTTTCTTATTCTAATAATTTTATATTTATTTCTAGATTTTTCAAATCTTGTTAAAATAAAATTTATTTTATTTAAAATTCTTAAACTAATGAAAAAAGTATCAGTTGTCATTAATTTTGATGACTTCTAATATTAAAAGGTTTTACCATAAATATATTTAATTAATTTTTAACTCTTAAATTAAGAAAAAATATTGAAATTCTGATGAATTTTAACAAGGAAAGGTTTTATCATAAATATATTGAATTAACTTTAAACTCATAAATATTAGAAAAAAATTGTGAAAAGACGATTTTGTCTAAAGCAAAGACTTTTATTGAAAGGCAAACAGTTCAAACAACATTTCTAATTCATTACTCTCTCTATATATATATAATTTGCCTCTAGATTGCAATATTTATCATACTTGAATGCATATAGCTTTTAGATTTGACTCTTTTTCTTTGATGCATATTTAACATATTTAATCTCGTGAAAATTATCCTAAATAAACTTATTAGATTGTTTATTACAAGTTATAGCAAACATTTTCAATAATTACTAGACTAAAGAAATAATATCAAGTTATATCAACTTTTTAGAAAAATTATTTTAAATTAAATATTCAAAAATTATTATTTATATTATTTTCTTATTTTTTGCATTTGGCATTTATCACTCTTCATTAAATCTTTTGATAATTATGGCAAGTTATATTATTGGTATCAATTATTTTTTTATTTTAATATCTAAGTATTAAAGTTTGTTCACAATTTAAGGAGTCGTATATGGTAAATATATTTTTTAAAGTTAAGACTTGATTTCTTACTTTTTATTAACTTTAATAATTAACTTACTTCTACACTTTTTTTTACGTTTTACGGTCTTTTATTACCAATAAAATTCTTAACTCTTTACCATTTTTCTACTTCTTTTTTCCTTCTTTTAACTTTTAAATTTTTTCACATTTTACTTCTAAAAATTGCTAAAGAAAGACTGAAGGACAGTAACCTCCAGTGGCTTGGTTACTTGTCCATTTATTTATCTTTTGGTGCTAAGCACTGCATTGTCGTAAAATGGGTATGCATTGTCGTAAACGTTTTTATTTAGTTTTGAAGTTTCAAGGGCACGATCATTCCAGTCACAAAACAAGATTGCAGTAGACATTTTTATTTAGTTATTGTGTTTTTGTCTTGTTTTTATTAGGTTCAAACATTTTTTGTTCACTATTTGTGTTGTTAAACTTAATTAATTATGCTTTGTCGTTATTGTTCTATCACTTATCAGAAAGTTTATGAAAATTATTTTTTTGTTATCAACTTTGATATTATTGACGTTTATTTAATTATTGCATTCATGTTTAATTATCACACAACAAATTTGACATTATAAAGGCAAATTACATATAGTAGATGAGTTCTATTGGTTGTATGTCCATACATATATTAGTTTTTCATACTTATATATGTAATTTTTCATCATTAGTAATTGGAATAAGTTTGATTATTTTTCTGTTTATGATAGTTTATCCATTATAAAGGCAAATTACATATAGTAGATGAATTTTTTTAGTCGCATTCCTATGTAATCATAAATTAATAAATAGATTTTTGAGAACTAATATACAAGCAACATCAAAATGTGCAAAACTTATTTTCCTGTGTATGAAGAAAGATTGTTTACGGATTGCAATACCTTAAAAGTAACAAACAAACTTTTGAGAATTATAAACAATCAACATCAACATGCGCATATATTATTGAAAACACCTTTATAAGTCAGCCAACAACATAACATAAATGATAAAGAAATTGATCATTTAAAACCAACAAAAATCATCATTCCTGAGCATAAATTATTTAAGACAGGACAAATCTTAACACTAGAAGTTATTGAGCATAAACTATTTAAATTTAAAAAATATTTAAAATCAAAATAAAGTAAGAAAACAGAGATTCCATCTTAAGAAGGTGGTGCATGTTTGTGGCATGTCTTTTTATTGTGCCCTTGTTGATGAGAACTACTATATATAACCTTTGAATATTTCCACTTTTTTTCATTTGGTGCTTTCCATCTTTCATAACATGATCTACCGAGAGGTCTTTTTGAATTCAGTGGCAATACAACTTCATCCAACACTTCATGTGATATTTTTCATATACTTTCACAAGGAAGAGGTTCAACTGGTATGATATAAGCATCTCTAACATTTTGGTTGCTATAGTAAAATGAGCAATAGTTCTCGCCATGTTAGTTTTTATACGTAATAGCAGCTATAGCATGAGAGCATGGTATTTGATCCAATTAAAATTCTCCACAACTGAACTTTTTGCTTCGCAAACAAATAATGAATCTTTTCACTCCATTAATTACTGTATGCATGAATTTATTTGATGATTTTACCTACATTCACAAGCAACTTTAATACACAAAGTAGTGCACATAAAATTTAAGTCATGTATAAAGTAATGGATAAAGAACTTACTATCATTCTCTGTGAAAGAAAACGATTACTTTTTCATAACATACTTCATATAATATGATGGTTAATTACTTTTTACAAAATAAATAAATAAAAATACATAAGACATAGCAATATTATACAATGAAATCTACTAATCCTTTGTAGTTTGTACTGGTCTCATGCATAATCCTGTCAATACCAAAATCTCTAGGTATACATATTTCAACAATGATTATATAATTCTTGCTTTGTTCATGTAACCCATAAACATACAATAACGAATTTAACAAACTTATTTAAATAAGAAAAAATATTTAATTCTGTAAGTAAGTTTGATTCCAAAATATCATCATGCAACCCACAACAAATTTACGAAAAAACATAAAAAGAAATATATTTAATTCTTTAGATAAGTTTGATTCCAAAATATCAATTTGCTAAATAATGCAACATACCTGATGAATCTCATCTCCCTCCGTGACGTATCATGATTGAAAGTAAATAATCAAAATTTATATTTTAATAACACAACAATATGAAAGTGTATGAAGATGAAAACTCTTAATGGACGCATTAAAATAGAAGAAAAAATAACGGTTATAGACATTTGGGGGATGAGATTAATATCAATTATAAAGATTAACTACATTTAAGGAAACAATATCGTAGAGTAATTATATTAAATCTTTATTTTTCTTTTCTGTAATTATTTTGAAATGTTAATGGAAAAATGAAGTCGGTTTATAAACCAAAATTTTAACCCGAAGATCCTTTTTTTTGTTGATTAATCATTGTGGTTTCGATTTTTTTCGGGTTCATTTTTAGTTTCTTTGAAAAATTTGCTTTAGTTCAAGTTTCCCCCCTTTGATGCATAGTCGAACCACTTCTAAATATTTCTTTGACCGTTAATGTCAATGACAAAAATAAATTCGGTTTATAAACCAAAATTTCTATCCGAAGATCCTTTTGTTTGTGGATTAATCATTGTGGTTTCAATTTTATTCGGGTTCATTTTTAGTTTCTTTGAAAAATTGCTTTAGTTCAAGTTTTCTCTTTTGATGTGCAGTCGAACCGCTTCTAAATGTTCCTTGACCTTTAATATCAATGAAAAAAATAAATTCAGTTTATAAACCAAAATTTCAACCCGAAGATCCTTTTATTTGTGGATTAATCGTTGTGGTTTAGATTTTTTTCAGGTTCATTTTTAGATTCTTTAAAAATTTACTTTAATTAAAGTTTTCCTTTTGATGGATAGATGGACCACTTCTAAATGTTCCTTGACCTTTAGTGTCAATGAAAAATATGAAGTCGGTTTAAAAGTTAAAATTTCAACCCGAAGATCTCTTTGTTTGTGGATTATCGTTGTTGTATCGATTTCATTCGGGTTCATTTTTAGTTAATTGCTTTAGTTCAAGTTTTCCTCTTTGATGCATAGTCGGATCTCTTCTAAATGTTCGTGGACCTTAAATGTCAGCAAAAAATTTGGAGTAGGTTTACAAGTCAAACTTTCAACAAGAAGATCCCTTTGTTTGTGAGTTAATCGTTGTGGTTTCGATTTGGTTCGGGTTCATTTTTATTTCTTTGGAAATGTCTTTAGTCCAAGTTTTTCTTTTTGATGCATAATTAGACCGCTCCTAAGTACTCTTTGACCCGCAATGTCAATCAAAAAGATGGGGTTAGTTTATAAGCCAAAAGTTTTGATCCGAGGATCCGTTTATGACCTTATGCAAAGTTTTCTTTGAACTTTTAAGAGAGAGGAAGGAGGTGGAATAATTTTTTTCAATTAATTTATCTCTTCTAAAGAACTATCTAAACTTGCTTTAGAATTTGAATGATTAGTTGAAGGTTTAATCTGCGCATTTATGTTGAGCTAAGTGAAAAAAATTATACATTTTTATGAAGTTCGCTCAAAATTCACTCTTATATTGCTAATAAGAATATGTGCTAAAGCGTTGGTTTCAGTCATGGCGTTTTGCTTTCCTTTGTCTTTATTTTGAAGTTGTCTCTATGTCCTAAAGTGTTATTTTTCTTTTTATTCAAGTTATAATGTGAAAGTCTTTGAAATTTGTTACTACTTTCAATTTGCCTAGGTGTTCGTCTTGGAAAAATGATTGCGCCTCGCTGCATCCTAAATGTCCGTCTTTTTATTTCTTTTTGAAACTTTGATCTCGTTAATATGTCTAAAGAGTTTGAAGCAACCATGTTTGATCATTAGAAATTATAGTCCTTATTTATTGTATTTCTTAGAAATCTTAGTCTTTATGTCTTCTTTAGGATGATTAGGAACGTTAATTTTCTAAGCTTTTATTTAACCCAAGTGATTTATTTTGATAAATGTGTGTGCTTAGTCTATAAAATTATCTGATAAATGAATACTTGTTGGATGAATTCTAATCTTTCTCTTTTTTCTTCTTTATTTAACATGTAAAAGGTTGAGTCCAAAAGGGACTCTTCTCATGTGCATTTCAACGGTGGGCCAACGTGGCCCATTTTTCTTTCGAGTCATCCCCTCGAGCCTATCAAACTAGTTGGATTTTTAAAGAAAGATGTTGTCGCTGATGGGAGGAAATGGGGTTAAAGTTAATTTTTAGTAGCTAACATACATGAAAAGTCTCATTTTTTTATTTTATTTATCATTATACATCTAGTTATTTATTTATTCATTCGGGCCTCGAAGCCAAAGTTGTAAATTAATACAGGTGAAGTCGATTATAGGACAAAAGGTCCAAAAGATTATTTAGGATAGGTTATGGGCTAAAGCCCAATATCTAGATTAGGATAGGTAAAGATGGGCCAAAAGCCCAATTAGATTAGGACAGGGATGATAGATTTGGGCTAAAGAGCCTAAATCACTTGTTCCTTCCATTTTTCTCTTTCCTTTTCTATGCTTATTTGCTATTTGACTTTAATTTGCTTAGAACTAGTTGGATTCCCTACAAAGTCAAAAAATTGATTTTGCATAAACTTAAAAAATATTCCTTAATCAATTTCTTTTCAACAAACAATTTATCTTTTAGAGGTTAGCCAAAAGAATTATTTTCAAACAGTCTGAATAATCATAGTTAGCGGACATTTTAGGTACCTTAAAAACCTTCCTAAAATGTTAATAGGAACCACTTTCCTTGAATTTCAAAACTTAAGTGATTTTTCTATTTTGAATCATTCAAGTAATTTATAAAGGTTTTCTTAATTTTCCAAAATAAATTAAGTGGTGACTCTAAAAGTCATATTTCTGCAAAACAGAAATGGCAACTCTGCTCGGGATTTTAACTAGGTTCTAACCAAATGTTTGAGTTTATCTTTTGATTATCTATTTAAACTGTTTACGTGCTTATATGTTTACATTCAGCGGAATTTTTACCGTTGCATTTTATGGTATAATCTTGCATGATTATTAAACTATTTGGGAGTTTCATGGATGTGCCGACCCTTGCTGATCACTCCAAATCAAGCATTGAGAATACGACAATTTATCGGAAAGTTAGGCGGTCGGAGGCTGTTTGTATTTCCAAATCCATGTTGTCCGCCTGGGAACCTGTGTCCAAACCAACTCTAGACACCTAGGATAGAGCTAAACTAAAATCCTCTATTAGGCATGAGCCTAGGATAACCCAATACTTGAGGGGGTATTGGGACCATTAGAAGACTTGCCCTGCGTCTATTGATCCTGAGTCAGTTACAGATGAACCATATTTATGTGTTGAAGAATTATCTATTTGTTTAATCCAATCCATTATCATTTGGGATAGGGGGAAGGCTTTCTTTTCTTTTATGTAAAGATGACTCAATCATACAACAATAAATAGAGAAATTAAAGCGAGTCATTCAAGAGGTTGATCGATTTGAACAATTTCATGATTTCCCAAACTAATGATCTAGAACACACTTATCCGGGAATCGCTTGATCAATAATAGATGTCGCCTAAGAAAAGAAGTGGACAAAGCTAAGAGGGCGAAGGCCAATAGAAGAGCATCTAGGAACTTGTATTTCCTATCCCCTGCGCGGGACTTTGTTTTTTTTCTCATGTTATTTTCCCTTTTCCTAAAGATTGTATCCCTTTTGTGCAAATTTTGTAAGTATTTATGCCCTTTATGATTATCTATATAGATTTGAGATATAGTGGATTGGTTGTAAGAAGCATATATTTCCTTTAAAATTCGCTACGCCAACCCTTGGCTCAAAAGGGTCACCCCAACTAGGATATGTGTTTAGTATGCGATATAACTGTCTTATGTGTTTATGTGCGTATGTTTGAATAAATGACAAATTTATCAACTATGCTTCCGTGGATCAGTTTGACTATAACGCAAATAACTCAATGTGATTACTTTTTGTCAAATATCTTGCATTGTTTATCACATATGGGAACTAACACATCTGCCTTTAGAGTTATTTTATTTTACATATAATATAAAATTACTCTGTGTTGAAAAAAATTAGTTGAACATCCTTACTTCACCCAATCAAAAGTGCATAAAATACCATCTCCTAACTATTATTCAAATATGATTGGAAGTGACGAAGAAAATGCATTGACTACCAGAGACAATGTAATAGTGGAACTGTAATACCCCGTATTTCCCTAGAATGATTTAAGTCCTAATACATAAGCATTCATATATAAAATTTTCAAAATACCCATTATTTTTAAGTTTAGAACCTGCCATTCCGTAGAAAATCCAATTAGCTTTCTAATGATGTAAAATTCGCCCAAATTCGATAACCGGGTAAGAAGTTATGGAGATTTTAAGTTTCAGTAGTTAAACACCGTCATTTTAGTCTCTACCACGTCACAGAGCTAGTCTAAATGAAAATTGTATATTTCTAGAAAGGGACTGTGATATTGGCCCATCGTGCCAAGGACCCAATTCATATTTGGCAATTTTCAATGAACCTCCGCGATAATGGCACGCCGTGGATATGGACAAAATGGCATTCCAAAGTCTTACTGTGAAAGCTCCGTATCGAGCCAAGCTTTCAGGTCCCAATCAGCAATTTCCAGTGAGACTCTATGATCCTGGCACATCACGCCAGGGCCTCAAATCGGAATTTTCATTTTTTCAGTTCCATATTTTTAATTTCCAAGGTGCTATTTGGTCATTATCATATGCCCTAAACTCGTCCTAAACACGAAATTAAAGCCTAATAGGGCATCATATGCCCATTGTTCTCCATTGTGATCTTCTCAAGTTATTTTTATTTTAAATTATGATTTCACCCATGAATCTCCATGAACTATGATTTTACACCATGTATAGATGAAATTATTGTTGTTATTTAATTATCCATGTTTTAATGTTATCATTCATTGAATTAATCATGATTTAGAACTATTCATGTTGAATTCATGCTATTACTACAAGTTCCCTAACATTCCTATGATTTGACAAAGCGATGAACTACAAGTGTTTGATAAAATGCCTACAAGAATACATGTTTGATAAAAGCCTTCATGCTATTTCCTCTAAGCTTAAGTATCATGTTACTATTATTGCTTTTGAGTCCTGGGGGTATTGAATATTCGAAAATCATAGCTGCTTATTTAGTCTCGTCATAGTATCTTCAGAATAACTTTAGAATACATATTATGAGCATTACTAGATCAATCAATTAAACTCAGAATGGTCAGTAACTCAGTGTTATTCAGTTGGGAGTAGGACTTAGAACCAAGCGAGTGTAGGGATGACGTCTTCCCTGTCAGATAGGCAAAGTCGCTAGTAGCAGTCCCTAAACTCCAGAACTATGTAGCCAACATAATATATGAGAAGTCACCCGTCTGTGTAGTCTTGACTATCTCGCAGGGGTTAACCGTCAGTTCAGGTTTGACACCCTTAGTCCTTCGGGATAGTACATCAATATAGTGGATCCATACAACCAGTATTAGTACCTGTGGCACGGTATTGACACCCTCCCAACTAGGGTTATAAGTTAGACCCCAATTAGCTCAGATTAGGAAATATCAGTTAGATGATAGCTCCCACAGTCCCAGTCTAATAATCAGATCAGTAGTTCAGTCTTCGTCTTGTTTGACCAAGGCATACAGATATTAGTTATTTCAGTATTTCAGTTTACAGACTTCTATTCAGTTCATGTTATATTCTTGGTCATGCATCTCCGGTATCTATAGATTTCATGTTCTCTATTCAGTATTTCACGTTTTACATGTGTATTCAGATAATTATTATTCCTTTTCATTAAACCATGCATGTTAGCCTACCTCATTTAGCATACTAGTATATTTAAAGTAATGATCTCATATCTTTCTTTTACGCTATGATGTATTATAACATAGGTTCTGATTCCCAGTTCCTGAATCGCTCTTAGACTTTTCAGACTCTCAGCAGTAGCAGTTGTGAGTCCTCATATTTTGTGGATGAATTATTTTATTTTTTGCTCTAAGTCTAGTAGTTAGTTGGAGTTAGTTGGGGCTTGTCCCATCAACTCATAGTTATTCAGTTTAGAGGCTTTCAAACAATATATTCAGTTATTCAGTATTCAGACTTCGGTTGACAAGACAATTAGATATTCAGTTTATCTAAGATTTTAGTATTTATTTAGAGTCAGATAGTTATTTCATTAGATTCATAATTTAGTATTTGTTTCAGTTATTTAAACCTTATGGAATATCAGTTATTCTTTCGGATTTATGATTGTGTTATTCAGTTCTCACAACAGGTACTAGCTCATGGGTTAGCTTGTGGTTCCTCGGGACTGTAAGCACCTTGTGATACCTAGGTTGTACTCTCGGGGTGTTACAAACTTGATATCAAAGACTAAGGTTTTAAAGTGTCCTAGGAAGTCTGAAAGTTACATCAAGTAGAGTCTTGTGCATGGGTGTGTAGTGCGCCACACTTATGGGCAGGAGGATACAAAGCGTTTAGGAAAAGTTTCCATTCTTTCAGTATTCATGTTGTAGGAGTGAGCATGAGCCCAAGTTAAACTCTTAGTCTAATATATTTCTTCCTTCTATTTACAGAACATGCCTCCCAAAAATAATAACAGAAGAGGAGCAAGAAACTAGCCAACACCTCTGCCCATCCAGGTAGATTCTCTAGACGAGCATATCTCTCACAAATAATTCATATCTGTGTTTACCACTCTAGAAAATTCCATAGCTTCTCAGAATAACGGCTAGCTATTGTTTAAGCCAACCCAAATGCCAATACTGCTGCAACCAGAATTTGGGACTTCACCTAAATGAATCCTCCTTCCTTCATGGTATCCAAGTCTGATGAGAATCCTCACGAATTCTTAGATATAGTTCAAAAGGAAACAGATGTATTAGGGGTGACATCCAGTGAGAGTTCTGAGTTGGCTGCATATCTGTTGCAGGATGTAGCCCATTTAAGTAGTAAAAAGTAGATAGGGGTGTTGATACAGGGCCTGTAGAATGGGAAAAGTTTGCTATGATTTTCTTAGACAGATTCTTCCTATTGGAGTTGAAGGAGGCCAAAGTTTTAGAATTTATTAACTTGAGGCAGGGCAGTATGAGCGTGAAAGAGTATTCCTTCAAGTTTACTGTGTTAGCTAAATATGCTCCTCATGTGGTAGCTGACAACAGGTCCAAGATAAGTAAGTTTGCATTTGGCGTATCTGATAGTGTGGTCAAGGAGTGTAGTACCGCAATGCTGATTAAGGAGATGGACTTTTCCAGGATAATGGTCCATGCTCAACAAATTGAGGAGCAAAATATTAAGAAGAGGGAGAGAGGAAATAAGAGAACTAGGCAGGTAGTTTTAATTTCAGCCAGCTAAGGTCAGAATGTGGTAACCGTCCTCAATTTTGTCAAAGGTCTACATCTCCAACACCCTCTTCAGCCAGTGCCCCATTATCCAAATTCAAAAATGATAATAGGGATAGAGCACTAGGCTCTAAGTCCAAAGGAAGTGTTAATAGTGCCCGTACAAACCCTCTATGTTAGAAATATGGCAGAAACCATCAGGAAGAGTGTAAAGAGAGAAGTGATGTGTGCTTCGGGTTTGCCATGTCAGGTCATCAGATTTGGAAGTGTCGGGTAGTTGCTAAAAAAGGTAGGGATTTGCGCCAACAGGGTCAGTCCCATCAGTCGTCAGTTTCATCTGGTATCCCTACTCAGCAGGGTGCCACTTCCAGTCCTACTAGTGGTCAACATCTGAACAGATTATATTCTCTTCAGTCCAGACAAGCTCAGGAAAATTCTCCTTACGTAGTTACTGGTACGTTAATGGTCTTTCACTTATATGTTTCTACTTTTCTAGATCCTGAAGCTTTTCTTTCTTTTGTAACTCTATATAAAGGCATCAATTTCAGAGTCAATTCTGAAAATCTAGCAGATCACTTTTCAGTGTCCATCCCAGTCGGTGTCTCCATTATAGCCAAGTAGGTATACAGAAACTGTCTGGTCACAATATCTCATAAAGTTACCTCAGTTGATCTCATAGATTTAGAGATGACGTATTTGACGTCATTCTCAGCATGGATTGGCTCCACTCATTCTATGCCTCAGTTGATTGTAGAAATAGAATAGTTTATTTTCAGTACCCGAATAAACTAGTCCTTGAGTAGAGGGGTAGTACCACAATGCTTAAGAGTTAGTTGATTTCATATCTTAGAGCGAGAAAGATGATATTCAAGGGGTGTATTTACCATCTTGTTCGAGTCAAGGACTCTAGCTCAGAAACTTCAACTCTTGAGTCAGTTCCAGTAGTAAATGAATTATCAGATGTGTTCCTTGAAGATCTTCCAAGAGTTTCTCCCGAAAGGGAAATCGACTTCAGAATAGACCTTCTTCCAGATACTTAGCCTATATCTATTCCGCCATACAGAATGGCTCCAGGTGAACTCAAAGAATTGAAAAAACTTTTGAAGGATCTCCTTGATAAGGGAATGATCAGGCCCAACGTCTCCTCGTGGGGTACACAAATTATATTCGTGCGTAAGAAAGACGGTTCTTTTATAATGTGAATAGCGTACCGTCAGTTGAACAAAGTCATAGTCAAGAATAAATATCCACTTCCTAGAATCAATGACTTATTTGACCAACTTCAGGGTACCAGCTACTTTTCCAAGATACACCTCAGATCAGGCTATCAATGTGACATTCCAAAAATAGATTTCCACACTAGGTATGGTCACTTTGAATTTGTAGCCATGTCCTTTGGTCTCACGAATGCCCCAGCAACCTTCATAAACTTGATAAACCAAGTGTTCAAGCAGTACTTGGACATGTTCTTTATAGTCTTCATTAATGACATTCCTGTTTACTCCCGTTGCAAAAATGATCAGGCAAACCATCTCAAAATAGTGTTACAGACTCTTAGAATTCATTAGTTGTTTGCTAAATTTAGTAGGTTTGAATTTGGGCTAAAATTAGTAGCTTTCCATGGCCATATTATTTATGGTGAGGGCCTTAGATTTAATCCTCAAAAGACCGAGGCGGTGAGAAACTGGCCTAGACCCATCTCTTCATTAGATATCAGAAGTTTCTTGGGTTTGGCTGGATATTACCATCGGTTTGTTGAAGGGTTTTCATCTATTGCATCACCCATGTCTAGATTGACTCAGAAGAAAGTTAAGTTTCAGTGGTCAGATTCCTGTGAGAAGAGTTTTCAGGAGTTGAAGACTCGACCCATCTCAGCCCCAGTTAATACCTTGCCAGATAGTTCAGATGGGTTTGTTATGTACTGTGATGCACCCATAGTAGGTTTAGATTATGTACTTATGCAGAGAGGAAAGGTCATAGCCTTTTACTCTAGGCAGCTTAAGCCCTATAAGAAGAATTATTTGACTCATGATCTTGAGCTAGCAACTATAGTGTTTGCCTTAAACATTTGGAGGCATTACTTTTATGGGGAGCATGTTGATGTGTTCACAGAGTACAAAAGCTTACAGTATGTCTTATCTTATAAAGACTTGAATTTGCGTAAGAGGAGGTGGTTAGAGTTATTGAAAGATTATGACATGAGTGTTCTTTATCATCCGGGTAAGGCCAATGTAGTGGCAGATGCTGTCAGTAGATTGTCTATGGGTAGTGTTGCTCATGTTGATAATGGTAAGAATAAATTAGCGCATGAAGTTCATCATCTTGCCCTAGTTAGTGTCTGCCTAGTCGATTCAGCAAAAGGCAGTGTTTGGGTGCAGAGTAGTACAAATATTTTTCTAATTTCCAAAGTAAAGGAAAAGAAGGATAGAGATTACTATTATTTCTTCAGATTCATAATTAAGTAGTTGTATCAGTTATTAAAACTTTATGAAATATCAGTTATTCTTCTCATTTATGATTGTATTATTCAGTGCTCACAACAGGTACTAACTGATGGGTTAGCTTGTAGTCCCTCGAGACTGTAAGCACCATGTGACACCCAGGGTGTACTCTCGGGATGTTACAAACTTGGTATCAAAGCCTAAGGTTTTAAAGTATACTAGGAAGTCTAAAAGTTGCATCAAGTAGAGTCTTATGGATGGGTGGGTAGAGCGCCAAACTTATGGGTATGAGGCTACAAGGCGTTTAGGAAAAGTTTCCCTACTTTTAGTATTCATGTCATGCGAGTGAGCATGAGCTCAAGTTAAACTCTTAGTCTAATGCATTTCTTCCTTTCATTTAGAGAACATGACTCCCAAAAAGAATAATAGAAGAGGAGCAGGAAACCAGCCAGCACCTCCGCCCATCCAGGAAGATCCTCTGGATGAGCATGTCTCTCACACTAAATTCAGAGCTGCGTTCACCATTCTAGCAAACTCTTTAGCAGCTCAAAATAAACGTCCAGCTATTGCTCAGTCCAACCTAGTGGCCAATACTGCTGCAACGAGAATTCTGTACTTCACCCGAATGAATCCTCCTTTCTTAACGGGATCCAAATTTGAAGAGGATCCACATGAATTCTTAAATAAGGTTCAAAAGGTAACGGATGCATTGGGGGTGACATCCCATAATAGTTTTGAGTTGGCTGCATATCACTTACAGGATATTGCCTATACATGGTTTAAACAGTGGAAGGTAGATAGGGGTGTTGATGTAGGTCCTGTAGAATGTGAAGAGTTTGCTATGACTTTCTTAGATAGATTCTTCCCATTGGTGTTGAGGGAGGCCAAAGTGTTAGAATTTATTAACTTGAGGCAGGGCAGTATGAGAGTGAAGGAGTATTCTCTTAGGTTTACTCAGTTAGCTAGATATGCTCCTCATGTAGTAGCTGACAGCAGGTCTAAGATGAGTAAGTTTGTTTCTGGCATCTCTAATAGTGTATTCAAGGAGTGTAGGACTGCAATGCTGATTAAGGAGATGGACTTGTCTAGGCTGATGATCCATGCTCAATAACTTGAGGAGTAGAAGATTAAGATGAGGGAGAGAGAAAACAAGAGAGCTAGGATGGGTAGTTTTAATTTTAGCCAGCCAAGGTCAGAAGGTGGTAATCCTCCTCAGTTTCATCTAAGGTCTACAGCCCCAGTAACCAAATTAAGAAACTATAATAGGGATAGAGCAGCATTCTCTAAGTCCTAAGGTAGTGTTAACAGTGCTCGTATGAACCTACTATGTCAGAAATATGGCATAAACCATTAGGAAGAGTGTAGAGCGGGCAGTGATGTGTGCTTTGGGTATGGCAAGCCAGACCATCGGATTTGGGAGTGTCAGGTAGTTGCTCAGAAAGGTAGGGATTTGTGCCAACAAGGATAGTCACAACAGTCTTTCCAGTTACCCAACTCAGTAGGGTGCCACTTCCTATGCTACCAGTGGTAAGCATCCGAATAGATTATATGCTCTTCAGTCCAAGCAAGATTAGAAAAATTCTCCTGATGTAGTTACTGGTACATTAAGGGTCTTTCACTTACATGTTTACGATTTACTAGACCCTAAAGCTTCTCTTTATTTTGTAACTCCATATATAGCCATCAATTTTGGAGTCAGTCCCAAAACTCTAGTAGTGCCCTTTTAAGTGTCCACCCCAGTCTGTGTCTCTATTATAGCCAGGTAGGTACACAGAAACTGTCCGGTCATAATATCTCATGAAGTTACCTCAGTTGATCTCGTGGAGTTATAGATGACGGATTTTGATGTCATTCTTGGCATGGATTGGCTCTACTCATGCTATGCCTTAGTTGATTGTAGAAATAGAATAGTTCATTTTTAGTTTCCGAATGAACCAATCCTTGAATAGAGGGGTAGTACCAAACTCTTAAGGGTTAGTTGATTTCATACTCTAGAGCGAGAAAGATGATATCTAAGGGGTGTATTTACCCTCTTGTTATAGTCAAGGACTCTAGCTCAGAAAATTCAACTCTTTAGTCAGTTCCAGTAGTAAATGAATTCTCAGATGTGTTCCCTGAAGATCTTTCTGGATTTCCTCCCGAAAGGGAAATTTACTTTGGAATAGACCTTCTTCCAGATACACAACCTATATCTATTTCGCCATACAAAATGGCTCCAATGGAAAAAAAATAGTTGAAGGATCTCCAAGATAAGGGATTATTCAGGCCCAGTATCTCCCCGTGGGGCGCACCATTTCTATTCGTGCGTAAGAAAGACGGTTTTCTTATAATGTGCATAGAATACCGTCAGTTAAAAAAAGTCACAGTCAAGAATAAATATCCACTGCCTAGAATAGATGACTAGTTTGACCAACTTCAGGGTGCCAACTACTTTTCCAAGATAGACCTCAGATCAGGCTATCAGCAGCTCAGGGTCAGTGAATGTGACATTCCAAAAACATCTTTCCAAACTCGGTATGGCCACTTTGAATTTCTAATCGTGTCCTTTGGTCTCATTAATGCCCCAACAACTTTGTTGGACTTGATGAACCGAGTGTTCAAGCAGTACTTGGACATGTTCATCGTAGTCATTATTGATGACATTTTTGTTTACTCCTGTAGTCAAAATGATCATGCAGACCATCTCAAAATAGTGTTACAGACTCTTAGAGATCACCAATTGTTCTCTAAATTCAATAAGAGTGAATTCAGGCTAAGATCAGTAGCTTTACATGGCCATATTATTTCTAGTGATGGCATTAGAGTTGTTTCTAAAAAGACCTAGGTGGTGAGAAACTGGCCTAGACCCATCTCTCCATCAGATATTAGGAGTTTCTTGGGTTTGGATGGCTATTACCATTGGTTTGTTGAAGGGTTTTCATCTATTGCATCCCCCATGTCTAGATTGACTCAGAAGAAAATTATGTTTCAGTGGTTAGATTCCTATGATAAGAGTTTTTAGGAGTTGAAGACTCGACTCACCTCAACCATAATTTTTACCTTACCAGATGGTTCACATGAGTTTGTTATGTACTGTGATGCATCTAGAGTAGGTTTGGGTTCTGTCCTTATACAGAGAGGAAAGGTCATAGCCTATGCCTCTAGGCAGATTAAGCCCCAAGAGAAGAATTATCTGACTCAAGATCTTAAGCTAGTAGCTATAGTGTTTGCCTTGCAGATTTGGAGGCATTACTTGTATGGGGTACATGTTGATGTGTTCACAGATCACAAAATATTACAGTATGTGTTTTCTCAGAAAGACTTGAATTTTCATTAGAGGAGGTGGTTAGAGTTGAAAGATTATAACATGAGTGTTATGTATCATCCTGGCAAGGACAATGTAGTGGAAAATGCTCTCAGTAGATTTTGTATCGGTAGTGTTGCTCATATTGAGGATGGTAAGAATAAATTAGCTCTAGAAGTTCATCTGCTTTCCCGACTTAGTGTTTGCCTAGTCGATTAAGAAAAAGGTAGTGTATGGGTGAAGAGTAGTTCAAAATCTTCTCTAGTTTCAGATGTGAAGGAAAAGTAGGATAGAGATCCCAGTCTAGTTAAGTTGAAAGAATCAGTTAGAGATCAGAAGGTGGAGGTTTTATACCAAGGGGGAGATGGTGTACTGCGTTGTCAGGGTCGGCTATGTGTTCCTTGTGTAGATGATTTGAGGCAAAGAATTCTTGTAGAAGCTCATGGTGAACACTACCCTAATCATCCAGGGCTACAAAGACGTACCGTGATTTGTGGGAGATTTATTGGAGGAGTGGGATGAAGAGGGATATTTCAGAGTTCGTAGCTAAGTGCTCTTCGTATCAACAGGTTAAAATTGAGCACCAGAAGCCTAGTGGGTCCATGCAAGTGTTCAGCATTCCCATGTGGAAATAGGAAGAAGTGAACATGGACTTTGTGACAGGTCTGCCTCATACTCATTATTAGCATGATTCCATTTGTATTATCGTAGATAGGATGACTAAATCAGCTCATTTCTTGCCAGTCCATACCTCTTATTTTGCCGAGGACTTTTCCAAACACTATCTCAGAGAGTTGGTTAGGTTGAACGGTGTTCCCATATCTATCATCTCTAATTGAGGTACCCAGTTTACTTCTTACTTTTGGAAAGCATTCCAAAAGGGTCTTGGTACCTAAGTCCATCTCAGTACAGGCTTCCATCCTTAGACAGATGGTCAAGCAAAAAGGACCATTCAGACTCTTAAAGATATGCTGAGAGCATGCGTAGTTAATTTTAAAGGTAGTTCGTATGACCACTTGCCTTTGATCAAATTCGCATATAATAATGATGGCTCTGTTTGAGGATCATTATAGTAGAAGATGTAAATCTCTGATTGGTTGGTTTAAAGTCAGTGAGGCCGCAATAGTAGGTCCTAACTTGGTATTTGATGACTTAGAGAAGGTTCAGTTGACTAGAGAAAATCTTAAAGTAGCCCAGAGCCAACTGAAGTCGTATGCAGATGTGAGGAGAAAAGATCTTGAGTTTGATATTGGTGATTCTCTGTACTTGAAAATATCTCCCATGAAGGGGGTAAAGAGGTTCAGCAAGAAAGGGAAACTCAGTCCCCGCTATATCGGTCCTTTCAGAATTCTCAGTCGTTTAAAAAAGGTAGCTTACGAGCTTGAGTTGCCTTCAGATCTAGCTTCAGTACACCCAGTGTTCCATGTCTCATTGTTGAAGAAGTGTATTACTGATCCAGTTGTAGTTGTTCCCCTAGAAAGCATAGATGTTCAGAACATTCTTTCCTATGAGGAAGTTCTAGTCGAATTACTTAATTATCAAGCTTGTAGACTAAGGAACAAAGAAATTCCACTAGTCAAAGATCTTTGGCAGAATCATTTCGTTGAGGGAGCCACTTGGGAAGTAGAAGCTGATATGCAGGCCAAGTACCCTCATCTTTTCTCCGCAAATTCAAATTCGGTTTAAGGTACTAATCTTCGTAAGATTTCCCTCTATCATGCTCAATTTCAGTTGCACATCATGTTCATGTCAGTCGTGAAATTAGAAGTAATTTCACTCATGCATTCCATGCATCAGATATGCATGTCCAGTGTGTAATCTCAGTCCATTAGTTTTCTTCAGCTTAACAAGTATCATTCAAGGATGAATGATCCCAAAGGGGGAGATATTGTAATACCCCATATTTCCCTTACATGATTTAAGTCCCAAAATATTACCATTCATATATAAAATTTTCCCATTATTTTTTAGTTTAGAGCTTGCCATTTCGTAGGAAATCCAATTAGCTTTCTAACGATGTAAAATTCGCCCAAATCTGATAATCGGTAAAGAAGTTATGGTGATTTTAAGTTTCAGTCGTTAAATACCATTATTTTGGTCACTAGCGCAACGCGGATCCAGTCTAAATGACAATTGTCAATCTCTAGTATGAGACTGCGATATTGGCTCATCGTGCCAAGGACACAGTTCATATATGGCAATTTCCAGAGAGCCTCCGCGATAATGGCGCGCCGCGGAAGTGGCCAAAATGGCATTTCAAAGGCTTACTGCGATAGCTCTGCGTAGCGCCAAGCTTCCAAGTCCTAGTCATCAATTTCCAAAGAGGCTCCATGATCCTAGCGCATCGCGCCAGGGCCTCAAATCAGGAATTTTAGTTTTCTAGTTCCGCATTTTTAATTTACAAGGGTCTATTGGTCATTTTCCTAAGCCTAAACACAAAATTAAAGCCCTATAGGGCATCATATGCCCATTATACTCAAATTACTCATAAAGGGATCCATTCTCTTCAAGAACACAAAAACCCTAGATCTCAAATTCAAGGACAAACCTCAAGAGCTCACCATCAATCCTCTCAAATTCATTATCCCAGGTATGTTAAATATCTATCCATGGGTTCTTATCACCCATGGAGTCCTAGTATCTGATTTAAATTACAAGATTGTGATCTTCTCAAGTTATTTTTATTTTAAATTATGATTTCACCCATGAATCTCCATGAACTATGATTTTACACCATGTATAGATAAAATTATTGTTGTTATTCAATTCTCCATGCTTTAATATTATCATTCATTGAATTAATCATGATTTAGTACTATTCATGTTGAATTCATGCTATTACTACAAGTTCCCTAACATTCCTATGATTTGACCAAACTATGAACTACAAGTGTTTGATAAAATGCTTACAAGAATACATGTTTGATAAAAGCCTTCATGCTATGTACTCTAAGCTTAAGTATCATGTTATTATTATTGCTTTTGAGTCTTGGGGGTATTGAATACCCGAAAACCAAAGCTGCTTATTTAGTTTTGTCTCAGTATCTTTATAATAACTTCAGAATATATATTATGAGCATTACTAGATCAGTCTGTTAAACTCAGAATAGTCAGTAACTCAGTGTCATTCAGTTAGGAGTAGGACTTAGCACCGGGTGAGTGTAGGGATGGAGGATCCCCCATCAGATACGCAGAGTCGCTAGTAGCAGTCTCTAAACTCTAGAACTACATAGCCAGTATAGGATATAAGAAGTCATATATCAGTGTAGGCTTGACTATCTCGCAGGGGTCACCCATCAGTTCAGGATTGACACCCTTAGTCCATCGAGATAGTACATCAGTATAGTAGATCCACACAACCAGTGTTAGTACCCATGGCACGGTATTGACACCCTTTCAACTAGGGTTATAGGTTGTCCCTAATTAGCTCAGATTGGGGAATATCTGTTAGATTATTGTTCCCACAGTCTCAGTCCAATAATCATATCAGTAGTTCAGTCTCAGTGTTATTTGAGCAAGGTTTATAGATACCATCTATTTCAGTATTTCAGTGTACAGGCTTCTATTCAGTTCATGTTATATGCTTGGTGATGCATCTAGTATCTACAAATTTTATGCTCTCTATTTAGTATTCCATATGCATGTCAGCCTAACTCATTTAGCATACCAGTACATTCAAAGTACTGATCGCATACCTTTTTTTGTTCTATGATGTATTATATCATAGGTTCTGACATCCAGTTCTTGGATTGCGCTTAGACTTTTAAGACACTCAGCAGTAGCAGTGGAGAATCCTTATATTTTGAGGATGGATTATTTTATTTCATATTTTCAGTCTAGTAGTTAGTTGGAGTTAGTTGGGTCCTATCCCATCAATCCATAATTATTCAGTTTAGAGGCTTTCAGATAATGCTGTCACTTATTCAGTATTCAGACTTCAGTTGGCATGACAATTAGTTATTTAGTTTATCATAGATTTTAGTATTTATTCAGACTCAGATAGTTATTTCTTCAGATTCATAATTCAGTATTTGTTTCAGTTATTAAAACCTTATGGCATATCAGTTATTATTCTCCATTTATGATTGTGTTATTCAGTGCTCACAGCAGGTACCAGCTCATGGGTTTGCTTGTGGTCCCTCGGGACTGTAAGCACCGTGTGACGCCCAGGGTGTACTTTTGGGGCATTACAAACTTGGTATCACCGTCTGAAAGACACGTCAAGTAGAGTCTTGTGCTTGGGTGTGTAGTGCGCCACACTTATGGGCAGGAGGCTACAAGGCGTTTAGGAAAAGTTTCCCTTCTTTCATTATTCATGTCATGTTAGTAAGCATGAGCTTAAGTTAAACTCTTAGTCTAATATGTTTCTTCCTTTTGTTTATAGAACATGCCTCCCAAAAAGAATAACAAGAGAGGAGCAGGAAACCAGAAAGCACCTTCGCCCGACCCGACAGATTCTCTGGATGAGTATGTCCCTCATAAAGAATTCAGAGCTGCGTTCGCCAGTCTAGCAGACTTTGTATCATCTCAAAATGAACGACCATCTATTGTTCAGTCCAACTGAGTGGCCAATACTGCTATAACCAGAATTCGGGACTTCACCCAAATGAATCCTCCTTTCTTCATGGAATCCAAGACTAAAGAGGATCCACAGGAATTCTTAGATATGGTTTAAAAGGTAACGGATGCTATGAGGTGACATCCAGTGAGAGTTCTCAGTTGGCTGCATATTAGTTGTAGGATGTATTCCATACTTGGTTTAAGACGTGGAAGGTAGATAGCGGTGTTGATATAGGGCCTGTAGAATGGGAAGAGTTTTCTACGACTTTCTTAGACAGATTCTCCCCATTGGAGTTGAGGGAGGCCAAAGTGTTAGAATTTATTAACTTAAGGTAGGGCAGCATGAACATGAAGAAGTATTCCATTAAGTTTATTCAGTTAGCTAGATATGCTCCTCATGTGGTAGCTGATAGCATGTCTAACAAGAATAAGTTTGTGTCTAGCGTATCTGATAGTATGGTCAAGGAGTGTAGAACTTCAATACTGATTAAGGAGATAGAATTTCCTAGGCTGATTGTCTATGATAAACAAATTAAGAAGAAGAAGATTAAGAAAAGAGAGAGAGGAAATAAGAGAACTAGGATGGGTAGTTTTAATTTCAGCCAGCCAAGGTCAAAAGGTGGTAATCATCCTCAGTTTCATCAAAGGTCTACATCCCCAGAACCTTCTTCAGTCAGTGCACCATTACCCAAATGCAGAAATAATAATAGGGATAGAGCACCAGGCTCTCAGTCCCAAGAAAGTGTTAATAGTTCCTGTACGAATGCTCTATGTCAAAAAATATGGAAGAAACCATCAGAGAGAGTGTAGAGCGGGCAGTGATGTGTGCTTTGGTTATGGAAAATCAGGCCATCAGGTTCGAGAGTGTCGGGTAGTTGCTCAGAAAGGTAGGGATTTGCACCAACAGGGCCAGTCCCATCAGTCGTCAGTTCCATACGGTAGTCCAACTAAGTAGGGTGCCTCTTCCAATGCTACCAGTGGTCAACATCCAAATAGATTATATGCTCTCCAGTCCTGCCAAGATTAGGAAAATTCTCTTGACGTAGTTACTGGTACGTTAAAGGTCTTTCTGTTACATGTTTATGCTTTACTAGACCATGGAGCTTCTCTTTCTTATTTAACTCAATATATATCCATAAATTTTGGAGTTAGTCTCGAAACTCTAGCAGAGCCCTTTTCAGTGTCTACCCCAGTCAGTGTCTCCATTATAGCCAGGTAGGTATACAGAAACTGTCCGATCATAATATCTCATAAAGTTACCTTATTTTATATCATGGAGTTAGAGATGACATATTTTGACATCATTCTCGGCATGGATTGGCTCCACTCATGCTATGCCTCAGTTGATTGTAGAAACAAAATAGTTCATTTTCAGTTCCCAAATGAACCAGTCCTTGAATAGAGAGGTAGTACCACAACACTTAAGGGTCAGTTAATTTTATACCTTAGAGCGAGAAAAATGACATCCAAGGGTTGTATTTACCATTTTGTTCGAGTCAAGGACTCTATCTTAGAAACTGTAACTCTTGAGTCAGTTCCAGTAGTAAATGAATTCTCATATCTGTTCCTTGAAGATCTTCTTGGAGTTCCTCCTGAAAAGGAAATCGACTTCGGAATAGACCTTCTTCTAGATACTCAGCCTATATCTATTCTGCCATACAGAATGGCTCCAGCTGAATTCAAAGAATTGAAAAAATAGTTGAAGGATCTCCTAGATAAGGGATTCATCAGGACCATCATCTCCCCGTGGGGCGCACCAATTCTATTCGTGCATAAGAAAGATGGTTCTCTCATAATATGAATAGACTACTGTCAGTTGAACAACGTCACAATGAAGAATAAATATCCACTTCCTAGAATCGATGACTTATTTGACGAACTTTAGGGAGCCAGCTATTTTTCCAAGATAGACCTTAGATCAGGCTATCATCATCTCAGGGTCAAGTAATATGACATTCCAAACACAACTTTCCACACTTGGTATGATCACTTTGAATTTCTAGTCGTGTCCTTGGGTCTCACGAATGCCCCAGAAGCTTTCATAGACCTGATGAACCAAGTGTTCAAGAAGTACTTGGACATCTTCATCATAGTCTTAATTAATGACATTCTTGTTTACTATCGTAGCAAAAATGATCAAGCATACCATCTCAGAATAGTGTTACAGACTCTTAGGGTTCACCAGTTGTTCATTAAATTTAGTAGGTGTGAATTCAAGCTAATATTAGTTGCTTTCCATGGACATATTATTTAAGGTGATGACATTAGAGTTAATCCTCAAAAGTTCGAGGCGGTGAGAAACTGGCCTAGACCCATCTCTCCATCACATATCAAAAGTTTCTTGGCTTTGGATGGCTATTATCATCGATTTGTTGAAGGGCTTTCATATATTGCATCACCCATGTCTAGATTGAATCAAAATAAAGTTAAGTTTCAGTGGTCAGATTCTTGTGAGAACAGTTTTCAGGAGTTGAAAACTCGACACGCCTCAACCCCAGTTCTTACCTTGGTAGATGCTTCAGATGGGTTTGTTGTGTACTGTGATGCATCTAGAGTAGGTTTGGATTATGTCCTTATGTAGTAAGGAAAGGTTATAGCCTATGCCTCCAGGCATCTTAAGCCCCATAAGAAGAATTATTCAACTCATGATCTTGAGCTAGCAACTGTAGTGTTTGCCTTAAAGATTTGGAGGCATTACTTGTATGGGGTGCATGTTGATGTGTTCACAGATCACAAAAGCTTGTCGTATGTGTTCTCTAAAAAAAATTGAATTTGCATCTGAGGAGGTGGTTAGAGTTATTCAAAGATTATGACATAAGTGTTTTTTATCATCCGAGAAAGGCCAATGTAGTGGCAGATGCTCTCAGTAGATTATTAATGGGTAGTATTGCTCATATTGAGGATGGTAAGAAGAAATTAGCTCAGTAAGTTTATCAGCTTGCCCTACTTAGTGTCCATCTAGTCGATTCAGTAGAAGGTAGTGTATGGGTGCATAGTAGTTCAGAATCTTCACAAGTTTCCGAAGTGAAGGAAAAAAAGATAGAGATCCCACTCTTATTAAGTTGAAAGAATCAGTCAGAGATTAGAAGGTGGAGGTTTTCACCCAATGGGCAGATGGTGTGCTACGTTTTCAACGTCGGCTATGTGTGCCTGGTGTAGATGATTTGAGGTAACAAATTCTTAAAGAAGCACATGGTGCGTACTACTCTATTCATCTAGGGGATGCTAAGATGTACCGTGATTTTTGGAAGATTTATTAGTGGAGTGGGATTAAGAGGGATATTGCAGAGTTCGTAGTTAAGTACTCTACATGCCAGCAGGTTAAGATTGAGCACCAGAAGCCTAGTGGGTCCATACAGGAGTTCAACATTCCCACCTGGAAATGAGAAGAAGTGAACATGGACTTTGTGACGGGTGTGCCTCATACTCGCCATCAGTTATCATAGATAGGATGACCAAATCATCTCATTTCTTTCCATTTCAAACCTCTTATTCAGCCAAGGACTATGCCAAACTCTACTTCAGAGAGTTGGCTAGGTTGCACAGTGTTCCCTTATCAATTATCTCTAAACCCAATTTACCTCTCAATTTTGGAAATAATTCCAAAAGGGTCTTGGTACCCAAGTCCATCTCAGTACAACCTTCCACCCTCAAATAGATGGTAAAGTAGAAAGGACCATTCAGACTTTTGAAGATATGCTGAGAGCATGCGAAGTTGATTTTAAAGGTAGTTGGGATGACCACTTTCCTTTGATCGAATTCTTATATAATAATAGCTATCATTTCAATATCCAGATGGCTCCGTTTGAGGCTCTTTATGGTAGGAGATGTATATCTCTAATTGGTTGGTTTAAAGTAGGTGAGGCCGCGGTAGTAGGGCCTGGCTTGGTGTTTGATGCCTAAGAGAAGGTTCAGTTGATCAGAGAAAAACTTAGAGCAACCTAGAGTCGACAAAAGTCATATATAGATGTTAGGAGAAAGGATCTCGAGTTTGAGATCGGTGATTCTTTGTATTTGAAAATATCTCCCATGAAGGGGGTAAAGATGTTCGATAAGAAAGGGAAACTCAATGCCCTTTATGTCGGTCATTTCAAAATTCTCAGTCGTTTTGGAAATGTAGCTTACGAGCTTGAGTTGCCTTCAGATCTAGCTTCATTACACCCAGTATTCCATGTCTCATTGTTGAAGAAGTGTGTTGGTGATCCAACTATAGCTGTTCCCCTAGAAAACGTATATGTTCATAATAGTCTTTCGTATGAGGAAGTTCTAATCGAAATTATTGATCATCAAGTTCGTAAACTAAGGAACAAAGAATTTTCACAAGTCAAAGTTCTTTGGTGGAATCAATCTGTTGAGGGAGCCACTGTGAAGCAGAAGCAGATATGCGAACCAAGTTCCCTTATTTTTTCTCCGTGAATTAATGTTCGGTTTAAGGTACTAATCTTCTTAAGATTTCTCTCTATCATGCTTATTTTCAGATACACATCATGTTCATGTCAGTCGTGCTTTTACAAATCAGTTCACTCATGCATTCCATGTATCATCAGATATGCATGTTCAGTGTGTAAGCTCAGTCCATCAGTTTTCCTCATCATAACCAGTCTTATTCGAGGATGAATGATCCCAAGGGGGAGATATTATAATACCTCGTATTTCCCTCACATGATTTAAGTGCCAAAACATGATCATTCATATATAAAATTATTGAAATACCTATTATTTTTCAGTTTAGAGCCTGCCATTGCATAGGAAATCCAATTAGCTTTCCAACGATGTAAAATTCACCCAAATCCGATAATCGGGTACGAAGTTATCGAGATTTTAAGTTTTAGTCGTTAAACACCGTCATTTTGGTCACTAGCGCGTCATGGAGCCAGTCTAAATGACAATTGTTAATTTTTTGTAAGGGACCGCGATATTCGCTCATTGCGCCAATGACCCAGTTCACATTTGGCAATTTCTAGTGAGCCTCCACGATAATGGCATGCTGCGGAGGTGGTCAAAATGACATTCCAAAGGCTTACCATGATAGATCCGCATCGTGCAAAGCTTGCAGGTCCCAGTTGTCAATTTCCAGTGAGGCTCCATGATCCTGGCGCACAACGCCAGGGCCTCAAATTGGGATTTTCATTTTTTCAGTTTCATATTTTTAATATCCAAGGGGTTCTTTCATCATTTCCTGAGCCCTAAACTCATCCTAAACACAAAATTAAATCCTGATAGGGTATCATATGCCCATTATTCTCAAATTACTCAAAAGGGGGTCCATTCTCTTCAAGAACACAAAAACCCTAGCTTTCAAATTCAAGGCCAAATCTCAAGAAATCACCATCAGTCCTCTCAAATTCATTAACCCAGGTATGTTAAATGTTCATCCATGGGTTCTTTTCACCCATGGAGTCTAAGTATCTGATTTAAATTACAAGATTCTGATCTTCTCGAGTTATTTTGATTTTAAATTATGATTTCACCCATGAATCTCCATGAACTATGATTTTACACCATGTATAGATGATATTATTGTTGTTACTCAATTATCCATGTTTTAATGTTATCATTTATTGAATTAATCATGATTTAGTACTATCCATGTTGAATTCATTCTCTTACTATAAGTTCCCTATCATTCCTATGATTTGACCAAACTATGAACTACAAGTGTTTGATAAAATGCCTACAAGAATACATGTTTGATAAAACCCTTCATGCTATGTCCTTTAAGCTTAAGTATCATGTTACTATTATTGCTTTTGAGTTCTGGGGGGTTTTAATACCCGAAAACCATTGCTACTTATTTAGTCTCATCTCAGTATCTTCAGAATAACTTCAAAATATATATTATGAGCATTACTAGATCATTCAGTTAAACTCAAAATTGTCAGTAACTCAGTGTCATTCAGTTGGGAGTAAGACTTAGCACCGAGTGAGTGTAGGGATGGCGACTTCCCCGTCAGATAGGCAGAGTCGCTAGTAGCAACCCCTAAACTCTAGAACTATGTAGCCAGCGTAGGATATGAGAAATCACCCATTAGTGTAGGATTGACTATCTCGCAGTGGTCACCCGTTAGTTCAGGATTGACACCCTTAGTCCTTCAGGATAGTACATCAGCATAGAGGATCCCCACAGCCAGCGTTAGTACCCATGGAACGGTATTGACACCCTTCCAACTGAGGTTAAAGGTTGGACCCCAATTAGCTTAGATTAGAGAGTGTCGGTTAGATGATAGCTCCAACAGTCTCAGTCTAATAATCAAATCAGTAGTTCAGTCTCAGTGATGTTTGACCAAGGCATACAAATATCAGTTATTTTAGTATTTCAGTTTACAAACTTCTATTCAGTTCATGCTATATATTTGGTCATGCATCCCCAGTATCTACATATTTCATGCTCTCTATTCAGTATTCTATGTTTTAAATGTATATTCAGATAATTATTATTCATGTTCATGAAACCATACATGTAAGCCTACCTCATTTAGCATACCAGTATATTCAAAGTACAGATCACATACCTTTCTTTTATGATATGATGTGTTATATCATCGGTTCTGATGACCAATTCCCAGATCAATCTTAGACTTTTTAGACTCTCAGCAGTAGCAGTGGTGAGTCCTCATATTTCAAGGATGAATTATTTTATTTCATCCTTTAAGTCTAGTAGTTAGTTGGGGGCTGTCCCATTAACTCACAGTTATTCAGTTTAGAGGCTTTCAAGCAATACAGTCAGTTATTCAGTATTCAGACTTCAGTTGACATGATAGTTAGTTATTCTGTTTATCTCAGATTTTAGTATTTATTTAGACTCAGATAGTTATTTATTCAAATTCATAATTCAGTATTTTTTTTAGTTATTTTAACCTTATGGCATATCAGTTATTCTTCTGCATTTATAATTATTTTATTCATTGCTCACAGCAGGTACTAGCTCATGGGTTATCTTATGGTCCCTCGGGGCTATAAGCACCATGTGATGCCCAGGGTGTACTCTCGGGGTGTTATAGGACAAAGTGAAATGATTACCGAATTTGCGATAAAATTAAAAATGCTTCAGGATGAGATAAACTATACTTGAGATTTGTCTAATCTGGCCATCACTGTCAAGGTTCCCGCCCTACGGGGACATGAAACTTCACTCCAAATTCCTCTCCTCAGTATGCCTTTTCTCGGGGACCATCCAAATAACATATTGTTCGCCTCCTCTCCTCGACTTATCCAAAGTACCAATTGAGAAAATAACCCAAATGCGTACTGTAATGCCTTAAAACCTGGTTTTGAGGTGTCACATAGTGCTCAAGACTATGAGTAGCCTTAAGCTAACCCTGTTTGCCTTAAACTAAGTTCAAATATCATAACAAGGGAATATAGATATAATATCAAAACTAGAATGCGGAAATCTATCTGAGTTAACTAACAATATCTGAATAAAATCTCTGGAAAATACTAGACTCAATAGTCTTAACAATCAATAATGAATAATCTTAAATTATATCTAGCAGTCTGACAAGACTCTACTACTAATAACTAGAGAGTCACTGGGACAAATCCCCAGCTAACTCGAACTGTTTGAAAATATTGAATCATCTATACTAAAAAGCTGAAAAGAAATTGAATGACGAAGCCCCCGAAATATGAGGACTCACCAACTATTGGGATGAAGAGAGGGATTCTTGAAATCACTCAAGATGCTAAAACTGAGCACCCGAACCTACATTATGAGACAATGTCGCACAATAACATATATGTTGATCAGTACTTTGAGGATATACTAAGTATATAGGGGTGATTGAAGAATTTAACAATTTCTCAACATCATCATAATTCATAAAACAATGCATGCTAAATGTAAATGACTCACATAAGCTGGAATATTCGAAAAACTGTAAATTATAATCAAGAATAGCAAAACACATTGAATAAATCTTGTGAGTCATAACATTTAGTTCTAAAAGTTGTACTAGTGTTCTGTTTGAAAATCATGTTGTCTAAGCATTGAAAGGACTCACTTTTATATCTGAAATCTGAGAGCTGAAGAGCTAATGTCTTTCTGTAAAGCAATATCTGAGTAAAGTTGTAAGCCTTTAAACATAGTTTCTAAAATCTTTTCTAATAGGATTATCTTGTTAGGATTACTCTTTTATGTAGGGAAATACCTTTTAAAACTGTTTTGAAAATCTTTACTGATAGGGAATTCTTTTAAAAACTATTCTGTGAAACTTTTCTATTAAGGAGGTTCTTCTAACTTATATAAACCATGTGAGCTATCATGGAGTCCAACGTCTCATTCCCTTATGGGAAAACCTCACGTTAGAGAGAGGTGTCATACTCTTGCCAAGGAGTATGACCTAATCTAAGTGATCATATTTGTATATGTCATCCATATAGAAATAGGAATAATCTGAACCTATGTTGGCTCATAGTTCTGGGGCATGAGAACATACCCAACTCGGTGCTAAATACTACTCCCTTTAATCTGTATGCCCATTCTGTTTGAAATCCACTTTAAAAATCTAGTATAATGGTTTATTACAAAAACCAACTGTATAATTGCTAAGTTAAACTGTGATCTGAATCTGTAAAGTGGATTTCATTTCTAAGCTGAGCTCAAAAGATCAAATCTTCATCAAAAACATGAAAATAATCTAGTCATGGGGTGCTTATAGCACAATAAGTCTTGAAATAGCAATATTCAATGAGGGCTTGATGACCCATGCATCAAATTCATGTCAAAACATCATAATGTTCATGCTTGATAGTATAAATATTGATAATTCCATACAAAATCTGGAATTTACTGTAATACGTATGAAAAATGAAGATAGACATGCAATTCATCTTCTAAATCATTTGAAATCTCATAATTTTTCAAATAACAATAATGGGTATGAATCCTAATTTGAAACTCATGTATAATCATACAAAATCATGATTATTTGAAATCAAAAACTAGTTTTGTGAACAAGGATGAAAGAATATCCTTGTTCATAAACCCTATATTTCTTAATTGATACAATTTCTAAAAAAGCTTGAACTTAAATCCCTATTTAAGCTTTTGAAGATGAACTCTTGAAGTTCTTAAATTGGGAATCCATAATCTTGAGCTATCTTGGGAGAATAATGGAAGAAATTGGATTTCCTGGAGAGTAAGTTTGGAGCTTTAGGGTTTTCTTTGAGAGAGAATTGATGAAAAGCAAGCATAAAGTTCTTAGAATGAGCTTAATCTTGTGTTATCTATGAATTGGGGGCTTGAGAAAAGACCTAAATACCCTTTTAAAATAAATTTCGGAAAACTGGATATCCCGATTTGGCATGCCACCGCAATGCACCACTATCGCATGCGATGCGGTGAAATCTCGTTGGGTCACTGGAAAAGGTACGAACCCCATTTTGTCCATCACCACGACGTATGCCACTAGAAATTGACGAACAAGACCTGGGAATTCAATGCAATATGGGCCAATTGCGGTGGTCCATTGGATTTTGAAAATTGCTAATTTCTCCTTCACCGCGATGTGGTGCTTGCCTAAATGGCATACTATTTTACTAAAAATGCCAAAACTTCTCAACTGAGTATCGGATTTAGGAGAAATTGGTATCGTTGGAAAGCTAATTCAATTTTCTACACAATAGAGGGTCTAGAACTGGAAAATTCTATATGTACAAGAGGTTATTCATTTTCGAAGATAACTCTTGACATTCTAGGAGCTAAATTGAGCTAGGAAAAAGTGTGGGGTATTATATTATCTCCCCTTTGGGAATATTTGTCCTCAAATATGGATGGATAAACTGAAAACACTGAGGAATATAAGGCTATGTTCTGACATGCACAACTGAAACAAACTGCATAACTGAATCTAGAACATACTGAATGACTAAGCTAATCTGTGAGTGTATGAATTTATATGAAGTAACTATATAGCAGAATCTGAGACTAAAGAAGAATTGAATTAGGGAAAATTGTTACCTTTGGCTGAGTCTATGTTCGTGGAGGAAAGATGAGGATACTTGGTACGCATGTCTGCTTCTGCTTCCCAAGTGTCGCCCTAAACAGACTAATTTTTCCACAGAACTTTGACCAAGGGAACATCTTTATTCCTTAGTCTACGTATTTGATGATCAAGAATCTCTACTGAAACTTCTTCGGTAAGGAAACATAGAACACTAGATGAACTTAGGACAAATCTACGGGTAGCTCAAGCTCATACGCTACCTTCCCAACACGAATCAAAATAATATAGGGGCCTACATATTGGGGACTAAGATTCCCCTTTCTACCAAATCTCTTCACCCACTTCATTGGTGAAACTTTCAACTAAACAAGGTCATCTACTTCAAACTCAAGATCTCTTCTTCTTATGTCTGCATACTCTGGGCTGCTTTCAATTTCTATCAAATCAACTGAACTTTCTCCATATCTGTACTAATCAAAGCAGCTTCACCCACTTTTAATCAACCGACTAGTGATCTAAATCTTCGTCCATAAAGAGCCTTAAATGGGGCCATCTGAATACTAGCATGGTAATTGTTATTATAGGCAAACTCAATCAATGGTAAATGCTCATCCCAACTGCATTTGAAATAAAAAACACATGCCATCAACATATCCTCAAAGGTCTAAATGGTCCTCTCTGTCTGACCATCTGTCTGTGGATGAATAGCAGAACTAAGATGAACTTGGGTAGGAAGACCCTTCTAAAAGGCTTTCAATAACTGAGAGCTAAAATGAGTACCCTTATTTGAGATGATGATGATAGGCGTATTTACACGCCTAAAGTACTATAATTGACCCATATTTTAGCTAAGTTTTGAGGACAAAATATATAATTCATGCACTTTTAGTCCTTTTTCCTGTAAGTGAGCTAACAAACGTGATTAGAAAGCTTTCAGGTATAAATGATGCAGATTTCAGCATTTTATGGATAACTTGACGCCCAAGGAAGCTTCACGAAAAAAAGAAGGGAAAGCTTGGACGCCAAGGACCAAAAGTGACGCATGGAATATCTGCCCCGGGCAAAAACAACATTTCCAAAGACTTTGGGGATCAGCAGTAACTTAGTAGGATTAGGATAATGATGCAGTAACCTAGTAGGACTAGGATAAGTAATGCAGTATCCTAGTAGTAATAGGATATGGGTGTTATAAATACCCTATGTTGCTGAAGTTTTTATTATCATCTCTCTCCATTCATACAATTAATTCTTGAGTTCCGAAAACAATTCTCTTTCAATTAATTACTTTCTCTTCATCTATTCAATTCTTAATTTCCACAACAAGAGAACCGCTATTCTAAAAGGGAATTCACGCCTAACGCCATACCAAACCCTACTACACGTGAGATCTTTATTTTGGTATAATGATAAAGTCTATTGTGATTTCCGTTGAACTCATGAATAGCTAAACTTCTCTGTTGGGGTTATGGAAGCCTTATGAGATACTATCTATTGCTGTGAGTTTGTGAATTCGTGACACGTATGCTGCTTATATCATTATTCTCTTCATCTTAATGCAAATTCTTGTGGTTGCAAACGCATAGAATACGCCAGTATAGCATTAACTTGTTCGAAAGAAAAGTTATATGTCTGGAAAAGAGATAATGTCAAGGTAATAGGGCACCAACCCCTGTTAAAAAGTTAGTACCGTAACTGGATTAACCTCTTGGAGAATTTGTACCGTTAGACACGCTTTAAGCTCGAAAGAGTTAAAGTGAAATAATCCTTGATGGTCGAAAGACGCCTGGATTTACCATAGAATGCAATTCTCTATAAGCACATGCATGTATGAATTCCGCATAACTCATAGCCAATAGAGACGTATAACTCATAAGGTGGACATAACCCCAACTCTCAATTCTCATTGGTTAAACATCTTACTAAAGATTCTTTCCTTTTTACTTTGCTATTTTCCGTTTTTACTCTACTATTTTATTACATTATTGCACGCTACAAAATCCCCCCTTTTACGAGACTTGCACCAAAAGTCTAATAATCTTTGCTTACTTAGTGACCGGCTATTCTCTGTGGGATCGATACCCAACCCAGTTGGGTTATATATTTGACAACGACCGCTTACACTCTTACGAGAGCTATAGTTTGAGCGTTATAAGATGATAGATAAAGAAACTCCATACAATCTTAATAACTCTTTGATATATAACTTAGCATACTCTTCGGTTGTGTAGGATGTGTGAACCAGCAAGAAATGCGCTGACTTAGTCAATCTGTCTACAATAACCCAAATCGAATCATGTTGGCGACGTGAATGGAGTAATCCAGTCACAAAGTGCATATTCACCTCTTCCCACTTCCAAGTAGGGATACCAAACTCCTGCAACGTACCACCAGGTCTTTGGTTCTCTACCTTAACCTGTTGACAAGTTGCATACTTGGCTGCAAAATCTGCTATATCTTTCTTCATACAACTCCACCAATAGATTTTCCGCAAGTCGCGGTACATCTTGGTGTCTCCTGGTTGAATGGAGTAATACGCACCATTCGTTTCCGCCATAATTCACTGCCTCAAATCATCAATAAATGGCACACACAATCTACTATGGTACCTCAACACACCATCTCTCCTTTGGGAGAAAACCTTTACCTTTTGTTCTTTAACTGAACCCTTCGGTTTGACCAAACTAGAATCTTTATCCTGCTTTTCTTTCACTTTCGAAACTAGAGAAGATTCGGAACTACTTTGGAACCAAACATTCCCTTCAGCGGAATCAACCAAACTCACACCCAATCTATCTAATCAATGAACTTCCCAAACTAACTCCCTCTTATCACCCTCCACACGAGCAACACTGTCTATGGACAATCTACTAAGGGTGTCTACCACTACATTGGCCTTGCTTGGATGATATAACACACTCATATCATAGTCCTTCAACAATTCTAACCATCTTCTCTGACAAAGATTTAACTCCCTCTGAGTAAACACATACTACAAACTTTTGTGATTCATAAACACATCAACATGCACCCCATAAAGATAGTGCCTCTAGATCTTTAATGCAAATACAACAGTAGCTAACCCAAGATCATAGGTTGGGTAGTTCTTTTCATGTGACTTAAGCTATCTAGAACTATAGGCTATGACCTTACCTCTCTACATCAACACATAACCCAAACCAACTCTAGAGGCATCACAATACACAACGAATCTATCCGTACCATTAGGTAGAGCTAAAACTAGGTCTAAAGTGAGTCGAGTCTTCAACTCCTGAAAACTCTTCTCACAGGAATATGACCACTGAAACATAGCCTTCTTATGAGTCAATATAGACATAGGAAACACAATAGATAAGAAACCCTCAACGAAACATCTGTAATAGCCATCTAAACCCAAGAAACTCCTAATGTGTGACAGAGAAATAGGTCTAGGTCAGTTTCATACTGTTTTCATCTTTTGGAGATCAACTCTAATACTATCATTGGAAATAATATGACCAAGAAAAACTACTGACCTTAGTCAAAATTCACTTTTCCTGAATTTGGCGAACAACTAGTGATCTCTAAGAATTTGCAACACAATTCTAAGGTGGTCTGCATGATCATCCTCACTATGAGACTAGACAAGAATATCATCGATAAAGACTACGACAAACATGCCCAGATACTATTTGAACAGTCTATTCATCAAGTCTATGAAGGATGCGGGGCATTTGTTAGTAGGAAAAACATGACTAAAAACTCAAAATGACCATAGCGGGTTCTAAAAGTGGTCTTTGGAATATAGCATTACCTTACTCTAAGGTGATGAAAGCTGGATCTAAGGTCTATATTTGAGAAGTAACTTGCACCTTGGAGTTGATTGAATAAATAATCAATCCTAGAAAGAGGATATTTGTTTTTTACTGTGACTTTTTTCATCTGACGATAGTCAATGCACGTTCACAAAGAACTATCTTTCTTTCGCATGAATAGGATGGAAGCGTCCCATGGAGAAACACTGGTCCTTATGAAACCTTTATCTAAAATATCTTTGAGTAGTTCTTTTAACCCATTAAGCTCAGTGGGAGACATATGATATGGAGGAATAGAGATAAGTTGAGTATCTGGGAGAAGGTCAAAACAAAATTATATTTCCCTATCGGGAGGTACCGCTGGAAAATCTTTGGGAAAAATATCAGCAAACTCATTGACTACACTGATTGATTGAACTGTTGGAGTCTCAGACTTAGTTTCTTTGACTCAAACGATATGATAGATACTTCCTTTGGAGATCAACTTTCTGGATTTAAAATAATATATGAAATAACTCTTGGGAGACACTGAATTACCTTCCCACTCAAAGACTGGCTCATCTGGAAACTGAAACTTTACCACTCGGGTGCGACAATCTATGGATGTATAAAAAGAATGGAGAAAATCCATAACAAGAATTAGGTCAAAGTCAACCATATCTAACTCTATTAAGGCTGCCAATATGATTTTATGAAGGACAGTGATAGGACACTTTCTATAAATCTGTTTGGCAACAACTACTCACCCACTAGGGTAGAAACTAAGAAGAGCTCAGGGATCTTTTATGGACCTATTTCAAAATTCACTACAACTAATGAGGTCACATAAGAGAAACTCGGCCTGGGGTCTAGAAATACATTAACATCAAGAAGAAAGACACGAAGCATATCAGTAACAACATCTGGTGAATCCTCCTACTCCTGATGGGATAGTAAAGCATAAAACTGATTCTGGCACTGACCACCACCGGTACTGGATGATGCGCCCTGAGAAGAAACTAGGCGACCTAGAGGAGCTGGTGCACTAGTATCCTTAGTTAGGGGACGAACATCCCTGTTTCCCTACTTAGCATACAGACACTCTTTGATTCTATGTCCCAACTTACCACAACCATAAAACCATTCTGGCCCAACAAGCACTAACCAGGATGATTCTTACCATACTTAGTATATGGAGATAACTGGGTTTTTCACTCACATTATTCTGAGATCTAGACATAGAAGACTTACCCCACTTCTCCTGCCTTGCTCTGGGAGTGGGAGCACTAGCTAAAGATGGTGCTGGCATGGATGAACAATTTTGAAACTGCGAATGATTTCCTCCTCTAGACCTAGTTTATCCATACTTAAACTGCCCATTTCTAGCCATTTTATTTCCCCTCTCTTTCCTTCAACTTCTCTGCCTTAATTTGCTGAGCATGAATCATAAACCTTGCAAGATACATATCCCCAATAAGCATGGAAGTCCTACCCTCCTTGACTACCAAACTAGATACCTAGTAACAAACTTACTCATACTTACTCTAGGATTAGCCATCATATCAGGGGCATACTTAGATAACTGATTAAACTTAAGGCAGTACTCCTTCACTATCATTGAGCCCTACCTTAGGTTCAAAAACTCCTCTATCTTAGCTTTCTTATTTCACGTGGAAAGAACCTATCTAGAAAAGTATCCCGAAATACCTGCCAACTCATAGGAGCTACATTCTCACCTCTACTATTCTTCCACATAACCACCCAATCATACCCTACATTCTTCAATTTATAGGATACCATCTCTACACTCTCCTCATTAGAAATATGCATAATTCGGGTGATCTTCTTCACCTCATCTAAATAAAGTTACAGGTCCTCACCTAATTTTAACCCAAAGAACTCTAGAAGATTCATTCTCATAAAGTTTCAGATTCTGGCTATTGGTAAATCACTATTTTACTGAAGTGGGACTGTTGCCTAATAGTTTCCCTAAAAATTGGCGGTCACTGCCTAGGCCAACGCCTAAAAGGCAACCCAAAATTCAACATGAGATACATTCTCTTTTAGAAGGTCAGCAAGCTGGGGTGGCTGGTTATCATTTCTATGGGCATTATCTGGATGAGAAGGTATATTCAACTGTCACATAAAAACACGAGTTAAAAGTAGATAGAGATATTGTAAGCACGATAGATCATGAAATAAAGAGATGATTTCCTAAGAACGTCCTGTATCTGCATGCTCATAAATGTGGTGCGCTTCACACCCATTATCAAGAATCTATGTAATGTGACTCATCTGAAACCCTAGGTCTCTTATAAACTTTAGGATCTAATACCATGTTTGTAATGCCCTAAAACCTGGTCCCAAGGCATCACATGATGCTCAAGACTACGAGTATCCTTAAGCTAACCCTATCTGCCTTCTAGTAAGTTTGAATCTCATAACAAAGGAATATAGATATAATATCAAAACTAGAATGCAAAAATCTGTGTAAGATAACTAGGAATATCTAAATAAAATATCTGGAAAATACTAGACTCAATAGTCTGAACAATCAATACTGAATAGTCTGAAATCATATTTAGCAGTCTGACAAGTCAGTACTACTAATAAATAGAGAGTCATTGGGACAAAACCCTAGCTGACTCAAACTGTCTGAAAATACTGAATCATCTATATTGAAAAGTTGAAAAGAAACTGAATGACTAAGCCCCCAAACTATGAGGACTCACCAACTGCCGAGATGTAGAGAGAGATGCTCGAAATCACTCACGCTGCTTGAACTGAGCACCCGAACCTACATTATGAGACAATGTAACACATAGACATGTATGTTGATAAGTACTTTAAGGATGTATTGAGTATATGGGGGTGGATGCATAATTTAACAATGTCTCAACATAATCATAATTTGTAAAACAATGCATGCTAAATGTAAATGACTCACATAAGCTGGAATATCTGAAAAAACTGTAAATCATAATCAAGAATAGAAAAACATGTTGCATAAATCTAATGAGTCATAACATTTAGTTCTAAAAGATATACTAGTGTTCTGTCTGAAAATCATGTTGTCTAAGCGTAGAAAGGAGTCACTTTTATATTTGAAAGCTGAAGTCTGTAGTTAATGTCTTTCTGTATAGTATTATCTGAGTAAAGTTGTTAGCCTTTACACTTAGTTTCTAAAAGCTTTTCTGATAGGATTATCTTGTTAGGATTACTTTTTTCTGCAGGGAAATACCTTTTAACTCTGTTCTAAAAATCTTTTCTGTTAAGGAATTCTTTTGGAAGCTATTCTGTAAAACTTTTCTATTAGGAAGGTTCTTCTAACCGACATAAACCATGTGAGCTATCATGAAGTCCAACTTCTCATTCCCTTATGGGAAAACCTCACGTTGGAGAGAGGTGTCATACTCTTGCCAAGGAGTATAACCTAATCTAAGTGATCACATATGTATATGTCATCCATATAGAAATGGGAATAATCTGATAATCTGAACCTACGTTGGCTCGTAGTTCTAGGACATGAAAACATACCCAACTCGGTGCTAAATACTACTCCCTCTAATTTGTATGCTCATTCTATTAGAAATCCACTTTAAAAATCTAGTATAATGGTTTATTACGAAAATCGACTGTATAATTGCTAAGTTAAATTGTGATTTGAAACTGTAAAGTGGTTATCATATCTAAGATGAGAACAAAAGATCAAATCTTTATCAAAAATCTAAAAATAATCTAGTCATTGGGTGCTTATAGAACAATAAGTCTTGAAATAGAAATACTCAATTAGGGCTTAATGACCCATGCATCAAATTCATGTCAAAACATCATAATATTCATGCTTGATCATGTAAATATTGATAATTCAATTCAAAATCTGGAATTTACTGCAATACGTATGAAAATAAGAATATAGACATGCAAATAAGCTTCTAAATCACTTGAAATCTCATAATTTTGCAAATAACAATAATGGGTATGAACCTTAATTTGAAAGTCAAGTCTATTCATACAAGATCATGTAAATTTGTAATCAAAAACTAGTTTTGGGCACAAGGATGAAAGAATATCCTTGTTCATAAACCCCACATACCTTAATTGATGCAATTTCTAAGAAAGCTTGAACTTGAATCCCTATTTGACCTTTTGAAGATGAACTCTTAAAGTTGTTGAATTGGGAATCATTAATCTTAAGCTATCTTGGGAGAATAATGGAAGAAATTAGATTTCTTGGAGAGTAACTTTTAAGCTTTAGGGTTTTCTTTGAGAGAGAATTGATAAAAAGTAAGCATAAAGTTCTTAGAATGAGCTTAATCTTGTGTTATCCACGAATTGGGGACTTGGGAAAAGACCTAACTACCCTTTTAAATAAATTTCAAAAAATTAGAGATCCTGATTTGGCATGCCACCGTTACGTACCACTATCGTGGTGGCTCACTGGAAAAGGGAAGACTGTCGTTTGGCCCATCAATGCGACGCGGTGAAATTATATTGGGCCACTGGAAAAGGGACGATCCCCATTTTGGCCATCACCGTGATGCGGGGCTATCATGGTATGCCACTGAAAATTGACGAATGGGACTTGGGACTTCAATGCAATACGGGCCAATTGCGGTGGTCCATTGGATTTTGACAATTGCAAATTTCTCATTCACCATGATGCGGTGCTTGCCTAAATGGCATACTGTTTTACTAAAAATGCCATAACTTCTCAATCGAGTATCGAATTTAGGCGAAATTGATATCGTTGGAAAGGTAATTCAATTTTCTTCACAATGGAGGGTCTAGAACCAGAAAATTCTAAATGTATCAAAGGTTATTCATTTCCCAAGCTAACTCTTGACATTCTAGGAGCTAAATTGAGCTAGCAAAAAGTGTGGGGTATTAAACGTACCATCCACAAAATTGATCCCTAACCCCATAAAATCCATTCCTAAATCCCCAAAACCCACTTTCAAACCCTCAAAATCCGCTCCCAAAGTCATAAAATCCATCTCCAACTCCACAAAATTCATTTCCAAATACACAAATTCCCTCTCAGATTTCACCAAACTACTCTCAAATTTCTCAAAATGTTCTCAATTCTCAAAATGTTCTCCCCACCTACCACCCAACGTCCTCTCATCCTCAAAATAAAGCCACTCTTCCAAATCCTTTTTATGTCATCATATCCCCTGACATCTATTATTCCTTTTCCAATCTTGAGGTAGACCATTATGAGGAGAATAAAAAGGAAGGAAGGACTATTTCACGACCCAAAAACAAGGGTCATGATAGCACTTGTTGCGGTGTACCTTGACAAGTAAGTCAATCATCTAACTGATACGAAAAAAGGAAAAGACATAAATAACCCAAGGTAAGGCTTCTAAAATGAAGCCAAACCATATAAGTAATCATAACAATGCAGAAAAACTTATCCAAAACACCAATCATGCCCAAAACGAGGTGTCAATAGTGTAAGAACTACTAATACAATCCAAGAGTCAAATACATCAAAAAAATAACTATAAAGGAATAAGAACTATCTCCGAATACTAATAAAGACATAACTACTATAGAAAGATATAGGTGAACTTCGGACGTATGAATGTCCAACCGCTACCTTGGAAGCTCCAATAATCGCACGAGTCAATCAAGCTGATGCACACTCAAGCTAGGACCTCCACCGAAAGGGCGCAGTAGGAATGAGTATGGTCCACTTGTACTAAGTAGGTATTATAGGATGACCAATAAAAATAGTAAATAAAACATACAAAATATACACTAAGGGCACGTCACCTGCAATCAGAATATGTCCCACAACGGTAGCCCACACCGCTTGCACTAACAGTTCTAATATATCTCATATATATTACAATAACACAAGAAGATATAGAACACAAGTATACATTATGTCACAAATAAATAGAACAAGAGAGAATATGTAGATACAAGATCATCAAATACAAGTAACGGAAGGTACGCCAAATACATAGATGACAAGTCAATAAGGCAATACAACACAACATAAACACAATAAAGTAAGCGCAATGTATATGATGATGATGATGATGATAATGCATGAGGTCGTCGCACAACCTCCGAGATCGTCGCACAATTCCCGTATTCAACTACGGAGCTAAATCTTCCCGTCGTAGAACCCATGAGGGGTTGGTCAACCCGTATACAATTCACATATCTCAAATATCCTTTTCAACATATTTCTCGAAGGTGTTACAATAGCTTATAAAAAAGTGTTGCCAATGTTTCTCAAATGTTGCTATGGGGGTACCAATGTTTCATGAATGAGTATGATATGAACATATAATGCTCACAACCAATCACAATGAGTATTTCCACAACCAACAACATGATATATTTCCACAACCAACCACAATGATACATTTCCACAACCATATGAGCCAATATCCCCTCATTACTTTTATTTCATCCATGAATTTCCACATGTCTCATATGCCAATAAAGTATGAATATAATCATAATGCACCAATGGTACCATATTAAGAATTTTAACAACACAATACAATTATTCACATGTATTCAAGGCTATCAATATCACATAGGACCCCACACGGTCATACATATCACATAATAACTCAATTTCAACAATTACATCACATATAGGCCCCCACATGGGCACAAAACATAAATAGTCATTTATCATGATTAGTTTCATTGGATTAAAATGCATTTTGTATCATTATTTACTACCTAGCCCAGTTTGAAAGAGTTAAGTCATAACCTACCTCAAAAGCCGAAATCGGTCTGCTACACTTGAACCCGCGACCTTACCTTTCACGAACAATCCCGAACTCTACTAAAAACATCAAATATTAAATCTATACATCAAGACAAAACCAACGACACCCATATTGACTACTTTTAGTTTGGTGTCAAAATGGACCCCCAAATGGGTTTCCAAAAAGAAGGGCAAAATCATAACTTTACTTTAAAAACATGTTCCCCATATTTTTAGGAACCTACAGATGAAAACCCAAGTTAAATCGAGTCAAAAACAGGGTTCAAATCAAAGAAAAACCATTTTTGAGCTTTACCGGGTAAAATCTTTGAAATCAGGTTAAAATCAAGAATCAGAGTTGTTTTAAAGGTTAAATTGATGAAAAACTAGTAATTATAAGATAAAAATATTATTCAAGTGAAAAAGGTGAAATTGGAGTTTAAAATTAAGCCCTACGATTTTTGGGGTTTTGAGAAATTAATCAAGAAATTACTAAGAAAATGATGAATTCTTACCTTTAATCCGTAATAAAATCAACAAAAATGTGTTAATCTAGCTTCCCAACAAAATTAATTTTAATCTCGCACACTATTTTAGGGTTTAACTCCTAAGATCCAAGATGAAAATGAGCAAAATGGAGCAAGAAGGGTGATAATCTGCTATTTATTGCAGATTTTCTGCAATAGCAGTTTTTTTGTTGGTTGATCGAACTTCGATGGGGTGCTCGAGATTTGTTCGGAGTCCGATACATTAAAACAAACTATGCAAACATACTAAATTCGATGTTCTGGATGCGATGATGATATCAGATTTTCAAGAAAACATCGTTTTCACAAAGTTAACCCCCGAAATCCGAAATCACAATTTTTCAAATTGAGGGTCGAAATGAGATTCAAAAGCCGTAAAATCAGACCAAATATGCTAACACCCTAAAATCGATATTATGGATCTGCTGACAAAGTTGGATTTTCTATTCGAGGTCGTTTCGATCAAATATGGGTCCCACACCCATATTTATAATTTTCCAGCCTTCCGACCAATAGGTTGAAATGAGATCGGGTGCACCGAGACTCGAACCAAAGGTCTACCTAGCCTAAAATCAATACCCCAAAGCTTTTGGAATAGTTCATTCGGCCATCTATCGAACAGATCAAAAGATATCCACATAATTCCAAAATAAGGCTCTCAAAGCCATCAAAACTCATAATATTGCATAAATGATACCAAAATGCATCAATAATTATGCCAATCACTTCCACACCCCAAAAATATTATAATGCAACTACGGGGAGAAGTAAAATAGTCAAATCAAAGAAAATCACAAATATCACATATTTCATCAAATTTTTAGGTCATATAGACTGAGCATGAAAATAAGTTGCTAGCCATAAATGAAGAGATCATGAGGATCAAGGAATCTCATGGGGCAAGTGATAATTATTCTTTGGGGTACGATGATCTATGTATTCACCTGGAGTAGATCTACCATAAGAATATAGGCTCCCTAAATTTAAAATATTCAACGATATCAAAAAATCTATGGCACATTTAAGAAGGTATTGCGATCAGATGGTTGGGGTAGGAAAAAATGAGTCTTTACTAATGCGCCTATTCAATCGAAGCTTGAGTGGTGAAGCTTTGGATTCATTCACATCTAAGGATTTGAGAAGATGGTCCGGCTGGAAAGCGTTGGCTAAAAGCTTTCTCGATAGGTTTGTATTTAACATTGATATAGTCCCTGACCGATATTCATTACACTGGATCAAACATAAGAATGGTGAGAGTTTCTGAAACTATGCCTTTCGTTGGAAAAAAGAAGTTGTTAGGGTACAACCTCCCTGTCTGAGGAGGAAATGGTATCAATTTTCTCTCGCGCTTAGGAGGGAGAATTTTACACTAGGATGGTATCCGCGATCAGGCAACTTTTACAGACTTGGTAAAAATCGAGGAATCTCTAGAGGAAGGCATTCGGACAAGAAAGATTTTCAAACAATCTGAATAACCGTAAGTTAGTAGACATTTTAGGTGCCTTAAAAACCTTCCTAAAATGTTAATAGGAACCGCTTGCATAAAATTTCAAAATTTAAGTGGTTTTTATGTTATGAATCATTTAAGTAATTTATAAAGGTTTTCTTAATTTTCCTAAATAAATTAAGTGGCGACTCTAAAAGTCATATTTTCGCAAAACAAAAGACATCCAAAACAAATTTTGTTAAACACAAATAAATTAACTTAAAATAATTTTAAAAGTCATTACCAAAAGAGGAATATTACCTTGTCAACCTTGGATGCTCATTCTTTCGTTTCCTATTTTCTTGATCAACAACTTCTCTCTGTAGTAATTTCATTAAAATTAAAAATAATAAATTATTTTATTAGTTTAAAATTATTAAGTAAGCAAATTATTAGAGATTTATTTTTTTGAGAAAAAAGTGACTACTTAAATTACTAAAAATAAATTAGTAATGAGATATAATGCTGAACTAGAAGATAAACGATGCAACCTTGGCATTCTACCGCATGGATAGTGAGCCTGGATTTATTTAGATAATAAATGAGTTATAAGTAATATTTCATGACAAGAGAGGATGTAAACGTGAATTTACAACTCAGGAAAAGAGAAAATAATAATAATAATAATAATAATAATAATAATAATAATAATAATAAAAACAGACTGTATTCATAATAGATTAAATTACAAGTAAAAAATAAATAAAATAAACACATACTAAAGAAAAGAATAGAAAGACCAGGACAAAGAAACATACCTCCAAAGGTACATATGAGCTTGAGCTAAATTAATAAGTATCTAATCAAATCGTATATAGACATATTTGAATAAAAAGTAAAATATCTCTTATTAATAATAAATTAAAGTATAAAGGTACCACATATGTATGGTCGGATATAAAAATATATTTGTTCCTAACTTTTCCATCAAAATTTTTATTTGATGATGTTCATACGGTTGACAACATCTAAAAGATTTAAATAGATTATATATATGTGTGTATGTGTGCGCGCGCATGCGTGCATCATCTGTGTGTGTATGTGTGTGAATAGGCCATAAAATAAAATGTACAAACATAAACTTGATAGCACTCGCTTAAACAAATATTCATGTCACAAAGAAGCAAACCTAGTCAGTATAGAACTTTACCGTGACATAGTTGTGAAGGTTTTTGTCTTACAAATGACTACTACACTAATCAGTCTTATGTTTCTTATTTATAATATCCAATATTTCATTTTACTTTATCTGTAGATTTATTTCTCGAGATTCTATTACCTTAGTAAATTAAAGATAAGTTAGATATGAAGCGAAATTAAATGTTCAGACTGTTAAATTGGTCAGAAAATTTAATTTATAATAATGATATTGCATCTACATAATAAATATTTTCTTACCTTATTTTAACTAGTGCCATAGAAGGTGTTTCTACAATTAGCCTTTGTCACAATCCAAATCACGGATCGTGCGGACACCTACCTTACTCTACCCTATATTCGAGCACCCTTACCAAAACGGTCATTCAATTAGTGTGAAAGACATTATTATACCTTAAGCATAAATAATTCATCAATAAATAACCTTATGTTAAAATCAAAACTTTATTATAAAAATATATTGTGGAATTCTGCTAAATAATTTTTTAGAACCTAATCTAAATTGGTAAAAGTGTAGTAAATCAATGGAGGAATGACCCCAAGGCACATCATCCATGTATGAGTAGGAATGAAAATTTATTTTTTATGGAAAAAGTGGCTACTTAAATTACTAAAATTCAATTAGGAATGAGATATACTGCTGAACTAGAAGATGAATGATGCAACATTGACATTCTACCACGTGGATAGGGAGCCTGCATTTATTTAGATAACAAATAAGTTATAATTAATATTTCATGATAAGAGAAAATTTAAACTATGTCGACGGTCTGGCTCAGGAAAGCCTTAAAAATAATAATAATGATAATAATAATAATTTTTCATCACATACCCTTCTTTTTTTATATTTTGAATTTTCCAGCATTGGAGGAACAAAATTCATATAGGTCTTCACATTATTTTCCTATAACAAAAACAAATGATATTCATAATAGACTAAAATACAAGTAACAAATAAATAAAATAAACACATACTAAAAGAAAAGACTAGAAAAAGAAGGCCAAACAAATTTACATCCAAAGATATATATATGAGCCTAAGGTAAATTCATGATTACGATCTTTAATACGTGCATATCTAATTAAAAATATCTAATCAGCTCGTACATAGACATATTTGAGAAAAAGGTAAAATATCTTTTATTAATAATAATTAAACTATAAAGGTACCACATATGTATGATTGAATATAAAAATAGATTTATTTCTAATTTTTCGAGCAAAATTTTCATTTGATGATGTTCATACGATTGACAACATCCAAAAGATATAAATAGATTTTATGTATATGTGTGTGTGCGTGTGTACGTGTGGGAGTGCGTGCGTGCGTCGTGTGTGTATGTGTGAATAAGCCATAAAATAAAATGTATGAACATAAACTTGATAACATTCGTTTCAGCAAATATTCATTTCATAAAGAAGCAAACCTACTCAGTATAGAACTTTACCATGACATAGTTGTGAAGGTTCTTGTCTTACAAATGACTACAACACTAAGCAGTCTTATGTTTCTTATTTATAATATTCAATATTTAATTTCACTTTATCTGTAGATTTATTTCTCGAGATTTCATTACCATAATAAATTGAAGATAAATTAGATATGAAGCAAAATTAAAATGTTCAAACTTTTAAATTTGTCAGAAAATTTAATTTATAATAATGATATTGTGTCTACATAATAAATATTTTTTTACCTTATTTTAAGTATAAATAACATAAATATCAACCATTTTAGAAGTAATTTTACTCTCTCCCACTTTTTTAATTTCTTTACTCTCTCTCCCGATTAATATACATAAGATAGCAGACATATACATAGCAGTCTGTGCATATGTGAATTTGTTATTGCAGTTAAAAATGGAAATAAGTGATTCACTTCCTTTATTGATGTAATTAACGCAACAAATTTATGAAGTGGATTACTGCATCCCTTGAATTATGTAACAACTATGGTAATTCAAATTTTGAATTATACAAATACATTAAAAAAAATCAGACGATAAAACAAAAACAAATCAAGCACGTATTTGTCGATTGTTTGAAGAAAAAAAATTAATCAAAATTCAAGAAGATGAATATTGCTATTCTTTTGAGGTACTCTGGTCAAGGGAGAATTGTAACAGAAAGAGGTATTATTTTTTTGCTATTCTTTTAGGTATTATTGTCGCGGTATCGATAACTTTTATTTAGGTTGGGTTCGATAATTTTTTTCAGAAAAAAGAGGTATTGTTTTTAACGAAAATAGTTTTTCCAGGAAAAAAGAGGTATTATTTTTAGTTCTGTTATGAAATTTATTTACTTAAATTTGCATGAATATTTGTATGACGTTAAGTTTCATTTTGCGGAGATTGTTTTCATGTTAAGCACATGAAATTGTCTATTTTTTTCGAATTGGATTAATTGATGTCCTAAATTTGTAAATTCCAGGGAAACAAGTTCATGTTATATACATAGCAATGTCGTCTATTAATCACATATACATTCACTGCATTTTGTATATATGTAGAATAACATTTTGATATTGTGTTATTTGTATTCATAAATTGATTAACAGGCAGAAACATATATACTTTATTGAGTTGTAATATATATTTTATATCTTATGTTGTATATGAATTTTTTTCTTTGTATAATCGATTTGTAACACCCAAAATGAAAAAAATTATAAATTGTTATTACTACTAATCATACTATTATTGTTTATTTCAGCTATGTCCTCCGATGTTACAATGAGGATTGTAAATGAATGTTGGAACCATCTAGTTACAAAAAAAACTGAATTTCTTTTTATTCAGGTCAAGGCTTCCTCAACCTATATCTACTCAGTTTATGATTCTGGAAGAAGATACATCGTCGATCTTGAAAGTGGATTGTGCAACTGTGGAAGGTTTCAAAAAGATGAAATTCCTTGTCCTCACGCTATTGCATTCTTGAAATCAAAACATGCGAAAGAATTTAGACCATACTGTTGCGTTAATAAGTGTATTCAACGTATAACCAAAGTATAATACCGTCTACATAATTTACTATTGAAACTGGTGTTAATATGTATTTATATACATATTTTCTATGCATTTGTCGAACTACAAAATGTTATTATAAAAATACATGTTCATTATCGAAAATTAAAATACAATTGAGCTCACAAAACAAATGCATGTAAAACTTGTGTATATTATAATATTTAGTTATGTATATATGATTTGTGGTTGCTAATGTGTATTCTATATGAATTTGTCATTCATTCACGTATGTTACCATGTGATCATTAGTGTTGACACCTAATTTTTGCCCTCCAAGACTAAATTTAATCCTGTGTTTCTTCAAGTTTTAATAAAATTGAAATATTTATTTCATCCCAATAAAAAATTTTCAAAATATTTTTGTACGTAATTTTGTCAATTTAAGTAGCGATTATATATTATTGTGTTCAGTTATATGAGATTATATAATTTGATTACTTAAATATTTATTCTATGGAATATTGGATTTTAATTAAGGATTATTGTGAAAATAAATATAATGATTAAAATCTTGATTTTAATATAATTTATTATCAATAAGATGGGAATCTTTTTTAGAAAATCCCCAAGCAAGTTGGGAGCCACTCCATAGAATATAATGATCAAGAACGGTATTTTCGGGTAGCCCTAAATATGGGTTAATACTTAGTTATCGAAGACCTTTTGAATTATCTATCTCATTCCTTGAGACCATGAAGAACAAACAAAGGCACTTTATCTTCTTTATAAATATTGTACTTAGAATTTTTCTAAAAAATAGTCGCTAGCAAAAGCAACTTTGTGTCAACTGACTGTCTACCTTGAGTACAGGTACACATATAAAGCAAAAACGCTGACAAACGGACTCAGGAGAAACCATCTTCATTGCCAATGAGGGCCTTTCCATATTATTTCATCTCCAAGAGGGCCATTGAATTTAATAATTATTGAGATGCGAGATAGCATACGCTGGCGTTGAGGATATCATTAGCATTTAATATCTATTGACACGCGGGCTATCATATGCTGGTATCGAGGACATCATCTACACTAAATATCTGACGCGTGAGATATCATATGCTGGCGTCGAGGATATTATCTACAGTAAATATCTGATGATGCATGAGATATCATATTCTAGCTTCGAGGATATAATCTGCATTAAATATTTGATGATGCGCAAGATATTATACGCTAGCATCGAGGGTATCATCAACATTTAATATCTGTTCACACACGAGATAGCATACGCTGGCGTCGAGGATATCATCAAGATTTAATATTTGTTGAAATGCGAGATAGCATACGCTGGCATCGAGGATATCATCAGCATTTAATATCTGTTGACACGCGGGATAGCATATGCTAGCATCGACAATATCATCAATATTTAATATCTGTTGACACACGAGAGAGCATACTTGGTGTCGAAGATATCATCATAATTCAATATTTGTTGACACGGGAGAGAGAATACGCTGGCGTTGAGGATATCATCAATATTTAATATTTTTTGACATACGAGATAGCATACGCTGGCATCGAGGATATCATTAGAATTTAATATCTGTTGATACGCAAGATAGCATACGCTGGCATCAAGGATATCATCAGTATCTAATATCTGATGACACGCGAGATAGCATACGCTGGTGTCGAGGATATCATCCACATTAAATATCTGATAACATATGAGATAACACACGTTGGCATCGAGGATATCATCAATATTTAATATCTGTTGACACGCGAGATAGCATACATTACTGTCGAGGATATCATCAACATTCAATATCTGTTGAAATGTGAGATAGCATACACTGGCGTCGAGGATATCATGAACATTCAATATCTGTTGACACGCGAGATAGCATATGATGGCATCGAGGATATCATCAACATTTAATATTTTTTGACATACGAGATAGCATACGCTGGCATCGAGGATATCATTAGAATTTAATATCTGTTGATACGCAAGATAGCATACGCTGGCATCAAGGATATCATCAGTATCTAATATCTGATGACACGCGAGATAGCATACGCTGGTGTCGAGGATATCATCCACATTAAATATCAGATAACACATGAGATAACACACGTTGGCATCGAGGATATCATCAATATTTAATATCTGTTGAAACGCGAGATAGCATACATTACTGTCGAGGATATCATCAACATTCAATATCTGTTGAAATGTGAGATAGCATACACTGGCGTCGAGGATATCATGAACATTCAATATCTGTTGACACGCGAGATAGCATATGATGGCATCGAGGATATCATCAACATTTAATATTTTTTGACATACGAGATAGCATACGCTGGCATCGAGGATATCATTAGAATTTAATATCTGTTGATACGCAAAATAGCATACGCTGGCATCAAGGATATCATCAGTATCTAATATCTGATGACACGCGAGATAGCATACGCTGGTGTCGAGGATATCATCCACATTAAATATCTGATAACACATGAGATAACACACGTTGGCATCGAGTATATCATCAATATTTAATATGTGTTGACACGCGAGATAGCATACGTTACTGTCGAGGATATCATCAACATTCAATATCTGTTGAAATGTGAGATAGCATACACTGGCGTCGAGGATATCATGAACATTCAATATCTGTTGACACGCGAGATAGCATATGATGGAATCGAGGATATCATTATCATTCAATATCTGTTGACACATGAGATAGCATATGTTGGCGTCGAGGATATCATCAAAATTTAATAGTTGTTGACACGCTAGTTAGCATACGCAGACGTCGGGGATATCATCAAAATTTAAAATCTGTTGACATGAGAGATAGCATACGCTAGTGTCGAGGATATCATCAGCGTCTAATATCTATTTACACGTAAGATAGCATACGCTAGCGTCGAGTTGTTCTTATTGTTGTCTTGGCCGAGACATGTTTCTTTGTGACTAGATTTTGTAGTCTTTTGTTGTTTAAAGTGTTCCTAGTGTTGGTTTCTGTCTCACCAACACTAAAAAGTGTCAAAATCTAAGCTTGAACTTGAACTTGTTGAAGTTGTTAATGTGAACAAAGTGTGGCTGATTTAATGTTGTTGTCATTCTAAGCCTTGACCATGTTGAAGGACTTGTTGCTGTGGAGTTGGGCGTTGGAATTTGTTGTTATTCTTAGAGAATATTGTTGTTGTTCTTGGTGTTGTTATTGTGTTCTTGTTGTTCTTTACCCTTCTCATCTTTTGTTAAAACAAAAAGTTAACATTAGATCCACAAAAAGTGAAAGACCAAGTTGTAGTACTTATTGGTGAAAGACTTTATCACATCACTCAAAAGACCTGACAACCACTTTTCACCTACTTTCATTAATTTAAGGACCTTGTTTCAAGGAGAAAGTACCAAGAAGGTCAACGTCTTAAGCCAACATTGCAACACAACTAAAGGTGTTTCATGTTTCAAGTCTTACATCAATGAACAACTAATGAGAGAAAGACCTAAAATGTTCTATTTATATTCTATTACAAGACAAGGAAAAATGACAACAATGCCATTAAAGGGTGGGGTGGCCATGGAGTGCATTTGGACCCAATGAAGTGACAAAAATACCCTTAATAAAGATGACCAAATCATGACCCATTAAGTGTTGTCCAAAACCGTGAGTCCTCTAGTCTTCGATGCTCCAAGTAATCTTCCACACACGACCTTGCTTGTGCTTAAAATGGGTCTTCTTTGCATATTCTTGTGCCCTCAGGGTGACCAAGTCTTGAGACTTTAAATGATGACCTCCAGTCATGTCTTCAAAAATTAAGGTGGACATTTGACTTGTATAAACCTTGGCTCACAAGGGTCACCAAATTAGGATGCATATTTATTGCAATGTGCTTGTGTAATATAACTATTTATGTGCTTATACGTGCTATGTTGATTCGAATCAAAGGCAAACTGATCCAATCCCATTTTCCATAGAGCATCTCTAGGAAGAAATATATCCCACTATACAATAATCCAACCAAACATACTTCAAGTCTCCCAGAAAGTCCACAATCATTCTCAAAACTTCCTAAAAGTTCGCTACTATTTCAGGAAAACTGACTATGGACTCTGGAGAAGAATTATATGTTCGATCTATGAAAGACCAGATTTCTCCTCCGTGAGATACATAGGCATCCTTTTGGACCGTCCCCTATCTTCAAAAACTCTGATGTTTTCCACTTTCTTGAAAGAAGTAATAAGGTCAGAAAGAAGAAGAGTTGAGCTTTACTCATAAATTCCACCTATCCATATCATTGAGTAAAATCCTATTCATTGAAATTATCGAGTCATCATTAGTTTATGTATCAATTCGCATGAGATAAGAAATAACTCTATGTGTTTACTCCCTACCTTATCATTTTGCTTTTCTTATTACTAATGGAATCTAACACGTCCGCCTTCGAGTTATTTTTACTTTGCAGGAAATAGAAACTACTTTGTGTTGGCATAAAATTACCCTACTTCACTATATCAAAGTGAATAAGAGATCCCTTTCTTGATTATAGCTTTGTTACGGGAAAAGAAAAATGGCTAGTAGTAAAACTGAGCTCTACCAATAATTTTTCAAAACCTGTATGTGATGATCTTGAGGATGGAATAAGAAAAATGTAAGGGAAGAATATTCCAAGACAACCGGGATCATGGAAGATGAATTAGAGGAAACATCATTAAACTGGACCCCCACTCTGCTCATAACTCATTACCCATCATGGTAGATGAAATGGCAATTACCAGTAGTTTTAAAAAATTGTTGATGACCCGAAGGAGGCCCCGCGATCCACCCTTTTATGTCCCAAATTTTTCTTTTTGTGCTTTACTGCTTTAAAAAAAGGCATGGGCGCGCATTTGCGTGGATCATGAACCATAGTTCATATTTTTTTCTCAAATTTCAATGAAAAGGTCTCCCTTTATTCAAGAAGTTATTTTGAAATATGATTATTGTCTTGCTATCATCTAACTTGGTTTGTTTCAGTAGTAGTAATTTTTAAAACCTTTCATTGTCATGTCATGTCAAGGGTTAGATGAACAAAGTGAAGGAAATGATGGTGAATGGAAAGACCACGATGAGGAATGGTTAGTGAAAGACATAGAAGAACTTGTAAATCGGGAGGAGCCTTACCTGGAGGAAACTGAAAAGAACTCATCCACTTGCTTGTTACTACAATGATATGCCAGGATTGAGCACCAACATCATGTCTCAAAAGTTACCAATCACTCCCGAGTTTGATCCAGTTAAGCAAAAATTTGTTTTATGATGTAAATTGCCTAGAATCCCTTCTTTTATGTACGAACTACGTTTGACCTGAATTCTCAAGAATGAGATACGTTGGCGGCCTAAGTCGACTTTGGTCAACATTAGGATAATTTATCCCTTCCTTTTATGTACGAACTATGTTTGATCTAAATTCCTAAGAAAGGGATACGTAGGTAGCCTATGTCGTCTTTGGTAAACCCCTTAGGACAATATCCTTTCCTTTTATGTACGAACTGTGTTTGACCTAAATTCCCAAGAAAGGGAGTACATAGGCGGCCTATGTAGGCTTCAGTCAATACCATAGAAAATGTATCCTTTCCTTTCATGTATGAACTACGTGATGACCTGAATTTCCAAAAAAAGATACTTCGGCGGCCTATGTTGGCTTCGGTCAACCCCTTATAATTTTCTATATATCCTTAGCGTAGTCCTGAACTACGTGTGACCTGATTCCTGCTTTAAATAGATACGTAGATGCATCGACGGCTCGATCATATAACCCTAGAAAATAGAAACTGGGAAAGAATTTTCAAGAAGGAATCTAAAAAATTCACAAGAGGAAGATCATCGTCCAACAAAGAGAACGGAGACCAACAAAGACTTTGGATCCTTTCGCGTTGAGATCGTCTCAAATAACTTTAAATTGGGGAAAAAATTTTGAGGAGGTCCTCAAAATTTCCACTAATATGTTAGAATATATTTCAAATCCCCCAGCTTCAGATGTCAAAGTCAAGTTTTGAAAATCACCAGCTGTGACGAAGTCTAGACAAACTAAATCTTTGGCTATGACAGAACCTCTGATAGAGAGCTTCAACGATGATAAATCCCCTGAAATCCTCCATCAAACGTTAGATATAGTTATGAACTAAGAGTAAGACGTTCATTGAGTTAGTACATGACATGATTGGCAGAGATTTTCTAAAGCTCTTACAAAATTTTTTGAAACTAGTTTCCAAAATTAAACTAATTTCGAAAATCTATAGAATTTTTTTTACTTAGTGGTTGCGTAGCCATCTATTAGAAAGGGGAATCAGAGCGGAGGTCCCAACACGATGGATCACCTGAAAGATGGCGAGGATAAAATCAAGGATCGAAGGATGTCAACACGGAGTAGTTTCAGTCAAAACTAACTATTTTTCTATGGATACAGAGATCAATACACAAAGATGGAAATTGTTTTAGAAAATTCCCAAGCAAGTTGGGAGCCACTCATGAGAATATGATGCTCAAGAACGGTATTCTTGGGTATCCCCAAAGACGGGTTAATACCAATTTATCAAAGACCTTTTGAATTATCTATCTTATTCCTTGAGACCATGAAGGACAAACAAAGGCACCTTATATTCTATATAACTATTGTACTTAGAATTTTTCTAAAAAATAGTCACTAGCAAAAGTAAATTTGTGTCAACTGACTGTCTACATTGAGTACAGGTACACATGTAAAGCAAGAACACTAACAAACGAACTCAGGAGAAACCATCTTCATTGCCCAGAGGGTTATTCCATTTTATTTCATCTCCAAGAGGTCCATTGAATTTAATATCTGTTGACATGTGAGATAGCATATGCTAGTATTGAGGATATCATTAGCTTTTAATATCTGTTGACACAGGGTATATCATACACTGGTAGCTAGGATATCATCTGTACTAAATATCTGATGCGCGAGATATCATATGCTGGTTTCGAGGATATCATCTACATTAAATATCTGATGACGCATTAGATAGCATACGCTGGTATCGAGGATATAATTCGCATTAAATATCTAATGATGTCCGATATATCATACACTGTAGTAGAGGGTATCATTAGTATTTAATATCTATTGACACGCGAGATTCCATACGCTGGCGTTGAGGATATCATCAACATTTAATTTATATTGACACACGAGATAGCATACGCTGGCGTTGAGGATATCATTAATATTTAATATTTGTTGATATGCGAGATAGCATACACTAGCATCGAGGATATCATCAATATTTAATATCTGTTAATATGCGAGATAACATACGTTGGCATCGAGGATATCATCAGAACTCAATATCTGTTGACATGCGAGAGAGCATACGCTGGCGTCGAGGATATCATCAACATTTAATATCTATTGACACGCGAGATAGCATATTCTGGCGTCGAAGATGTCATTAGAGTTTAATATCTGTTGACACGCGAGATAGCATACGCTGGCATCAAGGATATCATCATCATCTAATATCTGATGACATGCGAGATGGCATACACTGGCGTCGAGGATATCATCCGCATTAAATATCTGATGACACGTGAGATAGCATAAGCTGGCGTTGAGGATATCATCCACATTAAATTTTTTATGACATGCGAGATATCATACGCTGCCATCGAGGATATCGTCAGTATTCAATATCTGTTGACACCTGAGATAACATACGCTGGTGTCAAGGATATCATTAGCATTCAATATTTGTTGACACGCTAGATAGCATATGCTGGCATCGAGGATATCATCATCATTTAATATTGACGCATGAGATAGTATACATTGGCATCGAGGATATCATCAACATTTAATATTTGTTGACACGCGAGTTTGCATATGCTTGGGTCGAGGATATCATCAATATTTAACATCCGTTGATATTCTAGGTAGTATACACTGGCATTGAGGATATCATCTGTGTGTAATATCTATTGACACGTGAGATAGCATATGCTGGAGTTAAGGATATATCATAATTTTATGAATCAACATCTGAATGCATCAAAAGCACGCGATTTGAAGGGACTCATTTTAGTCGTTATCTGAAGACGGGTGATATATGAGATTTACAAGAAATTTACAATTTGAGGGTCATCTATAAGGCATATTATATGAAATAGGATAGTGTGCAAGATTACCTATGATTTGATAGCCCATAGGTCATCCGTAATCCGTAACAATATTCTAACCGGATAGTATGCAAGGTTACCCAAAAATTGATAGTCTGAAGGTAATCCATAAGTCACAAATAAATCCTTATCGGAGAATATGGGTGATTATCAAATTGATAAGTCAAAGGGTTCTTTATAAGCCGCGTCATATCCAAGATCGATTATGTGCAGAATTACCCAAAGACTAGCAATTTGATAAGTCATATTGTATCTAAGGTCGGATGATGTGCAGGAAAACTTAAGAGCTAGTGATTGGAGGGATATCTGTAAGTCATCTCTTATCCAAGGTTGGATAATATGCAGGATCACCTAAAATCTAGTGATTCAAAGGATATTTATAAGTCGCCTTGTATCCAACATTTAATGATGCGCGAGATTATCCAAGGATTGACAATTCAAGGGAAATCTATAAGTCGTATAAATACAAAAGATGCGCAAGACTTACCCGAGATCATATGCAAAGAATTATTGACAATAACCGAAGAGGTTATCATATAACAAGTATTATAGGTGATCAGTGAGTTGCCACATCAACGTAAGATTACACGGTTGCAAGGACCATTCTACATAAAGTATCATCGGTGTTCGAAAGGGCCACCCCACTTTGAAGACATATTCACTCAATAAATAAGCTAATTATACACCAACCAAGACTGTTGTTGTGTCTGTTTCTGCAAGTTATTTCCTTCCAAATAGGTACATGAAAGGATGACTTTGTTTTTTTTCAGATGACAACTCACGTGGAAATATGGTAAAAACTATATACCTCTTTTGTGAATTATGTTTAGCACTAACACTCTTTGTTTGAAACATTATCGAGAGCATCCGAGAGGATAAGAATATCAAATTAAAACCATAGGTGCGGATGACTCCAAATAGGACGTATCACAACATGGAACTATTTCTTAGCCGCAAAATGGAACATAGTCTAGAATGGGAAGTCAAACTCTTTGGACGTGAGCTAAAGGATGATCGCCAACACCATACAACCATACCCATATTAAAAGGCGTGTGGGTACTTTAGGATATTTTGATTTCAGTTTCTCTTTCTTTCAAATTCTAGTGGTAAGACACCTAGAGTTTTTGGAAATTATGTCTAGGTAAGTTCTTGACTATGGATGTGAAGGATCACACATTCATGGTTAAGATGTTACAAGCCTCTTTTCCACAACCCAATCAACTTGTCACTCATCCTGAGCCAAAGATTATCTGAAATAAAAGACTATCTTTTTTACCGATTGAGTTGAACTACAAGCTGTCTGATTCCCTGAGTCTCGATGATATGTAGGTTGGGTTCTTTGTTGAAAACTCGACTGCATTCCAACATCCCCCCAAATCCCTCTATTTCCTAGATTTTCATTTTCATTAAAAACTCTAAAAACAGAAACAACTGGTAATTTTTTTAAAAATCGTGCTTTAAATCAAGATTTATGAACGACAAGAGGCTGAATTTTCATGTAACATGAGATATGTAGGAAGCCTGATACTAAGGTCCGGCCATAACTCTATGAAACTCATGCGAAAGTCAACCTCTTTCAGATTCAAATTTATGGTCGGACAAAAATTAGGAACGTCAACCTTCCTTTACCTAGGGTTACATGCATCCACCCTACCCAAAGAGAGGGGGAAGTTGTTGACACCTAATTTTTTCCCTCCACGACTAAATTTAATCCTGAGTTTCTTCAGTTTTTAATAAAATAAAAATATTTATTTCATTCGAATAAAAAAATTTCAAAATATTTTTTGTACGTAATTTTGTCATTTTAAGTAGCGATTGTATATTATTCTGTTCAGTTATACGAGATTATATAATTTGATTTCATAAATATTTATTATATGAAATATTGGATTTTAATTAAGGATTATTTTGAAAATAAATATAATGATTAAAATCTTGATTTTAATATAATTTATTATCAAAATAATCCTTAATTTAAATTCAGTATTCCATGGGATGTTGTGGTATCGATATTTTAATTATTTACATGTTCATGATATAAAAATGAGCTAGCAATATTTGTACATGCTTATTTTTTACTTTATTCTTTGATAAAGTTTCAATATTTCCTCAAAGATGTACTTATGCTTTGTTTAAACTCATTGTTGGTGGATATGTTTGTTTTTACCATGTAAAGTTATTTTCTTTATGTTGAAAAGAATAGTTAATATTGATTGTTTCGCCTTTTCACCTTATTCTTTGATTATTTTTGATAAAGTTTAGATCTTTGCCTGAAAAACATACTCATGTCTTATTTAAACTCATTGTTGGTGTATATTTTATTTTTTAGCATGTAAAGTTATTTTCTTTATGTTGAAAATAATAGTTAATATTGATTGTTTTGCCTTTTGACCTTATTCTTTGATTATTTTGGATAAAGTTTTGATTTCTTTTTGAAAAACATACCCATGTCTTTTTTAAACTCATTGTTGGTAGATATATTTTTTTTTTAGCATGTAAAGTTATTTTCTTTATGTTGAAAAGAATAGTTAATATTGATTGTTTTGCCTTTTTCCTTTATTCTTTGATTGTTATGTATAAAGTTTTGATCTTTGCTGAAAAGATGAATTCATGCCTTGTTTAAATTCATTGTTAGCGGATATGTTTGTTTTAGCATGTAAAGCTGTTTCTTTTATGTTGGAAAAATAGTTATTATTTTTTGTTTCACCTTAATAAAAATAGTAATTAGTTAAGTCAAGAATTTGACATTTTCTTGCTAATTATTTTAATGGATTTCAAAATCCTCATATAAGAGATGAAGTGCTAGCTTTATTTCCATCCAAGATATTTATTTATATTTTTTTCTCATGTTGTCTTGTCAAAATGATGAGAAAGTTCGGATTTTTGTGGCTAAATAGAATTATTTGGATATTTTGGGCCATGCATAGTATGATTGTTGAACGATATTTCACTTTTAGAGATGCTAAACTTTTATTCTTATTTTCTTACTCTGGATTGTTATATGTGCTCTTGTGTGTGTAAAGACTTGATTCATGTCTCTCTTTTATTCATAATATCAAAAGAAAATCAATGATGTCTTAGAAATATAAACCATAGGTCGTTACATATTTTTCCATAAAATATTGGTTGTAATTTAGATGTATGAATTTTCGTTAATGTCGCTTTAATTGAAATTTAAAGATTCTCTTTCTAGAAAAGTTAACCTTTATTTTCTTTTTATTTTATGGATTAGTGTCAATGTTTGTTCAATTTTAGAAGGCATGAGTATTTTTCTTGTTGCCTCATTGTAACGATTTAAAAATTTGATGAAATATGTGAAATTTCTGATTTTATACAATTTGACTATTTTACCCCTCCCCAGAGTTGCACTATTATATTTCTGGGGTGTGGGAGTGATTGACATAATTTTCAATGCACTTTGGTATCATTTATGCAATATTGTGGTTTCTGATGGCTTCGAGAGCCTTATTTTGGACTTATGTAGATATCTTTTAATCCATTAGACGGATGACTAAACGAACTGCTCCAACAACTTCGGAATATCAATTTTAGACTAGGTAGTCCTTTGGTTCGGGTCTCGGTGCACCCGAGCTCATTTTGACCTATTGGTCGAAAAGTTAAAGAATTAAAATACGGGTGTGGAACCCACATTTCATCAAAACGACCTCGGATGAAAAATACGACTTTGTCAACAGATCCGGAATGTCGATTTCAGGGTGTTAGCATATTTGGTATGATTTTACGGCTTTTAAATCTCATTTCGACCCTCGGTTTGGAAAATTATTCTTTCAGATTTCGGGGGTCAACTTTGTGAAAACGACGTTTGTTTGAAAATATGATATTTCCATTGCGTCTGGAATATCGAATTTAGTATGGTTACATAGTTTTTTTGTGTATATTGAATTCCGAATGAATTCCGAACGAATTCCGAACACCCCGTCAAACTTCAAATTAACTTTTAAAAACAAAAATCTGCAACAATAGCAGATTTTCCCCTATATATATAGCAAATTTTCCCCTATTTTTGGTCGATTTTGCTCATTTTTCATCTTGCTTTTTGATAGTTAAACCTAAAGTAATGTGGGAGTTTAAAAGTAAAGTTTGCGGGAGCTTATGAAGCTAGATTAACACATTTTTCTTGATTTTATTACGGATTAAAGGTAAGAATTCACCCATTTGTTAGTAATTTCTTGATTAATTTCTCAAAACCCCAAAAATCTTAGGGCATGATTTTAAACCCATATTTCACTCCTTTTCACTTGAATAATATTTTTATCTTATAATTACTAGTTTTTCGTCAATTTAACCTTCAAAAAAACTTTGATTCTTGATTTTAACGCAGATCTCAAGGATTTTACCCGATAAAGCTCAAAAATGGTTTATCCTCGACTTGAACACCATTTTTTACTCGATTTAACTTGGGTTTTCAGATGTAGGTTCCTAAAAATAGGGAGAACATGTTTTTGAATTAAAGTTCTGATTTTGCTCTTCTTTTTCAGAAACCCATTTTGGGGGTCAGTTTTTACTCTGAATAAAAAATAGTCAATATGGGTGTCGTTGGTTTTGTTTAACACATAGATTTCATATTTTACATTTTTAGTGGAGTTTGGGATTGTTCATGAAAAGTAAGGTCGTGGGTTCAAGTGTAGCAGACCAGTTTTGAATTTCGAGGTAGGTTATAGCTTAACTCTTTCAGACTGGGCTGAGTAGTAAATGATGGAGCAAAATACATGTTAAAGGTGGGAACTAATCATGAAAAATGGATATCTATGTGTTGTGCCCGTGTGGGGACTTCTATTTGATGTAGTTGTCAAAATTGAGATATTATGGGATATGTGTGACCGTGTGGGGTCCTATGTGATATTGGTATCCTTGAATACATATCTATAATTGTATTGTGTTGTTAAACTGCTAATGTGGTACCATTGGTGTATTGTGATTATATTCATACTTTATTGGCAAATGAGACATATGAAAATTCATGAATGATACGAAAATAATGAGCGAATATTTACGCATGTGGTTGTGGAAATGTATCATTATGGTTGGTTGTGGAAATATATCATGTGGTTGTTTGTGAAAGTACTCAGTATTATTGGTTATGAGTATTACATATTCATATCATACACAATCATGAAACATTGGTACCACCGTGGCAACATATGAGAAACACTGGCAATACCTTTTTAAATGATATTGTAATACCATATAAAACCCTTTCCAAGGGATGTGCTGGAAAGGATATATGACATATGTAGATTTTATACGGATTGACGAACCCCTCATGGGTCCTGCATTAGGAAGCTTGCCTCCTTAGGTGTATACGGGGATTGTGCAATCATCCCGAAGGTTATACGACGACCTCATGAATCATCATCATCATCATCATAGACATTGCACTTACTTTATTGTGTTATGTTGTGTTGTATTGGCATAATGACTTTTCATCTATGTATTTATCATATCTTCTTTTACTTGCATTTGATGATCTTGTATATGCATGTTCCCTTGTTCTTTTTATATGTGATATAATTGGTATTTTTTTCATCTTGGTGTGATGTTGTAATATATGTGACATATATTAGAACTGTTAGTGCAAGTGGTGTGGGCTACCATTGTGGGATATTTTCTGATTGCTGGTGACGTGTCCTTAGTGTATATTTTGTATGGTTTATTTACCACTTTGCTTGGATGGCCTATGATACCTACTGAGTACAAGTGGACTGTACTCATGCCTACTATGCCATTTCGGTGCAGGTCCTAGCTCGAGTGTGCCTCAACTTTCTTGACTCGGGCGATTGTTGGAGCTTCTAAGGTAGTAGTTAGACATTCATGTGTCCGAGGTTCACCCTTATCTTTCTACAGTAATTATTCCATAACTAGTATTCAGAGATAGATAATATTTATTTTTGGTTTTTTTTTTGATGCATTTGATTCTTGGATTGTATTAGTGGTTCTTACACTATTGACACCTAGTTTTGGGCATAATTGGCATTTTGGATAAGTTATTTTCGTATTGTTATGATTATTTATATGCTTCGGTTTTGTTCTAGAAGCCTTACCTTGGGATGTTTCTGTCTTTTTCTCAGTTTGTATCAGTTTGGGTGATAGTCTCACTTGTCAAGGTTCGCCACGATAAGTGCCATCATGACCCTAGTTTTTGGGTCATGACAAATTGGTATCAGAGAAGCTAGGTTTCATTGGTCTCAATGGTGTAAGAATGAGATGTCTAATAGAGTCTGATAGATCGATACGTAGACGTCCGTATCTATCTTCGAGAGGCTATAGGATGTCTTTAGGAAACCTCGCTCATTTTATTCCCTATTATGCGAATTCTTTCATATCTTGTGTTCTGAGTTATATTTTACTCATTCTGTGTGGATGGTGTGGCTTATATTACATATCAATTGAGAGATTCTGTGAGAAATTAGTGGATATCGTTTGTCAGTTGTAGGCTTATTGATACTCTTGAGTTGTCATGGGATCAGTTTGTTAATGCCTTTCTAGAGATATTTGTTCCTTTGTGTTTGAGAGATCGTATGTGGCACGAGTTTGATCATTTAGAGCAGGTCTCCATGACAGTTTTTGAGTATGAAACATGCTTCCATGCCCTGTCCAAATATTTCTATTATAGCATTTCCACTGATTTTGAGAATACTGAAAGTTTGTGAAGGGTTTGGTTGTCTCCCTTCAGTTGGCAACATCTCAGATGGTTGTTCTTGGAGCTACTCTTTAGTGTATTGTGGATCATGCTAAGATGATAGAGGGTATTATTTATGCATCTCAGGGAGGCTCCAAGAGGGTGCATCATTTTGGTGAGTTTAGGAGTCATACCTATCGAGGTAGAGATTTTAGAGGTTCTCGTAGATATCATGGTAGGCTAGTGAAGGTGATTTTATAGAGTTCAACTATTGGATCTTCTAGTTTAGCAGTTCAGGGTGGTCGTTTGGGCTCAGTTGTACTTTTTCTTATTGAGACTAGTCGTAGAGGTTTCTATGTGTGTGATAAGATTAGCAATGTGGCAAAGAATTATTCTCGCCCTGTGTTTAGAGGTACTCCTATTTTATTTATGACGGATAGGGGTTCTACCAAAGGTGCAAGAGGTAGAGATGGTAGAGCCCGTGTTGGTTGTCGTGGGGCTACAACCAGTTGGTAGTCGTGGATAGTCTTACGCTATACCAGTCAGATCTAAAGTGGAGGCTTCAAATGTTGTGATCTCAGGTATTGTTCCATTTGTTTTAGACCTGCATCTGTATTATTTGATCCTAGATCGATTTTATCCTTTGTGTTTGTGTATTTTGCTTAGGATTTTGATTCTGTTATTGAGCCTCTTGCCATGCCGATTAATGTATCTACCCCGGTAGGTGATTCTTTAGTGGTGGATTGGGTATATCGATCTTTTGTTGTGGCTTTTTTTGGGTGTGAGACTTTGGTAGACTTGTTTGTGTTAGATATGGTTGATTTTAATGTTATTTTGGGTATAGATTGGTTGGATCCTTATCATGCTTTCTTAGATTGTTTTGCCAAGACCGTGAATTTAGCTTTGTCGGGTGTGCTATGGATAGTTTTGAAGGGTGAACTTCATACGAGTTCTAAGAGGATTATATCTTATGTTCAGGATTGTAAATTGGTTGAGAGGGGATGTTTATCTTACTTGGCCCATATTTGTAACACAAGTGTTGTTTCGCCTCCTTCCTTGGATTTTGTCTGTATTGTCTGTGAGTTTATGGAGGTTTTGCCTACGGACTTGCCTAGTATGCCTTTGGATCGAGATATTGATTTTATTATTGATGTTGAGTCGGGCACCAAGCCCATTTCTATTCATCTTTATAGGATGGCCCGGGAGAGTTGAAGGAACTGAAGGATCGGTTACAGGAGTTTAAGGATAAGGGATTTATTCGACCTAGTGTTTCACCATGTGGTGCGCCTGTCTTATTTGTAAAGAAAAAGGATGGGTCTATGCGGAAGTGTATTAATTATCGACAATTGAATTAGGTGCTGGCTAAAATTATGTATCATTTTTCTCGCATTGGGTGATTTTTTTGATCAGCTTCAGGGTGAGGCAGTGTTTTCAAAGATTGATTTGAGGTTCGGTTATCACCAGTTGAGGATTAGATCTTCGAATATTCCAAAAACAGCTTTACGAACTTGATATGGTGATTATGAGTTCTTGGTCAGGTCTTTTGGGTTGACTAATTCCCTTGCCTCATTCATGGAGTTTATGAATCGGATGTTTCGACCATATCTCGACTCTTTTGTTATGTTTTTTATAGATGATATCTTGGTTTGTTCCAAGATTGAGGTTGATCAAGAGAAGCATTTGTGTATTGTGCTTTAGGGATTGAGGGATTAGAAGTTGTATGCTAAGTTCTCTAAGTGCTAGTTTTGTTTGGAGTCTATTTCTTTCTTGGGTCATGTGGTGACTAAAGAAGGTATTATGGTTGATCCAGCTAAGGTTGCAGCCGTTCGTTATTGGGCTAGACCTACTTTGCCCGCCGATATTCAATTTTTTTTTGGCTTAGTTGGGTATTATCGGTGTTTTGTGGAGGGTTTCTCTTTTATTGCAGCTCATTTGACTAAGTTGACTTAGAAAAAGATTTCCATCTAGTGGTCTGATGCTTGTGTGGTGAGCTTTCAAAAGCTCAAGGATTTGTTAAATTCAGCTCCTATCTTCACTTTGCCCTAGGACAGCGTGGTTTTACCGTCTTTTGTGATGCTTCATGTCTTAGGTTAGGTGTTGTGTTGTTGCGGAAGGGTAAGGTAATTGCTTATGCATCTCATCAGTTGAAGCCTCATGAGAGGAATTATCCAACCCATGATTTGGAGTTGTGCGTAGTTGTGTTTGCCTTGAAGTTGTGGAGGCACTACTTGTATGAAGTCCATTGTGAGATCTTCTCAGATCATCGTAGCCTTCAGTACTTCTTTACCAGCAAGATCATCATATGAGGCAGCGTCGTTGTCTTGAGTTACTTAAGGATTATGACTTGACTATTCTCTACCATCAGGGCGAGGCTAATGTGGATGCAGATGACTTGAGCCGGAAGTTGACTAGCATTAGTAGCTTGGTGCATCTTTTGACTCAAGAGAGGTCATTGGCCTTAGAGGTTTAGTCTTTGGCTAACCTGATGGTAAGGCTTGATATTTCAACACCGAGGCATGTTTTTGCATTTATGGAGGCTATATCTTCTTTCATAGAGAAAATTCAAGATCATTAGTTTGACGATGTTGGAGTGAGGTTGATTTGAGATAAGATATTATGTGGGGAGGTTAAGGAAGCCTCACTTGATTCAGATGGAGTTTTGAGGATTGGAGGCTGAGTTTGTGTGCCGAGAGTGGTGATTGTATTAGGTTGATCTTAGAGGAGGCCTATTATTCCAGATATTCTATCCATCTAGGTGTGACTAAGATGTATTATGATTTGAGACAGCACTACTGGTAGGGTGGTATGAGGTGAGATATAGTGGATTTTGTGGCTCGTTGCCTATGTTTTCAGCAGGTGAAAGCCGATCATATGAGACTTGGTGGTTTACTTCATAGGTTACCCATTCCTGAGTAGAAGTGGGAACGCATCACCATGGACTTTATGACTAGTTCATCCTGTACATCTCATAGTTCTGACAGTGTTTGCGTCATCATAGATCGATTGACCAAATCAGCTCATTTTATTCTGGTTCATGTCTCATTCAGTGTTGAGAGATTGGCCTCTATCGTCATTTATGAGATTGTGCGTCTTAATGTTATGCCGGTGTCCATTATTTCAGATCAAAGTTTTGTGTTCACATCTCACTTTTGGAAAATATTTCAGGATGAGTTGGGTACTCGGGTTGATCTTAGCATACCATTTCACCCCAGTCAGGGCGGACTACTCAAGTTTTAGAGGATATGCTCCACGCGTGCGTGATAGATTTTGGTAGCCGGTGGGAGAAACATTTGTCTTTTGCAGAGTTTGATGTTTCAGAGATGAGATCTCGAGGTGTAAAATTGCTTCGTGAGGCTTGGGATAGAGTTTGAGTCATTCAGGATAGACTTAGAGTGGTTCAGAGTAGGCAGAAGTGTTACGCTGATCATAGACTTTGTGCCTTGAGATTTGGTGTAGGTGATCATGTTTTACTTTGAGTTTCACCCATGAAGGGTGTGATGAGGTTTGGGAAGAGGGGCAAGCTTAGCCCCAGGTATATTGGTCCATTTGAGATTCTTTGGACTGTTGGTGATGTGGATTATGAGTTGGCTTTTCCCCTTGATCTATCAGTTGTTCATTCAGTTTTTCATGTTTCTATGCTTCGTCGTTATATTCTAGGAGAGTCTCATATCATTCATTGGGAGTCAGTTCAGTTAGATGAGTGGTTGTCCTTTGTTGAGGATTCGATTTCCATTTTGGCTAGGGATGTTAGGCAGTTGCGCTCTAGAGTGATCCTTGTGGTATAGGTATAGTGGCAACATCGACCTGTAGATGAGGCTACTTAGGAGGTTAAGTTTGATATGCTTAGTTCCTATCCCCAGCTTTTTATTGATTCAGGTATTTGCGTGCCTTAGTTCAAGGATGAACTAGATTTTTGGTGGTGGATGATGTAACGATCTAAAAATTTGATGAAATATGTGATTTTGTTTAATTTGACTATTTTACCCCTCCAAGTAGTTGTATTATGATATTTCTGGGGGGTAGGAGTGATTGGCATGATTTTCGATTCATTTTGGTGTCATTTATGCAATAATGTGATTTTTTATGGCTTCGAGAGCCTTATTTTGGACTTATGTAGATATCTTTTGATCTGTGTGATAGATAGCCAAACGGACTGCGCCAGTAGCTCCGAAATATCGATTTTAGGCTAGGTAGACCTTTGGTTCGGGTCCCGGTGCACCCGAGCTCATTTCGACCTACTGATCAGAAAGTTGGAAAATTGGAAATATGGGTGTGGGACCCACATTTCGTTGAAACGACCTCGGATGGAAAATCCGACTTTTCCAACAGATCCGGAATGTCAATTTTAGGGTTTTACCATAGTTGGTATGATTTTACGGCTTTTAAATCTCAATTTGACCCTCGGTTTGGAAAATTATAATTTCGGGTTTCGGGGGTCAACTTTGTGAAAACGATATTTTTTTTGAAAATCTGATATATCCATCGCATCCAGAACGTCAAATTTAGTATGGTTAGATAGTTCGTTTGTGTATATCGGACTCCGAACGAATTTCGGACGCCCCATCAAACTTCAAATTAACTTTTTAAAACAAAAATCTGCAACTATAGAAGATTTTCTGCAATATATAGCAGATTTTCCCCTATTTTTGATCCATTTTGCTCATTTTTCATCTTGCCTCTTGAGAGTTAAACCTAAAATAGTGTGGAAGCTTAAAAGTAAAGTTTGTGGGAGCTTGGGAAGCTAGATTAACACCTTTTTCTTTGTTTTATTACGGATTAAAGATAAAAATTCACCAATTTCTTAGTAATTTCTTGATTAATTTCTCAAAACCCCAAAAATCTTAGGCATGATTTTAAACCCAAATTTCACTCCTTTTCACTTGAATAATATTTTTATCTTATAATTACTAGTTTTTCATCAATTTAACTATCAAAACAACTTCGATTCTTGATTTTAACACGGAGTTCAAAATTTTACCCGATAAAACTCAAAAATAGTTTTTCTTCAATTTGAACCCCATTTTATACTCAATTTAACTTGGGTTTTCAGCTGTAGGTCCCTAAAAATATGGGGAACATGTTTTTAAAATAAAGTTTTAATTTTGCTCTTCCTTTTTGGAAACCCATTTTGGTGGTTCGTTTTGACCCGAATCAAAAGTAGTCAATATGGGTGTCGTTGATTTTATTTTGACGCATAGATTTCATATTTGATGTTTTTAGTGGAGTTCGGAATTGTTCATGAAAAGTAAAGTCACGGGTTCAAGTGTAGCGGACTAGTTTCGACTTTCGAGGTAGGTTATAGCTTAACTCTTTTAGACTGGGCTGGGTAGTAAATGATGGTATAAAATACATGTTAAGGGTGAGAACTAATCATGAAAAATGACTATCTATGTGTTGTGCCCGTGTGGGGGCTTATATGTGATGTAATTGTCGAAATTGAGATATTATGTTATATGTGTGACCGTGTGGGGTCCTATGTGATATTGATAGCCTTGAATACATATGAATAGTTGTATTGTGTTGTTAAAATGCTAATGTGATACCATTGGTATATTGTGATTATATTCATACTTTATTGGCAAATGAGATATGTGAAAATTCCTGGATAATACGAAAATAATGAGCGAATATTGACGCATGTGGTTATGGAAATGTATCATTGTGGTTTGTTGTTGAAATATATCATGTGGTTGTTTGTGGAAATATACATTGTGATTGGTTGTGAGCATTACATCTTCATATCATACTCATTAATAAATATTGGTTCAACCGTTGCAACATCTGAGAAACACTGGTAACACCTTTGTAAAAGATATTGTAATACCTTATAAAACCCTTTACAAGGGATGTGCTGGAAAGAAAAGATGAGATATGTGGATTTTATACGGGTTGACGAGCCTCCCATGGGTCCTGCGTTGAGAGGCTTATCACCGTAGGTGTATACGGGGATTGTTCAACGATCCCAAAGGTTGTGCGACGACCTCATGCATCATCATCATCATCATCATCATCATCATCATATACATTGCACTTACTTTATTGTGTTATGTTGTGTTGTATTGTCATATTGACTTATCATCTATGTATTTATCGTATCTTCTTTTACTTGCATTTGATGATCTTATATATGCATGTTCCCCTTGTTCTTTTTATATGTGTAATAATATGTACTTTTGTTCATCGTGGTGTGATGTTGCAATATATGTGAGATATATTAGAACTGATAGTGCAAGCGGTGTGGGCTACCATTGTGGGACATTTTCTGATTACAGGTGACGTTCCTTCAGTGTATATTTTGTATGCTTTATTTACCACTTTCCTTGGCCGTCCTATGATACCTACTGAGTACAAGTGGACCGTACTCATGCCTACTGCGCCCTTTCGGTGCAGGTCCTAGCTCTCGTTCACCTCATCATTCTTGAATCGGGCGATTGTTGGAGCTTCCAAGGTAGCGGTTGGACATTCATGTCTCCGAAGTTCACCTCTATCTTTCTATAGTAGTTATGTCTTTATTAGTGTTTGGAGACAGATATTATTCATTTTTGGTTATTTTTTCGATGCATTTGACTCTTGGATTGTATTAGTAGTTCTTACACTATTGCCACCTGGTTTCGGGCATGATTGGTAATTTGGATAAGTTGTTTCCGTATTGTTATGATTATTTATATGGTTCGTCTTTGTTATAGAAGCCTTACCTTGGGATATTTCTATCTTTTTCTTATTTCGTATCAGTTTGGGTGATAGGCTTATTTTTCAAGGTTTGCCGCGATAAGTGCCATCATGACCTTAGTTTTTGGACCGTGACACTCATCCCTTTACTTTCGTAAGCTTACATTGTTTGTTTCTTGCATTAATTCATTGCATATGGCCTTCTTCCTTTTACCTTTATTCATTATTAATATGAACATAAATCATAAGGCATGTAAGTGGGTCTCTTCGCTTTGCATTTTATCTGTTGACTCTTATTCTTGTTATACGTGTGCAAGTGTACCTATCATTGACATTCAAAAATTGATTCTTGATATTTTCTTTTGCTTTGAAATATGTCACTTTTATGCCTTGAACATATATTAATTTCTTTATCTTTTCTTTGCATGCAAAAAATGTCTCGAGTCCAAATGGACTCCTCTCCTCTTGCATTTTGTAAAGGGCCAATGAGGCCCACCTCATTGAGTAAAGTTCAAAGTTTAAACCCAAGGTCCACTATATGGAGTGCGAGTGCTAGAAGATAGATGAAGAAGGAAAATGGGTCAAAACCCATTGATGAGGTCACTAAGAGACTTGAAAAGTCTCAATTTTTGTTATTGTCTTATTTTTATTTATTCAATATTTATTCATATATTCGGGGCCTCGAAGCCAAAGTTGTAAACTAATACAGGTGAAATGGATTTTGGGCCAAAAAGGCTCAAAAGTATAGATTAGGACAGGTGAAAAAATGGGCCGAAAGATCAATTAGTTAGGACAGGGTGATGGATTTGGGCTTAAGAGCCCAAATCATTTATTTCTTCTCCTCGCTTTCCCCTTTTATATGCTTAGCTACTTTTCATTTGCTTAGACTTGGTTAAATCCCCTACTAAGTCATCAAAACTTATTTTTTATACAAATCTTTTCCTAAAATCACTTTCTTTTCCAAAACCAACTTCTCCTTTTCAAAGTTAGTCAAAGATAGTTTTCAAACAGTCCAGATAACCGCAAGTTAGCGGACGTTTTAGGTGCCTTAAAACCTTCCTAAAATGTTAATAGAAACCGCTTACTCAGAATGCTAAAATTTGAATGATTTTTCTATTTTGGATCATTTAAAGTATCATATAAAGTTTTTCTTAATTCCTTTTAAAATAAATTAACTTGCGACTTTTAAAAGTCAAAATTTCCGCAAAACAATTAGCCTACGTTAATTTCAATAAAAAATTAGTAGTTAACCTTCCTTATAATATATATGTATATTTATTCATAAATTCTATATATATGAAAATATATACATATGTTCAGTTTGTATTGTTGCTAATTAACGATGATAGTATTTTCTACATATATGTAAATTTATACACACATACAAAATTATAAGCAGTGTATCCCGAGGTAAAAATATTACATATTATTAAAAACACTTAAGTTAGTCTAATTAACTATCTCCAAGTGAATAAACGTGTTTCGTTATTTTATATATATGAATATATATACATACTATAAAACACTAATATGTATGTATTATCTTAAAAATGAATTTATATAGATTTATTCATTTGTCAAATCCAAAAAGTTTGTTATAAACAAATTTGTTGTTAGACTACATTGGCTTGGAATATTTATGTATATTGTACTAGTAGCTTATTAATAAAAGATTTGTGATTGACTTTGTGGTCATTGATGTGTATTCTATATGAATTTTTTATTAATTAATGCATGTACTTATGTGTTGATAAGCATACATTAATTATAACAAACAATAAATAGTTAACGTATCTTAAAAAAGTCTATGTATATGTAATCAACTATTCTATGATATGTAGAAATATGCACGATAATACAAATGTTCACAATACACAATATAATGTAGAAAACAAATTAAATTATAATCCAAAAATATATGTCAAATGTGTTTCATAACAAACAACTAATATTAGTTTCAAATTCTAGATTGCTAAAAAATCCACTGAAATATAAAGTCTTCACCATAATGATCTTAAAATCTACTCAATGCTAACTATTCCAGTTTCATCGGGTAGGGAGACATTTTTTGTCCTTGGTCTTGGAGGGCCATCATTGTCACTGACATAACCTTTCTTCTCTTTATGAAGACCGTAATTCTGAAGGAGTGTCGCGTATCGCATACGATGGTATTCTGCTTCAAAACCCACTGAAGGCACATCTATTCCTTCACTTAGATATTCTGTCTACCCAGTAATGAACACTCCACTAACATGCATACAAAGAACAGTGTTAATTAATATAGCACATCGTTAGTAATACTTTATTAAAAAATTAAAAGATTACTTACAAGCTGTCACATTATTGTAGCGTAATGTATTGTATATTATTAACACATACATAACAATATGATGTATATTAAACTGGGCATTTCATTACAAATAAAATAACATATCAAAATTTATGTATATGTCTAACATATATATATGTAATTTGTATTGCCTCAAACACACATAACAATACATAATCCAATCCCATTCATGTATATGTTCAGCAATATATAAACAATAATGTATGTTCATAACAACATATAACAAAACTGGGCATTTCATTGCACATCAAACAACATACCAAAACTTATGTATATGTCTAACATATACATATGTAATGTGCATTTCCTTAAACACACATAAACATAGTCATAATAATTAGTTCAATCATGATATTTTGTTCAAGAAATTAGCTCAGTCATGATATTTAGTTCAAATATCATGCTCATACTCAGTTATGCAATCATATTCCAAGTCAGGCATGTTCAATATAAGATCTCATTTACCTTAGTACAGTACTCTTGGTCTAGCCAGTCTCATTCGAGGACGAATATTCCCAAGGGGGAGATAATGTAAGACCCCATATTTTCGAGCTAGTCTTTGAACCATCGTTTCTACATGAATAAGACATAATACAAGTGATTCTCATGTGAATATAAGTTTAATGATCTTTATACTAGTGTGTGAAATGCTCATGTGGTTAAAAATGTTCATAGAAATCATTTAGACCTATGTTGAGCTAAGATCCTTTGATTCGTTCAATGTTTGGTATTCGATTCTACAAGGGTATACTTTAAACAGGTAAAACATTTGATATACATGGAATTTTTTATCTCAAGACCCACAAAAATATAGATAATTGAGTTAGCTTCAAAAACGATACCAATTTCGCCTTAATTCGATACCCGAGTAAAAAGTTATGTCATTTTTCGTGGGAGGCAGTAAGGGACGCGATAGCCCCTCGATGCGAGGGATTCTTGACCAAACTAAGGGTCATGAAGTGGGGTCTATTCCTCCATAGTTTTAGCTTCTTAAGGGTTAAGGGGCACTTTGGTCGTTTCCCCTCAACCCCAAACGTCCAAGGGATGATTTATAGCATCTAAAAGGGCATTACTTGCTCATATTCCTCAATATTTCTCACGTAAAAACCCTCCCCTTACCAAGATCAACAATTCAATATTTTCCTCTTAAGAACACAAGGATTCAATATTCAAATTCATGATTTCTTTAATAATCCATCGAATTAAGGTTTGTGGGAGTTCATCCAAGGGTTCCCTTTCACCGATAGAGCCCAAGAACCCTTATGAGTTTTACATGTTTCAAGTCCAAAGTTATGATCTTTACATGTTAATATGAATTATATCCATGAAATTTCATGAGTTTCGATCATGTATCGTGTTTACAAATGGTTCTCATTGAAATTTCCTTGAGATGTTCGAATGGTGATTTTCACATGATAAATACTTAACCCATGTTTCTAATATTGAAATTTATGTGATTTTAATGGTTTAAATACTCCCAGGTTTTAACTCATGATCCTCATGTGTTTGATTTCAAGTTAAGAGTATATGTGTTTTCAAGTGGAATGGGCGAATATATATTTTGAATGTTATGATCTTCATATCAAATCCCTAAGTGTGAATTGATTAGTGTAGCCATGATATTTTCTTGTTCTTGATCATTCCCATGCACAAGTTTAGGGACTTCACATGTTTGATGAAATTCCCATATCATGTTAAAGTAGTTTCAAGATGAATCCCCAAGATGTCCTATGTAACTCTATTGTTCACTCATGTTTAAAACAACCTTATGTTCAAGCTATGATATTTACATCTTTGGAAGAAAGTCCCAAGTCCTATTTCATGTGAATTCCACGTAAATCCTCAAATCATGATTTTAGTTATGTAATCATGCTATTCTCCTATGTTAAAGATATTCCCATGTCCAAGTTCATGATCCCCATGTGATTGGTGAATTGCCCCATGTTAAAGTGTTAATCTCCATTTGTTTGATGAAATGCCTTAGTGATGGGTTTCTTTAAATAATGCTTACTTATTATGGTTTTAAATGCTCTCATGTGTTCTTATTGTTATTGCTATCGAGTCTGGGGGTTATGAATATCCAAAATTTAGTTATTTACCTAGTTTCAGTAGATACAAAATGATTTTAGTTATACCATAGAAAATATCATTCAGTTAGTGATATGGTCAGTTGTGAGTCCAATTATGTTAACTTAGTTTGGTTTTAGTCCCAGTATTAGTTTATACGTTAATAATTACCTCAGAATCCGTATGCATTATTATTTTCAGAATACAATGACCCGAGCTTACCAATTATCAGTTAACAGTGCATGCACCAATTAGTATTCCAATGTCATTTAGTTGGGAGTAGGATTCAACACCGAGCGAACGCAGAGATGGGTGCATTCCTGCCAGTATAGGTTTTGACCCTTAGTAGTAATCCCTGATTTACAAAACTATGTAACCAGCGTAGGTCTGAGATGTCTTCCTTTTAGCTTAGGGTTGACAAATCTTTCATGAGTTTCCTGCCAATATAGGGTTACACCTTAGTCTTTTCAAACACTAGTTCAGTGGATTCACATAGCTAGTGTTAGTACCCGTGGCATGGTACTGATACCTTTCCAACTGGGGTTATAAGTTGGACCCCAATTAGCTCAGATTGGGGCATATCGGTTAGATGATACCTCCCACAGTCTTAGTATAGTATTCAGTGTCTCCTCAGTTCAGGTTTGCTTGACTAAGTGTACTGTAATGCCCCGAGTCTGCACTCTGGATGTCACACAGTGCTTACGACCCCGAAGGATCACAAACTAACCCATGACTGGTACATGCTTTAAGTACTGAATAGTAATACTGAAAATATATGTGGATATAATTTAAGAATTCCATAAGGTTCATAAACTAAAAATAAGATACTGATTAGTGATGGTAATACTGAGTATAACGGATAACAATATCTGAGAAACTGAATAACTGACTGTGCTAGTCTGAAGGTCTCTAAATGTCTGAATATAGAGCTGATGGGATAAGTCCCCAACTAACCCATACTGAACTGACTACTGAACTGCTGAAATAATGATATAAATAACTCTATCCTCGAAATATAAGAACTCACCACTATGTCTGTTGCTGATAGCCTAAGCTGCTAAGTACAGTCAAGAACCTGAGCATCCAAACCTATGATATGAGACATCATAGCACATAGAAAGAGTATGTGTTAGTACTTTGAATATACTGGTATGCTACGTGAGATAGGCTAATGTTACATGGGTTTATATGCATGAGATGATAACTGGCTGAATTAATATCATGAAGTAACTGAATAAGTATACATGCAAAATTATAACTGCTGATTATACTGAACATACAATATTGCGCATGTAAAACTATAACTGCTGAACATACTGAACATGTGATACTGTGCATGTGATTATACATCATGTATCTGGGATTTATACTGAAACTAAATACTGAATTCTGATGGCTATAACCGATAACTGATAATGGATAGCCATTATTCTGTAGAACTGTCTGAGTTCTTTACTGAATACTGAGACTGAAACTCTAATTGTGGGAGTGTTTATCTAACAGACATACCCCGATGTATAGACTTATTTGGGATCCAACCTGTGACCCCAGTTGGAAGGGTGTTAGCACCTTGACACGGGATACTAAAAAAGCTGTGTCAACCCTAGTCTGGCAGGAAGACTCATGAAATATATATATATGATTGCGTCAACCCTAACCTAGTAGGAGGACGACTTACCCTACGCTGGCTACGCATTTCTGTAATGCAGGGACTGCTACTAAGGTTCAAACCCTCTCCCGGCAGGAATGCCCCCATCTCTGGGTTCATTTGGTACTGAATCCTACTCCCAACTGAATGAACACTGAACTAATTTTTAGACTGTACTAGGCTTGACTGAACTGATATTGATTGTGTTGACTGACTGTAGTAAACTAAGCTTGCTGAATTCTGTTAACTGATTGAGTACTATGTTCTTGACATTTACTGGGACTATTCTATAGTTATTACAACTAAATAAATAGCTAGATTTCGGGTAATAAATACCCCCAGGACTCGATAGCATCAATAATAATAAGGCAAAATAATTCTTAAAAACTTGGCAATAGTCAATTGTTCACAATGCAATCACTAAGATATTTCATCAAGCATTTTAAAGTCATGAACTCGTACATGAATGATAACATATGCTAATGTATCATAATTACACTATTCAATTCATATGGACATTCTATCAAGCACTTGCAAGGAATAGCCTTAACATGGAAGTAGTTTAAACATGTAGTAATAGCATGCGTTCACTATTAAGATCAATAATGGATCACAAATGCACAATTAATTCACTTTAGGCATTTTGTCAAACATTTAGGGGGAATAACCTTATACTTAGGCATGAACAACATGCTAATGCATCATGACTACAACAACCAATTCACAATTCAAGGATTTTAACATGGGAATTACATCAATCACATACATTCTATCTCATATTCATGAAACTTGCAACTTAAATCTTGAATTGAAACCTTCCCAACAACATAAAGATGAACATAATTCAATTCATAACATGGAAATCATAATTTAAGGTTTGAAAAGTGGTTCTTGATATCCAAGGGTGGAAGGAGACCCAAGGATGAACACCTAACATACCTTAATTATTGATTTCTTGAAGATTGTTGGGGCTTTGTTGTAATTTGAATTTGAATGAAAAAGGGGCTAGGGTTTGTTCTTAAAGGGAATGCTTTTGATTTTTGAGAGAATTGTGATAAATGAGGGAAAATATTGTTTTGGGACCTAATCCCATGTTAAAGAGAGGGGAAAAGACTGAAATACCCCTCTAAACTTGGGATTAAATGAGCTAAAAAATACCAGTGATGTGATAGGTGATGCGCCATGTCGATAGGGTCAACGCAATTGCTGATGTGCCACGTCGAGGCTGTCGACGCAATTACTAACACTCCGTGACCTGATCGCGTAGATGCACTATTTTGGGAATCCAAACATGGCTTTAACGATATCCAAAATTTTTGAAACACACTCAATATGACCTATTGATATCCCTGATCATGAATCAGTTTAAAAATTGACAATTTAAGGCCTGAAAGATTGAAAATAAGATCATTCAATTACGAAAGCTAAAATGCTTCTAAGTCTTAAAAATTAGCTAAATTGTCTAAGTCTAGGACCTTTTTTAGCATGCTATTTAGGACTGAAATGACTAGGACTTTTGCGGGTTCTTACATGTACAAACTTTCAAATATTTTGTTTAACAGTTTTTTGTTTTATAGACCATAGATTATCTTAGTACCATAACAGATATACACTTAGTTTTGCATTATCAGATATTACAGTTTTCACACATTCATGCTCAGTTATCTCATGTTGTTTAGTTAGCCCTTACCTTATATGCATAGTACTCCACAGTTTCAGTCCAGTTATTCAGACTAAGTTTAGTCTAGTGTTACATGATCAGTATTCAGTCATCAGCTATCTAGTGTTCGGATATCAGTAGTTCGTATTCTCTGTCAACTACTAGTATATAGTCATTAGTTATCCCCTTTTACATAGAGTTCAGTCATTCCGTGCTCATACATCAATTATTTAGTTAATTAGATCAGCTCAGTACATGTATGTTTGGTCTCGCATGTTCATGTATCCATGTTTTATTGTATCCTAGCTTTAGTTTAGTCCAATCTTACATGACCAGTTTTTAACTATCAGTTATTCAGTTAATTAGATAAGCTTAGTATATGTTACGCTTGGTTCTTTATGTTTAGGTATTCATGCTCAGTGTAATTGTATATTCATATCCCCGATGTTATGTCAGTTTCCATCACGTAGTTTCAGACTAAGTATTCATACAATATCCATGTTTTACCATATCCCAGCTTCAATTCTACTTATTCTACAAAAGTATAGAGTTTTAAGAAACTAAGTGTAGTGATTCACCATCTTATCAGATCATGTATGTTACTCATGTTTTAAGATGTTTTCATCTTTCAGTTTATTCCAGCATATTGGTGAGTCTACATACACCTAGTCATGCATGTTTCAAGATTTGTATGAAACCAGTTTTACTTATTGCATTAACCCCTCCATACTCAGTATATTCCAGAAGTACTTATCAATATTTACGTCTGTGTGGCTACATTGTCTCATAATGTAGGTACCAGTTATAGTTTACGCATCATGATCAGATAGTTGCTGCTTCCACCTAATAGATGAAGAGTTCTCCTATTTCGGGGAATTCAGTCAGATTTAGTCCATGTACAATTTATTTATTTTTCATATGTATTGATTTGTGGTAGTTGGAGACATGTCCCAACTATTTATAGTTAGTATAGTAGAGGCTTCATAGATGTAAGTCATAGTCAGTCATGTAATTTCAGTTTCTTCCTTCACATTTATCTGATTTTAAAACTTTATCAGTTATATACTATTTCAGATTTTCAGTATGATTTTGTTTCCGCACAACAGAATTCATTATTGAATGTATTATAATTTAGTTGCTTAACAGTATGCCAGTTCATGGGTTTGCTTGAGATCACTTGTGGTTCCAAGAACCATGTGGCATCCAGGATGTACTCTCGGGGCGTTACAGGTTCTTATTATTATCCTATAACAAAAACAGACGATATTCATAATAGACTAAATTACAAGTGAAAAATAAATAAAATAAACACATACAAAAAAAAGACTAGAAAAAATAGGCCAAAGAAAAATTCCTCCAAAGATACATATGAGCCTGAGGTAAATTCTTGATTATTATCTACACTACGCATGTATCTAATTAAAAATATCTAATCAGCTCGTACATAGACATACTTGTGAAAAAAGGTAAAATATCTTTTATTAAAATAAATTAAACTATAAAGGTACCGCGTATGTATGATTGAATATAAAAATATTTTTATTTCTAATTTTTTGAGAAAAATTTTCATTTGATGATGTTCATACAATTGATAATATCCAAAAGATATAAATCAATTTTATAAGTGTGTGAGTGTGTGTGTGTGTGTGTGTGCGTGCGTGTGTTGTGTGTGTGTGAATAGCCCATAAAATAAAATATATGAACATAAACTTGATAACATTTTCTTAAACAAATATTCATTTCACAAAGAAGCAAACCTACTTGGTATAGAACTTTACCATGACATAGTTGTGAAGGTTCTACGCTTACAAATAACTAAAACACTAAGCATCCTTATGTATCTTATTTATAATAGTTCAATATTTAATTTTTCTTATCTGTAGATTCATTTCTCGAGATTTTATTACCTTAATAAATTGAAGATAAATTAGATATGGAGAAAAATTAAATATTCATACTTTTAAAATTGATCAAAAAATTGATTTATAATAGGGATTTTATGTCTACATAATAAATGTTTTTTACCCACTTTAATGAAACACCCTAGTTTATGGACCTTAGAAAATTTCCTTGATTTCTGGTCTCTGGACAGGATACGACTGGGCGAAACGAGTTGTACACTCAGGTACGGTTCGTATGGATCGGTCGTATGCTGACCAATATTGATTTATGGATGGACTTTGGTTACTGGGATGGATACGACTTAGGGTACGAGTCGTATTGGTGGGTACGAATCATTTAGTTCCTTAACTTAATCTAAAACTGGGTTACTTAGGTTGTATCTGAGTACGAGTGGCTTACCTGGATCCGTAAGTCAGGGTATGAGTCGTACCCAGGACTCGTATAGGAAACACTTTTCAAACCTTATGTGATTCAATATTTCCAGGGATACAGGTGATGGTTATGAATTGTATGTAGTTAATATGACTTTCCCGTGCCATAATTGTGAAGGTTGTTGGGTTACAAATGACTACAACACTAAGAAGTCTTATACTATTCAATATTTAATTTCACTTTATTTGTATATTTATTTCTCAAGATTTTATTACCTTAATAAATTGAGATAAATTAGATATGAAGCGAAATTAAATGTTCGAACTTATAAATTGGTCAAAAAATTTAATTTATAATAATGATATTGCGTCTACATAATAAATGTTCTTTACCCATTTTAATTAGTGTCACAAAAATATATGTGTATATAGATACACACACACACATTTCGATATGTACATATATGTGTGCACATTTATGTATGTACACACACACACATCTAGATATAAAATAAAATAAAATGTATGAACATAAACTTGATAACATTCACTTAAGCAAATATTTATTTCACCAAAAAGTAAATAATTGATACCTGCTCATCATAGAACTTTCACGTGCCATAGCTGTGAAGGTTGTCGCCTTACAAATGACTACAACACTAAGCAGTTTTATGTTTCTTATTCATAATATTCAATATTTAATTTACTTTATCTGTATATTTATTTTTCGAGATTTTATTACCTTAATAAATTGAAGATAAATTATATATGAAGCGAAACTAAATGTTTGAACTTTTAAATTGATCAAACAATTTAATTTATAATAATGATATTACGTGTAAATAATATATTTTACCCATTTTGATAGTGTCACAGAAATATATATATAACCCATTATAATAATGATTCTTGTGCCATAGTTGCGAAGGTTTTTGGCTAACAAATGACTACAACACTACGCAGTCTTACATTTCTTATTTAATTTAACTTTATCTATATATTTATTCTTCGAGATTTTATTATCTTAATAATTTGAAGATAAATTAGATATGAAGCAAAATTAAATGTTCGAACTTTTATATTGGTTAAAAAATTTAATTTATAATAATGATATTGCGTCTACATAATAAATGTTCTTTACCCATTTTAACTAGTGTCACGAAAATATATGTATATATACATATATATCTATACACACACGCACACACACACATCTGTATATGTACATATATTTATGCAAATATATGTATGTACACACACACATGTAGCCATAAAATAAAATAAAATGTATGAACATAAACTTGATAACATTCACTTAAACAAATATTTTTTTTTGCCAAAAAGCAAATAATTGAAACCTGCTCAGCATAAAACTTTCCCTTGCCATAGTTGTGAAGGTTTTTGGGTTACAAATGACTACAACAATAAGCAATTCATGTTTCTTATTTATAATATTCAATATTTAATTTAACTTAATCTATATATTTATTTCTCGAGATTTTATTACTTCAATAAATTGAAGATAAATTAGATATGAAGCGAAATTAAAAGTTAGAACTTTTTAAATTGGTCTGAAAATTTAATTTATAATAACGATATTGCGTCTACATAATAATATATATACACACACATATCTGTATATGTACATATATGTTTGTACACACACATGTATAACCATAAAATAAAATAAAATGTATGAACATAAACTTGATAACATATATATATATAGACACACACAAACACATATACACACATCTGTATATGTACATATATGTATGTACACACACACATGTAAAACCATAAAATAAAATAAAATAAAATAAAATGTATGAACATAAACTTGATAACATTCACTTAAAAAAATATTCATTTCACCAAAAAGCAAATAATTGATACCTGCTCAGCGTAGAACTTTCCCATGCCATAGCTGTGAAGGTTGTTGGCTCAAAAATGTCTGCAACACTAAGCAGTCTTATGTTTCTTATTTATAATATTCAATATTTAATTTCACTTTATCTGTACATTTATTTCTCGATATTTTATTACCTTAATAAATTGAAGATAAATTAGATAAGAAGCGAAATTAAATGTTCAAACGTTTAAATTGGTTAGAAAATTTAATTTATAATAATGATATTGTGTCTACATAATAAATACTTTTTTACCTTATTTTAACTAGTGTCATAGAAGGCGTTACTACAATGGTCCTCTGTCACGATCCAAATCACGGATCATGCTGACACCTACCTAACTCTACCCTAGATTCACGAACCCATACCAAACCGGTCATTCAATTAGTGCGAAAGACATTATTATACCTTAAGCATAAATAATCCATCAATAAATAACCTTATGTCCAAATCAAAACTTTATTATAAAAATGTATTGTGGAATTCTGCTAAATAATTTTTCAAAACCTAATCTAAATCGGTCCAAGAGTACAAATCAATGGAGGAATGACCCAAGACATATAATCCATGAATGAGTAGGAATCAAAATTTATTTTTTGATATAAAAGTGACTACTTAAATTACTAAAAATAAATTTGGAATGAGATATATTGTTGAACTAGAAGATGAACAATGAAACATTGAGATTCTACCACGTGGATAGTGAGCCTGAATTTATTTAGATAACAAATGAGTTATAATTAATATTTTATGATAATAAAGAATTTAAACATGCATTAATAACTCAAGAAAAGATATAATAATAATAATAACAATAATAATAATAATCATAATAATAATAATAATAATAATAATAATAATTTTCCACCACATACAATTCTTTTTTAGATTTTGAATTTTCCAGCATTGAAGGAACAAAATTCATACTGGGGTTCAAATTATTTTCCTATAACAAAAACAAACAATTTTCATAATAGACTGAACTAAAAGTAAAAAATAAATAAAATAAACACATACTAAAAGTAAAGACTAGACAAAGCAGGCCGAAGAAATATACATCCAAAGATATTTATGAGCCTGAGGTATATTCATGATTGCGATCTTTAATACGCACGTATCTAATTAAAAATATCTAATCAGCTCATACATAGACATATTTGAGAAAAAAGTAAAATATCTTTATTAATAATAAATTAAACTATAAAGATACCACTTATGCATGATTGAATATAAAAACATATTTATTTCTAATTTTTCGAGCAAAATTTTTATTTGACGATGTTCATACGATTGACAACATCCAAACGATATAAATAGATTTTATATGTGTGTGTGTGTGTGTGTGCGTGTGTATGCGTGTGAGCGTGCGTGCATGCGTCGTGCTTGTGTGTGTGTGAATAGGCCATAAAATAAAATGTATGAACATAAACTTGATAACATTCACTTAAACAAATATTCATTTCACAAAGAAGAAAACCTACTCAGTATAGAACTTTACCGCGACTTAATTGTGAAGGTTCTTGTCTTACAAATGACTACAACACTAAACAGTCTTATATTTCTTATTTATACTATTCAATATATAATTTTACTTTATCTATAGATTTATTTCTCGAGATTTTATTACCTTAATATATTGAAGATAAATTAGATATGAAGTGAAATTAAATGTTCAAACTTTTAAATTGATTAAAAAATTTAATTTATAATAATGTTATTGCGTCTACATAATAAATATTTTTTACCTTATTTTAACTAGTGTCATAAAAGGTGTTTCTATAATGAGCCTCTGTCACGATCCAAATCACGGATCTTGTGGACACCTACCTTACTCTACCCTAGATTCGAGAACCCTTACCAAACCGGTCATTCAATTAGTGTGAAAGACATTATTATACCTTAAGCATAAATAAACCATCAATAAATAACCTTATGCTCAAGTTAACTTTATTATAAAAATATATTGTGGAATTCTGCTAGATAATTTTTCAGAACATAATCTAAATTGGTACAAAAGTACTAAATTAATGGAGGAATGACACCAAGACACATCATCCATGTGTGAGTAGGAATGAAAATTTATTTTTTGAGAAAAAAGTGACTTCTCAAATTACTAAAAATGAATTACGAATGAGATGTACTGCTGAACTAGAAGATACACGATGCAACATTGGCATTCTACCACGTGGATAGTGAGCCTGATTTATTTAGATTACAAATGAGCTATAATTAATATTTCATGATAAGAGAGAATTTAAACGTGCATTAAAAACTCAAAAAAAAATATAATAATAATAATAATAATAATAATAATAATAATAATAATTTACCACCGCATACCCTTCTTTTCTTAACATTTTGAATTTTCCAACATTGGAGGAACAAAATTCATATTGGGGTTCACATTATTTTCCTATAAGAAAAATAGACGATATTCATAATATAATGAATTAAAAATAAAAATAAATAAAATAAATACATACTAAAAGAAAAGACTTGAAAAAGCTGGCCAAAGAAATATACCTCCAAAGATACTATGAGCCTTAGGTAAATTCATGGTTATGATCTTCAATATGCGGGTATCTAATTAAAAATATCTAATCAGCTCGTACATAGACATATTTGAGAAAGAATTAAAATATCTTTTAATAGTAATAAATTAAATATAAAGGTACCACGTATGTATGATTGAATATAAAAATATATTTATTTCTATTTTTTTGAGAAAAATTTTTCATTTGGTGATGTTTATACAATTGACAACATCCAAAAGATATAAATAGATTATATATGTGTGCGCGCGTGTGTGTGTGTGCGTGCATGTGTTGTGCGTGTGTGTGTGTGTGAATAGGCCATAAAATAAAATGTAAGAACATAAACTTGATGAAATTCTCTTAAAAAAATATTCATTTCACAAAGAAACAAACCTACTTAGTATAGAACTTTACCATTGACATAGTTGAGAAGGTTCTTATCTTACAAATGACTACAACACTAAGTTGTCTTGTGTTTCTTATTTATAATATTCAACATTTAATTTCACTTTATTTGTAAACTTATTTCTCTAGATTTTATTACCTTAATAAATTGAAGATAAATTAGATATGTAGCGAAATTAAATGTTTGAGCTTTTAAATTTGTCAAAAAATTTAATTTATAATAATGATATTGTGGCTACATAATAAATATTTTTTTACCTTATCTTAACTAGTGTCATAGAAGGCATTTCTACAATGAGCCTCAGCCACAATCCAAATCACAGATCCTGCGTACACTTACCTAACTATACCCTAGATTCGATAAATCTTATCATACCGATCATTCAATTAGTGAGAAAGACGTTATTATACCTTAAGCATAAATAATCCATCTATAAATAATCTTATGTTCAAATCAAAACTTTTTTATAAAAATATAATGGAATTCTGCCAAATAATTAGTAGGAATAAAAATTTATATTTTGACAAAAAAGTGAGTACTTAAATTACTAAAAGTAAATTAGGAATGAGGTATACTGCTGAACTAGAAGATGAACGATGCAATATTGGCATTCTACTGCGTGGATAGCGAGCCTTCATTTATTTAGATAACAAATGACTTATAATTAATATCTCATGATAACAAAGAATTTAAACATGCATTAACAACTGTATAATAATACTAATGATACTAATAATACTAATAATACTACTACTAATAATAATAGTTTTCTACCATATACTCTTCTTTTTTTACATTTTGAATTTTTCAGCATTGGAGGAACAAAATTCATATTGGGGTTCACATTATCTTCCTATAATAGAAATAGATGATAATCATAATAGACTGAATTACAAGGAAAAAATAAATAAATAAACACATACTAAAAGAAAAGACTAGAAAAAACAGGCCAAAGAAATATACCTTAGAAAATACATATGAGCCTGAGGTAAATTCATGATTATGATCTTCAATACGTGCTTATCTAATTAAAAATATCTAATTAGCTCGTACATAGACATATTTGAGAAAAAAGTAAAATATCTTTTATTAATAATAAATTAAACTATAAAGTTACTGCGTATGTATGATTGAATTTAAAAATATTTTTGTTTCTAATTTTTCGAGCAAAAGTTTCATTTGATGATGTTCATACGATTGATAACATCCAAAAGATTTAAATCAATTTTATATATATGTGTGTGTGTGTGTGTATACGTGTGTGCGTGCATCGTGTGTGTGTGTGTGAATAGTCCATAAAATAAAATGTATGAACATAAACTTTATAACATTCACTTAAACAAATATTCATTTCACAAAGAAGCAAACCTACTCAGTATAAAACTTTACCATGACATAGTTGTGAAGGTTCTTGGCTTACAAATGACTACAACACTAAGAAGACTTATGTTTCTTATTTATAATAGTTCAATATTTAATGTTTCTTTAGCTGTATATTTATTTCTTGAGATTTTATTACCCTAATAAATTGAAGATAAATTAGATATGGAGCAAAATTAAATTTTCGTACTTTTAAATAGGTCAAAAATTTTGATTTATAATACAGATATTATGTCTACATAATAAATGTTTTTACCCACTTTAATGAAACACCCTAGTTTCTAGACCTTAGGAAATTTCCTTGATTTCTAGTCTCTGGACAGGATACAACTGGGGGAAACGAGTCGTACACTCGGGTACAATTTGTATGGGTCGGTCGTATGTTGTCCAGTGTTGGTTGGTAGGATGGACTTACTGGAATGGATACAACTTAGGGGTACAAGTCATATTGGTGGGTACAGATCATTTGGTTCCTTAACTTAATCTAAAACTGGGTTACTTAGGTTGGATCTGAGTACGAGTGGCTCACCTGGAGCCGTAACTCAGGGTACTAGTCGTACCCAGGACTCGTATAAGAAACAGTGTTCAAACCTTATGAATTTCTATCTTGCTAGAGATATGGATGAAGGTTACGGATTGTATGTGGTTAATACGACTTGGGAAAGATAAGTTGTATACTGGACAGTGTTGGGTCCAAGGGTTTAAGTTTGGGATATGAGTAGTGGGTACCGCTCGTATCAAACGGTATGACTCGTGAGCGTCAGTTGTACTCCTGTGATGGGAATTTCAAGGGTTTTAAGTGAGGGAAATCTGGAAATTTTTCCACTTAGCCTAATCAGGTCCCACGACATATAGAATAGTTTGAAGGTTATTTTACCCTAATATTCTATTCATTAACATTTAGAAACTCTTCCTAAACACTCTAAAATTCTCTCAAGAGCTTTTGGGAAAAAAAGCTAGGGTTTTATCCTAAAGGCTTAGTTCGTGGCTTTTGTTGGTGGTTTCTTTCCGTCTACTTATCAAGTAAGGCATTATCTCTTCCCTCATTGTTAATTATAACTAAAGGCATGGTTTTACATAATGTTTTCATTGTTTTATGATCGTATGATTTTGGTTTTCAATTATGATTTTGAAGTTTTTGTTATAAACAATTGGTTATGATTTTTCAAGGTTTAATTATGCTTTTATATGCATCCATGGTGGTTTTGGATAATTGGATTGCATCGGAATGGTTTTATGGTAATTGGAATTGGTTTTGGTTATATTATGCCCCCAATGTGTTTGACAAAATGCTTATAAAGATATGTTCATTGCATTGTTCACTTTTAATGGAACTCTTGCTTGTTTTCAAACTTAGTAAAAGAATTATGCATGGTTTAAATGGTTTGGAATGGTAAATGTCTAAATATTTATGCTTGAAGGATACATAGAGTCCCCCAAGAGGTTTCACATGGTAATTGGTAAGGCACTTGAAAGTCCCCTTAAACCTATAAATGGTTGGCTATGGATGATACTGTCAAGTAAGGGTTGGTATGACTATACCAAAATCAATGGACTTAGTTAATAATTGGATAATGATTTGGTTATTTGGAAACTATTTTAATTGCGCATTAAAGAGGGAGGTGTAGCTAAGCCGTGGAAGGTAAGAGGTCCCGGGGGGGCCAAAATTGGAAACTCATATTTGATGATATAAGGTTTGGTCTTGGTGACCGTGTGCGTGTGTCACACTATATTTTGGGGGATGTACTAGTCATCCTAATGGGATACTTCTCTAATCATGTGGATACACGTACTGGGGCCTTTTTCAGCAGGGGGGTTGAACCCATATTGTAACGACCTAAAAAGTGGATGATGTAACAACAACAACAACAACAACAACAAACCCAGTGTATTCCCATATTGTGAGGTCTGGGGAGGGTAAGATATACGCAGTCCATACATACATCGAGACAAGTGGATGATGTAACGACCTAAAAATTTGATGAAATATGTGATATTTGTGATTTTGTGTGATTTGATTATTTTACCCCTCCTTGAATTTGCATTATGATATTTTTGGGGTGTGGGGGTGATTGGCATGATTTTCGATGTATTTTTGTATCATTTATGCAATATTGTGATTTTTGATTGCTTCGAGAGCCTTATTTTGGACACATGTGGATATCTTTTGATCCGTGCGACAGATGAACAAACAGACTACGCCAGTAGATCCATAATATTGATTTTAGGCTAGGTAGACCTTTGGTTCGGGTCTCGGTGCACCCGAGCTTTTTTCGACCTATTGTTCGGAAAGTTTGAAAATTGTAAATATGAGTGTGGGACCCACATTTGATTGAAACGACCTCGAATGGAAAATTTAAATTTTCCAAAAGATTCGTAATATCGATTCTATAGTGTTAGCATGTTTGGTATGATTTTACGTCTTGTAAATCTCATTTTGACCTTCGGTTTGAAAAATTGTGATATCGGATTTCGAGGCTTAACTTTGTGAAAATGATATTTTTTTGAAAATATGATATCGCCATCGCGTCCAAAACGTCGAATTTAGTATGAGTGGATAGTTCATTTTCATGTATCATACTCCGAACGAATCCCGAGCACCCCATCAAAATTCGATCAACTAACAAAAAAACTGCTATTGCAGAAAATCTACAATAAATAGTAGAATTTCACCCTTTTTGGCCCATTTTGCTCATTTTCATCTTGGCTCTTGGGAGTTAAACCCTAAAATAATGTGGGAGCTTAAAAGTAAAGTTTGTGAGAGCTTGGAAAGCTAGATTAATACCTTTTTCTTGGTTTTATTACAGATTAAAGGTAAGAATTCACCATTTTCTTAGTAATTTCTTGATTAATTTCTCAAAACCCCACAAATCTTAGGGCTTGATTTTAAACCCCAATTTCACTTCTTTTTACTTGAATAATATTTTTATCTTATAATTACTAGGTTTTCATCAATTTAACCCTTAAAACAACTCCGATTCTTCATTTTAACCGAATTTGAAAGATTTTACCCAGTAAATCTCAATAATGATTTTTCTTCGATTGGAACGTCATTTTTTACTCGATTTAACTTGGGTTTTAAGATGTAGGTTCGTAAAATATGGAGAACATGTTTTTAAAGTAAAGTTCAAATTTTTCCCTTCTTTTTTGGAAACTCGTTTTGGGGGTCTGTTTTGACCCCGAACAAAAAGTAGTCAATATGGGTGTGGTTGGTTTTCTCTTAATGCATAAATTTCATATTTGATGTTTTTAGTGGAGTCTGGTATTGATCATGAAAAGTAAGGCCGCGGGTTCAAGTGTAGTAGACCGGTTTCGGCTTTCGAGGTAGGTTATGGCTTAACTCTTTCAGACTGGGTTGGGTGGTAAATGATGGTATAAAATGCATGTTAAGGGTGGAAACTAATCATGAAAATGATTATTTATGAGTTGTGCCCATGTGGGGGCCTATATGTAATGTAATTGTCAAAATTGAGATATTATGTGATATGTTCGATCATGTGGGGTCCTATGTAACATTGATAGCCTTGGATACATGTGAATAATTATATTTTACTGTTAGAATGCTTAATGTGGTACCATAGGTGTATTTTGATTATATTCATACTTCATTGACATATGAAACAGGTGAAAATTCATGGATGAAACTGAAATAGTGAGTTGAAATTGGCTCACATGGAAGTGGAAATGTATCATTATGGTTGGTTGTGAACATACTCATTGTGATTGGTTGTGAGAATTACATCCTCATATCATACTCATTCATGAAATATTGGTACCACTGTGGCAACATCTGAGAAACACTGACAACACCTTTTTTAAAACCCTCCTCGAGGGATGTGCCGAGGAGGAGATATTGTAACACCTCATAAAACCCTTATCGAGGGATGTGCCAAAAAGGAGATATGAGATATGTCGATTGTATACGGGTTGATGAATCCCCCATGAGTCCTACATTGGGAAGCTTTAGCTCTGTAGATGTATACGGGGATTGTGTGACGACTCCGAAGGTTGTGCAACGATCTTGTGCATCATCATCATAATCATATACATTGCACTTACTTTATTGTGTTTATGTTGTATTCTATTGCATTATTTACTTGTCATCTATGTATTTGTCTTACCTTCCTTTACTTGTATTTGATGATCTTGTATCTACATGTTCTCTCTTGTTCTATTTATATGTGGTATAATGTATAATTGTATTCTATATCTTGGTGTCTTGCTATAATATATGTGAGATATATTAGAACTATTAGTGCAAGCGGTGTGGGCTACCGTTGTAGGACATTTTCTGATTGCAGGTGACGTGCCCTTAGTGTATTATTTGTATGCTTTATTTACTACTTTGCTTGGTCTTCCTATGATACCTACTGAGTACAAGTGCACCATACTCATGCCTAATGTGCCCTTCCGATGCAGGTCCTAGATCAAGTACCCCTCAGCTTGATTGACTCGGGCGATTGTTAGAGCTTCCAAGGTAGCGGTTAGACATTCATACATCCGAAGTTCACCTATATCTTTCTATAGTAGTTATGTCTTTATTAGTATTCAGAGATAGTTATTATTCATTTTTGGTTATGTTTTCAATGTATTTGAATCTTGGATTGTATTAGTAGTATTTACACTATTGACACCTGGTTTTGGGCATGATTGATATTTTGGATATGTTTTTTCCGCATTGTTATGATTACTTATATGGTTCAGCTTCATTCTAGAAGCCTTACCTTGGGATATTTCTATCTTTTCCACCTTTCATATCATCTTGGGTGATATGCTTACTTGTCAAGGTACACCACAACAAGTGCCATCATTACCCTCATTTTTGGGTCGTGACAAATCGGTATCAGAGCAGCTAGGTTTTATTTGTCTTAACGGTGTAAGAATGGGATGTCTAATAGAGTGTAAGAATGGAATGTCTAATAGAGTCTCATGAATCAATACATAGACGTCTGTATCTATCTCCGAGAGGCTATAGGATGTCTTTAGGAAACCTCCCTAATTTTATTCTTTATCGGACGAATTCTTTCATATCTTGTGTTTTGATTTGTGTTTCACTCTTTTTGCGCGGATGGTATAGCTTATACTAATATCAGTTAATAGATGCAGAGAGAGATTGGTGGAGGCCGCTTGTCAAATGTAGACCCTATGATTCTCCTGAGATAACTTGGAATCAGTTCATCGAGGCTTTTCTACAGGGATTTGTGCCTTTCAATTGTAGAAGATCCTATGAGAGATGAGTTTGATCATTTAGAGCAGGGCTCAATGAATGTTTTTGAGTATAAGGCATATGTAACAACCCGAGACTACCCCCAAGTCATCACACGGTGCTTGGAACCATAAGTGATCCCAAGGCAACCCATGAACTGGCATACTGTTAACCAACTAAAATATAACATAATAAATAGTTATTCTTCTTTGCGGAAACATAATCATACTGAAAATCTAAAATAGATACAATACTGATAAAGCTTTATAATCTGATAAATCTAAAGGATGAAACTGAAATTACATGACTGACTCTGACTGACATCCAGGAAACCTCTACTATACTGACTATAGATTGCTGGGACATGCCTTCAACTACCACTAATCAATACCCATGAAAGTAAATGAACTTTACATGAACTAAAACTGTGTGGAGTTCCCAAAGTAGGAGAACTCATCACCTACTGGCTGGAATCTGCAATTGTCTAATCGTGATGTACGGGCTACAACTGGTACCTATATTATGAAACAATGTAGCCACATAGACGTATATGTGGATCAGTACTTATGGAATGTACTGAGTATGTAGGGACGAATGCAATAAGTAAAACTGTTTTCATACGCAATCATAAAACATGCATGCTAAGTGTAAGTAGACTCACCAATAGGCTGGAATAAACTAAAAACTAAAATATCATAAAGCATGAGTAAAACAATTCTCTGATAAGATGGTGAATCTCTACACTTAGTTTCTGTAAATCTTTACTTTAATGATATAAGCATAACTGAAGCTGGGATATGATAAAACATGGATACTGTATAAATATTGAGTCTAAAACTACATGATGGAGACTGACATAGATTGAGGATATAAATATACAATGACACTGAGCACGAATGCATAAACACACTAACTTATCTGATTAGTTGAATGACTGATAGAAAAATACTGGGTATGTAAGACTGAATTGTACTTAATCTGAATAACAAGACTAAAATTGTAGAGTATTATGCATATGAGGAAGGGGACTAACTAAGTAACAATAGATAACTGAGCATGAATTCATGAAAAATATATTATCTAAGAATGCAAGACCAAGCGTATAAAATAATTCTAAAATAGTTTGTAAACTGAGGTACTGAAATACTGATAACTGAATAACTGATAATTGTACGCTATGGTCAAGCAAACCTGAAATTAAACTGAGTTATTGATCTGATTACTGGACTGAGACTGTGACTAAGACTGTAACTGAGATGGTAACTGAGACTGTAACTGAGACTGTAACTAACACTGAATACTGAATTTTAATAACTGAGTAATTGATAGTTGCAATTATTGATAACTGAGTTACTGATAATTGGGTGACTATTTTTAACTATCCTGATTGAGTAAAACTAAACTAAGTTATGTAGTGAGCTGGGTGACTATTTTTGATAGTCCTAATTTTGTAGAACTAAACTGAGCTCCATATTGAGTCTGAAGCTGAAACTATAACTGTGGGAGGTATCATCTAACCGACATGCCCCAATCTGAGCTAATTGTGGTCCAACCGATAACCCTAGTTGGAAGGGTGTCAGTACCATGCCATGGGTACTAACACTGACTGTGTGGCTCCACTAAACTGGTGACCCAAAGGACTAAGGAGTAACCCTTTACTAGCAGGAAATTCAATGAGATGTGTCTCAACCCTAGACTGGCAAGAAGACATCTCAAACCTATACTGGCTACATAATTCTGTTACTTAGGGATTTCTGCTAAGGTTCAAACCTTTTGCTGGAAGGAATTCCCCCATCCCTGGGTTTGCTCGGTGCTGAATCCTACTCCCAACTGAATGACACTGGAATACTAACTGGTGCATGCAACATTAACTGATAACTGATAAGCTTTGGTCATGGTATTCTAAAAATAATAGTGCATACGAATTCTGAGGTAATTATTAATGAATAAACTGATACTGGGTTGTACTAGGTTTGACTGAACCCATACTAATTCTATTGACTGAACAAACTAGACTGTGTTCTGTTAATTGACTAAGTTCACCGATTTTAATTAATCGACTGAGTACTACTATTTTTGACTTTTTACTGGGACAATTCTATATCTACAACAACTATGTAAACAGTTAGATTTCGGTAATAAATACCCCCAGGACTCGATAGCTTAAATGATAAAACCTAGCAATTCTTGAAAGCATAGCCATAGTAAATTGTTCACAATTCATTCACTGAGATATTTTATCAAACACTTGGAGGTTATGGACTTGTACATAAATGAGAACACATAGTAACATGTCATGATCATGAATTTGAACATGGGAATATCTTAAACATAGGAGCATAGCATGATTATATAACTAAAATCATAAATTGGGGAATTCACATGTAATTAGCTTGAAATAGGACATGGACATTTCATCAAAACATGTAAAGTTCATAGATTGAACGTAAGAATGTCCTAAATATGAGGGAACAATAGAGTTACATGGCAAAGTTCATAGCTTGGGGATTCATCTTGAAATTGACTTAACATGATATGGGAATTTCATCAAACATGTGGAATGCATGAATTTAAAACATGAGAATATTGCTAAACATCATGAATTTAGGATCTATCATGGAATTTAATTGAATAAAGAAGGGGAAATTCAAATTCATAGCATGAAGAATTTAAAATCTTGCATGGAATAATACATGGGCTGAATTAAATTAAAAACACCATGAAAATATGAAAGTCAATCTCTTTAACATACAAAATACCATAATAATCGAAAATTCATTCTTTATTTAAGTATAAAGATTTTTTGGGCTCCATGGGTGAAAGAGGACCACTCCCACATATCTTAAAGCTTTAATCTTAAAGGAGAAACACAATCTTGAAAACATTCTTGAATTAGGAAACTTGAGTTATTGCTTTTCTTGAAGAAAAATTAATGAAGTTCTTGGTGTTCTTGAGGAGGCTAGGGTTTTTCTTTGAGAGAAAAGATGATTAATTAAGTGTTATGGGCAGATTTCGGTGAGGAGAAGTGATTAAAGTGCCCCTAGACCCTTTAGAAACTGAATTAGCGTGTGAAACAATTCCGTAATGCACTGACCGACGCGTTGCGTTGCTATCACGTCTGCTTACTGCCTCACATAGAAAATGCCATAATATTTTGCTTAGGTATCAGATTTAGGCAAAATTGGTATCGTTGGAAAGCTAATTCAATTATTTACAATTTGGTGGGTCATGATCTGCAAAATTCTATGTATATAAAAAGTTATACATATTTAAAATATACCCTTATAGTATCAAATACCAAACTTTGGACGAATCAAATCCTCTAAGCTCAACTTTGTTCTAAGTGATTCTTATGAACATTTTTCACCTCAAAAGCAAATCAAATATGAGGATAAATATCATAAAACTCATATTTGCATGGGAATCATTTAAATCATAGATTATACATGGAGGAACGATGATTCAAAGACTAGCCCAAAAATGTTGGGTATTTCAGCATGCTTCCATGCCTTGTCCAGATATTCTATGATAGCATTTCCATCGAGTCTGAGAAGGTTCAAAAGTTTGTGAAGGTTTTGGATGTTCCTCTTTAGTTGGCTACATCTCAGATAGTTGTGGTTGCGGTTTGTTTCTAGGGTATAGTGGATCATGCTAAGATGACAAAGTATATTCTTAGTGTATCTCAGGGAGGAGCTAAGAAGAAGGACATTTTGGTGAGTTCAGGAGTCAGACCTATTGAGGTATATATTTTAGAGGTTCTCATGGATACCATGGTAGGCCAGTGCATGTGACTTTAAAGAGTTCTGCTGGTGGATCTTCTAGTTCAACAATTCAAGGGGGCTATTCGGGCTCAGTTGTACTTTCTCTTATTAAGACTAGTTGTAGAGGTTGCTATGTATATGATAAGATTGACCATGTGGCCAAGGAGTGATCTCGTCGTGTGTTTAGATATATTTCTATTTTAGTTGTAAGAGGTAGGGAATCTACCAAAGGTGCAAGAGGTTGAGATGGTAGAGCCCATATTGATAGTTGTGGGGCTACTTAGCCAGTTGGTAGTCGTGGATAGTGTTATGCTATACCAGCTAGACCTAAGGCAAAGGCTTCTGATGTTGTGATTATAGGTACGTTCCCCATTTATTTCAGACCTGCATCTATATTTATTTTATCCCGGATGGACTTTCTCCTATGTGTTTGTGTATTTTCCTTTGGGTTTTGATTCTACTAGTGAGCCTCTTTCCATGCCTATTCGTGTATCTATCTCGATAAGTGATTCTTTTGTAATGGATCGGGCATACCGATCTTGTGTTGTGACATTTGTCGGGTGTGAGATTTTGGTAAATTTGCTTGTATTATATATGATCGATTTTTGATGTTATTTTAGGCATGAATTAGTTAGATCCTTATTATACTATCTTAAATTATTTTTCCAAGACTATGACTTTAGCTTCATCGGCTGATCCAAAGATAGCTTGGAAGGGTACACTTCATTCGGGTCCTAAGAGGGTCATATCTTATGTTCAGGCTTGTAAATTGGTTGAGAGTAGATGTTTATATTACTTGGCCTATATTCATGACACCAGTGTTATTGTGCCCCCTTTCTTGGATTCTGTCCATATTGTTCGTGAGTTTATGGATGTGTTCCCTATGAAATTGCCTAGTATTTCTTCGGATTCAGATATTGATTTTATTATTGATGTTGAGTTGGGAACCAAGCCCATTTATATTCCTTCTTATAGAATAAACCTATTAGAGCTGAAGAAACTAAAAGATCAATTTCAGAAGATGTTGGATAAGGTATTTGTTCGACCTAGTGTTTCACCTTGGGGTGTGCCTATCTTGTTTGTGAAGAAAAAGGATAGGTCTATGCAGATGTGCATTAATTATCAACAGTTGAATAAGTTGACAGTTAACAATAAGAGTCCTCTTCTTTGCATTGATGATTTATTTTATCAGCTTCGGGTGTTGTAGTATTTTCGAAGATTGAGTTGAGGTTTAGTTATCACCAACTGTGGATTAGAGCTTCAGATATTCCGAAGACAGCTTTTCAGACTCGATATGGTCATTATGAGTTCTTGGTCACGTCCTTCGGGTTGACCAATGCCCCTGATGTGTTCATGGAATTGATGAACCGAGTGTTTCGACTGTATCTTGACTCCTTTGTTATAGTATTTATAGATGATATCTAGGTTTATTCCAAGAGTGAGGTTGAGCATGAGGAGAATTTATGGATTATGCTTTCAAGATTGAGGGATGAGAAGTTGTACGCCAAGTTTTCTATGTTTGAGTTTTGGTTGGAGTTTATTTCTTTCTTTGATTATGTGGTGACTAAGGAATTATTATGGTTGATCAAACCAAGGTCAGCGATTCATTATTGGTCTAGAACTACTTTGCCCATCGATATTTAGAGATTTATTGTCTTAGCAAGTTATTATTGTTGTTTTGTTGTCTTAGCAAGTTATTATTGGTATTTTGTCGAGGGTTTTTCATCCATTGCATTTGTCTTTAGTAGAGTTTGCATATAATAATAGCTACCATTCCAGTATTGATATGGCTCCTTTTGAGGTGTTGTATGGTAGGCATTGTCATTTTCTATTAAGTTGGTTCGATGTTTTAGAGGTAAGACCTGGAGGTGAGGACTTTCTTCGTGAGCCGTTGGATAGAGTCTGGGTCATTCAGGATAGACTTAGATCGACTCAGAGTAGGTAGAAGTGTTATTCTAATCATAGACTTCAAGCCTTGAGATTTGGTGTTGGTGATCATGTTTTTCTTTGAGTTTAACCCATGAAGGGTGTGATGAGGTTTGGGAAGAGGGGAAAGCTTAGCCCCAGGTAAATTTGTCCATTTGAGATTCTTCAGACTGTTGGTGATATGGATTATGAGTTGGCTTTGCCCCTTGATCTATCAGTTGTTCATCTAGTTTTTCTTGTTTCTATGCTACGTTGTTATATTCTAGATGAGTCTCATGTCATTCATTGGGAGTCAGTTCAGTTAATTAAGCGGTTGTCCTTTGTTGAGGAGCTGGTTTCCATTTTTGCTAGGGATGTTAGGTGGTTGCACTCTAGAGTGATCCCTGTGGTTAAGGTCTAGTGGCTACATCAACCTGTAGATGAAGCTACTTGGGAGGTCGAGTCTGATATGCATAGTTCTTATCCCCATATCTTTATTGATTTAGGTATTTTTTTGCCTTAGTTCGAGGACAAACTAGATTTTTAGTTGATGATGATGTAAGGACCTAAAAAGTGGATGATGTAACGACCTAAAAAAATGATGAAATATGTGATATTTGTGATTTTGTTCGATTTGACTGTTTTACCACTCCCCGTAGTTGAATCACAATATTTCTGGGGTGTGGGAGTGATTGACATAATTTTCGATGCATTTTGGTATCATTTATGTAATATTATGATTTTGGATGGCTACGAGAGCCTTATTTTGGACTTATGTGGATATCTTTTGATCTGTGTAATGGATGGCCAAACGGACTGCACCAACAACTCCATAATATAAATTTTAGGCTAGATAAACCTTTGGTTTGGGTCCTGGTGCACCCGAGCTCATTTCGACCTATTGGTCGGAAAGTTGGAAAATTGAAAATATTAATGTGGGACCTACATTAGATTAAAACGACCTCGGATAAAAATCTGACTTTGGCAGCAGATCCAGAATATCGATTTTAGGATGTTAGCATATTTTGTATGATTTTATGGCTTTTAAATCTCATTTCGAGCCTCAGTTTGGAAAATTATTATTTTGAGTTTCAGGGGTCAACTTTGTGAAAACAATATTTTTCTATAAATCTGATTTCGCCATCACGTCCAGACCGACGAATTTAGTATGAGTGCATAGTTCATTTGCATATATCGGACTCGAAACGAATCCCGAGCACCCCGTCAAAGTCCGATCAACCAACAAAAAAACTGCTATTGCAGATCACTCTTTTTGTCTTATTTTGCTCTTTTTCATCTTAGCTCTTGGAAGTTAAACCCTAAAATAGTATGGGAGCTTAAAAGTAAAGTTTGTTAAAGCTTAGGAAGCTAGATTAACAATTTTTTCTTGGTTTTATTGTGGATTAAAGGTAAGAATTCATCATTTTCTTAGAAATTTTTTGATTAATTTCTCGAAACCCCCAAAATTTTAGGGCTTGATTTTAAACCCCAATTTCACTTCTTTTTACTTGAATAATATTTTTATCTTATAATTACTAGTTTTTCATCAATTTAACCCTTAAAACAATGCCGATTCTTGATTTTAACCTGGATTTCAAAGATTTTAACTGGTAAAGATCAAAAATGGGTTTTCTTCAATTTGAACCCCATTTTTAACTCAATTTAACTTTGGTTTTCAGCTGTAGGTTCCAAAAAATAGGGAGAACATGTTTTTGAAGTAAAACTCCAATTTTTCCCTTCTTTTTCAAAAACCCATTTTGGGGGTCCGCTTTGATCACGAACCAAAAGTAATCAATATGAGTGTTGTTGTTTTTTTCTTGACGAATAAAATTCATATTTGATGTTTTTAGTGGAGTTTCAGATTTTTCGTGAAAAGTAAGGCCGCGGGTTCAAGTGTAGAGGAACGATTTTGGCTTTCGAGGTAGGTTATGGATTAACTCTTTCATACTAGACTGGGTAGTAAATGATGGTACAAAATAGATGTTAAGGGTGGGAACTAATCATAAAAAATGATTATTTATGTGTTGTGCCCGTGTGAGGGCCTATATGTGAGGTAATTGTTGAAATTGAGATATTGTGTGATATGTGTGACAGTTTGAGGTCCTATGTAATATTGATAGCCTTGATTACATATCAATAATTTATTGTGTTGTTAGAATGCTTATTGTGGTACCATTGGTGTATTATTATTATATTCATACTTTATTAGCAAATGACATATGTGGAAATTCGTGGATGAAACTGAAATAATGAGTAGATATTGGCTCACATAGATGTGGAAATGTATCAATATGGTTGGTTGTGAAAATACTCATGGTAACTGAGTGTGATCATTACATCCTCATATCATACTCATTAATGAAATATTGGTACCACCGTGGCAACATCTGAGAAGCACTGGCAATACCTTTTTTAAAATCCTCCCCAAGGGATGTGCTGGGGAGGCGATATTGTAACACCTTATAAAACCCTTTCAGAGGGATGTTCCAAAAATGAGATATGACATATGTGGATTGTATACCAGTTGATGAACCCCCTATGGGTCTTACATTAGTAAGATTTAGCTCTGTAGGTGTATACGGGGATTGTGCGACGATCCCGAAGGTTGTGCGACGACCTCGTGTATCATCATCATCATCATAATCATATACATTGCACTTACTTTATTGTATTTATGTTGTGTTGTATTTCCTTATTTACTTATCATCTATGTATTGGTTATACCTTCCTTTACTTGTATTTAATGATCTTGTATCTACATGTTCTCTCTTGTTCTATTTATATGTAACATAATGTATACTTGTGTTCTATATCTTGGTGTGTGGTTGTAATATATGTGAGATATATTAGAACTGTTAGTACAAGATCTGTGGGCTACCATTGTGGGATATTTTCTGATTATAGGTAACGTGCCCTTAGTGTATATTTTGTATGCTTTATTTACTACTTTACTTGATCGGCCTACGATACCTATTGAGTATAAGTGGACTGTATTCGTGCCTAATGCACCCTTTCAGTGCAGGTCCTAGCTCGAGTGCGCCTCATCTTGATTGACTCGGGCGATTGTTGGAGCTTCCAAGGTAGCGGTTGGACATTCATGCGTCCGAAGTTCACTTCTATATTTCAATAGTAGTTATGTCTTTATTAGTATTCAGAGACAGTTATTATTCCTTTGTGGTTATTTTTTCGATGCATTTGAATCTTGGATTGTATTAGTAGTTCTTACACTATTGACACTTATTTTTTGGCATGATTTATATTTTGTATAAGTTCTTTCCTCATTGTTAAGATTACTTATATGGTTCGAATTCATTCTAGAAGCCTTACCGTGGGATATTTTTGTCTTTTCCTCGTTTCGTATCAGTTTAGATGATAGGATTGCTTGTCAAGATACACCATGATAAGCCCCATCGTTACCCTTGTTTTTGGGTCGTAACACATATAGCCCATGGGTGGTTTAGGACGGCAAAGTTACAAAGCCCAGGTAATGGTTTTAAATGCATTGTAAACATGATTTTCTTTCCCGGCATGGTTATATATATGTATGGTTGTGTGCATTATGGATGATTTACTTGATTTTATAAATGACATTATTTTATCCTTATACTGAGATCATGCTTGCGGTACTCGCTAGCGCATCTACTGGTGATTGTATACCTACGCTATGCAGGAACCGATCGTTCTTCTCTTCCTACATAGTGATTAACTCTGGACAACTTTTTGGATTGAAGTGGTGAGCTTCCATATTTCTGGAAGATTCCATTTTATGTCATGAACATTTTTAGACACTTTGATTTTATTTTGGATACTGGTGTTAGCTATGTTTGGGAGCATGTCACAACCAGATTTTGTTACTCTTTTGGTTAGAGGCTTTGTGGTACTTTTATGGGTAAGAATGGGCGGGATCGATATTGATGTTTCCCCTGGCATTGGTATTAGTGTTGGGGATTACACCCTTTAACGAAATTGTTGGTTGTTCCATCATATTTAATTTTGGGATTAAATTACATTATGTTTGAAAATCATTTAGTAATGGACGATGTTTTGGTAATTGGTCTGGTTTGGTTTTCTTGGACAGTTTTTATGGGAAGGTTGGACTCGGTTGGGTCGGTCACAGTCATAATCCTATCTAGAGTCTTGATATGAACAATAATGCCATCTTGTTATATGTTCGGAATTCAGACAACTTAGGGCTGGCAGTTGTAGGTTAGGTTGGGTAATGGGGGTTGTCTCAGGTCCCGGTCGGAATTGAGATGCCCATTATGATATCGACCAAGGGTCAGGTCGTGTCAAGTTGGTATCAAAACCTAGGTTCATGGTCAATTGGGAGTCCACAAACCCGTGTTTCGTAGAGTCTCTTTTAGGGGTGTGTAGCGTGCTAAAGTCATAAGAGAAAGTCTACAAGGAATTTAGGAATGTTTCACTTTCTTTGTATTTTATTTTCAAGCTTGGAGTCTAAGACCCTTCTTTAATCCTTGGATGTTCACTTTTCAGATCATGCCTCGTAGATCTGGAACACAAGGAAACTCTTCAGTCCCATCTGGGGACGATGTTGTTGTGGTTGGTCCTACATCTGTAGTTCGTCTTCGATCTCATAGTCTTATCCCCGATAGTTCTGGAGTTCCTCCGGTTGCTACTAGTTCTGGCACGGCCCAAAAATGAAGGTCATGGTGGCATTTTTAATGGCGTACCTTGACAAGTAAGCCTATAATCCAAATCGATACAAAAGAGAAAACGATAGAAATATCCCAAGGTAAGGCTTCTAGAACGAAACCGAACCTTATAATTAATCATAACAATGGGGAAAGAACTTATCCAAAATACCAATCATGCTCAAATCCAGGTGTCAATAGTGTAAGAACTACTAATACAATCCAGAAGTCAGATATATTAGAAAAATAACCACAAAGGAATAATATCTATTTCTGACTACTAATAAAGACATAACTACTATAGAAAGATAGAGGTGAACTTCAGATGCCTGAATTTCCAATCACTACCTTGGAAACTCCAACAATTTCCCGAGTCAAGCAAACTGAGGTACACTAAAGCTAGGACATACACCGAAAGGGTGCAGTAGGCATGGATACTGTCCACTTGCACTCAGTAGGTATCATAGGCCGTCCAAGCAAAGTAGTAAATAAAGCATACAAAATATACACTAAGGCCACGTCACCTGTAATTAGAAAATGTCCCACAATGGTAGCCCACACCGCTTGCACTAATAGATCTAATATATCACATACACACCAATATAAAATACGAGTATGAATTATATCACATATAAGTAAAACAAGGGGGAACATGCATATACAAGATCATCAAATACAAGTAAAATAAGATAAGGAAATTATATAGATGGCAAGTCAATACAACAATACAACATAATATAAATACAATAAAGTAAGTGCAATGTATATGATGATGATGATGCAAGAGGTTGTCTCAAAACCTCAGGGATCATTACACAATCCTCATATACACCTACGGAGCTAAAGCTTCTCGATGTAGGCCCATGAGGGTTCGTCAACCCATATTCAATCCACAAATATCATATCTCCTTTTCGGAACATTTCTCTGAAAGGGTTTTGTAAGGTGTTTCAATATCTCCTCCCCAGCACATCCCTCGGGGAGGGTTTTAAAAAGGTGTTGTCAGTGTTTCTCAGATGTTGCCATGGTGGTACTAATGTTTCATGAATGAGTATTATATGAGGATGTAATGCTCACAACCAATCACAATGAGTATTTTCATAGCTCACCACAAGATATATTTCCACAAACAACCACATGATATATTTTCACAATCAACTATAATTATATATTTCTACAACTATGTGAGCCAATATCCATTCATTATTTCAGTTTCATCCTCGATTTTCCAAATGTTTCATATGCCAATAAAGTATGAAAATAATCACAATACACCAATGGTACCATATTAAGATTCTTAGTAACACAATACGATTATTCACATGTATTCAAGGCTATCAATATCCCATATGACCCCACACGGTTACACATATCACATAATAACTCAATTTTGATAATTACATCACATATAGTCCCTCACATGGGCACAACACATAAATAGACAGTTTTCATGATTAGTTCTCAGCTTTAACATTCATTTTCTATCATCATTTACTACCTAACCCAGTCTAAAGTAGTTAAGTCATAACCTACCTTAAATATCGAATCGGTTCGCTACACTTTGAACCCACGACTTTATTTTCCATGAGTGATCTCAAAGTTCACTAAAAATATTAAATATGGAATCTACGCATCAAAACAAAACTAACGACACCCATATTGACTACTTTTGGTTCGGGGTCAAAATGGACCCCCGGAATGGGTTTCCGAAAAACAAGGGCAAAATTAGAACTTTACTTCAAAAATATGTTTTCCATATTTTTAGGAATATACATCTGAAAACTCAAGTCAAATCGCATTAAAACGAGGTTCAAATTGAAGAAAAACCATTCTTAAGGTTTACTTGCTAAAATCTTTGAAATCCGAGTTAAAATCAAGAATTGGAGTTGTTTTAAGTGTTAAATTGATGAAAAACTAGTAATTATATGATCAAAATATTATTCAAGTGAAAAGAAGTGAAGTTGAGGTTTAAAATCAAGCTCTAAGATTTTTGTGGTTTTGAGAAATTAATCAAGAAATTACTAAGAAAAGGGTGAATTCTTACCTTAAATCAGTAATAAAACCAATAAATAGGTGTTAATCCAGCTTCCCAAGCTCTCACAAAATTTACTTTTAAGATCCCACACTATTTTAGGATTTAACTCTCAAGTGACAAGATGAAAATGAGCAAAATGGGCCAAAAAGAGGTGGAAAATTTGCTATTTATAGACGATTTTTCTACAATATTAGTTTTTTTTGGTCGATCGGACTTCGACAGGGTGCCCGAGATTTGTTCAGAGTCTGATACATTCAAATGAACTATACAACCATACTAAATTAAACGTTGCAGATGCGATGGCGATATCAGATTTTCAAAAAAATATCATTTTCACAAAGCTGACCCCTAAACCCGAAATCACAATTTTACACATCGAGTGTTGAAATGAGATTTAGAAGCCGTAAAATCATACCAAACATGATAACACCCTAAAATTTACATTCCAGATTTGGTGGCAAAGTCAGATTTTTGATCCGAGGCCATTTCAATCAAATGTGGGTCTCACACCCATATTTTCAATTTTCCAACTTTCTAATCAAAAGTTTAAAATGAGATCGGATGCACCGAAACCCAAACCAAAGTTCTACCCAATCTAAAATCAACATTCCAGAGCTTCTAGCGCAGTCACTTCAGCCATTCGTTGCATGGATCAAAAGATATCCCCATAAGTCTGAAATAAGGCTCTCGAAGCCATCAAAAATCACAATATTGCATAAATGATACCAAAATATATTGGAAAATATTACAATCACTCCCACACCCAAGAAATATCATAATGCAACTACGGAAAGGGTTAAAACAGTCAAATTGCACAAAATCACAAATTTCACATATTTAATAAAATTTTTAGGTCGGTACAAATTCTCCTCAAGGTGAGGTGACTAATACGGAATTCCGTTGCTCTATTCATGCTATTTCTATATTAGTTGCTTCTAATGATGAGAAGGATAGTTATGGTGGGTTGTCTTCTTAGGCGACAAGGGTTGGTCATTTTATGAAACTGAATCCTCCTACTTTTACTGGTGTGAAGATGGAGGAGGATCCTCAATCTTTCTTGAATGAGATGGAAAAGATATTTTGAGTAATGCAGGCTACTAATATGGATGGTGTGAACTTTGCATCTTACTAGCTCAAAGATGTTGCATACCAGTGGTATGATGAATGAGATAAGGTAAAGGGAGATGTCTTTATGGAAGGCCTTTTCTAATGCCTTCTGGGATCTTTTCATTAATCAAAAGCTGCGGGGAGAAAAGACAAATGATTTTGTGAATCTTAAGCAGGGGAGAATGTCTGTAAAGGAATATGCCTTGAAGTTTCATCAGTTGTCAAGGTATGATTTGGTGTCTAATATGAGGACAAAATAAAGAAGTTTGCTTCTAGGTTTAATCAAGATTTGGTCTTGAAGGGAAAGACGTCTTTGCTTATTAAGAATATAGACATTTCTAGGATGGCTGTTCATATGCAGTAGGTAGAGGATAAAATAATGAGGCAAGCGGAGTTTAGAGATAGGCAAGGTAAGAGGAACAAGTTTTCTAACTAGGGAGGTTCTCAGTCGTAAGGTGGTCAGGATAGAGGTAAATGGCAAGAGAAGAAATAGGGGATTTCTGGTTCCTTCTCTACTGCTAGTGCTCTTTACATGGAGCAGTCGAGCGATGGACGTTAGAGTGGTGATAAGTTTTGAGAATAGGGCGCCTAATATCAAGTAAGCGGAGGTAAGTCAGTTTCTTCATATCCTTTTTGTCAATTCTGTAGTAGTCCTCCTTGGTATTATTTCTATAAAGGAAGGGACAAGTGTTTCAAGTATGGCCAGGCAGGCGATTGGCTTAGGTATTGTTCGGTTAATAAGGTTTCTAAGGAGCAAATAAGATTCTAGTGGCTTCATCTTCTGCTTCTTCAACCGGTGGTACCACATCTGCTTTTGTTACTGCTCCTAGTTATAATTTTAGTCGTAATAGGTTGTATGCTTTGGCATCCCAACAGGAATCTGAGGCATCTCTTGATGTCGTTACTGGTATATTACAAATCTTCTTTCGTGACATGTATTATTTTATTGATCTAGGGTTTACTCTTTCCTATGTGACTCTATATGTGGTTATGTGTATTGCTTTTGATCTTAAGGTTGTTTTAGATCCTTTTTCTATTTCTATACCGGTAGGCTACTCAGTCATTGCTAAGAGAGTCTATAGGGTGTGTGTGGTAGTTATTGGTAGTTATTAGACCTTGGTGGATCTGTTTGAATTGAACATAGTGGATTCTGATGTTATTCTGGGTATAGATTGATTGCATTCTTGTAATGAAAATTTGGATTGTCGAACCTGTAAGGTTGTCTTTAGGTTTTCTGGTGAACCATTTATTGAGTGGGAGGGTGGTTCTCTTGCTCCTAGGGAAATTTTATTTCTTATATTAGAGATCGTAGATTAATCTCTAAGGGTTGTCTTTACCACTTGGTCTGAGTTAAAAATTTCAACTCGTTAGCTCCTTCTTTTCATTAGGTTCTAGTAGTGAGTGAGTTTTCGAAGGTCTTTCTAAATCATCTTCCTGATGTTCCTCCATATAGGGAAATAGATTTTGGTCTTGATTTAATTCTGGACACTCACCCAATATCTATTCTTCCATATAGAATGGCTCCAGCTGAGTTGAGGAAACTCCAGGAGAAGCTTAAGGATCTTTTAGATAAGGGGTTTATTCGTCTTAGCATGTCTCTGTGCGGTGCACTAGTGTTGTTCGTGCGCAAGAAGGATAGTTTGCTTTGGATGTTTATTGACTATCGGCAGTTGAACAAGGTGAAGGTCAAGAACAAGTATACTCTTCCAAGGATCGATGATTTATTTAACAATTGGTAGGAGCCAAGTTCTTTTCTAAGATAGATCTTCGGTTCAGGTATTATCAGATAAATATTAGGGAGACAGACATCCCTAAGATGACTTTTCATATTTGGTATGGACACTTTGAGTTTTTGGTAATGTCATTTGGGTTGACTAATAATCCAACAACATTTATGGATCTGATGAACATGGTGTTCAAGCAATATTTTTATTTCTTTATTTATTGATGACATCCTGGTTTATTCTAAGAGTAAGGTGGATCATGATAATCACCTCTGTGTGGTGTTGTAGACCTTCAAGGAACAACAATTGTATGCTAAGTTCTCTAAGTGTAAGTTGTTGTTAGAGGCTTGAAATCTATGAAGTTATTTTCTGCTTGATAGCTATGAAGTCGTTTTCTACATAATAGCTATGAAATCATTTTCTGCTTGATAGCTATGAAATCATTTCAAGCATCAATCTCTAACATCAAAGTCTAGTTGTTAATGGCCTCAGGGACAATTATGTGATGCAATTATATTATTTCTAGCAAGATGATTATGGTGGATCCTCAAAAGATGGCGGTTGTGAAAAAGTTGCCTAGACCCACGACTTCATCTGACATTTGTAGCTTCTTGGGTTTGGCTTGGTATTATAGGCAATTTGTGGAGGCATTTTGTTCCAAAGATGCTCCGTTTACTAATTTGACTCAGAAGAAGGTGAAGTTTTCTTGTTCATATTCTTATGAAGGTAGTTTCAAGAAGCTTAAGAATGAGCTTACTTTCGCTTGTTTTGTCTTTGCCGGAAGGCAATGATGGATTTTTGGTTTATTATGATCCATCTTGGGTAGGTCTTTGTTGTGTTTTGATACAACATTGGAAGGTGATTGCTTATGCTTCTAGGCAGTTGAAAGTGCATGAGAAGAACTACCTACTCATGATTTGGAGTTGTTAGTGGTGGTTTTTGCATTGAAAATATGATGGCATTATTTGTATGGTGTGCACATGGATATCTATTTGGATCATAAGAGTCTATAACATATGTTCACTTAGAAGGAGCTAAATATCAGGCAGAGGAGATGGTTGGAGATTCTCAAGGATTATGATATGAGCCTTAACTATCACCCAAGTAAGGCTAACGTGGCTGCTGATGCTCTTAACAGGTTGTCCGTAGGGAGTTTGGCCCTTATGGAAAAGAAAAAGTGGGAATTGGTGAAGGATATTCATTGTTTGGCTAATCTTGGAGTTCATCTCTTGGACTCAAATGATGGTGGTGTAATGGTTCAGGAAGTGGTTTGGTTGTCTCTTGGTGCAGAAATTAAGAGAACCAAGTGCTAGATCATATTTTGATGAAAATAAGAGTGCAGTCGAAGAACAAAAGGTAATGGTGTTTGAGATCAGTGGTGATGGTACTTAATGATACCAATGGAGGTTGTGCGTTTCCAATGTCGATGGATTGCAACAAAGGATTTTGGTCGAGGTGCATGAATCGCGCTATGTTGTTCATCCTAGTTCTACAAAAATGTATCATGATCTTAAGTAAGTGAATTGGTGGAATTCTATGAAAAGGGATGTGGTTGATTTCGTGGGAAAATACATGGTTTGTCAGCAAGTTAAGGTTGAACACATGATACCTGGTGAATTGTATCAAGATATTGAGTTTCCTGAATGGAAATGGGAGGTGGTTAATATGGATTTTGTTGCCGGTCTTCCTCAGTCTCAGAATTAATATGATTTGATTTGGGTTATCGTGGATAGGATGACAAAGTCCTCTTATTTCTTACCGTTATGGACTAACTTTTTGGAGGTGGATTATGCGAGGTTGTATCTTTACGAGATTGTGAATCTACATGGGGTACCTATTTTTATTATCTCTGATCGTGGTACACAACTTTCATCTCACTTCTGGCAGTCTTTTCAAAAGGGATTGGGTACTAAGGTTAGTTTGAGTACTATTTTCCACCCGCAGTCGGATGGATAAACGGAAAGGACTATTCAAACTTTGGAAGATATGCTTCATGTGTGTGTGATTAATTATGGTGGCAATTGGGTTCAATATCTATCTCTTGTAGAGTTTGCTTATAATAATAGCTATCATTCTAGTATTAGTATGGCCACTTTTAAAGGGTTGTATGCTAGAAGGTTTAGATGTCCTATTGTTGTCTTGAGTTGGGTGAGGCGGATATGTTCGGTCTGGATTTGGTATATTAGGCTATGAAGAAGGTTAAGGTGATTCGGGATAGGCTTAAGGCTTCCCAGAGTCTCCAAATTTCCTATGCGGATGTTAAGCATCGAGACTTAGAATTTGAGGTTGGGGATAAGGTGTTACTTAAGGTATCTCCCAATAAAGGAGTAATGCAGCTTAGCAAAAAGGGAAAGCTCAGTCCCCTATACATTGTACTATATTAAATTTTGTGGAGGGTTGGTAACATGGCATATGATTTGGAGTTGCCTTTTAGGTTGAACTCCATTTATCCGGTATTTCATGTTTCCATGTTGAGGAAGTGTCTCTATGATCCTTCTTAAGTTGTTTCTTTGGATGGTTTTGGTATCACAAATTCTCTATCTTAAGAAGAGGTTCGGGTAGAGATAATGGATCGGTAAGTTATTTTGTTACGGACCAAGGATGTGGCTTCGGTTAAGGTCCCGTGGAAGAACCATAAGGTGGAAGAAGCTACACGGGAAGCGAAGGAGGACATGAAGTCCAAGTATCCGCATTTCTTCTCGACTTCGAATATTCGTATGGAAGGTATGTTTCCTTGATGCATAATTTGATAATGCAAATAACTCTACTTGATTTCCTTGTATCTTTGTTTAAGGTAAAAGTAGAGACATCTTAAGGGTTTAAGAAGGGTTTGCGCTACCTACTTCGTCGTTCGAGGACAAATGTTCATAGTGGGGGAGACTGAAACACCCTAGTTCCTGAACCTTAGAAAATTTCCTTGATTTTTGGTTTGTAGATAGGATATGACTAGGGAAACAAGTCCTACACTCAGGTATAGTTCGTATAGGTCAGTCGTATGCTGACAAATATTGGTTGGTGTGGACTTTGGTTACTGAATGGATACGACTTAGGAGTACAAGTCATATTGGTTGGTATGGATCATTTGGTTCAGTAACTTATGGTAAAACTGTGTTACTTAGGTTGGATCTGAGTACGAGTGGCTCACCTGGATCCGTAAGTCAGGGTATGAGTCGTACCCAATACTCTTATAGGAAATAGTGTTCAAACCTTATGTGATTCTATCTTGCCAGGGATACGGTGAAGGTTACGAGTCGTATGTGATCAATGAGACTTGGGAAAGATGAGTCATATACTATAAAGTGTTGGTGCCAAGGGTTAAGGTTTGGGATATGAGTAGTGGGTACCACTCGTATCAAAGGTTACGACTTGTGAGTGTCAATCATACTCCTGTGATAGGAATTTTAAGGGGTTTAAGTGAGGGCAATCTAGATATTTCTCCACTTATCCTTATCAGGTCCCATGACATATAGGTCAGTTGGATGGTTATTTTACCCTAACATTCTATTCATTAACACTTAGAAACTATTCCTAAACACTTTAAAATTCTCTTAGGAGCTTTAGGGCACGAAAACTAGTGTTTCATCCTAAAGGCTTAGTTTGTGGCTTGTGTTGGTGGTTTTTTTCCGTCTACTTATCAATTAAGGCATGTATTTCTTCCCTCATTGTTAGTTCTAACTAAAGGCTTGGTTTTACATAATTTTTTCATGGTTTTATGATCGTATGATTTGTTTTCAATTATGATCTGGGGATTTTGGTTATAAATGATTGGTTATGGTTTTCCATAGTTTAATTATGCTTTTACATGCATCAATGGTGGTTTTTGATAATTGGATTGCATGGGAATGGATTTATGGTAATTGAAATTGGTTTTTGTTATATTATGCTCCTAATGTGTTTGACAAATGCTTATAAAGATATGTTTATTGCATTGTTTACTTTTAATGGAACTCTTACTTGTTTTCAAACTTGGTAGAGTAATTATGAATGGTTTAAATGGTTTGGAATGGTAAATGGATAAATGGTTATGCTTGCGGGATAAATAGAGTCTCCCAAGAGGTTTAATATGGTAATTGGAAGGGCATTTGAAAGTCCCCTTAAACCTATAAATAGTTGGCTATGGATGGTACTTGCAAGTACGGGCTGGTATGATGCTACCAATATCAATAGCCTTGTTTAATAATTGGATATTTGTTTGGTTATTTAGAAAAAAGATTTTATTTCAGTATTAAAGGGGGAAGTGTAGCTAAGTCGTGGAAGGTGGAGGTCCCAGGGGGACCTAAACTGGAAACTCATATTTGTTGATAGGTGGTTTGGTGTTGGTGATCGTATGAATGTGTCACACTATATTTTGGGGGATTTACTAGTCATCCCAATGGGATACTTCTTTGGTCCTGTGGCTACATGCATTGGGTTCCTTTCAGCAGGGGAAGCTAAACCCATATAGCCCATGGGTGGTTTAGGACGGCAAAGCTATACTTCAATATCTCAAATATTTCAACTATTAACTTCTCAAGGATTAACATCATGGGGTGTAGACCCATCTGCAATTTCTCAAGAACAGATGTAAAAATCATGCCATTAGACTCTCAATTCATGGAAAACATCAAAAGCTTGCAACCAATAACAATGGGTGAAAAATCCCAATTCAATTTCATGTAAAATCTCATAATTTGCAGAAAATTGTAGTTTAAATAAGAATTTGGGCACAAGGGTGAAAGGATTACCTTTGTTAATCAATGGTGAGTTCTTGGATTTCTTGGAGAAGGGTTTTAGAGTTAATCTTGAGGGAGAAACCCTAGCTCTCTTGTGTTTTGGATGATGAATGAAGCCATTTTCTTCGTTTTGAATATATCAAGGTGTAAAATAGTGGAATGACCAAAAATCCCTTTTAAAAATGAGTTAAAAATACTGAACGGGGCTGCGACGGTCAGAGCGATGGTCCGTCGCTATCCTAACGGTCCGTCGGATCATCCGTCGCATGTTGGTCAGAAAAAGAACGCACTGCCTCAATGTGACGGTCAAAACGATGGTCCATCACAGTCTTGTCGATCCGTCGGATCGTCCGTCACATGTAGGCCAGGATGAGACCACACTGCCTAGTGGCGACGGTCCGTCGCAACCTTGACGGTCCGTCGCAGCCTTGACGGTCCGTCGTCCTGGCCTTCGTACTTGGGTAAGAAAAGGGAGTTACTGCCTTGGTTGTGATGGGCCAAGAGATGGTCCGTCGCAGATTCGACGGTCCATCGGATCGTCCGTCGCACCTGGACGGTTCCGACAACTTTCAGTAAAACATCCATAACTTCTCACCCCGATGCCGGATTTGGATGAAATTGGTATCGTTGGAAAGCTAATTCAATTCTCTACAAGCCAAAAAGTAAAATATAAGAAAATTATATGTTTTTTAAACATCAATCACTTGGGAAGTCTCTTCTCAATCTTTTAGGGCCGGAATTACACATCACTTGACACGCTCTAAGGCTCGAACTAAGAGGGAATTTTGCGGGGTCTTACAATATATCCCCCTTGGAAACATTCTTCCTCGAATGTCGCTAGTTAGACTAGGAACACAGGAAAAACAAAATACACATAGCTAAACCAACTTGCTAAACGGTCTCAAAATCTTTCTAAACTCTTGAATACCTCAAAAATTGCAAGAACTCATGCAAGAATAGATATATAGATGAACTTTAGATTAGAAAGGCTGAATTAAGGAAGAATAATACCTTTGGATCAATCTAATCTCGTGAAAAAGAGGTACAGGTGCTTGGCTCATATGTATTCTTCTGCCTCCCAACTAGCGCCCTCAATTGACTGGTTCTGCCACAACACTTTGACCAAGGAAACCTCTTTGTTCCTCAGTCTACGGATCTGAAAATCTAGGATCTCAACGGGAATCTCATCAAATGAAAGACTGTTGTGAATATCAGCACTCTCTGAAGAATCTACCACAATGTAATCACCAATATGCTTCTTAAGCATGGAGACATGAAAAATAGGATGAACGACTAACAACTCTATAGGAAACTCCACCTCATAGGCTACTTTCACAACACGACTCAAAACTCTATATGGGCCAATATAACGGGGACTAAGCTTTTGCTTTTTACCAAACCTCTTCACCCCTTTCATGGGTGAAGTCTTCAAGTACACCAAATAACCCACTTCAAACTCAAGATCTCTTCTTCTCAAATCGGCATATGACTTTTGATGACTCTGAGCTGTCTTCAACCTATCTTTAATAAACTTACCTTTCTCCATATCTTTAAACACTACATCAGGTGCAATCACGGTAGCTTCACCTACTTTAAACCAACCTATGGGTGATCTACATCTTCTACTATACAAGGCCTCAAATGGTGTCATCTCGATGCTAGCATTGTAACTATTGTTATAGGTGAACTCTATCAAAGGAGAATGATCATCCCAACTACCTTTGAATTCAAGAACACACGCCCTCAACATGTCTTCTAGGGTTTGAATGGTCCTCTCAGCCAGACCATCTGTCTGCGGATGAAAAATGAAACTCAAAAGAACTTGGGTACCAAGACCCTTCTGAAACGCACTCCAAAACTGAGAAGTAAATTGAGTACCCCTATCCGAAATGATAGACAAGGGAACTCCATGCAGCCTGACAAACTCCTGAATATACAATCTAGCATAATCCTCAGTTGTATAAGATGTACGCACGGGAAAGAAGTGCTCGAACTTAGTCAGCCTATCTACAATAACCCAAATAGAATCATGATGACGATGCGAAAGAGGTAACCCGATCACGAAGTCCATATTCACCACCTCCCACTTCCAAGTGGGTATACCAAACTCTTGTATCACACCACCAGGTCTTTGGTGCTCTACCTTAACCTATTGGCACATTGCACATTTTGCTACAAACTCAACTATAGCCTTCTTCATACGATTCCACCAATTGATTTCCCGTAAGTCGTGGTAAATCTTGTTATTGTCGGGATGAATAGAATACCGCACACCATGCGCTTCAGCCATAATCCTCTGCCTCAGATCATCAACACATGAAATGCACAATCTACCCTGTGATCTCAACACGCCATCTCCCCCTTGGGAGAAAATCTCTCTCTTTTGTTCCTTAACTGCCTCCTTCAGTCTGACCAAACTAGGATCTCTATCTTGCTTCTTCTTCACTTCCGAAACTAAAGAAAATTCGGAACTACTTTGCACCAAAGTACTTCCCTCAGCTGAATCAATCAACCTAACACCCAATATATCTAGAAAATGCACATCACTAGCTAACTTTTTCTTACCTTCCTCTACATGAGAAACACTACCCATAGAAAATCTTCTTAGGGCATCCGCCACTACATTAGCCTTGCCCGGGTGATACAACACACTTATACTATAGTATTTTAACAATTCTAGCCACTTCCTCTGCCTAAGATTCAACTCCCTCTTGGTAAACACATATTGCAGGTTCTTATCATCAGTAAACACATCAACATAAATACCATAAAGATAGTGTCTCCAGATTTTCAAAGCACAGACCACAACAGCTAACTCAAGATCATGGGTTGGGTAATTCTTCTCATGATGCTTTAACTATCTAGAGGAATAGGCTATAACCCTACCTTTTTGCATCAACACACAACCCAAACCAATTCTAGAGGCATCATAATACACCACCAAACCATCTGTACCATCAGGAAAAGTCAACACAGGGTCTGAAGTAAGTCGAGTCTTTAACTCCTGAAAACTCTTTTCACAGGAATCTGACCACTGGAACTTAACTTTATTTTGGGTCAACCGGGTCATGGGAGATGCAATAGAAGAGAAACCTTCAACAAAATGGTGGTAGTAGCCCTCTAGACCCAAGAAACTTCTAATGTCAGACTGAGAGATAGGTCTAGGCCAATTACTTACAACTTCTGTCTTTTGGGGATCAACTCTAATACCTTCAGCTGAAACAATATGACCTAGAAAGGCTACAAAACTTAGCAATATTCACACTTACAAAATTTGGCAAACAACTGCTAACCTCTAAGAGTTTGCAAGACAATTCTAAGGTGATTCGTATGATCATTCTCCTTATGTGAGTATACAAGGATGTTATCTATAAACGCTATGATAAACATATCAAGATATTGCTTGAACACTCGATTCATGAGGTCCATAAAAGATGATGGGCACCGGTTAGCCATAAAGACATGACTAGAAACTCAAAGTGACCATAGCAGGTTCGGAAGGCTGTCTTTGGAATATCACATTCCCTCACTTTAAGTTGGTGATAGCCGGATCTAAGGTAATGCACCTTGCAACTAATCAAATAGGTCATCAATTATCGGAAGAGGATACTTATTTTTTATTGTGACCTTGTTAAGCTGACGGTAGTCAATGCACATATGCAAAGAACCATATTTCTTCCACACGAATAGAACAGGTGCACCCCAAGGAGAAATATCGGGCCTTATGAAACCTTTGTCTAAAAGATCTTTGAGTTGCTCTTTCAACTCCTTAAGCTCTGCAGGTGCCATATGGTATGGCAAAATAGAAATGGGACGAGTGTCGGGAAGAAGGTCAGTCCCGAATTCTATCTCTCTATCGGGAGGTACCCCTAGGAGATCTTCTGAAAAAACATCTGGAAAATCATTAATGATATCGACTGACTAAATAGTCGGAGCCTTGGACGTAGTGTCTTTGACTCTAACTAGGTGATAGATATAACCCTTGGATATTAGTATTTTCTCCTTGAGATAGGAGATAAAATGACTCTTGGGAGATACCGTACTCCCGGACCACTCAAAAATTGGCTCATGAGGGAACTGAAACTTGACCACATAGGTACGACAGTCTATAGAGGCATAACAAGAATGAAGCCAATCCATAACCATAATAAGGTCAAAATTCACCATGTCTAACTCTATCAAATCAACAAGTATGACTCTATGAATAACAGTAACAGAACAATCTCTATACACTTGTTTAGCAACAACTAACTCCCATACAGGTGTAGAAACTAGGAAAGGCTCAGGAATCTTTTCGGGACTTATTTTGAAATTCACAGCCACAAGTGGGGTCACATAGGAGAGACTTGACCCGGGGTCCAACAGCACATAAACATCAAAACAAAAGACGCGAAGCATACCAGTAACAACATTGGGAGAGTCCTCCTACTCCTGATGAGATGGTAAGGCATAAAATCTGTTCTGGCGCTGACCGCCAACAGTGCTAGATGAAACACCCTGAACAGGGGCAGGATGAGGTATAGGAGATGGTGCACTAGTAGTCTATACCTGAGGTCGGGCATCTATGGTCCCCTGCCTAGCATGCGAACAATCTCTAAGTTTGTGGCCCTACTTGCCACAACCAAAACAACCCCTCAAATTTGTGAAACACTCACCGAGATGATCCCTACCACACTTAGAACAAAGAGGATAACGGGACCTATTATCAATACTGTTCTACGACCTAGACATAAAAGACCTGCTCTCTTTCTCCGTCCTGCCTCTAGGAACGGGAGCACTAACAGATGAAGGCGCTGGAATAGACGGACGTCTCTAAAATTAGGGGAGGTTTTCTCCATGGGACCTAGGTTGACTAAACTCATGTTGCTCAGATCTATCCCTCTTGTTACCCCTCATTCTGTATCTTTCTCTAATCTTATCTTCCTCTATTTGTTGTGTATGCATCATCAAAATACACAAGTCCATATTCCTATGCAGCATTGCAGTCCCACACTCCTTCAGCACCAAAAAACAAACACCTATCACGAACTTTCTCATACTAGCTCGGGTGTCAGAAATCAAACCAGGAGCATAGCTCGGGTGTCAGAAATCAAACCAAGAGCATACTTGGCCAACTGGTTGATCTTCAAGCAGTACTCCTTAATAATCATGGAGCCCTGCCTCAAGTTCATAAACTCCTCAATCTTTGCTTCCCTTATCTCAAGCGGAAAGAATTTTTCCAAGAATGCATCTTGGAATACCTGCCAAGTCATAGAAGTAGCATCCCACCTCTACCCTTCTTCCACGATACAACCCAGTCATAAGCTATGTCTTTCAACCTGTAAGATGCCAACTCAACACTTTCTTCCTCAGAAACATGCATCACCTGCGTGATCTTTCTCACCTCCTCAAGGTACAACTATGGGTCCTCACCTGCCTTGGACCCATAAAACTCTGGCGGATTCATCCACATGAAATCACGAATCCTAGAATCAGCTACATCACCTCCTTACTGATTTGGAACTATAGCCTGATTATTGTCCAAATAATTAGGGGTGACTGATTGGGCTAACGACTAAAAGTTCGTCCGAAACTCTGTATGAGACATAATCTCATTCAAAGAATCAACAGGTGGGGGTTGCTCCTCATTGTTTCTGCGGGCATTCGCTCTGCAGAGAGGCATTTTCTAAAATAGGAAAGAATGAATTATTAGATGAGAGGGACAACTGCAGGCACGATGGAATCTGAAAGAAAGAAGCAACTTTTTCCTAAAATGCCTTGTAGCCTCTTGCTCATAGATATGGCGCGCTACACACCGATGATCAAGACTCTACTCAACACAGCTTTTCAGACTCTCTAGGACTCCTTTAAAACCTAAGGCTATGATACTAAGTTTGTAATGATCCAAAATCACCTCTCGGGACATCACACGGTGCTTAGGGATACAAGTATCCCCAAGCTAACCCTTTGAGCCTATCACTAGCATTGTCATATCAAATGAAAAGAAATACGAAGATAATACTCGGTCCAAATGACCACAAAACTGGAAATATCAACACAACCATAGTCTGATAACTAGTCTCACATAGCCTCTACTACTCCATGAACTAAAGAGTCGTTGGGATAGGTCCCCAACTGACTCAAACTGGATTGAAAGTAATAACAAAACCACTTAAATACTGAAATATCTAAAGATAGGCCCTCAAACCATGAGGACTCACCACTGGAGAAATGTAGACTTAGGTACTCGGGAATCACTGACAAGACTGGGACTGAGAACCTGAACCTACATTATAAGACAATGTAGCACATAGACGTATTTGTGGATCAACACTTGGGAATGTACTGAGTATGTGGGGGTGTATGCATTTATATAAAAACAGTATCAATACTCTTCAATCCAATCATGCATGCAATTAGGAATGACTCACATGGCTTGAATAAGTCAAAATGTAAAGATCATAAATCATGTATGACGAAGCATGTAACACAAATCTTGTGAGTCATTATAATTTATCTTTAAAACCTATACACTTCTCTTATTCTCATTACTCATAGGATGAACAAAGCTTTATACAATACTTTTAACTCATGCATATATCTCATGGAGAGTAAAAATTCTTTATTGCTCAAGAACTTGTCTTTTTTGAACTCAAACACTTGGAACTCAGAATCATATGTCTTTGGTTTAAAAACTAATGATCAACTCTTATTAGTAGAGAAAACTACTTCCTTATTTTGAAAATACTCAAAGAAATTCGTTCACTTCAGAAAATATCTCATCTCAAAGCTTTAGCAAAAAATATTCTATCTCAATAGAAAATACTTTAGTTTAGGGAGGTTCTCTTAACTGACATAAACCATGCGAGCTACATGGAGTCGAATGTTTTGTCCTCCTAAAGAAGAAACCTTGTGTTGGGGAGAGGCGTCATACTCTTACCAAGGAGTATAATCTAAAATCAATAATCACTTATCTCGGCCTCGGACCCAATCATCTCAGCCTCAGGCCCAAAATCTCAAACCTATGGTGTAACGTAATTCTAGGGTAAAAAACCATAGTAACTTACCCAACTCGGTGCTAAACGCTACTCCCTTTAGTTTATCTCGCTCATCTCATAAAAATTCACTTTCAAAATAATTTCATGGTTCATAAGAACCCAACAATCAAATCTGTAATCTCATGTAGTGAATTGGATTTCAAAGCTCTATGACCATTAGGTCAAAAAATTTCTCAATAATCTCAGAATACTCAAATCATGGGTGCTTATAGCACAAAAGTTCATAAAATTGCGAGTCTCAAGTAGGGCTTAGTGACCCATAATTAAGTCTCAAGTTAAAACTCATCAAAATGCATTTATATAGAATATAGATTCACAAATCTTATAGAAATCTGGAATTTACAGCAATTTAGCTCGTAATCTCAACATACTCATATACGTCAATATCTCAAACATTTCAACTATTAACTTCTCAAGGATTAAAATCATGGGCTATAGACCCAGCTGCAATTTCTCAAGAAAACATGTAAAAATCATGCCATTAGACTCTCAATTTATGGAAAAAATCAAAAGCTTGCAACCAATAACAATGGGTGAAAACCCCCCAATTCAATTTCATGTAAAATCTCATAATTTGCAGAAAATTGTATTTTGAATAAGCCTTTGGGCATAAGGGTGAAAGGATTACCCTTGTTCAAAACCCCACATACCTTAGACTATGAAATTGGATGAACAAGCTTGCTTCAAATTTTCTTCTTACACTTGAGAGAGGGTTCTTGCAACCCTTAAACTTGGGGAACTTAAATTTCAGCTCAATTTGTAGAATCTATGGTGAGTTCTTGGATTTCTTGGAGAAGGGTTTTAGATTTAATCTTGAGGGAAAAACCCTAGCTCTTTTGTGTTTTGGATGATGAATTAAGCCATTTTCTTCATTTAGAATATATCAGGGTATAAAAGAGTGGAAAGACCAAAAAGACCTTTTAAAAATGAGTTAAAAATACTGAATGAGGGCTGTGACAGTTGGAGTGATGGTCTGTCGCTAGCCTGATGGTCCGTCGGATTGTCCGTCGCACGTCGGTTAGAAAAAGAACATACTACCTCGATGTGATGATCGAAGAGACAGTCTATTGCAATCTTGACGGTTTGTCGGATCATCCATCGCACGTTGTCCTGGATGATACCACACTGCCTTAGTGGCGACGGTCTCAGCGATGGTTCGTCGCAGCCTTAACGGTCCGTCGTCCTGGCCGTCGCACTTGGGCCAGAAAAAAGAGTTACTGCCTTGGTTATGACGGGCCGAGCGATTGTCTATCGTAGACTAGATGGTCCATCGGATCGTCCGTCGCACCTGGGTGGTTTTGACAACTTTCAGTAAAACGGTCATATCTTCTCACCCCAATGCCGGATTTGAATAAAATTGGTATCGTTGGAAAGCTAATTCAATAATCTACATTAAAAAAAGGGAAAATTTAAGAAAATTCTATAAAGTTTAAACACCAATAACTTGGGAAGTCTCTTCACAATCTTTTAGGGCCGGAATTACACTTCACTTGACACGCTCTAAGGCTCGGACTACGAGTGAACTTTGTGGGGTCTTACATTAGGTGGTTACCTGAAGAAGGCACGTGTTCAAACAACTTATTTCCCGAAATCAACTCCGTTGCTGAATGTATTCAGTAATTCTTATTTTAGCTTTAAGGCAATATTGCCATCTTTTATTTAAGTTCCTACATCTTTCACAGTAAATACATAAAGGTTTGAAAACCTTTTTTCTAGCATTATGAGCATTTATTCCTTTTGATCTAATAAGTTGTGATTTTCCTTGATAACCAAGCCCTTTGCCATTATTTTCACCTTGAATGGTCACATTAGAAAGGATCTGTAAAGATGCAGTCCATTTAAGAGATCTGTTAAGCTCTTCTTTTAAATGGACTAGGTCCCTTTCTAAGTCTTCATTCTTGTAGAGTGCAGACATAAGGTGTTGTTGAGAATCCCTTAATTTTTCCTCAATATCTATTTGAAGTCTTGAATCTTATTCCTTCCATTTATCATCTACCTCATTTACCTTCTCTAGATTACTCATCAGACTCAGTTTTTCATTTTTTATCTTTATGAACAATTCTTCAATTTCAGGAATTTAGAGAGTTAAAGCAATCAATTAGAGTTCTTGATTTTCAACTTTTTCTTCCAAAGAAATTTTCTCAGCAGTCAGTTCACATACAGAGTCAATTAAGAAACTAGAAAGCCTTTTTATCTTCCTAGAAGAGTAGTATCTAGGCTATTCTTAACGTCAGAACGAGTCACCATTTTTTCTTCTTCATCTTCTGTGTTTTCCATAAAGGAAAACAAGGAATCATAGATAACTGGACTATATTCCACTGCTAACATAGAGATATTTCCACGCTTTTCATCTTCATCAGATTCACTGGAAGAATTTCCCTATGCTCCAGAGCTTGCTTTACTGCATAATCAGCTGCAATATTTCTTCTGGAATTTTCAGGGACCTAGTCCCTGCTCTTTCCATTGTCACTTCCAGTCTTAAGGTATTCCTGGTAATCTAATTTGTTCATTGGATAGTCCTTAATGAAATTCTTAAGACTTTGACATTTGTGATAGACCTCAGCATTGCTCCCCTTTTTGCTGTTATTTCCTTTTCTTTGGAACTGACCACTCTTCTTCATGGTTCTAACAATCCTACTTGCCAAATAGGCAACATCAGTGTCTTATTCTCCTAAATAATGTTTAAAGTCCTTCAATGCCAGGTATTTTTTCCTTTTTCCTTCATTCTTTCCATCCCTTGTTGCTTCTTCAGCTCATGGGTTTTTTAGATTTCCAATCAGTTCATCCATAGTAGGGGTCTTCAGGTTTCTTGCTTCAGTTATGGAATCTACTTTTCTTTCCCAAGACTTAAGTAGAACACCAAGAATCTTTCTCACCTACCTATACAATGGAATCACTTCTCCCAAGTAGTGAAGTTTCTTTGTCATAGAAGTGAATCTTGTATGCATTTGTTGGATTTTTTCTCCTTCTTTCATGGTGAAGTTTTCATACTAAGTAGTCAATATGTATACTTTAGAATAATTTTCATCAATATTACCTTCATGAGTATTCCTCAAGCAATCCCAGATCTCCTTGGTATTTTCACAAGCCGCAATCCTGTTATATTCACCAGGCCCTAAGCCACAAAATAACAGTTTCTTGGCCTTATTATTTTTTTCATTCTTCTTTCTATCATCATCATATTCTCTCCTACTTTTAACAACCATCCTTGTTACTTCTCCTTATTTTACTTGTCTAACAACAACATGAGGACCATCAAGAATCATGTACATCATCTTACTATCCTCAGCCATGATAAAGTCAAACATCTTGGTTTTCCACCACCCATAATACTACCCATTAAATCTAGGTGGTCTAGTGGTAGATTTCCCTTCTTTCAGGTTAGGTGGAATAGCCATGCTAACTAAATCCCTCTAGGTTTGACCTTTTTAGAGTATTCTAGCTCTGATACCAATTGTTGAAACCTTGAGGGTTTCACCACACTGTGAAAGACCAGGTCTCTCAAAGTCAGTCACAGGTAATAAACATAGTAAACTAACTAAGAACATAACACAAAGCTAGAAATATAAATACAAAATATTTAACGTGGAAACTCCCTTGCTCAAGGGAGGAAAAACCATGGATTGCCCTCACAAGCACCCAAAAGTTCACTATAATCAACCTCTTGATTACAGACTCAAACTTAAGCCTAACTCTAGAATTCTCATGCTTGTAATAACCCTACTACAAGTTCACCTTGACAACTCTGCCAAGACTCCTCAACACCGATTAAATCTAACAAGTTTCAAGCATAGGCAACTTTACCTACGCACTCTCAAAGTAAAGAAAACAAAAGAAAATTACTCTTATAGATTGATTAATTAAGTTACAAATCAAGCTTCACTTAAGAACACTTTCTATTTCAGCACACTCATACTGCTAAGAGCTTAAGAAATGTTGAATGTAGAGTTTTTGCTTCTTTCTCTCTTTAGCTCTCGAAACTAAATATGCAAAAACTACTTGATGAAGAAGCATCCTTTTCCTTTTATAGTGGAGAAATGATTATGGTTGAAATATAATTGGACAAGGTGTCCTTAGTAGTACAATCCGCACCTACACAGTTTGTTACACAAGATGACAAAATTGTGCAGATGCGTGCCAACTGTACTGTTGCCTAGAACATCTAAGGAACTGGTCCCTTGAAGTTAGTTTTTCATCTTCAAAACAACATACAACACATATACATCACTCTAATGTTATCACCATAATTTATCAGGAAAGATTAGCCAACTTTCCCCAAGGGCACTCTCTATGCATTTAGCAAATGTCTAAGGCCTTCAATGGACAATATAAATCTAAGCTTAAGGTGGGTCAAGATCCCACTTCTAATTCCCCAAAGTAAAATTCAAGTATAACTTATAGTCGGGACTAGGCTAAGGTATTTAAATCATGTCTTAGATGTTTAACAAGCCAAAATAGTCCTAAGGTCAAGGTCTTACTCAAGCACTACTCTTATCTTACCCATGGAAACTAATGCACCTCCACAAATATAATCAAATATAACACCTCCAAGTGTTACTATTTATCAATCCAACTCCTAGAACCCCTCACAATCTAACAATATATCATAATTATACTATAACATAGCTCAATATAACAAGAAGTAAGCCTAACCTACCTCAATTCCTAAGGAAGCTCACGAACCGTTAGACATTTGCTTTTGCCTTTCGAGAAGTTTCTTCAAGGAGCCAAGCTATCAAAATCATAATTTATACATCATTATGAGAATATCGATACCCATATTGCACCTTTATGCTTTGGGTCCAAAAAGACACCAAAAAGCCCCCAAGTGGGTCCAAATACAGAAAACACATTTTCGAGATCAACCCAATGTTCATACACCCTTCGGGAATCATAACACTCAAGAAATAAGTTAAAACCAAGCTTATTTGGGCTAAAATAATGACTTCAAACTATTTGGGGTTTAGGTAAAAAATTAAAGAAATTTAAGCATAAAACTGAAGGATCCATACCTTTAATCCGTTGTTAATCACAAAAATATATGCAAAACAAGCTCCCAACTCACACCCAAGACTCAATTTGAAGGTAAAACATCATTGTAGGGTTTTTAGGTCTCAAAGAGAAGTGGAAATGGCCCAAAACGCGGCCAAAAGGCTATTAAATACCCTCTCCAGGCCCTCAGCTATGGCGATCGTCGTCCCTAGATAGCTATCGCACAAGGGCGATAACTGCTACTTACATGGAAATCGTACCACCTCAGCACCAACAACTTGGAAATTTTTTAAGTTTTCCAATGACACCTTGGGATTTATCAAAATCTAATATTCGCAAATGGACTATGTAACCCCACTAAATTTGATATCTTAGATAAATTGATGATGTTAAATTTTCTATCCGAGGCCATTTTGACCAAATGTGGATCCCACACCCAATTTTCTAATTTTTTAACTTTTCGACCAATAGGTCGAATAATTTTGAGCCCATTGGGACCCAAACCAAAGGTATACCTATCCTAAAATTGATATTTTGTAGCTATTGGTATACTCAGAATTTGCATTTGAGATCGTTTTATTAAAGTTTTTTCTTGGTGGCTATTTAAATCAGTGAAGACTTAAAACAGTGAATTAACTGTAAAAAATAAATGAACTGCCTGGTAACTGAGATATTAGTCCCAAAAAGTCATAAATGACTTGGGGCAGCTTTGAAAAAGCTCTAATGGAAAAAGTAAGCAGAAATATAGAAAATGACCGGAAGGATCATTACAATACCCATTACTAAAGAAACTTTCATCCCCAAAAGATAAAGATGGGGAAATACCTAAAGTCTCGAACAGGTGATCATATTGTGCCCATATCTCAATCTCGATATCCCAAGTGGCCTCCTCCACTAGGCGGTGCCTCTACTGAACCTTAACTATATGAATCTCGCTAGTAAGTAACCGTCTCACATCACTAGACAAAATAAGCATAGGCTCCTACACAATGGTCAAATTCTCATCTAGCTGGACTGAGTCCCATCTAAGTACATGAGATGAATTAGGAATATACCGCTGCAACATAGAGACATGGAAAATTTGATGAACAATAGTAAAGTGCGGAGGTAAAGCTATCTCATAAGCTACCTCACCAATAATGCGAAGAATCTCAAAAGGGCTAATATATTGAGGACTGAGATTACCCTTCCTTTAGTAGAACCTCATCACACCCTTCATGGGATAAATACAGAGAAAGACATGATCACTAACTCTAAATCTTAAGTCAAGGAGCCTACGATCGATGTAGGCCTTCTGCCTACTCTAAGATGCTCTCAACCTATACAAAATTACCATGATTCTATTCAATGAGTCATAAAGTAAATACATACCACGGGGCCTCACATCGGAAGTGTCAAACCATTAAATTAGAGATCGGCATCGCCTACTATACAATGCCTCATAAGGCGCCATCTTAATACTCAAATGATAGTTATTGTTGTACGCGAACTCTGTCATGGATAAGTGATGATCCCACTGGCCTCCAAAGTCCATAACAAAATCTTGGAACATATCCTCAAGTACCTAAATAGTTCAATTAGACTGTCCATTGATTTGCGGGTGAAAGGTTGTACTCAAATCCACCCGAGTACTCAACTCCTCCTAAAAAGCTCCCCAAAACCTCAAAGTGAACACAGCACCATAGTCAGAAATGATATAAATAGGCACCCCATGCAAATAGGCTATCTCATGAACATAGATATATGCTAATCTCTCAACATTGAAGGTCATCTGAATGGGAATGAAATGTACTAACTAGGTCAAATGATCCACAATAACCCAAATGCCATCGAAACCATGAGAAGAACGAGGCAAACCATTAATGAAGTCTATAGTAATTACATCCTATTTTCACTCAGGAATGGGCTATCTCTGATTCAAATAACTAGGATGTCGATATTCAGCCTTAATCTGCTGACAACATAAGCAACTAGCTATAAAGTCTTCCACATCTCTCTTTATGCCATCCCACTAATAATTTTGTCTCAAATCTCTATACATCTTTGTTGTACCAGGATGAATGGAATATCTAGAGTTGTTGGCCTTATACAAAATTGACTGAAACAAGTTACCAAATTGAGGAACAAAAAATACGACCCTGAAATCTCAAAATACCCTATGGATCAATAGTGTGCCTCTCAGAAGCACCACTTAACACCTGATCACGAAAGGAGAAAAGCTTCTTATCCTTATACGGATGATCACGAATCTGCTCAAATAGTGAGGACCTCACCTTTACACTAGCCAAAATCCTTCTGGGCTTTGAAATATTTAGACGGACCATCAAATTGGATAAGGACATAATTTCCCATGACGAAGGCCTTTGAGACACTAATATGCAAGACAATCTACCCATACTCACTCCCTTGTGAATCAAGGCATCAACTACCATGTTCTCCTTAAAAGGATAATACAATATGGAAATATCATAGTACTTAAGCAACTCTATCTATCTAGGCTATTGAGCATTAAGCTCTTATTGGAAATATCATGTATCCATCTTTATTGTATCCTAGCTTTAGTTCATTTAAGTTTTTAGCTACCAGTCATTTAGTTAATTAGATAAGCTTAGTATATGTTACGCTTGGTTCAATATGTTTAGGTATTCATGCTCAGTGTAATTGTATATTCATATCCTCGATGTTATATCAATTTCCATCATGTAGTTTTAGACTAAGTATTCATACAATATCCATGTTTTACCATATCCCAGCTTCAATTCTACTTATTCTACAAAAGTACAGAGTTTTAAGAAACTAAGTTTAGTGATTCACCATCTTATCAGATCATGTATGTTACTCATGTTTTAAGATGTTTTCATCTCTCAGTTTATTCCAGCATATTGGTGAGTCTACTTATGCCTAGTCATGCATGTTTCAAGATTTGTATGAAACCAGTTTTACTTATTGTCTTCACCCCTACATACTCAGTATATTCCAGAATTACTGATCCATATTTATGTCTGTGTGGCTACATTGTCTCATAATGTAGGTACCAGTTATAGTTTACACATCATGATTAGACAGTTGCTGCTTCCACCCAACAGGTGAAGAGTTCTCCTATTTTGGGGACTTCAGTTAGATTTAGTCCATGTACAGTTCATTTATTTTTCATATGTATTGATTTGTGGCAGTTGGAGGCATGTCCCAACTATTTATAGTCAGTATAGTAGAGGCTTCATAGATGTAAGTCAGAGTCAGTTATGAAATTTCAATTTCTTCCTTTAGATTTATCTGATTGTTAAGCTTTATCAGTTATATACTATTTCAGATTTTCAGTATGATTTTGTTTCTGCACAGTAGAACTCATTATTGAATGTATTATAATTTAGTTTCTTAACAGTATGCTAGTTCATGGGTTTGCTTGAGAATACTTGTGGTTCCTAGAACCACGTGGCATCCGGGGTGTACTCTCGGGGCGTTACAGGTTCATATTATTTTCCTATAAAAAAAAAACAAATGATATTCATAATAGACTAAATTACAAATGAAAAATAAATAAAATAAACACATACAAAAAAAGACTAGAAAAAATAGGCCAAACAAATATACCTCCAAAGATACATATGAGCCTGAGGTATATTCTTGATTATGATCTACAATACGCACGTATCTAATTAAAAATATCTAATCAGCTCGTACATAGACATATTAGTGAAAAAAGGTAAAATATCATTTATTTAAATAAATTAAACTATAAAGGTACCGCGTATGTATGATTGAATATAAAAATATTTTTATTTCTAATTTTTTGAGGAAATTTTCATTTGATGATGTTCATACAATTGAAAATATCCAAAAGATATAAATCAATTTTATATGTGTGTGTGAGTGTGTGTGTGTGTGTGTGCGTGTGTGCGTTGTGTGCGTGTGTGTGTGAATAGCCCATAAAATAAAATATATGAACATAAACTTGATAACATTTTCTTAAACAAATACTCATTTCACAAAGAAGCAAACCTACTCGGTATAGAACTTTACCGTGACATAGTTCTGAAGGTTCTATGCTTACAAATAACTAAAACACTAAGCATACTTATGTATCTCATTTATAATAGTTCAATATTTAATTTTTCTTATCTGTAGATTTATTTCTTGAGATTTTATTACCCTAATAAATTGAAGATAAATTAGCTATGGAGCAAAATTAAATATTCATACTTTTAAATTGATCAAAAAAATTGATTTATAATAGGGATTTTATGTCTACATAATAAATATTTTTTACCCACTTTAATGAAAAAACCTAGTTTATGGACCTTAGAATATTTCCTTGATTTCTGGTTCTGAACAGGATACGACTAGGGGAAACTAGTTGTACACTCGGTTACGGTTCGTATGGATCGGTCGTATGCTGACCAATATTGATTTATGGCACGGACTTTGGTTACTGTAATGGATACGACTTAGGGTACGAGTCATATTGGTGGGTACGGATCATTTGGTTCTTTAACTTAATCTAAAACTGGGTTATAGGTTGTATCTGAGTACGAGTGGCTTACCTGGATCCGTAAGTCAGGGTATGAGTCGTACCCAGGACTCGTATAGGAAACACTGTTCAAACCTTATGTGATTCTATCTTTTTAGGGATACAGGTGAGGGTTACAGATCGTATGTGGTCAATGTGACTTTCTCGTGCCATAACTGTGAAGGTTGTTGGGTTACAAATGAATACAACACTAAGAAGTCTTATACTTCTTATTTATACTATTCAATATTTAATTCCCATTTATCTGTGTATTTATTTCTCAAGATTTTATTACCTTAATAAATTGAGATAAATTAGATATGAAGCGAAATTAAATGTTCGAACTTATAAAGTGGTCAAAAAATTTAATTTATAATAATGATATTGCGTCTACATAATAAATGTTCTTTACCCATTTAACTAGTGTCACGAAAATATATGTGTATATAGATACACACACACACATTTCGATATGTGCATATATGTATGCACATATATGTATGTACACACACTCATATAGATATAAAATAAAATAAAATGTATGAACATAAACTTGATAACATTCACTTAAGAAAATATAGCTAGTTCCTGGGTTTGCTTGAGATTACTTGTGGTTCCTAGAACCATATGGCGTCCAAGGTGTACTCTCGCGGCATTATAGGTTCATATTATTTTCCTATAACAAAAACAGATGATATTCATAATAGACTAAATTACAAGTAAAAAATAAATAAAATAAACACATACAAAAAAAGACTAGAAAAAATAGGCCAAACAAATATACCTCCAAAGATACATATGAGCTAGAGGTAAATTCGTTATTATGATCTACAATATGCACGTATCTAATTAAAAATATCTAATCAGCTCGTATGTAGACATATTAGTGAAAACAGGTAAAATATCATTTATTAAAATAAATTAAACTATAAAGGTACCACGCATGTATGATGGAATATAAGAATATTTTTATTTCTAATTTTTTGAGAAAAAATTTCATTTGATGATGTTCATACAATTGACAATATCCAAAACATATAAATCAATTTTATATGTGTGTGAGTTTGTGTGTGTGTGTGTGCGTGCGTTGTGTGTGTGTGTGTGTGAATAGCCCATAAAATAAAATATATGAACATAAACTTGATAACATTTTCTTAAACAAATACTCATTTCACAAAGAAGCAAACCTACTCGGTATAGAACGTTACCGTGACATAGTTGTGAAGGTTCTACGCTTACAAATAACTAAAACACTAAGCATCCTTATGTATCTCATTAATAATAGTTCAATATTTAATTTTTCTTATCTGTAGATTTATTTCTCGAGATTTTATTACCTTAATAAATTGAAGATTAATTAGATATGGAGCAAAATTAAATATTCATACTTTTAAATTTATCAAAAAATTTGACTTATAATAGGGATTTTATGTCTTCATAATAAATGTTTTTTACCCTCTTTAATGAAACACCCTAGTTTATGGACCTTAGAAAATTTTCTTGATTTATGGTCTCTAGACAGGATACGACTGGGGGAAATGAGTTGTACACTCGGGTACGGTTCGTATGGATCGGTCGTATGCTAACCAATATTGATTTATGGAACGGACTTTAGTTACTGGAATGGATAAGACTTAGGGTACGAGTCGTATTGGTGGGTACGGATCATTTTGTTCCTTAACTTAATCTAAAACTGGGTTACTTAGGTTGTATCTGAGTACGAGTGGCTTACCTGGATCCGTAAGTCAGGGTATGAGTCATACCGAGGACTCGTATAGGAAACACTGTTCAAACCTTATGTGATTCTATCTTTCTAGGGATACAGGTAATCATTACGGATCGTATGTGGTCAATGTGACTCTCTCGTGCCATAACTGTGAAGGTTGTTGGGTTACAAATGAATACAACACTAAGAAGTCTTATACTTCTTATTTATACTATTCAATATTTAATTTCACTTTATCTGTATATTCATTTCTCAATATTTTATTACCTTAATAAATTGAGATAAACTAGATATGAAGCAGAATTAAATGTTCGAACTTATAAATTGGTCAAAAAATTTAATTTATAATAATGATATTGCGTCTACATAATAAATGTTCTTTACCCATTTTAACTAGTGTCACGAAAATATATGTGAATATAGATACACACACACATTTCGATATGTGCATATATGTATGAACATATATGTATGTACACACACATATAGCTATAAAATAAAATAAAATGTATGAACATAAACTTGATAACATTCACTTAAGCAAATATTTATTTCACCAAAAAGTAATTAATTGATACCTGCTCATCATAAAACTTTCAGGTGCCATAGCTGTGAAGGTTGTCGGCTATCAAATGATTACAACACTAAGCAGTTTTATGTTTCTTATTTATAATATTCAATATTTAATTTTACTTTATCTGTATATTTATTTTTCAAGATTTTATTACCTTAATAAATTGAAGATAAATTATATATGAAGCGAAACTAAATGTTTGGACTTTTAAATTGATAAAACAATTTAATTTATAATAATGATATTACGTGTAAATAATAAATTTAACCCATTTTGACAGTGTCACAGAAATATATATATATATAACCCATTATAATAATGATTCTCGTGCCATAGTTGTGAAGGTTTTTGGCTAACAAATGACTACAACACTAAGCAGTCTTACATTTCATGTTTATAATATTCAATATTTAATTTCACTTTATCTGTATATTTATTCTTCGAGATTTTATTATCTTACTAAAATGAAGATAAATTAGATATGAAGCAAAATTAAATGTTCGAACTTTTATATTGGTTAAAAAATTTAATTTATAATAATGATATTGCGTCTACATAATAAATGTTCTTTACCCATTTTAACTAGTGTCACGAAAATATATGTATATATACATATATATCTATACACACACGCACAGACACACATCTGTATATGTACATATATTTATGCAAATATATGTATGTACACACACACATGTAGCCAAAAAATAAAATAAAATATATGAACATAAACTTGATAACATTCACATAAACAAATATTTTTTCGCCAAAAAGCAAATAATTTAAACCTGCTCAGCATAAAACTTTTCCCTGTCATAGTTGTGAAGGTTTTTGGGTTACAAATGACTACAACAATAAGCAATCTTATGTTTCTTATTTATAATATTCAATATTTAATTTCACTTAATCTATATATTTATTTTTCGAGATTTTATTACTTTAATAAATTGAAGATAAATTAGATATGAAGCGAAATTTAAAGTTCGAACTTTTTAAATTGGTCTGAAAATTTAATTTATAATAACGATATTACGTCTACATAATAAATTTTCTTTACCCATTTTAACTAGTGTCACAAAACTATATATATATATATATATATACACACACACATCTGTATATGTACATAGATGTCTGTACACACACATGTATAACCATAAAATAAAATAAAATGTATGAACATAAACTTGATAACATATATATATATATAGGCACACCCACGCATATACAAACATCTGTATATGTACATATATGTATGCGTGCGTGCGTTGTGCGTGTGTGTGTGAATAGGCCATAAAATAAAATGTATGAACATAAACTTGATAACATTCTCTTAAAAAAATATTCATTTCACAAAGAAACAAACCTACTAAGTATAGAACTTTACCATTGACATAGTTGTGAAGGTTCTTGTCTTACAAATGACTACAACACTAAGTTGTCTTGTGTTTCTTATTTATAATATTCAACATTTAATTTCACTTTATTTGTAAACTTATTTCTCTAGATTTTAGTACCTTAATAAATTGAAGATAAATTAGATAAGTAGCGAAATTAAATGTTTGAACTTTTAAATTTGTCAGAAAATTTAATTTATACTAATGATATTGCGTCTACATAATAAATATTTTTTTACCTTATTTTAACTAGTGTCATAGAAGGCATTTCTACAATGAGCCTCAGTCACGATCCAAATCACGGATCGTGCGTACACTTACCAAACTATACCCTAGATTCGAGAAATCTTATCATACCTATCATTCAATTAGTGAGAAAAACATTATTATACCTTAAGCATAAATAATCCATCTATAAATAACCTTATGTTCAAATCGAAACTTTTTTATAAAAATATAATGGAATTCTGCCAAATAATTTTTCAGAACCTAATCCAAATCGGTACAAGAGTACTAAATCAATGGAGGAATGGCCCAAGACACATCATCCATGTATGAGTAGGAATGAAAATTTATCTTTTGACAAAAAAGTGAGTACTTAAATTACTAAAAGTAAATTAGGAATGAGGTATACTGCTGAACTAGAAGATGAACGATGCAATATTGGCATTCTACTACGTGGATAGTGAGCCTGCATTTATTTAGATAACAAATGACTTATAATTAATATCTCATGATAATAGAGAATTTAAACGTGCATTAACAACTGTATAATTATAATAATAATAATTATTATAATTATAATAATAATAATTATTATTATTATAATAATAATAATAATAATAATAATAATTTTTTACCATATACTCTTCTTTTTTTGCATTTTGAACTTTTCAGCATTGGAGGAACAAAATTCATATTGGGGTTATCATTATCTTCCTATAATAGAAATAGACGATAATCATAATAGAATGAATTACAAGGGAAAAATCAATAAAATAAACACATACTAAAAGAAAAGACTAGAAAAAATAGGCCAAAGAAATATACCTTAGAAAATACATATGAGCCTGAGGTAAATTCATGATTATGATCTTCAATACGTGATTATCTAATTAAAAATATCTAATCAGCTCGTACATAGACATATTTGAGAAAAAAGTAAAATATCTTTTATTAATAATAAATTAAACTATAAAGGTACTACATATGTATGATTGAATTTAAAAATATATTTGTTTCTAATTTTTCGTGCAAAAGTTTCATTTGATGATGTTCTTACGATTGATAATAGCCAAAAGATTTAAATCAATTTTATGTATATATGTGTGTGTGTGTGTGTATGCGTGCGTGCGTGCATCGTGCGCGTGTGCGTGTGAATAGGCCATAAAATAAAATGTATGAACATAAACTTTATAACATTCACTTAAACGAATATTCATTTCACAAAGAAGCAAACCTACTCAGTATAGAACTTTACCATGACATAGTTGTGATGGTTCTTGGATTACAAATGACTACAACACTAAGAAGACTTATGTTTCTTATTTATAATAGTTCAATATTTAATGTTTCTTTATCTCTAGATTTATTTCTCGAGATTTTATCACCCTAATAAATTGAAGATAAGTTAGATATGGAGCAAAATTAAATTTTTGTACTTCAAAATTGGTCAAAAATTTTGATTTATAATACAGATATTATCTCTACATAATAAATGTTTTTACCCACTTTAATGAAACACCCTAGTTTCTGGACCTTAGAAAATTTCTGTGATTTCTAGTCTCTGGATAGGATAAAACTGGGGGAAACGAGTCGTACACTCGGGTACAATTCTTATGGGTCGGTCGTATGCTGTCCAGTGTTGGTTGGTAGGATGGACTTACTGGAATGGATATGACTTAGGGGTACAAGTCATAGTTGTGGGTACAGATCATTTGGTTCCTTACCTTAATCTAAAACTAGGTTACTTAGGTTGGATCGCTTACTTGGAGCCGTAACTCAGGGTATTAGTCGTACCCAGTACTCGTATAAGAAACAGTGTTCAAACCTTATGTGTTTCTATCTTGATAGGGATATGGATGAAGGTTACGGATCGTATGTGGTCAGTACGGCTTAGGAAATATAAGTCATATACTGGACAGTGTTGGGTCCAAGGGTTTAAGTTTGGGATATGAGTAGTGGGTACCACTCGTATCAAAGGGTACGACTCGAGTGGGTCAGTTGTACTCCTGTGATGGGAATTTCAAGGGTTTTAAGTGAGGGAAATTTGGACATTTTCCCACTTATCCTAATCAGGTCCCACGACATATAGAATAGTTCGAAGGTTATTTTACCATAATATTCTATTCATTAACATTTAGAAACTCTTCCTAAACACTCTAAAATTCTCTCAAGAGCTTTTGGGCAAAAAAGCTAGGATTTCATCCTAAAGGCTTAGTTCGTGGCTCGTGTTGGAGGTTTCTTTCCGTCTACTTATCAATTAAGGCATGTATCTCTTCCCTCATTGTTAATTATAACTAAAGGCATGGTTTTACATAATGTTTTCATTTTTTTATGATAGTATGATTTTGGTTTTCATTTATGATTTTGAAGTTTTGGTTATAAATGATTGCTTATGATTTTTCAAGGTTTAATTATGCTTTTATATGCATCCATGGTGGTTTTGGATGATTGGATTGCATGGGAATGGTTTTATGGTAATTGGAATTGGTTTTGGTTATATTATCCCACCAATGTATTTGACAAAATGCTTATAAAGATATGTTAATTGCATTGTTCACTTTTAATGGAACTCTTGCTTGTTTTCAAACTTAGTAAAAGAATTATGCATGGTTTAAAGGGTTTGGAATAGTAAATGTCTAAATAGTTATGCTTGAAGGATACATAAATTCCCCCAAAGGGTTTCACATAGTAATTGGAAGGGCACTTGAAAGTCCCCTTAAACCTACAAATGGTTGGCTACGGATGATACTGTCAAGTAAGGGTTGGTATAACTATACCAATATCAATGGACTTAGTTAATAATTGTATAATGATTTGGTTATTTGGAAACTATTTTAATTGGGCATTAAAGGGGGAGGTGTTGCTAAGCCGTGGAAGGTGGAGGTCCCGGAGGGACCGAAATTGGAAACTCATATTTGATGATATAAGGTTTGGTCTTGGTGACCGTGTATGTGTGTCACACTATATTTTTGGGGATGTACTAGTCATCCCAATGAGATACTTCTCTTATCGTGTGGCTACATGCACTCGGGCCTTTTTCAGTAGGGGGGTTGAACCCATATTGTAACGACCTAAAAAGTGGATGATGTAACGACCTAAAAATTTGATGAAATATGTGATATTTGTGATTTTGTGTGATTTAATTATTTTACCCTTCCTCGCAGTTGCATTATGATATTTCTGGGGTGTGGGGGTGATTGACATGATTTTCGATGCATTTTGGTATCATTTATGCAATATTGTGATTTTTGATGGCTTCGAGAGCATTATTCTGGACATATGCGGATATCTTTTGATTCGTGCGATAGATGAACAAACGGACTACTCCAGTAGATCCATAATATTGATTTTAGGCTAGGTAGACCTTTGGTTCGGGTCTCGGTGCACTCGACCTTTTTTCAACCTATTGGTCGGAAAGTTTAAAAATTAAAAATATGAGTGTACGACCCACATTTGATTGAAACGACCTCGAATGGAAAATTTGACTTTTCCAGAAGATCCGTAATATATATTTTAGGGTGTTAGCATGTTTGGTATGAATTTACATCTTGTAAATCTCATTTCGACCCTCGGTTTAAAAAATTATAATTTTTATTTCGAGGCTTAACTTTGTGAAAATGATAGTTTTTTGAAAATCTGATATCGCCATCGCGTCCGAAATGTTGAATTTAGTATGAGTGCATAATTCTTTTGCATGTATTAGACTCCGAACGAATCCCGAGCACCCCATCGAAATTCGATCAACCAACAAAAAAACTTCTATTGCAGAAAATCTACAATAAATAGTAGATTTTCACCCTTTTTGGCCCATTTTGCTCATTTTCATCTTGGCTCTTGGGAGTTAAACCCTAAAATAATGTGGTAGCTTAAAAGTAAAGTTTGTGAGAGCTTTGAAAGCTAGATTAATACCTTTTTCTTGGTTTTATTTCAGATTAAAGGTAAGAATTCACCATTTTTTGAGTAATTTCTTGATTAATTTCTCAGAACCCCACAAATCTTAGGGCTTGATTTTAAACCTCAATTTCACTTTTTTTTTACTTGAATAATATTTTTATCTTATAATTACTAGTTTTTCATCAATTTAACCCTTAAAACAACTCTGATTCTTGATTTTAACCGAATTTGAAAGATTTTACCCGGTAAATCTCAATAATAATTTTTCTTTGATTTGAACCCCATTTTTTACTCGATTTAACTTGGATTTTAAGCTGTAGGTTCCTAAAATATGGAGAACATGTTTTTGAAGTAAATTTCCGATTTTGCCCTTCTTTTTTGGAAACTCATTTTGAGAGTCCGTTTTGACCTCAAATCAAAAGTAGTCAATATGGGTGTGGGTGGTTTTCTCCTGATGCATAAATTTCATATTTGATGTTTTTAGTAGATTCTAGGATTGATCGTGAAAAGTAAGGCAGCGGGTTCAAATGTAGCAGACCGGTTTCGGCTTTCGAGGTAGGTTATGGCTTAACTCTTTCATACTGGGTTGGGTAGTAAATAATGGTATAAAATGCATGTTAAGGGCGGAAACTAATCATGAAAATGATTATTTATGTTTTGTGCCCATGTGGGGGCCTATATGTAGTGTAATTGTCGAAATTGAGATATTATATGATATGTTTGATCATGAGGGGTCCTATGTAACATTGTGTAATACCCCGGGAAATTTTTCGTTGAAATTTTATGCGTAAACATGTTGGGTTCTATCTTCTAGAATGAATTATAAATTTTCCGTGCGGAATGTCTTAGATTATGACCCACCATTCTGTAGAGTATCAAATAATCTTTCCAACAATATGTGGATCATCCAAAACGGACACCCAAGCGATGAGTTATGAACATTACAATCGAACCGTGAATAGTAGTGAACAGTAAAATGTGCAGGAAAAAAAAGTACGGAGGCCTGGCGTATTTTTGCTCCAACTTTGTTATTCATATAACTTTCTTAATCAAAACACAAAACCAAAGTCTAGTGAAGTCGTGTGAGGCCTATTTCAATCCACTAGCAACTTGTAGTTCATCTTGTTCCTTGTGCTGGATGAAAATATGGGATGTGGAGGTGTAGTAGTAAGAAGGATGGTAAGTGTGATTTGTTGAGCATAAGTATAGCGAAATCTTTTTTTGCATGCAATTGGGTTAATAAGTAGTGATATAGTTTGTTCGACATATGAAATGGGTGTTGACAGTATTTGTATGACAGCGAGTATAGGTTAGTGATGGAAGTACTCGGTGGGTAAGTGTTGTTAATCTAGGCGCTCTCCAGATTGCAAGAGGAAGTTAAGTTAAGATGTAGAGAGCTATGAACTATGTTAAGTTGTGTATGAAGGATAGATAGTAGTGACGGGTGAAAGAAGGATGTGTTAATGGATTGTGAATAAGATAGGCTATATGATTAGGACCAATTATTATTATTATGAAGTTTAAGTGGGCTAGTGTTCATGGATGTGTTGTTTTATAATCTTCACGTGGGAGTTATGCGTGAGATGGAGTTGTAAATTATGTGAAGTGTGAGACCTTAAGTTTGAACGATTGGTGATCATGAAGCCGAATGTGACGGTTTCCAGATTAATGGTATTAGTTGCCGGAAGTGACCTAATAGGCTTGAACAGTGTACACAAGATTTTAAGTGTAGTTGAATTGTAATTAAGTTTAATATTATATTATGATGAGAAAGTTCACCCAAGATATTATGGGACTGCTTTAATTTCGAGGATTAGTGTATGTGGTGTAGTGAGTCGTGCCATGGGATTGTTAGATGGATAAATACTAGTTAGACGATGGATGATGTTTTGATGGCTAAGTTAAGGTGAGGCGCATGATTGGAAATGTTGAGCCTCTTAAGTGTGATTTTGATTCTTATGGGTTAGAAACATAAGTTCATAGGCATGGTATTAGAGGGAGAAGACAGAAGTAGCATGGTCTATCAAAAGGTTAGAAAGTATTCAAGTTGAGTTAATAGAAATAAGAGTTGAAGCACTAGATGGTGTACATTCCGGCGATAGAGATGTTCGTGGAGACTCAAAATTAGTAAGCATTTGAGAATTTGAGTGGTGGCTTAAAGCTAAGGGGGAGATGATAGAACAAGTAGTCAAGTCAAGCTTTTACATTTTAGTAGAAGTACCGGTAAGTTGTAAATTTGCTGTGAGAAAGATCGGTGCTTGACCCAATGTTATTTCAGTATTTTCAGTTGTCCCAAAACCTACTCATGCTTTACATTTCAGTTCCATGATCTTAATTCATGTTCATACACGTGATGGAGAATTACATACTCTTCTAGTTTCCAAAAATGAGAAATTCCAGTTCTTCTAGCAGTTGGAATCACATTCCATATGTTATGAGCTCTAAATTCAGGGCATGCCGCCCATGACTCATAGACTCAAGTTTTACAGTATTTTTAGTTCCAATACTCAGGCAATACTCTTATTAATCAGTGAGATTCAGTTTCCGTTATGGGTGTCTTCAGTTTTGATACCTTAATGAACCCATTGTATTTGATATTTTATTCCTAAGGCCTCAATAGAGAGAGTCAAGTTATTTACATTATCCCTTCATGTTTCAGGTCTTTATGTTTTAAAATTTTGTGACCTTTTCATTAAGTCAAGCTAATGGTGTTGAGCAGTTGTCTAGAAGGGAGAGAAGATACTTCCTTATCTATGATAGAAGGTAGTGTGCTCACGGTGGTGAAGTGGAGTTAGATTGAGGCTAAGTCCTTGATACATGCCGTGGTTAGTTGAAGTTTTAAATGTTTATTTAGAAAGATTGTTGTGCGTTGGTTTTATGCACTTCTATGAGGTTGTAGGAATAGTGATACAGAGTTTTTGTGTATAGTTCAATTGGTTTTGAAAATGTTATGTGTGTCGTTTAAAGAATTGACCACTATGTGTGAATGATGTAGTTGATGGAATCTTAGAGAAAGCGAGGAAGATTCTTTATAATTGTTCGTTTAGAGGTGCATGTGCGAAGTGCGTATGTGGTTATGAGTATAGGCTTGAATGTTATGGTTGTATATCTAAAAGAATGCACCGCAAGTTAGTGGATCCCTAGTATAAGATTGTATGTGGTTGTTGGAGTAACAATAAGAGTTATGTTTGAAGTGAGGAGTTGTGAGGCTCAGTGTGTATTGAGGTTCATGATATAGATTAATATTATAGTGTTATGTGGAGTATCTCATGAGTACTTGGAGTTAGGCTTGAACATAGTCGAGGGAGTAGTTGGGAAGTGTTGCTAAGTTTGGAAGCAAGGAGTTATGTTTCCCAAGACCTAGAAATTCCTATCTTAATTTATGCCATATGGGTCCTTGTTCCCATACGATAGGATTGTATCAAATTATGGTTCATTTTCTCCCCGAACATGTCATTTGAATCTTTTGGAGGAAGTGTTGAGGGACGTTTCATTTGGGCGCAAGTGGTCCTTCTTTTGATGAGATCCCCTTCGAGACCTTTGATTCTCAGTTCTGAATAAACCAAAGATATCGATTCCTTAAAATCAATCTCCTTTGTTTAAGATCCAACTATGTGACCATTCTCATTATGAATCGCATGTTCTATGAAGTATTCGAAAGTTTGGAGTGAAGTAAGTGGATTGATTTCGTTATCCCAGCCTTTTGTCCTCATTCACATGGTATTCTGTACTTATTCATCGACATTCGAGGATGAAATAACTATTTATCATCTAGTAAAGTTACCGTACTTAATCCGCACCTCCTACAATTGGTATCAGAGCATAGTTATTTAAAAAATACACAGAAGTAGAATATATGTTTGAAAAGTTAGATTGTACTTACTTGAGATTAATTTATGTTGATTAATTATGAGAAGACCATTTAAAAATAGAGAAGCTTTTAGAAAAATTAAAGAATCTTTAATTAGTAATTATTTAGAATATATAAGTCTAAATAAAACAAAACAAAACCCACAAAGATTAGCCTACCTAATTACCTTAATATCTAGTATTGAAGCAAAATTAATAATCCATTTAAAATCTAGAAGAATGAGACACATACCACCTAATTATGATAAAATCAGATTTAGATATCCACCAAAATATTATAAATATGGTTTAAATGAATAAAGTACATAAATACAAAGAATTAAAATAAATTATTTCTGAAAAACGTAAAGAATTAAAAATAAGAATAGAAAGACTACATTATAATATATTTGCCGGAGTTAGTAAAAACTCAATAAATGCACAAAAAGATGAAATATCAAATTTAGAATCACAAATAGACAGTTTAGAATATATATATCAATATGAACTATTTACAATAAAATGAACAAAGAAGAATTTATAATAGATGAAAAAATATATGAAAATCACGAAGGATTAAAAATAAAAATAGTATTTTCTAATCTAGGAAGAAGATATAAGAAAATAGGTGAACATTTATATTTAATGTTAGAAAAAGGAGAATTAAAATTAGAAGATAAATTGACAGCTATGGTAAGAATAGAAAGGGAAAATGAAGAAATAGATAGAAAAAAGGAAATAGAAAAAATAAAACAACAAACTACAGAAGAAATACAAAAAATAGAAGAAACTAAAAATAGTAGAATTGCTGAATTAGAAAAAGAACTACAAATGTTAAAAAATTTGTATGAAGAAAGACAAAAAGAAAAGGAAGAAAAAGATAAAGAACAAAAATTACTAAACGAAATAAATCAATTTAAGGAAAAATTAGAAATAAACAATAAAGAAATAAAAAACAAGGAATTAAAAATAAATAATATAGATGTTGAAGAGACAGATAATTATGATTCAGAAGATAGTGAAACATATAGAGAAATATTAACAAATACAAAAAATTTAGAAATCAATGAAAAACAAGAAGTAATTAATGAAGAAAACTTAGAAAATATCAACACAGAAATAAATACGCTTGATAAAAAAGAAGATCAAAATATAATACCTAGTACATCTGAAATAAGAAAACCTACATATTATAAGAATAAGTTTAAAAGATATAATCTAAAGAAAGAATATGACAAATGGACACCAAAACAAATAGTTAATAAAAATTATAACTTTTTAGACTTAGACTGTGTAATAGATACAAAAAAAACAATACAATTATGGATAGGATATATGACAAAAAAATTATTAGATAATAATATAAACGTAACAGCTGCACCAAAATATATAGAAAGAACACTAATAGGAACAGTGAAATTATGATTTTCAAATTTAACTGAAAATAACAAAAAAAATATTAAGAAGAACTGATAAACCTACAGAAGGAACATCATCAACAACAACTAAACTAACACCTATAGAATTATTAAAAAAATATGAAACAACTATAAAAGATGAATTTGGTAGTATGACAACAATAGAAGAAGAACAAAATGAAGAAAAAGATACAAATAGGAATTTAATGCTAAAATTAGCAATATGTAATATGTGTTACATAGATGATCATACTTGCGCATTTAAAGAATATTATTATAAAGGAGCATATAATATAGAAGAAAGTAAAGAAATAAGGAAATTATATTTTAATAAATTACCCGAACCATTTAGTTCAAAAATAAGAAAGAGTTGGGAAGAAGCAAAAATAGTAGATACTCTAGGAGCAAGAATAAAATTTTTACAAAAATGGTATAGAAACTTATGTGAAAAATATAGAGAAGAATTAAAAATGGAAAAAACATTGATAAGAAATTTAGCATGTTGCAAAGATAAAATAGCACCCCAATTCGGATGTGAAGAAAGATATTATAAGATAAGAAAAAGACATAAGAAATATAAGAAATACAAAAAATCAAAATATAAATATAAGAAACCTAGAAAACATATTATGTAAAAAATTATAAACACAAAAGACCATATAGAAAAAAGATATCTATAAAAGAATGTACTTGTTATAATTGTGAAAAATTAGGACATTTAGCTAGAGATTGTAAATTACCTAAAAATCCAAAAAATAAATAAATATCAGAAATAAAAATAGAAAATACAGAATATATGCAGATAGATTATATAGATTATGAATTAGAGAGTGAGGATAGTATATATGAAATTTCAGAAAATGAAACAGATAATGAAATAGATAGTGAAATAGATTAATCAAATGACTGAAGAAGATATACAAACGAACCAAATGACTGAACAAGATATAAAAATAATAACAAAGGAAGAATATTTAAATGATGAAGGAACAGACAAAAAAATAATATTTGACAGTAACATATTTGATGAAATAAAAGGAAAAGAATTAGACTTAAGTGTAGAAAAAATATTTAAAATACCAACAATAAAAAATATATTTACTAGAAAAAAAGAAGAATATTATGTAGTATGCCAAAAGGAACATGTAATAGACTGTAGATATGCAAAAGGTAAAGCTAGTATACCACTAGTAACAAAAAGAATAATTAATAAAGAGATAAACGTTATAAAAAGTAGAGACCCAATAAAATATGTACACCTTGGAGGTACAGAGATATTAATAAAAGCATGTTTTAGAGAAGGAATAGATACACCAATAGAATTATATTTAGCAGATGATAGAATTATAAAACCTATAGAAAAAAGTATAATAACTGCCATAAAAGGAAATTTAATATACCAAAAATTTAAATTTATAATAAGTGTGAATTATTCAGTAGCAGTAACAGATAAAAATATAGATAAATCATTAGTATTATATTGAAAAATATCAGGAATAGAATTAACCCCAGGAAGTAAAATATTTACAGCAAGATGCAAAAATTTATATGTATTAACAACAAAACATAAAATAACAGGAAAAAATAAGATTAACAAAATACAAATAGAAAGTCCATTCGAACAAATTGTAAAAACAATAGATAATAATGATTATAGCTATAGAGACATAGATATAGACGAAAATTTAGAGATAATAAATGATAGAATAAGTACGACGAAAAGAATAGCTTATGAAAAACCAGAATCATCAAGCTCATAAAAAAGAACAAGTTATGAAACAAGTTCAACAGATAATTTAAACCAATATTACATAACAGGAAAGGTAAATGAAAAAGAATATTTAATACTCTTAAATACAGGACAAGAAGAAAATTATATAGCAAAATATCTAGTAAAAAATGAGAAAATAAAAACTGATAATAATATATGTCCAGATCTATCAAGAAGTTTAATAAATACTAAAAATATAGCAGAAAAAGAAATAATAATAGGAATTAGAAAAATAAAAATAGAATTTGAAGTAAAGGAACAAATGCAAAAAGAAGACATAATATTAGGAATAAAATGGCTAGAACAAGTTAAACCATATAATATAGAACATACACAATTAACCATAACATATAACAGAGAGAAATTATTCTTAAGAAGAGCTTTAACATGAAATGAAAATATATGTATTAATGAAGATAGTAGTAGAAGGATATTACAGTAGATATTATACGCCTATGATAGATATAGGAGCAAAAGCTAATTTATGTAGATATAATTGCTTACCATAAAATAAATGGGATAAATTAAAAACACCAATAATAGTTAAATGATTTAATAATGAAGGAAGCTTAATTACTTATAAATCTAGGAATGTAAAAATACAAGTATAAGATATTAACAATAGAAGAAATTTATAATTATGAACTAACATCAAAAGATATACTTTTAGGAATGCCGCTTTTAGATAAATTATACCCACATATAATAACTAGAACAGATTGGTGGTTTACAACACCATGTAAACAGAAAGTAAGAGCAAAAAGAGTTAGTAATAAAATAAGAAAGAAAACTGATTGGATAGAAGAAAGTGAAAAAATTACACAAAAGTTAGAAAATATAAAAAATACTGAGGATACAATAGAACTAGTCGTATTTTCTATAAATAAAACAGAAATAACTATATTTTCAATAAATAAGATAGAGATAATTAAGAAAAAATTAGAACAATTATATAGTGAAGATCCATTAAAAGGATGGAAAAAACATAAAACTACTATAAAAATTGAATTAATAGATAAAAATATCATAATAACCCAGAAACCATTAACATATAATTTTGATGATTTAAAAGAATTTAAAATGCATATAGATGAATTATTAGAAAAACAATATATACAAAAAAGTAATAGTAAACATAATAGCCCAGCATTTATAGTAAATAAACATAGTGAACAAAAAAGAGGAAAAAGTAGAATGGTTATTGATTATAGAAATTTAAATGCAAAGACTATGACATATAATTATCCAATACCAAATAAGAATTTAAAAATAAGACAAATACAAGGATATAATTATTTTAGTAAATTTCATTGTAAATCAGGATTTTACCATTCAAAGTTAGAAGAATAATCTAAGGAATTAACTGCATTTACGGTACCACAAGGATTTTATGAATGGAATGTATTACCATTTGGATATAAAAATGCACCAGGTAGATATCAACATTTTATGGATAGTTATTTTAAACAATTACCTAATTGTATAGTATACATAGATGATATACTATTATATACAAAAACTAAAGAAGAACATTTAAAATTATTAGAACAATTTACAGATATAATAGAAAAATTGGGAATAAGTCTAAGTGAAAAGAAAGCTGAAATTATGAAAAATCAGATAGAATTTTTAGGAATACAAATAGATAAAAGTGGAGTAAAAATACAACAACATATAGTACAAAAAATAATAAATTTCAAAGAAGAATTAGATACAAAAAAGAAATTACAATCATTTTTAAGATTAGTAAACCAAGTAAGGGAATATATTCCAAAATTAGCAGAAAACTTAAAACCATTACAGAAAAAATTTAAAAAGGATGTAGAATATAACTATAATGAAGAAGATAAAAAACAAGTTCAGAAAATAAAATAACTTTGTAAAGAATTACCAAAACTACAATTTCCAGATAAAAATAGAAAATTTATATATATAGTAGAGGCGGATGCTAGTGAATGTAGTTATGGAGGAGTACTTAAATACAGATATGAAGCAGAAAAATTAGAACACCATTGTAGATACTACTCAGGTACATTCAATGAAACAGAAATAAAATGGGAAATAAATAGGAAAGAATTATGTTCATTATATAAATGTTTATTAGCATTTGTGCCATATATTGTATATAACAAGTTTATTGTACGAACGGATAATACACAGGTACGTTGGTGGTTAACAAAGAAAATACAAAATTCAGTTACAACAAAAGAGATTTGAAGACTATTCTTGAATATATTAAATTTTACATTGACAATTGAAGTAATTAGTACTAACAAAAATGTTATTGCAGACTACATATCAAGACAAAGCTACACAGACTGACATAATAGAAGATGATGCTTTAGAAAAGATATTCAAAACCCTAACTACGCTTTCAATGAAAGTGGAAAGTATGGATAATTAAATTGAAAAGCTAAAGACTAATGAAGATAAACTGAAGTCTATAGCTACAAATTAGATAAATCAGTAGTGTGCAGAGCTATGTCGATCGGAAGACATTAAAATTCCAGAGCTAGAAGGAGACTTTGGGACACTCCTCAAAACCCATAACGTTTATCAATCTACTTTTGCAGGTACAAGCAAAGGAGTTAGGAAAAACACAAATAAGAACCTAAACAAGCTATTTAATAAACCATATATTCCAAATACATCAAAAGATCCCATGTTTATACCCCACAAATTACCACATACCGAGATAGTTTAAACCAAGACAAAAAGACCTACAACTACACAGCCCGAACATATATAAAAAATATCTACAATGTACAAACCTTTTTAAATGCTAACCCCAGAGCTATAAACATCCAAAAACCAGATACAAACTATATAACCCAAAGATTGATCAGATACAATAAGCTAATTGCTTTACCTAAAACCAAACCAATTCTAGTTAAAACTTGTTATGAATATGGACTACTTAGTACTGCATATACCTCTGACGGAAATGAGATATCCACTATACCAAAAATATATGAAGCATTTAGCATTTTTAAAAGAATAACCAAAGGTACCCTATTTTTTATAAAAATTTACACGGCACCAGCAGAGATATTATATGATGAAGTTAAAAAACCCATACAAGTTGTAAAGATAGGAATGACACGAGACATGATTATACCACAAGATATTATTCCACAACCAGAAATACCTAGAATTGAGATACCAAAATTTTATGCGAATAAGAGGATTATCCGACTATCTACAATTTTGCAAGAGCTAGCAAACACATACCGTAACCAAAATCCCATCTGGAGTTATTATTCAAGAAATCATGTATTAATATATTCAAATTCAAAGGAATTACGAGAAACAAATATGGAAACTATTAGGCAATGGATTTTGACGTTGCTCAAACCAGAGACGGAACCTATCGCCAGAGCTATTAGAGAAAAATTTATTTCAGAAGAATTATTAACCAGATATTGCAAGACAATTGGACATAAATATCCAGATCATAAATGTTCAAAATGTAATGGAGGAGATAATGATATCCCAGAAGTTCTGCTAGAATAGAAGAAAAATCAACCAAGAAGATAAGAACACCAGCTGGAAGATACAAGATATGAAGCAATAATGAAAATACGAAGCAAATAATAAAAAGAAGACAAGTTAATGACATATGGAAGATTAGATATCTTTCTTTACGTAAATTATTAGCTACTTTTTGGCAACATGCCATTATTAAGTTTTGTTCTTTTGTAAAAATAATTTAGGACCTTTGTAAAGTTTTTCTACTTTTATAGATAGGTGTAAAGACCTTTGTAAAATAGGTAGGTAATAGATTAGGACAGATGTAAAAATGTAAAACATTTACGGATTTTCTTAACAATATAAATAGAAGAGCATTTGCTCAGAGGAAGGCAAGCCTTCATGAGTTGAAGCACAAATACTCTCTCTTGTCCACAACAAATATTTTGCTAAAATATTAAAAAACAAGTATATTTCAATAGAAAAAGCTATGGAGGAACAAAGCTTAGAAATATCAAACCTACCCGAACATGTATATTTATTTATGATTATGAATAGCTAAATTCCTAATTTCCAACAATCATGGCATGATAAAATAAATTCATGTTAAGTTACTTTATCGTAGAATTATTCGAAGAATAATATGTTAAGAAGTTTATTACCAAAGTGGAAAAGGAGAAAAATCCCTAAGAACTATGTCATCCTAAAGGTAAACCAATGAGGCAAGAAGCCGTGGTGGGGAGTAACCAGAGTAGAGGCGCTATTTAAGGGAAAAATATCCAGATTACCATGCTAATAGTGACCGAAAAACATGTTATTTAAGAATAATCAAGTATATAGTAATCTAAAATGACGATATTTTGTTATGTATATGATTGAAGGGAATATTTTGAAAATAACAATTTTATGAAAATGAATAATTATTTATCTGATGTAATGGTAGATAAATTTAAAATACTTATTTTGTATGTGATTAAGGATATAGGAATAATAGATATAAGGAAAATCATATTAGAAAAAATATTTGGTAAAGATTATATAGCTAGAAAAAATTACATACCACACTTACCTAATTACTCTTATAAATACCTACGTACACATCAACTATGATAAATCACATATATCTAGAATTTTGGAAAAAAGATATGAAAAATATACAATTAGTAGAAAAACAAATGAAAATGAATTTAGACAAATACATGGAAACTAAAGATATAAAATATATAGAATTTCTTAATGAAAATATGCAAGAATTACTTAGACTAAAACAAACAACTAGAAAATATTATGAAAAAGCATGACAGATTATATTAAAATACTTGTTTTATATATACTTAGAGATATAGAAATTATAGACATAAAGAAAATAATATGGGAAAAATTACAAGATTATGAAGAGGAAGAATTATTAAACAGTATAGAAAACTTACACATATATTATGAACATCAATATTACTTAGATCCAGATGGATATTATTCAGAATAAATAAATGTTAGAATATATAAAAAAATTAGAGAAAGGCAAAATCGGATATATGAAGAAGTTAATTACAGAAATCAACTTGAAATAGAAAAAAGACAACTACAAGAAAAATTACTTAAAATAAAATTAACCTTAGAAAAAGAAGATAGAGATAATAATTTATTTATTACATACAAAAAATTATTTAATACAGATGGGAAATTACCTATACATGAAACAAAAAATACTAGTTAATCAGATAAACAACATACACCTACGCATTGAATATAGCAAAGTTAGAATAGAATACTACACAAAAATTACTAAAATTTCAATAGGATAAAATAATAAACTACACAAATTAATGAATACATCTTACGAAAAGAATAAATCATTAAAAGATATCGAAACTAAACTATATAGTTTATACCTAGAATACAAAAGATTACATAGTACTGACGAAGATCCTAAAACATTAGATAATTTAATTACGATAATATCTAATTTAGAATATGAATTAATAAAACATCTTAAGTCAAGAAGATAAAAATGAAAATTAAACCAACCAATAATATACATGAAATACTTTACTTAAAAATAAATACTTATTACTTAATAACTATTTATCATCTAGTAAAGTTACCGCGCCTAATCCGCACCCCCCTACAATTGGTATCAGAAGATACAAAATATGAAGCAATAATGGAAATACGGAGAAAATAATAAAAAGAAGACAAGGGGGAGATGATGTAATATCCCGGGAAATTTTTCGTTGAAATTTGTGCGTAAACATGTTGGGTTCTATCTTCTAGAATGAATTATAAATTTTTCGTGCGGAATGTCTTAGATTATGACCCACCATTGCATAGCGTATCGAATAAGATTTCCAATGATATGTGGATCATCCAAAAAGGACACCCGAGCGACGAGTTATGAACATTCCGATCGAACCGTGAATAGTATTGAACAGTAAAACGTGCAGGAAAAAAAGTACTGAGGCCTGGCGTATTTTTGCTCCAACTTTAAATGATCATAACTCCTTGTACATATTTATCTAGGTGAATTACTATATATCAACGGAAATCTCTGTGAGTCCACTTTCCGATGAAATTGGTTTCATCCAATTTGTCTATCGGAGGAAAAAGTTATGGTTGATCTACTTCAGCCTATCAAAAGTGAATTTTTGGGTCAACTTCAAACGATCATAACTCCTTGTACACAATGATATGGGTGAGATACTATATATTAACGGAAATATATGAGAGTCCTATTTCTAATGAAATTGATTTCGTCCAATTTGGATATTGGAGTAAAACGTTACGGTTGATCTACTTCAGACTATCAAAATAGTCCACCAAAGGAGAGATTCGAGAATTATTTGATTTTTAGGGGCGTTTTGGTCAATCATCCTCACCCAAAATCCCTCCAAACCATATATTAAAGCCTATTAAAAGCATTATATGTTATATTTAATCAAATTCCCTCAGAAATAAAACTCTAATCTCCTACATCCAACTTCAAGAACCTCCAAAGTTCACCATTAATTCTGTAAATTTATTCAAAATTCCAAGTTCCTAGTTCAAGAACTCCAAGAACCATCATTAAAAGGCACGATTAACATCTCAAAAACGAGTATCAATCTAAAGTTCATCATTCAAGGTATATGGGGTTTTTCAAAAAGAACAATCTTTCGTTCTTGTACCCAAAAGTAATTTTCTTTACGAAGATATGATTTTTCTATGTTTATTATGATTTTGGAGCATGAACTTATATTCTATCTTGGTTATCTTGAGATTATGATGTTTATGACATTGAAAAGTTGAATTTATATTAAATTATGACTTAAAGCATGATGCTTGAAAGAAATTTACTATGATTTTGATATTTGGGTCTTGAACCCCATTTGAAATTGTGTCTTTGAGAAAATGTGTGCTATATGCACGTTGATGTTGAATATTTGAGATGTTTTGAATGATTTGACATTTTGGTCGTGAATGAGTTATTTTGAACTCGACTGTGAAAGAAATCCACGTTTTTATTGATTACGATAAAGGGGTAGCAAATTGGCTCCCGATAAAAATTGTTGAAGTGTTTATTGTGGATTTTCTTTAATGTGAGCCTGAGGCTGATTTAAATTTCTGAGCTAAGTCCGGGAGTAATCTTTAGCACCGAGTGGGAGGTATAAAGTGACCTTACTTCCCTAGAACTACGTGCCCCCATAGGATATGAGCCTGAGGTTGAATTATATAGTGATCACTAGTGTGTTTGAATTGATACTGGAAGTCCTACTCCGATGGCAAGGATAGGACGGCTCTCCCCAACGTGGGTTGTACGTTGGACTCCATGTGGCTCACATGGTTTATGTCGGTTATAGGATCTCCCAATGTGTGTATGTGTACTCTTCTATCTGAGATGAATACATATTTGCTTAAAAGGCTGAGTTTGAGAAAGTCATTATTCTTAAAAGATTTAAGGAATATATTCTAATGAGAATTGACATGAGATTTGATTGTTTTGATGATTTGAAATTGAGATGAAAGTGAATTGAGAACGTATTTTAATGACTCACTTGTTTTACTTTACATGTATTATTCATCCATGATTTTGATGATTTAATTTGAGCTAAGTGAGTCATCTATATCAGCATGCATAATTTTATAAACTGTGATGATATTAAGATATTATTTTATATATGCATTGCACCCCCATATGCTCAGTATCTTTCTATGGTACTGACCCACATATTCGTATGTGGGCTACATTTTCTCGGAATGTAGGTACAAGGTATAGTTGCACCTTCGGATCCAGTCAGTTCGTGGTATCCAGTCAACAGGTGATGAGTCCTTTTGATTCAAGGGCTTGGGTTAGTTATGCAGAGTTTATAGTGTTGTATTTTCTGTATTCAGTCATATTGAGTTGGGGTAGTCGGGAGTCATGTACCAACTACCTACAGTCAGTACTAATAGAGGCTTCATAGACAGTCAGTAGAAGTTGATGTATTTTGTTTTAATTTTGGTTGTAAAGGCAGAATTGTAATCCTGTGAAATTCCATTTTTGTATCGATCAGATTCAGAAAAGAGTTAATTTCTTCTGATTTTTATGGATTTGTATTTTTATTCAGTTGCGTATGAGTTATGCCAGTAGAAGGGTTAGCTTGGGGTCACTTGTGACCCTAAGCACCGTGTAACATCTTGGGACCCGATTTTGAGGCGTTACACATTGATAGCCTTGGATACATGTGAATAATTATATTTTGCTGTTAGAATGCTTAATGTGGTACCATAGGTGTATTTTGATTATATTCATACTTTATTGACATATGAGATAGGTGGAAATTCGTGGATGAAACTGAAATAGTGAGTGGATATTGGCTCACATGGATGTGGAAATGTATCATTATGGTTGGTTGTGAAAATACTTATTGTGATTGGTTGTGAGCATTACATCCTCATATCATACTCATTCATGAAACATTGGTACCACTGTGGAAACATCTGAGAAACACTGGAAACACCTTTTTTGATGGATGTGCCGAGGAGGAGATATTGTAACACCTTATAAAACCTTTATCGAGGGATGTGCCGAAAAGGAGCTATGAGATATGTCGATTGTATACGGGTTGACGAACCCCCTATGGGTCCTACATTAGAAATCTTTAGCTCCGTAGGTGTATACGGGGATTGTGCAATGATTCCAAACGTTATGCGATGACCTTATGCATCATCATCATCATCATATACATTGCACTTACTTTATTGTGTTTATGTTGTGTTGTATTGCATTATTGACTTATCGTCTATGTATTTATCTTACCTTCCCTTACTTGTATATGATGATCTTGTATCTATATATTCTCTCTTGTTCTATTTATATGTGGCATAATGTATACTTGTATTCTATATCTTGGTGTCTTGCTATAATATATGTGAGATATATTAAAACTGTTAGTGCAAGCGGTGTGGGCTACCATTGTAGGGCATTTTCTGATTGCAGGTGACGTGCCCTTAGTGTATTATTTGTATGCTTTATTTACTACTTTGCTTGGTCTCCCTATGATAAGACTACACAATGGGTATTACATTGTCTGGACTAGAATACTTGGAAAACAAAGATTGTTCAATGAATGCTCACAGACTTAATCACAATTATATATCCGAATCTGAAACTGATGCCTGATACACATACTGAACTGAATTCGTAGATTTTGGGCACGAGCAACTACTTATCGAATTGCTCATACCTATGAAATTTTGAGTGGTAAGACACGACTAGTTCGAAAAAAATGGAAGACCATAGAAATCTATCTGCCAAATTTTAAAAACTGGGTTGCTAGCTATGCAAACTGAATCGTACTAGATACTCATACTTAAGTAGAGGATTTCTTCAACACCCTCCCAAGGAATTCTAATGGTCTTAAGGAGGAAAGACCTTTAGGCAAGATCTAAACAAGACATCTGAATCAGAGATTATTAAATTACCATTATCCCATAACTTGAAACGTTAACCTATGAATCATAAGTCAGGATAAAAGTACTAAGCTTCAAGCAAGGCAACTCCTTACTCTCAACTCAACCACACTTCTCAAACATTCTCTCGACTATACTATACCCTTCTGATACTATATTTGATTGATTCGACTTACAATCCTCACATGACACTGATACTTCCATCTACTCATATCCCCTTAAACCAAACCCCCTCATTATTTTAATGCGTAACCTAGAACCACTAGATTCGCCACATAACCCCATTCTGAATCATGAGCTCCCACACATATACATTCTTAAAACCTCTCACTTCAAGAGTAATTCTCATTACAACTTCGACAAATCCAATCCACCTAGCACTAGCCATTTACTAATGTGCAAGGCACCCATCTGCATGCACACAAACACGACATTCAAGCCTATCTTCATAACCACATGCGCATTCCTAATCAAACACTTGTAAATCCTCTTCTTCATACCCTACAAACCTCTTATCAAGAAAATTTCCATGCACTCACCTCAAGCACACCTGACATACTCCTTGTTAATCGAGTCCTACACAAATGCTTCACTCCAATATTCCTTCCAACTCATTGAATTACACCTCATGGAATTACACAAAATGAACACTCCACAATCTTCCCAATCATAACACATTAAACTTCAACTAACCATAACATGTATCAAAGACTTAGCCTCAATCTTACTTCACATTACCGCCAAGCCAGAGTAGGCAAGGCACCCTCTATCGTTGATAAGGAAATATCTCTTCTCTCCCGACTAAACAACTATTCACCACCACTATCTTGGGTAAAGAAAGATAACTAAAAGATTAGAGCATGAGGATCTGACACATGAGTAGATACTATGAATAACTTGACACTCAACTAAGGCTTGAGGAATAGAGGATTTAATATCATAAACCTATCAAAGAAATACGGCCAGGGGACATGCACGATATGAATCTGAATTCCTTTCTTGCTGCTCATTAAAAGTAGCGCTTGAACATTGGAACTGAACATATCACAAAGCTTGAGTACATAAGTCATGCATTGCATAACCTAAATTGGGAATTCGTAACTATGAATTATGATTCCAATCGGTGAAAGATCTGAGACTCTGCATTTCGGTAACTAAGTGAGGAAAAGATTTTTTTATGGCATGCCTGGACATGAATCATGATCATGGAATCAAAACAAAAAGCATGAATAAATACAGGAATGACTGAAATTACTAAAAGAAAAATGGGTCAAGCAATATCCCTTCTCACAGCTGTTCCACAACTTATTGGCATACCCACTAGAACTTGACAAAATAACCTAGTCACTTGTTCTACTATCTCCTCCTTAGACTAAAGCCATCACACTTCTTGAATCAATTATTAGGAACATTGTTCATTGCCTAACTAGTCTTCCTCCACCTAGAAACTCTATGACACTTACTAATTACGCCACATACAATGACCCTAGAAAAAAAATAAAGCAGCCCCATAGAACCTTGGGCAAGATTTCTCACCAAGAACACAAAATCAAACTTAATTACAAGTTGATCAAAATCAAGCTCTCGTATACACTATCCAAGCCCATTAGATCACTTCCCAGTAACTAGCACTATTAACCAAGAAATCATCACATCCACCTTCATAGCCACCATTCATCCAAGCTTAATGGATAGAGCTCAGCATAACTTACAACTCCACCTCACACACAACATTCTTACTTGGAAACTATAAAACAAAATGACAATAAACACTAGTCCACTTAAACCCCCTAATAACAATAATTAATCATAATCATATGGCCTCTCTCATTTATAATCCATCAACACGCCCTTCTTCTACCCATCATTACTATTTATCCTTCATACACTACTTAACTTAGTTTATGACTCTCTATGCCTCAACTTAACTTTCCCTTGCAATCTCAGGAGAATCTAAGTAAACAACACTCATCCACTAAGTATCATCATCCATAACTTATACTTATATTTTGCAACACACTGTCAACAACTCTTTTCATACCTTAAGAAAATCATTATTTACCTCCACCAATAACTATTTCTCTTTCTTCCATGAGCTGACACACAAGAACAATATCACTTTATCACTAACTCGATCACATGCTAAAGGCTCAGCTATACATACTTTCAATAAATCACACTTTCCACCCTTTCTTTCCACAACACCTCTAAACCAGTTCGAACCAGCACGAGAAAATAAGATACACAAGGAGTCGCTAGTAAATCAAAATAGGCCTCACCAGGCTTCACTAGTCTTTGATTTGCATCTTGAAAATGAATTTGAGATGGATAACAAAGCAATTATGCTAGTGAATTGAAAAATCCCCACACGGCTTCACTAGACTTTTAGTTCCAACATCATGAAGATAACAAGGTTACAAGAGATAGAAACTCACCATACAATATTTGATAATCTAAGAATACACATCTTACTCTGTCTTAACTAAAAGAGTCATAAGAGAGAGGGCATAACATTAAACTTAGGAAACTTATAACATGTTGGTACGCTCTTCTCAGGTCACTTTGTAAGACTTCTGAAATTTCTCTCTTGTAAGTCTGAAAGCATTATCAGAGGGAGAAAATTGGAACTCACTGATCATGTTACCTCAGGAACAGTACATAAATAAGGAAGTATAGATTATCAATATGGATTCTGAGAAGGAAATCAGGAAGCGCAACTGACTTGGGCTTATTTCATAATTTATAAGCAAAGCATGATAAGGCACTAATAGGGTACTTTCTAGCTCATTTACAACTTCATAACTATCTGTGGGGACTGTTTAAGAAAGTACTATCTACAAAGAATTGAGTTTGACTGTCTCTAATACCTTGAAAATAAGGCGAGGAGGCCCCGAATAGGGTAAGATGAGAATTTGTATAAGTTTCTCAACGAACCTTTCTATAGCACGATCTAAGACTTGAAAGAATGGAGACCTTTCCTAAATGTCTTGTAGCCTCTTGAAGAAAAGTACATACATCTCCGTACCGTTCTGCAAGATACTACTAGACACGGCTTTATAGACACCCTAGGACACTTGAACTCTATGCTCTGATACCAAGTTTGTAAAGCTCCAAAATTTGGGTCTTGGGACATCACACTGTGCTTAAGGGCGCAAGTGACCCCAAACTAACCCTCCTACTGGCATAACTCATAAACAACTGGATAAAATGCTTAAATCTATATAAAGTTAGCGAAAATATAGAACTTCTCTGAACTTGATCAATATAAACATGAACTTTACAAGATTACAACTCTACTTTTACAAATGAAACTGAAACTGAATACATCAACTTCTACTGACTGTCTATGTGGGGTTTGAACAAGAACACTTCTTTCGTTCTTGTGCTCAAAGATTTAATTTCTACTATTGAAATCCATGATTTTGCATAGTGGGTTTACACCCAAATTACTTTATTACTGATTTATAATATTTGAGTAATTCAAGATCGATACACATGACTATTTCATCATTTTATTTCTTAAATTGAGAACTTATGCCATGAGTAGAATATTATTATTATGAGCTGATGATTTCCGAATGATTTGAGATAAGAGTCATGATTTAAGGTTTTCTATGAGGAATTTTATTATTGAATATATATATATATATATTGATATTTGAGCTTGAGAGTCAAGAATGAGTTCTATGATGTTTTCTTGAAGTTTTTGATACATGATTATTTTACAACTTCCAAATTATGACTTGATATTTAATATTGTGAATTTCATGTTCTACCATGAGTTGGTATTTCAAGTGCTTTCAAGACTTGTGTCAAGATTTTATCTTCCTTATGACAAATTGGATTATTTAGTATATTGATTCATAAGATTGAGTTGTTATAATGAGTCTTGATATTTCCTCAAAATTATTGATGTTGCCATGACTAAATGAATTGATACATCTTGATGTTGAGAAAGATTGTTTGATTTTGAGTCGAGTTAGGAATCCACAATTGTCTATGATTTACCGATGAGATATATATTTATGTTTTGGTCTTTATAATGGACCCACGAATTGATATTGATTAAGGTTGATTTCCTAATGCGTTCTGAGCTGAGTCTGGGAGGAGTATTTAGCACCGAGCGGGAAATATGGTTTTTCCCCAAAACTACGTGCCCCCATAGGATTGATATTGATGATTGTGGGCCAGAGGCCGAGTATGGGATTGTTATTGAGAAATTGAGGTTGTACTCCTTGGAAAGAGTACGACACCCCCGCCAACGTGGGGTTCTCTCCTTAGGAGGGCAAAACGTTGGACTCCATGCGGAGCATATGGTGTAGTTATGTCGGTTATAAGAAACTCCCAAGTCCATAAGAGTTCAAGTTTCATGAGTTACCGAGTCGCTCTAAGTCATGATTTAAAGAGTTTGAGTTAAATGTAATGATTTATGAGTTTTATAATGCTTGTATTGCTATTGATGATTTACAAGGAATATATTTTAGTTAATTCAAATGAAGAAAGTTGTTATCGTCAGCATGCATGATTTTCATAATCATTTATGATATTATTTATAATGTTGCATTGCACCCCTACATACTCAGTACATTCCTTAAAGTACTAACCCCCATATATTTCAATATGCTACAGTACCTTATAATGTAGGTACAAGTTATAGCGCAGATACCGTATTCAGTTAGCTCGCAGCTTCCAGTCAGCAGGTGATGAGTCCTTTTGATTCGAGGGCATCAGTCAGTTATACAGTTCGAGAAGTGTTGTATTTTTCTTAATTTAGTTGTATTAATATTGGGTAGTTGGGAGTCATGACCCATCTATATGAAGTCAGTACTAGTAGAGGCTTCATAGACAGTCAGTAGAAGTTGAAGTATTCAGTTTTAGTTTCATTTGTAAAAGTAGAGTTGTAATCTTGTAAAGTTCATGTTTATATTGATCAAGTTCAGAGAAGTTCTATATTTTCACTAACGTTATATAGATTTAAGCATTTTATCTAGTTTTTTATGAGTTATACCAGTAGGAGGGTTAGCTTGGGGTCACTTGCGCCCCTAAGCACCGTGTGACATCCCGGGACCCAAATTTCGGGGTGTTACATTTCTAGAAGACTCTATTTCATGTCATGAACATTTTTACACACTTTGATTTTATTTTGGATACTGGTGTTGGATATGGTTGGGCCCATGTCACAACCATATTTTTTTACTCTTTTGGTTAGAGGCTTTGTGGTACTTTTATGGGTAAGAATGGGCGGGATCGATATTGGTTTTTGCCCTGGCATTGGTATTAGTGTTAGGGATTACACCCTTTGACGAAATTGTTGGTTGTTCCATCATATTTATTTTTGGGATTAAATTACATTATGTTTGAAAATTATTTAGTAATAGCCGATGTTTTTGTAATTGGTTTGGTTTGGTTTGTTTGGACAGTTTGTATGGGAAGGTTGGACTCGGCTGGGTCGGTCACGGTCATGATCCTATCCAGAGTCTTGATATGAACAATAATGCTATCTTGTTATATGTTCGGAATTCAGACAACTTAGGGCTGGGAGTGTTAGGTTGGGTTGGGTAATGGGGGTTGTCTCAGCTCCCGGTCAGACTTGAGATGCCCATTACGATATCGACCAGGGGACGGGTCGCGTCAAGTTGTTATCAGAACCTAGGTTCATAGTCAATTGGGAGTCCACAAAGCCGTGTTTCGCAGAGTCTCTTTTAGGGGTGTGTAGCGTGCCACAGTCATAAGAGAAAGTCTACAAGGAATTCAGGAATGTTTCACTTTATTTAAATTTTATTTTCAAGCTTGGAGTCTAAGACCCTTCTCTAATCCTTGGATGTTCACTTTTCAGATCATGTCTCGTAGATCTGGAACACAAGGAAACTCTTCCACCCCATCTGGGGACGATTTTGTTGTGGTAGGTCCTACATCTGGAGTTCGTCTTCGATCTCATGGTCTTATCACTGATAGTTCCAGAGTTCCTCCGATTGCTACTAGTTCTAGCACGACCCAAAAATGAAGGTCATGATGGCACTTTTAATGGCATACCTTGACAAGTAAGCCTATCACCCAAATCAATACAAAAGAGAAAAAGATTGAAATATCCCAAGGTAAGGCTTCTAGAACGAAGCCGAACCTTATAAGTAATCATAACAATGAGGTAAGAACTTATCCAAAATATCAATCATGCCCAAATCCAGGTGTCAATAGTGTAAGAACTACTAATACAATCCAGAAGTCAGATACATTAGAAAAATAACCACAAAGGAATAATATCTGTCACCGAATACTAATAAAGACATAACTACTATAGAAAGATAGAGGTAAACTTCGAACGCGTGAATTTCCAACCAATACCTTGGAAGCTCCAACAATTGCCCGAGTCAAGCAAGCTGTGGTACACTAAAGCTAGGACATACACCTAAAGGGTGCAGTAGGCATGGATACGGTCCACTTGCACTCAGTAGGTATCATAGGCCGACCAAGAAAAGTAGTAAATAAAGAATACAAAATATACACTAAGGACACATCACCTGCAATCAGAAAATATCCCAGAACGGTAGCCCACACCGCTTGCACTAATAGATCAAATATATCACATTCACACCAAGATAGAATACGAGTATGAATTATATCACATATAAGTAAAACAAGTTGGAACATGCATATACAAGATCATCAAATACAAGTAAAATAAGATAAGACTAGTACATAGATGGCAAGTCAATACAACAATACAACACAATATAAATACAATAAAGTAAGTGCAATTTTTATGATGATGATGATGCACGAGGTCGTCGCATAACCTCCAGGATTATTACACAATCCTCATATACACCTACGGAGCTAAAGCTTCCCGATGTAGGCCCATGGGGGTTCGTCAACCCATATACAATCCACAAATCTCATATCTCCTTTTCGGAACATTTCTATGAAAGGGTTTTGGAATGTGTTACAATATCTCCTCCCCAGTACATCCCTCGGGGAGGGTTTTAAAAAGGTGTTGTCAGTGTTTCTCAGATGTTGCCATAGTGGTACTAATGTTTCATGATTTAGTATTATATGAGGATGTAATGCTCACAACCAATCACAATGAGTACTTTCACAACTCACCACATGATATATTTCCACATACAACCACATGATATATTTTCACAATCAACTATAATGATATATTTCGACAACTACGTGAGCCAATATCCACTCATTATTTCAGTTTCATCCTCGATTTTCCAAAAGTTTTGTATCCAATAAAGTATGAATATAATCACAATACACCAATGGTACCATATTAACCCTCTTAGCAACACAATATAATTATTCACATGTATTCAAGGCTATCAATATCCCATATGACCCCACACGGTTACACATACCACATAATAACTCAATTTCGATAATTACATCACATATAGTCCCTCACATGGGCACAACACATAAATAGATATTTTTCATGATTAGTTCTCACCTTCAACATTCATTTTCTATCATCATTTACTACTCAACCCAGTCTAAAGTAGTTGAGTCATAACCTACCTTAAAAATCAAAATTTGTCTGCTACACTTTGAACCCACGACTTTATTTTCCATGAACGATCTCAAAGTTCACTAAAAACATTAAATATGGAATCTACGCATCAAAACAAAACCAACGACACCCATATTGACTACTTTTGGTTCGGGGTCAAAACGGACCCCCGGAATGGGTTTTCGAAAAAGAATGACAAAATTAGAACTTTACTTCAAAAATATGTTTTCCATATTTTAGGAATATACATCTGAAAACTCAAGTCAAATCACATTAAAACGAGGTTCAAATTGAAGAAAAACCATTTTTAATGTTTACCAGGTAAAAATCTCTGAAATCCGAGTTAAAATCAAGAATCAGAGTTGTTTTAAGTGTTAAATTGATGAAAAACTAGTAATTATAAGATCAAAATATTATTCAAGTGAAAAGAAGTTACGTTGAGGTTTAAAATCAAGATCTAAGATTTTGGGGTTTTGAGAAATTAATTAAGAAATTACATAGAAAAGGGTGAATTCTTACCTTAAATCAGTAATAAAACCAATAAATAGGTGTTAATCTAGCTTTTCAAGCACTCAAAAACTTTACATTTAAGATCCCACAATATTTTAGGGTTTAACTCTCAAGTCGCAAGATGAAAATGAGTAAAATGGGCCAAAAAGAGGTGGAAAATTTGCTATTTATAGACGATTTTTCTACAATATTAGTTTTTTATGGTCGACCGAACTTCGATGGGGTGCCTGGGATTCGTTCAGAGTCCGATACATGCAAACGAACTATACAACCATACTAAATTAAATGTTACGGATGAGATGGCGATATCAGATTTAAAAAAAAATCATTTTCACAAAGCTGGCCCCAAAATCCAAAATCACAATTTTCCACACCGAGTGTCGAAATGAGATTTAGAAGCCGTAAAATCATATTAAACGTGATAAAACCCTAAAATTTTCATTCCGAATCTGTTGGCAAAGTTAGATTTTCTATTCGAGGACATTTCAATCAAATGTGGGTCTCACACCCATATTTTTAATTTTCCAACTTTCCGATTAAAAGGTTGAAATGAGCTCGACTGCATCGGAACCCAACCAAAGTTCTACCTAGTCTAAAATCAACATTCCAGAGCTTCTAGCACAGTCACTTCAACCATCCGTTCATGGATCAAAAGATATCCCCATAAGTCTGAAATAAGGCTCTCGAAGTCATCAAAAATCACAATATTGCATAAATGATACCCAAATATATTGGAAAACATTAAAATAACTCCCACACCTAAGAAATATCTTAATTCAACTACAAAAAGGGTTAAAACAGTCAAATTGCACAAAATCATGAATTTTACATATTTAATAAAATTTTTAGGTCGTTACAAGTTCTCCTCAAGGTGAGGTGACTAATGCGGAATTTCGTTGGTCTATTTATGCTATTGCTATATTAGTTGCTGCTCATGATGAGAAGGATATTTATGGTGGGTTGTCTTCTTAGGTGACTAGGGTTGGTCATTTTATGAAACTGAATCCTCCTACTTTTACTGGTGTGAAGGTAGAGGAGGATCCTCAGTCTTTCTTGAATGGGATGGAAAAGATATTTTGAGTAATGCAGGCTACTAATATGGAAGGTGTGAACTTTGCATCTTACTAGCTCAAAGAAGTTGCATACCAGTGGTATGATGAATGAGATAAGGTAAAGGGAGATGTCTTTATGGGAGGCCTTTTCTAATGCCTTCTTGGATCTTTTCATTATTCAAAAGATGAGGGGAGAAAAGACAGATGAGTTTGTGAATCTTAAGTAGGGGAGAATTTCTATCAAGGAATATGCCTTAAAGTTTCATCAATTGTCAAGGTATGATTTGGTGGATAATATGAGGACATAATAGGGAAGTTTGATTCTAGGTTTAATCAAGATTCGGTCTTGGAGAGCAAGACGTCTTTTCTTATTAAGAATATGGACATTTCTAGGCTGACTATTTATATGCAGTAGGTGGAGGATACAAAAATGAGGCAAACAGAATTTAGAGATAGGCAAGGTAGGAGGAGAAGGTTTTCTAACCAGGAAGGTGCTCAATCGCAAGGTGGTTGGGATAGAGGTAAATGGAAAGAGAAGAAGTGGAGAATTTTTAGTTCCTTCTCTACTGCTAGTGCTCCTTACCCAGAGCAGTCGGGCGATAGACGTCAGGGTGGTGATAATTTTCGAGAACAGGGTGCTTAATCTCAAGTAAGCGAAGGTAAGTCAGTTTCTTCATATCCTTTTTGTCGGTTCTGTAGTCGCCCTCCTCGGGGTTATTTCTATGAAGGAAGGGACAAGTGTTTCAAGTGTAGGCAGGTAGGCCATCGACTTAGGTATTTTTTGGTTAACAAGGTTTCTAAGGAGCGAATAAGATTCCAGTGGCTTCATCTAATGCTCTTTTACCTAATTGTACCACATCTGATTCTGTTACCGCTCCTAGTTATAATTTTGGTTCGAACAGGTTGTACGCTTTGGTATCCCAAAAGGAATCTGAGGCATCTCTTGATGTCGTTAACGGTAAATTACAGTTTTTCTTTCGTGACATGTATTATTTTATTGATCTAGGGTCTACTCTTTCCTATGTGACCCTATTTATGGTTATGTGTATTGCTTTTGATGTTGAGGTTGATTCAGATCCATTTTCTATTTCTACATCGGTAGGTGACTCAGTCATTGCTAAGAGAGTCTATAGCTTGTGTGTGGTAGTTGTTGGTAGTTAGCAGACCTTGGTGGATCTATTTGAATTGGACATGGTCGATTCTGATGTTATTCTGCTTGATAGCTATGAAGTCGTTTTCTACTTGATAGCTATGAAGTCATTTTCTTCTTGATAGCTATGAAGTCATTTCATGCATCAATCTCTAACATAAAAATCTAGTTGTCAATGGCCTCAGGGATAATTATGTGATGCGATCATAGGTTGAAATAATTTTGAGCCCATTGGGACCCAAACCAAAGGTATACCTAGCCTAAAGTTTTTTCTTGGTGGCCATTTAAAACCAATGAGGACTTAAAACAGTGAATTAACTCTAAAAAATAAATGAACTGCCTGGTTACTGAGCTATTAGTCCCAAAAAGTCATAAATGATTTGGGGCAGCTATGGAAAATCTCTAACGGCAAAAGTAAGCAGAAATATAGAAAATGACCTGAAGGATCATTACAATACCCACTACTAAAGAAACTTTTATCCCCAAAAGTTAAAGATGGGGAAATACTTAAAGTCTCGAATAGGTGATCATACTGTGCCCATATCTCAATATCGATATCCCAACTGGTCTCCTCCACTGGGCGGTGCCTCTACCAAACCTTAACTATATGAATCTTGCTAGTAAGCAACCGCCTCATATCATTAGATAAAATAAGCACAGGCTCCTACACAAAGGTCAGATTCTCATTTAGCTGGACTGAGTCCCATCTAAGTGCATGAGATGAATTAGGAATATACCGCTGCAACATAGAGACATGGAAAATCGGATGAACAACAGTAAAGTGTGGAGGTAAAGCTAACTCATACGCTACCTCACCAATAATGCGAAGAATCTCAAAAGGTCTAATATATCGAGGACTGAGCTTACCCTTCCTTTAGTAGAACCTCATCACACCCTTCATGGGAGAAAGAGAGAGAAAGACACTATCACTAAATCTAAATCTCAAGGCACGGAGCCTACGATTGATGTAGGCCTTCTTCCTACTCTAAGCTGCTCTCAGCCTATCCAAAATTATCCTGATTTTATTCAATGAGTCATAAAGTAAATCAATACCACGAGGCCTCACATTGGAGGTCTCAAACCATCCAATCAGAGATCGGCATCTCCTACTATACAATGCCTCATAAGGCGCCATCTCAATACTCGAATGATAGTTATTGTTTGACGCGAACTCTGCCAAGGATAAGTGATGATCCCACTGGCCTCCAAAGTCCATAACAAAATCTTGGAACATATCTTCAAGTAACTAAATAGTTCGATCAGATTTTTCATTGATTTGCGGGTGAAAGGTTGTACTCAAATCCACCCGAGCACTCAACTCCTCCTAAAAAACTCCCCAAAACCTCAAAGTGAACATAGAGCCACATTTAGAAATAATATAAATAGGCACCCCATGCAAATGGACTATCTCATGAACATAGATATATGCTAATCTCTCAACATTGAAGGTCATATGAAAGGGAATGAAATGTACTAACTTGGTCAAACGATCCACAATAACCCAAATGCCATCGAAACCATGAGAAGAACGAGGCAAACCATTAATGAAGTCTATAGTAATTAGTTCCTATTTCCACTCAGGAATGGGCTACCTCTGATTCAAATAACCAGGATGTTGATATTCAACATTAATCTGCTGACAACATAGGCAACTAGCTATAAAGTTTTCCATATCTCTCTTTATGCCATCCCAGTAATAATGTTGTCTCAAATCTCTATACATCTTTGTTGTACCAGGATGAATGGAATATCTAGTGTTGTTGGCTTTATACAAAATCGACTGAAACAAGTCACCAAATTGAGAAACGAAAATACAACCCTGAAATCTCAAAATACCCTCTAGATCAATAGTGTGCCTCTTAGAAGCACCACTCAATACCTGATCACGAAAGGAGAAAAGTTTCTTATCCTTATACGGACGATCACGAATCTGCTCAAATAGTGAGGACCTCACCTTTACACTAGCCAAATCCTTCTGGGATTTGAAATATTTAGTCAGACCATCAAATTGGATAAGGACAAAATTTCCCATGCCAAAGGCCTTTGAGAAAGTAATATGCAAGACAATCTACCCATACTCACTCCCTTGTGAATCAAGGCATAAGCTACCATGTTCTTCTTAAAAAGATAATACAAGATGGAAATATCATAGTCCTTAAGAAACTCTATCCATCTAGGATATTGAGCATTAAGCTCTCATTGGAAATATCATGTATCCATGTTTTATTGTATTCTAGCTTTAGTTAAGTCTAGTCTTAAATGACCAGTTTTCAGCTATCAGTCATTCAGTTAATCAGATAAGCTTAGTATATGTTACTCTTGGTTCTGTATGTTTAGGTATTCATGCTTAGTGTAATTGTATATTCATATCCCCGATGTTATATTAGTTTTCATCACGTAGTTTCAGACTAAGTATGCATACAATAGCCTTGTTTTACCATATCCTATCTTCAATTCTACTTATTCTACAAAAATACAGAGTTTTAAGAAACTAAGTGTAGTGATTCACCATCCTGTTAGATCATGTATGTTACTCATGTTTTAAGATATTTTCATCTTTCAATTTATTCCTGCATATTGGTGAGTCTACTTACACCTAGTTATGCATGTTTCAAGATTTGTATGAAACCAGTTTTACTTATTGCATTCACCCCTGCATACTCAGTATATTCCAAAAGTACTAATCCATATTTACATTTGTGTGGCTACATTGTCTCATAATGTAGGTACCAGTTATAGTTTACACATCATAATCAGACAGTTGCTGCTTCCACCCAACAGGTGAAGAGTTCTCCTATTTCGAGGACTTCAGTCAGATTTAGTCCATGTACAGTTCTTTTATTTTTCATATGTATTGATTTGTGGAAGTTTGAGGCATGTCCCAACTATTTATAGTCAGTATAGTAGAGGCTTCATAGATGTTAGTCAGAGTAAGTCATGTAATTTCAGTTTCTTCCTTCAGATTTATCTGATTGTAAAACTTTATCAGTTATATACTATTTTAGATTTTCAGTATGATTTTGTTTCCGCACAACAGAACTTATAATTGAATGTATTATAATTCAATTGCTTAACAGTATGCCAGTTCATGGGTTTGCTTGAGATCACTTGTGGTTCCTAAAACCATGTGGCGTCCAGGGTGTACTCTCGGGGCGTTATAGGTTCATATTATTTTCCTATAACAAAAACAGATGATATTCATAATAGACTAAATTACAAGTGAAAAATAAATAAAATAAACACATACAAAAAAAAAGACTAGAAAAAATAAGCCCAAGAAATGTACCTCCAAAGATACATATGAGCCTGAGGTAAATTCTTGATTATGATCTACAATACGCACGTATCTACTTAAAAATATCTAATCAACTCGTACATAGACATATTTGTGAATAAAGGAAAAATATCATTTATTAAAATAAATTAAACTATAAAGGTAACGCGTATGTATGATTGAATTTAAAAATATTTTTATTTCTAATTTTTTGAGAAAAATTTTCATTCGATGATGTTCATACAATTGACAATATCCAAAATATATAAATCAATTTTATATGTGTGTATGAGTGTGTGTGTGTGTGTGTGCGTGCGTGCGTTGTTTTTGTGTGTGTGAATAGCCCATCAAATAAAATATATGAACATAAACTTGATAACATTTTCTTAAACAAATACTCATTTCACAAAGAAGCAAACCTACTCGGTACAGAACTTTACCGTGACATAGTTGTGAAGGTTCTACACTTACAAATAACTAAAACACTAAGCATCCTTATGTATCTTATTTATAATAGTTCAATATTTAATTTTTCTTATCTGTATATTTATTTCTCGAGATTTTATTACCTTAATAAATTAAGATAAATTAGATATGGAGCAAAATTAAATATTCATACTTTTAAATTGATCTAAAAAATTGATTTATAATCGGGATTTTATGTCTACAAAATAAATGTTTTTTACCCACTTTAATGAAACACCCTAGTTTATGGACCTTAAAAAATTTTCTTGTTTTCTGGTCTCTGGACAGGATACGACTGGGTGAAACGAGTTGTACCCTCGGGTACTGTTCGTATGGAACGGTCGTATGCTGACCAATATTGATTTATGGCACGAACTTTGGTTACTGGAATGGATACGACTTAGGGTACGAGTCGTATTGGTGGGTACGAATCATTTGGTTCCTTAACTTAATCTAAAACTAGGTTACTTAGGTTGTATCTAAGTATGAGTGGCTTACCTGGATCCGTAAGTCAGGGTATGAGTCGTACCCAGGACTCGTATAGGAAACACTGTTCAAACCTTGTGTGATTCTATCTTTCCAGGGATACAGGTGATGGTTACAGATCGTATGTGGTCAATATGACTTTCTCGTGCCACAACTATGAAGGTTGTTGGGTGACAAATGATTACAACACTAAGAAGTCTTATACTTCATTTATACTATTCAATATTTAATTTCACTTTATCTGTATATTTATTTCTCAAGATTTTATTACCTTAATAAATTGAGATAAATTAGATATGAAGCGAAATTAAATGTTCGAACTTATAAATTGGTCAAAAAATTTAATTTATAATAATGATATTGCGTCTACATAATAAATGTTCTTTACCCATTTTAACTAGTGTCACGAAAATATATGCGTATACAGATACACACACACATTTCGATATGTACATATATGTATGCATATATATGTATGTACACACACACATATAGCTATAAAATAAAATAAAATGTATGAACATAAACTTGATAACATTCACTTAAGCAAATATTTATTTCACCAAAAAGTAAATAATTGATACCTTCTCATCATAGAACTTTCACGTGCCATAGTTGTGAAGATTTTCAGCTTACAAATGACTACAACACTAAGCAGTTTTATGTTTCTTATTTATAATATTCAATATTTAAATTTAATTTATCTGTATATTTATTTTTGGGGATTTTTTTACCTTAATAAATTGAAGATAAATTATATATGAAGTGAAACTAAATGTTTGAACTTTTAAATTGATCAAACAATTTAATTTGTAATAATGATATTACGTGCAAATAATAAATTTAACCCATTTTGATAGTGTCATAGAAATATATATATATATATATATATATATATATATATATATAACCCATTATAATAATGATTCTTGTGCCATAGTTGCGAAGGTTTTTGTCTAACAAATGACTACAACACTAAGCAGTCTTACATTTCATATTTATAATATTCAATATTTAATTTCACTTTATTTGTATATTTATTCTACGAGATTTTATTATCTTAATAAATTGAAGATAAATTAGATATGAAGCGAAATTAAATGTTCGAACTTTATATTGGTTAAAAAATTTAATTTATAATAATGATATTGCGTCTACATAATAAATGTTCTTTACCCATTTTAACTAGTGTCACGAAAATATATGTATATATACATATATGTCTATACACACACGCACACACACACATTTGTATATTTACATATATTTATGCAAATATATGTATTTACACACACACATATAGCCAAAACATAAAATAAAATGTATGAACACAAACTTGATAATATTCACATAAACAAATATTTTTTTCGCCAAAAAGCAAATAATTGAAACCTGCTCAGCATAAAACTTTCCCTTGTCATAGTTGTGAAGGTTTTTGGGTTACAAGTGACTACAACAATAAGCAATCTTATGTTTCTTTTTTATAATATTCTATATTTAATTTCACTTAATCTGTATATTTATTTCTCGAGATTTTATTACTTTAATAAATTGAAGATAAATTAGCTATGAAGCGAAATTAAAAGTTTGAACTTTTTAAATTGGTCTGAAAATTTAATTTATAATAACGATATTGCGTCTACATAATAAATTTTCTTTACCCATTTTAACTAGTGTCACAAAACTATATATATATATATATATATATATATATATATATATATATATATAAATACACACACACACACACACACACACATCTGTATATGTACATATATGTCTGTACACACACATGTATAACACACACATCTGTATATGTACATATATGTCTGTACACACACATGTATAACCATAAAATAAAATTAAATGAATGAACATAAACTTGATAACATATATATATATATATATATATAGACACACACACAGATATACACACATCTGTATATGTACATATATGTATGTACACACACACATGTATAACCATAAAATAAAATAAAATGTATGAACATAAACTTGATAACATTCACTTAAAAAAATATTCATTTCACCAAAAAGCAAATAATTTATACCTGATCATCGTAGAACTTTCCCGTGCCATAGCTGTGAAGGTTGTTGGCTCAAAAATGACTGCAACACTAAGCAGTCTTATGTTTCTTATTTATAATATTCAATTTTTAATTTCACTTTATCTGTAGATTTATTTCTCGAGATTTTATTACCTTAATAAGTTGAAGATAAATTAGATATGAAGCGAAATTAAATGTTCAAACATTTAAATTGGTTAGAAAATTTAATTTATAATAATGATATTGCGTCTACATAATAAATACTTTTTTAACTTATTTTAACTAGTGTCATAGAAGGTGTTACTACAATGGGCCTCTGTCACGATCTAAATTACGGATCATGCTGACACCTACCTAACTCTACCCTAGATTCACGAATCCATACTAAACCGGTCATTCAATTAGTGTCCAAATCAAAACTTTATTATAAAAATATATTGTATAATTCTACTAAATAATTTTTCAAAACCTAATCTAAATCGGTCCAAGATTACTAATCAATGGAGGAATGACCCAAGACATATCATTCATGAATGAGTAGGAATCAAAATTTATTTTTTGATATAAAAGTGACTACTTAAATTACTAAAAATAAATTTGAAATGAGGTATACTGTTGAACTAGAAGATGAACAATGAAACATTGACATTCTACCACGTGGATAGTAAGCCTGAATTTATTTAGATAACAAATGAGTTATAATTAATATTTTATCATAATAAAGAATTTAAACATGCATTAATAACTGAAGAAAAGATATAATAATAATAATAATAATCATAATAATAATAATAATAATATTTTCCACCACATACCCTTCTTTTTTTAGATTTTGAATTTTCCAGCATTGAAGGAACAAAATTCATATTGGGGTTCCAATTATTTTCCTATAACAAAAACAAACAATATTCATAATAGACTGAACTAAAAGTAAAAAATAAATAAAATAAACGCATACTAAAAGTAAAGACTGGACAAAGCAGGCCGAAGAAATATACATCCAAAGATATTTATGAGCATGAGGTAAATTCATGATTACGATGTTTAATACGCGCGTATCTAATCAGCTCATACATAGACATATTTGAGAAAAAAGTAAAATATCTTTACTAATAATAAACTAAACTATAAAGATACCACTTATGTATGATTGAATATAAAAATATATTTATTTCTAATTTTTCGAGAAAAAATTTCATTTGACAATGTCCATACGATTGACAACATCCAAACGATATAAATAGATTCTATATATGTGTATGTGTGTGTGTGTGTGTATGCGTGTGCGCGCTCACGCGCGTGCATGCGTCGTGCGTGTGTGTGTATGTTTGAATAGGCCATAAAATAAAATGTATGAACATAAACTTGATAACATTCGCTTAAAAAAATATTCATTTCAAAAAGAAGCAAACCTACTCAGTATAGAACTTTACCGCGACATAATTGTGAAGGTTCTTGTCTTACAAATGACTACAACACTAAGCAGTCTTATGTTTCTTATTTATAATATTCAATATATAATTTTACTTTATCTGTAAATTTATTTCTCGAGATTTTATTACCTAAATATATTGAAGATAAATTAGATATGAAGCGAAATTAAATGTTCAAACTTTTAAATTGATCAGAAAATTTAATTTATAATAATGTTATTGCGTCTACATAATAAATATTTTTTACCTTATTTTAACTAGTGTCATAAAAGGTGTTTCTATAATGAGCGTCTATCACGATCCAAATCATGGATCTTGTGGACACCTACCTTACTCTACCCTAGATTTGAGAACCCTTACCAAACCGGTCATTTAATTAGTGTGAAAGACATTATTATACCTTAAGCATAAATAAACCATCAATAAATAACCTTATGTTCAAGTCAACTTTATTATAAAAATATATTGTGGAATTCTGCTAAATAATTTTTCAGAACATAATCAAAATCGGTACAAGAGTACAAAATCAATGGAGGAATGACAACAAGACACATCATACATGTATGAGTAGGAACGGAAATTTATTTTTTGAGAAAAAAGTGACTTCTCAAATTATTAAAAATACATTAGGAATGAGATATACTGCTGAACTAGAAGATGCACGATGAAACATTGGCATTCTACCACATGGATAGCGAGCCTGATTTATTTAGATTACAAATGAGCTATAATTAATATTTCATGATATGAGAGAATTTAAACGTGCATTAACAACTCAAGAAAAGATATAATAATAATAATAATAATAATAATAATAATAATAATAATAATAATAATAATAATAATAATAATTTACCACCACATACCCTTCTTTTTTTAACATTTTGAATTTTCCAGCATTGGAGGAACAAAATTCATATTGGGGTTCACATTATTTTCCTATAAGAAAAATAGCCGATATTCATAATAGAATGAATTACAAATAATAAATAAATAAAATAAATACTTACTAAAAGAAAAGACTTGACAAAGCTGGCCAAAGAAATATACCTCCAAAGATACTATGAGCCTTAGGTAAATTCATGGTTACGATCTTCAATATGCGGGTATCTAATTTAAAATATCTAATCAGCTTGTACATAGATGTATTTGAGAAAGAATTAAAATATATTTTAATAATAATAAATTTAATATAAAGGTACCACGTATGTATGATGGAATATAAAAATATATTTATTTCTATATTTATGAGCAAAATTTTCATTTGGTGATGTTTATACAATTGACAACATCCAAAAGATATAAATAGATTATATCTGTGTGTGCGCGTGTGTGTGTGCGTGCATGTGTTGTGCGTGTGTGTGTGTGAATAGGCCATAAAATAAAATGTACGAACATAAACTTGATGACATTTTCTTAAAAAAATATTCATTTCACAAAGAAACAAACCTAATTAGTATAGAACTTTACCATTGACATAGTTGTGAAGGTTTTTGTCTTACAAAAGACTACAACACTAAGCTGTCTTGTGTTTCTTATTTATAATACTCAACATTTAATTTCCCGTTATTTGTAAACTTATTTCTCTAGATTTTAGTACCTTAATAAATTGAAGATAAATTACTTATGTAGCGAAATTAAATGTTTGAACTTTTAAATTTGTCAGAAAATTTAATTTATACTAATGATATTGCGTCTACATAATAAATATTTTTTTACCTTATTTTAACTAATGTCATTGAAGGAATTTCTACAATGAGCCTCAGTCATGATCCAAATCACGGATCGTGCGTACACTTACCTAACTATACCCTAGATTCGAGAAATCTTATTATACCGGTCATTTAATTAGTGAGAAAGACATTATTATACCTTAAGCATAAATAATCCATCTATAAATAACCTTATGTTCAAATCGAAACTTTTTTATAAAAATAAAATGGAATTCTGCCAAATAATTTTTCAGAACCTAATCCAAATCGGTACAAGAGTACTAAATCAATGGAGGAATGACCCAAGACACATCATCCATGTATGAGTAGGAATGAAAATTTATCTTTTGACAAAAAAGTGAGTACTTAATTACTAAAAGTAAATTAGGAATGAGGTATACTGCTGAACTAGAAGATGAACGATGCAATATTGGCATTGTACTACGTGGATAGCGAGCCTGCATTTATTTAGATAACAAAGGACTTATAATTAATATCTCATGATAACAGAGAATTTAAACGTGCATTAACAACTATATAATTATAATAATAATAATAATAATAATAATAATAATAATTTTTTACCATACACTCTTCTTTTTTTGCATTTTGAATTTTTCAGCATTGGAGGAACAAAATTCATATTGGGGTTCACATTCTCTTCCTATAATAGAAATAGACAATAATCATAATAGACTGAATTACAAGAGAAAAATAAATAAAATAAACACATACTAACAGAAAAGACTAGAAAAAACAGGCCAAAGAAATATACCTTAGAAAATACATATGAGCCTGAGGTAAATTCATGATTATGATCTTCAAAACGTGCTTATCTAATTAAAAATATCTAATCAGCTCATACATAGACATATTTGAGAAAAAAGTAAAATGTCTTTTATTAATTATAAATTAAACTATAAAGGTACTACGTATGTATGATTGAATTTAAAAATATATTTGTTTCTAATTTTTCAACCAAAAGTTTCATTTGATGATGTTCATAGGATTGATAACATCCAAAAGATTTAAATCAATTTTATATATATGTGTGTGTGTGTATGCGTGCGTGCGTTCATCCTGCGCGTGTGCGTGTGAATAGGCCATAAAATAAAATGTATGAAAATAAACTGTATAACATTCACTTAAACGAATATTCATTTCACAAAGAAGCAAACCTACTCAGTATAGAACTTTACCTTGACATAGTTGTGAAGGTTCTTGACTTACAAATGACTACAACACTAAGAAGACTTATGTTTCTTAATTATAATAGTTAAATATTTAATGTTTCTTTATGTGTAGATTTATTTTTCGAGATTTTATCACCCTAATAAATTGAAGATAAATTAGATATGGAGCAAAATTAAATTTTCGTACTTTTAAATTGGTCAAATTTTTTGATTTATAATATGAATATTATGTCTACATAATAAATGTTTTTACCCACTTTAATGTAACACCCTAGTTTCTGGACCTTAGGAAATTTTCTTGATTTTTAGTCTCTGGACAAGGTACGACTGGGGGAAATGAGTCGTACACTCGGGTACAATTTGTATGGGTCGGTCGTATGCTTTCCAGTGTTGGTTGGTAGGATGGACTTACTGGAATGGATACGACTTAGGGGTACAAGTCATATTGGTGGGTACAAATCATTTGGTTCCTTAACTTAATCTAAAACTGGGTTACTTAGGTTGGATCTGAGTATGAGTGGCTCACCTGGAGCCATAACTCAGGGTACTAGTCGTACCCATAGTACTCGTATAAGAAAGAGTGTTCAAACCTTATGTGTTTCTATCTCGCTAGGGATATGGATGAAGGTTACGGATCGTATGTGGTCAAAACGACTTAGGAAGGATATGTCATATACTGGACAGTGTTGGGTCCAAGGGTTTAAGTTTGGGATATGAGTAGTGGGTACCACTCATATCAAAGGGTACGACTCGTGAGGGTCATTTGTACTCCAGTGATGGGAATTTCAAGGGTTTTAAGTGAGGAAAATCTAGACATTTTTCCACTTATCCTAATCAGGTCCCACGACATATAGAATAGTTCAAAGGTTATTTTACGCGAATATTCTATTCATTAACATTTAAAAACTCTTCCTAAACACTCTAAAATTCTCTCAAGAGCTTTTGGGAAAAAAAGCTAGGGTTTCATACTAATGGCCTAGTTCGTGGCTTGTGTTGGTGGTTTCTTTCCGTCTACTTATCAATTAAGGCATGTATCTCTTCCCTCATTGTTAATTATAACTAAAGGCATGGTTTTACATAATGTTTTCATTGTTTTATGATCGTATGATTTTGGTTTTCAATAATGATTTAGAAGTTTTGGTTATAAATGACTGGTTATGATTTTTCATGGTTTAATTATGCTTTTATATGCATCCATGGTGGTTTTGGATAATTGTATTGCATGGGAATGGTTTTATGGTAATTGGAATTGGTTTTGGTTATATTATGCCCCCAATGTGTTTGACAAAATGCTTACAAAGATATGTTCATTGCATTGTTCACTTTTAATGAAACTCTTGCTTGTTTTCAAACATAGTAAAAGAATTATGCATGGTTTAAATAGTTTGGAATGATAAATGTCTAAATAGTTTTGCTTGAAGGATACATAGAGTCCCCCAAGAGGTTTCACATAGTAATTGGAAGGGCACTTGAAAGTCCCTTTCAACCTATAAATGGTTGGCTATTGATGATACTTTCAAGTAAGTGTTGGTATGAATATACCAATATCAATGGCCTTAGTTAATAATTGGATAATGATTTGGTTATTTGGAAACTATTTTAATTGGACATTAAAGGGGGAGGTGTAGCTAAGCCGTGGAAGGTGGAGGTCCCGGGGGGACCAAAATTGGAAATTCATATTTGATGATATAAGGTTTGGTCTTGGTGAACGTATGCATGTGTCACATTATATTTTGGGTGATTTACTAGTCATCCCAATAGGACACTTCTTTGATCGTATGGCAACACGCACTGGGGCCTTTTTAAGTAGGGGGTTGAACCCTTATTGTAACGACCTAAAAAGCGGAGTTGTAAGTTATGTTGAGCGCTAGGCATTAAGATTGGATTAATGGTGTCTATGAAGGTGGATGTGATGATTTCTTGGTTAATAGTGCTAGTTACAGGGAAGTGATCTAATGGGCTTGGACAGTGTATGCAATAGCTTGAGTTTGATCAACTTGTAATTAAGTTTGATTTTGTGTTCTTGGTGAGAAATCTTGCCCAAGGTTCTGTGGGGCTACTTTGTTTTTTTTCTAGGGTCATTCTATGTGGCGTAATTAGTAAGTGTCATGGATTTTCTAGGTGGAGGAAGACTAGTTAGGCAATGAACGATGTTCCTAATAATTGAGTCAAGAAGTGTGATGGCTTTAGTCTAAGGGGGAGATAGTAGAACAAGTGACCAGGTTAGTTTGTCAGGTTCCAGTGGGTATGCCAATAAGTTGTGGAAGAACTGTGAGAAGGGATACTGCTTGACCCATTTTTATTTTAGTATTTTCAGTCATTCCTGTATTTATTCATGCTTTGTGTTTTGATTCCATGATCATGATTCATGTCCAGGCATGCCATAAAAAATCTTGTCCTCACTTAGTTACCGAAATGAGGAGTCTCAGACCTTTCACCGATTGGAATCATAATTCATAGTTACGAATTCCCAATTTAGGTCATTCAATGCATGACTTATGTACTCAAGATTTTTGATATGTTCAGTTCCAATGTTCAAGTGCTACTTTTAATGATCAGCAAGAAAGGAATTCAGATTCATATCGTGCATGTCCCCTGGCCGTATTTCTTTGATAGGTTTATGATATTAAATCCTCTATTCCTCAAGCCTCAGTTGAGTGTCAAGTTATTCGTAGTATCTACTCATGTGTCAGATCCTCATGCTCTAATCTTTTATTTATCTTTCCTTACCCAAGATAGTGGTGGTGAATAGTTATTTAGTTGGGAGAGAAGAGATATTTCCTTATGAACGATAGAGGGTGCCATGCCTACTTTGGCTTGGCGATAATGTGAAGTAAGATTGAGGCTAAGTCTTTGATACATGTTATGGTTAGTTGAAGTTTAATGTGTTATGATTGGGAAGATTGTGGTGTGTTCATTTTGTGTAATTCCATGAGGTGTAATTCGATGAGTTGGAAGGAATATGGGAGTGAAGCATTTGTGTAGGAATCGATTAGCAAGGAGTATGTCAGGTTTGCTTGAGGTGAGTGCATGGAAATTTTCTTGATAAGAGGTGTGTAGGGTATGAAGAAGAGGCTTTACAAGTGTTTGATTAGGAATGCGGATGTGGTTATGAAGATAGGCTTGAATGTCGTGTTTGTGTGCATGCGGATAGGTGCCTTGCATATTAGTAAATGGCTAGTGCTAGGTGGATTAGAGTTGTCGAAGTGGTAATGAGAATTACTCTTGAAGTGAGAGCTTATAAGAATGTAGATGTGTGGGAGCTCATGATTCAGAATGGGGTTATGTGGCGAATCTTGTGGTTCTAGGTTACGCATGAAAATGATGAGGGGGTTTGGTTTAAGGGGATATGAGTAGATGGAAGTATCAGTGTCATGTGAGGATTGTAAGTCGAATCAATCAAATATAGTATCAGAAGGGTATAGTATAGTCGAGAGAATGTTTAAGAAGTGTGGTTGAGTTGAGAGTAAGGAGTTTCCTTGCTTGAAGCTTAGTACTTTTATCCTGACTTATGATTCATAGGTTTAGGTTTCAAGTTATGGGATTATGGTAATTTTATGATCTCCAATTCAGATGCCTTATTTAGATCTTGCCTAAAGTTCTTTTCTCCTTCAGACCATTAGAATTCCTTGGGAGGGTGTTGAAGAAATCCTCTACTTAAGTATGAGTATCTAGTACGATTCAGTTTGCATAGCTAGCAACCCAGTTTTTAAAATTTGGCAGATAGATTTCTATGATTTTCCATTTTTTTTGAACTAGTCGTGTCTTACCACTCGAAATTTCATAGGTATGAGCAATTCGATAAGTAGTTGCTCGTGCCCAAAATCTACTAATTCAGTTCAGTATGTGTATCAGGCATCAGTTTCAGATTCGGATATATAATTGTGATTAAGTCTATGAGCATTCATTGAACAATCTTTGTTTTCCAAGTATTCTAGTCCAGACAATGTAATACCCATTGTGTAGTCTTATCCTTGTTTCTCATGACCTATGCCTGCAGAAATTATCTCTTCGCCGTCTGTGAGTACGATTGCACCCTTATCACATCAAGTGAATTCTAAACTCTCAGTATGATTCTGCTCTTTAATATAGGAAGAAGGCAAATCAACTCAAATTTAGTCGAGAATTACAGTTGTCCTCTATCTATTTTTTTCCAGTCTCGGATCCAGCTGTATAGATATTCTCATCATGAGTTTATACATTCAACAAAGTACTTCAAAGTTTAGAAAGATATAGATTTTGATTTGTAAGTTGTTTCAGCTGTGTGTCTTCAGCTTTCTCTATATTCTTGGCCAAAAAGAAACATTCGGTGATGAATTTTTCCAAAGGGGAGATATTGTAATACCCCGATCGTTTCTTAAGCCTAAATCCATCTTTTGAGTGAATATAGATGACTTCCAAATTGATTTTTATTTATCTCATATTTTATTTCCCTAAATTCTACTCTCGATCATGTGGATAATTGGATAAGATTTCCATCGACTGGGCCTAATGATTAAGGCCTTAAAGATGTCCTAACGATTGAGCGAATGAAAACATTCCTTACCTATTGAGTTCTTGGGAAGGATATTGGTATAGTCAACTTCAAAAGAACATATCTCTCATTATACTTGGAATTTTTGATCTCATGATCTATCAAAAGATATATAATTGAATTATATTTCCAACGATACAAATTTTGTCGAAATCCGATATCGGAGCAAAGAGTTATGCCCATTTTACTCCAACATGGTCAAGCTGAAAAACAGTGACGACGGTTCTGACGGACTGTCACGTTTCTGATGCCATTTCTAACGACATCATCACTTTCTCATGACATTTCTGATGACATCATCAGCCTTAGGCATAAAATCAAAAATTCGACCCTTTTGTGATGACATTTCGTGACGGCCTATCACGGGTCTGACGGCCTATCACGGATGTCGTCAGCATATTTTACAGCAATTAAGGGGCGTTTTTGAAAGGGTATTTTGGTCTTTTAAAAGGGTTTCTCTCTCAAAAATCCAATCCAAATTTTCCAAGAACATCAAGAATCCAACCATAGATTTTATAAATTGGTTCAAGATTCAAGGTACCCAAGTCAAAATCATCAAGAACCCTAACTCAAGAAGTGGAAAAGGAGTCTATAACAAGTTTCTTCATTCAAATCCATAATCAAGGTATGTGGGATTTGAAAAAGAACACTTCTTTCGTTCTTGTGCTCAAAGATTTAATTTCTACTATTGAAATCCATGATTTTGCAAAGTGGGTTTACACCCAAATTACTTTATTAATGATTTATGATATTTGAGCAATTCATGATCGATACACATGACTATTTCATCATTTTATTTCTTAAATTGAGAACTTATGCCATGAGTTGAATATTATTATTATGAGTTGATGATTTTCGAATGATTGAGATAAGGTCATGATTTAAGCTTTTCTATGAGAATTTTTATTATTGAATATATATATATATATATATATATATATATATATATATTCATATTTGAGCTTGAGAGTCAAGAATGAGTTCTATGATGTTATCTTGAAGTTTTTGAGACATGATTATTTTACAACTTCCAAATTATGACTTGATATTTAACATTGTGAATTTCATGTTGTACCATGAGTTGGTATTTCAAGTGCTTTCAAGACATGTGTCAAGATTTAAGCTTCTTTATGACAAATTGGATTATTGAGTATATTGATACATAAGATTGAGTTGTTATAATGAGTCTTGATATTTTCTCAAAATTATTGATGTTGACATGACTAAATGAATTGATACATCTTGATGTTGAGAAAGATTGTTTGATTTTGAGTCGAGTTAGGAATCCACAGTTGTCTATGATTTACCGATGAGATATATATTTATGTTTTGGTCTTTATAATGGACCCACGAATTGATATTGATTAAGGTTGATTTCCTAATGTTTTCTGAGCTGAGTATGGGAAGAGAATTTAGCACCGAGCGGGAAATGTGGTATTTTCCCAAAACTACGTGCCCCCGTAGGATAGATATTGATGATATTGGGCCAGAGGCCGAGTATGGGATTGTGATTGAGAAATTGAGGTTGCACTCCTTGGCAAGAGTACGACACCCCTGCCAATGTGCGGTTCTCTCCTTAGGAGGGCAAAACGTTGGACTCCATGTGGCTCCTATGGTGTAGTTATGTCGGTTATAAGAAACTCCCAAGTCCATAAGAGTTCAAGTTTCATGAGTTACCGAGTCACTTTAAGTCATGATTTAAAGAGTTTGAGTTAAGTATAATGATTTATGAGTTTTATAATGCTTGTATTACTATTGATGATTTACAGGGAATATATTTTAGTTAATTCAGTTGAAGAAAGTTGCTATCGTCAGCAGGCATGATTTTCATAATCATTTATGATATTATTTATAATGTTGCATTGCACCCCCACATACTCACTACATTCCTTAAAGTACTGACCCCTATATATTTCTATATGCTATAGTACCTTATAATGTAGGTACAAGTTATAGTGCAGATACCGCATTCAGTCAGCTCTCAACTTCCAGTCAGCTAGTGATGAGTCCTTTTGATTCGAGGGCATGAGTCAGTTATACAGTTCGAGAAGTGTTGTATTTTTCTCAATTTAGTTGTATTAATATTGGGTAGTTGGGATTCATGACCCATCTATCTGAAGTCAGTACTAGTAGAGGCTTTATAGACAATCAGTAGAAGTTGATGTATTCAGTTTCAGTTTCATTTGTAAAAGTAGAGTTGTAATCTTGTAAAGTTCATGTTTATATTGATCAAGTTCAGAGAAGTTCTATATTTTTGCTAACTTTATATAGATTTAAGCATTTTATCAAGTTTTTTATGAGTTATGCTAGTAGGAGGGTTAGCTTGGGGTCACTTGCGCCCCTAAGCACCGTGTGACATCCTGGGACCCAAATTTTGGGGCATTACATTTCTAGAAGACTCCATTTCATGTCATGAACATTTTTACACACTTTGATTTTATTTTTGATACTGGTGTTGGCTATGGTTGGGCGCATGTCACAAACAGATTTTGTTACTCTTTTGGTTAGAAACTTTGTGGTACTTTTATGGGTAAGAATGGGCGGGATCGATATTGGTTTTTTCCCGTTCATTGGTATTAGTGTTGGGGATTACACCCTTTGACGAAATTTTTGGTTGTTCCATCATATTTATTTTTGGGATTAAATTACATTATGTTTGAAAATCATTTAGTAATGGCTGATGTTTTTGTAATTGGTTTGGTTTGGTTTGTTTGGACAGTTTGTATGAGAAGGTTGGACTAGGTTGGGTCGGTCACGGTCATGATCCTATCCAGAGTCTTGATATGAACAATAATGCTATCTTGCTATATGTTCGGAATTCAGACAACTTAGGGCTGGAAGTTATAGGTTGGTTTGGGTAATGGGGTTGTCTTAGGTCCCAGTCAGACTTGAGATTCCCATTACGATATCGACCATGGGACGGGTTGCTTCAAGTTGGTATCAGAACCTAGGTACATGGTCAATTGGGAGTCCACAAAGCCGTGTTTCGCAGAGTCTCTTTTAGGGGTGTGTAGCATGCCACAGTCATAAGAGAAAGTGTACAAGGAATTTAGGAATGTTTCACTTTATTTAAATTTTATTTTCAAGCATGGAGTCTAAGACCTTTCTCTAATCCTTGGATGTTCACTTTTCAGATCATGCCTCGTAGATCTAGAACACAAGGAAACTCTTCCACCCCATCTGGGGATTATTTTGTTGTGGTAGGTCCTGCATCTGGAGTTCGTCTTCGATCTCATGGTCTTATCACCGATAGTTCCGGAGTTCCTACGATTGCTACTAGTTCTAGCATGACCCAAAAATGAAGGTCATGATGGTACTTTTAATGGCATACCTTGACAAGTAAGCCTATCACCCAAATCAATACAAAAGAGAGAAAGATAGAAATATCCCAAGGTAAGGCTTCTAGAACGAAGCCGAACCTTATAAGTAATCATAACAATGAGGCAAGAACTTATCCAAAATATCAATCATGCCCAAATCCAGGTGTCAATAGTGTAAGAACTACTAATACAATCCAGAAGTCAGATACATTAGAAAAATAACCACAACGGAATAATATCTGTCTCCGAATACCAATAAAGACAAAACTACTATAGAAAGATAGAGGTTAACATCGGACGCGTGAATTTCCTACCACTACCTTGGAAGCTCCAAAAATTTCCCGAGTCAAGCAAGCTGAGGTACACTAAATCTAGGACATACATCGAAAGGGTGCAGTAGGCATGGATACGGTCCACTTGCACTCAGTAGGTATCATAGGCCGACCAAGCAAGGTAGTAAATAAAGCATACAAAATATACACTAAGGACACGTCACCTGCAATCAGAAAATATCCCAGAACGGTAGCCCACACCGCTTGCACTAATACATCAAATATATCACATACACACCAAGATAGAATACGAGTATGAATTATATCACATATAAGTAAAACAAGGGGGAACATGCATATACAAGATCATCAAATACAAGTAAAATAAGATAAGACAACTACATAGATGGCAAGTCAATAGAACAATACAACACAATATAAATACAATAAAGTAAGTGCAATGTATATGATGATGATTATGCACGAGGTCGTCGCATAACCTCCGGGATCATTACACAATCCTCGTATACACCTACGGAGCTAAAGCTTCCGGATGTAGGCCCATGGGGGTTCGTCAACCCATATACAATCCACAAATCTCATATCTCCTTTTTGGAACATTTCTATGAAAGGGTTTTGTAATGTGTTACAATATGTCCTCCCCAGAACATCCCTCGGGGAGTGTTTTAAAAAGGTGTTGTCAGTGTTTTTCTGATGTTGCCATAGTGGTACTAATTTTTCATGAATGAGTATTATATGAGGATGTAATGCTCACAACTAATCACAATGAGTATTTTCACAACTCACCACATGATATATTTCCAAATACAACCACATGATATATTTTCACAATCAACTATAATGATATATTTCTGCAACTACGTGAGCCAATATCCACTCATTATTTCAGTTTCATCCACGATTTTCCAAAAGTTTTGTATGCCAATAAAGTATGAATATATTCACAATACACCAATGGTACCATATTAAGCATCTTAGCAACACAATATAATTATTCACATGTATTCAAGGCTATCAATATCTCATATGACCCCACACGGTTACACATACCACATAATAACTCAATTTCGATAATTACATCACATATAGTCCCTCACATGGGCACAACACATAAATAGACTTTTTTCATGATAATTTCTCACCTTTAACATTCATTTTCTATCATCATTTACTACTCAACCCAGTCTAAAGTAGTTGAGTCATAACCTACCTTAAAAATCAAAATTTGTTTGCTACACTTGGAACCCAGGACTTTATTTTCCATGAACGATCTCAAAGATCACTAAAAACATTAAATATGGAATCTACGCATCAAAATAAAACCAACGACACCCATATTGACTACTTTTGGTTCGGGGTCAAAACGGACCCCCGAAATGGATTTTCGAAAAAGAAGGGCAAAATTAGAATTGTACTTCAAAAATATGTTTTCCATATTTTTAGGAATATACATCTGAAAAATCAAGTCAAATCGCATTAAAACGAGGTTCAAATTGAAGAAAAATCATTTTTAATGTTTACCAGGTAAAAATATTTGAAATCCGAGTTAAAATCAAGAATCAGAGTTGTTTTAAGTGTTAAACTGATGAAAAACTAGTAATTATAAGATCAAAATATTATTCAAGTGAAAAGAAGTTAAGTTGAGGTTTAAAATCAAGCTCTAATATTTTTGGGGTTTTGAGAAATTAATTAAGAAATTACTAAGAAAACGGTGAATTCTTACCTTAAATTAGTAATAAAATCAATAAATAGGTGTTAATCTAGCTTTCCAAGCACTCACAAACTTTACTTTTAAGATCCCACACTATTTTAGGGTTTAACTCTCAAGTCGCAAGATGAAAATGAGCAAAATGGGCCAAAAAGAGGTGGAAAATTTGCTATTTATAGACGATTTTTCTACAATATTAGTTTTTTATGGTCGATCGGACTTCGACGGGGTGCCCGGGATTCGTTCAGAGTTCAATACATGCAAACAAACTATACAACCATACTAAATTAAATGTTACGGATGAGATGGCGATATCAGATTTAAAAAAAAAATCTTTTACACAAAGCTGACCCAAAATCCAAAATCACAATTTTCCACACCGAGTGTCGAAATGAGATTTAGAAGCCGTAAAATCATATCAACCATGATAACACCCTAAAATTTACATTTCGAATCTGTTGGCAAAGTCAAATTTTCGATTCGAGGCCATTTCAATCAAATGTGGGTCTCACACCCATATTTTCAATTTTCCAACTTTCCGATCAAAAGGTTGAAATGAGCTCGAATGCGCTGGAACCCAAACCAAAGTTCTACCTAGTCTAAAATCAAAATTCCATAGCTTCTGGCACAATCACTTCAACCATCCATTCATGGATCAAAAGATATCCCCATAAGTCTGAAATAAGGCTCTCGAAGCCATCAAAAATCACAATATTGCATAAATGATACCCAAATATATTGGAAAACATTCCAATCACTCCCACACCTAAGAAATATCATAATGCAACTACGGAAAGGGTTAAAATAGTCAAATTGCACAAAATCATAAATTTCACATATTTAATAAAAAATTTAGGTCGTTACAAGTTCTCCTCAAGGTGAGGTGACTAATGCGGAATTTCGTTGGTCTATTCATGCTATTGCTATATTAGTTGTTGCTCATGATAAGAAGGATATTTATGGTGGGTTTTCTTCTTAGGCGAAAAGGGTTGGTCAGTTTATGAAACTGAATCCTCCTACTTTTACTAGTGTGAAGGTGGAGGAGGATCCTCAGTCTTTCTTGAATGAGATGGAAAATATATTTTGAGTAATGCAGGCTACTAATATGGAAGGTGTGAACTTTGCATCTTACTAGCTCAAAGATGTTGAATACCACTGGTATGATGAATGAGATAAGGTAAATGGAGATGTCTTTATGGGAGGCCTTTTCTAATGCCTTCTTGGATCTTTTCATTATTCAAAAGCTGAGGGGAGAAAAGACAGATGATTTTGTGAATCTTAAGTAGGGGAGAATGTCTGTCAAGGAATATGCCTTAAAGTTTCATCAATTGTCAAGGTATGATTTGGTGGCTAATATGAGGATAGAATAAGGAAGTTTGATTCTAGGTTTAATCAAGATTTGGTCTTGGAGAGTAAGACATCTTTTCTTATTAAGAATATGGACATTTCTAGGCTGACTGTTTATATGTAGTAGGTGGAGGATACAAAAATGATGCAAATGGAGTTTAGAGATAGGCAAGGTAAGAGGAGCAGGTTTTCTAACCAGGGAGGTGCTCAATCGCAAGGTGGTCGGGATAGAGGTAAATGGCAAGAGAAGAAGTGGTGAATTTTTAGTTCCTTCTCTACTGCTAGTGCTCCATACCCAGAGCAGTCGGGCGATGGACGTCAGGGTGGTCATAATTTTCGAGAATAGGGCACTTAATATCAAGTAAGTTGAGGTAAGTCAGTTTCTTTCGGAGGACAAAACATTGGACTCCATGTAGCTTGCATGGTGGATGATGTAAGGACCTAAAAAGTGGATGATGTAACAACCTAAAAAATTGATGAAATATGTGATATTTGTGATTTTGTGTGATTTGATTGTTTTACCACTCCCCATAGTTGAATTATAATATTTCTGGGGTATGAGAGTGATTGACATATTTTTCGATGCATTTTGGTATCATTTATGCAATATTGTGATTTTGGATGACTACGAGAGACTTATTTTGACTTATGTGGATATCTTTTGATCTGTGTGACAGATGGCCATACAGACTGCACCAATAGCTCCATAATATAAATTTTAGGCTAGATAGACCTTTGGTTTGTGTCCTGATGCACCCGAGCTCATTTCGACCTATTGGTCAGAATGTTGAAAAATTGACAATATGAGTGTGGGACCAACATTAGATTAAAACGACCTCGGATAAAAAATCCGACTTCGGCATCAGATCCAGAATATTGATTTTAGGATGTTAGCATGTTTTGTATGATTTTATGGATTTTAAATCTCATTTTGACCCTCAATTTTGAAAATTATTATTTTGACTTTCGGGGGTCAACATTGTGAAAACAATATTTTTCTATAAATCTGATTTCTCCATCACGTCCGGAACGTTGAATTTAGTATGAGTTCATAGTTCATTTTCATATATCGGACTACGAACGAATCCTGAGCACCCCGTCAAAGTCCGATCAACCAACAAAAAAACTACTATTGCAGAAAATCTGTAATAAATAGCAGATTTTCACTAGCAGATTTTCACCCTTTTTGGCTTATTTTGCTCTTTTTCATCATGGTTCTTCGAAGTTAAACCCTAAAATAGTATGGGAGCTTAAAAGTAAAGTTTGTTCAAGCTTGGGAAGCTATATTAAACATTTTTCTTGGTTTTATTACGGATTAAAGGTAAGAATTCATCATTTTATTAGAAATTTCTTGATTAATTTCTCAAAATCCCCAAAATTTTAGGGCTTGATTTTAAACCCCAATTTCACTTCTTTTTACTTGAATAATATTTTTATCTTATAATTACTAGTTTTTCATCAATTTAACACTTAAAACAATGCCGATTTTTTATTTTAACCCGGATTTCAAAGATTTTAACCGGTAAAGATCAAAAATGGTTTTTCTTCCATTTGAACCCCGGTTTTAACTCGATTTAACTTTGGTTTTCAGTTTTAGGTTCCAAAAAATAGGTAGAACATGTTTTTGAAGTAAAGCTCCAATTTTTCCCTTCTTTTTCAGAAACTCGTTTTGGGTGTCCGCTTTGACCCCGAACCAAGAGTAATCAATATGAGTGTCATTGATTTTTTTCTTGATGCATAAATTTCATATTTGATGTTTTTAGTGGAGTTCCAGATTTTTTGTGAAAAGTAAGGTCGCGGGTTCAAGTGTAGCGGAACGGTTTCGGCTTTTGAGGTAGGTTATGGATTTACTCTTTCATACTGGACTGGGTAGTAAATGATGGTATAAAATGGATGTTAAGGGTGGGAACTAATTATGAAAAATGATTATTTATGTGTTGTGCCCGTGTGGGGGCCTATATGTGAGGCAATTGTCGAAATTTAGATATTGTGTGATATGTGTGACCGTCTGAGGTCCTATGTAATATTGATAGCCTTTAATACAAGTGAATAATTATATTGTGTTGTTAGAATGCTTAATGTGGTACCATTGGTGTATTATGATTATATTCATACTTTATTACCAAATGAGATATGTGGAAATTCGTGGATGAAACTGAAATAATGAGTGGATATTGGCTCACATAGATATGGAAATGTATCAATATGGTTGGTTATGAAAATATTCATGATAATTGATTGTGAGCATTACATTCAAATATCATACTCATTAATGAAACATTGGTACCACCGTGGCAACATCTGAGAAACAATGGCAATACCTTTTTTAAAATCCTCCCCGAGTGATGTGCCGGGGAGGCGATATTGTAACACCTTATAAAAACCTTTCTGAGGGATATGCCGAAAAGGAGATATGAGATATGTGGATTTTATACCAGTTGATGAACCCCCTATGGGTCCAACATTGGTAAGCTTTATCTCTGTAGGTGTATACGGGGATTGTACGACGATCCCGGAGGTTGTACGACGATCTCGTGTAACATCATCATCATCATGATCATATACATTACACTTACTTTATTGTGTTTATGTTGTGTTGTATTTCCTTATTTACTTGTCATCTATGTATTTCTTATACCTTCTTTTACTTGTATTTAATGATCTTGTATCTGCATGTTCTCTCTTGTTCTATTTATATGTAACATAATGTATACTTGTGTTCTATATCTTGGTGTTTGGTTGTAATATATGTGAGATATATTAGAACTGTTAGTACAAAAGTTGTGGGCTACCCTTGTGGGACATTTTCTGATTATAGGTAACGCGCCCTTAGTGTATATTTTGTATGCTTTATTTACTACTTTACTTGATCGGCCTATGATACCTATTGGGTACAAGTGGACTGTACTCATGCCTACTGTGCCCTTTCGGTGCAGGTCCTAGATCGAGTGCACCTCAGCTTGATTGACTCAGACGATTGTTGGAGCTTCTAAGGTAGCGGTTGGACATTCATACGTCCGAAGTTCACCTCTATCTTTCAATAGTAGTTATGTCTTTATTAGTATTCAGAGACAGTTATTATTCCTTTGTGGTTATTTTTCTATGTATTTGACTCTTGGATTGTATTAGTAGTTCTTACACTATTGACACATGGTTTTTGGCATGATTGATATTTTGGATAAGTTCTTTCCGCATTGTTATGATTACTTATATGGTTTGGATTCGTTCTAGAAGCCTTACCGTGAGATATTTCTTTATTTTCCTCTTTTTGTATCAGTTTGGGTGATAGGATTACTTGTCAAGGTACGCCATGACAAGTGCCATCATGACCCTTGTTTTTGGGTCGTGACACATATAGACCATGGGTGGTTTAGGACGACAAAGTTACACAGCCCAGGTAATGGATTTAAATGCATTGTAAACATGATTTTCTTTCCCGGCACGGTTATATATATGTATGGTTGTGTGCATTATGGATGATTTACTTGATTTTTTAAATGACATTATTTTATACTTATACTGAGATCATGCTTGCGGCACTCGCTAGCGCATCTACTGGAGGTTGTATACCTATGCTATGCAGGAACCGACCGTTCTTCTCCTCCTACATAGTGATTAACTTAGGATAGCTTTTTGTATTGAAGTGGTGATCTTCCATCTTTCTTGTAATACACCGATCATTTTTTAAGCCTAAATCCATCAATTCAGTGACTATGGATGACTTTCAAATTTATTGTTATTTATATCATGTTGTATTTCCCTAAATTCTACTCTCGATCATGTGGAGAATTGGATAAGCTTTCCATCAACATAAGATTCACCCGAATCGGACATCCGGTGAGGAAGTTAGAGCCATTTTGTAATTTCCCGAGACTCTAACCAATAGAGAAATCATGAATCAAGCACTTGAGAAATAAATTACAGTGATTTGGTTGTTTTCTAATCAAGGATGGTGAGTATTAACGCCTTAAAGATGTCCTAACGATTGGACTAATGAAAACATTCCCTACCGATTGAGTTCTTGGGAAGGATATTGGTATAGTCAACTTCAAACGAGCATACCTCTAATTATACTTGGAATTTTTAATATCATGACCTATAAACAGATATATAATTGAATTAGATTTCCAACGATACAAATTTCGCCAAAATCCGATATCGGGGCAAACAGTTATGCCCATTTTACTCCAACATGGTCAAGCTGGAAAATGGTGACGACGGTTCTGACGGGCTGTTACGTTTCTGACGCCATTTCTGACAATATCGTCACTTTCTGACAACATTTATGACGACGTCATCAGCCTTAGGTAGAAAATCAAAAATTCGACCATTTTGTGATGACATTTCGTGAGGGCCTATCACGGGTCTGACGGACTATCACGGATGTCGTCAGCGATTTTTTTCAGCAATTAAGGGGCGTTTTTAAAAGGGTATTTTTGACTTTTCCACCCATTTTGACCCTCTATATATATCAAAGTAAAGAAGAAAACTTCATTCTTCTTCCATTTCATCAAGAATACTAGGGTTTCTCTCTCAAAAATCCAATCCAAATTTCCCAAGAACATCAAGAATCCAACCATAGATTTTATAAATTGTTTCAAGATTCAAGGTACCCAAGTCAAAAGCATCAAGAACCCTAACTCAAGAAGTGGAAAAGGAGTCTATAACAAGTTTCTTCATTCAAATCCATAATCAAGGTATGTGGGGTTTGAACAAGAACACTTCTTTCGTTCTTGTGCCCAAAGATTTAATTTCTACTATTGAAATCCATGATTTTGCAAAGTGGGTTTACACCCAAATTACTTTATTAATGATTTATGATATTTGAGCTATTCAAGATCGATACACATGACTATTTCATCATTTTATTTCTTAAATTGAGAACTTACGCCATGAGTTGAATATTAGTATTATGAGCTGATGATTTCCGAATGATTTGAGATAAGAGTCATGATTTAAGCTTTTCTATGAGAATTTATATTATTGAATATATATATATTGATATTTGAGCTTGAGAGTCAAGAATGAGTTCTATGATGTTTTCTTGATGTTTTTGATACATGATTATTTTACAACTTCCAAATTATGACTTGATATTTAATATTGTGAATTTCATGTTCTACCATGAGTTGGTATTTCAAGTGCTTTCAAGACATATGTCAATATTTAATCTTCCTTATGACAAATTGTATTATTGAGTATATTGATTCATAAGATTGAGTTGTTATAATGAGTCTTGATATTTCCTCAAAGTTATTGATGTTGCCATGACTAAATGAATTGATACATCTTGATGTTGAGAAAAATTGTTTGATTTTGAGTCTAGTTAGGAATCCACAGTTGTATATGATTTACCGATGAGATATATATTTATGTTTTGGTCTCTATAATGGACCCACAAATTGATATTGATTAAGGTGGATTTCCTAATGCGTTCTGAGCTGAGTCTGGGAGGAGTATTAGTACTGAGTGGAAAATATAGTATTTCCCTAAAACTACATGCCACCATAGGATTGATATTGATGATTGTGGGCCAGAGACCGAGTAAGGAATTGTGATTGAGAAATTGAGGTTGTACTCCTTTGCAAGAATACGACACCCCCGCCAATGTGGGGTTATCTCCTTACGAGGGAAAAACGTTGGACTCCATGTGGCTCATATGGTGTAGTTATGTCGGTTATATGAAACTCTCAAGTCTATAAGAGTTCAAGTTTCATGAGTTACCGAGTCACTCTAAGTCATGATTTAAAGAGTTTGAGTTAAGTATAATAATTTATGAGATTAATAATGCTTGTATTACTATTGATGATATACAAGGAATATATTTCAGTTAATTCAATCGAAGAAAGTTGTTATCGTCAGCATGCATGATTTTGATAATCATTTATGATATTATTTATAATGTTGCATTGTACCCCCACATACTCAGTACATTCCTTAAAGTACTGACCCCCATATATTTCTATATGCTACAGTGCCTTATAATGTAGGTACAAGTTATAGCGCAGATACTGCATTCAGTTAGTTCGCAGCTTCCAGTCAGCAGGTGATGAGTCCTCTTGATTCGAGGACATGAGTCAGTTATACAGTTCGAGAAGTGTTGTATTTTTCTTACTTTAGTTATATTGAGATTTGGTAGTTAGGAGTCATGACCCATCTATCTGAAGTCAGTACCAGTAGAGGCTTCATAGACAGTTAGTAGAAGTTGATGTATTCTGTTTCAGTTTCATTTGTAAAAGTAGAGTTGTAATCTTGTAAAGTTCATGTTTATATTGATCAAGTTCAGAGAAGTTCTATATTTTCGCTAACTTTATATAGATTTAAGCATTTTATCCAGTTGTTTATGAGTTATGCCTGTAGGAGGGTTAGCTTGGGGTCACTTGCGCCTCTAAGCACCGTGTGATGTCCCAAGACCCAAATTTTGGGGCGTTACAAACTTGGTATCAGAGCACAGAGTTCAAGTGTCCTAGGGTGTCTATGAAGCCGTGTCTAGTATTATCTTGCAGAACGGTACAGAGACGTCTGTACTTTTATTCGAGAGGCTACAAGACATTTAGAAAAATTCTCTATTCTTTCAAGTCTTAGATCGTGCTATAGAATGGTTCGTTGAGAAACTTATACAGATTCTCATCCTACCATATTCGGGGCCACCCCGACTTATTTTCAAGGTATTAGAGACAGTCAAACTCAATTCTTTGTAGATAGTACTTTCTTAGACAGTCCCTACAGATAGTTATAAAGTTGTAAATGAGCTAGAAAGTACTTTATTAGTGCCTTATCATGCTTTGCTTATAAATTGTGCAATAAGCCCAAGTCAGTTGCGCTTCCTGACTTCCTTCTCAGAATCCATATTGATAATCTATACTTCCTTATCTATGTACTGTTCCTGAGGTAACATGATCAGCGAGTTCTAATTTTCTCCCTCTGATAATGCTTTCAGACTTACAAGAGAGAAATTTCAGAAGTCTTACAAAGCAACCTGAGAAGAGCTTACCAACATGTTATAAGTTTCCTAAGTTTAATGTTATGCCCTCTCTCTTATGATTCTTTCAGTTAAGACAGAGTAAGATGTGTATTCTTAGATTATCAAATATTGTATGGCGAGTTTTTATCTCTTGTAACCTTGTTATCTTCATGATGTTGGAAATGAAAGTCTAGTGAAGCCGTGTGGGACTCTTTCAATTCACTAGCATAATTGCTTTGTTATCCATCTCAAATTCTTTTTCAAGATGCAAATCAAAGACTAGTGAAGCCTGGTGAGGCCTATTTTGATTTACTAGCGACTCCTTGTGTATCTTGTTTTCTCGTGCTGGTTAGAACTGGTCTAAAGGTGTTGTGGCAAGAAAGGGTGGAAAGTGTGATTTATTGAAAGTATGTATAGCTGAGCCTTTATCATGTGATCGAGTTAGTGATAAAGTGATATTGTTCTTGTGTGCCAGCTCATGGAAGAAAGAGAAACAGTTATTGGTGGAGTTAAATAATGATTTTCTTAAGGTATGAAAAGAGTTGTTGACGGTGTGTTGCACAAGATAAGTATAAGTTATGGATGATGATACTTAGTGGATGAGTGTTGTTAACTTAGATTCTCCTGAGATTGCAAGGGAAAGTTAAGTTGAGGCTTAGAGAATTATGATCTAAGTTAAGTTATGTATGAAGGATAGATAGTAATGATGGGTAGAAGAAGGGCGTGTAGATGGATTATAAATGAGAGAGGCCATATGATTATGATCAATTATTGTTATTAGGGGCTTTGAGTGGACTAGTGTTTATTGCCGTTTTATTTTATAGTTTCCAAGTGAGAATGGTGTGTGAGAGGTGGAGTTGTAAGTTATGCTGAGCGCTAGGCATTAATCTTGGATGAATGGTGGATATGAAGGTGGATGCGATGATTTCTTGGTTAATAGTCTAGTTACAGGGAAGTGATCTAATGGGCTTGGATAGTGTATACGATAGCTTGAGTTTGATCAACTTGTAATTAAGTTTGATTTTGTGTTCTTGGTGAGAAATCTTGCCCAAGGTTCTTTGGGCTACTTTATTTTTTTTCTAGGGTCATTGTATGTGGCGTAATTAGTAAGTGTCATGGATTTTCTAGGTGGAGGAAGACTAGTTAGGCAATGAACGATGTTCCTAATAATTGAGTCAAGAAATATGATGGCTTTAGTCTAAGGGGAGATAGTAGAACAAGTGACCAGGTTAGTTTGTCAGGTTCCAGTGGGTATGCCAACAAGTTGTGGAACAGCTGTGAGAAGGGATACTGCTTGACCCATTTTTATTTTAGTATTTTCAGTCATTCCTATATTTATTCATGATTTGCGTTTTGATTCCATGATCATGATTCATGTCCAGGCATGCCATAAAAAAAATCTTGTCCTCACTTAGTTACCGAAATGCGGAGTCTCAGACCTTTCACCGATTGGAATCATAATTCATAGTTACGAATTCCAAATTTAGGTCATGCAATGCATGACTTATGTACTCAAGCTTTGTGATATGTACAGTTCCAATGTTCAAGCGCTACTTTTAATGATCAGCAAGAAAGGAATTCAGATTAACATCGTGCATGTCCCCTGGCCGTATTTCTTTGATAGGTTTATGATGTTAAATCCTCTATTCCTCAAGGCTCAGTTGAGTGTCAATTTATTCATACTATCTACTCATGTGTCAGATCCTCATGCTCTAATCTTTTAGTTATCTTTCCTTACCCAAGATAGTGGTGGTGAATAGTTGTTTAGTCAGGAGAGAAGAGATATTTCCTTATCAACGATAGAGGGTGCCAAGCCTACTTTGGCTTGGTGGTAATGTGAAGTAAGATTAAGGCTAATTCTTTGATACATGTTATGGTTAGTTGAAGTTTAATGTGTTATGATTGGGAAGATTGTGGTGTGTTCATTTTGTGTAATTCCATGAGGTGTAATTCGATGAGTTGGAAGGAATATTGGAGTGAAGCATTTGTGTAGGACTCGATTAGCAAGGAGTATGTCAGGTGTGGTTGAGGTGAGTGCATGGAAATTTTCTTGATAAGAGGTGTGTAGGGTATGAAGAAGAGGCTTTACAAGTGTTTGATTAGGAATGCGCATGTGGTTATGAAGATAGGCTTGAATGTCGTGTTTGTGTGCATGCGGATGGGTGCCTTGCACTTTAGAAAATGGCTAGTGCTAGGTGGAGTGGAGTTGTCGAAGTGGTAATGAGAATTACTCTTGAAGTGAGAGGTTGTAAGAATGTAGATGTGTGGGAGCTCATGATTCAGAATGGGGTTATATGGCGAATCTTGTGGTTCTAGGTTACGCATGAAAATGATGAGGGGGTTTGGTTTAGGGGGATAAGAGTAGATGAAAGTATTAGAGTCATGTAAGGATTGTAAGTCGAATCAATCAAATATAGTATCAGAAGGGTATAGTATAGTCGAGACAATGTTTGAGAAGTGTGGTTGAGTTGAGAGTAAGGATTTGCCTTTTGTTGAAGCTTAGTACTTTTATCCTGACTTATGATTCATAGGTTTAGGTTTGAAGTTATGGGATTAAGGTAATTTTATGATCTCCGATTCAGATGTCTTATTTAGATCTTGCCTAAAGTTCTTTGCTCCTTCAGACCATTAGAATTCCTTGGGAGGGTGTAGAAGAAATCCTCTACTTAAGTATGAGTATCTAGTACGATTCAGTTTGCATAGCTAGCAACCCAGTATTTAAAATTTGGCATATAGATTTCTATGGTTTTCCATTTTTTTTCGAACTAGTCGTGTCTTACCACTCAAAATTTCATAGGTATGAGCAATTCGATAAGTAGTTGCTCATGCCCAAAATCTATGAATTCAGTTCAATATGTGTATCAGGCATCAGTTTCAGATTCGGATATATAATTGTGATTAAGTCTGTGAGCATTCATTGAACAATCTTTGTTTTCCAAGTATTCTAGTCCAGACAATGTAATACCCATTGTGTAGTCTTATCCTTGTTTCTCATGACCTATGCCTGCAGAAATTATCTCTTCGCCGTCTGTGAGTACGATTGCACCCTTATCACATCAAGTGAATTCTAAAATCTCAGTATGATCCTGCTCATTAATATAGGAAGAAGGCAAATCAACTAAGATTCAGTCAAAAATTATAGTTGTCCTCTATCTATTTTTTTCCATTCTCGGATCAAGCTGTATAGATATTCTCATCATGAGCTTATACATTCAACAAAGTACTTCAAAGTTTAGAAAGATATAGATTTTTATTTGCAAGTTGTTTCAGCTGTGTGTCTTCAGTTTTCTCTATATTCTTGGCCAAAAAGCAACATTCAAGGAAGAATGTTTCCAAGAGGGAGATATTGTAATACCCCGATCGTTTCTTAAGCCAAAATCCATCTTTTGAGTGAATATGGATGACTTCCAAATTGATTTTTATGTATCTCATGTTTTATTTCCCTAAATTCTACTCTCGATCATGTGGAGAATTGGATAAGATTTCCATCGACTGGGCCTAATGATTAAGGCCTTAAAGATGTCCTAACGATTGGGCGAATGAAAACATTCCTTACCGATTGAGTTCTTGGGAAGAATATTGGTATAGTCAACTTCAAACAAGCATATCTCTCATTATACTTGGAATTTTTTAGCTCATGATCTATCAAAAGATAGATAATTGAATTATATTTCCAACGATACCAATTTTGTCGAAATCCAATATCGGAGCAAAGAGTTATGCCCATTTTACTCCAACATGGTCAAGCTGAAAAACAGTGACGACGGTTCTGACGGGCTGTCACGTTTCTGACGCCATTTCTGACGACCTCGTCCTTTTCTCACGACATTTCTGACGACATCATCAGCCTTAGGCAGAAAATAAAAAATTTGACCCTTTTGTGACGACATTTCGTGACGGCCTATCATGGGTCTGACGGCCTATCACGGATGTCGTCAGCGATTTTTTCATCAATTAAGGGGCATTTTTAAAAGGGTATTTTGTTCTTTTCCACCCATTTTGACCCTATATATATCCAAGTAAAGAAGAAACCTCCATTTTTCTTCCATTTCATCAAGAATACTAGGGTTTCTCTCTCAAAAATCCAATCCAAATTTCCCAAGAACATCAAGAATCCAACCTTAGATTTTATAAATTGGTTCAAGATTCAAGGTACCCAAGTCAAAAGCATCAAGAACCCTAACTCAATAGGTGGAAAAGGAGTATATAACAAGTTTCTTCATTCAAATCCATAATCAAGGTATGTGGAGTTTGAACAAGAATACTTCTTTCGTTCTTGTGCTCAAAGATTTAATTTCTAATATTGAAATCAATGATTTTGCAAAGTGGGTTTACACCCAAATTACTTTATTAATGATTTATGATATTTGAGCAATTCAAGATCTATACACATGACTATTTCATCATTTTATTTCTTAAATTGAGAACTTATGCCATGAGTTGAATATTATTATTATGAGCTGATGATTTCCGAATGATTTGAGATAAGACTCATGATTTAAGCTTTTCTATGAGAATTTTTATTATAGAATATATATATATATTGATATTTGAGCTTCAGAGTCAAGAATGAGTTCTATGATTTTATCTTGACGTTTTTGATACATGATTATTTTACAACTTCCAAATTATGACTTGATATTTAACATTGTGAATTTCATTTTCTACCATGAGTTGGTATTTAAAGTGCTTTCAAGACATGTGTCAAGATTTAACCTTCCTTATGACAAATTGGATTATTGAGTATATTGATTCATAAGATTGAGTTGTTATAATGAGTCTTGATATTTCCTCAAAATTATTGATGTTGACATGACTAAATGAATTGATACATCTTGATGTTGAGAAAAATTGTTTGATTTTGAGTCGAGTTAGGAATCTACAGTTGTCTATGATTTACCGATGAGATATATATTTATGTTTTGGTCTTTATAATGGACCTACGAATTGATATTGATTAAGGTTGATTTCCTAATGCGTTCTGAGTTGAGTCTGGGAAGAGTATTTAACACCGAGCGGGAAATGTGGTATTTTCCCAAAACTATGTGCCCCCGTAGGATTGATATTGATGATTGTGGGACAGAGGCCGAGTATGGGATTGTGATTGAGAAATTGAGGTTGCACTCCTTGGCAAGGGTACGACACCCCCGTCAATGTGGGGTTCTCTCCTTAGGAGGGAAAAACGTTGGACTCCATGCGACTCACATGGTGTAGTTATGTCGGTTACAAGAAACTCCCAAGTCCATAAGAGTTCAAGTTTCATGAGTTACCGAGTCACTCTAAGTCATGATTTAAAGAGTTTAAGTTAAGTATAACGATTTATGAGTTTTATAATGCTTGTATTACTATTGATGATTTACAAGGAATATATTTTAGTTAATTCAATTGAAGAAAGTTGTTATCGTCAGCATGCATGATTTTCATAATCATTTATGATATTATTTATAATGTTGGATTGCACCCCCCACATACTTAGTAAATTCCTTAAAGTACTGACCCCCATATATTTCAATATGCTACAGTACCTTATAATGTAGGTACAAGTTATAGCGCAGAAACCGCATTCAGTCAGCTCGCAGCTTCCAGTCAGCAGGTGATGAGTCCTTTTGATTCGAGGGCATGAGTCAGTTATACAGTTCGAGAAGTGTTGTATTTTTCTTAATTTTGTTTTATTAATATTGGATAGTTGGGAGTCATGACCCATCTATCTGAAGTCAGTACCAGTAGAGGCTTCATAGACAGTCAGTAGAAGTTGAAGTATTCAGTTTCAGTTTCATTTGTAAAAGTAGAGTTGTAATCTTGTAAAGTTCATGTTTATATTGATCAAGTTCAGAGAAGTTCTATATTTTCTCTAACTTTATATAGATTTAAAAGTTTTATCAAGTTTTTTATGAGTTATGCCAGTAGGTGGGTTAGCTTGGGGTCAATTGCGCCCCTAAGCACCGTGTGACATCCTGGCACCCAAATTTCGGGGCGTTACAATTCTAGAAGACTCCATTTCATGTCATGAACATTTTTACACACTTAGATTTTATTTTTGATACTGGTGTTGGCTATGGTTGGGCGCATGTCACAACCAGATTTTCTTACTCTTTTGGTTAGAGGCTTTGTGGTACTTTTATGGGTAAGAATGGGCGGGATCGATATTGGTTTTTGCCCTGGCATTGGTATTAGTGTTGGGGATTACACCCTTTGACGAAATTGTTGGTTGTTCCATCATATTTATTTTTGTTATTAAATTACATTATGTATGAAAATCATTTAGTAATGGCCGATGTTTTTGTAATTGGTTTGGTTTGGTTTGTTTGGACAGTTTGTATGGGAAGGTTGGACTCGGTTGGGTCGGTCATGGTCATGATCCTATCCAGAGTCTTGATATGAACAATAATGCTATCTTGTTATATGTTCGGAATTCAGAAAACTTAGGGCTGACAATTATAGGTTGGGTTGGGTAATGGGGGTTGTCTCAAGTCTCGGTCAGACTTGAGATGCCCATTACGATATCGACCAGGGGACGGGTCACGTCAAGTTGGTATCAGAACCTAGGTACATGGTCAATTGGGAGTCCACAAAGTCGTGTTTCGCAGAGTCTCTTTTAGGGATGTGTAGCGTGCCACAGTCATAAGATAAAGTCTACAAGGAATTTAGGAATGTTTCACTTTATTTAAATTATATTTTCAAGCTTGGAGTCTAAGACCCTTCTCTAATCCTTGGATGTTCACTTTTCAGATCATGATGGCACTTTTAATGGCATACCTTGACAAGTAAGCCTATCTCCCAAATCAATACAAAAGAAAAAAAGATAGAAATATCCCAAGGTAAGGCTTCTAGTATGAAGCCGAACCTTATAATTAATCATAACAATGAGGTAAGAACTTATCCAAATTATCAATCATGCCCAAATCCAGGTGTCAATAGTGTAAGAACTACTAATACAATCAAGAAGTCAGATACATTAGAAAAATAACCACAAAGGAATAATATCTGTCTCTGAATACTAATAAAGACATAACTACTATAGAAAGATAGAGGTGAACTTCGGACGCGTGAATTTCAAACCACTACCTTGGAAGCTCCAACAATTGCCCGAGTCAAGCAAGCTGAGGTACACTAAAGCTAGGACATACACCGAAAGGGTGCAGTAGGCATAGATACGGTCCACTTGCACTCAGTAGGAATCATAGGCCCACCAAGCAAAGTAGTAAATAAAGCATACAAAATATACACTAAGGACACGTCACCTGCAATCAGAAAATATCCCAGAACGGTAGCCCACACCGCTTACACTAATAGATCAAATATATCACATACACACCAAGATAGAATACGAGTATGAATTATATCACATATAAGTAAAACAAGGGGGAACATGCATATACAAGATCATCAAATACAAGTAAAATAAGATAAGACAACTACATAGATGGCAAGTCAATACAACAATACAACACTATATAAATACAATAAAGTAAGTGCAATGTATATGATGATGATGATGCACGAGGTCGTCGCATAACCTCCGGGATCATTACACAATCCTCGTATACACCTACAGAGCTAAAGCTTCCCGATGTTGGCCCATGGGGGTTCGTTAACCCATATACAATCCACAAATCTCATATCTCCTATTCAGAACATTTTTATGAAACGGTTTGGTAATGTGTTACAATATGTCCTCCCCAGCACATCCCTCGGGGAGGGTTTTAAAAAGGTGTTGTCAGTGTTTCTCAGATGTTGCCATAGTGGTACTAATGTTTCAAGAATGAGTATTATATAAGGATGTAATGCTTACAACTAATCACAATGAGTATTTTCACAACTCCCCACATGATATATTTCCACATACAACCACATGATATATTTTCACAATCAACTATAATGATATATTTCTGCAACTACGTGAGCCAATATCCATTCATTATTTCAGTTTCATCCTCGATTTTCCAAAAGTTTTGTATGCCAATAAAGTATGAATATAATCACAATACACCAATGGTACCATATTAAGCATCTTAGCAACACAATATAATTATTCACATGTATTCAAGGCTATCAATATCCCATACCACCCCACACGGTTACACATATCACATAATAACTCAATTTCGATAATTACATCACATATAGTCCCTCACATGGGCACAACACATAAATAGACATTTTTCATGATTAGTTCTCACCTTTAACATTCATTTTCTATCATCATTTACTACTCAACCCAGTCTAAAGTAGTTGAGTCATAACCTACCTTAAAAATCAAAATCTGTCTGCTACACTTTGAACCCACGACTTTATTTTCCATGAACGATCTCAAAGTTCACTAAAAACATTGAATATTGAATATACGCATCAAAAGAAAACCAACGACACCCATATTGACTACTTTTGGTTCGGGGTCAAAACGGACCCCCGTAATAGATTTTCGAAAAAGAAGGGCAAAATTAGAATTCTACTTCAAAAATATGTTTTTCATATTTTTAGGAATATAAATCTGAAAACTCAAGTCAAATCTCATTAAAACGAGGTTCAAATTGAAGAAAACCCATTTTTAATGTTTACCAGGTAAAAATATTTGAAATCTGAGTTAAAATCAAGAATCAGAGTTGTTTTAAGTGTTGAATTGATGAAAAACTAGTAATTATAAGATCAAAATATTATTCAAGTGAAAAGAAGTTAAGTTGCGGTTTAAAATCAAGCTCTAAGATTTTTGGAGTTTTGAGAAATTAATTAAGAAATTACTAAGAAAAGGGTGAATTCTTACCTTAAATTAGTAATAAAACTAATAAATAGGTGTTAATCTAGCTTTCCAAGCACTCACAAACTTTACTTTTAAGATCCCACACTATTTTAGGGTTTAACTCTCAAGTCGCAAGATGAAAATGAGCAAAATGGGCCAAAAAGAGGTGGAAAATTTGCTATTTATAGATGATTTTTCTACAATATTAGTTTTTTATGGTCGATCGGACTTCGACGGGATGCCCGGGATTCGTTCAGAGTCTGATACATGCAAACAAACTATACAACCATACTAAATTAAATGTTACGGATGAGATGGCGATATCAGATTTTAAAAAAAATCATTTTCACAAAGCTGACCCCAAAATCCAAAATCATAATTTTCCACACCGAGTGTCGAAATGGGATTTAGAAGCCGTAAAATCATATGAAACATGATAACACCCTAAAATTTACATTCCGAATCTGTTGGCAAAGTCAGATTTTCTATTCGAGGCCATTTCAATCAAATGTGGGTCTCACACCCATATTTTCAATTTTCCAACTTTCCGATCAAAAGGTTGAAATGAGATCGAATGCACCGGAACCCAAACCAAAGTTCTACCTAGTCTAAAATCAACATTCCAGAGCTTCTGGAACAGTCACTTCAGCCATCTGTTCATGGATCAAAAGATATCCCCATAAGTCTGAAATAAGGCTCTCGAAGCCATAAAAAAACACAATATTCCATAAATGATACCCAAATATATTGGAAAACATTCCAATCACTCCCACACCTAAGAAATATCATAATGCAACTACGGAAAGGGTTAAAACAGTCAAATTGTACAAAATCATAAATTTCACATATTTAATAAATTTTTTAGGTCGTTACAAGTTCTCTTCAAGGTGAGGTGACTAATGCGGAATTTCGTTGGTCTATTCATGCTATTGCTATATTAGTTTCTGCTCATGATGAGAAGGATATTTATGGTGGGTTTTCTTCTTAGGCGACAAAGGTTGGTCAGTTTATGAAACTGAATCCTCCTACTTTTACTGGTGTGAAGGTGGAGGAGGATCCTCAGTCTTTCTTAAATGAGATGGAAAAGATATTTTGAGTAATGCAGGCTACTAATATGGAAGGTGTGAACTTTGCATCTTACTAGCTCAAAGATGTTGCATACCAGTGGTATGATGAATGAGATAAGGTAAAGGGAGATGTCTTTATGGAGGCATTTTCTAATGCCTTCTTGGATATTTTCATTATTCAAAAGCAGGGGGGAGAAAAAATAGATGAGTTTGTGAATCTTAAGTAGGGGAGATTGTCTGTCAAGGAATATGCCTTAAAGTTTCATCAATTGTCAAGGTATGATTTGGTGGCTAATATGAGGATAGAATAAGGAAGTTTGATTCTAGGTTTAATCAAGATTTGGTCTTGGAGAGCAAGACGTCTTTTCTTATTAAGAATATGGCCATTTCTAGGCTGACTGTTTATATGTAGTAGGTGGAGGATACAAAAATGAGGCAAGCGGAGTTTAGAGATAGGAAAGGTAAGAGAAGAAGGTTTTCTAACCAGGGAGATGCTCAATCGCAAGGTGGTCGGGATAAAGGTAAATGGCAAGAGATGAAGTGGTGAATTTTTAGTTCCTTCTCTACTGCTAGTGCTCCTTACCCAGAGCAGTCAAGCGATGGACGTCAGGGTTGTGATAATTTTCGAGAATAGGGCGCTTAATCTCAAGTAAATGGAGGTAAGTCAGTTTCTTCATATCGTTTTTGTCGATCCTGTAGTCTCCTTCCTCGGGGTTATTTCTATGAAGAAAGGGACAAGTGTTTCAAGTGTTGCAAGGTAGGCCATCGACTTAGGTATTGTTCGGTTAACAAGGTTTCTAAGGGGAGAATAAGATTCCATTTGCTTCATATTCTACTCCTTCACCTAATTGTACCGCATCTGATTCTGTTACTGCTCCTAGTTATAATTTTGCTCAGAACAGGTTGTATGCTTTGGCATCCCAACAGGAATCTGAGGCATCTCTTGATGTCGTTACTGGTAAATTACAGTTTTTCTTTCATGACATGTATTATTTTATTGATCCAGGGTCTACTCTTTCCTATGTGGCCCTATTTGTGGTTATGTGTATTGCTTTTGATGTTGAGGTTGTTTCAGATCCGTTTTCTATTTCTACATCGGTAGGTGACTCAGTCATTGCTAAGAGAGTCTATAGCTTGTGTGTGGTAGTTGTTGGTAGTTAGCAGACCTTGGTGGATCTGTTTGAATTAGACATGGTCGATTCTGATGTTATTCTGGTATAGATTGGTTGCATTCTTATTATGAAAATTTGGATTGTCGGACCCGTAAGGTTGTCTTTAGGTTTCCTGGTGAACCATTTATTGAGTGGGAGGGTGGTTCTCTTGCTTCCAGTGAAAGTTTATTTCTTATATTAGAGATCGTAGATTAATCTCTAAGGGTTGTCTTTACCACTTGGTCTGAGTTAAAAATTTCAACTCGTTAGGTCCTTCTTTTCATTAGGTTCTGGTAGTGAGTGAGTTTCCTAAGGTCTTTCCAGATAATATTCCTGATGTTACTCCAGATAGGGAAATAGAGTTTGGTATTGATTTGATTTTTGACACTCTCCCAATATCTATTCCTTCATATAGAATGGCTCCAGCTGAGTTGAGAAAACTCCAGGAGGATCTTAAGGATCTTTTAGATAAGGGGTTTATTCGGCTTAGCATGTCTCTATGCGGTGCACTAGTGTTTTTCGTTCGCAAGAAGGATGGTTTGCTTTGGATGTGTATTGACTATCGACAGTTGAATAAGGTGACAGTCAAGAACAAGTATACTCTTCCAAGGATCGATGATTTGTTTAACCAATTGCAAGGAGCCAAGTTCTTTTATAAGATATATCTTCGGTTTGGGTATTATCAGCTAAAGATTAAGGAGGCGAACATCCCTAATAAAACTTTAAATACTCGGTATGGGCCCTTTGAGTTTTTGTTAATGTCATTTGGATTGACTAATAATCCAATGACATTTATGGTTCTGATGAACATGGTGTTTAGGCAATATTTTGATCTCTTCATTGTTGTGTTTATTGATGACATCCTGGTTTATTCTAAGAGTAAGGTGGATCATGCTAATAACCTCTGTGTGGTGTTGTAGACCTTGAAGGAACAACAGTTGTATGCCAAGTTCTCTAAGTGTAAGTTGTTGTTAGACGCTTGAAATCTCTGAAGTTATTTTCTGCTTGATAGCTATGAAGTCATTTTCTACTTGATAGCTATGAAGTCATTTTCTGCTTGATAGCTATGAATTCATTTCATGCATCAATCTCTAACATACAAATCTAGTTGTCAATGGCCTCAGGGACAATTATGTGATGCGATCATAGGTCGAAATAATTTTGTGCCCATTGGGACCCAAACCAAAGGTATACCTAGCCTAAAGTTTTTTCTTGGTGGCCATTTAAAACCAGTGAAGACTTAAAACAGTGAATTAACTCTAAAAAATAAATGAACTGTCTGGTAACTGAGCTATTAGTCCCAAAAAGTCATAAATGACTTGGGGCAGCTAGGGAAAAGCTCTAACGGCAAAAGTAAGCAGAAATATAGAAAATGACCTGAAGGATCATTAAAATACCCACTACTAAAGAAACTTTTATCCCCAAAAGTTAAAGATGGGGAAATACCTAAAGTCTCGAACAAGTGATCATACTGTGCCCATATCTCAATATCAATATCCCAAGTGGCCTCCTCCATTGGGCGGTGCCTCTACCGAACCTTAACTATATGAATCTCTCTAGTAAGCAACCGCCTCATATCATTATACAAAATAAGCACAGGCTCCTACACAAAGGTCAGATTCTCATCTAGCTGGACTGAGTCCCATCAAAGTGCATGACATGAATCAGGACTATACCGCTGCAACATAGAGACATGGAAAATCGGATGAACAACAGTATAGTGCGGAGGTAAAGCTAACTCATTAGCTACCTCACCAATAATGCGAAGAATCTAAAAAGGTCTAATATATCGAGGACTGAGCTTACCCTTCCTTTAGTAGAACCTCATCACACCCTTCACGGGAGAAAGAGAGAGAAAGACACTATCACTAACTCTAAATCTCAAGGCACGGAGCCTACGATTGATATAGGCCTTCTGCCTACTCTAAGCTGCTCTCAGCCTATCCAAAATTATCCTAATTCTATTCAATGAGTCATAAAGTAAATCCATACCACGAGGCCTCACATCGGAAGTCTCAAACCATCCAATCAGAGATCGGCATCTCCTACTATAAAATGACTCATAAGGCGCCATCACAATACTCGAATGATAGTTATTGTTTGAAACGAACTCTGCCAAGGATAAGTGATGATCCCACTGGCCTCCAAAGTCCATAACAAAATATTGGAACATAACTTCAAGTAACTAAATAGTTCGATCAGATTTTTCATTGATTTGCAGGTGAAAGGTTGTACTCAAATCCACCCGAGTACTCAACTCCTCCTAAAAAACTCCCCAAAACCTCGAAGTGAACACAGAGCCACATTCAGAAATGATATAAATAGCCACCCCATGCAAATGGAATATCTCCTGAACATAGATATATGCTAATCTCTCAACATTGAAGGTCATCTGAATGGGATTGAAATGTACTAACTTGGTCAAACGATCCACAATAACCCAAATTCCATCAAAACCATGAGAAGAACGAGGAAAACCATTAATGAAGTCTATAGTAATTAGTTCCTATTTCCACTCCGGAATGGTCTACCTCTGATTCAAATAACCAGGATGTTGATATTCAACCTTAATCTGCTGACAACATAGGCAACTAGCTATAAAGTTTTCCATATCTCTCTTTATGCCATCCCAGTAATAATGTTGTCTCAAATCTCTATACATCTTTGTTGTACCAGGATGAATGGAATATCTAGAGTTGTTGGCTTTATACAAAATCGACTGAAACAAGTCACCAAATTGAGAAACAAAAATACAACCCTGAAATCTCAAAATACCCTCTGGGTCAATAGTGTGCCTCTCAGAAGCACCACTCAATACCTGATCACGAAAGGAGAAAAACTTCTTATCCTTATACGGACGATCATGAATCTGCTCAAATAGTGAGGACCTCGCCTTTACACAAGCCAAAATCCTTCGGGGATTTGAAATATTTAGGCGGACCATCAAATTGGATAAGGACATAATTTCCCATGCCAAAGGCCTTTGAGAAACTAATATACAAGACAATCTACCCATACTCACTCCCTTGTGAATGAAGGCATAAGCTATCATGTTCTCCTTAAAAGGATAATACAAAATGGAAATATCATAGTCCTTAAGCAACTCTATCCATCTAGGCTATTGAGCATTCAGCTCTCATTGGAAATATCATGTATCCATGTTTTATTGTATCCTAGCTTTAGTTCAGTCTAGTCTTACATAACCAGTTTTCATCTATCAGTCATTCAGTTAATCAGATAAGCTTAGTATATGTTACGCTTTGTTCTGTATGTTTAGTTATTCAAGCTCAGTATAATTGTATATTCATATCCCCGATGTTATATCAGTTTTCATCACGTAGTTTCAGACTAAGTATGCATACAATAGCCTTGTTTTACCATATCCCATCTTGAATTCTACTTATTCTACAAAAGTACAGAGTTTTAAGAAACTAAGTGTAGTGATTCACCATCTAGTTAGATCATGTATGTTACTCATGTTTTAAGATATTTTCATCTTTCAGTTTATTCCAGCATATTGGTGAGTCTACTTACGCCTAATCATGCATGTTTTAAGATTTGTATGAAACCAGTTTTACTTATTGAATTCACCCCTGCATACTCAGTATATTCCAAAAGTACTGATCCATATTTACGTTTGTATGGCTACATTGTCTCATAATGTAGGTACCAATTATAGTTTACGCATCATAATCAGACATTTGCTACTTCCACCCAACAGGTGAAGAGTTCTCCTATTTCGAGGACTTCAGTCAGATTTAGTCCATGTACAGTTCTTTTATTTTTCATATGTATTGATTTGTGGTAGTTGGAGGCATGTCCCAACTATTTATAGTCAGTATAGTAGAGGCTTCATAGATGTCAGTCAGAGTAAGTCATGTAATTTCAATTTCTTCCTTCAGATTAATCTGATTGTAATACTTTATCAATTATATACTATTTTAGATTTTCAGTATGATTTTGTTTCCGCACAACAGAACTTATAATTGAATGTATTATAATTCAGATGCTTAACAGTATGCCAGTTCATGAGTTTGCTTGAGATCACTTGTAGTTCCTAGTAACATGTGGCGTCCAGGGTGTACTCTCGGGGCGTTATAGGTTCATATTATTTTCCTATAACAAAAACAGACGATATTCATAATAGACTAAATTTCAAGTGAAAAATAAATAAAAAAAACACATACAAAAAAAAAGACTAGAAAAAAAAGGACCAAGAAATATACCTCCAAAGATACATATGAGCCTGAGGTAAATTCTTGATTATGATCTACAATACGCACGTATCTAATTAGAAATATCTAATCAGCTCGTACATAGACATATTTGTGAAAAAAGGTAAAATATCATTTATTAAAATAAATTAAACTATAAAGGTACCGCGTATGTATGATTGAATTTAAAAATATTTTTATTTCTAATTTTTTGAGAAAAATTTTCATTCGATGATGTTCATACAATTGACAATATCCAAAAGATATAAATCAATTTTATATGTGTGTGTGAGTGTGTGTGTGTGTGTGTGTGTGCGCGTGCGTGCGTTGTGTTTGTGTGTGTGAATAGCCCATCAAATAAAATATATCAACATAAACTTGATAACATTTTCTTAAACAAATACTCATTTCACAAAGAAGCAAACCTTCTCGGTACAGAACTTTACCGTGACATAGTTGTGAAGGTTCTACACTTACAAATAACTAAAACACTAAGCATCCTTATGTATCTTATTTATAATAGTTCAATATTTAATTTTTCTTATCTGTATATTTATTTCTCGAGATTTTATTACCTTAATAAATTAAGATAAATTAGATATGGAGCAAAATTAAATATTCATACTTTTAAATTGATCCAAAACATTGATTTATAATCGGGATTTTATGTCTACATAATAAATGTTTTTTACCCAGTTTAATGAAACAGCCTAGTTTATGGACCTTAAAAAATTTCCTTGATTTCTGGTCTCTGGACAGGATACGACTGGGTGAAACGAGTTGTACCCTCGGGTACTGTTCGTATGGATCGGTCGTATGCTGACCAATATTGATTTATGGCACGAACTTTGGTTACTGGAATGGATACGACTTAGGGTACGAGTCGTATTGGTGGGTACGGATCATTTGGTTCCTTAATTTAATCTAAAACTAGGTTACTTAGGTTGTATCTAAGTACGAGTGGCTTACCTGGATCAGTAAGTCAGGGTATGAGTCGTACCCAGGACTCGTATATGAAACATTGTTCTAACCTTGTGTGATTCTATCTTTCCAGGGATACAGGTGATGGTTACAGATCGTATGTGGTCAATATGACTTTCTCGTGCCATAACTGCGAAGGTTGTTGGGTGACAAATGACTACAACACTAAGAAGTCTTATACTTCATTTATACTATTCAATATTTAATTTCACTTTATCTGTATAATTATTTCTCAAGATTTTAGTACCTTAATAAATTGAGATAAATTAGATATGAAGCGAAATTAAATGTTCGAACTTATAAATTGGTCAAAAAATTTAATTTATAATAATGATATTGCGTCTACATAATAAATGTTCTTTACCCATTTTAACTTGTGTCACGAAAATATATGTGTATACAGATACACACACACACATTTCGATATGTACATATATGTATGCACATATAGGTATGTACACACACACATATAGCTATAAAATAAAATAAAATGTATGAACATAAACTTGATAACATTCACTTAAGCAAATATTTATTTCACCAAAAAGTAAATAATTGATACCTTCTCATCATAGAACATTCACGTGCCATAGCTGTGAAAATTTTCAGCTTACAAATGACTACAACACTAAGCAGTTTTATGTTTCTTATTTATAATATTCAATATTTAATTTTACTTTATCTGTATATTTATTTTTTGAGATTTTATTACCTTAATAAATTGAAGATAAATTATATATGAAGCGAAACTAAATGTTTGAACTTTTAAATTGATCAAACAATTTAATTTATAATAATGATATTACGTGTAAATAATAAATTTAACCCATTTTGATAGTGTCACAAATATATATATATATATATATATAACACATTATAATAATGATTCTTGTGCCATAGTTGCGAAGGTATTTGGCTATCAAATGACTACAACACTAAGAAGTCTTACATTTCATATTTATAATATTCAATATTTAATTTCACTTTAATTGTATATTTATTCTACGAGATTTTATTACTTTAATAAATTGAAGATAAATTAGATATGAAGAGAAATTAAATGTTCGAACTTTTATATTGGTTAAAAAATTTAATTTATAATAATGATATTGCGTCTACATAATAAATGTTCTTTACCCATTTTAACTAGTGTCACGAAAATATATGTATATATAGATATATGTCTATACACACACGCACACACACACATCTGTATATGTACATATATTTATGCAAATATATGTATGTACACACACACACATATAGCCAAAACATAAAATAAAATGTATGAAAACAAACTTTATAATATTCACATAAACAAATATTTTTTTCGCCAAAAAGCAAATAATTGAAACCTGCTCAGCATAAAACTTTCCCTTGTCATAGTTGTGAAGGTTTTTGGGTTACAAATGACTACAACAATAAGCAATCTTATGTTTCTTATTTATAATATTCTATATTTAATTTCACTTAATCTGTATATTTATTTCTCGAGATTTTATTACTTTAATAAATTGAAGATAAATTTGATATGAAGCGAAATTAAAAGTTCAAACTTTTTAAATTGGTCTGAAAATTTAATTTATAATAACGATATTGCGCGTACATAATAAATTTTCATTACCCATTTTAACTAGTGTCACAAATCTATATATATATATATATATATATATATATATACACACACATCTGTATATGTACATATATGTCTGTACACACACATCTGTATATGTACATATATGTATGTACACACACATGTATAACCATAAAATAAAATAAAATGAATAAACATAAACTTGATAACATATATATATATATATATATATATAGACACACACACACATATACACACATCTGTATATGTACATATATGTACGTACACACACACATGTATAACCATAAAATAAAATAAAATGTAATAACATAAACTTGATAACATTCACTTAAAAAAATATTCATTTCACCAAAAAGAAAATAATTGGTACCTGCTCAACGTAGAACTTTCCCGTGCCATAGCTGTGAAGGTTGTTGGCTCAAAAATGACTGCAACACTAAGCAGTCTTATGTTTCTTATTTATAATATTCAATTTTTAATTTAACTTTATCTGTAGATTTATTTCTCGAGATTTTATTACCTTAATAAGTTGAAGATAAATTAGATATGAAGCGAAATTAAATGTTCAAACATTTAAATTGGTTAGAAAATTTAATTTATAATAATCATATTGCGTCTACATAATAAATACTTTTTTACCTTATTTTAACTAGTGTCATAGAAGGTGTTACTACAATAGGCCTCTGTCACGATCTAAATTACGGATCATGCTGACACGTACCTAACTCTACCCTAGATTCACGAATCCATACCAAACCGGTCATTCAATTAGTGCGAAAGACATTATTATACCTTTAGCATAAATAATCCATCAATAAATAACCTTATGTCCAAATCAAAACTTTATTATAAAAATATATTGTACAATTCTGCTAAATAATTTTTCAAAACCTAATCTAAATCGGTCCAAGAGTACTAATCAATGGAGGAATGACCCAAGACATATCATCCATGAATGAGTAGGAATCAAAATTTATTTTTTGATATAAAAGTGACTACTTAAATTACTAAAAATAAATTTGAAATGAGGTATACTGTTGAACTAGAAGATGAACAATGAAACAGTGACATTCTACCACGTGGATAGTAAGCCTGAATTTATTTAGATAACAAATGAGTTATAATTAATATTTTATCATAATAAATAATTTAAACATGCATTAACAACTCAAGAAAAGATATAATAATAATAATAATATTTTTCACCACATACCCTTCTTTTTTTAGATTTTGAATTTTCCAGCATTGAGGGAACAAAATTCATATTGGGGTTCAAATTATTTTCCTATAACAAAAACAAACAATATTCATAATAGACTGAACTAAAAGTAAAAAATAAAAAAAATAAACACATACTAAAAGTAAAGACTAGACAAAGCAGGCCGAAGAAATATACATCCAAAGATATTTATGAGCATGAGGTTAATTCATGATTACGATCTTTAATACGCGCGCATCTAATTAAAAACATCTAATCATATCATACATAGACATATTTGAGAAAAAAGTAAAATATCTTTATTAATAATAGACTAAACTATAAAGATACCACTTATGTATGATTGAATATAAAAATATATTTATTTCTAATTTTTCGAGCAAAATTTTCATTTGACGACGTCCATACGATTGACAACATCCAAACGATATAAATAGATTTTATATGTGTATGCGTGTGTGTGTGTATGCGTGTGCGCGCGCACGCGCATGCATGCATCGTGCGTGCGTGTGTGTGTATGTTTGAATAGGCCATAAAATAAAATGTATGAACATAAACTTGATAACATTCGCTTAAACAAATATTCATTTTAAAAAGAAGCAAACCTACTTAGTATAGAACTTTACCGCGACATAATTGTGAAGGTTCTTGTCTTACAAATGACTACAACACTAAGTAGTCTTATGTTTCTTATTTATAATATTCAATATATAATTTTACTTTATCTGTAAATTTATTTCTCGAGATTTTATTACCTAAATATATTGAAGATAAATTAGATATGAAGCGAAATTATATGTTCAAACTTTTAAATTGATCAGAAAATTTAATTTATAATAATGTTATTGCGTCTACATAATAAATATTTTTTACCTTATTTTAACTAGTGTCATAAAAGGTGTTTCCATAATGAGCTTCTATCACGATCCAAATCATGGATCTTGTGGACACCTACCTTACTCTACCCTAGATTTGAGAACCCTTACAAAACCGATCATTTAATTAGTGTGAAAGACATTATTATACCTTAAGCATAAATAAAACATCAATAAATAACCTTATGTTCAAGTCAACTTTATTATAAAAATATATTGTGGAATTCTGCTAAATAATTTTTCAGAACATAATCAAAATCGGTACAAGAGTACAAAATCAATGGAGGAATGACACCAAGACACATCATACATGTATGAGTAGGAACGCAAATTTATTTTTTGAGAAAAAAGTGACTTCTCAAATTATTAAAAATGAATTAGGAATGAGATATACTGCTGAACTAGAAGATGCACGATGCAACATTGGCATTCTATCACGTGGATAGCGAGCCTGATTTATTCAGATTACAAATGAGCTATAATTAATATTTCATGATATGAGAGAATTTAAATGTGCATTAACAACTCAAGAAAAGATATAAAAATAATAATAATAATAATAATAATTTACCACCACATACCCTTCTTTTTTTAACATTTTGAATTTTCCAGCATTGGAGGAACAAAATTCATATTTGGGTTCACATTATTTTCCTATCAGAAAAATAGATGATATTCATAATAGAATGAATTACAAATAAAAAATAAATAAAATAAATACATACTAAAAGAAAAGACTTGACAAAGCTGGCCAAAGAAATATACCTCCAAAGATACTATGAGCCTTAGGTAAATTCATGGTTACGATCTTCAATATGCGGGTATCTAATTAAAAATATCCAATCATCTTGTACATAGATATATTTGAGAAAGAATTGAAATATATTTTAATAATAATAAATTTAATATAAAGGTACCACGTATGTATGATGGAATATAAAAATATATTTATTTCTATTTTTTTGAGCAAAATTTTCATTTGGTGATGTTTATACAATTGACAACATCCAAAAGATATAAATAGATTATATATGTGTGTGTGTGTGTGTGTGCATGCATGTGTTGTGTGTGTGTGTGAATAGGCCATAAAATAAAATGTATGAACATAAACTTGATGATATTCTCTTAAAAAAATATTCATTTCACAAAGAAACAAACCTACTTAGTATAGAACTTTACCATTGACATAGTTGTGAAGGTTCTTGTCTTACAAATGACTACAACACTAAGTTGTCTTGTGTTTCTTATTTATAATATTCAACATTTAATTTCACTTTATTTGTAAACTTATTTCTCTAGATTTTAGAACCTTAATAAATTGAAGATAAATTAGATATGTAGCGAAATTAAATGTTCGAACTTTTAAATTTGTCAGAAAAATTAATTTATAATAATGATATTGCGTGTACATAATAAATATTTTTTTACCTTATTTTAACTAGTGTCATAGAAGGCATTTCTACAATGAGCCTCAGTCATGATCCAAATCACGGATCGTGCGTACACTTACCTAACTATACCCTAGATTCGAGAAATCTTATCATACCGGTCATTCAATTAGTGAGAAAGACATTATTATACCTTAAGCATAAATAATCCATCTATAAATAACCTTATGTTCAAATCGAAACTTTTTTATAAAAATAAAATGGAATTTGCCAAATAATGTTTCATAACCTAATCTAAATCGGTACAAGAGTACTAAATCAATGGAGGAATGACCCAAGACACATCATCCATGTATGAGTAGGAATGAAAATTTATCTTTTGACAAAAAAGTGAGTACTTAATTACTAAAAGTAAATTAGGAATGAGGTATACTGCTGAACTAGAAGATGAACGATGCAATATTGGCATTCTACTATGTGGATAGCGAGCCTGCATTTATTTAGATAACAAAGGACTTATAATTAATATCTCATGATAACAGATAATTTAAACGTGCATTAACAACTATATAATTATAATAATAATAATAATACTAATAAGTATAATAATAATAATAATAATAATTTTTTACCATACACTCTTCTTTTTTTGCATTTTGAATTTTTCAGCATTGGAGGAACAGAATTCATATTGGAGTTCACATTATCTTCCTATAATAGAAATAGACGATAATCATAATAGACTGAATTACAAGGGAAAAATAATAAAATAAACACATACTAAAAGAAAAGACTAGAAAAAATAGGCCAAAGAAATATACCTTAGAAAATACATATGAGCCTGAGGTAAATTCATGATTATGATCTTCAAAACGTGCTTATCTAATTAAAAATATCTAATCAGCTCATACATAGACATATTTGAGAAAAAAAGTAAAATATCTTTTATTAATTATAAATTAAACTATAAAGGTACTGCTTATGTATGATTGAATATAAAAATATATTTGTTTCTAATTTTTCGAGGAAAAGTTTCATTTGATGATGTTCATACGAGTGATAACATCCAAAAGATTTAAATCAATTTTATATATATGTGTGTGTGTGTGTATGCGTGCGTGCGTTCATCGTGCGCGTGTGCGTGTGAATAGGCCATAAAATAAAATGTATGAAAATAAATTGTATAACATTCACTTAAAGGAATATTCATTTCACAAAGAAGCAAACCTACTAAGTTATGCTTGAAGGATACATAGAGTCCCCCAAAGGGTTTCACATGGTAATTGGAAGGGCACTTGAAAGTCCCCTTAAACCTACAAATGGTTGGCTATGGATGATACTGTCAAGTAAGGGTTGGTATGACTATACCAATATCAATGGACTTTGTTAATAATTTGATAATGATTTGGTTATTTGGAAACTATTTTAATTGGGCATTAAAGGGGGAGGTGTAGCTAAGCCGTGGAAGGTGGAGTTCCCGGGGGGACCGAAATTGAAAACTCATATTTGATGATATAAGGTTTGGTCTTGGTGACCGTGCGCATGTGTCACACTATATTTTGGGGGATGTACTAGTCAACCCATTGCGATACTTCTTTGATCGTATGGCTACACGCACTGGGGCCTTTTTTAGTAGGGGGTTGAACCCATATTGTAACGACCTAAAAAGTGGATGATGTAACAACCTAAAAATTTGATGAAATAAGTTATATTTGTGTTTTTGTATGATTTGATTATTTTACCCCTCCTCACAGATGCATAATGATATTTCTGGGGTGTAGGGGTGATTGGCATGATTTTTGATGCATTTTGGTATCATTTATGCAATATTGTGATTTTTGATGGCTTCGAGATCCTTACTTTAGACATATGTGGATATCTTTTGATCTGTGCGAAAGATGAACAAACGAACTACGCTAGCAGATCCATAAAATTGATTTTAGGCTAGGTAGACCTTTGGTTCAGGTTTCGGTGCACCCGAGCTTTTTTCGACCTATTGGTCGGAAAGTTTGAAAATTGAAAATATGAGTGCAGGACCCACATTTGATTGAAAAGACCTTGAATGGAAAATTTGAATTTTCCAAAAGATCCTTAATATCTATTTTAGGGTGTTAGCATGTTTGGTATGATTTTACGTCTTGTAAATCTCATTTCGATCCTCGATTTGAAAAATTATGATTTTGGATTTTGAGGCTTAACTTTGTGAAAATGATATTTTTTTTAAAATATGATATTGTCATCGAGTCCGGAACGTCGAATTTAGTATGAGTTCATAGTTCATTTTCATGTATTAGACTCCGATCGAATCTCGAGCACCCCATCAAAATTCGATCAACCAACAAAAAAACTTCTATTGCAGAAAATCTGCAATATATAGTAGATTTTCAACCTTTTTGGCCCATTTTGCTCATTTTCATCTCTGATCTTGGGAGTTAAACCATATGGGTGTGGTTATTTTTCTCTTGACGCATAAATTTCATATTTGATGTTTTTAGTGAAGTCTGGTATTGATCGTGAAAAGTAAGGCCGCGGGTTCAAATGTAGCAGACTGGTTTCGGCTTTCGAGGTAAGTTATGGCTTAACTCTTTCAGACTGGGTTGGGTAGTAAATGATGGTATGAAATGTATGTTAAGAGTGGAAACTAATCATGAAAATAATTATTTATGTGTTATGCCCGTGTGGGGGCCTATATGTAATGTAATTGTCGAAATTGAGATATTGTGTGATATGTTTGATCATGTGGGGTCCTATGTAACATTGATAGCCTTGGATACATGTGAATAATTATATTTTGCTGTTACAATTCTTAATGTGGTACTATAGGTGTATTTTTATTATATTCATACTTTATTGGCATATGAGACAGGTGAAAATTCGTGGATGAAACTGAAATAGTGAGTGGATATTGGCTCACATGGATATGGAAATGTATCATTATGGTTGGTTGTGAAAATACTTATTGTGATTGGTTGTGAGCATTACATCCTCATATCATACTCATTCATGAAACATTGGTACCACTGTGGCAACATCTGAGAAACACTGGCAACACCTTTTTTGAGAGATGTGCCGAGGAGGAGATATTGTAACACCTTATAAAACCTTTATTGAGGGATGTGCCAAAAAGGAGATATGAGATATGTCGATTGTATACGGGTTGACGAATCCCCCATGGGTCCTACATTAGAAAGCTTTAGCTCCGTAGGTGTATACGGGGATTGTGCAATGATTCCGAACGTTATGCGATGACCTTGTGCATCATCATCATCACCATATACATTGCACTTACTTTATTTTGTTTATGTTGTGTTTTATTTCATTATTGACTTATCTTCTATGTATTTGTCTTACCTTCCTTTACTTGTATTTGATGATCTTGTATCTACATGTTCTCTCTTGTTCTATTTATATGTGGCATAATGTATACTTGTATTCTATATCTTGGTGTCTTTCTATAATACATGTGACATATATTAGAACTGTTAGTGCAAGCGGTGTGGGCTACCATTGTAGGACATTTTTTGATTGCAGGTGACGTGCCCTTAGTGTATTATTTGTATGCTTTATTTACTACTTCTAATTCCCCAAAGTACAATTCAAGTCTAACTTATAGCCGAGACTAGGCTAAGGTATTTAAATCATGTCTTAGATGTTTAACAAGCCAAAATAGTCCTAAGGTCAAGGTCTTACTCAAGCACTACTCTTATCTTACCCATGGAAACTAATGCACCTCCACAAATATAACACCTCCAAGTGTTACTATTTATCAATCTAACTCCTAGAACCCCTCACAATCTAACAATATATCATAATTATACTATAACATAGCTCAATCTAACAAGAAGTAAGCCTAACCTACCTCAATTCCTATGGAAGCTCACGAACCGTTAGACATTTGCTTTTGCCTTTCGAGAAGTTTCTTCAAGAAGCCAAGCTATCAAAAACATAATTTATACATAATTATGAGAATATCGATACCCATATTGCACTTTTGTGCTTCGGGTCCAAAAAGACACCAAAAAGCCCCCAAGCGGGTCCCAAATACAGAAAACACATTTTCGAAATCAACCCAATGTTAATATACCCTTAGGGAATCATAATACTCAAGAAATAAGTTAAAACCAAGCTTATTTGGGATAAAATAATGACTTCAAGCTATTTGGGGTTTAGGTAAAAAATTAAAGAAATTCAAGCATAAAACTGAAGGATCCATACCTTTAATCCGTTGTTAATCATAAAAATATATGCTAAACAAGCTTCCAACTCACACCCAAGACTCAATTTGAAGGTAACACATCATTGTAGGGTTTTTAGGTCTCGAAGAGAAGAGGAAATGGCCCAAAAGGCAGCCAAAAGGCTATTAAATACCCTCTCCAGGACCTCAACTATGGCGATCGTCATCCCTAGATAGCTATCGCGCAATGGCTATAGCTGCTACTTACATGGAAATCGCGCCACCTCAGCACCAACAACTTGGAATTTTTTTAAGTTTTCCAATGACACCTCGGGATTTATCAAAATCCAATATTCGCAAATGGACTATGTAACCCCACTAAATTTGATAGATTAGATAAATTGATGAAGTTAAATTTTCTATCCGAGGTCATTTTGACCAAATATGGATCCCACACCCAATTTTCCAATTTTTTAACTTTCCAACCAATAGGTCGAATAATTTTGAGCCCATTGGGACCCAAACCAAAGGTATACCTAGCCTAAAATTGATATTTTGTAGCTACTGGTATAGTCAGAATTTGCATTCGAGATCATTTTATTAAAGTTTTTTCTTGGTGTCCATTTAAAACCAGTGAAGACTTAAAACAGTGAATTAACTGTAAATAATAAACGAACTGCCTGGTAACTGAGATATTTGTCTGAAAAAGTCATAAATGACTTGGGGAAGCTATGAAAAAGCTCTAACGGCAAAATAAGTAGAAATATAGAAAATGACCTGATGGATCATTACAATACCCACTACTAAAGAAACTTTCATCCCCAAAAGTTAAAGATGGGGAAATACCTAAAGTCTCGAACAGGTGATCATATTGTGCCCATATCTCAATCTCGATATCCCAAGTGGCCTCCTCCACTAGGTGGTGCCTCTACCGAACCTTAACTATATGAATCTTGCTAGTAAGCAACCGCCTCACATCACTAGACAAAATAAGCACAGGATCCTACACAAAGGTCAAATTCTCATCTAGCTGGACTGAGTCCTATCTAAGTACATGAGACGAATCAGGAATATACCACTGCAACATAGAGACATGGAAAATCAGATGAACAACAGTAAAGTGCGGAGGTAAATCTAAATCATAAGCTACCTCACCAATAATGCGAAGAATCTCAAAAGGGCTAATATATTGAGGTTACCCTTCCTTTAGTAGAACCTCATCACACCCTTCATGGGATAAATAGAGAGAAAGACACGATCACTAACTCTAAATCTTAAGGCACAGAGCCTACGATCAATGTAGGCCTTTTGCCTACTCTAAGTTGCTCTCACCCTATCCAAAATTACCATGATTCTATTTAATGAGTCATAAAGTAAATCCATACCACGAGGCCTCACATCGGAAGTGTCAAACCATTCGATCAGAGATCGGCATCTCCTACTATACAATGTCTCATAAGGGGCCATCTTAATACTCGAATGATAGTTATTATTGTATGCGAACTCTGCCAAGGATAAGTGATGATCCCACTGGCCTCCAAAGTCCATAACAAAATCTTGGAACATATCCTCAAGTACCTAAATAGTTCGATCAGACTGTCCATTGATTTGTGGGTGAAAGGTTGTACTCAAATCCACCCGAGTACTCAACTCCTCCTAAAAAGCTCCCCAAAAACTCAAAGTGAACACATCGCCATAGTCAGAAATGATATAAATAGGCACCCCATGCAAATGGACTATCTCGTGAACATAGATATATGCTAATCTCTCAACATTGAAGGTCATCTGATTGGGAATGAAGTACGAACTAGGTCAAACGATCCACAATAACCCAAATGCCATCGAAACCATGAGAAGAACGAGGAAAACCATTAATGAAGTCTATAGTAATTACTTCCTATTTTCACTCAGGAATGGGCTATCTCTGAGTCAAATAACCAAGATGTTGATATTCAGCCTTAATCTGCTAACAACATAAGCAACTAGCTATAAAGTCTTCCACATCTCTCTTTATGCCATCCCACTAATAATGTTTTCTCAAATCTCTATACGTATTTGTTGTACCAGGATGAATAGAATATCTAGAGTTGTTGGCCTTATACAAAATTGACTGAAATAAGTCACCAAATTGAGGAACAAAAATACGACCCTGAAATCTCAAAATACCCTCTGGATCAATAGTGTGCCTCTCAGAAGCACCACTCAACACTTGATCACGAAAGGAGAAAAGTTTCTTATCCTTATACGGACGGTAACGAATCTGCTCAAATAGTGAGGACCTCACCTTTACACTAGCCAAAATCCTTCTGGGCTTTAAAATATTTAGAAGGACCATCAAATTGGATAAGGACATAATTTCCCATGCCAAAGGCTTTTGAGACACTAATATGCAAGACAATTTACCCATACTCACCCCCTTGTGAATCAAGGCATCAACTACCATGTTCGCCTTAAAAGGATTATACAATATGGAAATATCATAGTACTTAAGCACCTCTATCTATCTAGGCTATTGAGCATTAAGATCTCATTGGAAATATCATGTATCCATCTTTATTGTACCTAGATTTAGTTCATTCCAGTCTTACATGACCAGTTTTTAGCTATCAGTTATTCAGTTATTTAGATAAGCTTAGTATATGTTACGCTTGGTTCTGTATGTTTAGGTATTCATGCTCGGTGTAATTGTATATTCATATCCTCGTTGTTATATCAGTTTCCATCACGTAGTTTTAGACTAAGTATTCATACAATATCCATGTTTTACCATATCCCAGCTTCAATTCTACTTATTCTACAAAAGTACAGAGTTTTAAGAAACTAAGTGTAGTGATTCACCATCTTATCAGATCATGTATGTTACTCATGTTTTAAGATGTTTTCATCGTTCAGTTTATTCCAGCATATTGGTGAGTCTACTTACGCCTAGTCATGTATGTTTCAAGATTTGTATGAAACCAGTTTTACTTATTGTATCCACCCCTACATACTCAGTATATTCCAGAAGTACTGATCCATATTTACGTCTGTGTGGCTACATTGTCTCATAATGTAGGTACCAGTTATAGTTTACGCATCATGATTAGACAGTTTTTGTTTCCACCCAACAGGTGAAGAGTTCTCCTATTTTGGGGACTTCAGTCACATTTAGTCCATGTACAGTTCATTTATTTTTCATATATATTGATTTGTGGTAGTTGGAGGCATGTCCCAACTATTTATAGTCAGTATAGTAGAGGCTTCATAGATGTAAGTTAGAGTCAGTTATGTAATTTCAATTTCTTCCTTCAGATTTATCTGATTGTTAAACTTTATCCGTTATATACAATTTTAGATTTTCAGTATGATTTTGTTTCTGCACAGCAGAACTCATTATTGAATGTATTATAATTCAGTTTCTTAACAGTATGCTAGTTCATGGGTTTGCTTGAGATTAATTGTGGTTCCTAGAACCACGTGGCGTCCAGGGTGTACTCTCGGGGCGTTACAGGTTCATATTATTTTCCTATAACAAAAATAGATGATATTCATAATAGACTAAATTACAAGTGAAAAATAAATAAAATAAACACATACAAAAAACGACTGGAAAAAATAGGCCAAAGAAATATACCTCCAAAGATACATATGAGCCTGAGGTAAATTCTTGATTATGATCTACAATACGCACGTATCTAATTAAAAATATCTAATCAGCTCGTACTTAGACATATTAGTGAAAAAAGGTAAAATATCATTTATTAAAATAAATTAAACTATAAAGGTACCGCGTATGTATGATTGAATATAAAAATATTTTTATTTCTAATTTTTTGAGAAAAATTTTCATTTGATGATGTTCATACAATTGACAATATCCAAAAGATATAAATAAATTTTATATGTGTGTGTGTGCGTGCGTGTGTTGTCTGCGTGTGTGTGTCAATAGCCCATAAAATAAAATATATGAACATAAACTTGATAACAGTTTCTTAAACAAATACTCATTTCACAAAGAAGCAAACCTACTCGGTATAGAACTTTACCGTGACATAGTTGTGAAGGTTCTATACTTACAAATTACTAAAACACTAAGCATCTTTATGTATCTCATTTATAATAGTTCAATATTTAATTTTTCTTATCTGTAGATTTAGTTCTTGAGATTTTATTACCTTAATAAATTGAAGATAAATTAGCTATGGAGAAAAATTAAATATTCATACTTTTAAATTGATCAAAAAAATTGATTTATAATAGGGATTTTATGTCTACATAATAAATGTTTTTTACCCACTTTAATGAAACACCCTAGTTTATGGACCTTAGAAAATTTCCTTGATTTCTGGTCTCTGGACAAGATACGACTGGGGGAAACGAGTTGTACACTCGGGTACGGTTCATATGGATCGGTCGTATGCTGACCAATATTGATTTATGGCACGGACTTTAGTTACTGGAATGGATATGACTTAGGGTACGAGTCATATAGGTGGATATGGATCATTTGGTTCCTTAACTTAATCTATAACAAGGTTACTTAGGTTGTATCTGAGTACGAGTGGCTTACCTGGATCCGTAAGTCAGGGTATGAGTCGTACCCAGGACTCGTATAGGAAACACTGTTCAAACCTTATGTGATTCTATCTTTCTAGGGATACAGGTGATTGTTACAGATCGTATGTGGTCAATGTGACTTTCTCGTGCCATAACTGTGAAGGTTTTTGGGTTACAAAATGAATAAAACACTAAGAAGTCTTGTACTTCTTATTTATACTATTCAATATTTAATTTTAATTTATCTGTATATTTATTTCTCAAGATTTTATTACCTTAATTAATTGAGATAAATTAGATATGAAGCGAAATTAAATGTTCGAACTTATAATTTGGTCAAAAAATTTAATTTATAATAATGATATTGCGTCTACATAATAAATGTTCTTTACCCATTTTAACTAGTGTGACGAAAATATATGTGTATATAGATACACACACACCTTTCGATATGTGCATATATGTATGTACACGCACACATATATAGCTATAAAATAAAATAAAATGTATGAACATAAACTTGATAACATTCACTTAAGCAAATATTGCTAGTTCATGGGTTTGCTTGAGATTACTTGTGGTTCATAGAACCATGTGGCGTCCAAGGTGTACTCTCGGGGCATTACAGGTTCATATTATTTTCCTATAACAAAAACAGATGATATTCATAATAGACTAAATTACAAGTGAAAAATAAATAAAATAAACACATACAAAAAGACTAGAAAAAATAGGCCAAAGAAATATACCTCGAAAGATACATATGAGCCAGAGGTAAATTGTTGATTATGATCTACAATACGCACGTATCTAATTAAAAATATCTAATCAGCTCGTACATAGACATATTAGTGAAAAAAGGTAAAATATCATTTATTAAAATAAATTAAACTATAAAGGTACCGTGTATGTATGATTGAATATAAGAATATTTTTATTTCTAATTTTTTGAGAAAAAATTTCATTTGATGTTGTTCATACAATTGACAATATCCAGAAGATATAAATCAATTTTATATGTGTAGGAGTATGTGTGTGTGAGAGCGTGCGTGCGTTGTGTGCGTGTGTGTGTGCATGCGTGCGTTGTGTTTGTGTGTGTGAATAGCCCATAAAATAAAATATATGAACATAAACTTGATAACATTTTCTTAAACAAATACTCATTTCACAAAGAAGCAAACCTACTCGGTATAGAACGTTACCGTGACATAGGTGTGAAGGTTCTACGCTTAGAAATAACTAAAACACTAAGCATCCTTATGTATCTCATTAATAATAGTTCAATATTTAATTTTTCTTATCTGTAGATTTATTTCTCGAGATTTTATTATCTTAATTAATTGAAGATAAATTAGATATGGAGCAAAATTAAATATTCATACTTTTAAATTGATCAAAAAAATTGATTTATAATAGGGATTTTATGTCTACATAATAAATGTTTTTTACCCACTTTAATGAAACACCCTAGTTTATGGACCTTAGAAAATTTTCTTGATTTCTGGTCTCTGGACAGGATACGACTAGGGGAAACGAGTTGTACACTCGGGTACGGTTCGTATGGATCGGTCGTATGCTAACCAATATTGATTTATGGCACAGACTTTGGTTACTGGAATGGATAAGACTTAGGGTACGAGTCGTATTGGTGGGTACGGATAATTTGGTTCCTTAACTTAATCTAAAACTGGGTTACTTAGGTTGTATCTGAGTACGAGTGGCTTACCTGGATTCGTAAGTCAGGGTATGAGTCGTACCCAGAACTCGTATAGGAAACACTGTTCAAACCTTATGTGATTCTATCTTTCTAGGGATACAGGTGATGATTACGGATAGTATGTAGTCAATGTGACATTCTCGTGCCATAACTGTGAAGGTTGTTGGGTTACTAATGAATAAAACACTAAGAAGTCTTATACTTCTTATTTATACTATTCAATATTTAATTTCACTTTATCTGTATATTTATTTCTCAAGATTTTATTACCTTAATAAATTGAGATAAATTAGATTTGAAGCGAAATTAAATGTTCGAACTTATAAATTGGTCAAAATATTTAATTTATAATAATGATATTGCGTCTACATAATAAATGTTCTTTACCCATTTTAACTAGTGTCACAAAAATATATGTGAATATAGATACACACACACACATTTCTATATGTGCATATATGTATGCACATATATGTATGTACACACACACATATAGCTATAAAATAAAATAAAATGTATGAACATAAACTTGATAACATTCACTTAAGCAAATATTTATTTCACCAAAAAGTAAATAATTGATACCTGCTCATCATAGAACTTTCAGGTGCCATAGCTGTGAAGGTTGTCGTCTTACATATGACTACAACACTAAGCAGTTTTATGTTTCTTGTTTATAATATTCAATATTTAATTTTACTTTATCTGTATATTTATTTTTCAAGATGTTATTACCTTAATAAATTGAAGATAAATTATATATGAAGCGAAACTAAATATTTGAACTTTTAAATTGATCAAACAATTTAATTTATAATAATGATATTACGTGTAAATAATAAATTTAACCCATTTTGATAGTGTCACAGAAATATATATATAACCCATTATAATAATGATTCTCGTGCCATAGTTGTGAAAGTTTTTGTCTAACAAATGACTACAACACTAAGCAGTCTTACATTTCATATTTATAATATTCAATATTTAATTTCACTTTATCTTTATATTTATTCTTCGAGATTTTATTATCTTAATAAAATGAAGATAAATTAGTTATGAAGAGAAATTAAAAGTTCGAACTTTTTAAATTGGTCTGAAAATTTAATTTATAATAACGATATTGCGTCTACATAATAAATTTTCTTTACCCATTTTAACTAGTGTCACAAAACTATATGTATATATATATATATACACACACACACATCTGTATATGTATATATATGTTTGTACACACATGTATAACCATAAAATAAAATAAAATGTATGAACATAAACTTGATAACACATATATATATAGACACACCCACACATATACACACATCTGTATATGTACATATATATATGTACACACACACATGTATAACCATAAAATAAAATAAAATATATGAACATAAACTTGATAACATTCACTTAAAAAAATATCCATTTCACCAAAAAGCAAATAATTGATACTTGCTCAGCGTAGAACTTTCCCATGCCATAGTTGTGAAGGTTGTTGGCCCAAAAATGACTGCAACACTAAGCAATCTTATGTTTCTTATTTATAGTATTCAATATTTAATTTCACTCTATCTGTAGATTTATTTCTCGAGATTTTATTACCTTAATAAATTGAAGATAAATTTGATATGAAGCGAAATTAAATGTTCAAACGTTTAAATTGGTTAGAAAATTTAATTTAGAATAATGATATTCCGTCTACATAATAAATACTTTTTTACTTTATTTTAACTAGTGTCATAGAAGGCGTTACTTCAATGGGCCTCTGTCACGATTCAAATCACGGATCATGCTGACACCTACCTAACTCTACCCTAGATTCACGAATCCATACCAAACCGGTCATTCAATTAGTGTGAAAGACATTATTATACCTTAAGCATAAATAATCCATCAATAAATAACCTTATGTCCAAATCAAAACTTTATTATAAAAATATATTGTGGAATTCTGCTAAATAATTTTTCAAAACCTAATCTAAATTAGTCCAAGAGTACTAATCAATGGAGGAATGACCCAAGACATATCATCCATGAATGAGTAGGAATCAAAATTTAATTTTTGATATAAAAGTGACTACTTAAATTACTAAAAATAAATTTGGAATGAGATATACTGTTGAACCAGAAGATGAACAATAAAACATTGACATTCTACCACGTGGATAGTGAACCAGAATTTATTTAGATAACAAATGAGTTATAATTAATATTTTATGATAATAAAGAATTTAAACATGCATTTATAACTCAAGAAAAGATATAATAATAATAATAATAATAATTTTTCACCACATACTCTTCTTTTTTTAGATTTTGAATTTTCCATCATTGAAGGAACACAATTCATATTGGGGTTCAAATTATTTTCCTATAACAAAAACAAACAATATTAATAATAGACTAAACTAAAAGTAAAAAAATAAATAAAATAAACACATACTAAAAGTAAAGACTAGACAAAGCAGGCCGAAGAAATATACATCCAAAGATATTTATGACCCTGAGGTAAATTCATGATTACGATCTTTAATACGCGTGTATCTAAATAAAATATCTAATCAGCTCATACATAAACATATTTGAGAAAAAAGTAAAATATATTTATTAAAAATAAATTAAACTATAAAGATACCACTTATGTATGATTGAATATAAAAATATATTTATTTCTAATTTGTCGAGCAAAATTTTCATTTGACGACGTCCATACAATTGACAACATCAAAACGATATAAATAGATTTTATATATGTGTATGTGTGTGTGTGTGTGTATGCGTGTGCACGTGCGTGCATGCGTGCGTACGTGTGTGTGTGTGAATAGGCCACAAAATAAAATGTATGAACATAAACTTGATAACATTTGCTTAAACAAATATTCATTTCACAAAGAATCAAACCTACTCAGTATAGAACTTTACCGTGACATAATTGTGCAGGTTCCTGTCTTAAAAATGACTACAACACTAAGCAGTCTTATGTTTCTTATTTATAATATTCAATATATAATTTTACTTTATCTGTAGATTTATTTCTCAAGATTTTATTACCTTAATATATTGAAGATAAATTAGATATGAAGCGAAATTAAATGTTCAAACTTTAAACTGATCAAAAAAATTGATTTAGAATAATGTTATTGCGTCTACATAATAAATATTTTTTACCTTATTTTAACTAGTGTCATAAAAGTTGTTTCTATAATGAGCCTCTATCACGATCCAAATCACTGATCTTATGGAAACCTACCTTACTCTACCCTAGATTAGAGAACCCTTACCAAACCGGTCATTCAATTAGTGTGAAAGACATTACTATACCTTAAGCATAAATAAACCATCAAAAAATAACCTTATGTTCAAGTCAACTTTATTATAAAAATATATTGTGAAATTCTGCTAAATAATTTTTCAGAACATAATCTAAATCGGTAAAGCGTACTAAATCAATGGAGGAATGACATCAAGACATATCATCCATATATGAGTAGGAATGAAAATTTATTTTTTGAGAAAAAAGTGACTTCTCAAATTACTAAAAATGAATTAGGAATGAGATATACTGCTGAACTAGAAGATCCACGATGCAACATTGGCATTCTACCACGTGGATAGCGAGCCTGATTTATTTAGATTACAACTAAGCTATAATTAATATTTCATGATAAGAGAGAATTTAAACGTCCATTAACAACTCAAGAAAAGATATAATAATAATAATAATAATAATAATAAAAATAAAAAATTAACCACCACATACCCTTCTTTTTTTAACATTTTGAATTTTCCAGCATTGGAGGAACAAAATTCATATTGGGGTTCACATTATTTTCCTATGAGAAAAATAGACGATATTCATAATTGAATGAATTACAAATAAAAAATAAATAAAATAAATACATACTAAATGAAAAGACTTGAAAAAGCTGGCCAAAGAAATATACCTCCAAAGATACTACGAGCCTTAGGTAAATTCATGGTTACGATCTTCAATATGTGAGTATCTAATTAAAAATATCTAATCAGCTCATACATAGACATATTTGCGAAAGAATTAAAATATCTTTTAATAATAATAAATTAAATATAAAGGTACCATATATGTATTATTGAATATAAAAATATATTTATTTCTATTTTTTGAGCAAAATTTTCATTTGGTGATGTTTATACAATTGACAACATCCAAAAGATATAAATAGATTATATATATGTGTGTGTGTGCGTGTGTGTGTGCGTGCGTTGTGCGTGTGTGTGTGTGAATAGGCCATAAAATAAAATGTATGAACATAAACTTGATGATATTCTCTTAAAAAATTATTAATTTCACAAAGAAACAAACCTACTTAGTATAGAACTTTACCATTGACATAGTTGTGAAGGTTCTTGTCTTACAAATGACTACAACACTAAGCTGTCTTGTGTTTTTTATTTATAATATTCAACATTTAATTTCACTTTATTTGTAAACTTATTTCTATAGATTTTAGTACCTTAATAAATTGAAGATAAATTAGATATGTAGAGAAATTAAATGTTTGAACTTTTAAATTTGTCAGAAAATTTAATTTATACTAATGATATTGCGTCTACATAATAAATATTTTTTTACCTTATTTTAACTAGTGTCATAGAAGGCATTTCTACAATGAGCCTCAGTCACGATCCAAATCACGGATCGTGCGTACACTTACCTAACTATACCCTAGATTCGAGAAATCTTATCATACCTATCATTCAATTAGTGAGAAAAACATTATTATACCTTTAGCATAAATAATCCATCTATAAATAACCTTATGTTCAAATTGAAACTTTTTTATAAAAATATAATAGAATTCTGCCAAATAATTTTTCAGAACCTAATCCAAATCGGTACAAGAGTACTAAATCAATGGAGGAATGGCCCAAGACACATCATCCATTTATGAGTAGGAATGAAAATTTATATTTTTACAAAAAACTGAGTACTTAAATTACTAGTGAGTACTTCAATACGTGATTATCTAATTAAAAATATCTAATCAGCTCGTACATAGACATATTTGAGAAAAAAGTAAAATATCTTTTATTAATAATAAATTAAACTATAAAGGTACGGCATATGTATGATTGAATTTAAAAATATATTTGTTTCTAATTTTTCTTGTAAAAGTTTCATTTGATGATGTTCATACGATTGATAACATCAAAAAGATTTAAATCAATTTTATATATATATGTGTGTGTGTGTGTGTGTATGCTTGCGTGCGTGCATCGTGCGCATGTGCATGTGAATAGGCCATAAAATAAAATGTATGAACATAAACTTTATAACATTCACTTAAACGAATATTCATTTCACAAAGAAGCAAACCTACTCAGTATAGAACTTTACCGTGACATAGTTGTGATGGTTCTTGGATTACAAATGACTACAACACTAAGAAGACTTATGTTTCTTATTTATAATATTTCAATATTTAATGTTTCTTTATCGGTAGATTTATTTCTCGAGATTTTATCACCCTAATAAATTGAAGATAAGTTAGATATGGAGCAAAATTAAATTTTTGTACTTTTAAATTGGTCAAAATTTTTGATTTATAATACGGATATTATGTCTACATAATAAATGTTTTTACCCACTTTAATGAAACACCCTAGTTTCTGGACCTTAAAAAATATTCGTGATTTCTAGTCTCTGGATAGGATACAACTGGGGGAAACGAGTCGTACACTTGGGTACAATTCTTATGGGTCGGTCGTATGCTGTCCAGTGTTGGTTGGTAGGATGGACTTACTGGAATGGATATGACTTAGGGGTACAAGTCATAGTGGTGGGTACAGATCATTTGGTTCCTTAACTTAATCTAAAACTAGGTTACTTAGGTTAGATCTGAGTACGAGTGGCTTACCTGGAGCCATAAATCAGGGTATTAGTCGTACCCAGTACTCGTATAAGAAACAGGGTTCAAAGCTTATGTGTTTCTATCTTGATAGGGATATGGATGAAGGTTACGGATCGTATGTGGTCAATACGACTTGGGAAGTATAAGTCATATACTGGACAGTGTTGGGTCCAAGGGTTTAAGTTTGGGATATGAGTAGTGGGTACCACTCGTATCAAAGGGTACGACTCGTGTGGGTCAGTTGTACTCCTGTGATGGGAATTTCAAGGGTTTTAAGTGAGGGAAATTTGGACATTTTTCCACTTATCCTAATCAGGTCCCACGACATATAGAATAGTTCGAAGGTTATTTTACCATAATATTCTATTCATTAACATTTAGAAACTCTTCTTAAACACTCTAAAATTCTCTCAAGAGCTTTTGGGCAAAAAAGCTAGGGTTTCATCCTAAAGGCTTAGTTCGCGGCTCGTGTTGGTGGTTTCTTTCCGTCTACTTATCAATTAAGGCATGTATCACTTCCCTCATTTTTAATTATAACTAAAGGCATGGTTTTACATAATGTTTTCATTTTTTTATGATCGTATGATTTTGGTTTTCATTTATGATTTCGAAGTTTTGGTTATAAATGATTGGTTATGATTTTTCATGGTTTAATTATGCTTTTATATGCATCCATGGTGGTTTTAGATGATTGGATTTCATGGGAATGGTTTTATGGTAATTGGAATTGGTTTTGGTTATATTATGCCCCCAATGTATGTGACAAAATGCTTATAAAGATATGTTCATTGCATTGTTCACTTTTAATGGAACTCTTGCTTGATTTAAAACATAGTAAAAGAATTATGTATGGTTTAAAGGGTTTGGAATAGTAAATGTCTAAATAGTTATGCTTGAAGGATACATAGAGTCCCCCAAAGGGTTTCACATGGTAATTGGAAGGGCACTTGAAAGTCCCCTTAAACCTACAAATGGTTGGCTATGGATGATACTGTCAAGTAAGGGTTGGTATGACTATACCAATATCAATGGACTTAGTTAATAATTGTATAATGATTTGGTTATTTGGAAACAATTTTAATTGGGCATTAAAGGGGGAGGTGTATCTAAGCCGTGGAAGGTGGAGGTCCCGGGGGGACCGAAATTGGAAACTCATATTTGATGATATAAGGTTTGGTCTTGGTAACCGTGTACGTGTGTCACACTATATTTTTGGGGATGTACTAGTCATCCCAATGAGATACTTCTCTTATCGCGTGGCTACACGCACTCGGGCCTTTTTCAGTAGGGGGGTTGAACCCATATTGTATCGACCTAAAAAGTGGATGATGTAACGACCTAAAAATTTGATGAAATATGTGATATTTGTGATTTTGCGTGATTTAATTATTTTACCCCTCCTCGCAATTGCATTATGATATTTCTGGGGTGTGGGGGTGATTGACATGATTTTTGATGCATTTTGGTATCATTTATGCAATATTGTGATTTTTGATGGCTTCGAGAGCCTTATTCTGGACATATGTGGATATCTTTTGATCCATGCGATAGATGAACAAACGGACTACGCCAGCAGATCCATAATATTGATTTTAGGCTAGGTAGACCTTTGGTTCGGGTCTCGGTGCACTCGACCTTTTTTCAACCTATTGGTCGGAAAGTTTGAAAATTAAAAATATGAGTGTAGGACCCACATTTAATTGGAACGACCTCAAATGGAAAATTTGACTTTTTCAGAAGATCCGTAATATATATTTTAGGGTGTTAGCATGTTTGGTATTAATTTACATCTTGTAAATCTCATTTCAACCCTCGGTTTGAAAATTATAATTTTTTATTTCGAGGCTTAACTTTGTGAAAATGATATTTTTTTGAAAATCTGATATCGCCATCGCGTCCAAAACGTCGAATTTAGTATGAGTGCATAGTTCTTTTGCATGTATTAGACTCCGAACGAATCCCGAGCACCCCATCGAAATTCGATCAACCAACAAAAAAACTTCTATTGCAGAAAATCTACAATAAATAGTAGATTTTCACCCATTTTGCTCATTTTCATCTTGGCTCTTGGGAGTTAAACCCTAAAATAATGTGGTAGCTTAAAAGTAAAGTTTGTGAGAGTTTTGAAAGCTAGATTAATACCTTTTTCTTGGTTTTATTGCAGATTAAAGGTAAGAATTCACCATTTTCTTAGTAATTTCTTGATTAATTTCTCAGAACCCCACAAATCTTAGGGCTTGATTTTAAACCTCAATTTCACTTCTTTTTACTTGAATAATATTTTAATCTTATAATTACTAGTTTTTCATCAATTTAACCCTTAATACAACTCTGATTCTTGATTTTAACCGAATTTGAAAGATTTTACCCGGTAATTCTCAATAATAATTTTTCTTCAATTTGAACCCCATTTTTTATTCGATTTAACTTGGATTTTAAGATGTAGATTCCTAAAATATGGAGAACATGTTTTTGAAGTAAAGTTCCGATTTTTCCTTTCTTTTTTGGAAACTCATTTTGAGGGTCCGTTTTGACCTCGAATCAAAAGTAGTCAATATGGGTGTGGGTGGTTTTCTCTTGATGCATAAATTTCATATTTGATGTTTTTTGTAGATTCTAGGATTGATCGTGAAAAGTAAGGCCTCGGGTTCAAATGTAGCAGACCAGTTTCGGCTTTCGAGGTAGGTTATGGCTTAACTCTTTCAGACTAGGTTGGATAGTAAATGATGGTATAAAATGCATGTTAAGGGCGGAAACTAATCATGAAAATGATTATTTATGTTTTGTGCCCATGTGGGGGCCTATATGAAGTGTAATTTTTGAAATTGAGATATTATATGATATGTTTGATCATGAGGGGTCCTATGTAACATTGTGTAATACCCCAGAAAATTTTTTGTTGAAATTTTGTGTGTAAACGTGTTGGGTTCTATCTTCTAGAATGAATTATAAATTTTTCGTGCGGAATGTCTTAGATTATGACCCACCATTGCGTAGAGTATCAAATAAGCTTTCTAACGATATGTGGATCATCCAAAACGGACACCCGAGCGACGAGTTATGAACATTCCGATCGAACCGTGAATAGTAGTGAATAGTAAAACGTGCAGGAAAAAAAATTACTGAGGCCTGGCGTATTTTTGCTCCAACTTTAAACGATCATAACTACTCGTACATAATGATCTGGGTGATCTACTATATATCAACGAAAATCTCTGCGAGTTCTCTTTCTGATGAAATTGGTTTCATCCAATTTGTCTATCGGAGCAAAAAGTTATGGTCAATCTACTTCGGCCTAACAAAAGTGAATTTTTGGGTCAACTTCAAACAATCATAACTCTGCGTACACAATGATCTAGGTGAGATACTATATATAAATGGAAAGATATGAGATTCCTCTTTCTAATGAAATTGGTTTCATCCAATTTAGATATCGGAGTAAAACGTTATGGTTGATCTACTTCAGACTATCAAAACAGTCCACCAAAGGACAGATTCGAGAATTATTTGATTTTTAGGGGCATTTTGGTCAATCCCCCTCACCCAAAATCCGTCCAAACCCTATATTAAAGCCTATTAGAAGTATTATATGTTATATTTCATCATATTCCCTCAAAAAGAAAACCCTAATCTCCTACATCCAAGTTCAAGAACCTCCAAAGTTCACCGTTAATTCTGCAAATTTATTCAAGATTCCAAGTTCCTAGTTCAAGAACTCCAAGAACCATCATTCAAAGGCACGATTAACATCTCAAACACGAGTATCGATCTAAAGTTCATCATTCAAGGTATGTGGGATTTTTCAACAAGAACAATCTTTCGTTCTTGTGCCCAAAAGTAATTTTCTTTACGAAGATATGATTTTTATATGTTTATTGTGATTTTGGAGCATGAACTTATATTCTATCTTGGTTATCTTGATATTATGATGTTTATGACTTTGAAAAGTCGAATTTATATGAAATTATGACTTAAAGCATGATGCTTGAAAGAAATTTACTCTGATTTTGATATTTGGGTCTTGAACCCCATTTGAAATTGTGTCTTTGAGAAAATGTGTGCTATATGCCCGTTGATGTTGAATATTTGAGATGTTTTGAATGATTTGACCTTTTGGTCGTGAATGAATTATTTTAAACTCACCTGTGAAAGAAATCCACGTTTTTATTGATTATGATAAAGGGGTAGCAAATTGGCTCCCGATGAAAATTGTTGAAGTGTTTATTATGGATTTTCTTTGATGTGAGCCTGAGGCTGATTTAAATTCCTGAGCTAAGTCCGGGAGTAATATTTAACACTGAGTAGGAGGTATAAAGTGACCTTACTTCCGTAGATCTACGTTCCCCCGTAGGATGTGAGCCTGAGGCTGATTTATATAGTGATCACTAGTGTTTTTGAATTGATACTGGAAGTCCTACTCCGATGGCAAGGATAGGACGACTCTCCCCAACATGGATTGTACGTTGGACTCCATGTGGCTCACATGGTTTATGTCGGTTATAGGATCTCCCAATGTGTGTGTGTGTACTCTTCTATCTGAGATGAAAACATATTTTCTTAAAAAGTTGAGTTTGAGAAAGTCATTACTCTTAAAAGATTTTAGGAATATATTCTAATGAGAATTGACATGAGATTTGATTGTTTTGATGATTTGAAATTGAGATGAAAGTGATTTGAGAACGTATTGTAATGACTCACTTGTTTTACTTTACATGTATTATTCATCCAAGATTTTGATGATTTAATTTGAGCTAAGTGAGTCATCTATATCAGAATGCATAATTTTATAAACGGTGATGATATTAAGATATTATTTTATATATGCATTGCACCCCCATATGCTCGGTATCTTTCCATGGTACTGACCCACATATTCGTATGTGGGCTACATTTTCTCTGAATATAGGTACAAGGTATAGTTGCACCTTCAGATCCAGTCAGTTCGTGGTATCCAGTCAGCAGGTGATGAGTTCTTTTGATTCAAGGGCTTGGGTTAGTTATGCAGAGTTTATAGTGTTGCATTTTCTTTATTCAGATGTATTGAGTTGGGGTAGTCGGGAGTCATGACCCAGCTACCTATAGTCAGTACTAGTAGAGTCTTCATAGACAGTCAGTAGAAGTTGATGTATTTTGTTTCAATTTTGGTTGTAAAGGCAGAATTAAAATCATGTAAAATTCCATTTTTGTATCGATAAGATTCAGAAAAGAGTTAATTTCTACTGATTTGTATGGATTTGTATTTTTATTCAGTTGCTTATGAGTTATGCCAGTAGAAGGGTTAGCTTGGGGTCACTTGTGACCCTAAGCATTGTGTGACGTCTCGGGACCCAATTTTGGGGCGTTACAAACTTGGTATCAAAGCACAGAGTTCAAGTGTCCTAGGGTGTCTATAAAGTCATGTCTAGTAGATTTTTGTGGAACGGTATGGAGACATCTGTAGTTTTCTTCGAGAGGCTACAGGGCATTTAGGAAATGTTTCCCTTCTTTTAAGTCTAAGATCGTGCTATAAAAAGGTTCTCCAAGAAGCTTATATAGATTCTCATCTTACTCTATTCTGTCCAACTCTGCCTCATTTTTAAGGTATTAAAAACAGTTAAGCTTAATTCTCCGTAGATAGTTATGGGATTGTAAGAGAGCTAGAAAGTATCCTGTCAGTGCATTTGAGTTCCAAAGATTGAAGTACTTTATTTATGTTCATAAAAGTCGTGAACTAAGCCTAGGTTAGATGTGCTTTCATATTCCTCCTCAGAATCTACAATGTTAATCTATACTTCTCCCTCTATGTATTATTTTTGAGATAACATGATTCGAAAGCTCCAGTTCTTCCCCAGATAATGCTTCTATATTTTCTAGAAGAAATTTCAAAAGTTACACAAAGGGCTTGAGATGAGATCTCTAGTGTGTTAAGTTCCTTAAGTTGAAAGTTATGCCCCCATTCTTATGAGTTATTTAATTAAGACAGAGTAAAGTCTATTCTTAGATCGTTGAAAGTTATGTGTCAAGTTTCTATCTCTTGTATTATGTAATCTTGTTATCATTATGTTTGTGAAAAATCAAA